>CM076576.1:426062983-427345634 GCA_034641835.2 Pinus albicaulis
GTTGGGTCTAAAAGAATTTCTTTGCTTGATGGCTACTCAGGATACAATCAGATTTTAGTTCATCATGATGATCAATTAAAGACAATTTTTACTACACCTTGGGGCACTTTCATGTATGTGAAAATTCCCTTTGGTCTAATGAATGTTGGTGCAACATTCCAAAGAGCCATGGACATAGCATTCTTGGAAGAACTAGGCTACTTCATCATTATATACCTCGATGATGTCACTGTTTTTCAAAGATAGATGAAAAGCACTTAGAACATTTAAGAACAGTCTTCGAGAGATGCAGGAAGTTTGGGATATCTTTAAACCCTAAGAAGACACTTTTTGGTCTCCAGGAAGGTAAACTTCTTGGGCACATTATTTCAGAAGAGGGTATTAAGACAGATCCAAAGAGGATTGAGGCCATATTGCAAATATCTCATCCTCGAAACATTAAGGAGTTACAATCTTTCATTGGAAAGATTAATTTCTTGAGAAGGTTCATACCCAACTTGGCTGATCTCCTTAGAAATATTACAAACATGCTGAAGAAGGGGAAAGGGGTAAAATGGACCTTGGAAGCAAAGAAGTCCTTTGAGCTGGTGAAACAAGCATTAACCAAAACACAGGTTCTAATAAGTCCTGATTTTTCAAAATATTTTTATATTTTTTCATTCGCATCAGAACATACAATAGTTGTTGTCCTTTTACAGAAAAATCCACAAGGACAAGAGAAGCCTATTACATTCTTTAGCAAGGCTTTGAGGGATGCCCCTCTGAAGTATAAAATTATGGAAAAGCAAGCTTTTGCTTTGGTCAAAGCTTTAAAAGACTTCAGAGTATACATCTTCCACTCACACATCATTTCCCTTGTCCCAAATTCAGTTGTGAAAGAAATTCCGACACAGGACCCATATGGTAAGAGAGGTAAGTGGATAGCTATTATACTTGAATACGATTTAGAGATAAAGCCCACTAAACTCATCAAAGGCCAAGGTCTAGCTAGATTAATGGTTGAATCCAATTTTGAAGTTCTTGATATTAATATGATTAATGCTTTATATGAACAAGAGAAAATATCAACTCCCATTATTGAAGACCATTTTATGAATTCCTCTTGGTATGCTGATATTCTTTATGTTTTTCTTAATTTGAATACACCTCCTGGTTTGACAAAAAAAAAGGCAAGGTTTTTGAAGTTAAAAGTTGTAAACTATTGCATTATAGATAAATGTCTTTATTGGAAAAGTTAAAGTGGAATATTGCTTAAAATTTTTCCTGAGTATGATGCAGAGAAGGTTAAGCATGAGTTCCATGAAGGAGAATGTGGAGGCCACCTATACTGGAAGACAATAGCCAACAAAATCCTAAGGGCTGGTTACTATTCACCTACTCTCTTTCTTGATGTACACAAGATGATAATTTCCTGTCATAAATGCCAACTTTTTGAAGGCAAAAGGAAGCTACTACCCTTACCTCTGCATCCAATCACTTTTGAAGCCCCTTTTCAGCAGTGGGGACTTGACTTCATAGGATAAATCCATCCACATACTACAGATGGATTCTCACTGCCACAGACTACTTCACCAAATGGATAGAAGCCATCCCTTCTAGGCAAGCCAATGACTCAATCATCATAAAATTCATGGAGACTAATATCCTCTCTAGATTTGGTTGTCCTAAAAAGATCATCACTGATAATGCAGCAGCATTTGGATCAAAGAATATGGTTGAATTCTGTCACAAATATCAGATTACATTAGGTCATTCCATGGCCTATTACCCTCAAGGTAATGGACTCACAGAATCCTCAAACAAGAGTTTGGTGAACATAATCAAGAATTTATTGGAGGACAACAAGAAGTCTTGGCACACAAAGCTAGTCCATGCACTATGGGCTGACATATTGACATTGAAGAAATCTATTGGTATGTCACCCTACCAGCTTGTGTATGGTACTGATGAAATTTATCCTACCAGCCTTCGTGTACCAGTTATGAATTTAATTCAAGAGGTTCAGTATGAAGACAATGACATGATCAGAAGGATTAATTGGAATATTCACCTTCAGCAAACCAGAGAGGAGGTTTATAACAAAGCATTGCAAAAGCAGGACAGCATCAAAAAGCTTTTTGACAGAAGAAAAAAGGCCAGTAATTTCAATGTTGGGGACAAATTTTTAAAGTGGGACTCAAGGAGAGAAGACAAGGGCAAGCATTGGAAATTTGACAACTTATTTCTTAGCCCTTCATTCATTCTGCTGCTGGTAATAATGCCTTTTTCTTATAGGAGTTGAATAGAGCTGAACTGTTTGGGGGTCCTGTCAATGGCTGCATGCTTGAAAATTACTTCTCTTGAACCTTGTCATGTTTTGAAGACTTTTTATCTTTTTTCTCATTATAAATATTTCATCCACCATTGCATTCAAATTTAAAAAAATCAAAAATAAAAAAACAGTGAAAGAAAGAAAAGAGGGCAGATTGTAAAAATAATAAAGGTACAGCCCCATACCAAAAAACAGAAACAAATATGAAAGTGTGCAAGCTTAAATGCCACTACTGAAAACACACTTCTAGTTTTTCATACAGCCTAATCATGACTAATTAGTTTTAAATTGACTGCTGATAGGTTAGTGAATTTGATTTTCCAAATAGCTTAATCTTGGCTTATCAGTAGGTAGATTAGGCTAGAAATTAAAGGTTCAAACAAGCTCCAAATCTGAACCTAAGTTTTCAAAAGAAGAATGACTCCAATTTGTTTTAATTTCTAAGTCAAAATAGAGGTAAAAATGGTTCTAATCAGCTCAAAATTTGAACCAGATAACAAAGAAAGAACAACTCAAACCGAAGAAAAAACAGAGCTAAGAAAAGATGAAGGAAGTGCTTAAACTTTCAGATCTTAAGCCTTCCATTTTTGTTTTAATTTTCTGTAAAATAATAACTATGTGCAGCTTGTTTTTTATGCCATAGATTAGCAACAAGTTATACTGTTCAATCCTGACTTGTTTGCTTTTAAATTTCTGTTTTAGAAATTAGTGAATAAAAAAATTGTTAGACTGTTTAATCCTAACAGATTAGTAGACTAGGTAGAGAAGCATATGAACTCAACTATTTAATCTGAGTTCATGGAGAAATAAGAATTAGAATTGGATTAATTTTGTTTTTTCAAAAAAATAAAATGTTGTAAGAGAGTTTTCCAATCCAAGTGCACTCTAAAGAAGAAAAAATGTTAGATCAGTAGGATTGGGTTAGGTAGAAAGGTTCTTGGGTTGATATCCATTGTTTTTTTCATGGCTTCTAACATTTTTAGAGCAAAAGAATATCATCCAAGTGATGTAAAAGGTAGCCCAATGGATGAGGCATTGATCAACCTCCCAGAGAATGCAAGTTTGAAGTTCTTGATGCCTTCAAGAAGGCACCATCCCAAAGTGGAGCCACAATTAGCCACCTATAAAATTTGTTATATCAAAAGGTGGCTAAATCATTTTTGGAGCCTTAAATAAACAAATCTTATTGAAAAAAAATTGTTATCTCTTGAAGACTCATGAAGACATCATGCCCTTTGTTTAATCTTCACTATTTTTTCCCTTTTAAACTCAGAATTTCTGCTATTTTCATGAAGAAAAGACTGCTGCAAAAATCCCTTTCTCCCCATTTTTCCCTTCCTTTCACTTCAAATTAAATTTCATTTTTACCCCTTTATTCTCCATGTAACTCCTCTATTTTCCATTGTTTCCCATTTCCCCTTCATAAAATCCCCTTTATAAGGTCTAAAACCCATTTTTAAACCTTAATGAAACCCCCAAATCCATCAAAAACCTTAAAAAATTTCATAAAAAATAAGTTTTTTGACTATGTGATTAAGCCCCTTTGGGCTAAGTCCTAACCACTTCCCTGCCACATGCCCACACCCTATAACCAGGTGCTAACCCAGTCGAGCACTTATCGCATCGGGAATGATTGGAGCGTGCAATTCTGTTTGTTTGTGTTAACAAAATTTCCGATGCGATTGGCCCTTCACATATAAACCCCCGATCCTTTTATCGCTTCATATAACCACAAGGCCCGCAATCAGGGGCTTAACACATTGTATAAACCCTCTTGATCATATTTTTCCTTTGTAAAACATAAAAACCTCTTTTTCCTATGTTTTACATTAAAACCCACTAGTTCATGTTTTTTATGAAAAGAACTGTAGATCTTTTCCTGATTAAGCGGTCATTATAATCTCGCATCCGAGATTTACAAATGGGTAGATTGAAAGACCGTTGCTTTGCTTCCGATGTCGATTGGCCCCTTTGTGCATATAACCCTAGTTCTTTTGACCTTTTGCATATATCCAAGGCCCCACAATCAGGCGCCAAGCCTTTTATGTATAGCCTGCCCCGAAGCCAAAAACCTTTTTTTTTCCTTAATTTTTTCATTTTCATATGTTTTAAATGGTTTCTGCCGGCTCACCGTTTTAAATTATCTTGACCATTGATCTTAAACAAAATCAATGATCGGCCAAATCTCACATCAGAGATTTCTTCGGTCACATTTTAGTATTACATGGCTCCTCCTCCGATCAGCGACCTCTGATTTCATATCCGCCATTGATCTCCTCCCCACCTTCCCAGATCCAATGGTTGCCATTACTCCCGCTCAAAGCCCTCTCCCCACTGAAGAAATCCTCTAATTTTCCCTCCACCATCGATTTAATCTGCAGATCGACGACCATTGTTCAATCGCATTGGAACCATTCAGTTTTGCCCCCCCTGTCGATCACAAACCTTCGATTGCATCTGGGCCGTCCATCGCATCTCATCTGATGGTCCAGATATTCTCTCACCTTCCTTTTTTATTTTCATTAACCCCGCTATATAAATTTTTAAGCAGATCTCAGCCGTTGATCTCTGCAGATCAACGACCCATATTGACCTTTTCTCCGCCTCACATATATTTTCCATTTAACTCCAGATTTGATCTCAGTCGTCGAAATCTTTGTTCCAACAGCTAAGATTGAAACCACCCCACCTGCTACCGCTCGTGCATCTTATTGATGTCGCGCTCACTCCCCGCCGTTCAATCTAAGGCCTTAGTTCTAACGGCCAGCTCTCTTTTTTGCACAGAATTAAGCACGAAGGATAATTCTCAAAGGGCTACGCGATATAAGCGGTTTCTAAGTGCCACGTGTCACCTCCTAACACATATAGTGTTCGAAAAGGTGAAACCACCTTTCTCCCTTTTTTCCACGTGAAACCAGCTGTTTTTCCCTTCAAAACCACTATCCTCATTTTGTATTATATTATATCACGTGTGCTCCCTGCCATTGATCTCTGCAGATCAACGGTTTAGATCTAATCTCCCATTACACCATCGCCCTCCACCTTTTCCAAAGGGGTTTTCGACGAGCAATCTCCACCATTGATCTCGGGGTCCAATTCTGATCCAACAGCTAAAGATCATCCTGAAACCCCAATTTTCTTTCCTGTGCATTTTACCTCCGCTGAAGGAAATTTCATCTATTTCCTTTGTTTTTCTTCCAATTTCCAATAGTGTGACCCCTTTGCATTATTAGTTCACAGTTAATCTCGACCATTGATCTCATTTGTCTATCATGGATCAACGGCTCTGACTTAAAACTTCCACTGCTTTTTCCAACCGCTTCCCTTTTATTCTTCGCAAGAAATATCCACCGTTGGATGCTATCATCCAACGGCCACGCTCCAAAACTAAGCCTCCTAAGCATTTTTTCCCAAATACGCAGGATTTTATAACGTTTTTATGTATTTTGCAGGTTTGAAATAGTTTTTCCATTATATTAAAGGAAAACCAAAGGCCAGGGATGACAATCCCCCATGTCTTTGTGCATAAAGAAAAATCATTACATAGGGTTCAACTTCACGTTTCGTCAATGCATCATGAGCATTGATGCCATATGGGCCCTTCGTATACCTGCACATCAACAAGATACAATGAATTTCAAAAGAGTATCAGTGTTGAAGATCAAATCAAGCAGAAATGACGGGTTAAAGATTAATTCCATAGTTTAATGGATTGCGGCTAAAATCGACTATCAAAAGCCTAATCCATTAAATTAAACACAATTAAAGGCAAATCAAAATTATTTATCAAACAGAGGATGCCTCCACTGCCACATCAGAGGCTAATTGATTCCTCTCAGCTACCAGATAGCCACCTGTAGCCTCAAAGCATTCAATAGAGGCCGAGTTATGATCAGAAAAGAATATTTTTTCCTCAGCGTAGCCGAATAGTTAATTCAACCAAAGGAACTTAATGAAAAAAATATTAGAAGAGTTATTACAACATGACACGGAGCCTAAAAGTCAACAAAAGCTTCCACCGAGCTTAAAACTTAATGTAAAACAATTAATACAGAGAACATATCTGTAAACTTCTCCATCAAGCCTCTCAAAGGCCAAGAAGTATTAAATCTGTATTAATTGAAACTTGAAGATATTTTATCAGATCCAACCTCCTCATTTCTTCTATAAATACTTCTTTAGGAGATGAGACAATGTTGGTTGCAGAACTTTGAAATATACTTGTGACCAAATTTTCTATGTGTAAATAGTGTTCAAAGGCTCTTGAAGCTCTATTTGTGATAGAATAGTTAGGCTGAGAAGTGAAGCTGATTTCTAAATTGAAACATTGGACCTGAAGAATGTAACTAGTTTGACATCAATAACAAGTTGTTTCTTGGGATCCTGGTCTATGTCACTGGTGAAGTGCTCCTTTTTGTGTAATTTTTTTTCCTCTTGTGTATGCCATTTTGTCCATTAATTCTCTAATAAAGAACAACAAGCATAGAGTTAGGATTTACTGTTTACAGTACCCTTCTCTAACTAATAAGCTTTATCTGAATGTTTTCCTCCAATGTGTTTATTTACGAATGATTCAATACAGTCAAGAGGTTAGGAATGTTGGCGTTCCTTCGTCCTACTGTTTAATTTAAACATTATTCTTGAATGTTATTTCCATTACTTTCTTATTAAAGATAGACTAGAAAAGTGATGGTGTGCCTTGTTTTCTAGCTTCTTTCTCCAAAGGTAAATTCTTAAAGTTTCCCTTACTGTTTGCTGAAAGAAGACTAGATTTAAAAGTATTTTATCTGATCTTAAGTTGCACTTTGTTTCTTTTATGAGTTTTCATACTTTCTGAAGGTAATTTTGTATATTACTGGATTTTTTTTCTATTTAGTTATCTTTAATATGAACTTACCCAAGAAATTTATGGTTAGCCCTGTTCTTGGTTGGTTTTAAACAGTTACCTTAAAAGGATTTTCTTGTTCGGACAAACTATAAATCCTAGTTGAAATTATTATCTGTTTCCAACCCTCCAATACTTTATTGTTTCCATTCCATCATTTTATCTCAAAATATCTTGTGATATAGATGACTTGCCCCTTGGATCACTCTTGAAGTTGTTGCTCAATTAAACCCTTTTATGACTCCATGCCCAATGGACTAAAAACCAGCGTTATATCTATCTTTTTAGCCAAAGCTTGTTCTGATTGCTTGCAACCTCACACCTTTGAAACTCTTTTTTTTAGGACTTTCCACTCAACTAAATCATGCTCAACCATCCAAAACAAAACTAAAATCCTTGCTCTTAATAACTAGCCTAATATCATACCTAAAACCTTTAAATATAAATCAATATTTGCACTTTATTGGAGAGATACCTCTCCGGATTCAGGAGGGCTAGATCCTAGAATCCCAAAGTGGTTGAAATAGTGTTCTCTCTATAGTTTGACTTTTCCAATATTGCAAATTACAGGGAGCTAACAATGTTATGTCTCCCAGCCACTTGAAAATTAGCGCACCACAACATGGGGGTACTAGGCCTACCAACATCTATGGGCCGCAGTGGATTTGGTCCCCCACCTTATATATAATCCTAAAATAGTGGACACTAATTCTTGGTGTGGCCTGCTCCCTTGTAGTGTATGCACTAGACATCTGTGCCAATTTCTTTACCCCTGTCTCTTTGTAAATTTTTAATTTCCAAGTGCATAGATTCTAATTGGCTTTGAATCTGTAGCACTCCAAATTGAGCAACATCCCTTGGCGGAACTTCTAATTTCATAGCAGTTTCCAGATATTCTTCCTCAGAATCGATATTTTGCTGACCTGGAGGACTGCGCAGATCTGGAAAGAGCATGGAAATGAACCATTCCTTACGCCGCTTATTTTCATAGACAAATCCACCATCATTGATAGCATGCTTTAGTCGTTAGTAAACCTCCCAAACTGATTCCTGTGACCCTTACCTGATGTCTTTAAGTTCTACTACGCATTGTGAATAGGAATTTGGCTTCTGGAACTACTCTTTTAGGGCATCCTTAATATGTTGATGTAATATTCCCAAATTTTCACCTCATATTTGGAATATCAGAGTTATTAATTTTCTTAATTAATTAAGTAAATAAAAGAATGGAGGAACCCATAATCCTCAAGATGAATAAATATCCACTTTTTATGTATGAATGTGGATTAATTAAGCCTAGATCTACATAATGAGGTAGTGGAGCCACTACTAATGTGAATGGAATTGGAGGTCATGTCTCATTAATGGGATAAATCATCGCGGTTGATATAGTCAACAAAGATCTTGGAAGTTATCAAACAAAATATCATGGATAATTCATGATGAGATGATGGACGAAGTTGTGCAATTAATGCACACATGATAGAGAGGATGCACATTGCACCTAGACATGATGGATGACTTTGATAAACATCACAGTAAAACATGGAGGATCTTATCCACATGTATAGCACAGTTTAGATGAGGTCCAAGGCATGGGAAGGCTCATAAACTATATAAAGAAGATGAAGACAACAATGAAAGCGGGCTATTGATTATTGATTTTGGGGTCTATTTAGATCTAGAATTGTCATGTGACATTTCATTGCTTTCTTGGGTTGTTTAGCAAAGATTGCAAGTGTTGTTTAGAAAATGGTGTTCCTGGTCGGGAATCCCACCTCTTTCTTTGAGTAGCTTTGGAAAGAGTATTGTATTTCACTCTACATCAAACATTGGTGCCACATATCTTTTCATACTTTCTGTAGAACATCCATATTCAGAAATTGCAGGTTTTTGAAGATCAGTTTGAGAGGAGGAGGTTGTCCTTCAACATTTCAGTTCAGGAACCATTGGAGGATTATTCCTAACACTTTTGGATTGAATATCAGCATTCCCAAAGCTTCATTTCAGATCTAGCATCAAGCCAAAAGTTATTTACCTCCAAGCAGAAGTAATCCTTCAGAAATTACGTTGTTTATTATTGCATATCCAAATGAGGAATGAAGTTGCTACAATTTCAGGTAGTAATCCTGTGAGGGATCAACCCCTCACATTTCCATAAGTATTTCCATCATCGTGGAGTTTATTGCAGCATATTTTAGCAGGCATAGAGCCTCTCTTTCCTTTAAAGCACAGGTTTTATGAGCAGTTGTGTTGCAGCAGTTGTAATCATCATTGGAGGATTGAGAAGCTAGATCTGGAGCTTCTAGCTTGTCGATCTAGAGAAGGGATCAGCCCTTTAAGCTTAGATATGATCTTGTGGTATATTTCAGGCACCTATTTTTTAGATCTAGCTTCATATCTGTAATCCCAGCAGATGAAGGATCAAGCACTAGGAGGGTGATTTTCCAAAGTTGTAGATCTAGAAAATCCTTTATGGGCTATCTTGGGAACCCATCCCCATTTGAATATTGAATCTTGGCATCATCAGAGCTCTTCAGCTCCCTAGATCTACATTTTCCTTTGCAGAATTTATATGTATATCAACGGTAGTAGGGACATCGCGGTATTGCTTCTGTAATCTCACCAATTACATAGTGCTAGTTGCAGCACCATTGTAGGGTGATTCTAGGCCTTCTCTGCATTCTCAGATCTACTCATATTTTGTACATTGTGTAACTGAATCTTCTCCTATATAATAAAATGGCTCAGCTTCTCTGTAGATTCTAATGTTGTCTTGATATTTATTGTTTACTTATTTGCAGTTCTTATATTGTGTTTCAGTATTACTGCATTCTCCCCTTTGGGATATTACAGTGGTATGAGAGCATGATCTTTGACTCAGCTTGTGGACACTTCATATTTTGCATCAAAAGAAGAAGCAAATAGATGAGATCTATCATGAAGGAGAATAATTTTTCCACTCCTCTCTTTAGATCCATGCAAGATCTCTCCAAGGAGGTCTATCAAATGAAGAAGGAAAGGCAAAGGAAGGATCCAAGAAGAAGATTTGAAGAGGAATGTCCAAGCACTTCTGTTGTGAGAAAATATTTGGAGAATCATAGATGTTAGTATGATTCTTTCGTCGTAAGAGATCACTTTAGCTACGCATAACAAATAGCCCTAACATCGATTATGGTTGCAAAATATCTTTAAGTTTGTTGTATAAGTGAATCAGCATAAAAAGGAACATTCAACTGGATAAATAAAATATCCTGTATCCAATGGACAAGACAATAACAATGTATAAAAAAAGAATCTTATATTATATTAAAGAATGGCTTTGAGAAAACTGAAAATGTAACAGTTCTCCCTCGGTGGGATGGGTTCTGAAGTCCTCGATGTTTCAGATCTAAAATTCCTCTCTTTGGTTAATGTGGAAAACCCTAACAAACATGGAACTCAATGGGAGTTCAAAATGCAAACAAATGAAAATGGTGACCAAGAGTAGATCTAGTGTGATCTAATGCAATGGAGGTGACTAATGAATGGGGAAAACCTTCCTATTTATAACAAAATATTGGGGTGTTCTAGAACTCGGTGCATGAATAAAATATTTTTGATCATATTCTAGAATCACCCTTTAGGAATATTTTATTATATTTGTTGGAGGGAAAAGGGTTTTTGACTTGAGTCAATTCCTTTATTTATAGATAACAAATAAATAAATGATTTATTTATTATTTAAGGGAAATGAGGGGAATATAATTAAATAAATAATGGTTTATTTAATTGATTTCCTTGTTTTGGGTTAAATATGACCATGCAATATAGACAAATGTGGTGAAAGCAATTTTACTTGGGGTAAAATTGGTCTTACATGGTGTACTTGGGTTCATCTAATGATAATAGGTTAGATGACAAAAAAATGGTGTAACATATTGTCCCCCAACGTACGAGTGTTAGGAGAAAATCGTATGACTGAAGTACGTTGTAAGAATGCAATCACTAGACAAAAAAAATGGAAGTGAGAGAGAGGAATGTAATGTAGTCGAAAGTGCTAGAGGACTAGACCCAGAGGAGATGAGACTTACAGGCGAAACAAGTCTCTAGTGTATGAAGTGGTACCAGTGCTAAAGGCGGCGAGGTAGGCATACCTATGCCCGCCGAGACAATAGTACACACAAGAAAGCGCCCAGAAAACCACGGAACGCAATAGTAAAACAAGTGCTGGCCTGAACATGTGCCAGAAATGAGAATGACGAATCCCATATACATGCTATGCCTAGAATAATCATCAGGACATATACAATAATTTTGTAGTACATGAGATAAAAATACACCCAAATGCCCCATACACATGGGGAAGGGCTTGCGAAATCGGACTTCTATATGCAAATCGAAGAGGTGCTACTGGCGACAGAGGCCGATATCATCAAAGGCGAGGAGCTGCATCAAGGGCTGTAATGAAGAAGTCATCCAGGCATGTGGGGGGTTACCTGCAGGGCCACCCCCTCATGAGGGTTGAGACATATCACACACACCTGGGAATCACCAATAGCTGTTGCTGTATCACTGGACGATCAAGTGTATAGATCACGATCGTGCTGAAAAGAGATCAAACCAAGGTACATTTCCCCCCAGACCAGGCTTCTGGAGTAAATGAGTTGATGTCGATAGAAGTAGATCTGCCATGGGTGAGGCAACAAGGGAATCTCAACTAAGGCACCGGAGAAAATAGTGGAGCGATGCGCAGAAAATACCTAATGATGATGATGAAATGGGTGATAGATCCAATGGGGACCATCAAAAGCATGAGTACAAAATGGTATCTGAGGACGAAAATTTTTACAAGAAGCAATAAGTATGGGGGCAAAGTGATGCCCCCAATGCAATGTGGTGTAAGTGAGAAAATCTAGTTTTGAAGAGAGGTGAAGCAAGACTTCATGGACAGCGGGTGTCCTGGTGAAGCAGCAAAAATGTGAAAACAAACGGATGCTGACTATCTAAAAGAAAATGAAACACGCATTTCAAACGGGAAATGCTATGGGTAATATTTCTAAATATAGAGTGCATTTCATGGATTAGGAAGGATATGGCCTTCAAAGTCTTGTAGAATGTATGCCCCCTTACCAAGGTCCTTACTGTGAAGGTAAGGAATGAGCCATAATGAGTCGAACTTCCCATGGCCAAGGTTATCATGGGCCTAGTCATATATACTAGAAGAAGGTCACCTTGCTGAAATTGGCGAGGGTGTACTTTATGTTCATACTGAGCTTGGGTGCGTATTTTGGCCACTTCAAGAGTTTGCAAGGCAACGCAACGGTCTTCGGAGGCGCGCTCAATCATGATAAGTCGTTGTGCTAGAAGGTTGGTATTAGGGAGAAGTTCGACGGCCAAGTGGAGGGAAGGGATTTCACATTCGATTGGTAAGACTGCCTCCTGACCGCAGAAAAGGTGGGGAGGAGTGAAACCGGTGGCGGTTTTAATAGAGATAAGATAAGCTCACTGAGCAGGGAAGAGCATGAGATACTTAGTCATGGTTCTCTGAAGAATGGTCTTAAGAATTTTGTTGACCGCTTCAACTAGGCCATTACCTTGGGGGTAATAGGAAGGTGCTCAAAACCCAGGAGTGAGGATATGCATTTTGGAGAAAAGGTGAAGAGACCCTTCTTGGAAAAAATGTGTCCTGGTGAAGGATCAAGTAACGAGAATGTAATAGGTACCTAGAGTTCAGAAACAGGTCAGGTCGCACGTGTTTTTGGGTCAGTTGTATGACCTAGGTAATAGGTATGGGGCAGGAAACCGCGACCTATCCCAGGAAATGACCTGAAAAGTGTGACTTGTCAGAGAAAGGGGGTTTCAGTGCTATTTTTGGCTGAGATCTGGGATTTTATGGGTAAGGGGAATAATTTCCCCACAAGCATGTTGTGGGCATGCCAAGATGTATCGAGAAAAAGGGGATCTAAACACATTATAATGATGTGGTGCGCCATTCGTGTGCGTTATGGTTATGCAGTATGAGAAAGGAAAAAAGAGGGTTACCAATCTCATTTAGTACTGCATATAGGAATCAAATGGACTTTAAGGTTCTGGGTTGGCATACTTGGTGCCATTATTCCAAATAGAGGATTTGGAGATAATGACCGGATGCTCTCGTAGAAAACCTATAGGTTGGTCAACAACAATGTCGAAAAGGCTGGGTTGATGATGTAAGATGAAGGAACGATAAGGGGTATCATCCCTAGAGTGATTGGAAGTGATATGGGACTTTAGAGTTTCTTCTAAATGGGAAAGAATAATGGTACTAAAGTCAGCACGACCAGGTACATTATGAGGGTTGTGGAGGATTGATTCTCTTGGTGGCGCAAATATGGGTGCCCCCTTTCTCAAACATTGAGTTTCAATGGAATGGCCACAAGGTGTATGTGGTGTGAACGCATGGGCTTGATGTAAAGGGGAATAGATAAAGTCAGGGGTGGTGATTTCTTCCATAATTTCATCATCGTGATAGGAGATGGGGTGACTGGTGGAAGAAAGACCACCCGATGCGGCAAAGTTACCTGCCTCATGATTACAAAAAGGGAGGGCCGCATGTGCATCGGTATTAGGGGTAAAAGTGGCCCAAGATGGCGAGGCTAGATGCCAAGAATAGCGGCTTGCCCAAGTAGTATGGCCAATATAATGCGTGGACGGAAGGTCCAGCACAATAGTGTCATAGGACAAAACATGGGAGGAGTAAGAACAAAGATGGCAGCATGAGGGACGGGTAGGCAGCAAGTGACAATGACCGGAGGTTGTAGGCTGGATAAGGTATTTATGACTCATAGGTCGACTGGAGGGGGAGATATGAGGGCTGGAGCTCATACAGCGAAGAATATCATAGATACGGATGGGGGCATCATGGTTGTGGGTGGGAGGGAAAAGGTCAGGGAAGCCACATGAGGCCGCAAAGCTAACTAAATCATCAACATGAGAAGAAAGGTTCACATACGGACCGTGGCGGGGGAGGATGGAAGAACAAGTGAAAAGATGATCGAAGCACGAAGAGCCCAAGAATGTGGCAGAAGGGGAATCAAGCGAAACAGGCGGAGTGGATACAGAGGGGATGTACTCTGAGGGTTTGGCGGATGATGATAGGTACAAGAGATTAAGAGTATATTTGGACAGTTCAACATCAGGGGGAGGAATGTCAATGGGGGTAGACATGTGGTCTGGGGCTAAAGAGGGCAGACGGGCCAGCGTGGCTTCGAATTGGCGGTATGCAGCCAAAGAAGCATGATACTCATCAAGGTGGGGGAAAAGGTGGGTATAATGTCCATGGAAATCCCATAAAGAACAAGGGTGATTGGTGTGCAAGTTTTTGAGTTTCGGAAGGGAACTAGGGGGGTGACATGGACCGCGGGGAGATCGGATTCGGGAAACGTTTGGTTGACAACATTTTTGAGGTGGAGTAATTCAGGACAGGTATGGGTGGCATGGCCGCCAACATCGCATAATGCACACTGGATAGAATGTTGTGAATGGCGAAGAGGGGTAGGGTTGGTCGGGATAACCTTGTCCTTCGGTGCCCCCCTGCGAGTTTTGCTATCATTACCTGACGCTGTCGTAACAGGAGGAGGTGTTGGATGAGGTGACGGAGGTGTTGGAGCAACGGTAGAGGTCATGGGTATTGGTTGCACGGGGGTCAAAGTAAGATATGTTTTGAGTTTATAGAAGAGAGGAATAACCTGTTACTGAGTTTTGTAATCACCCAACGTTTCGGACTGTCTAAGTGAGTCCATCATCAGGGGTAGACGTCCAAAGTTCTTTGAAAAGAAGAGAAAATAGGGCAAAAGAATAGAGGTATATATAGTGGATGATGAGGAGTTAATGAAAGGTCAGCATTTTGATGAGAGACAACTATTGAAATATTTAATTAATTAATTTTCTTATTTATTTATTTATTTATTTTATTTTATTTTTATTTTTTATTTTTTAAATAAAATAGATTATGTTTAAAAATAACCTATATAATACAATAATCTATTATATGGATTGCTTAATTTAATTATTATTATTATTATTATTTAATATAAATCTTAATTAGGTTGACAAATGAAACCCTAGTTAATTAATTAGTAGAAATGTTTTTAAAAGTTTAATAGATATATTTATATATTTTAATGAATTATTTAATTTGTTTAATATGATATGTTTTTTTAAAATATATAGGTATTGTATAGTTTGTAAAAAAAAATGGTTTAATTCGGTATGTTTATTATTAAAATGTATAAATGTTGTATAGTATGTAAAACAATTTTATTTGTTCAATCATTTATTTGTTAATTTTATTTTATTTTTGTTTTTGTTATTATTTATTTATTTATTTTTAACTAATAAATATTTTTTTATTTTTTATTTTTTTTTATATGGTGGACCTGATGGACTTGTACCAGGTTTATTTTAGTTTTAGATTTTAATGTCTTGAGAGGTTTTGGTGTATTAAGGGTTTCCAAGTGTTAATAATGGTAAGCCCATCGTCACGATTTAAGTTGTTCCATCTTTTCTCAATTTCTATAGCTTCTTTGATTTTCCTGTTTAGGTAATGGTCCTCTTTAGAGACAAGTCTGGCATCGTCCATTCTTATGTAATGTGAGGATGAGAAGGCATGTTCAGCTAAGGTGGATTTGTCTGTTCTGTTATGGGATAAGTCAGCCGCATGTTTTTTTAGTCTGATGTTGAGGGATCTACCTAGAGCACCAATGTATTCTTTGCGACAAGAGCAAGGTATGACATAAACTCCTTTTTGAAGTTTAGGGTTTATAGGGTCCTTAGCAGAGTCTACCATGTTTAAAATAGTATTAGGAGGAGTGAAGGCGATCTTAATGTTGTGTTTGTTAAGTATTCTAGAGATTTTATCAATTGTTCCTTTTATGTAAGGTAACGAGATATTAGGGATGTCAAAGGCACTTTTTGAGTTATTTTTATTAAGGGTTTGGTGAATAGTTTTGTTGATGACATGTTTATTATAACCATTTTGTTGAAACGCATGGCGGAGGTTGTTTATCTCATGTTCAAGGTTGTGGGAGTCTGAGATTCTAGACGCCCTGGTTGTTAGGGTTTTAATGATGCCAATTTTCTGTTTTGGGTGGTGATGTGAGTCGGCATGAAGGTATCTATCTGTGTGAGTCTTTTTTCTATATACCTTGGTGCTAAGTTTTCCATCTTTCTTAGTTAACAGGATGTCTAGGAAAGGTAACTGGTTGTCTTTTTCGATTTCAATGGTAAATTTGATGTGCTTTGAAAGACTATTAATGTGGGCAAGGAACTCATGTAATTTCAATATTCTGTGGGTCCACTTAGCGAAGATATCATCTACATATCGTTTCCATTCTTCAGGGGTGAATGGAAAATATTTAAGGCCCATTTGTTCAAAATGTTCCATGTATATGTTGGCAATAATAGGAGATAGAGGCGAGCCCATGGCAAAGCCATGAGTTTGTTCATAAATCCTCCGTTGAAACTAAAGAAAGAAGATTTAATACATAATTTTAAGAGGTCTATCGTCTCATTATCAGTGACAGTTTTTAGAATATTGATGGCTTCGTCTATAGGTATTATAGTATAAATGGAGACAATGTCGAAACTTACCATGAGATCATCATTATGCATGTCTAGGTTTTTGGCCCATTGAACAAAGGATGTAGAGTCTTTGATATGTGATGAGGTGTTTTCGGCAAGGGGGCGAATTTTTTTGGCAAGATATTGCGCAAGGAGGTACGTAGGAGAGCCAATGGTGTTGACTATTGGTCTTAGGGGAATGCTTGCCTTGTGAATATTTGGAGCACCATATATTCTGGGGGTGATGGAACTGGTAGGGGTGATTCTCCTTTTAATGGTGTTATCAAGAGAAGAGTCTTTTATTTTTTTGGCTACTTCTTTGAGGATTTTAGTACTAGGATATTTTTCCAAAATTTTATAACAACCACTGTTGTTTAGGTGATCTTCCATTTTATTAATGTAATCAACCCTGTCGGGGTAGGGGGAGGGGGGCTAAGGTACCAGACGGGCATACCCAAGGTCAAGTTGGGTAGAGAGAGGGTAGCTAAGATAGGGACAGAAGAAGCACCGGGAGGGGGAGCAAGGAAAGGGATCTGACCAGCAGGAAAATGGCCAGGAGGAATGGGGTCGAGGGGGTTGAAGTCGGGTGAAATGGACTCAGTAGGGTAGAGGGGTGGGTGAGGATTATGTTCGGAGGGAGATTCTGAAGGGAGAAGGCTGGCTAGTGGGGGTGAAGGGCTAGTAGCTGGTGTGGGTGGAGGAGGCTGAGGTTGTTGATAAGGCCACGTGGGCTGTACAAGGTCAGCCCAAGATGATTACATCATGCAAACGTTCACCATGCTAGGGTCTGAGACAGGAGGAGGGGGAGGACCGGGGAAGGTTCCAAGCAAGGAGGAGTCTTTTTAGATGCTAGGAGAGACACTGGTCAAAGAATCAATAGTGGATTTATTGGTGACAGGAGAGATGGTGGACTCAGGTAAGGTATGAGTTTTAGGTTCATGATACAACAACTGGTCAATGGTGACAATTTTGTCGTTATGAGAGAAAAACATCTTGTGGTGGACTGTGGAGGGGACGAAAGACATGGCATAGGTGTAACTACGCCCCAAAATAATGTTGTAGTCGAGAGGGTCATCGATAACTTCAACGTCGACAAGGACCAATGGGTTGGGAGGCATGGCCATCCCATGCATGGAGGGTGATTGTGGAAGGGGCTAGCTCAGGGGATCCGAGTTGTTTCCAAACTGAGGTGGACATTACACAGGTAGATGCCCCCTCATCAATAATACATCGAGCAACATTGGCATTTCATATTTTAACTGGGATTTGAAAAGCAACCGAAGGAGGAAGGGGGGGATGGTCTGACTGTCGAGCGTCGAAAACAATTAAGAGGTCATGAGCAGGATCTACAGCTCCCACGATAGATAGTAGAGCCTTCTTTTGAGAAGGACACGACTAGAGGAGTTCCAGTGTTGAAATGGCAGCTGGAGATTATTCCAGATCATCTACTATGTTGTAGGAATGGGCAGCCTGACCAGAGGCAGCATTTCGGCATAATGGACCCTTAGGAATTTTTGTGTGAATCTGAACTTTGGGTGGAGGGAGTTGTAAGGGACCATTGGGTGTCGATAGAGGCTCTGTAGAAGTTTATGATGGGGACTCGGAGATAGACGGAACGAGAGGTGGGGAGTATTGACGAGACCGAGTTTGAAGGTTAAGGTCAACAGTGAGAGGTTGGTCAGAGGACATCATAAGAATATGGTAATCGGAGGAACCAGAAGGAGAAGGTTGAGGGGTTACCGGGGTATGAGGGGATTGAGTAGCCACAAATCCTTGTTGAGGGAAAAGATCGGTAAACACAACAGGCTGAGAGGTAGAGGTATTGGGGGGGATAGGAGGGGAGGATTTTTGTCCCCGAATGGTGGCCTGAGACTCCCACATCTGTCGCATCTGCAGTAATAGGGGACAATTGTGAGTGTAATGACCAAAAAAACCACAACATGAACAAGGCTTATTGGTGCGAAGCGGCCTGTCTTGCTTGGCTTGGGAGCCCTGTGGCTGTGTAGCGGTGTTAGGGTCAATAATTGAAGGATTGGGTCCATGATTACCATAGGCGGATGGATTGCCTCTCCTCCGCGGTTGAGGAGAAGTAGTCGCACCGTGTTGCACAAATACGTACCCGGGAGGGGGTAGTAAGTGCGGCTGTGGGGGTGGAGGAGGCAAGGGAGTGGTAGGTCCAAATGCGGGAGGAGCTGGGACACCAGGCTGTGGATAAGGATAAGGGTTGGAATGGGCAACATTGAGGTAAGCAGGAGAGTGGGCAAAGGGAGGAGGCATGCCAAATCCTGGATACATGTTACCGAGAGGGGGGAAGGTGCTGGAGGTGCTAGCCCCTCCAGGCGAAAAAACATAGGGTATAAGAGGTTGAACAAAGGTATGAGACATGGCTCCAATGATACCATCGACAGAGTGAGAGGCCCCTGAGGTGCTAGTGCCCTTGGGCTTGGGGAGGTCAGGAAGGATAGTATAAACGTAACCAGATTGGGCATAGATAAGGTCATATTTTAAAGCGATTTAAAGGGTGGCTTATTCAGTTTGGTGGAAATGGGATGTGACATATTTGCCAATGGGAGGTAAGAGAGAGCAGAGGAACCAATCCATGTAAACTCAATCTTCAAAGGGGGGAGCACGAAATAAGCTTCATCTGTGCCGCCACTCTTGAACATGTGTGGAAAGACGGGTCAAAGAGGATTGAGAAAAAGAAGTTAAGAGTTCAGTACCAGTGTCGTATCAGAGAGGGAGCTAAAAATAAGATAGGAAGGCTTGGGAAATGGTCGCAAAGGTGGTATGGGAAGACGTGGCTTGATCGACATACCATTTGGAAGCATTGTCGGTAAGGGTGCGTTGAAACAAACGAAGACGAATGGAGTCTTCGGTGATGGAATTGGAAGAACACCACATGTGAAAAGATTGAATATGATTGGAGGGATCTTCACTAGCAAGGCCTTCAAACTTGGGGATGTCGGAGGGGAGCTTGGTTGGCATAGTAGGCCAACTGACATCGTGGCTGATAGGATCATTGATAAGCTGATTGAAGTCAGGGAGACTGAGGTCAGCCATGTAAGGGAGTAATGGGGCAGTAGAGGTAGGTTCTGTAGTGATTCCACTGGAAACAGGCCCAAAAGTAGAACTAGGGTTAGGGCTAGGTCCTGAACTAGACATGGTAAATGTAAAAGGGGAAGAACCAAACGTGGGGGGAGAACCCGAACAATCAGAGGAAGAGTCGAAGTGCAGACTCGGGGGAGGGCTTACTCGATGACGACGGGAAAGAGGAAGTCGATCAACCAGAAACTGAGGGTGAAGGCCAAGAAGTCTCCGAGATAAGTGCCTTGGATGCGCAATGATGACGGGAAGAAGAAAAACTGACAAGGGCGGCAAGGTGCAAAAGCAAGACGCGACAAGGGCACATAGGTGCAGTGTCAATTAATTTTAGAGTCTTTTCCAAGTGGTGTTAACTAGGCTCTTCTTCACTCAAGGTCAGTGTGTGGCGTGTGTTAATTTTAATTAATTAAACCCAGACGTTTTGAGAGTAAAATAAAAAGTGTGCTGTGTAATGGAAAAGAAATCTGCAGTAAATAAGACTGAAAGAACATAAAATTAGCAACTAAAAAGCAGCAATCGAACCCAAGAAGGCGAGTCTTCTCAAAACTAGTCTATAAAAGGGAGAAAGCTAGGGAGAGCACGCTTGAAAGTAGACCAATAGATCTAATGTCCGGAGGGACTGGGATCTAAAGGGTATATCTGCGGAAAAGTGGTGCAGAAAGAAGCAAAGAGGCAGGGGCAAGGTTGCTACTAGAAAATAGGAGATCAGCTAAAAATAGGTGGGCCAAAGAGGTGATCCTAGAGATGAACCCAAAAAAAGAAAAAAGGAGGGAAGAAAAGCTGACCTATGGGGATTTTAACAGGAGGTATCAGATCTAAAATAAATAAGGCTGAAACTTTGGAAATTCAGACATCTGAAACAACAAAAAACTATCCCACAAAAAGTGGAGGGAACTGGAGCCCTAAGGGGCAAGAGTCCCACCTAGGTGAGTGAAATAGATCAGCAACAGGTCTGAACGGGTGGAGACAGAGGCTGGAAAACCCTAACAAAAGCTTCAGTCGAACCCAGAAAAAGTGCTGGAAAATTGCAGAGAAAAGTGCAGGTCGTAGGTTTTGGCCTGGTTTCAGACCAGGTCACAGGTTTGGGGCAGAAAAGTGCGACCTCAAGGCCAGGTCACACTTTTTGGGCTGATAAGTGTGACCTGCAGATCCGGCTCTGTCAGCGGCAGATTTTAGAAAAAATTTGTCGTCTCAGCTGCGGCTGATGTCTGTCACCTGCGCAATAAGGCCAGAAACACACAAAAGTTAAAAATTTGACTATTTGAGGGTTTAGAAGTGGAAATCACCATAAAAATAGGAAAAAAGGAAAATGGAAGAGAAACCATAGGTTCTGAAACAGCTAGATATGCAGGAATATATGAAACGACAACGGTCACAAAATAAAACCCGTGTGGAGTTGCCAATTGTTAGTATGATTCTTTCATCGTAAAAGATCACTTTAGCTATGCATATCAAGTAGCCCTAACATCAAGTATGGCTGCAAAATATCTTTAAGTTTTCTGTATAAAATTAGATCTAAGCATAAAAGACATTAAGCAAATGAAATATAAAATAGCTCCATGTATCCAATGGACAAGACAAGAACAATGTATAAAAAAGAATCTTATATTATATTAAAGAATGGGGCACCTGAGAGGAAAACAAGAAAGGTGTTTTCCAGTTCTCCTCAGTGGGATGGGTTCTTGGAAGTCCTCATTGTTTCAGATCTAAAATTCCTCTCTTTGGTTAATATGGAAAACCCTAACAAACATGGAACTCAATGGGAGTTCAAAATGCAAACAAATGAAAATGGTGACCAAGAGTAGATCTAGTGTGATCTAATGCAATGGAGGTGACTAATGAATGGGGAAAACCTTCTTATTTATAACAAAATATTGGGGTGTTCTAGAACTCGGTGCATGAATAAAATATTATTGATCATATTCTAGAATCACCCTTTAGGAATATTTTATTATATTTGTTGGAGGGAAAAGGGTTTTTGACTTGAGTCAATTCATTTATTTATAGATAACAAATAGATAAATGATTTATTTATTATTTAAGGGAAATGATGGGAATATAATTAAATAAATAATGGTTTATTTAATTATTTATATGTGATTTAGTCAAATTTAACTAAGAATATTATTTAAATAATGATTTAAATAACTTATTCTTAGGAAATAATTAAATAAATAATGGTTTATTTAATTGATTTCCTTGTTTTGGGTTAAATATGACCATGCAATATAGACAAATGTGGTGAAAGCAATTTTACTTGGGGTAAAATTGGTCTTACATGGTGTACTTGGGTTCATCTAATGATAATAGGTTAGATGACCAAAAAATGGTGTAACAATAGATCTCCTCATAGATCTACTATGCCCACTTTCTTTGAATAAGTTGAGAGGTATAGAAATGAAGAAAGAAAAGAACCTAAGACTCATGAGACTCTTAGTTTATATATGGAAGTGTACCAAGCATAGTCTAGAGCCTTCAAAGGGATTCTAACTTTCCAAGACTTCTTTGAACTCAAAGAAGAAAGAAGATACTATAGAAGCAATAGAAGGAAGAGGCACAATAGATTCTATTTGCCTAAATTTGATGGATCTTCCTCAAGCACTATTAAGGCTTGGAGGAAAGAGTTAGATGCATTTTTCATGCTACATCCTATGGCTGAAAAAGAGGTTGTCCAAATTCCAGCACTTCATCTTGTAGGTGAAGCCAATGATTGGTGGTTTAGTCACATGGAGCATGCAAAGGTGACCAAATATTCATATTTCTTTCACAAGTTGAGGAAGAAGTTTGATGTGAAGAAGACAGAGATGGGCCACAAAGAGACATTTCCTAAAGAAACAAAGGAGGATATCATTCTTGTCACACTGGACAAGAAGTCACTACATTCACCACCAGCTGTAGAAGTACTTACATCTAGAGAAGAGACACTTGCAACTTTTCAAGATAGTCTTGAGCTCTTAACATATAAATTCACATGCATGATTTAGAAAATGCATGAGAAAGAGGAGGAAGATTCCAATGCTGGTACATTGGTAGAAGAGCAGTCATCTCTCTTAACAACAGTTGGAGACACCATTGTCCTAATTGGAGGAACTCTTGTGTTCTTTCAGGAGGTTCCTACACATCAGTTGATCCAAGGTATGCATACACATTCATCACCTATTATTTCAGTATATCTTATTGAAACCTATGGGGACATGCCATCAAGTCCAATGCATAACCAAGGGTTAAAATAAAATGTTGATTTGATGTAGCAACATATCACAGTGCAGAGGACCCTTGATATGATCAAGGAGGAGATGAGAAGCTATCCCATTTTATCATGGATGTACTACATTCGGCCTCTTGAGTGGAAGTGTAGAGTTGCAGAAAAGGGGATGAGAATAATCCTATGTACAATGACTGGTTATGAGATCATTATTGTACCTTGCTTTCAGATAGTATGTGTATTACCTTGAAAATTGATAGCACTTTCACTTAGTAGTAGTGATAATGAAGAGGCCCCATTATTCTTGGAGAATTCTAAACGTAGCTACACTCATGAAGAAATGGAGGATAAGATGACGAATGGTAGACACCTTGAGATGAGAAATGTTTTCTCCTTTCTAGATGACACTTTCTCAATGAGCATCTCACAACTCAAAGAGAGACTTCTACCCGTAGTAGATCCAGAACCTCATTGGTTTTGGAAGGCCATGGATGAGAAGAAGGTCTCATTAAGAGATCCCATTGGAGGTGCACTTAGACATTTCATGGAGTGAAAATTTCTTCATCAGTTTGAGGAGGTTGGTGTCCTATAATGGGAGGATACCAAGTATTTGTAGAATGAGATCCATCATCTGCATTGGGATGAATGGTTCATAGTATGGAGCAAGGGGTTTCCAAACCACTTGTAGATCTATGATACATGCCAACAAGAAGCATGGTTGCGTTGGTTTCTCTTGGGAGAGTATGGCTACTACTCAATGAGTCATAATTTTCTAATTCATGCCTTACACATCACTCAAATAATGCAAAAGAAGAAGGCGTGGTTACTTTGGTTGTTGAGAAGAGAGTTTGGACATCAGATATTAAATATTATGTCCTGATATTTACTATTGTTTGGGGTATATCTCATGTCTTTACTTGTATTTCTATTTGGGATGTATCTCATGTTCATGTATGTACTTGGGTTTGGGAGAAAGTATAACTCTCACATGATATGTCATAAGAGAGCTTGTTTGTATTATCTTGATGAGACATCTCACATGTCCATTACTTTATTGTTGCTCCATGACTTGCATCATGATAATGCAAGGATGCAGCAATAATCCTTGTTGCTATGGTTATTATTGGGAGAGTATGGGATGAATTATTCCCATACATTGCATGACATTGCTGGAGGATGGAAACAGGAGGCCTTACAACATTGGCTTCTATTGGGTGATTATGGTCATTGTACATGGTATGATGATGATGTGATGGGGCATCCAGATGCCTTATTATGGTGGCTTCTCTTGAGAGAATTTGGCCACTACATTTGGTACAATGATGGTGTGGTATGGGAGCAAGAGGAATTGTTGAGGTGGCTTCTATTGAGAGAGTATGGCTTTCATAATATCATTGATGATTTGGCATGGAAACAAGAATCATTTTTGTGGTGGCTTGTTTTGAGAGTATATGGCTCTCTAACTTGTTTTCATGATGATCTAGAATGGCAGTAGGAGGCTTTTCTGCATTGTTTTTTATTAGGAGAATATGGTTTGACATTGTTCATGTTTTCCCATATGTCTCTACTTCTTGTTTTTCACTATGATGATGTGATGTTTGATTCCTACATGACCAACATGGCCAATGATGAGGGCATTAATGTATGCAATATACTCTCTGTATCATGGGTTGGAGAGATAGTTCATGAGTTGGGACTTTCCACTTTGGGGATAAACCACCATAGCTTATGTATCTCATGTATAGAGGAGAACTTTGGTCATCATATGGTTGCCACTTGGATATTCATTGATGAGGAAGGGTATATAACTTTTCAGTTGGAGGCCATTCTAGACATTCTAGAGAGGTGGCTTTGGAGATGGACATGCATAGAACATTGTGACATATGGGAAGGCCTTCCACATCAGGATGCAATTTGGAGGGAGGATGTTTGCTATAGCATCCACTTTTGCAGTTTCTTGAGGACAAGCAACATTCTGACGGGGAGGATTGTAATATTCCCAAATTTTCACCTGATATTTGGAATATTAGAGTTCTTAATTTTCTTAATGAATTAAGTAAATAAAAGGGTGGAGGAACCCATAATCCTAAAGATGAATAAATATCCATTTTTTATGTGTGAATGTGGATTAATTAATCCTAGATCTACATAATGAGGTAGTGGAGCCACTACTAATGTGAATGGAATTGGAGGTTAGGTCTCATTAATGGGATAGATCATGGAGGTTGATACAGTCAACTAAGATCTTGGAAGAGATCATGGAGCATTCATGATTAGATGATGGAGGAAGTTGTGCAATTAATGCACACATGATGGAGAGGGTGTACATTGCACCTAGACATGATGGATGACATGGATAGACAAAGCAATCAAACATGGAGGATGTTGTCCACATGTACAGTGCAGTTTAGATGAGGGCCAAGGCATGGGAAGGCTCATAAACTATATAAAGAATATGAAGACAACAATGAAGGGGGGCTATTGATTATTTATTTTGAGGTTTTCTTAGATCTGGAATTTTCATGTGACATTCCATTGCTTTCTTGGGTTGTTTAGCAAATATTGCAAGTGTTGCTTAGAACAGGGTGTTCCTGGTCAGGAATCCCACCTCTTTCTTTGAGTAGCTCTGGAAAGAGTATTGTTCTTCATTCTACATTAGGCATTGGTCCACATATCTTTTCCTACTTTCTGAAGAACATCCATATTAAAAAATTGCAGGTTTCTGAAGATCAGTTTGAGAGGAGGAGGTTGTCCTTCAAAATTTTAGTTGAGGAACCAGTGGAGGATTATTCCTAACACCTAGGGATTGAAGATCAACATTCCCAGGGCTTCATTTCAGATATGGAATTAGGCTAGAATTTACTGACCTCCTATCAGTAGTAATCTCTTCAGGAATTACGGTGTCTATTATTGCAGATCCAAAAGAGGAAGGAAGTTGCTAGCATTTCAGCTAGTAATCCTGTGAGGGATCATCCCTTCACCTTTCCATCAGTATTTCCATTAGCCTGGAGTTTATTGTAGCATATTTAGCAGGAATAGAGCCTCTCTTTCCCTTACAACACATTTTTTATGATCATTTATGTTGCAGCAGCTGTAATCATAATTGGAGGATTGAGAAGCTAGATCTAGAGCTTCTAGCTTGTAGATATAGAGAAGGGATTAGCCATTCAAGCTTAGATCTGATATTGTGATATATTTCAGCCATATATTTTTTAGATCTAGCTTCAAATCTATAATCCCAACAGATAAAGGATCAAGCCCTAGGAGGATGATTTTCCAAATTTGTAGATCTAGAAAATCCTTTTTGGGTTATCTTGGAAACTCATCACATTGGCCAGATCTTGAATCTTGGCATCATCAAAGCTCTTGAGATCCCTAGATGTCTATTTTCCTTTGCATTATTTATATGTATATCAACATCAACATGAACAATGTAGTATTGCTTCTGTAAGCTCACCAGTTACATAGTGCTAGTTGCAACACCATTGTAGCGTGATTCTAGGCCTTCTCTTGGGCTAGATCTACTCATTTTCTATACATTGTGTAACTAATTCATCTCCACATAATAAAATGGCTCATATTCTTTGTAAATTGTGATGTTGTCTTGAGATTTATTGTTTACTTAGTTGCAGTTCTTATATTGTGTTTAAGTATTACTACATTCTCCCTTTTGGTATATTATAATTGAAGAGTGGGATCTACAATTTGAGCAAGGTATCCCATGAAACAATATAAAAAGCGACCGTAAAATTCCATATCCAGATGCACTCTCTTGACAACATCAGTATTCATATTCTGTGTAGTCCACCTCGCATTCACCACGAACCAAAATCGATCCATATCTACATAACCCATGCCCTTAAAGGTAGGTATCTTCATCTGTGCGGCCATATCTTTCGCAAGTGGGGGCGGAGGTGGGGTAGGAGGGTTCTTACCCTTGCGTGAATTTGATGGTGTCATAGCAGGAGGGATATCCTCACCGTTCTTCGCCCTGCTTCTTTCTGTATTAGATGAGTTTCTCAGAGGATCTTATTCTTTCTGTATTAGATGATTTTCTCAAAGGATTGTATACAGACTTGTCCCCTCTCTGGTTGACCCGATATTATTTTCCACTATGCGTAGTACTTTTAGTCTGATGAAGGGTCATTCACTCAGTGTGGTTGCACAAAATCCTCTTTCCACACAATATCATCTTAACTAATAGAGGCAGGGTTCATAATAATTTACCTCTCAATCCCTTAAAAAACCTTCTTTCAGCTACAAAATAAGAAACAAACCAGTCTACTAAAAATTCTGTCACAAGCCCTCCTAAGATGATGTCAACCTAGTGATATACAGTCCTAGTGATGGAATTATCAGCCTTCTACAACGAGGGAAAATTTTAAGGATGGAAAATTAGCTTGACGTTTAAAAAATTGGCGAATCTCACGAGTCCCTAATATGAAAACTATAAAATGTTTATGGATCTATTTGTAAAATTATTCAAATTTATAATGATTTTATATATACCCTCTATATAATGTTGGCTATTTTAAAGGTAAAATAATTTTATATTGTAAAATTTGGGCAAATCATTTTTATAAAAAATGGAAATTGGCGAATCTTTTTTTGGAAAAATCATGGAAAATTAGCCCACCTACGAATATTAGCCCCTAAAAGTTTCCATGTCTCCAACTGTTGGATCAATTCATGCATCCACTACGTCACCTAATTGTCTTTCCGATAGGTTTGGAATTCTACTAATCTTGATAGCCACTCCTGTAATTCGTGCGCAAAGGTTACGGAGAAGATCTTGTGAACCTCGGTAAAAATATACTTGTTCTTCCACTCTTTGACATACAATTTCTTACTTCCGTTTCTTTTAGGGAAAGTTCCCAAATTTTCTTTTCAAACTAGTCTTCTAGTTCAGTTTTTAATCGTTGCCACTGAACTTTGCACATCACCCAACCTCTCTCAAAATTATCCCAATCCCAGCAATAGAACCATTTTTTTGCTTGAGGGGTCTTGACCGACGTTTGAAATTGAGGTTAACCAACAGAACCCTCTTACTACTAGCCCTTTCGGAAATGACCTTCTTGCATAAGTCAAAGTATCACCCAAAGTAGTATGGGGGGGTGTTGGAACCAAGTTGCTATAACCTAAGAGAGAATTAAGTGATTTGGGTGCCTTTAGATCTATAACAATTGTAAAGAGACCTATGTAGCCGGAGCCCTAACTAGGAACCCTTTCAGACAGATTTAGGTCAATACCTTGTGAAAGTTAACACATCATTTATAATCAAGTAATAACCCTTAACAAATAGTATCAAAATCTTATATCATCAGATCTATCCAATAAACATTCATATAAACCAAACACAGTTGCACAAGCGATCCAAGTGCAAAAAAGACAGGAATAAAAAATAATATGTAGAAACATTCATAACATAGACAGTAGATGCATTTTAGACTCAGATATCTACAACACCATTCCTTTATTAATATCAGCTCATACCCTTTATACAAAGCCCTTCAAAAACCGATGCACACAGCTAGCGGGGTCCGCACACAGCAAGACTAAGGTCTCCGCGCACAGCCAGTAGGAGCCTTTTAACCATACAAATATGCAAAAAATATCACAAACTCACCATATCTAACATCATTGTTCAGACTTATCCCCAATAAATATCTTCTTAGACTAGATCTAGACTTGTATTTAAACTATTAGCCTGTGCTACTCCAGGGTCAAAAAACCGCGGTTTGCGGCCCCTTGATCTATCCTTTTTACCCATTACAAATTATGAGGGGCTTTGATTCGCCCTAAGGCCCTTGTGCATGACTAAATATATTACAAAAATATAGCAAGAATAGTCTTTGAACTTAGGGGTCCCTGCTCCAACACACTATAAACTTTGACATGCAATATTACCTTTTCAATTGCATAACCAAACTTCATATTCCTCGCTCTCTCAGTCAAGCTTGTAGGATATGTGGTATCGTATTCAGTGCATGGATGGAAGAAATACACTTTGCTTAGTAGGGAGACTGGTTACCTACATGCAAGTCACAAGTAAAAGTATTTTGTCAAACATTATTGGAACAAGTTCAACATGTAATAAGATAAGTTAAATGGAAACATAGCATGCTACATAAACAGTGAAACAAAAATGAAACAAAATGCAAAAGAAAAACACTCAATAGATAAAACACACTAATAACTCAATAATGGAGAGCTTTCTTCCTTTATTAGGTGCTGGTAGTAGTAGAATATAGAATTCTAAATCTCTTATAGTGGTTCCTTCGAGCTATGGATCTCCAATATCCAAGACAAGGGGGTCTGTTCCCCTCAAGTTTTCAACAATCCTCTCTTCCCTCTCAAATTATGGTAGATCGACGAACATGTGGTGAACTCTTCTCTCTTGGATTGAGGTGTTGGATGGCCAACAACTGATGTAACATTCCCAAATTTTCACATGCTATTTGGAATATTAGATTTTTTTGGGTATGTGTTATATTCTTTCCACGACTAGCCCCACACGCTGTACGTTGTGCCGGGCGCAACAGGGGGGTCACAAGGGGGGAGGCAGTCCCCACTATTGGGATCCAGGGCAGCACCCTGGTGAAAACTTGTTTGGTGTGCGGACCCACTCATAGGTGGATCCACCCATGTTTTCTGCATGATTTTGCACATAGTTTTAGGGTACGATGTTTTTCAGCCCCTGGTATTTTGTAGATCCGGTCAAGGGAACTACGGTTATGTTCTAATCCAGGGTTAATGGATTCAAGTTTATGTATGCTTCGACATCTATATATATTTCTTGTAACACTAAAATGAAAATAATGAAAAATCAAGTTGGTCGTCCCGATTTGGGATCTAGGGGAAAATATTTGTGTTTATCTGTTTTATGTTTTATGCTTTCGCTATTGTTTATTTTCTGTTATAAGATTCATGTGTAGATAATTTCTGTTCAGGTTAAAACCTACATTTGGTATCAGAGTTGTTTCAGCTTCAAGGGGATGCCTTTACTATTGAGGGTTTTTTGCTCGGGCCTGAGGTAGACCTTGTTCAGTGGGATATCTGCGGGATCGATTCTTGCGGTGAAAGAAGATGGTGAGTGGCGGTAAGATAGAGATCGAGAAATTTAATGGTCAGAGTTTTGAGTTATAGACGCTCAAGATGGAGGATCTGCTGGTGGATAAAGATCAGTGGGTTGTGGTAGATCCAGGTACTAAACCAACGACAATGTCAGATGAAGACTAGAAGAAACTGGATCAGAAGGCTAAGAGCACAATACGGTTGTGTGTCTCAGATTCAGTATTGTTGAATGTATTTGGGGAAGCTACGATGAACAATTTGTGGGAAAAACTTGGGAGTTTGTACCAATCTAAGTGTCTGGTGAATAAGTTTTTCCTACGGAAAAAGTTGTATAACCTAAGGATGAACGATGGAGACTTGGTGACAGAGCATCTGAACGCCTTCAATACTGTGGTAAGTCAGCTGTCATCTGTTGATATTAAAATCTCAGATGAAGATAATTGCATCATTTTGTTGTGTTCTCTACCAAACTCGTGGGATAGTTTGGTTATTGCAATAGGTAGCAATACAACTACCTTGAATTTTGATGACATTGTCTTAGCCTTGCTGTCGGAGGAAATGAGACAGAGAAATATGGAGGGCCAGAATGGAGATGCCTTATCTATACGAGGAAGGTCCCAAAATAGAAACAAGAATAAGGTTTTGAGTGGGAGATCCAAATCTAGAGGGAGATCTAAATATCTTGGAAAGTTTGTAAAGGTATGATGGAAATGCGGAAAGGAAGGGCACTACAAAAAAGAGTGCAGATCTAAAGCTCTTGAGAAAGGAAAGGGATCTGATGATGCTCCTTCTGCAAAGGAAAAAACCACCTTGGATGAAGGTGGGGATGTGTATTTGGCTTCTTCTTCAAATACACATGTAGATCACAAGTCATGGTTGATTGACTCAGGTGCATCCTTTCACTTCACTCCTCATAGGGAGTGGTTCTGCGAGTATGAGAAATATGATGGTGATGTCTTCCTAAGGGATGATAGAAAGGCCAAAATCATCGGACGTGGAAAGGTAAAGCTGAAGCTGCAAGGTGGAAGGATTATAAAACTTCTTAGTGTTCTGCATATTCCTACATTGGCCAAAAATCTAATTTCTGTAAGCAAGATGGATGATGCAGGTGTAAAAACAGTGTTCGAGAAAGATGCCTGCAAGATGGTTCAGGGAGCACTGGTATTAATGCGGGGATTTCGGACTGGAACTCTATACAAGCTACAAGGTAGCACTGTTATTGATGGTTGTAATAGTTATGTGGTTCCTGAAAGTGGAGCAGAAATCCTAGCTATATCTGGAGAAAAGACCATGCTATGGCATCAAAGGCTTGGACATATTGGAGAGAAGGGCCTTCGGATACTACATAGAAATGGTATGGTAGAAGGTATGTCTAATTTCTCTCTGGATTTCAATTTCTGTGAACATTTTGTATATGGGAAGCAGAATCGGGTGAGTTTTCCTTCTGGTGCTAAGAGGGCGAACAAGATATTAGAACTTGTGCACAGTGATGTGTTTGGACCTGTGTCAGTTCCATCACTGGGAAAGTCTGTGTACTATGTTTCATTCATAGATGACTTCTCAAGGAATACATGGATATATTTCTTGAGAAAGAAATCTGAAGTCTTTGACAAATTTAAAGAATTTAAGGCTCTGGTGGAAAACCAGACAGAGAAGAAGATAAAGGCATTGAGGACAGATAATGGTGGGGAGTTCTGCAAGAAGGAATTTGAAGAGTTCTGTAAGAAGTGTGGTATAGCACGGCAGAAGACTACTCCATACACACCTCAGCAAAATGGAGTTGCAGAAAGAATGAATAGAACGTTGATGGAAAAGGCAAGAAGCATGCTCAGTGGTACTGGGTTAGGACAAGAATTCTGGGCAGAGGCAGTGGAGACTGCATGTTACTTAGTTAACAGATCACCTTCATCAGCGTTGGAGGATAAGACCCCACATGAGGTATGGACTGGTAAGAAACCCTCTCTTTCACATCTAAGGGTATTTAGATGTGATGCATATGTACATGTTCCAAAGGAGAAAAGGACCAAGTTGGATAATAAATCTGAAAGGTGCATCTTTATTGGGTATAAGGATGGTTTAAAAGGCTACAAGCTTTGGAACCCGGAAACAAGGAAGGTTGTGTACAGCCGAGATGTGGTGTTTAGAGAGGTGAAAGATGTTGTTACACATGAAGTCCTACCAAAGGAACCTGAGAAGATAGAGTTTGAGCTAAAGGAGGATGAATCAGACTCTACAACAGAAGAAGACTCGGAAGAGGAAGAGCCACAAACTCCAGCTGTGAGAAGATCAACTCGGGAAAGAAGGAAACCAGAAAGGTATAGTCCATCTGCTTTTTGTTCAGGTTTTACCTTAACTATAACTGATGATGATCCCAGAACTGTCAGGGAGGCAGTAGATTCAGAGGATGGAAAACTCTGGAAGGAGGCCATGGTTGATGAAATGGCATCCTTGCACAAAAATGAGGCATGGGATCTGGTGGAGTTGCCGGCTGGAAGGAAGCCCATCGGGAGAAAATGGGTGTTTAAAAATAAGATGAATGTAGAAGGCAAGGTGGAGAAATACAAAGCTCGGTTGGTAGCAAAAGGTTATTCCCAAGTGCCAGGAATTGATTTTGGTGATATTTTTTCTCCTGTTGCCAAAGTTACTTCTATTAGATTACTTTTATCTGTTGCTGCTGCATTTGATTTTGAGATATAATAGATGGATGTGAAGACAACATTTCTTCACGGGGATCTAGAAGAGGAGATCTACATGAAGCAACCTGAAGGCTTTATGGTGAAGGGTAAGAAAGAACTGGTATGCAGGTTGAAGAAGTCTCTGTATGGGTTAAAACAGTCACCAAGGATGTGGTATCAGAAATTTGATACCTATATACGAGGACTTGGCTTCACCAGAAGCAAGGAGGATCACTGTGTTTATTTTAAATTAATTGGTGACCGTGTTATTTATTTGGTCTTGTATGTGGATGATATGTTTTTGATTGGAAATGAAAAAGAAATTATCCAAGATTTGAAGACCCAACTGTTCTCCAAATTCGACATGAAGGATCTGGGTGCTGCAAACTATATTTTGGGCATGGAAATTAAGAGAGATCGGGCAAAGAGGAAGCTCTGGTTAAACCAGAGGAAGTATGTCGAGACTATATTGCAGAGGTTCAATATGCGGGATAGTAAACCGGTGAATGTTCCTATTCCTGTAGGTGTAAAGCTATCTGCCGAACAGTGTCCCAAGACACAAGAAGAAGAGGAGGATATGTCCCGTGTTCCATATGCAAGTGTAGTGGGTAGCCTGATGTATGCAATGGTTTGTACTAGACCATACATTGCACATGCAGTGGGAGTATTGAGCAGGTTTATGTCAAACCCAGGGAAGGAGCATTGGATAGCAGTGAAGCGGGTTTTCAGATATTTACGTGGCACTAGTGATTATGGCTTGTGCTACCAGGGAAGACCAGGATTGGAAAGAATGTTGGACATTCGTGGTTTTGTTGATGCGGACTGGGCTGGAGATCTAGACCAAAGAAGATCTACAAGTGGGTATGTGTTTAGCCTATTTGGAGGCGCAGTCAGTTGGATGAGTAAAAGACAGTCTGTAGTGGCTCTTTCAACTACAGAGGCAGAATACATAGCAGCCACTCATGCAAGCAAGGAAGAAATTTGGTTGCAAAGATTGTGTTCAAGTATGGGGTTGGTACAACAAGCTATAAGGATAGACTGTGATAGCCAAAGTGCAATTTTCTTGGCTAAGAACCCTGCTTATCATTCAAAGACAAAGCACATTGATGTTCAATATCACTTTGTTAGAGATATGGTTGAGGCTAAAAGGGTGTTGCTGGTAAAGGTGGATACTTTGAAGAATGTTGCAGATGCATTGACGAAGTCTGTGAGCACTCAGAAGTTCTCTTGGTGTAGAGAAACAATGGGTGTTGAAGAATTGGCCCAATGACTAAGCGCTCCTGTGCCCCCCTGTGGAAAGAAAACAAGAAGTGGGAGAATGTTGGGTATGTGTTATATTCTTTCCACGACTAGCCCCACGCGCTATACATTGCGCCAGGTGCGGTAGGGGGGTCACAAGGGGGGAGGCAGCCCCCACTGTTGGGGTCTGGGGCAGTGCCCCGGCGAAAATTTGTTTGGTGTGCAGACCCACTCATAGGCGGATCCACCCATGTATTGTGCATGATTTTGCACATGGTTTTGGGTTATGATGGTTTTCGGCCCCTAGTATTTTGTAGATACGGTCAAGGGAACTATGGTTATGTTCTAATCCAGGGTTAATGGATTGGGGTTTATGTATGCTTCGGCATGTATATATATGTCTTGTAACACTAAAAGGAAAATAATGAAAAATCAAGCTGGTCATCTCGATTTGGGATCCAGGGGAAAATATTTGTGTTTATCTGTTTTATGTTTTATGCTCTCGCTATTGTTTATTTTCTGTTATAAGATTAATGTGTAGATAATTTTTGGTCAGGGTTAAAACCTATAGAGTTCTTAATTTCCTTATCTAATTAAGAAAATAAAATGGTGGAGGGACCCATATTCCTCAAGGATGAATAATATCCACTTTTTTTGTGTGAATGTGGATTAATTAAGCCTAGATCTATATAATGGAGTAGTGGAGTAGCTACTAATGTGAATGGAGTGGAGATCATGTCTCGTTAATGAGATAGATCATGGAGGTTGAAGCAATAAACTGAGATCATGGAAGGAATCTAATGTAAGATCATAGAGAATTCATGATGAAGTGATGGAGGAATTAGTGCATTTAATGTAGACATGATGGAGAGGGTGCACATTCCATGTAGACATGACGGAGTACTTGGAGAGACAACATAGTCAACCATGAAGGATTGTGTCCACATGAAAAGCGTAGCTGAGAGGTAGGCTAGGGGTTGGGAAGGCTCACTTTATATATAAGGGAGATGAAGGCAACATATAAGGCATGCTTCAGTTTATGATTTGATGGTCTGTTTAGATCAGGATTTGTTAGGTGACATTTCCATGCATCCTTATGATGTTTACATAAGTTTGCAATGTTGTTTAGCACAGGGTGTTCCCGAGCGGGAATCCCACCCTTAACCATAGGGGAATTGTGTGCCTACTTTGGGAAGGTTATTCTGAGCTACCATTCATCATCTGGCATTGGTGCCACATGCTTTCCATTCTCTACAGAACACCTACCTTCAGGAATTACACAATTTATGAAGATCAGTTTAGGAGGTGGAGGTTGTCTTCAATATTTCAGCTGGAGAACCAGTGAAGGATTATTCCTATCACCGTGGGCTTGAAGATAAACATTCCCAGTGCTTCATTTCAGATCTGGCATTAGGCCAAACTTTATTAACCTCCTATCAGTAGCAGTCCCATCAAAAATTGCGCAGTCCATCATTGTAGATCCAGAGGAGGAAGGAGGTTGCTAGCATTTCAGCTAGTAATCCTATGAGGGATCTTCTCCTCACCTTTCCATCACCATTTCCATCATCGTGGAGCTTATCGCAGAAAATTTTAGTAGGCATTAAGTCTCTCCCTCTTGTACATCGCAGTTTTTCCAGCAGCTGCATATTCAGTTGCTGCATTTTGAGGAGGAAGAAGAGACAAGATCTCAAGCTTCTAGCTTGAAGATCTAAAGGAGAGATCAATCCTCAAATCTTAGGTATGTTTGTACAATATATTGCAGCCATATTTAGATCAGATCTAGCTTTAGATATGAATAGGCCAGCAGTCAAAGGATCAAACCCTAGGAGGGTGATTTTCCAAAGTCATACATCTGGAAAATCCTTTCTAGGTTATCTTGGGTTCCCATCACATTGGCTAGATCTTGAATCTTGGCATCATCAAAGCTATTGAGCTCCATATATCTTCATTTCATTTTTTAGTAGCTACATGTACATCATCAACAAAAGAGACAGTGTAGTATTTCTTCCTATAGCTCACCAGTTACGTAGTGCTAGTTGTAGCATGATTGCAATGTTATTCTAGGCCAGTTCTTTGGCTAGAGTACCTCTATTTTTACACTATTGTAATTTTAAATCTTCTCCACATAATAAAAAGGCTCATATTCTCTGTATATTCTAATGTTGACTTTAGATTAATTTTTTACTTCTTTGCAGCTCATCTGTTGTCTTTTAGTATTACTACATTATCCCGTTTTGGGATATTATAGTGGTACCAGAGCATGATCTTTGGCTCAGCTTGTGGACACTTCATCTTTTGTATCAAAAGAAGAAGCAGATAGTAGAGATATACTATAATGGAGGGATTAATTTTTGTTGCATATTTCATGTGAACTAAGAAGGATATCTCCAAGGAGAGCAATGATATGAAGGAAGAAAGGAAAAAAGAAACCCCCAGAAGGTTTCATGATGAAGAAGGTCCTAGTACTTCTTATCAGCAACAAAGAAGACCAGAGGATCACAGATCTCCTCATAGATATACTATACCCACTTTATATGAAGAAGGTGAATGGTATAGAAATGAAGAAAGAAAAGAATTAGAGACTCATGAGACTCTCATCTTGTATCTTGGAGAGTCCAAAGCACAGTTTGGAGCATTCAAGGAGAGTCTAACTCTCCAAAAATTCTTCCAAATCAAAGAAGAAAGAGGATCCTATAGTAGCAATAGAAGAAAGAGTCACAATAGATTCTATTTACCTACATTTTATGGATCTTCTTCAAGCACTATTAAGGCTTGGAGGAAAAATTTATATGCATTTTTCAGGCTACATCCTATGACTGAAAAAGAGGTTGTCCAGATTGCAACACTTCATCTTCTAGATGAAGCCATTGATTGGTGGTTTGGTCACATGGAGCATGCAAAGGTTAGTAAATATTTAGATTTCTTTCACAAGTTAAGGAAGAAGTTTGATGTGAGAAAACCAGACATGTATCACAAAGATACATTCCCTAAGGGAACAAGGGAGGATGTCAATATTGTAGAAACATGGGAGGTAGAAATGCTTTGTGAGATGGGACTTTTCCTTTGTGAGGAGAACCACTCTATTTTATGTATCTCATGTATTGATGATGATTTTGGACATCATATGGTTGTCACTTTTTCCTTTCTGGAGAAAGGAGGAAACCTAACTATACAGTTGGAGGTTATTCTATGCATTCTTCAGAGACAACTTAGGAACCAAACATGCATAACTCATTGCAACAAATGGAGGAGGCCTTCCTTATGTTGATTCCATTTGGAAGAGATGCATTTGCATCTACTTTCGTAGTTTCTTGAGGACAAGCAACATTTTTCCAGGGAGGACTATAATCTTCCTAAATTTTCACATGATATTTGGAATATTAGAGTTCTTAATTTTCTTATTTAATTAAGAAAATAAAAGGGTGGAGGGACCGATAATCCTCAAGGATGAATAAGATCCACTTTTTATGTATGAATGTGGATTAATTAAGGCTACATATACATAATGGAGTAGTGGAGCAACTACTAGTGTGAATGGAATGGAGATCATGTCTCATTAATGAGATAGATCATGGAGGTTGAAGAAGTCAACTCAGATCATGGAGGGAATGCAATGTAAGATCATAGAGACTTCATGATGAAGTGATGGAGGAAGTAGTGCATTTAATGCACACATGATGGAGAGGGTGCACATTGAATGTAGACATGATGGAGGACTTGGAGAGACAACACAATCAACCATGAAGGACTGTGTCTAAATGAACAACATAGTTTAGAGGTAGGCTGGGGCTTCGGAAGGCTCACTTTCAATCTAAGGGAGATGAAGGAAACATAGAAGGCATACTTTATTTTATGATTTGATGGTATGTTTAGATCAGGATTTGTCAGGTGACATTTCCATACATCATTATGTTGTTTAGCTAAGTTTGCAGTGTTTTTTAGCACATGGTGTTCCCAAGAGGAAATCCCACCCTTACCCATAGGGGACTTTTGTGCCTACTTTGGGAAGTTATTTTAGATCCCATTAATCATCTTGCATTGGTGTGACACTCTTTCCATTTGTAATATTCCAAAAATTTATCCTTCAGCTAAATGGAATATTATAGTTTGTTTTATCACTAAGTAGGTGAATAAGTGGGTAGGAGGCCCATAAATCTCCTTAGAAGGAATAATAACATTCCTAATGTGAAAGGAGGAAGAATAGGAATATGGATTAAGCACCTTTGGGTGTGACTTCAAGGGGATACATGTTGAATAGGCCAACTTTGACCAAATCAACAACGCTGTCATGGAGGAGTGGAATTTATGATGATACAGCACAGTTTTAGTGGAGGAAAAATTGCATGAGCTTAGTGGAATTTATGGATGGGACCCACTACGAGAAGGCTCACACACTATATATGGAGGGGATGACAACCATTTTTATTCATGTTTGAAATTATTATTTTGAGATTGGTCTGTTTAGACTTTGCATTCTTTAGTTGTTTAGCGGGGTTTGCTGTGATTTTTAGCACAAGGGTGTTCCTGATCGGGAATCCATACCTCATCCTTAAGGAAGTATATGTTCATTGGACTGCATTTCCTCATTTCGACATTCTGGCCAAACTACCTCCTTCAGCTATAGTGCAGTTTCTGATTAGAGCTGGTGTTGTGAAACCAGAGCCAAAAATAGAATAAAATAGATATCAACGCCTTAGAAATAAGCCACTTCGAGGGGGAAACCTCCGATACATTACATGAATGAAAAATTCTTGGATGATTCAAATTAAAAAACCTCCTTTCTATATATAGGAGTCCATGGGGCCATAATGTAATCCTATTTGACCTAACAATAATAATTTAAGGGCACAATAATAACAATATGGGGGTTACAAGGGTACAATAATAACAATAAGGGGGTTACGCTAACAATAATAAGGGACTATACTAGTAGTATAGGGACCTAACATGCCCCTCTCCTTCAAAAAAGTGTTGTCCTCAATGCTTGAGTAGCTCTGGGTGCTTCTGTATAAAATTCTCATCCTCCCATGTAGAATCTTCAGTGGGTAAGTTCTTCCACTTGATGAGATACTCTGAAATTGATCGATTCCGTAGTTGTCGGGTTCTTGTTTCCATGCCCGCTTCAGGTTCCAATATGATTTTTCCTTCCTCATCAAGTTCTGGCAATATTGTTTGAACTGGAAGATTTTCACCTATAACCTTCTTTAAGCATGAAACATGGAAAACTGGATGTACTCGCGAAGAAGCAGGAAGCTCCAATTTGTATGCCATAGTACAATATTTTGCAACACCTTGTAAGGACCATAGTACTTTGGCGATAATTTATTATCCTTCTTTGCTTGCTTGAGGGACATTTGTTTGTATGGTTGTAGCCGTAAAAATACCCAATCTCCTACATCAAAACTTCTCTCGCTATGATGTTGATTTGCCTGTTGTTTCATTCGATTTTGTGCCAAATTCGGGTTATCCTTTAAGAGTTGGAGAACTTCTTGCTGATGCTCGATGTGATCTTCCACTGCTTGAACCTTCGAATTTTCCCTTAAAGATGATGTGATGGATGGTGGATGATATCCATAAAGTGCCGTAAATGGGGTCATTTTTGCTGCAGTATGGAAGGAAGTGTTATACCACCATTCAGCGAGAGGTAACCACTTGACCCATTGTGTTTGTTTATCAAATACAAAAAAACGAAGATATCCTTCCAAACATTTATTTACTATCTCAGTTTGACCATCAGATTGAGGATGATAAGATGAGCTATGAGCTAATTGAGTAACCAAACAAGAAAATAACTCCATCCAAAAATTTCCAGTAAAAATGGGATCTCTGTCGCTCACAATAACCCTTGGGCTTCCATGTAGCTTTTGAATTCTGTCCATAAATGTAGTAGCAACTGTAATTACTTTAAATGGATGAGATAATGCACAAAAGTGTGCATACTTGGTAAGTCTATCAACTACCACCATGATGACACTCTTTCCTTCAGACTTAGGTAAACCTGTGATAAAATCCATTGAAATCTCCTCCCAACGTTGACTTGGAATGGATAAAGGTTGTAGAACTCCTGGGGTCTTAATTGTTTCCACTTTATTCTGCTGGCAAACCAAACATTCCGCCACAAACTTTTGAATATCAGATTTAAGGCCATCCCAAAAAAATTCTTTCTTCACCCTGTGGTAAGTTTTTAAAAATCCTGAGTGTCCTCCTAAAGGAGAAGTGTGCAATTCCAAAAGAATCTTTTTTTTTTAGTTGGGAATTCTTACAAAGATATAAGCGATCTTTGTACCATAAGGAATCATTTTTCCAACTAAATGTATCAGATGTACTAGGATCTTGCTGCAACTTTTGAATGAGTGTCCACACTTCTTCGTCCTTCTTTCATTCATCTATTACTTCGGTTATCCAATCTGGTTGGATAATATAAATGGCACAAAGCAATGCTTCCACCTCTTCATTCTTTCTTGAGAGTGCATCTGCAACAACATTTAGCTTCCTTTTTTTTGTATATTATTTCAAAGTCATAACCCAACATCTTTGTGACCCATTTTTGCTTCTCTTCTGAAGATAGTCTTTGTTCCAAAAAGTGTTTAAGACTATCATGATTAGTTTTTACCTTGAAGTGTCTTCCCATTAGGTAAGTTCTCCATTTCTTTAGTGCATGCAATATTGCTAATATTTCCTTCTCATAAATAGGTTTCTATAAATACTTTCCTTTGATTGGACAACTTTCAAAAGCAATGGGTCTTCCCTCTTGCATTAAAACAACATCAATTCCATTTCCCAAGGCATGACATTCCACAATAAAGGTTGTTGTGAAGTCTGGCATAGCTAGGACTAGTGCTAGGCACATTGCCTCTTTAATATGTTCAAAGGCCTTAGTTTTTCAGGAGTCCATGAAAATGCATCTTTCTTCAATAATGTTGTTAGAGGTGCTGCTATTCTCCCATAATTCTTAACAAACTTTCTATAATACCCTATTAACCTAAGAAATCCTCGCAACTTCTTTATGGCTATGGGGACTTTCCATTCCTTAATGGCTTTAATTTTGTTAGGGTCTACCTTAACACCCTCGTGAGATACAATATGACCCAGATATTCCACCTCTTGTACTCCAAAGAAACACTTGGATGTTTTTTCATATAATTATTTCTCCTGCAATAGTTTGAGCACCCTGTCAACATGTTGAACATGATCCTTCCAATACCTACTGTAGATTAGTATATCATCAAAAAATACTAGCACAAATTTTCTACGGAAGGGTTTGAAAATGGAATTCATCAACCCTTGAAATGTAGAAGGTGCATTGGTAAGGCCAAAAGGAAAGACCAAAAATTCATAATGACCCTCATGAGTTCGAAATTCTGTTTTCGGAATATCTTCAATCTTCATTCTAATTTGATGATACCTTGAATGGAGATTCAATTTGGTAAAATAAATTGCTCCATGTAATTCATCCAATAATTCATCAATCACAGGAATGTGAAATTTATCTTTAATGGTGAGCTTATTGAGCTCCCTATAATCTGGACACATGCGCCATGATCCATCCTTCTTGTGTACCAATACTATAGGAGCAGAGAAAGAACTTTGACTAGGTTGAATTATACCCACCTCTAACATTTCTACAATCATATGTTCAATTTCACTCTTTTGGACATAAGGATATCTATAAGGCCTGATGTTTGGAGGAACACTTCCTGGAATCAAATGAATATCATGATCATGATCACAAATAGGTGGGAGTCCTTTGGGAGTTTCAAACACCTTGGAATGATTGTCCAAGACTTGTTGGAGATCTGCAGAAATAGATGGTTTTGATGTCGGAACTTCTAGTGAGCATAATTGTGCAATTACGCCTCGTTGTTCTTTCTTTAGAAGCTTTGTCATGACATTAGAGCTTATTATCCTTCATGGCTTCCCTGCTATACCTCGTAATTCAACTTCCTTTCCTTCTGAAAAAAATTTCAAGAAAAGTTCTTGAAAATTAAAAACTACCGTCCCCAAAGATTGTAACCATTGTACTCCTAGTACAACGTCAGCACCTCCCATAGGAATGGCAAGCATTGGACTAGTCAATACATATTCCCCCATGGTTAGCTTGATATTATGGCATTTTCCAGAGCAATTTATAGTTCCTCCATTTGCAACCATCATTTGACATTCTGGTGCTGGGTATAGGAAACAATTCAATTCCTTGGCTACCTTACAATGAATAAAATTATGGGTACTACCTGAATCAATCAACATTATTACCTTTTTCTTCTTGATATGTCCTTCTATCTTGAGAGTTTGAGGAGTGGTAATTCCTACCAATGCATTAAACGATATGTTTGGACTAATTTCTTCCTCTTCTTGGGTTGGTTCCTGGTGTATATCCTATTCTTGTTCATTTTCTTCTTCCTCTTCACAATCTATGTAAAATAATTTCTTCTCAGCACACTTATGACCTTTAGTGTATTTGCTATCACAACTGTAGCAAAGCCCTTTTGCTCTTTTTTCTTCCAATTGTTGTGGTGTCAACCTTGTGGGTTGTGGAAATCTAGGCGTAGCAACACTTCCTTCTTTATAGAATTGAGTGGTAGGCTTCCTTGTCGCCATAATTTTACATTCAACTTTTCTTGCCAACCTGAATGCCTTCTCCAATGAATCGGGTTCCAAAACGCGAACTTCATGTTGGATGTTATCCTTTAAAGTGCCTATGAAGAGATCAATCCTATGTTCCTCTGGAATATCAGTTACCCTTATATTCAATTTTTGGAACTCCTCAATGTGCTACCCCACTAAACCCTTTTGTTTGAGATTTATCAATTGGCTAAAGAAGGTGTTGCTCTTTGTATCCTCATAATGTGCTATCATTTCCTCCGTAAAAATTGACCAAGTGACAATTTTTTTACGGAAGCAAAGCCATCGATACTATACAAATGTATTTTGTTCTAAATGTAAAGTTGCAATGCGTACCTTTTGTGTGTTTTGCACATTATGGAGATCAAAATATTGCTCCATCTGTAGTATCCATGTTACAAGATCCTTTCCATAAAACTTCCTCATATCCATTTTTGGAATATGGTGGTTCTTCCCACCAACATTAGATTTTATGAAATCACAATTAACATTTATTTTGTTCTCATCATGAGTTTCCTCTACTATCTTTTCACCATTAGGAAACATTTCTTGTATCAACTTTGTCAAACCTTCCATGTCTGCTTTTAGATCATTCTTCATGTTTTCCATTTTCTCGTCGATCTTATCTTCCATGTCATCCATCTTAGATTCCATGCCAGCTTCCATGCCATCTATCTTAGATTCCATGCCATCTATGCCATTCTCCAAACCATCCATCTTAGATTCCATGCCTTTCTTAAAACCATCCATCTTAGTTTCCACACCTTTCTTAAAAAATTCCATGTCATTTTTTGTTGCTCTTTGCGAGAGCGAAATTTGTTGCACTTGCTATTGTAATTTTGATATGTCATATTGCCATTATTTGTCTTCATGAGTCATAGTAGAGCTTTCTAAAGGCTTAATGGGTGTTGAATTATTTTTAGGGGCCATTTTAGAATCCAATACTGATATCTATTCTACAATATGCCCTTGGAATCAATTCAACTTGATTCTTCAAACAAGACTTATGCAATTCCGAAAAAAAAAAATACACACCTTTTACATGCTTTTGAGGAGCTCGATATTGAAATTGAATTATCTCTATAATTACAGATCCTCAATATCTAAAATTTAGCCCTGTAGTAGCCCTCTGAAGCTTCTTTCAAATTCCATAGGTTTGATCTGATTTGGATTATTCAACACAAAGTTATGTCCAATTTCCCACATTGACCCAATTTTGGACTAGTTCAGTAGAGAGAACTTGAACGACTTGCCATGTGTCACTGTTTCCTCCTTTGGCTCTGAAATTGATAGACTAAAAACTATAGTCCGCGTGCTTGTGGCCACTTTTTACATCATTCCAATCCGATGCTCAAAGAGACAGAGATATGAATATTTCCCATGATCACCTCTTTGAGATGAAATTTAGAAGCCTCAAAACACCCTAACATCCACAGCCCATATCTTCGAAAATGTTGTGAAACAATATATGAGATTTTGCGATAGTGTTCCTCAGGATTGTGGCTTTGCAAAATAAAAATTTCAGCTTTTGAAACTTCGTAGAAAAAAATTTATTACGAAAATACCACGATGACCTATTTAGGTTAAATTCAGGAACCTGCAAAATGACCTAACTTGCACAGATCATATCTCTGAAAATATTGTGAACCAAGCTTTGAAATTTTGCGACGATGTTCCTCATTATTTTTTCTTCGTACTCTAAAAATTTTGGATTATGAACCTTCGTAGAAAACAATTTATAGTGAAAATTCCACAATGACCTGTTTGGAGCAGCAAAACCCTAGAATCTCAAAGCTCTGATACCAAATGTTGTGAAACCAGCTCCAAAAAGAGAAGAAAAGAGATATAAATGCCTTATAAATAAGCCACTTTGAGGGGGAAACCTCCAATACATTACATGAATGAACAATTATTGGATGATTCGAATTACAAAACCTCCTTTCTATATATAGGAGTCCATGGGGCCACAATGTAATCCTAGTGGAGCCACAATGTAATCCTAGCCGACCTAAAAATAATAATTTAATGGCACAATAATAACAATATGGGAGTTACAAGGGTGCAATAATAACAATAAGTGGGTTACACTAACAACAGTAAGGGACTATACTAGTAATATAGGGACCTAACAGCTGGGTTGTGTTGCAGGGTGTAGCAAAGGAGGATCACATAGAGCCAATTCTGGGCTTGTTTTTCAGTGGAGAGGTAGCCTATCCATTGGGGGATTAGCAAGGAGGGCCCTTGGGCATATTTTTATATTTTTTTCATCAGGTCAACCATATACCATCCCTCACAATGCAGTTTCAGTCTAGATTTGCGTTATTTTTAGTGGTAGTTGCTAAGAGGGTTGATTGAGCTCATCAGGAGGGTCTATTTCTGAATAGAGGGATCAACCTTCTATTGAGAAATACCATTGGAGGAGGACATTATAATTTTAGATCAGTCATAGCCTCACTCTATTCAGTTCCAGATTTTAGTGACATATCAACCCTAGGGTTGTCACATTGTATATTTTTGGTATTTCTAGCAATCGTTTCTGGGTTGGTTAGAAATCATGTATTAGAGCTGATATCTTCCTTTCTGGAAATTTATTTTGTATATATCAGCCATATTCCATCAATTTATGTTTACAGCAACAACTACACTGATATAGACAGCGTTGTCACTACTTTCCATCATTCTATAGAGTAGCAACAATTTGTTTGCTTAATGATATGATCATGGGAGGCTTGTTCTTATTGCTTGAGTGGCTTGACCCTCAAGATATTTTTGTATATTGTTGCTAATATCTAAATGAAATGATGGATGCTTATTGATCCCTCTTATGATATGCTCATAGTTGTTTTGTTTTACATTATTATTTCTTGTATTGCTGCTATTTCCGTTTTGGAATATTACAGTGGTATTAGAGCATAATCTTGGCTCAGATTGTGCATTCAAGGCATTATTCCATTATGAGGAGAATAGTCTCACAAAAAGGAGAATTTTTACAGAATAAACAAATGCATGACTCCATTATTTGGAGAAATGAAGAAAGAAAGGCTCTCCCAGCTTCTTTTTCAAACTGTGAAAAATATCAAGAAAGATATCAAGGAGATGAAAGGGGAGTGGTATAGAAAATTTCCAAGAGGGTTTGAAAGTAAATCAAGCCCTAAATATTCACATGAAGGGTGTGAGTATTTAGCTACACATGTAGATCCACAACATAGTTTATTTCCCACATCCATTGCAAGAGAAATGGAGGAAGAAGATGCACGAAAGGAGGAGACCTTAAGTGACTATCTTCAGGAGTATGAGTCTCAATCTTGGATATTCAAAGAGCACTTGGAATTCCAAGGGTTTTGCAAGATCAAGCAAGACAGAAGATCTAGAAACCATAACAGAAGTAGGAGAGGTAGAATATTTCTATCTAAATTTGATGGATCATCAAAGTGCACAACCAAGGCTTGGGTGAATGAGCTAGATTCCTATTTTCAGCTACAACAAGACTCATAAAAGGAGGCCATTAGAGTAGCAGCATTGCACCTTGAAGGCATGGCCCATGATTGGTATTTTTATAGTTATGCTTCATTTCATCATGCAAGAGTAAATAATTATGCAAGGTTCACTAACAAGATAGTGAAACTATTTGATATTAAAAATTGTGAAACAGCTTTTGTTGAACCCAAAAATTCAAAACCTTTGCATGAGTTAGAGGAATCTATTTTACCAACCACACTCCATATTTCTAATGAAGGGGATAAGAACATGCATAATACCTTGCCAAGGGCAAGATTCCCCTTCTTGAAGATCCCTCTTCTATAGATGAAGACATGGAGATTCCTCCTTCAAGGGAAGACCAAGATCTAGGGTCTCTCATTGATGATGAGGCATTCTCAAATATTGATGAAGAGGATAAGCAAAGAAGAGCTAACAACGTTGTACCATCAGGAGAAGATCCATCACCACATGGAGGTGGAAAGGGAGCCATTGATTCCAATAGAGGAGCCCTTGTGTGTTTTCAAGGAGTTCCAAATGATCTAACATGTGGGGACCAAAGCACAATCCTGGAGCAACATGTATTAGTTTTTGTGGATTGTGAGACTTGGAAAATGGAAGGTGAAGAAGAAAAGAAGGATTATCATCAAGGGATGATGAGCATTCACCCTTATCTATTTCAAGATGTTTTTGTATAAAATAAGGAGACTGTGTTGCATAGTGAAAGGAGGGACAAATCAATCCACTCATATATATAGTCTGCTTTAGATCTTGATGTCTCACTACATGGGGGCATTCCACCTGGGACGCCACCAGATCTAGATTTGGTGAGATAAATCTTACCATTTGGTTCACCACTCTTAGATCCTAGAGGGGTGAATACCTTTGAAGGGTCTAGTGCAGTGCATAGAGTCTAGGATAAACTCAAGGAGGAGGGATACACTCTTCCATTTTCAGCATTACCCACTCTTACTACATATTCTGCGCTGACAGAAGTTGCTGTAGTGATGGAGGATGGCACCACCATGGTGCAAGGAAGTAGCTCCATGAATTTGGAGAAAAAAAGGGTACTTCACTTGAGGAAGGAATCCTCCATATATTGGAGTAGATTGAGGCCACTCATGCTTAGATTAGCCAAGATCAGGAGGTTCTTTTTGGATGGTAGCTTCTCATGGGAGGCAAACTTCCAAAGGTGACCACTTCTACTTGAGCATGAGAAACTGCATGATGGGCATGGAAGAACCTTGGAGGATGACTTATGTATGAGGGCTATCACAGGAAAAGACAACAGCATGTGGGGAGCTTCACATTTCAGATCTTTAGTGTTGTCTCTTACAAGGATTGATCCATATTGGAGGTCTCAACTTTTGGTATAGTACTCCAAGGATCTTGGTGCTTGCATGATTCTTGATGACCCAGAGGGAGATGATAGATACATGGTGGATGATGGGGTTATATATTCTTATGGTAGAGTCTTTTTGACTAGATCTTCTGAGCTCAAGGAAAATTTGTTACATGCAGCACATGTGGACTTTCTTTCCATACACTTTGATGCATATCATTCCTTGATGGAGGAGTTCACTTGGGAGGGCATCCAGAAGGATGTATATCAGCATACGGCGAGATGCATAGCCCAGATAATGATGGAGAGGTTGTCAAAACCACTTCCCTACTCATTCAAAGTGAGGGAGAACTTTCAGTTGAGCCATTTTAGCTCAATGACCATAGTACATAGTAGAGAATGTACATTTATGCATTATGATTTGTACTCCTTTACTTTTTGTGAGGAGCATATTGTACCAAGGAGGATCATTCCTTCCTATATATTGTATTGTGATGTACTTGAGGCCATTTGCAACATTCATGTTGGCCATTCTATTGGTGATTTGTGGGATATGCCACATGATTCTTGGTGTGCACCATCGACACCGAATTTTAATTTTATGATCCCATATTGTAGGATGATTGTGGCAGCAAAAAAATGGATGAAAAGACACTTGTTATACTTTTTTTTTAGGTAGGTATGGGATGCACTACACTGGTTCCACATGTGGGACTACAATCCACCTCCTGGTTTTCATATGGCAACTTGTTCTTATTTGTTTTTGCTTCCATATAGTAATGATGTTCTTATGGGAAGCTTTGTTGGGAGGATGGCACAAGAGTTGGAGGTTCCCATTGGGAGTATTATTCTCCATAATTCATATGTTTCATGTTTTAGGAGAAACAATGGGCAAGCTTTGATTTCCACACTACATCTCTTGTATTCATGTGGGAGGAGCCATTTGGAGAACTTGAGTTATTGGGAGAGGAACTTCATGGATGTTTAGATTGGTGGGGTGACTTGGAACATTCTTGGAGACCATAATATTTCAGCCCAAGATCAGCATCAGCCCCATACATACCATAAATGGAGAGAGAAATAGCATGGGTGGAAAAATCTAATCTCTCCATACAACCCCCATACATTGCATGAATCAGGGGTTAAGGATTCCTTTGATGAGCTACCTAGGATGGCTCATTTCATTTGGATGATAGCATGGGTATGAGAGTCTATTATTGGGATGGAGATCCCCAATTTTCATAATCTCACTTACCTTAAGGAGGCCATTGGACAGCAAGAAGGTTTCCACTTACACCTTTCACTTTCTAATGATGTGAGCCATTTGGTTTTGCATACTTGGGAGGAACCATTGGGGGGCAGATTTATTGTAGATTATTTTGAGTAGTGGTGGGGAATATTTGATGAGGAGGCTACAAGAGGAGGGAGGGATAATTTTGACATATCCTTGCAGTTTCTTGAGGAAAAGCAACATTTTGGAGGGGAGGACGTTAATGTTCCAAAAATTTAGCCTTTAGCTAAATGGAATATTATAGTTTGTTTTATCACTACGTAGGTGAATAAGTGGGTAGGGAGCCCCATAAATCTCCTTAGAAGGAATAATAACACTCCTAATGTGAAAGGAAGAAGAATAAGTAGCTGGATTAAGAACCTTTGGGCATGAATTGGAGGGGATACATGTTGAATAGGTCAACTCTGACCAAATCAATATCACAGTCATGGAGGAGTGGCATTTATGATGAGACAACACAATTTTAGTGGAGGAAAACTTGCATGAGCCTAGTGGAATATATGGATGAGACCCAATGATAGAAGGCTCATGCACTATATATGGAGGGGATGGTAGCCATTTATATTCATCTTTGAGATTATTATTTTAATATTGGTCTGTTTAGATTTTGCATCCTTTAGCTGTTTATTGGGGTTTGTTGTGCTTTTTAGCACAAGGGTGTTCTTCATTAGGAATCCCTACCTCATCCTCAAGGAAGGAGAGGTTAATTGGACTAAATTTCCTCATTCCATAATTCTGGCCAAGCTACCTCCTTGAGCTACAATGCAGTTTCTGTTTAGAGCTGGGTTGTGTTGCAGGGTGTAGAAAAGGAGGATCACATAGAGCCAATTCTGGGCTTGTTTTTCAGTGAAGAGATAACCTATCCATTGGAGAATCATAAAGGAGGGCCTGGAGGAATATTTATATATTTTTGGCATCATTTCAACCATATGACATCCCTCACAGCGCAGTTTCAGTCCAAATCTACGTTATTTTTAGTGGCAGTTGCTGAGAGGGTTCATTCAGCTCATCAGGAGGGTCTATTTCTGAATAGAGGATCAACCTTCTATTGAGAAATACCATTGGAGGAGGAAATTATCATTTCAGATCTATCATAGCCTCACTCTATTCAGTTCTATATTGTAGTGACATATCAACCCTAGGGTTATTTGTCACATTGTATATTTTTGGTATTTCTAGCAATCTTTTCTGGGTGGATAGAAATCATGTATTAGAGCCCATATCTTCCTTTATGGGCATTTATTTTGTATCTATCAACCATATTCCATCAATGTATGTTTACAGCAGCAGCTACACTAATATAGACATCACTTTCACTACTTTCTGGCGTTCTATATAGTAGCAGCAATTCATGTGCTTATTGATATGATCATGGGAGGCTTGTTCTTATTGATTGAGTGGCTTGACCCTTAAGATATTTTTGTATATTGTTGTTGATATCTGAATAAAATTATGGTTTCATATTGATCCCTCTTATGATATGTTCATATTTGATGTGTTTTACATTATTATGTCGTATATTGCTGCTATTTCTATTTTGGAATATTACACCATTCTCTACAGAAACCTACCTTTAGGAACTACGCAATTTTTGAAGATCAGTTTGGGAGGTGGAGGTTGTATTTAGTATTTCAGCTAGAGAACTGATGAAGTATTATTACTATTACCTTAGGATTGAAGATCATTATTCCTGGGGCTTCATTTTAGATCTGGCATCAAGCCAAATTTTATTGACCTCCTATCAACAACGTTCCCATCAAGGATTGTGCAGTCCATCATTACAGATCCAAAGGAGGAAGTAAGTTGCTATCATTTCAGCTAGTAATCCTATGAGGGATCATCCTCTCATCTTTACATCACCATTTACATTAGCTTGGAGCTTATTTCAGCACATTCCAATAGGAATTGACTCTCTCCCTCTTATACAACACATTTTTTCTAGCAGTTGCATATTCAGTTGCTGCATTTTGAGGAGGATGAAGAAGAGACAAGATCTCAAGCTTCTAGCTTGGAGATCTGAAGGAGGGATCAACCCTCAAATCTTAAATTTGTTTCTACAACATATTCTAGCCATATTTGGATCAAATCTAGCTTCATATCTTCATAACCCAACAGTAAAACAATCAAACACTAGGAGGGTGATTTTCCAAAGTCATAGATCTGGAAAATCCTTTCTGGATTATCTTGGGTTCGCATCACATTGGCCAGATCTTGAATCTTGGCATCATTAGAGCTCCCGAGCTCCATAGATCTGCATTTCCTTTTTTAGCAACAACATGTACATCATCATCAAAAGGGACAGCGCAATATTTCTTCCTGTAGCTCACCAGTTACACAGTGCTAGTTGTAGCATGATTGCAGGGTTATTCTAGGCAATTTCTTTGGCTAGAGTACCTCTATTTTTACATTTTTGTAACTGTAAATCTTTTCCACATAATAAAAAGGCTCAGCTTCACTGTATATTATAATGTTTTCCTTAGATGTATTGTTTACTTAGTTGCATTTCATCTATTGTGTTTTAGTATTATTGCATTCTCCCCTTTTGGGATATTACAACTAAATCCTTCCAATCCTCTTTCTCCTCGACAAAACAAGCTCATTTTCTCATGAGGAATTTCGCCAGCATAAAAATGTTTCCTATTTCTCTTCCCATGGCTATATTTTATAGAAAATTTTCAAAATTTCCTTCCCTCTCTTGGTCCAAGATGGATGGTGACACAAGAGCAGGGGTATTATTCCTTTGTGTGTTTCACTAAATCCTCAAGATGGCTCAAATGTGAATTTACTTGGTTAGGTTAAGTGAGAATATTTTTCTCCAAGTGTGCCAAGTGGTCCTAGATGGTGACATTATGCATCCCCTGGACTGCGCAAATATTGGAGGGATAGTTGCGCACTTCGTGGCTATCGAATGAAAAGCCACAATGTGCATTCACAGCCAGTGCTTCCTACTCACGGTCCAATTTTTTTTCCTTTTGACCTTAGGAAAATTTAAATTTTTAACTTCCCTAATGTATTTCTTCTGTTTAAATGTTTATGTGTACCTTCTGCTTAACATTTTCTAATGTTTTCTACCTCTACAATTTTCTAGTGTTAACAGTTTCCCCCTAGTCCATGAGGTCTAGGAAGAAATGTATAGGGCCGAAATACATTATAGTTTATTTTTATGTGTATTTATTTTGAAAGAGAGAGAGAGAGACTAAATTTCTTTAGAACTGAGGTTAGAGACCCCTTGCCGTGAGTAAAAAGGACATCATGCTCTGTTGGAAACCTAGAAGAGATAAAATGAATAAAGTATTTCTATGAGGCGGATGTGTCCTATGCTTGTGATGTTTTGACTAGTTAAGCTTATCTAATAGATACTGGTTTTGTTTATGTCACTTTTTGGTAGTGACTTATTGTTGGTTGATGATGATGGTTGCTCACATCATCAGGGGTGTTTTTTATTTGAAATAAGGTTGAATATGGTGCCCACATTCATAATCTTGGTATGGAATGTTTGTTTATAAAAAGTGCTCATTGTATGCATGGGTCTTTGACTGTTGGGGACCTTCTTGTGTTAGCATTGTTGAAAGAGGTGCTTATCAAATCATGGGCCTTCGATGAATTCTCACGGAATGAAAATGGTTATAAATTATGATAAAATATTTACATGAAAGCTTAACTTGAAGTTGAATGTTAAACGATCGATGACATGAATGGAAAATGCTAATTCCCATGGTGACATTTGGCGATGTCACTATTGAGGTGAGGAGTCATCCAAGGTACTACCTCCTTCTTGGAAAAAAATTTCTGCAGTCGACAAGAAGGAAGTATCAATCGACCAAGATGAGTGGTGGTGCAAGGGACCAGGGTTTCTGATGTAGCGAGGCATGGTGTAATAGGTTAAATTAGGCATGATGACGAGAAATGGCTATAATTGATGATGGTAGTTAAGTGGCTTAAGGTCGTAGCTGTAAAAGCGAGTGGCGCAAGTCATAAAAAAATTTGTGGGGAGATCCCTAGAGTCAATAGGACATCTAGGGTGGGTGCATGGTTACTATGAGTGTCACGGTCGGGTGTAGTAAAGAATGTGTATCTCTGACCAAGGGTGATTAGGACTTCTTCCAGGTGAGAAATGTGAATGGATGAGTGGCAATTCTCTCCTAAAAAATCTTTGTACATTTTCCAAAAGAATATAAAATGGGTTTAGATGTATAAGCACGGAGACAAGTTCCCCTATAAACATGAAAATAATCTGTCACTTTGGTGTGAAGAATATGTTTTTCTGAGTGTGGGGGTCCCATTGGTTGGTATCGGTGAGGGGGTGATGAAGGGGATGAAAAGTATCACGGATGGGCTATGATGATGGGATAAGTGCGCGACATGGTGACGCGTAATTGATCTGCTTATGAGAATGGTATCCTAGGAAAGGAGTTCTAACATGATATGGGTAAAACTTGACTTGATATATGCTAGATGAATGAACATGAAGTACTTCCAAGACTTGTATTTTATGGATATGGCTCTAGAGCTTTGGTGTATGGTCTACATGAGTGATGGATGCCATGGAGGGTAAGGCTATTGTTAGGTCCCCGTAATTTGTTAGATTGGTGAGAAAAAATGTACAACGGTAACATCAGACTAGTCTTTGGAGTCCTAGGACCTAGCCTTCCCAGACTCAGAGAGGGCTCTCTCAATTTTGTGCAAAGGATGTGAACTTGTTTTATTTTAGGGTTTGATTTTAGGCTAGTTGTTAAGTTTAGGGTTTTTTTGTTTGTTTGGGTTAGGTAGGTGATCAAGAAAAATAGATCGAGTTAGATATTTTCAAGTCATTGGGCTATGGAGTCTATAAAAGGTCATGAAAATTTCAACAATGAATCAAGGTGCATCACAGGGCAAATCTAACATGGTCAAATTGATCTTCAAGGTTTGGGTGAGATGAAATGAACATCAAGTTTGTGAACATATTCGGTGCAAAAGGGAAGTTAAGAATCCTTGAACAAATACCTTTAAACAAGAAAGGTATTTAACACTACTCAGCATAAAGAAGTAATCATAAAATAGGGAAAACTGATAACTCTTTGATTAAACTCAAGCAAATAAGCATTTAAGATAAACAATCTAGTGAACTATAGAAGGCAAGAAACTTGTATAACTTCTAGTGATTTCACCTTCAAGATTAGAAAAAATTTAAGATAGACATATAACATAGATCAAATAAGAGGGAACTCCTAAAAATCATTTATCATAGCCATAAATACCTCCAAAGAAACCTTTCAAGAATGGACAAAGGGCATGATCAAAACATAAACCTCTTTACTTCAAAGAAAGATCTTAAGAAAAATGTTTAAGTAACATAAAACTAGAAGGGCTAACCATAAAACATCTTTGATATCTACTATATTGAATCAGTCATAAGATAAATAGGCATAAGTGGGTCTAGAGAGCAACTAAGATTTCCTTAAACTGACTTAGTAGAAGAAAAAATAGAAGCAGTGAAGGATGAAAAGAACTAAGGTGCCTCTAAACAACATTTCTTAGTTTAAAAATTTTGTCCAACTGCAATACAAGGATGAAAAAATGAAAATATAAGAAAAAAATGAACTAAATAGGAACACAACACCATTTAACAATGCTCGGGGATCCTGTAAGCAAGCCTTCTCCAATGTCAAACAATCCAAGCCATTCACAAAAATCAGAGCTGATTTGTCTTCAATCTCCAATTCTATGTATTATTCTCAATGAATGTCTAATCAACAACCAACCACTATAATGAGGCCTCAATGTTGTATTTAACAAGAAAGGAGGATAAAAAAATTAATTACGTCTTTAGAAGCCAATTAGTTAATCATAAATATCACTTTTGTCCTTTGAGACCTTTCAAGGTCCAAGGCACAATATTTCTAATGAGAAATATCTTCTCGACCATTTTTGGCAAAACAATTGACATTTAGGCTCCCAAAAACTTCCAAAATATTTCCTAGCATACTTTGCTGACTTTTTATTTTCCAAGGCGCAACACTGAGATTTAAGAATGCATTTCCAAGGCAAAAGCGCAACACCTACACAGGAAAACTGAGTCATTGTGCAACCAAGTTTTGAATGGCTTCCCCATGTTGGAATTGGCTCCGTGATGGCTCATTGGAAAGGTTGTTGAGTCTACTTTCCAAAAATTCCCTTGGTTTTCTAATTGGGCTCCACTAACCGTTCTAAAAAGTAAATATCCCAAGGCTTCTCAAGGCATAGCGCCAGTGCTAAAAACATGGCAGAATGGTGAAAAGTGGCATGTTTTTGGGCCTTTTGAGGGACCAAAAATGCTCCAAATTATGTAAAATTTGGTGAGAATGTTGTATTTTAACTGAGGATTCCAAAAATGTAAAATTTTCCTCCTGAAGATGCTTCTAGGAAAACCGTAGCGCCAAGGGTGTTGCGCTTTTGGCCCTTCAAATCAGAAAAAACCAAAAATTTCCAAAAAGTTCCAAAAATTTGCAAATATCCTTCTCATGGGGTTTGGGATGCCTATAGAGAAGCATCAGCTAAGATATAAAGGCTTTCTTGGTGTTTTTCCCCCTTTATTTCTTGAATTTCGACAAGGGCTCCTTTGAGCTTAGCCCTTGCAATTCGATTTTTCAATGCATAGTGCTTGACCATCTTTTTTGGTAGGCCAAGGTCCCTTTGCATCTTCTTTAACTGCTTGTTTTCATCCTTATAATAATTAATAATGCACTTTTCCATGCCAAGGCTTCTTTGTAGGTCTTTTATCTATGCATCTTTGCTCTGGAGTAGTGTGCTAGTGACCCTCTCCTCATCTTCATTTTCACTGTCAAGGTCAATGAATTAGCACTCTTGTTTAGTTTTATGCTTTCCTTTCTTATCTCCAATAGTGACCTTCTCCTTGCCTCTATCAAGGTTCTTTTTTGATGTAGAAGGAATGGCCCCTTTGCTTTTAGAGGCAACAAACACATTTCTTTCTCCTCTTTGGTATGTCAATGGAAGAGGTTCAAATTTGCTCATTTTAGTGCCATATGTCTTGTTTCCATCGTTGTGGTCATCTTTGTTTTGTTAATTGACATCTTGGCTCACTTCTCCATTTGTATCATCATCATTGACATCTACCTCCATGTATTTTTAACCTTTTTATTCACTTGTGTTCTCACTATTAGAGGTGTCATCATTAGTTTCTTCATCACTATTTTCCTCTTGACTGATTTCTGCACTATCATCATTGCCACTGTTATGAACCTCATCAAAAATTGTTTCATTTTCTTCTGTATCCATGTCTTCTGCACTATTCATTCTACTGCCTTCATCTTGTTTATCACGGACTTGTTCCATACTGCCTTCTGCCTCATTGCTGTGATTTTCACTGTGGTTTTCACTTTCATTTTTCTCCTCACTACTGTTAGAAGCCTTACTATATTCACTGTCATGACTATCACCATTAATTGGCTCACTGAATTCTTGGCTTCTCTCATTGTCTCCAATATCAACCTCATTGTGTTCAATATTACCACTGCTATATTTTTTGTTTTTATCAGTGTCAACATCATCCTCATCATCATCATTTTCTCCACTGATTTCATGATCATCATGATTGCTGCTCTCCTCTTCATTTGCACTGCTTTATGACCATCATCATTTTCACTGCGAGTTTCATTGTCTTCACTATCTTTATGGACGTTATGAATCTTGTCATGACTGTCACTGCCATTATCAGCCTCACTGATAATTGTTTCACTGATAGCTGCCTCCATTTCTTCCTCTTCATTGATATATTCCTCCTCACTGATTTCTGCATTTTCATTTTTCTTACTGACTTGTGGGATTTTTCCAACATCATCATCATTTTATTGGTTTATTTCTTCATAATTTTCCTCATCTTCATTGTCATGTACCTTCATATCTTCTACTTCATTTTTAACCTCTGCCTCTTCATATTCTTCCTCTTTACTATCCTCTTCTTCATCATTGCTTGATTTATCACTGCCCTCTCCTTCATTCTCATTTGATGGTTCATCTTTATTTCCCTCATTTTCTAATGCATTAGGAGAGGGTGAGGAAGGAGGATGGGTTGATGAGGGCACATTTTGCTGAGGATGGGGTTGTGGGTTTGTGAACACTTCATGGGAAATGAAAACCTCCCATAGAATACCTTTCTGCTCCAACTGATGTAACATAACCATCTTGATTAAAGAGTGACAAACTTTGCATTTGCTGGGAATAGCTCCTCCTTTGTACAATTAAGGAGATATTGTCAATTCTCCTATAGATATAGTAGGGAAAATGCAACATCTTAACCCTAGTGAAGTGCATGAGCAATCCTATGTGGTAGGAATAAAGTCTACATTACCTTCCCTCACATTTAAAATATTTCATGATGGCCCTCATCAAGGGTGCATACCTCTCCAGCAAATGTGAAAAACGGAAGATAGATTTGTAGCCTTCTTTATATCTGGGTTTAAGAAATGGATCATAGTAGCTTATGTCTAAATTTTCTCTTTTGAACCATTTTTCACCAACATTAAGTATTCAAGTGGCAATAGAAATGGCATCTGATGACAGCTCAAAGTTTACCCTGGAAAGATTTACTTGTTTCTAATGTAGGTTAAGGATAAATAACCTAGTGAGCTCAGGGTGACTTTGTACTTGGATTTTTTCACAAAAATGAAAACGCCCTACATTTTAGAACATGTGACAATCATAGGAGAGCCATTAACCTCCATATCGTCTTGGGTTTCAAGCCTATTAACCTTCCCACCTCAGTGTTTCTGTCTCCTAGGCACTTGGCCTTCTTCACCACTACCGTTTCCTCCTTCTCCTAACATTTTGATTACAGTTGTTTTGAAACAAACCCTAGCTCTGCTTGTGAAGATGATATGGGAATTGATGGAATGGTGGTAATAATGTAGCTTTTTCAAGTGAGTGAGTGGGATGAATGAAGGTGTAAGTGTATGAATGTGAGGGAGAGCTAGAACTCATGGATAAACATCATTCAGTTGTTATAATTCTGCTCTGACAACAACTTAGCATGAATATTTGAGGTTTCCTTCACTTTCTCTTGACTTTAAATCATGAAAATGCACAGGAGGGAAAAGTATGACATTCACCTACCAATTTAGAAATTCTCTTGAAGACACTTGATAGAATCTTGGAAGTTTTTTTTATGTATTTTAGGGGTTTGCAGGTGTAGGAGGAGCTTTAGGCTGAAAATGCAGTACCTGTACGTGTGTCAGGCTAGTTGAGCCTCCCTACCAAAAATGTAGTGCTTGCATGCCTCTGCATGGGGTGTCGGGCTTCCCTGCCCAAAGTGCAGTGCTTGCACACCTCTCAGGCCTGTCGGGTCTACTGAGAATGTAGCATTGAATGCGCAGCATAGTGGGTTGTCGAACCTGTCAGGCTTCCTGGGTGAATGCATAGTGCGCCTCTAAACGCACAGCGTATGCCTCTGAACACGCAGCACAGTGCAAATTTGCAAAGGAAAATCCTTCGAATGTGTAGTGCCTGACCCTGAACACATAGAACTGACCTGAACGCGTAGCGTTAGGTAGACTAGCCCAAATTTCGACTGAAATTCCCAATTTTCTCTCTTGGATGCTCTAATTATCTTTGCAAGTGCATAATAGTTTATGTGAAGGTCAAAATTATTCTTTATAGCCTAGGAAAATAAATCAAACATTGAGAACCCACTTTGCTAATGTTTTTTACTCCCTTTCTTTTAATTGATATCCCTTTGACCCTTTTTTGATGTAGGTGGCTAAAACCATTTAAATTTCCCTTTCCTTTTCTCCTTGAGTTTGACATATTCACTTTATGTTTTGAAGGGCTACACATAGTAATATTTTCAAATTTTCTTGTGCTTTTAATCATAACATTCAATATGCCTTTCTTACCTTTTTCTTCCTAATCATGTTTTTTCTATTTTCTCTGCAGGTTGCTGATATGGTGAACTTGAAATCCTCTTGTAATGTTGGGGTTTTTTATGAGTTTTCTTTTGAGACCTTTGAGACAATCACTCTTTTGCCACTACCATGAGTTTTAAACAATGCCTTTCACCTCCGTAAGCCACTTCTGATTTGCAGTTGCCTAAATTTATAATTCGAAATTTGTCTAGTAATACTCTTTACCTCCTTTCTCTACAGATTTTGTTTGAGTCAGAAGGCTTACATTCTTTGGCTTGTCTATGTCCTTGAAAATTTCTCACTTATCAAATATTATGAAAACCCTAAAGTGGTTCTTCCCTTCATCTTTAAAGCCTGGTAACTTCAGTTTGACAACCTTAGAAATTTACACAGTGGCAATATCTTCAAAACTTCTTTATATTTACCTTGGAGCTCATACCATGTTTTTATATCATTTAGCCACTGAATGTGAATGACTAAAATGAGAGCTTGACCCTCCTTCATGTGTTTTTTTGCAATGGATCTCTGCTTGGCATACTTTTGATCCAATCAGGCTCAGAAAATTTGATTTATCCTCCAAACCCAATGATTCCTATCTTTCTTTAGGAATTCACCAGTTACTTTATCAATTTATTTTATTGATTTAACTCTTGACATCCCTGTAGAAACGCCAAGCACATTTACCTTTTGTAAAACTTGAAATTGACAAAGTAGACCTCTTTGGATATTTTCTACTCTTTCTTGGGCAATCATGTGTTCCTCTTCTTTTACATTTGAAACAACCTCTAGCACAGGAAAATAAGAGCTTCAAACATCAATGAAAACCCTAAAACCTATGAAACCCTAATGACCTAGTGGGAGGATCCTTTGATTTGGCCTTTGACTGAAATCTGGTTTAAGAGCTTCAAGTGTAAAAACATAGTTTTCTGACAAATTGATGTATTGAAGATCCAAAATCCAATGTACTTGATTTATCTAAAGAGCCTACGGTAGTTTTGAGACGACCAATGCTTGAGGAACTTGGTGGACATGGAAAGGAAAAGTTGTTTGGTAACCCTAGATGGGAAGTAGGGTGATGGGTAAAATCATAACAGAGTACTAAGGTTATAGGTAGGAAAATATATATATGAGTGAAACAAGCCCATGAGGGGTCTTTTAGGAATGGTAGGTTAACCATGGAATGGAAAAATAGTAGAATAGTGAAAAAAATGGTATAACGATAATGAAGGCAGTGAGATTTCTAAAACTCACAATATTTAGAAATCTTGGTCTTAGAAATCTAGAAGTGATATTTAGTCATCTATAGATAGAAAAAATTACTGATGACTAACAGTGGCTCCACTTGGGGAGAGAAGCTCCTTTTCATGAGGCATCTAATACCTCAGAGCTCAAATCTATGGGTTTTGAAATCTAGTGCCTTATCTATTGGGAAGATATCTCTTCCTTCATTTGCTAATGTTTCTCTTGAAGCTATGATCTTAAGAATCTGAAAGACATGACTGCTTCACCTCACTTCTACCTACCCATCATACTTTGTCTAACATTTTTTCTTCCTTTGGGTGCACTCGGACTGGAAAATCGTAGACATTTTTTTTTTCTTTGAAAGCGTAAAACAAAAACTATCTACTTGTACTCTTATCACTGCCAAGATTTCAGATTAGGCTAATGAACTCCCTTATTCTTTCCCTATCTACTTATTTTTCAAGATTAAGCTATTCGACAAACTTTTCTTCTCTAATCTACTGACATGAAATTAAAAACATGACCAAATCAGGATTGAGCATTCTGATTTGCCATGGGCTGTGGCATTCAAACAAGTTGCGCACAGACATTATTTTTATATAATCAAAACTAGAAAATATGAGGGATGTGATTTATCATTTGTTAGGCATCCCTATCTTTTCTCTTTGGTTCATATTTGAGCATTTAGAACTAGCAATCGTTTCCTAATATAATCTACTGACAAGTCAAGATTAAATGGTTTGACAAGTCTTCTTTCATTGACTTGTCAACAGATTTTTAAAACATGTTTAGTCATGATTAGGCTATATGACTAAACAAGATTCTTTATTTTGAACTATTAGTGTCATTTGGGCTTGCACACTTTCAAAAACACTCTTTTTTGCGTATGGGGCTATACCTATTCTTTTCCTGCCCTCTTTTACTTCCTTTTTCTATTTTTGTGTTTCTATTTTTCTGATTTTTATCAATCAATGTCATGTACAATGAATGAAAGCTTCAAACTTAGAACTTTGACAAAAATAGTGTTTGAGAAACTTACCATTGACAGGACCTCTGAATACCTCTCCTCCATCCAGATCTTAAAAAAATAAAGCATTTTTACCTCTAACTGAATGAATGATGCATGGATCCTTCCAAAAATTTCAAACACGTCATGTTATCCTTTGTCTTCTCTCATTGAATCTTGTTTCAATAATTTCTCTTTCAAAGACCTTTATTAGGTGGAGTAGGTATTCTTCATTAGTTTTTAAACAAAGAATTATGTCATCAAGGTATATCATAATGAAGTAACTCAAATCAGTAGCCATGGGCTTTTGAAAAGTGGCTTCCACATTACTTAACCTAGAAGGCATTTGGTCATGCATGTAGGTAGACCAAGGTGTTGTAAGAGCATTTTTGTGCTGATCAGTAGGAAGTATTATCATCTGATTGTAACCTGAAACACTGCTAAGAAAATGCATATTGTTATAATTTACTACCCTTTGTAGTGTATGGTTTATCTTAGGAAAAGGTTATGTGTCCTTCAGGGAGGCTTTATCTAGGTTTCTAAAGTCTATGCATAGCCTGTACCCCTTTGTTTTCATTCTTACTAACATAATCTGATCAAAAGGTTTCTGGTTTTCCTTGAGAGGAATCCTATTTTGAATAATGTTTCTGTCATAAGGCTTTGAGATCTCATCACCATATGCAATATCATCTTTAAGTTTTTTGCACAGTTCTATGTATTTTTGTTTAATGTGAGGTGGCAAACATTTGGATAGCTTGATCATTATGGGTTTTTCGGGGCTTCCTATGTTGTATTCTTCTATATCAACATCGATATATTCCACTTATGGCTATCTAGCAACCTCATTGAAGTCCAACAACTCTTCGGAAGGGACAAAACCTCTTGGTGATGATTTATATTTGTTTTGCAATACCTTAAGGTCCTTTTGATCTAGGTCCCTAGAACATTCTGCCTCATGAAGGTGTTATAGCATATTTACATCAGTAGAAGGATATAGTTCTGTTTTTGGTGTTTGTTCTTCATTTGGTAAATCTTTTTAATGCTCTAAGCTTGGTTTTGGTATTGAAAATTCACTCTCAAACTGTAGAACATCAAGTTCTGCTTTGCCATTATGCTGTTTTTCAGGGCTGTTGGAGTTTTGGCTATTAGTTTCTTCATTCAGTGTTTGGTTTAGCTGTTGTGGAAGGCCTAGATCTTTATCCTTTTTATTTACTTCTTCATAAATGTAATTTTCATTATACAAGATAAATGAGTCAAGGTCTAAAAGGATGGAATAAAGAGGTGTGTTGTTTGGCTTGTCTAGGCTGCTAACCATATATTTCATGTGTGATTCCCAGTACAATATCCTTGTTTGGTTAAAAACTAGGATGGTAGCATATGACATGTCCAGTTGGAGGTTCCCCTGAAGTTTGGCTCCCCATGATCTACATAGAAGCACGCCATACTTCGGGGGAATTTCAGTAACCACTATGTCCATGATTAGACTCTTAGCAGGTATCTTCACCAGATTGACACACAAGTCTTTGATTAGACCCAAAAATTTGACTCTACTCGAATCAAAAGAGTACAAGTCCTTGTAAGGTTTGGTTATTTCTAGGCTTAATCTATTGATCACCACCTTGGGCATTAGATTGTGTGAGGCACTGGAGTCTAGCATATCATTGTGCAAGATTTTGTCATGAATGTTTAATCTGACATAGAAAGGAGGGATAGCTCTTTCTTGATATTTCCCTCTACCCCAGTTCCAAACAATAGCTCAGGTTTGTCATCAGTCAAATTTAGAGTGTCAGTGTCATTCCCTATGTTCAAAAATTTCAAAACTTGGGACCTATATACATCTTAAGTTACCAGTTTAGTGAGAGGTATGGTTATTTTGATTTTAGCAATCTCTCCCTCAAAACTGAAAGGTGCTAGTGTTTTTGAAATATTTACATCTCTTTTGTCACACATAGTCTTTTCAACAATTTTGGTTTGCTGAGTTTTATTAGTACTATTATTTTGAGGAGATTTTCCAGGCCCACTAGTGGAGGTACAAGGGCAACTTGGGCTACCATTTTGTTGGCTAGTTTTGTCTTTGTTTTGATCAGGTTTCTTAGTAATTATGGTAGTGTTTTCTGCTATTTTCTTAGGAGTTTTTTTAGGGATCTTCCTAACAACAGTGTCTATTTTTTTTTTCTTGGAGACATCTAGGTTCTTATTTCTCCAAAGGTCATATTCCCTATGAAATTCCATTATGCCGTTTTAAAATCCTAATTTATACTCTTCTGAATCCTCATAATTTGTTTCAGTTTGATTTGAGGAAACGAAACCTTGTTCTTCTTTAGCGAGAAAAAACATCATCCTCATTATGAGAGCCTATCAAGTTTACATGGTTTTCTTCTAGTTGTTTTGTCTCTCTTTTCTCTTCATCTACATAATTGTCTTAGAAAGGAGGCCTAATATGTTGGTCATTTTCCCTTTGTTTGATTTGGGGAGGATCTCTTCTGAATTTTTTATTCCTATTTCTATTTTGGGGATTTGCTTGGTTTTATCTGGGAGGTGCTCTTTCATTCAAGTTTATCCTCTCCATCATTCTCTCCATTGTTCTAACTAGGCTATTAATTTTGGCATCAGATGAAGAGATTGAGGCCATAGTTTCATCTTTGTATGTGACTCTCTTTTCTCACCTCATCCTAGCCCTTTTCTCGATCAGGTTGGCCCCTACACTCACAACTCCCCTTCGCATGTCTTCCAAAGTTAGGGGATCTCTCTCTCTCAATTGATAGGCCATGCCTAGATCAAAACCTTTTGGAAATTTTGCTAAGGCTAAGCCTTATGGGGGTTTCATGTTTGGCGGGAAGGCACTATAAACACTATTGAACCTAGTGCAATAGTCTTGGAAAATTTCCCCAACATTTCTCTTAAGATTTTTATACTTTGAGAGGATTTGGAGAGGGTTTTTCTTAATCTCCCACTTGTTTATCAATGTCTAGTAAAGGGAAGGTAGATCATGTATGCTATTAGGAGTCAAGTTTTTGAACCATTTTCTTGGCTTCTCCTCCTAATATTTGGGAAAACATCCTCATTTTTATGGTTTCCTCTTCTAATTCCATGTAATCAAAAGCATCATTTATTCTGTCTACATGTTGTTGGACAGTTGTAGAGTCAGCTCTAGTGAAGTGAGGGATTTTGGATTAGTAGTCATTTGGCAAAGGTATCAGAGGTTGTTGTAGTACTATAGGGGCATACCATGCTGCCATGATGGGAGCTAATGGAATCCAAGGAGGATTTACATGGGGAGGGATTTTTAGAGGGGGTGTGGGATGAAGTGGAGTGGTTTTCACAATGGTGGTATGAATGGGTGTGGTGGAAGTACTTGGACAAGCAAACTGATTTTCAGCATACTTGGAATAGAATGAGCCAAAAGTGATGAAGAATCTGAAAATTAGGAGGAGTGGAAGGAGAGGCTTCTCTACTAAGGATTTGCTATAAATCTATGGGCTCAAGGTCAGTATGGTCAATCCCACTTTGTGACTTAGTTCAGAAAATTTTTCTTGTATGGTGTAAGTCAAACTAGGGATCTTGCAAGGCTGTGAGATGTTTAGGGATAGAAATTTCTCTATGAATGGTTCTAATAGTAGTTGAATCTTCAGTTCTAGAATTTTTCCATAAAATATTTTCTAGGTCATCAACTATGGTCGGAGGGTTAGGGTCGGGGTGAGATCTAGTGTTAATCTTTTGCGAAGCCAGATTTGAAAGTCAATAATACAAAGAGACTGAAAGTTTATGACTATTTTCGGAAAGCAGACCTCTCTTAATGTTTACTAAACTGACACAGTGTGTGACTAGGCCTCTAAACTACTCAGGGCTGATTTGACACAATCCTAGGGAAACCTATGTGAATTAGTAAAGTTAGTAGGCTTACTAGAGGCTAGTGGAGTCGCCACGTGGATGTTTTTATTTTTACTGTTTTGAAGATAAGTATTTATGGTCCACCACCAACAATTTACAAAAACCAATATAGAGATGTTTTGGGGTTTTCTAAGTTCATTTATGTATCCCTAAGGTTTTAATGAGTGTCCTCCATTTGAGTCATCATTTTTCTAGGATGGTGAAACAGTGAAATTCTACTCTCAGCTAACCCTTAAGTTTTCTAATTTTGAGAGGGATTTGAGAGTTCCTAAGGGATACTTAGGATGTCACTGACTCAAATTTCTAACCGTGATCACCATTATGTTAGGTGATGAGGTGTCAATAAATCAGTAGAGACTATTTGACAAGGGTTTCTGAACTCCTAAGGAATACTTAGATTATCACTAACTCAGAAGGTCCCACCGTGATCGCCATTATGTTAGGTCCACGTAATTTGTTATATTGGTGAGAAAAAATGAACACAGGTAACATCAGACCAGTATTTTGAGTCCTAGGACCTAGCCTTCCCGGACTTAGAGAGGTCCCTCTCTATTTTTTGCAAAGGATGTGAACTTGTTTTCTTTTAGGGTTTTATTTTAGGCTACTTGTTACGTTTAGGGTTTGTTTGTTTGTTTGGGTTGAGTAGGTGATCAAGTAGAAGAGATGGAGTGAGATATTTTCAAGTCATTGTGCTATGAAGTCTATAAAATAACATGGAAATTTCAACAATGAATCAGGGTGCATCATAGGGAAATTATAACATGGTCAAATGGATCTTCAAGGTTTGGGTGAGATGAAATGAACATCAAGTTTTTGAACATAGTAGGTGCAAAAGGGTAGTTAAGAATCCTTGAACAAACAAATTTAAACAAGAAAGGTCTTTAACAGTACTCAATGTAAATAAGTGATCATAAGACAGGGAAAACCAATAAATCTTTGATTAAACTCAATAAAATAAGCATTTAAGATAAAAAATCTAGTGAACTATAGAAGGCAAGAAACTTGTATAACTTCTAGTGATTTCACCTTCAAGATTAGAAAACATTTAAGATAGACATATAACATAGATCAAAGAAGAGGTAACTCCTAAAAATCATTGATCATATCCATAAATACCTACAAAGCAACCTTTCAAGAATGGACAAAGGGAATGATCAAAACATAAACCTTTTTGGCGAAAACTAATCAGTGATACTTCAAAAAAAGATCTTAAGAACAATGTTTAAGTAACATCAAAAAAGCAGGGATAACCATAAAAAATATTTGATATCTACTGTATTGAATCATTCATAAGATAAAAAAGAATAATTGGGTCTAGAAATCAACTAATAATTCCCTAAACTGAACTAGTAGAATAAAACATAGAAGCAGTGAAGGATAAACAGAACTAAGGTGCCTCTAAACAACATTTCTTAGTCTAAAATGTTTTTCCTAATACAATAGAAGGCTGAAAAAAATGATAATACAAGAAAAACATGAACTAGATAGGAACACATCACCCTTTAACAATGCTCAGGGATCCTACAATCAAGCCTTCTTTGATGTCAAACAATCCAAGCAATTCACAAAAATCAGAGCCAATTTGTCTTCAATCTCCTAGTCTATGTATTACTCTCGATGAATGTCTAATCAACAAAAAACCACTATAATGAGGCCTCAATGCTGTATTTAACAATGAAGGAGGAAAAAAATCCTAATTGGGTCTTTAGAAGCCCATTAGTTAATCATAAATGTCACTTTTTTCCTTTGAGACCTTGCAAGGCCCAAGGCACAAAATATCTAATGCAAAATATCTTCTCGACCATTTTTGGAAAAAAAATTGATATTTAGGCTCCCAAAAACATCCAAAATATTTCACAGCATACTTGGTTGAATTTTTTTTTTCCAATGCGTAGCACTGAGATTTAGGAATGCATTTCGAGGCCAAAGGTGCAACACCTACACAGGAAAACAGAGTCATCATGTAGCCAAGTTTTGAATGCCTTCCTGATGTTAGAATTGGCTTTGTGATGGCTCGTTGACAAGCCTATTGAGTCTAATTTCCAAAATGGCCCTTGGGTTTCTAATTGGGCTCCATTAACCTTTTCAAAAAGTAAATCTCCCAAGGCTTGTCAAGGCGCAGTGCCAGCTCTGAAAACATGGCAGAAAGGTGAAAATTGCCATGTTCTTGAGCCTTTTGAGGGATCAAAAATGCTCCAAATGCTGTGAAATGTGGTGAGAATGTTGTAATTGAGAAGATGATTCTAAAAATGTAAAGTTTTTCTCCATAGGATTCTTGTAGGAAAATCATAGCGCCAAGGGTGCTGCGCTTTCGGCCCTTCAAATCACCAAAAACCAAAAATTTCCAAACGGTTCCCAAAATTTGAAAATATATTCCTCATGGGGTTTGGGATGCCTGTAGAGAAGCATTAGCTAAGATATCAAGGTTTTCTTGGTGTTTTTCCCCATTGAGTGCTTGAATTTAGGCAAGGGCTCCTTTGAGCTTGGCCCTTGCAATTTGATTTTTCAATGCATAGTTCTTGGCCATGTTTTTCTGTAGGCCAAGGTCCTTTTATGTCTTCTTTAGCTGCTTTTTTTCATCCTTATAATACTTAATAATGTACTTTTCCATGCCAAGGCTTCTTTGTAGGTCTATGATCTTTGCATATTTGCTCTGGAGCAGTATGCTAGTGACCCTCTCCTCACCTTCATTTTCACTGTCAAGGTCAATGAATTGGCACTCTTGTTTAGTTTGATGCTTGCCTTTCTTATCTCCAAAAATGACCTTATCCTTGCCTCTGTCAAGCTTATTTTTTGATGCAGATGGCATGGCCCCTTACCTTTTAGAGGAAAAAAACACATTTCTTTCTCCTCTTTGGTATGTCAATGGAAGAGGTTCAACTTTGCTCATTTTAGTGCCATATGTCTTGTTTCCATCATTGTGGTCATGTTTGTTTGGTTCACTGACACCTTGGCTAACTTCTCCATTTGTATCATCATCATTGACATCTACGTCCATGTCTTCTTGACCTTTTTCTTCATTTGTTTTCTCACTCTTAGAGGTGTCATCATTAGTTTCTTCATCACTGTTTGCCTCTTGACTGATTTCTGCACTATCATCATTGCCACTGTCAGGAACCTCATCAAACTCTGTTTCATTTTATTCTGTCTCCATGTATTCTACACTATTTTTTGTAGTGCCTTCATCTTGTTCATCATGCCCTTGTTCCATACTTCCTTCGTCCCCATTTCTGTGATTTTCACTATGTTTTTCACTTTCATTTTGCTCCTCACTACTGTTAGAAGCCTTATTTTTTTCACTGTCATGACTTTCACCATTATTTGGCTCACTGAATTCTTGGCTTATCTCATTGTCTACAATATCAACCTCACTATGTTCCATGTTACCACTATTTTCTTTGATGTTTTGATCAGTTTCAACATCATCATTATCTCCACTAATGTCATGATCATCATGATTGTTGCTCTCTTAATTTTCATTGCTTTGTGCACCATCATCATTTACACTGTGAGTTTCATTGTCTTCACTGCCTTTATGGCCATTATTAATGTTGTCATGACTGTCACTTCCATTATCAGCCTCACTGATAATTGTTTCACTAATACCTACCTCCATTTCTTCTTCTTCACTGATATCTACCTCCTCACTGATTTCTGCATTTTCATTTTGCTTACTGACTTGTGGGCTATTTTCAACATCATAATAATTTTCTTGGTTGCTTTCTTCATCATTTTCCTCATCTTCATTGTCATCTACCTCCATGTCTTCTGATTCATTTCTGACCTCTGCCTCTTCATTTTATTCCACTTTACTCTCCTCTTCTTCAGCATTTCTTGATTTATCATTGTCATCTCCTTCATTATCATTTGTTGTTTCATCTTCATTTCCCTCATTTTTTGATGCATTAGGATAGGGTGAGGAAGGAGGATGGGATAATGAGGGCACATTTTTCTAAGGATGGGGTTGTGGGTTTGTGAACTCTTCATGGGAAATGAACACCTCCCATGGAATAAATTTTTGCTCCAACTGATGTAACACAACCATCTTATTAAAGAGTGATGGAACAAAATTTGCATTTGCTGGGAATAGTTCCTCCTTTGTACAATGAAGGAAATATTGTCAATACTCTTGTAGAGTTAGTAGGTAAAATGCAACATCTTAACCCTAGTGAAGTGCATGAGAAATCTTATGTTGTAGGAATTGTTAGTCATCAGTAATTTTTACCTCTTTATATGAATAAATTCTTTGTCCTGGATTTCTAGAAACAAAATTCAAGAATCATGTGAGTTCTAGAAATCTCCTCAGAAATAAAATTTTCACTATCCTACTTCTGTGTCAAAGCCTAGCCAATATATCACCCATACAAGACCAAATCCTGGACTAATGTCCCTCGATCTAACTATGTTTGCCACCTCTACCTATAACACTCTGTTTATGTTTGCCTAAGCCCTCTACTCTCACACGTTATTTCGCCAAGTAAACCAAAAGTTTTCCCCTACTCACCAAGTTCCTCAAGCAATGGTGATTTTAAAAATCCCTTTCTAAAGCCCTCTAAAGTAAACAAGGTTTTCTATTTGTCTAGGATGATAATGCATAATAGAGTGTCAAAACCCTGTCCCCTCGTCCAAACCATGATTCAAGATTTTTCAGTCAAAAACCTATTCGAAGGAAATTACAATGAGTCAAATAAGGTCACCTAGGTTATGCACTATCACGGTTCTAAATTCACTATTTCCACATATATTCAAATGTGAAGTCAAGAGAACACAAGGATGAAGCTTATCATTGTTCAAAGAACATCAAATACCTCCAAAGATATCCTCTTGATCAAGAAGTAAGCTTGCAAAGGAGAACTTTACCATGTCCAAGCATTTATGCAGGAATGTTTTGTAAATGGTCAACAACAGAAAAAAGTCAAAGAAGGAGGCCTAAAAAATTTATGAAGGCATCCACAAGAGGTAGTGAGATACAACAGGCTTAAGTTCACAAAGGAGATCATTGAAAATGTATTGGGCTGGAAGCACAAGTTTTGTAGGGGGACAGCTGCCCCTTACTTACTTTTCTACAAAAGAGTCAAAAGGTTATCAACCTAGCAAGAGGTAAGGTAATGAGAGGCACCATCACAAGAAAAGCAGTCACAACCAAGAAGAAAGCAGCAAGGTATGGGTTTTATGGAAGTCAGGATTTATGACTGTTTTGACCAAACAATAAAGCAATACTAGGGTTACAAAGGAAAAGGACACCTCAACCCCTTCAAATGATCATTGAAGGCTATTTAGACATAAGTAATGAGTTTGATAAGTGTTTCTTTGAGAACATAGAAGATAACACTGTTTGTTTTTCTAAGTGCCCCTAAAAAACTCAGAATTTTGGGAAGATGGACAAAGATGGTCCAAATAGTGAAAAATAAACCTCCTTCATCACAACATATGGTTTCAAGGGTTTTCAATCTACCTTATAAGGTTTGGCAGACATGAAGATCAATACTCCACTACACCAAAGGCATAAATATGATGAAGAGTATTAGCAGAAATAGGTAAGAAATTTCAGTCAAAGGCCTCTTTTCTCTAAAGAATAGCTAGAGACATATTCCAGTGGTCAAAAGGGACAAACATGGGTAGAAGTTTCCATAGAAAGAAACTATGACAAACATGGGTTATCATTGATAAGGGGAGTTTTCCAAGCTTCAAAAGAAACAATGATAAAAATACAAGGAATGTGTAGGCACTTGCAAGATCAGAAGTGGCCAACAAAACACAAAAAAATTTCAAGATCTAACCTCCCTCACTAGAAATATATCATTTTCAAAGTGGCCTAAGAAACAGATATACCCCTAGTTTACTTTCCCATAAAGGTGGAACATCTCAAAAAACCAAGCTGTTATTTATACTTACTGCTACAGTATTTCTCCCACCAATAGGTATTTTCCTTGTTTCTTAAAGATAAAAACATGGAAGAATATCAGTCAAAGGGAGAAATGGAAAAAATAATGAGTTTGTAGTGTATAGGTGTTAAAGTCAAAAGCATTTATTTTTCCAAAAATAGGCTGAGACACATAGGCTTGGTGTCTTCAGGAAGGTTGTCAAATTAAAAAGAACCTTAAGAGGCGTCCAACAGTGAAAAAAGAACAATGTTTTCATCAAATTTCCCACCTACAAGACCAAAAGCAGTCAAAGGCATAGTGAGAAAATGTGAAAAGAAATGAACATTATAAAAGTGGGTTTGGCTTCAAATTTATTTTTAAAATTTTTATAAAGAAGTTTGCTATTCCCCTGCATCATTTGTCATCTTCAAGCAAGAGAAAGCCATTGGGAGAGCATTTGAGGGTTTCTGTGCAAAATTGGTAAATTTTCGCAGGCACTACGCACAGGAGAGGTGGCCGCAGTCTTATTTAACACTACATTGTGCACCTAGGGCCCGGCGCTATGCACCTCAGTAGGAACTACGCACAGGCACAAGAAAGCGTCTGAGCTGCCCAAGCTTCCTATATTCCACTCGATGCTACACTCCGATGGGACGGATTGGCCCATCTCTAGCCCGAGTCAACCCAGGTGTTACGCATAGGCAGGGTGTTTCTCGATTTGCTGAAAGAAACCAAAAAAATAAAATTTTCACCTCAAAACCTCCTGCAATCAAGGAAACAAGGTTGGTGGTTCATTTTATTGACTTCCAAACTTTCATTTTCCTAAGAAAAAGAGACATTTAAAGGCCTAATTAGACCAAACCCTAGGCTGCATAAAAATTCATTTTTGAATCTCTTGGGTTACGGCTTGCAAAGGAAAACAATTGTTATATATGCAAGAGGAGATTGAGTGATAGCAAAAAAACCTCTAAACAATGAGTACACTCCTTGAGAGCTTTATCTTGGCCCTCATTTGCAAAATTTTCCCTCACATCACTAATTTCCATTCTTTGACCTCAAAGTTCCCAAAAAAAATCTAAAAATCTTGCTGTGCTAGAACCAGTCACCATGTCTGAAGGAGAAATTCATACCAGCAATGATGAGAGCCAAATGCCTACCAAGCCTAAAAACAAGGGGGGAAGGGCCAATAGGTTTGAGCCCTTAGACACCATTCAAATTACCTCCTCTCCCATGATCCTTTGATGTTTTCAGGATGTTGGGTGTTATTAGTTTTGTGAAAAGGTCAAGCAAGTCAAAAGCCACTCAGACTTGACTAGATTGTTCATCCTTGGCTTACAAAATCACCAAGTTAACCTAGCATGAGTGGAATTTGAACTCTCATTTGAATCCATTTCAAAAGCAACAAGTATATCAAACATCAGTGAGATATGGTTTAAACAAAAGAAGTTGGATTTGAGCTATTATGAGCCCTACCTAAAACCTAGCTGTCAACAAGGTTGCAAGGTTGTTTTCCCTTTCTCCCACCTGCTAGAGAGGTATGCCATACTGATGAGGAAAATTATCAGGAATTTAACCTATGAGGGGAGATACTCCAAGATTTACTCATACCATATAAGGTTACTAATGCACTTCACCAAAGTCAAAATTATTAACCCACCATACTACTTTTTCTGGAGCATTGACAATATGGCCTTAGTTGTCAAGGAAATAAGCTATGACCTCCAAATGTCGAGCCTTTTACACCACTCCTTGATCAAAATGATTGTCTTACACTAGCTGGAGCAGCAAGTAATCCCTTGGGAAGTCTTCATCTCACATAATGTGTTTACAAACCCCCAAGCCTTCATTCAACAGAATCTACCTTCCAGTTCACAACCACTTACCTCCACCCCTCCATCATCTCTGCATATGCCTTCTCCACAAAGAAATTCACCTCCTATATCTTCTCCGAATGTAACAAGTGAAGAAGATGACAGTAGCTCTAATGAAGATAAAATAGATGAGAATAATGAGGAAGAGTACAGTGAGGTAGAAAATGAGGAAGATGAAGAAAGAAAAGAAGAGGACAGTAGTGAGCAGGAAAGTGATAATAGCCACAACAAACAAGAAGGTGATGACAGTAGAAATAAGGAGAGAGATGAAAATGAGGCAAAGGTTGAAAAAATTGAGGCAAGTATAGAGCTTAATAAAGATGATGAAAGTGGTAAAAATGATAAATATTATGGGATAGAAATATATTTTAAAGAAGAAGAACAGAAGAGTGATGATGACCAAGAAGAGGCAGTTTCCTAAGAAGGGAAGATTTCAAGAAGATAGAGTTGAAATCAGTGAGCCCCATGATGAGCAAAAGGACCAAAAAAGTGAGGGAAGCAAGGATTATGATGTGGTTAAAGGTCAAGAAATAAGTGATGCTATGGAGCATCAAGTGACTCATGAAAGCCATGACAAATATGAAAAGGCTTGTGACACCTCCAAAGGTAAAAACACCCTCATCAATCCTCTCACATGCACCTATCATAGAGGCAGAAGAGATGTGTTTGTTACCTCAAAAAGGCAAAGGGCCATCTCTCCTCCACCAATCAAGAATTAAGACAAAGGAAAGGAAATTATTGACAAAGGTGAGAAGAAGGCTTAGGTAAGAAGGAGAAAAAGGATCAAGAAGACTTCTCAAGGGCCTCAATTCATTGATCTAGACAGTGACAATGAGGACTAGGAGATGAAAACTAGGTTGCTCCTCTTCGAAAAAGAGATTTTGAGAAAGCACAAAGGATCATATACTATTACAAGGAGGAGCGTAAGCATTTCAAAGAGGTGAAGAGGGGCCTTTCCCTACAAAATAAAATGGCCAAGCATTATGCAAGGAAAAGCATGCTTACTAGTGCCAAGCTAAAAAAGTCCCTCATTGAGCTAGAAGACCTAAAAAAGGCCAAAGTGCATGAAAACCTTGGTATTTTCGCCTAGGCTTCTCAAGAGTTGTCCAAAACCTCTTGAGGGGTCTCTCCACAAATTTCGAGGCAAATTGGACAACCTTTTGTTTTTTCCAAATTTTGACCCCTAGGAGCGTAGCACCCTAGCCACTATGGGAAAAATTGGTGCATATTGAGCTCTCAAAATTTACATTTTTGGATTTCTCACATCACCAATAGTCTACTCACCAATTTTCAGATCATTTGGAGTATTTTTACCCCCTTAAAAGGTCAAAAAACATAAAACATTTGACCATTATGCCTCCTTTTTAGACCAGGTGCTACGCACAGAGCAATGCTGGGAGATTTGATTTTTGAGCAGGTAACTGGAATCCACTCAGCACAACTCAAAAAATTTGGAAAATAGACTCATCAGGATTTCCAACAAGCCATCACGGAGCCAAATCCGGTGTCGATAAGACCTCCAAAAGACTGCTGCAAAAGGCTTATTTCTGCACTGCGCACCTGGCATTTTTTCACTGTTTGACACAGTGTGCTACGCTCCTATAGATGACAAGGTAGAATGTGCATTTGGAAAGTTTTTTCATTCTTTTTAGGGCCTAAAATTCAATATAATTGCTATTTTAGTCCAGAAAATATATTTTGTTAGATAATTTTGTGCCTTCTGATTAGCCAATAGGCTTTTAGATGCTCTAGTGTGCTCTCCTCTTCCTTGTTTGTTATATAAGGCATGAGGATTAATTGTCAACATTGTGACTTGATGTGTTTAAGATAAATACATGGTTTTATGATCTTGGAGAATAATTTTTTTTTATGAAGTGGATGAATGGCTTGGTTGCCTTGATGATGGAGAATCATGTTTGCAGGATTCCATAGTTTGACGAATGGTGATATTTTTTTAACTTGTTAATTTTTTCTTTTCCTCAATTTTTTTTCATTATTATTGGTTGCTATAGATCAGAAAATTATAGGTTGATACATGCTCATGGAAGCACCTCAAACCTCTTGTTTTCTATAGCTTTGATGTTTTCCTCTTTTGGTCATCTTAAGGAATTCTTGACTGCTCCTTAAGTCCACTAAAACTTGTTTTTGTTTCATGAATGGTTAGTATGCTAGCTTACAAGTATGATTCATGGTATGCCCTATTTATTTGAAGTTTTCAAAACCCTATCTTGAATCTTTTCTATGGAATATTGATTGATTAGGTTAAGTCAAAGAGGTGTCATTCGATCTTGCCCTTTTCCCATTCTTACCAACTTATTTCAGAGTTCCCAATAGCTTGGTATATGTTGTTTAGGAGTTCCCTCTCCATAAATTGAGTTATTTGTTTATCTTATGCGTTTTCCCAAAATCTGAAGGTGAATTTCTAAAGTTCGGAGTTCTAATGCTCCTACGTTTCACTGGAATGTTCATCTTACGTGTTTATCAGTTTGAGTATTGTTCATAGAGATTAATGGTTTGCCCTACCTCATGAGTTGGTTCTACAGACTATATATGTTTAATATCTCTTAGTTTTTCCCAAACTTAATGCTCATTACACCTGATACATCACCTAAAGGATCCATTAACCTTGCTAAATCGGCCCTGCAGTACACCCCATTTCATCATTTAGATGCCCTTGACTTCAGTTGACCCCATATCCCTATTGATTTGATAACCTTTCATTCCACCTATTCCTACTTGATCATCTTACCCCAACCCAAAACAAACAAAAAAAAAACCTACACTTAACAACTAGCCTAAAATCAATCATCCAAAGCAAACAATTTAACATCCTTTGCATAATAGAGAGAGCCCTCTCTCAGTCCAGGAAGGCTAGGTCCTAGGACTCCAAAGAATGGTCTAATGTTACCTTGTCATTTGGTTTAGACAATTTTCCAAATCATGGGACACCAACATAATGGCGATCACGGTGGTACATTTATGAGTTCATAATAACTTGAATATATTTTAAGACTTACAGAAAACCGCTGTCAAACTAACAATGCTATCCAGTTGATTCATCCCACCGCTCACTAACATAATGGTGATCACGGTGGGACATTGAGTTTAAAAACATCCTAGGTACCCCTTAGGAACTCTCAAAATCTCAGTCAAACTTAGAAGAGCTTAACTGATAGCCTAAGTGTTACACCATTTTTTGGTCATCTAACCTATTGTTATTAGATGAACCCAAGTACACCATGTAAGACCAATTTTACCCTAAGTAAAATTGTGTTCACTATGAAAATAACTTAGTAAACCACCTTTATTAAGTTGTTTATGGTCTAAATAGGAAACCCCATGAGGATATATTAAATAAATCTACATTTGTTTGATTTTCCTCAAGGAATAGTTAGTTAAACAACAGTTTAATTAATATTCCTGGTTATATTTAACCCAAAACAAGGCAATTAATTAGATAAATCATTATTTATCTTATTATTTTCTAGGAATAATTATTTAAACCTTATTTAAATAATATTATTTGTTAAATATGACTAAATCACCCTTAAATAATTAAATAAATGATTATTTATTTGATTATTACTCAACCACATCCTTAAAATGATAAATAAATCATTTATTTATTTATTATTTACAAATAAAGGGATTTGACCCAAGTCAAATTCCTTTTCCCTCCAACAAGTATAATAAAATATTCCATAAAAGTTGGATATTGATATGGTTAATAATATTTTAACTATGCACCAATATCTAGACTAAATCAATATTTTGTTATAAATAGAAGGGGTTTCCCATTCATTTACCACCTTTTGTTGCCTAAAGATCCATCTGGATCTATACTTTTGGTCTGACTTTGATCCACCATCATAGTCATATTTTGCTACCATTTTTGTCTGAGTTTTCTACACCATCAAGAGAGAGGATTTTTAGATCTGAAGTGCTGAGGACTGACAAGAACCCATCCCATTGAGGAGAACTAGTAACACCCTTTTATGTTTTCCTCCCAGGAGCCATTAATACAAAATTCATTCAACATATTCTTGTCTTGTCCATTGGATGCATGGAGTAAATTTTTTTTTTCTACTATTTAATGTCTTATAATGCATAGATCTAGAATTTTTTAGAATTTATCTTCATCACCTAACTGTAGATCTGAGGATATTGGCAGCCATCTTTGTTGTTAGGGTTCTTTGTTATGCACAGCTAAAGTGGTATTTTTTCATACGCTTGGAATTAAGATTCATACTAACAACTCGCGACTCTACACGGGTTTACGATAACGACTGTCGTCGTTTTTCTAATCCTTGCATATCCAGCTGCTTCAAACCCTAGGATTTCTCTTCAGCCCCTTGTTTTTTCTTTTCTTGATGTTGTTTTTAACCTATACAACCCTAAAATGATAAAAATTCTAAATTCCATGTGTTTTCGGACCTATTGCGCAGGTGACAGACATCATCCGCAGCTGAGACAACATTTTTTTCTAAAATTTGCGGCCGAGAGTGTTGGAAGTGTAGGTCATACTTTTTTTCCAAAAACCTGTGACCTGGAGCTCGAGGAAGCGGGAATCAGCCCAAAAACTGTGACCTCTGCTGAAAACAGGTCAGAAATTGCGACCTGGATTTTTTGCAAGAATTTTTCTGAAAGTTTTCTAGGTTTTTCTAAGCCTCTGTTCAGGGTTGTCTGACCTCCGTATCCACCTATTTTGGACCTATACTTGTTCTTTTTTCTCAAATAAGTGGGAACCTAGGCCCCTAGGGCTTCAATACCCTCCACTTTTTTTGGAAGAGTTTTTGCTCTTGCAGGTTGTCTGAAATTTTAGAGTCTTTAGCCATTTTTCAGATCTGATACCTCACCTTCAGATCCACTTCAGATCGGCTTGTTATCCATCCAAATCACCTCATTTAGCTTTGTTTGGGTTTTCCTCTAGGGTTCACTCTGTTTCCCTCCAGGAAATAGCCTTTCGCCACCTCTTTTACAACAATTTTCCTCTAATTTTTTGTTGTTTGCTGCACCACTTTCCAGGAGATTTTGACCTTTAGATCCCTGTCCCTCCCGACCTTAGATCTATTGGCTATTTTGGTGTGTTTTGACTAGTTTTTTTCCCGCATACAAACTACTTGTTGAGAGGCCCACCTCCTTGGGTTTAGATTATTGAATTATTAACTATTTATTTTCTATTATTTTAGTTTCATATATTGTTATCTACAGGTTTATTTTTAGTTACACGACACACTTTTTCTTTTTCTCTACAAACGTCTGGGTTTAAAAATTAAAATTTACAAACTTTTGACACATACCCTAAGAAAAAAAGCGCTTGGTTAACACTACCAAGCAAAGACTCTAAAACATTGAAATCAATTGACCCTGCTCCTCTCTGTCGTTGTTTCAACATTGTAATTAGTTGATCCTGCACCTCGCTGCCCTTTTCGGTCTCTTTTTCCATTGTGCCATGTTTGTGTCGTCATCATTGCACCACCAAGGAATTTATCCCAGAGAATTCTTGGCCTTCATCCTCAGTTTCCGGTAGGAAGACTTACTCCTCCGCGTAGGATTCGAGTTAGTCCTCCACCGAGTCCGCACTTGAATCTTCTTCTAGTCCTTTGGGTTCTCCTTCTTGTTCCGCCTTCAATTCTCCCCCCGACACCTTCACCATGTTTGGTGTAGGACCTAATGCTGGTGGTAATCCTGACCCTCATGTTGGGAATACCACTAGTGGGACCAAAACGGACACTACCCCAGCTATGCCCTTGCTCCCCTTCATGGCAAGCCTCAGCCTCCCCGATTTTGACCAGTTGATAAATGACCCTATACACCATGATGCTAGTTGGCTTGCTATGCCAACGAAGCTCCCTTCTGACATCCCAAAGTTTGAAGGTCTTGTTGGAGAGGATCCTACAAATCATGTTCGCTCTTTCCACATGTGGTGTTCGTCTAACTCCATTACCGATGACTCTGTCCATCTTTGGTTCTTCCAATGTACGCTTACAGGTGAGGCTTCTAAGTGGTATGTTGATTAGGCCCCTTCCTCTCATACCACCTTTGCAACTATTTCCTGGGCTTTTTTGTCTTACTTCTAACTTCCCCTTTGTTATGACACTTGTACCGAACTCTTGACTTCTTTCTGTCAATCGTCTACCACCGGCCTATCCGACGATGTCCAGGAATGGCAGAGAAGAAAGATCCTCTGTCGAGCTCCTACCTTCTAAGACCGTGTCTACATGGACTCGTTCCTTAGATCTCCTTTTCCACCTATCAGAAAAGATGTTGCATCGCACTTTCCTCAAACTAAAGAAGCCACTCTCCAAATTACATTAAAATATGATGTGATCTATGCTCAGTCGGGTTATGTTTATACCGTTCTACCTGATCTTCCCAAACCCGGTGGTGCCAAGGCACCAGGGGAATCTCATGTCGCCCACGGTATCATTGGATCTCTCTCTAATCCATATGCTCAACCTCCCATGGGCTATGGTTTTCCTCAGGGGGGCGCCAGCACCTCCTACACTTTTCCCCCTCCCGATAGCACATATCCAGGATACGACATGCCTCCTCTTTTTTCCCAACCTCCTATTTACCACACTGTAACCCAACCTCCTTATGATTCGTATCCACATCCTGGTGCTCCAGCTCCTCCAGCATTAGCACCTCCTCCTCCCTTTCCTTCTCAACCCTCGCAACAGCAACCACTACCCCCTCAGGGGAAAGTGTATGCATAGCAAGGCACAACTAATCCTCCTCCCTAAAAAAAGAAGAGGAAAGGCACTCAAAATCAAGCTTCCCCTAGTAATCCTGGACCTAATCAAGGTAATTCTCCTAATACTACGAACCAGTAACATGACCCTCAGCCCAAGCAGGATAGGCCTGTTCACAAGAACAAGCCCTGTTCTTGTTGTGGTGTTTATGGTCATTACATGCATGATTGTCCTCTTTTTCCATAGATACCGTAGCTGTGGGAGTCTCAAGAAAAATTGAGAGGATAGAAAGCCTTCCCTTCCATCCCTCCCAGTCTTGCACCTAATCAACCGGCTGTGCTTACTGATCCTTTCCCTTAGCAAGGATTTGTGGCTACCCAACCACCTAAAGGTCAAGTGGCCACTCAACCTCTTCCATTTGGTACCTCCGATTACCAAATTATCATGATGAACTCTGATCAACCTCTAACCATAGACATCAATCTTCAGACTCGGGCCTGTCAGTACAACAAGCCTCCCATTAAGTTTGTCCCTGAGCAGCCTCCTTTAGTCTCTACAGAGCCTCTTTTGACACCTAATGGTCCCTTATAGATCCCTCAGCCTAAGGTGGAGGCTCATACCAATATCCCTAAGGGACCACTACACCGATATGATGTTTTTGGTCAAGTTACCCATTCATATAGCATAGTAGATGATTTGGCACAATCCCCTACTGCCATTTCAACACTGGAACTCCTCCAGTCATGCCCTTCACAACGAAAATATCTAATATCTGCCATGGGCACTATATATCCTTCCGATGATTGATTGATTATATTTGATGTTGACCAGTTAGAGCATCCTCCTCTCCCTACTTCCGTCGCCTTCCAAATCCGAGTCAAGATTTGGAATGCTAACATTTCCCGGTGCATTATTGATGAGGGGGCATCCACCCGTGTGATATCTTCTTTGGTTTGGAAGAAACTCATATCACCTAAGTTAGCTCCTTCCATGATCACTCTCCGAGCATGGGATGGCCACACCTCCCAGCCCATTGGCTTATTCTGCAATTGTCCTATAACTCTTGCGAGCAAGACTGTTTACGTTGACGTAGAAGTCATAGATGCCCCCTTCTATTACAACATTCTATTGGGTTGTAGCTACACTTATGCGATGTTTTCTTTCCCTTCCATGGTACACCACAAGATTTCCTTCCCTCATAACGGAAATATAGTCACCATTGACTAGTTAACATATTACGAGCCAAAGTCTCAGACCTCCCCTGAGTCCACTATCTCTTCGGTGGCCAACAAGAAAACTATCGATCCTTTGACCATTGTTTCACCCTAAGTCTAAAAATATTCCTCATTTCTTGGTACATTCCCTGGTCTTCCTCCTCCTGTCTCTGATCCTAGCTCATCGAATGTTTGCATGATGCAATTTTCTCGGGCTTCCCTCAAGCGGCCCACCTCAGCTACTCAACAACCACCTCAACCTCCACAGCCTACTCTTAGCCCTTCGATTCAGCCTTCTGGACCTCCTCCCCCTGGCCCTTCAACTAGTACTCATGATCCTCTTTACCCTCCTAGAACGGTTCCTCCAGGCCCTAACGATTTAGGAGCCATCCCGCCTGGCCATTACCCCTCCGATCAGATACCATTCCTAGCTCCCCCACTAGGATTTTATACGGCACCTGTCATGGCCACCCTCTCTCTTCCTAACTTGACCCTTGGGATTCCCATCTGGTACCTTGATCCTCCAGCTGCTACCCCACCAGGTCAACCCAAACATTATCTTGCTTTGACCTTGGTTCAACTGGTCCCCATGAATTCTCTCGCTGTAACAATGCCTTAACCACCACAATAGGAACTACCTCCTGTTGCGTCCGCTTCGGGTAAGAAGGGAAAAGCTTGCAAGAGGGCCTCCAAGGACAAGGCTGCCCTGATAGACCCTCCCCCTCCCCCGCCTAAAAAGCCCTATGCTTTGTGTGATGTCATCGGCCATGCCGCCCATAACTGTCCTGAACTGCCCCATATCAAGCCCATGGTTGAAGCTGCATTCCCTGAGTCTACGGTCCCTGAAGCCTCTGTTTCTTCCTTGAATGTAGCCAAGAATCCTAAAAATATTCACACTGACCAACCTTGTGCATTGTGTGATCTCCATGGCCATTATTCTCACCATTGTCCCTGCCTTACGCATTACCATGCCTCATTAGAGGTAGTTTGGGAGTACGAGATTGAACAAAACCAATCCACCTCTCCCATACTTGTGTAGTATGTTGTAGGCCAGACTGAGGATTTACTAGCTCCCATTGACATTCCCCCTCCTGATGTCAAGATGATGGAGCCTGCGACCACCATCCTCTACCTTTCATCATCCATGAGACCCTTGGTGGAAGCTCCCTCTGAATCTTCCCCTGTTGTTTCGCTTGACCTCCCTTTGGTGATCACCCTGGGCTCAACATCAGTAGATCCCTTATTTGCTTGTTCTTCCATTATCCCTCCTGACAATTCGCATGTGAAACTTTCTTCTCATGATGATGAGCCAGGTAGCTTCACCACGTAATGTGGTCTCCCTTCCTCCAGTCACTCCATATTCTATTGCGATGATGACATCATGGAAGCCATGTCCACCCCTGACTTCATCTTTCCCGCCCATAAATGGGATGGCACCATCTGTGCCTATCGTGAATTTCATGATCTCAGCACAAGCTACACCTCTGATAGCTCCCACACTCCACCTCACCATCAGCGTGTGAGTAGTAGACATCCTACCTAGATCACTCCCTCCTGTGGAGTGCGTTCGATTTCTACTTTTCGCTCAAGTATCCAGCATTGTTCATCATCCTCCCATTTATTGTCATGTGGCACCTTTCATATGGACCTCCCATCCACAACTTATATCGGTTTTGTTGATGGTGCAGGTCGCTACTCCAAGAATCTAGCCTCGGAAGGTTGGGCCATTTTTACCCACTTGCACTCCCTTGTTCTCTCAGACTAGGTATACATTGGTACTGCTACCAATAATCAAGCCGAATATGATTCAGTGCGAGGTTTATTAGCTGATGCCCTTTCACATCGCATCCTCCACCTTCATTTCCATTTAGATTCCCTGCTTCTTGTCATGCAATTGAATGGTGTCTATCTTGTGCATAGTCCTATCCTTTTTAGAAGATATTTATGAGTGAAGCTTTTGATGTGTGAATTTGAAATCATTACATTTAGTCATGTACCTAGAGAAAAAAATCACTATGTAGATAGCACTACAAAGCATATTCTAGATTAGCATTTAGCACATGCATTTAACACAAGAAAATAACATAAAAATATAAAAATGAAGCATATCCATAATATGTGTCGTATAAAATGTTTTAGAGTCCATCCACTCTGATACATATGACATGCACATAGCATGTTACAAAACTCAAAACTGGGGGCACTACCTGCCCCTACACACTAATCACTATCTTGAGGATCCCGAGCCAATGGATCTTCTCCCACATCTCATAGATCATGCATACCCTATCTGGCCATCGCCATGTGCCATATGACCCCTCGACACTTAGAGGGTAGAAAAATACATGGCTCTATGTACTGGTCATCTAAGACTTGCCAGCCGCACTCTGAAACACTGGTCAAAAACCTCTCACATCTATGACGGATGTCCTCAAGCAGTGCTATTGCATCCTCATTTTGCTGCGCCCTTGGTCCACTAGGTCCTGTGGTCCCTGATACTGTAGGTCGTCCCATATATCTCGCCGATTTACCGGTGCTATATCTGCATACCAAAAGTGAAAGAATCAGTACCACATGCAATATTCTAGACCTTTACATGCACATAGAATATTATAAATTTGTCAGTTACCATCGGGCCCCCATATTCGACCAGGCAGTAATGGAAAATCTGGGTCCCCACAATAACTCATCCCACTATAGGGATAGTCGTCTATATACAGTGGCATATGATCCCAATGAATAAAGAACTTGGGATGGAAAACCTGTCCAACCACCCCACCTCCTCCTCTGCATAGTAGTCACCCCCATCGGTGCATCTTAGGCTCTCTCAGGACCCCATCTTGGAGTTTTATTTGAGGTCGAAGTGTCGGAATATTCCCAAAGAAGAACAAGCACAACACTGTACCATATGCACAGTCATGGTTCACCTGCCACTTGCATAGCAACAACTATCATTTCAACGACGACAACATCATCTAGGCCCACCCATAGTACGTCCCACTCAAAACACTCTCCACAAGCATCATCTGTCCCCCAGTGATGTGATGGAGTGCCTGGTTGCCCAAGATCTGCAGCACCGTTGTAGCCATAACATGGGTCTCTAACCTATCCAAATCCCCAATGGGTATCTGAGTCCCCTTGAATTGGAGACCTGGTCGATAATTTCACTCTACAAACTCTATGATATTCCGCCCACATGTTAATACTGGCTGAGTATTCCCTACCATCTCAAGTGGTGGGAGACCAGTCAGGAAATATATATCCTAGACCGTCAACTCGATCCGGTGCCCCTGCACTATAAAGACCTCATGGTCCAAATTCCAATAGCTAAAAATCTGGGCCAATAAGGGCTCTCCATCTCTCATCAAAGGGTTCTCCACAAAACTTCAAAACCCCAAACCTAGCCAATGCAGTACTTGATCCTCCGAGATCTTCGACCATAATGCACCCAGGTCTCTCTCTCTCTCCATTTGATCCGTAATTCTGCCATATTTACACAAAACCATCATATTTGTCAGTGTACAGATAGGAAAGACTATATCTCATGATAAAAACCTAGTGCTTAGCCAAAAAGTAGCACAAAAAAACCCCTCCCTGATAGGTCTCACTTTTCAGGCCCAAACCTGGGACAGGTCGCAGTATTTTTCCCAAAACCTGCTACCCAGGTCGTAATTTTTGCCCCAAAAAGTGTGACCTGGCCATGAAGAGGAGAAGGGGTCTGTTTATAAGCCCTGGGGACCTAAAGTGAACTTTAAAACCACTGAAATGAAAGAGTAGGGTTAGGCCTCTTACCTGCAACTGACAGATCTCGATTCCAACGGTCGGTTTGTCTGATATGATTGCCGCAAGATTTAGGGCCTTCTCTCCTCTCTACATTCACCACAGCTCCACATGAAAATGATTGAATTTTGAGGGAAAATGCCTTATTAAAAGAGAAACCCTTGATTTTTCTTTTGCCTACTACAGTCAAACCATAGCTCCATTTGCCAAACCGTCTATACAGTTGGAAAGATCTCACCGAGCACTCAAATGGGTATCTGTTAGTTTTTAGTGAGTTGATACTTCACTGGGGCACATTTTTTCCAAGAAGTGTCACTTCACCCCTCCACAAAATCAAATTTCTTCACTTGCAACACTCATACTTGGGGCACCAATTTGCCTCCAGACTTTTCCATGCTCGTGTTGAGTTTTGTTGTGATTTACCATCTTGTACTCATGTTTTTATGGTCCCTATGTAGTCAATTTAGTGTCCTAAATTGCTAACATAAATTATCAACCAGGGTTAGTAAACTGATGAAGTGTGGTGCACTATATGTGCTTAAGTGACCTCTTCCTTACTTCGTTGTATGTATTTTATTGATTTTTTTGGGGGTTTTGTCTTTTTTAGTACTTATGTTCAAAAGATGAAGTCAAATATATGTCAAAAAGAAAATAAAAGGAAACCTTAGACTCAAAACAGAGTGTAATTGCAAATTCTATCCCTAATTAGGAAAATGATGAAAAAAATAGAACATTCTAATCCATGGATATCCTAGCTTGCAAATGAACATGAAATGTAACTCAAGACATTACAACTTAATCTGATTCATTTAGTTAGAGATTTGTTGGAAGAGCTTGTGAGAAAGATTGATTTTAATGCAATGAGGATCTTCTATCTAATTGCAAAACAGAAAATGCTAATTAACTCAACATAATACAACCAAATCTCTTTCATCTAATATTGATATGTTGGAAGGGATTTTAAGAAAAAGAATGGTTGTAAGATAATGAGGATCTTTTAATCTAATTGCAAAACAGAAAATGCTAATTAAATCAACATAATACAACCAAATCTGTTTCATCTAATATTGATATGTTGGAAGAGCTTTTAAGAAAAAAGAATGGTTGTAAGATAATGAGGATCTTTTAATCTAATTGCAAAACAAAAAATGCTAATTAACTCAACATAGTACAACCAAATCTCTTTCATCTAATAGTGATATGTTGGAAGAGCTTTTAAGAAAAAGAATGGTTGTAAGATAATGAGGATCTTTTAATATAATTGCAAAACATAAAATGGTAATTAACTCAACATAATACAACCAAATATCTTTCATCTAATATTGATGTGTTGGAAGAGCTTTTAAGAAAAAGAATGGTTGTAAGATAATGAGGGTCTGTTAGTTAAACAAATAATGCAAGACATGAATTAAAAGCTAACAACACATAATTAAAAGCTACTTATCTAGAAAGCATGTAGAAGCCTCCTTGGATAGCAGGGGCCCTCTGCTACCAATTTGATGAAATCCTTCAGCTCCTTAAAGTTGTAATCAAAACAACATCGAAGAACTGAAATTCTTTATTGAAAAAACTCACAAATCTGCATCCCATTCCATCTTAAGCTTTGTTACAAAAGACTCTCTCTTCCTTTCTCTCCTTCTCCTATTTTTTCATTACCCATGATAGGAGAAAGCTTCTCCTATTTATACAAAATATGAGAAGTTATCTCATTAATGGGAGTCCATGAATCTCTCCCTCCATCTCTAGAGTTACAATCAAAATAGGAAATGATAAGACACATGTATTTCTAGAGTTTCAACACAACTAAGAAATGAGACACATATCCTCTTAGAGTTTCAATACGACAAGGAAATAAGACACATGTCCTCATGATCCCAAGATCTTCTCCAACCAAATTCGAATTTGGCCTTAGAGTGCCACATAAGGGTCTTCTAGAAGTCTCCTTTTGACCTACACATGTCAACAATCTCAACCCACTTGTTAGGTATAAGCATATGCACATTATTTTCTAATTTTTAACCACAAATTCACTTAAAAAGGCTAAGAATTAATAAAGTTTGGAAAAACATAAATGTGGCCCAATGATAATGAAAGTGGGATGAATGTAGTGACATAGTAGTGAAATGGAGGTGAAATGGAGGTGATATAATGGACATAATAGCGAAAATGTAATGGAAATAAATGACATTTTCAAGACCCAACAGTCCCCGTTGGACCTTTTCTCTGTGGCAACATTGTCAAGTCACCCTTGTTTAGAGCATCTGAGTTGAGTCATCATTTCATTCATGGAATATATCCCGAGTCCCTTTACATCCTGTTATAGTCCTCCATCCTTCATTTCTTGGTCCCTCTCTTGTGTCGCACATTATGGCTTTCAGTCCCACTGTCCCCTATCCCTCATGATATTGTGTCAGTCGCTACCAAGTCATCCATGCCCTTTATGCTGTAATAAGGGAAGTCATCCGTCTGCTTCTCAGTACTCCCCATTTCATCATCATCATTGGTGTCAGTCTGTCAGTCGCTCTACTATTTTCTCTCGTGCCTTAGTTGAGGATCCCTTATTGCCTCACCTATGGTGGATCTCCTTCTGTCGACATCAACTTATTCATTCCAGAAGACAGGTCTAGAGGGTGGTGTACCTTGGTTCCAGCTTCCACTCTTGTTCAGTGCCTCGGATCAGGCAAAGGGACTCTGTATTTCCCTTTAACTTGATTGTTTCTCAGCTCCAGCTCCTTTCAGCATGATCGAGATCCGTATACTTGATGGTCCAGTGATGCAGTGACTAATATCATTTATTCCCAGTTGTGTGTGAGATGTATTAGCCCTCATGAGGGGGTGCCCTACAGGTAGCCCCCCACCTACCCAAATGACCTCTTCATTATAGCATTTGATGCAGCTCCATATATTTGATGATATCGGCCTCAGCTGCTTCCAGTGCCTTTTTTATTGCATGTATCAGTCAGATTTTCAAAGCCCTTTCCCATTTACAGGGGCATATAAGTTGTATTTATAACTCATGTACTCAGATATTATTGTAAAAGTCCTGGTTGTTATCCCAGGCACAATATGTATGTGGGATTCATTATCATGTTGTTTATCTAGCTCGTGTTTATGCCAGCATGTACTATATTGTCCAGTCCCTTTGTTTACTGGATGCCTTATTCTTTGTACTTTGTCTCGGCGGGCATAGGTATGCCTCCCCTACCACCTATAGCACATGTACTCACTCATAAAAGAGACTTCTTGCACCTGTAAGTCTCGCCTCCTTAGGGTCTAGTCCTTTCAGCACTTTGGTATACCTTATGCTTCTCTCTCTTTGACTTCCCCTTCGGTGTCTAGTGATTGAGTTCTTACAAAGTACTTCGATCATACGATTAGCTCCTAATGCTCGCACACTGGGGGAAATCTATTACACCATTTTTTGGTCATCTAACCTATTATTATTAGATGAACCCATTACACCATGTAAGACCAATTTTACCCTAAGTAAAATTGCATTCACTATGAAAAATAACTTAGTAAACCACCTTTATTAAGTTCTTTATGGTCTAAACAAGAAACTCCATGAGGAAATATTAAATAAATCTACATTTGTTTGATTTTCCTCAAGGAATAGTTAGTTAAACAATAGTTTAATTAATATTCCTGGTTATATTTAACCCAAAACAAGGAAATTAATTAGATAAATCATTATTTATCTTATTATTTTCTAGGAATAATTATTTAAACCTTATTTAAATAATATTGTTTGTTAAATATGACTAAATCACCCTTAAATAATTAAATAAATGATTATTTATTTGATTATTACTCAACCACATCCTTAAAATGATAAATAAATCATTTATTTATTTATTATTTACAAATTAAGGGATTTGACCCAAGTCAAATTCCTTTTCCCTCCAACAAAATATTGGATCTTGATTTGGTTAGTAATATTTTAATTATGCACCAATATCTAGACTAGCTCAATATTTTGTTATAAATATAAGGGTTTTCCCATTCATTTACCACCTTTTGTTGCCTAAATATCACTCTGGATCTATACTTTTGGTCTGACTTTGATCCACCATCATAGTCATATTTTGCTACCATTTTTCTCTGGGTTTTCTACACCATCAAGAGAGTAGAGTTTTAGATCAGGACTTACAAGAACCCATCCCATTGAGGAGAACTGGTAACACCCTTCTATTTTTTCCTCCCAAGTGCCATTAATACAAAATTCATTCAACATATTCTTGTCTTGTCTATTGGATGCATGGAGTAAATCTTGTTTTTTCTACTGTTTAATGTCTTATAATGCATAGATCTAGATTTTTGTAGCATTTATCTTGATCACCTAACTGCATATCTGAGGATATTGGCAGCCATGTTTGTTGTTAGGGTTGTTTGTTATGCACAACTAAAGTGTTATTTTTTTGTACGCTTGGAATTAAGATTCATACTAACACTAAGACTAGAATCTAGGTTTTTCACCATCCTAGCAAATTGATGACTCAGCCATAGGACACTGTTACAAACCTTCGGGCCACATATAGAAACTCAGAAAAACCCCAAAACATTTCAAGATTGGCTTTTGTCAGTATTGGTGGTGGACCATAGACACTTATCTTAAAAACAAATAAAAATATCCACCTAGCGACTCCACTAGCCTCTAATAGGCCTTCTAACTTTACTAGTATCTATAGACTCCTTAGGACTGCATCAAACCAGCCCTGAGAAGTATAGAAGCCTAGTTACACACTGTGCGAGTTTTATAGCACCTAGAGAGGTCAACCTTTCGAAAGCAGTCATAAAATTTCATCCTCTCTAAATTTTGAGTTTGAAATCTGGCTTCGCGAAGAATCAATACTAGATCTCATCTAGACCCAAACCCTCCTACTATAGCTAATGACCTAAAAAAAAAATTGTGGAAAACGTCTGAAACTGGAAACTTAACTACTGATAGAAATACTCACAAAGCAGGCTCTGTACCCGAACATCTTACATCCTTGCAAGATCCCCAGTTTGACTTGCGCCATACAAAAAACATTTCAGAACCAAGTCTCAAAGTAGAATCGACAATACCGATCTTGAGCCCACGGACTTACAGTAGAGTCTTAGTAGAGAAGCTCCTCCTTCCACACCACCTGATTTCCAGCTTCTCCACCACTTTGGCTCTTTTCACCCCAAGTCTACTCAGAATCAATTTACTAGCCCAAGTACTTCAGCCACACCCATTCACACCACAACTGTGCAAATCACTCCATCTCATATCACAAATCCTTCGCTTGTAAATCCACCATCAACTCCCATCATGGCAGCATGGTATGCACCTTTAGTGTTACCACAACCTTTGGTCCCTTTGCCAAATGATTACCAATCCAAAATCCCACACTTCACCGGGCTAAATCCACTACTGCCTAATAGCATGTAGATAGAATGAATGATGCCTTTGACTACATGGAATTAGAAGAGGAAACTATGAAGATGAGGATGTTTTCCCAAAGCCTAGGCGGAGAAGCCAAAAAATGGTTTAAAAACTTAACTCCTAACAGTATACATGGTCTCCCGTCCCTTTACCAAAATTTCCTAAACAAGTGAGAAATCAAGAAAAATCCCCTCCAAATCCTTTCTGAATATAAAAATATTAAGAGGAACACGGGGGAAAGTGTGAAAGATTATTGCACCAGGTTTAATAGTGTCTACAATGCCCTCTTGCCTCACATGAAACCTCCACCAGGTCTAGCACTAGTGAAATTTCCGGAAGGTTTCAATCCAGACATGACATACTAGTTAAGAGAAAGATACCCCATGAATTTAGAGGAATTGCAAAGGGGGGCTATTAGTGCAGAATCCAACCTCATTGAAGAGAGGGCTAGGATAAGGTTGGAAAAGAAGGTCACCTACAGAGATGAAACCACGCCTTCCACCTTCGCTTCAGATTCCAAAATTGACAACCTAGTTAGGACCATGGAGAGAATGATCGAAAGGATAAACCTGAATGAGAGGACACCTCCTAGGGACAACCAACCAAATCCCCAAAACAAAAACCAGAATTAGGACTTTAGAAGAGACCCACCCCAAAACAGACGAAGGGAAAATGATCAAAAAATTAGGCCAGCCTTCCAAGATAACTATGTTGATGAAGGAGAAAGCCTATATTGAACAACCTGATGAAAATCATCTAAAATTAATAGGCTCTGATAGTGATGGTGATGTTTTTCTCATAGAAGAAGAACAAGCTTTTTTCTCCTCAAACCAAGATGAAACAAGTTATGAAGATTTTGAAGACCACGAATTGGGATTATAAAATGCCATAATGGAATTCCATAGGCAATATGATCTCAGGAATAAGAAAAACCAAGACAACTCCAAGAAAAACAACTCAAACACTGTTGTTAAGAAAACTCCCGAAAACATGCTTAAAAGAACAACAGATGGTAACAATGCCATGGATAATAAAATTGATCCTAACAAAGACAAAAATAGCCAACCAAGTATTGACCCAAGCTGCCCTAATACCTCTACCAGTGGCCTTGAGAAAATTTTTTTTGTCTAGAGTCCTAAATCCGAATCAGAAAATTAAGAATTTAAAAAAATTTATGGCAGATAAAATTGAGGTGAATATGCCTAAAACCAAAGTACCTTTCAGTTTCGAAGGAGAGATTGCTAAAATCAAGATAACCATACCTCTCACAGAATTGGTAACTCTGGATATGTACAAGCCTCAAATTTTGAAAGTTTTGAACATAGAGAACAATACAGAGACTTTAAATTTGACTGATGATAAACCCGAGCTGTTGTTTGGCCCCGAAGTAGAGGGAAAGTACCAAGAGGGAGCTATCCCTCCTTTCTATGTTAGCCTGAACGTACATGAAAAAATATTACACAATTCCATGCTAGATTCTAATGCCTCCGACAACCTCATGCCTAAGGTATTCATGGAGAGATTGGGCCTAGAAATAACCAAACCTTACAAAGACTTATACTCCTTCGATTCAAGTAGAGCCAAGTGTTTGGGCCTAATAAAAAATATTTGTATCACTTTGGCACAGACACTTGCTAAAAGTCTAGTCATGGACATAGTGGTTGCTGAAATTCCCCCGAAATACGACATGTTATTATCCAGGTCATGGGGAGCCAAACTTCAAGGCAAACTCCAAATGGATATGTCATATGCCACTATCCCCGTCTTCAACCAAACTAGGAGATTGTACCGAGAAACCCACATGAAGTATATGGTAAGCAGCCTAAATAGGCCAAACAAACCCCGGTTTATTCCATTCATTCAGATTTGGAATCCTTTATCTTGTATAATGAAAGTGAGGTTGGTGAAAAAATGAAGGAAAATAAGGAAGACCTCGTTCCTCCATTACATTCACACTCGCCCTCAAATGAAGAAAATGACAAGAAAAAAACTAGCAGCCATGAACAACAATTTAATGACAAACATGAAGTAGAAACTCTTTGGAACATAAGCTTTGATGGCTCATGTGGTAAAACTGGTTCAGGAGCTGGTGTCTGGATACATAACACAAATGAGGGTCATTCTTACAGATTAGAATTCCAATGTACTAATAACATTGCAGAATATGAGGCTCTCCTCCTTGGTTTGCACTAGCTTAAAGACTTAGGAGCTATGAAAATATCAACCCAGGGAGATTCAAAACTTGTCATTAAATATATCAAAGGTGAATACTCAACCAAGAACCCAAGATTAAGAGAGTATAGAAATTTAGCCCTAGACATCCTCAAAATTTCGAGAAATATGAGCTCACTTACATTCCTAGAGCCCAAAATAACCTCGCCAATGAGCTTGCCTTTGTTGCAAGCAATTTCCAAATACCACTTGCAAATGAACAATACCTTATCAAAGTCAAGCATTGTCCTATGGTACAACAATTAACCATTGGCAGGTATTTAAATATGATGAAAAAATTGATTATTTCCTGCAATCTAAGAATGAATTTAAAATGACTAAACCCATCTTATAACCTGAGGAAGATAGTCCTGCTAAAGATAAAGATCATGAACTAGAGTTGCCTTCTTTTGTTGATATAAATCTAATCACACATCATTATGAAGCTGAAATGTCTCAGGATCTAGACCAAAGAGACCTTGAAGTCTTACACTATAAAAATGACACAATCCCAAGAGGCCTTGCACCTTTAGAAGAGTTTTTCGATTTAATGATGTCTATAATATTCCTACTTAGCGCTAGCTAAGAGGAATATTCAGTTTTTTTTTTTTTTTTTTTCTGTTGCATGAATAAATGAATAAAGAAGGACATGTAAAACTCCTGAAAAGGCTGAATAAATCAATGCCCATGTGAACAAGGATAAATCAGGGCCATGTAAATAAATCACTTGCAAGTGTGAAAGGGGTTTGAGCTGTGAGACTGGGTCAACCTTGACCAAGTCTACAACGTTGTCTAGCTTTAGTATATCTCCTAAAGGGATAGTTCAGTTCTAGAAGGAGGTCCCTCATGTGAAAGGAGCTAACTCATCAAGGTGGTTTAGGGTTTGCAAAGGCTTTCATCTTATAAAAGGAGAGGGAGGGTAGCAAGAAGAGGTTGTTGATTGATTATATTTCTGAGTATCTTGTCTACTTAGACAAATACTATTCTTTGCTACTTAGTAGAGAATTGTGTTGCTTAGCACTTGGAGTTCCTATGCAGGAATTTCACCTCTTCCTTTGAGGATTCTTGGAGGGGTATTTTCCGATTTGATCCACTATTAAGCTAGATGCCAAGCTCTACTTCCAATTGTAGCGCAAATACAGTGAGGGTTTTTCTTCTTTTGCAAGCTTCAGCAAGTGGGATTCTGGATCTGCAAAGATCTAGCTTGTTTTGGGAGCCTCTTGTCATGGAGTGTGTCTTTTAACCTCCTGTAAGAGTGCCTCTCCTATTTTCACTTCAGATCTGTAACTTGGTAGTGGGATATCTATGTCATTTGAGCTACAGTGTTGTTTCCATTGATGGACTGTGTTATTTTGATATGAGGTTCTTTATGGTGTTTTGATCCTAGTTTTGATCAGAGATCTTTGGTGTTGGGCTTTTCCTTTCACTTTGGTGATCCATGGATTAGCTTGCTAATCCATGTTCTATTTAGATCTGATATATTGTAATGTAATGTTATATTCAGAAATTACTGCAGCATTTTACAGATCTGCAACTTAAAACTCAGATCTACTCTTATTTATGCATGTTTTGGTCAAAACCCCAAGGAGATCTTGTAAAGAAAACTATCTTGTTTCCAGATCTGAAATAGATCTGATGTTTTTTCCATAGATCTGTCCTAGATCTAAGTTTTAATATCAAGCTACTGAAGCTCCTTAAAAATAACACTGTTGATCCATTTCTGCATATATATATATATGTGTTGCAACCCTCTTTTCTGAATATTTCTTGCTATATTGTCTCATGTATTCTACTGTATATTGAAAGGGCTTCATTGTACTTCTGATTTGCTACTGTATACTTATAAAATAATCATATTTGATGGCCTCCTACCTGTTGAGTCTCAAAAATGTTCTCCATATTCATACACATTTCCATTATGTCATAACCATTTAGCTCTTATTTCATAGCCATTTGACCTAAAACCCTACATCAAGTAACCATTTTCATAAATATATGGGTTAGGATCCTTGTTTTCCAAAGTTATTTATTTTAAGTATTTAAAGTGAATTTATGATTAGAAACTAGAAAATTAACATAGTTTCATATATCTATATATCTGTTATGAGTTTTGTGACATGTGTAGGTCAAAAAGGAGACTTCTAGAAGACCCTTATGTGGCACTCTAAGGCCAAATTCGAATTTGGTTGGAGAAGATTATGGGATCAAGAGGATATGTGTCTCACTTCCTTGTTGTATTGAAACTCTAAGAGGATATGTGTCCCATTCCTCAAGTTGTGTTAAAACTCTAGAAAGACATGTGTCTTATCATTTCCTATTTTGATTGTAACTCTAGAGATGGAGGGAGAGATTCATGGACTCCCATTAATGAGATGTCTCCTCATATTTTGTATAAATAGGAGAAGCTTTCTCCTATCATAGGTAATGAAGAAGTAATGAGAAAGTAATGAAGAAGTAATGAGAAAGTAATAAAGAAGTAGATTTGTAACTAAGTTCAAGATGGAATGGGATGTAGATTTGTGAGTTCTTTTTAATAGAGAAATTCAGTTCTTTGATGTTGTTTTGATTACAACTTTAAGGAGCTGAAGGACTTCACCAAATTGGTAGCAGAGGGCCCCTGCTATCCAAGGAGGTTTTTACATGTTTTCTAGATAAGTTGCTTTCAATTCTGTTTTGTCATATTTCCTTACTTAGATTGCTTTCTGAAATCATAGCTTTTAGCATAATTTTTCATGGCAGCCTGGGCATTTGCATATCTTTTGACTAATGACATGGAATCAATATTTTTCTGCTGCTAATTTACTTTTTGTTTAATTCCAGCACTGCTTTGTTTATTTCAGTCTTGCACATTTGTTTCAGTAGTTAGATTTAGATATATTAAGCTGCTCATGTCATTTTCAGTTACCTCCGAAAGCCACAGCTGGACTGATGGTGAGGGATTGAAGTATGAATGTGTAGTTTGATATTAGTTTACTTTCTGCCAGTTAGATATATTAAATTGCTCATGTCATTTTCAGTTACCTCCGAAAGCCACAGCTGGACTGATGGTGAGGGATTGAAGTATGAGTGTGTAGTTTGATATTAGTTTACTTTCTGCAAGTTAGATATATTAAATTGCTCATGTCATTTTCAGTTACCTCCGAAAGCCACAGCTGGACCGATGGTGAGGGATTGAAGTATGAGTGTGTAGTTTGATATTAGTTTCCTTTCTGCAAGTTAGAAATATTAAATTGTGCATGACATCTTCAGTTACCTCCGAAAGCCACAGCTGGACTGATGGTGAGGGATTGAATTATGAATGTGTGGTTTGATATTAGTTTACTTTCTCCAAGTTAGATATCAGTTACTCAAGTTGTTTATGGTTACTTCCGAAAATCATAGCTGGACTAATGATGAGGGATCAGAAGACAAGTTGATGTAATTTGATTTAGATTTACTTTATTGCAACTTTTGGATTTCTTTCAGCATAGTTTCTTTTGTGTTTAGACAGCAGCAAGAATAGTTTGGTTTCATGCTCACTAGTTCAATGTTTTGATTTATTAGATTAGCAGCACCTTTTTCATTTCAGTAGCACATTTTCATTTCCTTTCAAGTTTTGTCATTGTATGTTTCAAATTCCTTTTTCAGTTTCAAGTTGGTAAATCATTATAAAGGACATCATTGCCTTGAATATCCATAACCATACTTGTCTTTAGAATTTCATAAAAATCCAAAAACGACAAAAAGTAAGAGATAGGTTATCTTGCACATATAGTGCGCCACACTTCGTCAGTTTACGAATCCCTGGTTGATAATTTATGTTAGCAATTTAGGACACACTAAATTGACCAAACACTACCCATACTGTCAAATACTACATTATTCCTGAAGTTTATTTTTGTGCATAGCTGTAGCCCCTCTTGTAGAGTGTTTTCCAGCTAGACTAGGTGGTGGGAGATCTTTTTACCACACCTATTTTGATTTTTTTTTCTCCCCTTTTTGATCTAGACTCTAGATCTGTTTATCTAAGGGATCCAAGGGTTGTAAACTCATATATGTACATCAATATTCCAGGAATTGCGTTATTTTTACAAGCTTGTTGTGCAATCCCTATTTCGGGATATTACAGTGGTATCAGAGCTCCTTTCTTGGCACAGCCTGTGATTTCCTTGGAGCCTGTTAGTATGAATCCTTCGTCGAAGTGTACGAAAAAGAACCACTTTAGCTACGCATAACTAATAGCCCTAACAACAATAGAGGCTGCCAAACATCTTCATATCTGCGATTAGTAGTTAAAATGCTGCAACAAACAGATCTATAAATGGAAAGACATTAAGCAAGAAAGTAAAGGGTTGGCTCCATGCATCCAACAGATAAGACAACAACACAATTTTTTGAAATAATTTTATATTACAGGGCACCTGGGAGGAAAACAAGAAGGTGTATCCAGCTCTCCTCAATGGGATGGGTTCTTTGTAATCCTCATCACTTCAGATCTAAGCTTTCTCTCTCTTGCAAGTGTAGAAAACCCAATGCAAAAATGAAGCTCAATGGGAGAAAAATGATGAAGAATGAGACCAAGTGTATAGATCCAGAGTGATCTAGTAGGCAACAAAAGGTGAAGAAATGATGGGGAAACTTCTATTTATAAACCAAGACAATGGCCCTGTAGACCTTGGTAACATTTAAAATAATGTTAATCAAACTAGATCCACCTCTATGGAATATTTTATTATTATTTGTTGGAGGGAAAGGGTGTTTGACTTGGTTCAAATCCCTTGATTAGTGAAGAATAAATAAATAAATGATTTATTTATCTTTTTACGGAAGTGGTTGGGATATAATCAAATAAATAATGATTTATTTAATTAATGGTGGTTGATTTGGTCATATTTAACAAGGAATATTATCTAAATAAGATTTAAATAATTATTCCTAGAAAATAATAAGATAACTATGGGTTTATCTCACACTTTGTTTTTGGGTTAAAACATGTGACCTGGAATAATAATTAAATAAATTATGGTTTAATTAATTATTCCTTGGGGAAAATAAAACAAATATGGGTTTGTTTAATATTCCCTTTTGGGGTTTCCTAATTAACATAGTGAAAGCAGTTTTACTTGGGGTAAAACTGGTCTTACATGGTGTACTTGGGTCCATCTAATGATGAAAGGTTAGATGACCAAAAAATGGTGTAACAGATTGCCCCCCGGCGTGCGAGTGTCAGGAGCAAATCGTATGACCGAAGTACGTTGTAAGAACACAATCACTAGACAACAAAAAGGGGTGTCAGAGAGAGAACTGTGAGGTAGATAGTGTGCTGAAGGACTAGACCCTGAGGAGACGAGACTCGCAGGTGCAACAAGTCTCTTTTATGAGAGGGTACCTGTGCTGAAGGCGGCGGGGGAGGTATACCTATGCCCGCCGTGACAAAGTACAAAAGAATAGTGTGTCGAGTAAACAAGGGACCGAACCATAGAGTACAGCTGGCATAATCAAGGGCCAGATAAAAATACAATGAAGAGTCTCACATACATGCTGTGCCTGGGATAACAGCCAGGACTAGTACAATAATATCTGAGTACATGAGATAAATACAACCCAAATGCCCCCTGTAAATGGGGAAGGGATCACAAAATCTGACTGATACATGCAAATCATAGAGGTGCTGCAAGTGGCTAAGGCCAACATCATCAAAATCTGGAGCGGCATCAAAGGCTGCAATGAAGAGGTCATCCGGGCATGTGGGGGGCTACCTGCGGGGCCACCCCCTCATGAGGGCTGAGACATCTCACACACGCCCGGGAATCATCAAGAGCTGCTGCTGGGTCACTGGACTGTCCAGTATACGAATCTCGATCATGCTGAAAGGAGCTGGAGAAGCAATCAAGTCAAAGGGAAGTGAGAGATCCCCTTGCCTGATCCGAGGCACCGAACAAAAAGTGTAAGCTGGAACCAAGATACACCGCCCTCTAGACCTTGCTTCTGGAATAAATGTGCTGATGTCGACAGAAGGAGGTCCGCCGTAGGTGAGGCAATGAGAGATCCTCAACTAAGGCACGAGAGAAGAAAAATAGAGCGACGGACAGACTGACACTAATGATGATAGTGGAAATGGGAAGGATGGAGTGGCGAATGGACGACTTCCCTTGTTAGAGCATAAAGGGCATGAATGACATGGCAGCGACTGACACAATATCGACAGGGACAGGGGACAGTGGGGCTGAAGGTCATGATATGCGACACAAGAGAGGAACCAAGCACAGAAGAATGGAGGGCTATAGTGGGGTGTAAAAGGACGCAGGATAGACTCCATGAATGCAAGGATGACTCAACTTGGATGCTCTAAACAAGGGCGACTTGATAGTGCTGCCACACAGTAAAGGCCCCAATGGGGGACCATGGAAACATGAGTACAAGGTGGGCACTCATGACAAAAATCGACACGAACATGGACAAGTAAGGGAGCGATATGGTGCCCCAAGTACAAGTGTCGTAAGTGAGGAAATTCGATTTTAAGGAGCGGTGAAGTGACCCTTCGTGGACAAAATGTGTCCGGGTGAAGTATCAAATCACCAAAAACTAATAAAAACCCATTTGAGAGCTCGGTGAGATCTGACCAGCGGTGCTGACGGTTCGTCGAACGGGGCTACGGTGTGGTCGCAGCAGTCGAAAGAAGAAACAGGGGTTCTCTTTTAATGAGGCAGTTTTCCCTCCAAAAGCATTCATTTGCTATTGTTGCTGTGGTGAATGTGGAGAGGAGAGAAGGCCCTAAATCTTGCGGCGAACGTAGCGGACAAACCGACCGTTGGAATCGAGATCTGTCAGTTGGAGGTAAGAGGCCTAACCTTGCTCTTGCATTTTGGTGGATTACATTTGCAGTTTAGGGCCCAAAACCCCAGAAACAGCCCCTCCCTCATCTCTACGGCCGGGTCGCACTTTTTGGGGCAAAAAGTGCGACCCAGGACGCAGGTTTTAGGGCAAAAAGTGCGACCTGGTCCAGAAAATGGCAGAAAACTGCGACCTGGGAGATGAGGGGGGTTTGGTGCTGTTTTATGGCTGGGAGTTGGGTTTTGGTGTGTGGTTATGGTTTTCCCGATCTGTACCATGACAAAAAGAATGTGTTTGTGCAGGTATGGCAGAGTTGCGGGTCAACTGGAGAGAGAGGGATCTAGGAACACTTCGGACAGAGATCCAGGCGAATCAGGGCGTTCGTCGTGTATTGGCCAGATTTGGGGTTCTCAAGTTTGTGGAGAACCCGTTGATGAGAGCAGGGGAACCATTACTGGCCCGGATTATCAGTTATTGGGATCCAGATCAGGAGATATTTGTAGTGCAAGGGCACAGGATCGAACTGGCGGTCCAGGATGTGTATTTCCTGACCGGCCTCCCACCACTGGGGATAGTGGGAGACACACAGCCAGTGCTGCCGCGGGGGCGACATATCATGGAATTCGTGGAACACCATTGTCGACTGGGTCTCCAAGTCAAGGGGACTCGAATATCGATCGGGGATCTAGAGAGGCTAGAAACCCGTGCAGTGGCTGCAGCTGTGCTGCGGATCCTGGGCAGCCAGGCGTTCCATCACATCACCGGTGGGCAGATGATGATAGTGGAGAGTGTGTTGGGTGGGACCTACTTTGGGTGGGCCCAAATGATGCTGGTGTCGCTATGCAGGCGGCAGGTGAATCATGATTGCTCATATGGGACTTTATTGTGCGCCTTCTTCTTTGAGAAGATCCCGACCTTGAGGCCTCGTGTGCAGCTTCCAGATGGGGGCCCGAGAGAGCCCAGGATGCGTCGTTGGGGACGACTACTATGCAGAGGAGGAGGAGGGCTGGTCGGGCGAGTGTTTCGACCGGAGTTCTTTGCCCATTGGGATCAGATGCCGTTGTACATAGACGACTACCCGTATAGTGGGATGAGCTACTATGGGGATCCGGATCTGCCACTTCCATCTGGTCGAGTCTGGGGGCCCGATGGTAAGTGACAAATTGCTATTCTTATGTGGGCATGTTAAAGTCTTTGAATAGTAAATAATGATACTGATTTAGGGAATTTTGGTATGTAGATATAGCACCGGTAAAACCGGCCGGATATATGGGACGACCGGCAGCGTCTGGAGCTACAAGTCCGTGTGGGTCGAGAGCAGCGCAAAATGAGGATGCAGCCGCCCTATTGGAGGACATCCGCCGTAGATGTGAGCAGCTATTGACCGGAGTATCGGAGCGCGGGTGGCAGGACTTAGACGACCAGTACATAGAGCCATGTGTTGGTCTCCCCTCGGAGTGGCGAGGTATCATGCGGCGCATGGCGATGGTCGGTCAAGCTATGTGTGATCTACATGCTGCAGGGGCAGAGCCATTGGCCCGGGAGCCTCCAGATAGTGATTAGGGGCATATGGTGCCCCCTCTGATGTATGTAGGGGCAGGTGGTGCCCCCTATAATGTATGGAGGGGCATATGGTGCCCCCTCTGATGTATGTAGGGGCAGGTGGTGCCCCCTATAATGTATGGAGGGGCATATGGTGCCCCCAGTTTTTTGGATTGTGTTTGTAACATGCTATGGGCATGTCGTATGGATATGTATGGAGGGGCATATGGTGCCCCTTGTTTTTGGATTTTGTTTGTAACATGCTATGGGCATGTCGTATGTATCAGAGTAGATGGACTCATCAATATATGGTTTGCGACACATATTATGGATATGTATCGTCTTTTTATGGTTGATTTAATGTTATTGTCTTGTATGAATTGTGTGTGATAAATGCCAATCTAGAACAGGGAATCCAAACGAACGTGCAGATGGCGGATGCGATGCAAGAGGGCATCAGCTAATAGGCCACGCACTGCATCATATTCGGCCTGATTGTTGGTGGCAGAACCAATGCATACCCCGTTAGACAGAACGAGGTCATGCAAGGGGGTGAAGATGGCCCACCCTGCCGAGGCAAGATTCCTGGAGTAGCGACTTGCACCATCGGCGTAACCGATAAAGGGTGTGGACGGAGGGTCCTGCAAAATGGTGTGACAAGACAATAAATGAGGGGATGAAAGGAAATGACGGCAGCATGAGGGTACAGAAGTCATCGAGCGGTAATGGCAGGAGGAAGGGGCAGGATGATCAAGACTCAAACAAGGTGGTGTATGAGAGCTATCGGAAACATGGCGAGGACTCGGGCTGCGGAGGTCAACAGAGACACAAGTGGAGTGATCTCGAGTATCAAGGGACACAACGGGGGAGGCTGCGGACGGGCTAGGCTCCGAGTGTCGTGCAGAGGAGGATAGGTAAAGAATGGTGACTGTAGACTCCGTCATCTGAACATCGGGGGGGGGATGTGGATGGGAGCGGGGGGATCCTCAGGCTGGCCTAAAGCATACTGCGCGAGAATGGGAGAGGCGGATTGGTTTTGTTCAACCTCATACTCGCGGATCACCTCAAGGGAGGCACGGTAATGCGTCAGGTGAGGACAATAATGGGAGTAGTGGCCATGGACACCGCACAAGGCACAGGGCTTGTTGGTGCGGAGAGTCTTGGGGTTCTTGGGGACGGTCGAAGAAGGAGTGGGAGTTTCAGGGACCGTGGTGTCGGGGAACACGACTTTTACCATGGGACGAATACGAGGTAACTCGGGACAAGCATGGGTGGCATGACCAGTGACATCACATAAGGCACAAGGCTTCGCTGGTGGAGAAGGAGCCGGGTTGGTCGTGGTGGTTGGGTCTTTGGTTGCCCCCTTGCGGGCTTTGCCTTTCTTCCCGGGAGCCGTCACAATAGGAGAAGGGTCCTGTGGAGGTGCTGGGGGCACAGTGGCTATGGAGGAAGCGAGGGGGACCGGTTGAACCGATGTCAAAGCCATGTAAGGTTTGGGGTGACCGGGGGGGGGGGTGGCGAGGTACAGGGGTCAAGGTACCACACGGAATGCCCAAGGTCGGGGATTAGGGAGAGAGAGGGGTGGCCATGACGGGGGACGAGGAATATGCCTCGGGAGGGTTTGAAGAAGGGGGATGCGGCTCCGTCTATCAAAACAACCGGGGGGAGGGGGGGGCCGAGATGGTTTGAGGCCCTGGGAGCGAGCTGGAGGATAAAGAGGTTCGGGGATACCGATTGTGGGGGGCCGGAAGGAGGTCCGGTCGCGCTGCGGAATGAATGGCTAGGAGCGGGTTGCGGAGGCGGGGGGGGGGTTGGCGACTAGCCGGGCGAGGCCGTTTATGGACAGCACGACGGTCACATCATGCAAACATTCGACAGGCCAGGATCGGTAACGAGGAGGGGGGAAGATGAGGAAAAGTACCAAGCAGGGTAGAATCTTTATAGCCGCCGGGGGAGACACTGGTCAAGGAATCGACGGTTTGCTTGTTGGCTACGGAAAAGATGGTCGTCTCGGAGGAGGTCTGAGACGGCGACTCATGATAAGATAGCTGGTCAATGGTGACTATCTTCCCATTATGTGGAAAAGACATCTTGCGGAAGACCGCGGATGGGACAACAGACATGGCATAGGTGTAGCTTCGCCCCAATAGAATGTTGTAGTCTAGAGGGGCGTCAATGACTTCGACATCAACGCAAACAGTCTTACCGGCGAGGATGATGGGACAGTTACGAAACAGGCCAATAGGCTGGGAGGCATGACCATCCCACGCTCGAAGGGTGATCGTGGAAGGGGCCAACTCAGGGGATCCGAGTTGCTTCCAAACCGAAGCGGACATCACACAGGTGGATGCCCCCTCATCAATTATACACCGGGATACAGTGGCGTTCCGGATTTTGACTGGGATTTGGAAAGCAATGGAAGGAGGAAGAGGAGGATGGTCCGATTGAGTGGCGTCAAAAACAATCATTTGGTCATCAGCAGGATCAACAGCGCCCACGGCAGATAGTAGAGCCTTCCTTTGAGAAGGGCACGACTGGAGGAGTTCTAGTGTAGAAATGGCAGCAGGGGATTGCGCCAAATCATCTACTATACTGTACGATTGAGCGGCTCGACTGGAAGCAGCATTTCGGCGTAATGGGCCCTTTGGAATCTTTGGATGAACCTCAAATTTGGGTTGAGGGATGTGCAAGGGGCCACTGGATGTCGAAAGAGGCTCTGTAGAACCTGAAGATGGAGGCTCGGGGGCAGACTGAGCAGGAGGCTTGGGGTACTGGCGAGACCGAGTTTGAAGGTGAAGGTCGACGGAAGGGGAAGGATCGGAGCGCATCATAAGGATCTGGTAGTCAGAGGAACCAGAAATGGACGAGGGTGTGGCTACATGGCTGTCGGGGGGTTGGGTAGCCACGAATCCCTGTTGAGGGAAAGGATCGGTGAACACAGCTGGCTGGGTAGTGGCCACATTAGGAGGAGCGTGAGGGGAGGCGTGTTGTCCACGCAATGTGGCTTGAGACTCCCACATCTGTCGCATCTGGGGTAAGAGAGGAAAATCGTGAGTGTAGTGACCGTAAACACCGCAACACGAACAGGGCTTGTTTGTGCGAAGCGGCCTGTCCGGCCTGGGCGGAATGCCCTGAGGCTGGTTGCTAGTGTTAGGGTCCACACCAGAATTGGGTCCTCGGTTACCGGGGGTAGATGGGTTCTGGTTGCCTCTCCGCCTTCTTTGAGAAGAAGGGGGATTAATCGCACCCTGCTGTGCAAATACTTGCCCTGGAGGGGGTTGTAAGTGCTGCTGCGGGTTGTGAGGAGGCAAGGGAGGCGGAAGCGCATATGCTGGAGGAGCTGGCGCACCAGGCTGTGGATAAAAGTAAGGATTGGGTTGGGTGACATTGAGGTAAGCAGGAGGTTGGGCAAAAGGAGGAGGCATGCCGTATCCTGGATACATGTTGCCGGGAGGGGGAAGAGTGCTTGAGGTGCTGGCCCCTCCCTGAGGGAGACCATAGCCCATAGGAGGGTGAGCAGATGGATGGGAAAGAGATCCAACGATACCGTCGGTGGAATGAGATGCCCCCGGGGCGTTAGCGCCACCGGGCCTGGGGATGTCAGGAAGGACGGTATAAACATAACCGGATTGAGCGTAGATCAGGTCATATTTTAAGGCTATTTGGAGGGCGGCTTCTTCAGTCTGAGGAAAGTGAGAGGCGACATCTTTGCCGATGGGAGACGGAAGGGTGCGAAGGAACCAGTCCATGTAAACCCGATCTTCAAAGGGAGGGGCTCGACATAAGCTCCGTCTTCGTCACCATTCCTGAACATGGGCAGAAAGGCGTGTGGAAGAGGATTGCTTAAATGAAGTCAAGAGCTCCGTGCCAGTGTCGTATCGGAGAGGGAGCTGGAAGTACGACAAAAAGGCTTGGGCAAGAGTCTCGAACGTGGTATGGGAGGAAGTGGTCTGTTCGACATACCATTTAGAAGCTTCGCCGGTAAGCATGCGTTGGAACAAACGAAGACGGATGGAGTCATCGGTAATGGAATTGGAGGAACACCACATGTGGAAAGACCGGATGTGATTGGTTGGATCTTCTCCATTAAGGCCCTCGAACTTAGGGATATCAGAGGGCATCTTGGTGGGCATAGCGAGCCAGGTAGCATTATGGTGAATGGGGTCATTAATCAACTGATGGAAATCGGGGAGGCTGAGGCCTGCAATGTACGGCAGCACAGGGGTGGCCGGGGTAGTGGTTGTGACGGTTCCGCTAGAAGTAGGGCCGGCATTGGGGCCGGGAGAACCGCTAGCATTAGGCCCTGATCCGGACATGGTGAAGGTAAAAGGGGGAGAACCGGAAGGAGAAGGGGGACCCGATGAATCAGGAGAGGAGTCGGAGTGCGGACTCGAAGGTGGACTGGCTCGACGACGACGGTGTGGAGCAGGTCGATCAACCGGAAACTGAGGATGAAGGCCAAGAAGTCTCCGGGAACGGCGCCTTGGGGGCGCAATGATGACAGGAAGAAGGAAACCGACAAGGGCAGAAAGGGACAAAATCAAGAAGGTCAAGGGCAGATAAGGTGCAGTGACGATTGATTTTAGAGTCTTTGCCAGGCGGTGTAAACTAGGCGCTTCTTCACTTAAGGTCAGTGTGTGGTGTGCGTTAATTTTAATTTTTTAAACCCTTTCCGTTGTTGAGAGCAAAAAAGTGTGCAACATAGCTGAAAATAAACCTACAGAGAACAGAATAAAAATGCTGAAATAACAGAAAAATAACAGCTACATATGCATCTATCAAACCCAAGAAAGTGGGTCTCTCAAAACTATGCTGAAAAGAAAGGGAAAAACTATGTAAACACACACAAACGAAGCTCAACAGATCTAGGGTCAAAAGGGACAGAGATCTGGAGGATAAAGATGCAGACAAGGGGTGAAGATCACAGCCAAGAGACAGAGGCAAGGTGGCTGGAAAAAGGAAATCAGCAAAAAACCGGGGGGGGAAAGGCGGAGGCCTTCAGAGGAGGTCCAAAAAAAACAACAAGAGGTGATTTGAAAGGAAAAGAGGCTGATTTCAATGGATCTAAAAGTGAGGTAACAGATCTGGAAAAGAGGGGGCTGAAGCTCTGAAACCGACAGCTGAAACAGCTAAAACTCTTCCACAAAAAGTGGAGGGTACTAAAGCCCTAAGGGGCTCGGTTCCCACTTAGATGAGTAAAAACAGATCAGATTCGGCCGCGCGGCGTCGAGACAGTAGGCCGGGAAGACCTCGCAGAGCCGCAAAGAAACCCGTAAAAATTGCAGAAAATGCCGGAAAAAAAAGGCAGTGTCGCAGCTTTTGGACTCCGATCCGAGTGTCGCGTAAAACAAAAGTCGGTGCGGCGACTCCGGAGGGTCCGTGTCGCAGGTTTAGGGCCAAAAGTGCGACCCCCCGTTCCTATTGTCTCGCTGCGTATTTTCGCAAATTTGTCGCCCGCTGCGGCCGGTGTCGCTTACCTCCGCGCAATAGCTTAAACACACGAGACAGAATGAAAGCTTGTGTTTATGTGAGAAAAATGACATAAAAAGAGGAAAACTAAGCAGCTGAAAAGAAGCCCTAGGGCCTGAAGTAGCTGGATATGCAGGAATATGAAAAACGACAGTGGTCGTAATTTAAAACCCGTGTGGAGTCCCCATTTGTTAGTATGAATCTTTCGTCGAAGTGTACGAAAAAGAACCACTTTAGCTACGCATAACTAATAGCCCTAACAACAATAGAGGCTGCCAAACATCTTCAGATCTGCGATTAGTAGCTAAAATGATGCAACAAACAGATCTATAAATGGAAAGACATTAAGCAGTAAAGTAAAGGGTTTGCTCCATGCATCCAACAGACAAGACAAGAACAGGATTTTTGAATGAATTTTTATATTACAGGGCACCTGGGAGGAAACAAGAAGGTGTATCCAGATCTCCTCAATGGGATGGGTTCTTTGTAGTCCTCAGCACTTCAGATCTAAGCTTTCTCTCTCTTATAGATGTAGAAAACCCAATGCAGAAAGTAGAGCTCAATGGGAGCAAAATGGTAGAAATGAGACCAAGTGTATAGATCCAGAGTGATCTAATAGGCAACAAAAGGTGAAGAATGATGGGGAAAACCCTCCTATTTATAACAAAATTTTGGGTCATTCTAGATCTTGGTGCATGATTAAAATAATGTTAATCAAATCTAGATCCACCTCTATGGAATATTTTATTATTATTTGTTGGAGGGAAAGGGTGCTTGACTTGGGTCAAATCCCTTGATTAGTGAAGAATAAATAAATAAATGATTTATTTATCTTTTTAAGGAAGTGGTTGGGATATAATCAAATAAATAATGATTTATTTAATTAATGGTGGTTGATTTGGTCATATTTAACAAGGAATATTATCTAAATAAGATTTAAATAATTATTCTTAGAAAATAATAAGATAACTATGGGTTCATCTCATTAATTTCTTTGTTTTTGGGTTAAACATGACTGGGAATAATAATTAAATTGTGGTTTAATTAATTATTCCTTGGGGAAAATCAAACAAATATGGGTTTGTTTAATATTCCCTTTTGGGGTTTCCTAATTAACATAGTGAAAGCAGTTTTACTTGGGGTAAAACTGGTCTTACATGGTGTACTTGGGTCCATCTAATGATGAAAGGTTAGATGACCAAAAAATGGTGTAACAGAGCCTCACAGCCATGTTGCACTCAGAAGAAGATGAACGTCTTACTAAAAGGGAGAAGAGGTAACATAAAAAAAGTCACAAGAGTTATGACTATACTACTGAAGATCAAGATAAGGGTAAAGCCCCTGAGACTGCAAGTGACAGAGAAGGAGAAGAGTTTGCAAGAACTCTTCTGGTGGCCATGAAATATCTTGCCAAGGAGATCAAAGAGATGAGGATGGAAATAATTATGGAATCTCCTGGGAGATTTCATCTGGGGGAAAGCTCTGACATGTATCTTCACTCGACTAGTCAACCAGTGAGCCAGCCACAAGCCCCACAAGCCTCACAATGTTCCACTATGCCTAATTTCTTGGTTGTGGAGAATGAACGACCACAAGAGCAAGCTTCCCTTGAAGATTAGTTTTTGTATTATGATTCTCAGTGTCATAGATTCAAGGATAACTTGAGTTTCCAAGACTTTTTTCACCTCAAGGACAGAAGAAGACCAAGGCAACAGTATAGAGATGGTGGGTTCTTTCATCATCAGGATAGACACCACTCTATGGGCAGATTATTTTTGCCAAAGTTTGATGGATCATCCTCCAGTTCTGCCAAGGCATGGGTAGAGAAGTTGGATATTTATTTCCAGTTGAACAAAGTCCCTGAGACTGAAGCCATCAAGATTGCAACACTAGACTTTGAAGGTGAAGCACACAATTGGTGGTTCCATGGGTTGTCTACCTTGGGGCACATCAATGTGACTACCTATCCTGAGTTTAATATAATACTGATGGAGAGGTTTGACAGGAAGGATCCTAAAGCACCCTTCATAAGCCTTGCAAATATGAAGCAATCAGGTGATGTAGAGGCTTATATATCTGAGTTTCTGAGATTATCAGTCATGGTCCCTGATCTATCTGTGGACAGGAGGGTCTACATGTTCATTGATGGCCTGGAGGAACCTTTTCATGGGTTTGTTAAATCTACCAAGCCCATTTATTTGCATGATGCCATTGAGAGGACTAGAGACCTCCAAGATGCCTTGCCAAAAGCAAAGGAAACTTTCCAAAGCAAGGCCCCTCACTTTTCTAAGGGGAAGGATGGAAAATTTTCTCCTCCCAAGGAGAGCTCTATGAAGAAGCCTCTTGATATTGATCTCAGGAGGGAATTGAGGAAAAATAAACTGTGTTTCACTTTCCAAGATTCATGGGCACCGAGACATAGATGCGCTACTGGAAAGGCACACTACATAGAAGTCTTCTCAGATTTTGAGGAGGAAGATGAAGATGATGAACCTAGGAGGGGTCACAGTGCTGATTATGATAAGGAGGATCAAACACCATCCATAGATGGGAAGGGAACCTTTGCTCCAACAATTGGGACTCTTACATCTTTGAGAGGAGTGCCCAATTACTTGACTTTAAGAGTACAAGGTTCAGTCATAAATCAGAGAGTATATGTCCTGATTGAAAGTGCGGCAACCCACAAATTTATTGATGCTCATCTTGTGCAAAGGAGGAGAATCCCCACTGATACTTTTGAGGGATTTTCTATTTTGGTCCCAAGAGATAGGACCATGCAATGCATGCAATATGTTCCCTCACTCTCTGTCACTATGGGATCCTACACTCTGGTGGAACACTTATTTGTAGTTGACATACCCGACACCAACATCATATTGGGTGTCCAATGGTTGATTACCTTGGGGAAGGTTACCACTGATTGGAAAGCTTTGCAGATGGATTTGGTGGACTTGAAGAGTGGGAAACCACAAATGATTCAAGGCATGCTCACTTATCCTTCACCTGGTACTTCCACACAAATAAGAAAGATGGATCTGCACTGTGGAAGCAGGGATCTCACAGTCCCTTCTCTCATGTTCATGAGGATGCTGCAAGGGACATTCTTATCTAGTGGAAATCCACCTGATTCAGATCTTGTGCAGAAAGGCTCACAAAGTTCTGCTCCAAATCTAGATCTAGGATGGATTGGAGCAAGGGAAGACCAAGTGACAGCACTGGTGGGCTTGGAACAACCCAAGGATGAGGGGGATATTCTTCCTGTATCACTATCACCGTCTCACTTTTCTGAATCTGTGTTGTGGGAGGAGAAGAATGGGAGGATCAGCCTTCAAACAAACAAATTTGGCATGAGAAATGTCAACAAGGAGATCAACAACATGACAAGTGCTTCCATGGATGTATCAGCAGCGCTGTCATTGTTGAGCAGTGTGGATCTTTATTGGAAATCTCAAATTCTTGTAGAATATTCCAAAGATCTCCACATAGGTATGATACTAGATAGCATGCATCAAGAAGAGGGTTACTTAGTCCAAGGAGGAGTCATATATTATCTTGGTAAGGTATTCTTGGCTAGAGCTTCCAAACTCAAGCAGAAGATCCTACAAGGAGCACATGAGGCCTTCTTCCTCAGCCATATGCATTAAATGAAGGGCTATACCCTGATCATGAGGAGTTTTGATTGGGAAGGCATGAGGGAGGACTTACATCAGCAGTTTCAAGAGTGCAATAGCTATGGAGGATTGGGGCAGCTAATGGACTCTTTACAAAAGTCATCTCAGCCAGCTCTTCCTTTGTTTGAAAGGAGGGGAATGCTCATGTACAACTCCATGTGTATGAAGGACTATGATGGTAAAGGATTTGATCATGGCAAGCAAGTTGTATTTTCTGATCTATTACATTCCTTTGCCATGTTTTTGCAGGATATGATTCCTAAGGGGAGTAAGGGATCATGCAGATCTCATAGCTTGTTGGGGGCCAATAGGAATTCTGAATTTTTCCACTCTCTTATTATGCAAGGAGAGATTCCTTATCATGATGTGTATTTTAAAAAGGCACCAAACTTACCTATCACCTTCAACCATGTTAAGGTGACTTATGCGGCAATAGTATGGTGGGAATACCACTTAACCCACCTTGATCTCATGGAGGAAAATGTTGCACTACGTTGGCATCACATGTGGGATTTTGGCCCACCCCCTCATGTTCAGATTTCAGCTTGCACATATGTAGTATTTCTTCCATACATAGATGATATAGTTGTATTTTTTTACGGGAGAAAATCCATTGATACCATACAAATGTATTTTGTTCTAAATGTAAAGTTGCAATGCGTACCTTTTGTGTGTTTTGCACGTTATGGAGATCAAAATATTGCTCCATCTGTAGTATGCATGTTACAGGATCCTTTCCATCAAACTTCCTCATATCCATTTTTGGAATATGGTGGTTCTTCCCCAACATTCGAGCTTATGAAAATCACAATTAACATTTATTTTGTTCTCATCGAGGTTCTTCTCCTATATTTCCACAATAGGGAATCATTTCTGGTTTTAAGCTTGTCATCAAGCCTTCCATGTATGCTTTTAGATCACTCTTCATGTTTTCCATGTTGTCTTTCATGTCATCCATCTAGCTTCCATGCCTTTCTTCAAACCGTCCATCTTCACTTCCATGCCTTTCTTCAAAACTTCCATTTTATTTTTTGTTGCTCTTTGCGAGAGTGAAAACCGTTGCATTTGCTCTTGTAATTTTGATAGATCATGTTGCAATTCTTCATCTTCATGAGTCATAGTAGAGCCTTCTGAAGGCTTAATGGGTGTTGAATTCTTTTTAGGGGCCATTTTAGAATCCAATATTGATATGTATTCTACAATATTCCCTTGGAATCAATTCAACTTGATTCTTCAAACAAGACTTATGCAATTCGGAAAAAAAAATACACACCTTTTACTAGCTTTTAGGAGATCGATATTGAAATTGCATTATCTCTGTAATTGAAAATCTTCGATATCTGAAATTCAGCCCTGTAGTAGCCCTCTGAAGCTTCTTTCAAATGCCACAGGTCTGACCTGATTTTGATTCTCCAAGACAACGTTGTGTCCAATCTCCCACAATGACCTAATTCTGGACTGGTTCAGTAGTGCGAATTTGTACGACTTGCCACGTGTCACTGTTTTTTCCTTTGTCTCTGAAATTGATAGCGAAGAAACTACAGGCCGTGTACTTGTGACCACTTTTGACGGCACTCCAATCCAATCTTCAGAGAGAGATTTATTGAACTTTTCCCACGATCACCTATTTGAGATGAAATTCAGGAGCCTGAAAAAGCACTACCTTCCACAGATCATATCTCCGAAATTATTGCGATCCAAACTCTGAAATTTTTATACAAGCTTCCTCAAGACTTTTTCTTGGCACCCTAAAACTTTCAGCTTTTGAAACTTCGTAGAAAAAAAGTTATAGCGAAAATGCCACGATGACCTGTTTGGAGCAGCGAAACCCTAGAATCCAAAGCTCTGATACCAAATGTTGAGTAACCTGCTCCAAAAATAGAAGAAAAGAGATGTAAACACCTTATAAATGAGCCACTTCGAGGGGGAAACCTCCAATACATTACATAAATGAACAAGAAGAGGATATACACCAAGAACCACCCCTACAAGAAGAAGAAATGAATCCTACCATACGTGTAATGCACTGGCAGGAATTACCACTCCTCAAACTCTCAAGATAGAAGGACATATAAAGAAGAAAAGGGTAATAGTGTTGATTGATTCAGGTAGCACCCATAATTTTATTCATTATAAGGTAGCCAAGGAATTAAATTTTTTCCTATACCCAGCACCAGAATGTCAAGTGATGGTTGCAAATGGAGGAACTATAAATTGCTCTGGAAAATGCCATAATATCAAGCTAACCATGGGGGAATATGTATTGACTAGTCCAATGCTTGCCATTCCTATGGGGGGTGCTGATGTTGTACTAGGAGTACAATGGTTACAATCTTTGGGGACGGTAGCTTTTAATTTTCAAGAACTTTTCTTGAAATTTTTTTCAGAAGGAAAGGAAGTCGAATTACGGGGCATTGCGGGGAAGCCAGGAAGGATAATAAGCTCTAATGTCATGACAAAGCTTCTAAAGAAAGAACAGCGAGGCGTAATTGCACAATTATGCTCACTAGAAGTTCCAACATCAAAATCATCTATTTCTGCAGATCTCCAACAAGTCTTGGACAATTATTCCAAGGTGTTTGAAACTCCCAAAGGACTCCCACCTATTCGTGATCATGATCATGTTATTCATTTGATTCCAGGAAGTGTTCCTCCAAACATCAGGCCTTATAGATATCCTTACTTCCAAAAGAGCTAAATTGAACGTATGATTGCAGAAATGTTAGAGGCGGGTATAATTCAACCCAGTCAAAGTTCTTTCTCTGCTCCTGTAGTGTTGGTACACAAGAAGGATGGATCATGGCGAATGTGTCCGGATTATAGGGAGCTCAATAAGCTTACCATTAAAGACAAATTTCCCATTCCTGTGATTGATGAATTATTGGATGAATTACATGGAGCAATTTATTTTACCAAGTTGGATCTTCGTTCAGGATATCATCAAATTAGAATGAAGACTCAAGATATTCCAAAAACAGCATTTCGAACTCATGAGGGTCATTATGAATTTTTGGTCATGCCTTTTGGCCTTACCAATGCACCTTCTACATTTCAAGGGTTGATGAATTCCATTTTCAAACCCTTTCCTTAGAAAATTTGTGCTAGTATTTTTTGATGATATACTAATCTACAGCAGGTCTTGGAAGGATCATGTTGAACATGTTGACAAGGTGCTCAAACTATTGCAGGAGAAACAATTATATGCAAAAAATTCCAAATGTTTCTTTGGAGTACAAGAGGTGGAATATTTGGGTCATATTGTATCTCACGAGGGTGTTAAAGTAGACCCTAACAAAATTAAAGCCATTAAAGAATGGAAAGTCCCCACAACCATAAAGAAGTTGCGAGGATTTCTCGGGTTAACAAGGTATTATTGCAAGTTTGTTAAGAATTATGGGAGAATAGCAGCACCTCTAACAACATTATTGAAGAAAGATGCATTTTCATGGACTCCTGAAGCAACTAAGGCCTTCGAACGTCTTAAAGAGGCAATGTGCCTAGCACCGGTCTTAGCTACACCAGACTTCACAAAAACCTTTATTGTGGAATGTGATGCCTCAGGAAATGGAATTGGTGCAGTTTTAATGTAGGAAGGAAGACCCATTGCTTTTGAAAGTCGACCAATCAAAGGAAAGTATTTACAGAAACCTATTTATGAGAAGAAATGTTAGCAATACTGCATGCACTAAAGAAATGGCGAACTTACCTAATGGGAAGACACTTCAAGGTAAAAACTGATCATGATAGTCTTAAACACTTTTTGGAACAAAAGCTATCTTCAGAAGAGCAGCAAAAATGGGTCACAAAGATGTTGGGTTATGACTTTGAAATAATCTACAAAAAAGGAAAGCTTAATGTTGTTGCAGATGCACTCTCAAGAAAGAATGAAGACGTGGAAGCATTGCTTTGTGCCATTTCTATTATCCAACCAGATTGGATAACTGAAGCAAGAGATGAATGGAAGAAGGACAAAGATGTATGGACACTCATTCAAAAGTTGCAGCAAGATCCTAGTACATCTGATACATTTAGTTGGAAAAATGATTCCTTATGGTACAAAGATCGCTTATATCTTTGTAAGAATTCCCAACTAAAACAAAATATTCTTTTGGAATTGCACACTTCTCCTTTAGGAGGACACTCTAGATTTTTAAAAACTTACCACAGGGTGAAGAAAGAATTTTTTTGGGATGGCCTTAAATCTAATATTCGAAAGTTTGTGGCGGAATGTTTGGTTTTCCAGCAGAATAAATTTGACACAATTAAGACCCCGAGCCTTCTACAACCTTTATGCGTTCCAAGCCAACGTTGGGAGGAGATTTCAATGGTTTTTATCACAGGTTTACCTAAGTCCGAAGGAAAGAGTGTCATCATGGTGGTAGTTGATAGACTTACCAAGTATGCACACTTTTGTGCATTATCTCATCCATTTAAAGCAAGTACACTTGCTACTACATTTATGGACAGAATTCAAAAGCTACATGGAAGCCCAAGGGTTATTGTGAGCGACAGAGATCCCATTTTTACTGGAAATTTTTGGACTGAGTTATTTTCTTGTTTGGGTACTCAATTAGCTCATAGCACATCTTATCATCCTCAATCTGATGGTCAAACTGAGATAGTAAATAAATGTTTGGAAGGATATCTTCGTTGTTTTGTATCTGATAAACAAACACAATGGGTCAAGTGGTTACCTCTTGCCGAATGGTGGTATAACACTTCCTTCCATACTGCAGCAAAAATGACCCCATTTATGGCACTTTATGGATATCATCCACCATCCATCACATCATCTTTAAGGTAAAATTCAAAGGTTCAAGCAGTGGAAGATCACATCGAGCATCAGCAAGAAGTTCTCCAACTTTTAAAGGATAACCTGAATTTGGCACAAAATCGAATGAAACAACAGGCAGATCAACATCGTAGCGAGAGAAGTTTTGATGTAGGAGATTGGGTATTTTTACCGCTACAACCATACAAACAAATGTCCCTCAAGCAAGCAAAGAAGGATAATAAATTATCGCCAAAGTACTATGGTCCTTACAAGGTGTTGCAAAAGATTGGTACTATGGCATACAAATTGGAGCTTCCTGCTTCTTCGCGAGTACATCCAGTTTTCCATGTTTCATGCTTAAAGAAGGTTATAGGTGAATATCTTCCAGTTCAAACAGTATTGCCAGAACTTGATGGGGAAGGGAAAATCATATTGGAACCTGAAGCAGTCATGGAAAAAAGAACTCGACAACTACGGAATCGATCACTTTCAGAGTATCTCATCAAGTGGAAGAACTTACCCACTGAAGATTCTACATGGGAGGATGAGAATTTTATACAGAAGCACCCGGAGCTACTCAAGTGTTGAGGACAACACTTTTTTTGAAGGAGAGGGGCATGTTAGGTCCCTATATCACCAGTATAGCCCCTTATTATTGTTAGTGTAAACCCCTTATTTTTATTATTGTACCCTTGTAACCCCTATTTTGTTATTATCGGTGTCTTTAAAATCGACTCTATAGGTCGTGACAGATTAAATTAAAAGCTACCGTCCCCAAATATTGTAACCATTGTACTCCTAGTACAACATCAGCACCCCCCATAGGAATGGCAAGCACTGGACTAGTCAATACATATTCCCCCATGGTTAGCTTGATATTATGGCATTTTCCAGAGCAATTTATAGTTCCTCCATTTGCAACCATCACTTGACATTCTGGTGCTGGGTATAGGAAACAATTTAATTCCTTGGCTACCTTATAATGAATAAAATTATGGATGCTACCTGAATCAATCAACACTATTACCCTTTTCTTCTTTATATGTCCTTCTATCTTGAGAGTTTGAGGAGTGGTAATTCCTGCCAGTGAATTACACGATATGGTCGGATTCATTTCTTCTTCTTGTAGGGGTGGTTCTTGGTGTATATCCTCTTCTTGTTCATTTTCTTCTTCTTCTTCACAATCTATGTAAAATAATTTCTTCTCAGCACACTTATGACCTTTAGTGTATTTTCTATCACAACTGTAGCAAAGCCCTTTTTCTCTTTTTTCTTCCAATTGTTGTGGTGTCAACCTTGTAGGTTGTGGAAATATAGGTGTAGCAACACTTCCTTCTTTATAGAATTGAGTGGTAGGTTTCCTTAAAAACTTACCACAGGGTGAAGAAAGAATTTTTTTGGGATGGCCTTAAATCTGATATTCGAAAGTTTGTGGCGGAATGTTTGGTTTGCCAGCAGAATAAAGTGGAAACAATTAAGACCCTAGGACTTCTACAACCTTTATCCATTCCAAGTCAACGTTGGGAGGAGATTTCAATGGATTTTATCATAGGTTTACCTAAGTCCGAAGGAAAGAGTGTCATCATGGTGGTAGTTGATATACTTACCAAGTATGCACACTTTTGTGCATTATCTCATCCATTTAAAGCAAGTACGGTTGCTACTACATTTATGGACAAAATTCAAAAGCTACATGGAAGCCCAAGGGTTATTGTGAGCGACAGAGATCCCATTTTTACTGGAAATTTTTGGACGGAGTTATTTTCTTCTTTGGGTACTCAATTAGCTCATAGCTCATCTTATCATCCTCAATCTGATGGTCAAAATGAGATAGTAAATAAATGTTTGGAAGGATATCTTCGTTGTTTTGTATCTGATAAACAAACACAATGGGTGAAGTGGTTACCTCTTGCTGAATGGTGGTATAACACTTCCTTCCATACTGCAGCAAAAATGACCCCATTTATGGCACTTTATGGATATCATCCACCATCCATCACATCATATTTAAGAGAAAATTTGAAGGTTCAAGTTGTGGAAGATCACATCGAGCATCAACAAGAAGTTCTCCAACTCTTAAAGGATAACCTGAATTTGGCACAAAATCGAATGAAACAACAGGCAGATCAACATTGTAGCGAGAGAAGTTTTGATGTAGGAGATTGGGTATTTTTACAGCTACAACCATACAAACAAATGTCCCTCAAGCAAGCAAAGAAGGATAATAAATTATCGCCAAAGTACTATGGTCCTTACAAGGTGTTGCAAAAGATTGGTACTATGGCATACAAATTGGAGCTTCCTGCTTCTTCGCGAGTACATCCGGTTTTCCATGTTTCATGCTTAAAGAAGGTTATAGGTGAAGATCTTCCAGTTCAAACAGTATTGCCAGAACTTGATGGGGAAGGGAAAATCATATTGGAACCTGAAGCAGTCATGGAAAAAAGAACTCGACAACTACGGAATCGATCAATTTCAGAGTATCTCATCAAGTGGAAGAACTTACCCACTGAAGACTCTACATGGGAGGATGAGAATTTTATACAGAAGCACCCAGAGCTACTCAAGCGTTGAGGACAACACTTTTTTGAAGGAGAGGGGCATGTTAGGTCCCTATATTACTAGTATAGTCCCTTATTTTTGTTAGTGTAACCCCCTTATTGTTATTATTGTACCCTTCTAACCCCCATTTTGTTATTATTGTGCCCTTAAATTATTATTGTTAGGTCGGCTAGGATTACATTATGGCCCCATGGACTCCTATATATAGAAAGGAGGTTTTGTAAATTGTATCATCTAAGAATTGTTCATTTATGTAATGTATTGGAGGTTGCCCCCTCGAAGTGGCTCATTTCTAAGGCGTTTACATCTCTTTTCTTCTATTTTTGGAGCTGGTTACACAACATTTGGTATCAGAGCTTGGGATTCTAGGGTTTCGCTACTCCAAATAGGTCATTGTGGCATTTTCGCTATAAATTTTTTTCTACGAAGTTTCAGAAGCTGAAATTTATAGGGTGCGAAGCTAAAATCCTGAGGAAGATTCTCTAAAAATTTCAGAGCTTGGTTCGCAATATTTTCAGAGATATCATCTGTGGAAGTTAGGAATTTTTTCAAGCTCCTAAACAGGTCATCATGGCATTTTCGCTATAAATTTTTTTCTACGAAGTTTCAGAAGCTCAGATCTACTCTTATTTATGCATGTTTTGGTCAAAACCCCAAGGAGATCTTGTAAAGAAAACTATCTTGTTTCCAGATCTGAAATAGATCTGATGTTTTTTCCATTGATCTATCCTAGATCTAAGTTTTAATATTAAGCTACTGAAGCTCCTTAAAAATAACACTGTTGATCCATTTCTGCAGATATATATGTGTTGCAACCCTCTTTTCTGAATATTTCTTGCTATATTGTCTCATGTATTCTACTGTATATTGAAAGGGCTTCATTGTACTTATGATTTGCTACTGTATACTTATAAAATAATCATATTTGATGGCCTCCTACCCATACTGTCAAATACTACATTATTCCTGAAGTTTCTTTTTGTGCATAGCTGTAGCCCCTCTTGTAGGGTGTTTTCCAGCTAGACTAGGTGGTGGGAGATCTTTTTACCACAACTATTTTGAATTTTTTTTCTCCCCTTTTTGATCTAGACTCTAGATCTGTTTATCTAAGGGATCCAAGGGTTGTAAACTCATATATGTACATCAATATTCCAGGAATTGCGTTATTTTTACAAGCTTGTTGTGCAATCCCTATTTCGGGATATTACAGTGGTATCAGAGCTCCTTTCTTGGCACAGCCTGTGATTTCCTTGGAGCCTCACAGCCATGTTGCACTCAGAAGAAGATGAACGTCTTACTAAAAGGGAGAAGAGGTAACAGAAAAAAAGTCACAAGAATTATGACTATACTACTGAAGATCAAGATAAGGGTAAAGCCCCTGAGACTGCAAGTGACAGAGAAGGAGAAGAGTTTGCAAGAACTCTTCTGGTGGCCATGAAATATCTTGCCAAGGAGAGCAAAGAGATGACGATGGAAATAATTATGGAATCTCCTGGGAGATTTCATCTGGGGGAAAGCTCTGACATGTCTCTTCACTCGACTAGTCAACCAGTGAGCCAACCACAAGCCCCACAAGCCTCACAATGTTCCACTATGCCTAATTTCTTGGCTGTGGAGAATGAAGGACCACAAGAGCAAGCTTCCCTTGAAGATTAGTTTTTGTATTATGATTCTCAGTGTCATAGATTCAAGGATAACTTGAGTTTCCAAGACTTTTTTCACCTCAAGGACAGAAGAAGACCAAGGCAGCAGTTAAGTCCCTATATTAATAGTATAGCCCCTTATTATGTTAGTGTAGCCCCCCTTATTGTTATTATTGTACCCCTATAACCCCGATATTGTTATTATTGTGCCCTTAAATTATTATTGTTAGGTCGGCTAGGATTACATTGTGGCCCACTAGGATTACATTATGGCCCCATGGACTCCTATATATAGAAAGGAGGTTTTGTAAATTGTATCATCCAAGAATTGTTCATTGATGTAATGTATTAGAGGTTTCCCCCTCGAAGTGGCTTATTTCTAAGGTGTTCATATCTCTTTTCTTCTATTTTTGGAGCTGGTTACACAACATTTGGTATCAGAGCCTTGGGATTCTAGGGTTTCGCTGCTCCAAACAGGTCATCGTGGCATTTTCGCTATAAATTTTTTTCTACGAAGTTTCAGAAGCTGAAATTTTTAGGGTGTGAAGCTAAAACCTGAGGAATATTGTCTAAAAATTTCAGATCTTGGTTCGCAATATTTGCGGAGATATCATCTGTGGAAGTTAGATCCTTTTTCAAGCTCCTAAACAGGTCATCGTGGAATTTTCGCTATAAAAAATTTTCTACGAAGGTTCAGAATCTGAAATTTGTATGGTGCGAAGCTGAAATCCTGAGGAAATTTGTCAAAAACTTTCAGAGCTTGGTTCGCAATATTTTTGGAGATATGATCTGTGGAAGGTAGTGCTTTTTCAGGCTCCTGAATTGCATCTCAAAGAGGTGATCGTGGGAAAAGTTCAATAACTCTCTCTCTGGAGATTGGATTGGAGTGCCGTCAAAAGTGGTCACAATTACACGGCCTGTAGTTTCTTGGCTATCAATTTTAGAGACAAAGAACAAAACAGTGACACGTGGCAAGTCATACAAGTTCGCTCTACTGAACCAGTCCAAAATTAGGTCATTGTGGGAGATTGGATACAACTTTGTCTTGGAGAATCAAAATTAGATTAGACCTGTGGCATTTGAAAGAAGCTTCAGAGGGCTACTACAGGGCTGAATTTCAGATATTTAAGTTTTTCAATTACAGAGATAATCCAATTTCAATATCGAGCTCCTCAAAAGCAAGAGAAAGGTGTGTATCTGGTTTTTAAAATTGCATAACATTTGTTTGAAAAAGCAATTGAAGTGATTCCAGGTGCATATTTTAGAATTTTTATCAGTATTGGGTTCTATAATGCCTCCTAAAAATAATTCCATACCCATTAATCCCTCAGAAAGCTATACTATGATGCATGAGGAGGAAGAATTGCAGTATGAGATATCAAAATTACGGTACCAAGTGCAACAAGTTTCGATCTTACGAAGAGCAATTGAAGATGAAATAGATGGTTTAAAAGCAGAAATGGAGGCTAAGTTGGATGGTTTGAAGGATAAAATAATAGCTAATATGGATGATAAATTAGTGGAAGATCACAACGAGCATCAACAACACGTTCTCCAACTCTCAAAGGATAACCCAAATTTGGTGCAGAATCTAATGAAACAACAGGAAGATCAACATCACATCGAAAGAAGTTATGAAGCAGTCATAGAAACAAGAACTCGAAAAGTACGATCAATTTCAGAGTATCTCAGCAAGTGGAAGAACTTTCCTGTAGAATATCTCACATGGGAGGATGAGAATTTTATACAGAAGCATCAAGAAATAATCAAGCGTTGAGGACAACACTTGTTTGAAGGAGAGGGGCATGTTAAGTCCCTATATTAATAGTATAGCCCCTTATTATGTTAGTGTAGCCCCCCTTATTGTTATTATTGTACCCCCGTAACCCCCATATTGTTATTATTGTGCCCTTACATTATTATTGTTAGGTCGGCTAGGATTACATTGTGGCCCCACTAGGATTATATTATGGCCCCATGGACTCCTATATATAGAAGGAGGTTTTGTTCATTTGTATCATCCAAGAATTGTTCATTTATGTAATGTATTGGAGGTTGCCCCCTCGAAGTGGCTTATTTATAAGGCGTTCATATCTCTTTTCTTCTATTTTTGGAGCCGGTTACACAACATTTGGTATCAGAGCTTTGGATTCTAGGGTTTCGCTGCTCCAAACATGTCATCGTGGCATTTTCGCTATAACTTTTTTTCTACGAAGTTTCAGAAGCGGAAATTTTTAGGGTGCGAAGAAAAAATCCTAAGGAAGCTTGTATAAAAATTTCAGAGTTTGGTTCGCAATAATTTCGGAGATATGATCTGTGGAAGTCAGGTATTATTTCAGGCTCCTAAACAGGTCATCGTGGCATTTGCGCTATAAATTTTTTTCTACGAAGGTTCAGTATCTGAAATTAATATGGTGCGAAGATGAAATCCTGAGGAAATTCATCAAACAATTTCAGATCTTGGTTCGCAATATTTTTGGAGATATGATCTGTGGAAGGTAGTGCTTTTTCAGGCTCCTGAATTGCATCTCAAAGAGGTGATCGTGGGAAAAGTTCAATAAATATCTCTCTGGGCAGTGGATTTGAGTGACGTAAAAAGTGGTCGCAAGTACACAGACTGTATTTTCTTGGCTATCAATTTCAGAGACAAAGGACGAAACAGTGACATGTGGCAAGTTCTACAAGTGTGCTCTACTGAACCAGTCCAGAATTAGGTCATTGTGGGAGATTGGACACAACTTTGTCTTGGAAAATCAAAATCAGATCAGACCTCTTACATTCAAAAGAGAATTCAGAGGGATACTATAGTGCTGAATTTCAGATATTGAAGATTTTCAATTACAGAGATAATTCAATTTCAATACAGAGCTCCTAAAAATCAAGTAAATCTTGTTTGAAAAATCAGTTTGAAGTGATTCCAAGGACCTATTGAGCATATATTTTAGTATTTCATTCTGAAATGCCTCATAAAAATAATTCCATACCCATTAATCCCTCAAAAATCTATACTATGACGCATGAAGAGGAAGAGTTGCAGTATGAGATATCAAAATTACGGAGAGCAATTGAAGATGAAATAGATGGTTTAAAAGCAGAAATGGAGGCTAAGTTGGATGGTTTGAAGGATAAAATAATAGAAAATATGGATGATAAATTAATGGAAGATCACATCGAGCATCAACAACAAGTTCTCCAACACTCAAAGGATAACCCAAATTTGGTGCAGAATCTAATGAAACAACAAGAAGATCAACATCACATCGAAAGAAGTTATGAAGTAGTCATAGAAACAAGAACTCGACAAGTACGATCAATTTCAGAGTATCTCAGCAAGTGGAAGAACTTTCTTGTAAAATATTTCACATGGGAGGATGAGAATTTTATACAGAAGCATCAAGAAATAATCAAGCGTTGAGGACAACACTTGTTTGAAGGAGAGGGGCATGTTAAGTCCCTATATTAATAGTATAGCCCCTTATTATGTTAGTGTAGCCCCCCTTATTGTTATTATTTTACCCCTATAACCCCCATATTGTTATTATTGTGCCCTTAAATTATTATTGTTAGTTCGGCTAGGATTACATTGTGGCCCACTAGGATTACATTATGGCCCCATGGACTCCTATATATAGAAAGGAGGTTTTGTGAATTGTATCATCCAAAGCTCTGACATGTCTCTTCACTCGACTAGTCAACCAGTGAGCCAGCCACAAGCCCCACAAGCCTCACAATGTTCCACTATGCCTAATTTCTTGGCTGTGGAGAATGAAGGACCACAAGAGCAAGCTTCCCTTGAAGATTAGTTTTTGTATTATGATTCCCAGTGTCATATATTCAAGGATAACTTGAGTTTCCAAGACTTTTTTCACCTCAAGGACAGAAGAAGACCAAGGCAGCAGTATAGAGATGGTGGGTTCTTTCATCATCAGGATAGACACCACTCTATGGGCAGATTATTTTTGCCAAAGTTTTATGGATCATCCTCCAGTTCTGCCAAGGCATGGGTAGAGAAGTTGGATATTTATTTCCAGTTGAACAAAGTCCCTGAGACTGAAGCCATCAAGATTGCAACACTAGACTTTGAAGGTGAAGCACACAATTGGTGGTTCCATGGGTTGTCTACCTTGGGGCACATCAATGTGACTACCTATCCTGAGTTTAATATAATACTGATGGAGAGGTTTGACAGGAAGGATCCTAAAGCACCCTTCATAAGCCTTGCAAATATGAAGCAATCAGGTGATGTAGAGGCTTATATCTCTGAGTTTCTGAGATTATCAGTCATGGTCCCTGATCTATCTGTGGAAAGGAGGGTCTACATGTTCATTGATGGCCTGGAGGAACCTTTTCATGGGTTTGTTAAATCTACCAAGCCCATTTCTTTGCATGATGCCATTGAGAGGACTAGAGACCTCCAAGATGCCTTGCCAAAAGCAAAGGAAACTTTCCAAAGCAAGGCCCCTCACTTTTCTAAGGGGAAGGATGGAAAATTTTCTCCTCCCAAGGAGAGCTCTATGAAGAAGCCTCTTGATATTGATCTCAGGAGGGAATTGAGGAAAAATAAACTGTGTTTCACTTTCCAAGATTCATGGGCACCGAGACATAGATGCGCTACTGGAAAGGCACACTACATAGAAGTCTTCTCAGATTTTGAGGAGGAAGATGAAGATGATGAACCTAGGAGGGGTCACAGTGCTGATTATGATAAGGAGGATCAAACACCATCCATAGATGGGAAGGGAACCTTTGCTCCAACAATTGGGACTCTTACATCTTTGAGAGGAGTGCCCAATTACTTGACTTTAAGAGTACAAGGTTCAGTCATAAATCAGAGAGTATATGTCCTGATTGAAAATGCGGCAACCCACAAATTTATTGATGCTCATCTTGTGCAAAGGAGGAGAATCCCCACTGATACTTTTGAGGGATTTTCTATTTTGGTCCCAAGAGATAGGGCCATGCAATGCATGCAATATGTTCCCTCACTCTCTGTCACTATGGGATCCTACACTCTGGTGGAACACTTATTTGTAGTTGACATACCTGACACCAACATCATATTGGGTGTCCAATGGTTGATTACCTTGGAGAAGGTTACCACTGATTGGAAAGCTTTGCAGATGGATTTGGTGGACTTGAAGAGTGGGAAACCACAAATGATTCAAGGCATGCTCACTTATCCTTCACCTGGTACTTCCACACAAATAAGAAAGATGGATCTGCACTGTGGAAGCAGGGATCTCACAGTCCCTTCTCTCATGTTCATGAGGATGCTGCAAGGGACATTCTTATCTAGTGGAAAGCCACCTGATTCAGATCTTGTGCAGAAAGGCTCACAAAGTTCTGCTCCAAATCTAGATCTAGGATGGATTGGAGCAAGGGAAGACCAAGTGACAGCACTGGTGGGCTTGGAACAACCCAAGGATGAGGGGGATATTCTTCCTGTATCACTATCACCGTCTCACTTTTCTGAATCTGTGTTGTGGGAGGAGAAGAATGGGAGGATCAGCCTTCAAACAAACAAATTTGGCATGAGAAATGTCAACAAGGAGATCAACAACATGACAAGTGCTTCCATGGATGTATCAGCAGCGCTGTCATTGTTGAGCAGTGTGGATCTTTATTGGAAATCTCAACTTCTTGTAGAATATTCCAAAGATCTCCACATAGGTATGATACTAGATGGCATGCATCAAGAAGAGGGTTACTTAGTCCAAGGAGGAGTCATATATTATCTTGGTAAGGTATTCTTGGCTAGAGCTTCCAAACTCAAGCAGAAGATCCTACAAGGAGCACATGAGGCCTTCTTCCTCAGCCATATGCATTAAATGAAGGGCTATACCCTGATCATGAGGAGTTTTGATTGGGAAGGCATGAGGGAGGACTTACATCAGCAGTTTCAAGAGTGCAATAGCTATGGAGGATTGGGGCAGCTAATGGACTCTTTACAAAAGTCATCTCAGCCAGCTCTTCCTTTGTTTGAAAGGAGGGGAATGCTCATGTACAACTCCATGTGTATGAAGGACTATGATGGTAAAGGATTTGATCATGGCAAGCAAGTTGTATTTTCTGATCTATTACATTCCTTTGCCATGTTTTTGCAGGATATGATTCCTAAGGGGAGTAAGGGATCATGCAGATCTCATAGCTTGTTGGGGGCCAATAGGAATTCTGAATTTTTCCACTCTCTTATTATGCAAGGAGAGATTCCTTATCATGATGTGTATTTTAAAAAGGCACCAAACTTACCTATCACCTTCAACCATGTTAAGGTGACTTATGCGGCAATAGTATGGTGGGAATACCACTTAACCCACCTTGATCTCATGGAGGAAAATGTTGCACTACGTTGGCATCACATGTGGGATTTTGGCCCACCCCCTCATGTTCAGATTTCAGCTTGCACATATGTAGTATTTCTTCCATACATAGATGATATAGTTGTATTTTTTATGGGGTTGTATGGACAGAGGATGGGTAGTGTCTATGTACCACATGGTTTAGAACTCCTACCTGTACTGCATGACACATGTTTTAGAGGTAGCATTGCTTCAGCCATGTTTATTTCTGTTGATTTTTTCACTCCTAATGGGATGGACTATGCACATATTATTCCAACCTAGGAGGAGAAATTTTTGATGTATTAACTTAATGAGCACTTGGCCCATAATGAGAAACTGATCCTTGATGGAGCCATCAATGGAGGAGGAGAAGAACTACAACTCTTACCCTATCATTTGCTTGAGGACACGCAATATTTTGGAGGGGAGGACTGTAATATTCCTACATAGCCCTAGCTAAGAGGAATATTCAATTTTTTTTTGTTTTCTGTTGCATGAATAAATTAATAAAGGAGGACATGTAAAACTCCTGAAAATACTGAATAAATCAATGCCCATGTGAACAAGGATAAATAAAGTCCATGTAAATAAATAAATTGTAGGTGTGAAAGGGGTTTGAGCTATGATACTGGGTCAACCTTGACCAAATCTACAGTGCTGTCTAGGTTCAATGTATCTCCTAAAGGGACAACGCAGTTCTAGAAGGAGGCCCCTCATGTGAAAGGAGCTAACTCATCAAGGTGGTTTAGGGTTTGCAAACGATTTAATATTATAAAAGGAGAGGGAGGGCAATAAGAAGAGGTTGTTGATTGATTATATTTCTGAGTATCTTGTCTTCTTAGACAAATACTATTCTCTACTACTTAGTAGAAAATTGTGCTTCTTAGCACTTGGAGTTCCTGTGCAAGGATTTCACCTCTTCCTTTGAGGATTATTGTAGGAGTATGTGTTGATTTTATCCGCTATGAGGAGGCCAAGATCTAATTACAATTGTACCACAGATCCAGTGAGGGTTTGTCTACTTTTGCAAGCTGCAGCAACTGGGATTCTAGATCTGCAAAAATCTAGCTTATTTTGGGAGCCTCTTCTCATGGAGTGTGTCTTTTAACCTCCTGGAAGAGTGCCAATCCTGTTTGCACTTTAGATCTGTAGCTTGGCAGTGGGCCATCTATGTCATTTGAGCTACAGTGTTTTTTCCATTGATGGACTGCGTTATTTTGATATGAGGTTCTTTATGGTGTTTTGATCCCAGTTTTGATCAGAGATCTCTGGTGTTGGGCTTTTCCTTTCACTTTGGTGATCCATGGATTAGCTTGTTGATCCATGTTCTATTTAGATCTGATATATTGTAATGTAATTTTATATTCAGAAATTACTATATCATTTTACAGATCTACAACTTAAAACTTAGATCTACTCTTATTTATGCATGTTTTGGTCAAAACCCCAAGGGGATATTGCAAAGAAAACTATCTAGTTTCCAAATTTGAAATAGATTTGATGTTTTGTCCATAGATATGTCCTAGATCTGAGTTGTAATATTCAGCTGCTGAAGCTCCTTAAAAATAATGCTTTTGAGCCATTTTTGCATATATATATGTGTTGCAGCCCTCTTTTCTGAAGATTTCTTGCTATATTGTCTCATGTATTCTACTGTATATTGAAAGGGCTTAATTGTACTTATGATTTGCTGCTATATACTTATAAAATAATCATATTTTTTGGCCTTCTACCCATACTATCAAAAATTGCGTTATTCCTAAATCTTCTTGTTGTGCATAGCTGTAGCCCCTCTTGTAGGGTGCTTTCCAGCTAAACTAGGTGGTGAGAGATCTGTTTACCACACCTAGTTTGATTTGTTTTTGCTCCCCTTTTGGATATAGACTCCAGATCTGCTAATCTAAGGTATCAAGGGTTGTAAACTCATCTCTGTACATAAATCTTCCAAGAAGTGCATTATTTTTACAAGATTTTTGTGCAATCCCTATTTTGGGATATTACAATGTGGCTAAAAACCCAAAGATAGAATCTATTGAGGCTGATGAAGAGGAGTACAAAATAGGAAGCATAAAAGAACCCAAAAATGAACAAAATTTCCAATACCCTTCCTCCTCACATAAAACAGAAGTATATCGAGATTTTTAAGGAGTTTACAGATGTGTTTGCATGGGGATATCAAGATTTAAAATCACATGACACAAGCATTATTCAACATAAAATCCCTCTCAAAGAAAACCAAAAACCTTTGAAGCAAAATTTGAGGAGAATAAACCCTGTCTTACTACCTTTAGTTGAACAATAGATTAAAAAGATGTATGATGCTGGGATAATAGTTTCCCTCAGATACTCCGAATGGGTTTCCAACCTTGTGTTAGTTAGGAAGAAAACCGGAGAAATCAGGCTTTGCATTGACTTTATAAATTTGAATAGGTCCTCCTTGAAAGATAACTATCCTTTTCATAAAATGGACCACATACTTCAAAAGGTAGTTGGCTCTAAGCGAATCTCACTGCTTGATGGTTTTTCTAGTTACAACCAAGTGCTAGTATTCCCAAGTGATCAGCACAAAACCGCCTTCACCACACCTTGGGGTACATTAATGTATCCTAAAATGCATTTGGGTTGATGAATGTGGGGGCCACTTTCCAAAGGGCCATGGACATAGTCTTTTCAAAAGACATAGGCTACTTCATAGTCATTTACCTTGATGACATCATTTTTTACTCTAAGACCGATGAGGAACACTTGGTCCACCTAAGAAAAGTTTTTGAAAAATGTAGGAAATATGGCCTATCTTTGAATCCCAAGAAAACACTATTTGGTCTCGAAGAAGGAAAGCTCCTAGGTCACATCATCTCTGAAGAAGGAATTAGAATAGACCCCAAAAGGATTGAAGGCATATTGCAAATCAGCCACCCCAAAAACATTTAGGAATTACAATCCTTTATTGGGAAAATAAATTTCTTAAGAAGATTCATCCCCAACCTTGCTAAACTCTTGAGAAATATTAAAAAAATGCTCAAAAAAGAAGTAGGAGTTAAGTGGACTTTGGAGGCCAAAAACTCTTTCGAAGTGGTTAAGAAAGCACTCACCCAAACACTAGTTCTAATAAGTCCTGATTTCACCAAAGACTTCTATATTTTCTCATTCGCATCTGAACACACGGTGGCTACGGTGTTGCTACAAAAGAACGCGATGGGACAAGAATAGCCCATAACCTTATTTAGCAGAGCCCTTAGGGATGCTCCCTTAAAATATAACATTATGGAAAAATAGGCCTTCGCATTAATAAAAGCATTAAAAGACTTCAGAGTTTATATCTTGCATTCTCATATTATTGCTTTTGTTCTGCACACAGTTGTCAAAGACATCTTAAATTAGGATCCCGATGGTAAAAGGGGAAAGTGGATTGCTATTATTTTAGAATATTATTTAGAAATAAAACCCACTAAATTGGTTAAAGTACAAGGACTTGCAAAACTCATGGTTGAAACAAATCTCCAAGCATTAGATATGAATTTTGTTGACTGCTTAGAAGAACAAGAAGAATGCACTACTCCTTGTGTTGAAGAAGTATTTTTAAATTCACCTTAGTATGTTGATATTATTTATGTGCTATTATATCTTAATGCTCCTCCTACCTTATCAAAGACAAAAGAAAGATTCCTGAAACAAAAAATTTTAAAATTCTGCATTTTAGATGGAGTTCTATACTGAAAGAATCCTATTGGTATATTTCTTAAATTTTTGCTTGAGGATGATGCAGGAAAGATCCTGCATGAAATGCACGAGGGAGAATGTGGGGGGCATATTTAATGGAAAACCAAAACTAAAAATATCCTTAGAGCCAGGTACTATTGGCCCACCCTGTTCCCCGACACCCACAAACTAGTCATGACTTGCCATAAATGCCAATTTTTTGATGGCAAGAGAAAGCTTTTACCTTTGCCTTTACATCTGATCATTGTTGAAGCTTCGTTTCAACAATGGGGTTTGGACTTCATTGGAGAGATCCACCCTTCTTCATCTACCCAACATAAATGGATCCTCACCACTACTGATTACTTTACCAAATGGATAGAAGCCATCCCCTCTAGGAATGCCACCAATTCAGTCATTATCAAATTTCTTGAGACCAACATTCTGTCTAGATTCAATTGCCCCAGGAAAATCATTATGGATAATGTTTTTGCCTTTACATCCAAAAGAATGGTTGATTTCTATTATAAATATCACATCACATTAGGACATTCCACAGCTTATTACCCTCAAGGTAATGGGTTAGCTTCCTCTAATAAAATCCTGGTCAATATCATTAAGAATCTTCTGGAACATAATCAAAAGGCATGGAATGGAAAGCTAGTACATGCACTATGGGATGATATACTAACCACCAAGAAATCAATCGGTATGTATCCCTATCAATTAGTGTATGGCATGGATGACATTTTCCTGACATCTTTGGAAGTCCAAGTGATGAAACTATTACAAGAAGTAAAATCATAAGAAAATGACATGCAAAGGAGGTTGAACCAAACTATCCATTTACAACAGACAAGAGAGGAATTATACAAGAGGACATAGTTAGTATAGGAAATTATGAAGAAAATATTTAATATAAGAAACAAGGAAAATGATTTCCAAATTGGAGATAAGGTGTTGAAGTGGGACTGAAGGAGAGAAGATAAAGGTAAACATGGTAAGTTTGAAAAATTGTGGAAAGGGACATTCATTATCAATTTAGCTATAGGAAACAATGCCTTCTTTTTACAAAAACCTGATGGAACTGAAACATCTAGGGGTCCTGTCAATGGCAGGACAGTAAAACACTACTTTTGTCAAGATCCTTAGCTTTAATTTTTCACTCACTGTACATAAAATTGTTTGAAGAAAAGGCTGAAAAGAGAGAAAAACACAAAAACATAGAAAAAATAAAAAAGAGGGTAGATTCTAAAGAAAAGGTACAACCCCATACCCAAAAAATAGTAATATTGAAAGTGTGCAAGTCTAAATTCCACTACCGGTGAAAAAATAATGTATTGTTCAACTATCTAGCCTAATCATAACTAAACGTGCTTTAAAATTATTGTTGATAAGTTAGTGAAAAGAACGTTGGTCAAATTATTGAAGCTTGACTTATCAAAGAAAATAGATTAGGAAAGAAAGTTATTGGTTCCACATGCTTAAATCAAAACCAAAGAGAAGGATAGGGATGCTTAGCACATGATTAAACATAGCCCTCACACCTTCTAGTTTTCTTTGCTTATGAAAGTAAAGTTTGTGTGCAATTTTTCTTGATGCCACGACTCATGATGAATCAGATTTTCTAATCCTGGTTCAATTCATGCTTTGAATTTCTTGTCAAAATAGCTTAGAGAATGAAGTCTATCATACTGCTTAATCTCGACAGTCAAATAGACTAGGTAGAGAATAAGAGGAGTTCACTAGCATAATTTGAAGTCTTGGAAGAAATAAGTGTACAAGTAGATAGTTTGTCTTTGCTTTCAGAAGAAAAAATGTCAATGGGTTTTCCAGTTCAAGTGCACCAAAGGAAGATAAAATGTTAGCAAAGTAGGTTGGGTAGGTAAAGGTGAATTTACACTAATGATGCTTTAAGATTTCAAAATCACTACTTCAAGGAAAGCAGTAGCAAAAGAAAGAAGAAAATCTACCCAATAGATGAGGCACTGGTCTTCATAAACCAACAGATCTAAAATTCTGGACACCTCTTGAAAAGGAGATGCCCTCCCCAAGTGGAGCCATTGTTAGTCATTAGTAATTTTTACCTATTTATATGACTAAATGCTTTTTCTTGGATTTCTATAAACAAAATTCAAGAATCATGTGAGTTCTAGAAATCTCCTCAAAAATAAATTTTCCACTATCCTGCTTCTTTGTCGAAGCCTGGAAATTCTATCACCCAGAAAAGACCAAATCCTGTACTAATGTCCCTCACTCTCACTATGTTTTCCACCTCTACCTATAACACTTTGTTTCTGTTTGCCTAAGCCCTCTACTCTCCCACCTTGTTTCACCAAGTAAACCAATCTTTTTCCCCTACTCACCAAGTGCCTCAAGCAATTGTGATTTCAAAACTCCCTTTCTAAATCCCTCTAAAGTAAACAAGTTTTTCTAGTTGTCTAGGATGATAGTGCATAATATCGTGTCAAAACCCTATCCCCTCATCCAAACCATGATTCAAGCTTTTTTAGTCAAAACCCTATTCTAAGGACATTACAATGAGTCAAATAGGGTCACCTAGGTTATGCACTATCATGGCTATAAATTCACTATTTCCACAGATATTCAAAGGTGAAGTCAAGAGAACATAAGGATGAAGCTTATCATTGTCCAAAGAACATCAAAGACGTCCAAAGATATCCTTTTGATCAAACAGTAAGCCTGCAAAGGAGAAATTTACCATGTCCAACCATTTATGTAGGAATGTTTTGTAAATGGTCAACAACAGAACAGAGTCAAAGAAGGAGACCTAAAAAATTTATAAAGGCATCCATAGCAGGTAGTGAGATACAACATGCTTAAGTTCACAAAGGAGATCATTCAAAAGGTATTTGGCCTGAAGCACAAGTTTTGTAGGGGACAGCTGTCCCTTACTTACTTTTCTACAAAAGAGTCAAAAGGCTATCAACCTAGCAAGAGGTAAGGTAATCAGAGGCACTATCACAAGAAAACCACTCACAACCAAGAAGAAAGTAGCAAGGTATGGGTTTTATGGAAATCAAGATTTATGTAATATTCTGAATTAGCCACTGCTACTTGGAATATTATAATTGCTCCATTTTTGAAGTAGAAGAGTAAAAAGGAAAATAAAACAAATCCCAGTGTAAAAAGGAATTAGATTAGGAGGAAAAATAAAACCACCTTGGTGTGAAAGAGGGACAATGCAAATGAACTAGATCCAGATGACCAAGTCAACAATGCTGCTACAAGAGGAGGGAAACCAACAAGGACAGCGTAGTTTTGAAAGAGGAATCTTTCCTAGGAAGTCACCTCAACAATGAGTGGGGTCTGGGGTGAGGAGGCTCATGAAGGATAAGAAGAAGGGAATAGCAGCAAGGAAGGCATTCAGTATTCATCTATGTTTGTTCTTCTTGACTACTTGCAAGCTTTAGCTATTTAGCTGTAGTTGCAGCACTGTTTAGTGCAAAGGATTCTCATGCAGGAATTCCACCTTCACCTTTGGTTCAACTTGTTTAAGAGATCAAAAAGGAAGGTCCTGAGCTAATTTTCCATTTCTTGACTTAAGGTCATTCAACCATCAACACCAACAGCATAGTCACTTCCAGTAAGGTGCAACAGTAGCAAGGGTAAACCCCTTGATTTTGTGCTTGTATTGGAGGAGGAGGTGTCTATATCTCTCTGGGAAGTCTATTAAGGAGGACCTTTGGAAATTTTCTATATTGTGCATCTATTTTATATAATATTTAGTCTTATGTAATACATAGTTGCAGTGGACTGCGTATTTGCTATAGTACAACATTTATATTGGTATTTTTCTGGAAACCCCTGCCGAGGTGTTCTAATGTCCATGTAAAGGAGGTCAAAACTCCCATTTCTGATTCTATGATTAATGAAAGCTCTAGATCTGTACTGAATCATCTTTTTCTATAGGAACCCTAATGAAAATTACGCTGTTGCAGTCTTCATAAATTTTATTGTGTGAAGTCATGGGATTGGCATGCTCTTGAGCACATTTGAGTTGGGGAGATATGTTTAGTCTAGCTAGAATGATTTTTTTTCTGATGCCATTTCATATTTAAGCTACATAAAACATATATAAGAGGATCCAAGTATTTTTTCCATTTATTTTGTATGGTTTCCTTATACAGCGTATCTATTTAACATATTGCAGAAATTCCTGAAAAGGAATATTACAGTGGTATTAGAGCTCTACTCTTGGCTCAGTTTGTGGGGATAATCTATCTTCAACATGGAGGAGGAATATATTTCAAATATTTTACTTCAGACCCTATAGAAAATTTCAAGGGACCTCAAGGAGATGAGGCATGAAGAGGATTCTATAGGGTTTTTCCATGGGGCAAGCACCAGCACTTCAAATGGCATGGAGCATTCAGCTGCACCACAACACTCTAGCATGACATCATTTATATCTATAGGATATAAGGAGGAAACCATGGGAGAGTATTTTGAGGAATATGAATCCCAATCTCAAAGGTTCAAAGAACACTTGAGCTTTCAGAAGTTTTTTCGGATCAAGAATGGAAGGAGGGTTAATCCTCATCAAAAGGAGGAGAACTTGATGTAGGGATCAGCCCTGTAGTGCAGCATGGTAATGTTCTTCTTTCCCACATTTTATGGAAAACCTAAGTGTATATCCAAGGCTTGGGTGGAGAAGGTGGACACATACTTCTAGCTCAACAAGGTTTCTAAAATAGAAGCCATCAAGATAGCTGCACTGCACCTAGAAGGGGAGGCTCAGGAATGGTGGTTTCATGGAATGACCACACTTGGGCATCATCACATCACTTCATACTCAGTTTTCATCAAGAGGCTAGTGAAAATATTTTATCTGAGAGATCAAGAAGCCCATTTTTCCAATTTAACCAAGCTCAAATAGGAGGGAAATATTGAAGACTATATTGATGAATATTTGCAGCTTTCAGTGATGGTATCCAACCTCACTATGAGAAGGAAGTTATGCATTTTTATTGATCGGGTGGCTGAACCATTACAGGGGTTGGTAAAATCCACTAAACCAACCACACTCCTTGAAGCTATGGAGAAAGCTAGAAACTTACAACACATCTTGCCCAATGAAAGAACATTATCGCAGCAGGAGACCTCCTCAGGGCCAAAGAAGACAATCCTTGTTCGTGATTTGGAGGGAGAATGTGTTGCAGGAGGGACACATTATTTCAAGACCTTCTCCAAGAAGGAGGCCAATGCTATAACATCCATAGAAGACTTTTCTCCAAGAGGGGGAGCTATTGTAGCATTAAGAGGGGTCCCAAAATATCTGACTTTGAGGGTAAGAGGTACTATTATGGGGCAAAGAGTCTCTGTGTTGATAGATAGTGGGGCAACTCATAATTTTATTGATGCACAACAAGTACAAAGGAGAGGGATCCACATGGAGGAGTTTTAGGGATTTTCAGTTTTGGTCCCAGGAGCTATGACACTGCAATGTGCCAAGTATGTTCCGGCGCTAACCATTACCATGGGGACCTACACCTTGACAGACCACTTCTTTTTGGTAGATATTCTAGACACCAATTTCATGTTAGGAGTCTAGTGGTTGATAACTCTTGGGAGGGTTATCACTAATTGAAAAAATTTGGAGATGGAATGGATAGAAGGGAAGAATGGTTAGTATCAAAAGATCAAGGGTATAAACACATACCCCCCTCAGGTTGTTTCAGCACATAGGATGGAGGTAGATCTATGCAGAGGGGATGTTGAATGGGCAGTGGAGCTACATATATCAGAAGAAAGGGGCAAGGATTAACCAATGCATCCATATTTTCAGTCTCTTTTGGATCGGTATTCTATAGTATTTGGAGATATCCCACCAGGGAGACCTCTTGACCGAGGGTTTGAACACATTATTGAGTTGGAACAAGGGATCCAACCAGTAATTACCACTCCTTATAGGCACCCCAAGGCTTATAGGGATGAGATTGAGAGGGCCATCCAAGAGCTGCTAGCTCTAGGACACATTCGGCCTAGTACTAGTCCTTTTCCTTCTTCAGTGGTCATGGTAAAGAAGAAGGATGGCACATTGAGGATGTGCATTGATTATAGAGCCTTGAACAAGAAGACCATGAAGAACAGGTACCCCATACCTAGGATCAATGAACTCATGGATGAGTTGAGGGGTTCTAAATACTTCTCCAAGATTGATTTGAGATCTGGGTATCATCAAATAAAGGTGAGGGAGCAAGATATCCCAAAGACAATGTTCATATGTCACTATGGGCATTTTGAGTTTCTGGTGATGCCCTTTGGATTGGCCAATGCCCCAACAACTTTCCAATCTTGCATGAACCAAATATTTCGTGGTCATTTGAGAAAGTTTGTATTGGTCTTCTTTGATGATATTCTTATCTACAACCACACTGGGGAGGAGCACCTACAGCATATTGAGACGATTTTACATATCCTCAAGGAGTAGCAATTCTATGCCAAGCTCTCCAAATGTGAATTTGGCCTCATAGAGATTTTGTATTTGGGGCACATCATAGGAGTGGATGGAGTGAGGGTACATGAGGAAAATATGCAAGCTATCAGAGATTGGCCAGAGCCCAAGAATGTCACAGAACTCAGGGGGTTTGTGGGCATATTCACTTATTACCGGAATTTTGTGAAAAGGTTTTCATAGCTAGAAGAACCCCTCACATACTTGACAAATAATGGAGCTTTCCATTGGACACCTACAACAGAGAGGGCTTTTGATAAGCTCAAAGAGGTAATGAGTAGTTGTCATGTTTTGGTTTTTCCTGATTTTTCTCAACCTTTTGTTCTAGAATGTGATGCATCAGGTGAAGGGATTGGAGAAATCTTGATGCAAGGTGGGCATCCTATAGTCTTTGAGAGCAGGAAGTTGCTCCCTCATGAGAGATTATACCCCATCTATGATAAATAGATGTTGGATATCATGCATGCATTAGCCAAATTCTGGCAATACTTGGTGGGGAATAAGTTCAAGGTGAAGACTGACCATAACAGTCTTAGATTCTTCCTTGAATAGAAACAACTCCAGGAGAGACAAAAAAAGTGGGTGAGAAAAGTCCAAGCATATGACTTTGACATAGAGTATGTCAAGCAGAAGAGAAATTTAGTAGCTGATGCTCTATCCAGGAGGCCTACAGTGTTGTCTTTTAGGGGCATGGATGAAGATTGGAAGGCTCAACTTTTGGTTGATTATTCCAAAGATGATTTTTCATGTGAGATAGTTGATGGAGTGGTATCAGATGAGAGGTATAGGGTGATGGATTATATCATCTATTACCGGGACCAAATCTTATTGGCTAATAATTTCAAGCTCAAGGAGAAGATCCTACTAGCATCACATGATTCCCCACTTGCAGGGCATCAAGGTTTCACAAAGACTTATAGTGCCATAAGAGAGAGATTCTCATGGAAGGGTCTTAAAGAGGATGTGCTCCAACATGTCAGAGGGTGCACAATTTTTCAGCAAAATAAGGGAGAAAAAACCCACCCTGCTGGGTTATTGCAAGCACTACCTATTCTGGATGGAAAGTGGGAAAGCATCTCTATGGACTTCATCACCAGGCTACCGAAAGTACAGGGTAAGGATTGTATCTTTGTAGTTGTTGATAGAATAAAAAATTAGTCTCATTTCTTTGCCATTTCTGCACATTATACTGCTTCACAAGTTGCTAAGATCTTCTTCAGAGATGTATTTAGACTCCATGGTATCCCAAGGACCATAGTGAGTGATCGGCACAGCCACTTCATGGGTGGCTTTGGCAAGAACTTTTCTGGTTAGTGGGGACTGATTTGAATCCAAGCACTAGCTATCACCCACAAACCGATGGACAGACCGAGATAGTGAACAAGTGGTTGGAAGGCTACTTGAGAAACTATGTAGCAGGGCAGCAGAGGGCTTGGATATGTTGGATCCACTTGGGAGAGTATTGTTACAACACTACTCACCATATATCTATTGGCATGACTCCATTCTGAGACTTATATGGGTATTAGGCACTCTCATTTGTTGATGTTATGTTTGGGGAAATTAAGGCTCCAAGAGAAAAGGAATGGATTCAGGAGAATCAGGACATACTCAGAGCACTCAAAGACAACATTGCTACTGCCCAAAACTAGTAGAAGATGTATGCAGATCGTGGTTGGATAGAGAGACAGTTTGAGGTGGGAGATATAGTCTATTTGCATCTTCAGCCTTATAAACAGTCCACACTGAAGGAGAAGGGAGCTGAGAAGCTCAAACCACATTTCTATGGGCCATACAAGGTGATCAAGTGTGTCGATAAGATAGCATATGAGTTGGAGCTTCCTAAGGGAAGCAATATCCACAACATCTTCCATGTCTCTTGCCTCAAATAGGCCATTGGGAAGAATGTAGTTGCAAACATGGATCTTCCCCCCATTGATGATGAGGGCCACGTAATTTTTCAGCCAGAAGCAATCTTAGACACAAGGGAGAGGCAACTAAGAAACAGATTCATCAAGGAATATCCGATTCAATGGAGGAATCTACCAGATGAGCATGCCACTTGGGAGGGAGAGAAGATATTACAATATCCTTCTTTATTGTTGCTTGTGGGAAAGAAAAGTTTGAGCAGGGAGGACTGTAATATTCCCAATTAGCCACTGCTACTCAGAATATTATAATTTCTCCATTTTTGAAGTAGAAGAGTAAAAAGGACAATAAAATAAATCCTAGTGTAAAAAGGGATTATATTAGGAGGAAAAATAAAGCCACCTTGGTGTGAGAGAGGGACAGTGAAAGTGAACTAGATCCAGTTGACCAAGTCAACAATGCTGCTACAAGAGGAGGGAAATTGACAAGGACAACGCAATTTTGAAAGAGGAATATTTCCTAGGAAGTCACCTCAACAATGAGTGGGGTCCGGGGTGAGGAGGCCCACCAAGGATAAGAAGAAGGAGATAGAAACAAGGAAGGCATTTAGTATTCATCTATGTTTGGTCTTCTTGACTGTAGTTTTTAACCCTGAACAGAAATGATCTACACACGAATCTTATAACAGAAAAAAAACAATAGCGAGAGCATAAAACACAAAACAGATAAACACAAAGATTTTCCCCTGGATCCCAAATCGGGACAACCAGCTTGATTTTTCATTATTTTCCTTTTAGTGTTACAACACATATTTATACATGCTGAAGCATACATAAACCCCAATCCATTAACCCTGGATTAGAACATAACGGTAGTTCCCTTGACCAGATCTACCAAATACCAGGGGCTGAAAACCATCGTACCCCAAAACCATGTGCAAACTCATGCACAAAACATGGGTGGGTCCACCTATGAGTGGGTCCACACACCAAAAAAAAATTCGCTAGGGCGCTGCTGTTAGTATGAATCCTTTGTCGAAGTGTACGAAAAAAGACCACTTTAGCTACGCATAACTAATAGCCCTAACATAAAAAGTGGCTGCCAATATCTTCATATCTGTAGTTAGTTGATCAAGACAGGAGCTGCAAAAAACCAGATCTATACATAGAAAGACATTAAGTAGTAAAAAAGAAGGGTTTGCTCCATATATCCAATAGACAAGACAAGAACAATTTTTGAAAGAATTTTTGTATTAAGGGCACCTGGGAGGAAAACAAGAAGGCGTATCCAATTCTCCTCAATGGGATGTGTTCTTGGAAGTCCTCAGCACTTCAGATCTAGAATCTCTCTCTCTTGTTGGTGTAGAAAACCCAGACAAAGATAGAACTCAAAGGGAGCTCACACAGCAAAATAATGTAGAAAAATGTGACCAAGTGTATAGATCCGCAGTGATCTAATAGGCAACAAAAGGTGAAGAATGGTAGGAAAAACCCTCCTATTTATAACAAAATATTGGGTCATTCTAGATCTTGGTGCATGATTAAAATAATGTTAACCAAATCTAGATCCACCTTTTATGGAATATTTTATTATATTTGTTGGAGGGAAAAAGTATTTGATTTGGGTCAAATCCCTTTATTTGTTAATAATAAATAAATAAATGATTTATTTATCTTTTTAAGGAAGTGGTTGAAGGATAATTAAATAAATAATGATTTATTTAATTATTTGTGGGTGATTTGGTCATATTTAACAAGGAATATTATCTAAATAGGATTTAAATAATTATTCCTAGAAAATAATAAGATAAATAAAGTTTTATCTAATTAATTTCTTTGTTTTTGGGTTAAACATGACTGGGAATAATAATTAAATTATGGTTTAATTAATTATTCCATGAGGAAAATCAAACAAATATAGGTTTGTTTAATATTTCCTTTTGGGGTTTCCTATTTATACCATAAACAACCTAATAAATGTGGTTTATTAAGTTATTTTACATAGTGAAAGCAATTTTACTTAGGGTAAAATTGGTCTTACATGGTGTACTTGGGTCCATCTAATGATAAGAGGTTAGATGACCAAAAAATGGTGTAACAGCTGCCCCAGACCTCAACAGTGGGGGCTGCCTCCCCCCTTGTGATCCCCCTACTACGCCTGGCACAATGTATAGCGCGTGGGGCTAGTTGTGGAAAGAATATAACACATGCCCAACATTCTCCCACTTCTTGTTTTCTTTCCACAGGGGCCACAGGAGAGCTTAGTCATTGGGCCAATTCTTCAACACCCATTGTTTCTCTACACCAAGAGAACTTATGAGTGCTCACAGACTTCGTCAATGCATCTGCAACATTCTTAAAAGTGTCCACCTTTACCAGCAACACCCTTTTAGCCTCAACCATATCTCTAACAAAGTGATATTGAACATCAATGTGATTTGTCTTTGAATGGTAAGAAGGGTTCTTAGCCAAGAAAATTGCACTTTGGCTATCACAGTCTATCCTTATAGCTTGCTGTACCAACCCCATACTTGAACACAATCTCTGCAACCAAATTTCTTCCTTGATTGCATGAGTGGCTACTATGTATTCTACCTCTATAGTTGAAAGAGCCACTACAGACTGTCTTTTACTCATCCAACTGAATGCACCTCCAAATAGGTTAAACACATACCTACTTGTAGATCATCTTTGGTCTAGATCTCCAGCCCAGTCTGCATCAATAAAACAACGAATGTCCAACATTCTTTCCAATCCCATTCTTCCCTGGTAGCACAAGCCATAATCACTAGTGCCACGTAAATATCTGAAAACTCGCTTCACTGTTGTCCAATGCTCCTTCCCTGGGTTTGACATAAACCTGCTCAATACTCCCACTGCATGTGTAATGTCTGGTCTAGTACAGACCATTGCATACATCAAACTACCCACCGCACTTGCATATGGAACACAGGACATATCCTCCTCTTCTTCTTGTGTCTTAGGACACTGTTCAGCAGACAGCTTTACACCTATAGGAATAGGAACATTCACCAGTTTACTATCCTGCATATTGAACCTCTGCAATATAGTCTTGACATACTTCCTCTGGTTTAACCAGAGCTTCCTCTTTTCCCGATCTCTCTTAATTTCCATGCCCAAAATATAGTTTGCAGCACCAAGATCCTTCATGTCGAATTTGGAGAACGGTTGGGTCTTCAAATCTTGGATAATTTCTTTGTCATTTCCAATCAACAACATATCATCCACATACAAGACCAAATAAATAACACGGTCACCAATTAATTTAAAATAAACACAGTGATCCTCCTTGCTTCTGGTGAAGCCAAGTCTCCATATATAGGTATCAAATTTCTGATACCACATCCTTGGTGACTGTTTTAACCCATACAGAGACTTCTTCAACCTGCATACTAGTTCTTTCTTACCCTTCACCATAAAGCCTTCAGGTTGCTTCATGTAGATCTCCTCTTCTATATCCCCATGAAGAAATGTTGTCTTCACATCCATCTGTTCTATCTCAAAATCAAATGCAGCAGCAACAGATAAAAGTAATCTAATAGAAGTAACCTTGGCAACAAGAGAAAAAATATCACCAAAATCAATTCCCGGCACTTGGGAATAACCTTTTGCTACCAACCGAGCTTTGTATTTCTCCACCTTGCCTTCTACATTCATCTTCTTCTTAAACACCCATTTTCTCCCAATGGGCTTCCTTCCAGCCGGCAACTCCACCAGATCCCATGCATCGTTTTTGTGCAAGGATTTCATTTCATCAACCATGGCCTCCTTCCAGAGTTTTCCATCCTCTGAATCTACTGCCTCCCTCACAGTTCTGGGTTCATCATTAGTTATAGTTAAGGCAAAACCTGAACAGAAAGCAGATGGACTATACCTTTCTGGTTGCCTTCTTTCCCGAACTGATCTTCTCAAAGCTAGAGTTTGTGGCTCTTCATCTTCTGAGTCTTCTTCTATTGTAGAGTCTGATTCATCCTCCTTTAGCTCAAACTTTATCTTCTCAGGTTCCTTTGGTAGGACTTCATGTTTAACAACATCTTTCACTTCTCTAAACACCACATCTCGGCTGTACACAACCTTCCTTGTTTCTGGGTTCTAAAGCTTGTAACCCTTTAAACCATCCTTATACCCAATAAAGATGCACCTTTCAGATTTATTATCCAACTTGGTCCTTTTATCCTTTGGAACATGTACATATGCATCACATCCAAATACCCTTAGATGTGAAATAAAGGGTTTCTTACCAGTCCATACCTCATGTGGATTCTTATCCTCCAACACTGATGAAGGTGATCTGTTAACCAGATAACATGCAGTCTCCACTGCCTCTACCTGGAATTCTTGTCCTAACCCGATACCACTGAGCATGCTTCTTTCCTTTTCCATCAGTGTTCTATTCATTCTTTCTGCAGCTCCATTTTGCTGAGGTGTGTATGAAATAGTATTCTATCGTGCTATACCACACTTCTTACATAACTCTTCAAATTCCTTCTTGCAGAACTCCCCACCATTATCTGTCCTCAACGCCTTTATCTTCTTCTCTATCTAGTTTTCCACCAGAGCCTTAAATTCTTTAAATTTGTCAAAGACTTCAGATTTCTTCCTCAAGAAATATATCCATGTATTCCTTGAGAAGTCATCTATGAATGAAACATAGTACACAGACTTTCCCAGTGATGGAACTGACACAGGTCCAAACACATCACTGTGCACAAGTTCTAATATCTTGTTCGTCCTCTTAGCACCAGAAGGAAAACTCACCCGATTCTGCTTCCCATATACACAATGTTCACAGAAATCAAAATCCAGAGAGCAATTAGACATACCTTCTACCATACCATTTCTATGCAGTATCCGAAGGCCCTTCTCTCCAATATGTCCAAGCCTTTGATGCCATAGCATGGTCTTTTCTCCGAAGACAGCTAGGCTTTCCACTCCACTTTCAGGAACCACAGAACTGTTACACCCATCAATAACAGTGCTACCTTGTAGCTTGTACAGAGTTCCAGTCCGAACTCCCCGCATTAATACCAGTGCTCCCCGAACCATCTTGCAGGAATCTTTCTCGAACATTGTTTTTACACCTGCATCATCCATCTTGCTTACAGAAATCAGATTTCTGGCCAATGCAAGAATATGCAGAACACCAAGAAGTGTTCTAATCCTTCCACCTTGCAGCTTTAGCTTGACCTTTCCACGTCTGACGATTCTGGCCTTCCTATCATCCCCTAGGAAGACATCACCATCATATTTTTCATACTCGCAGAACCACTCCCTATGGGGAGTGAAGTGAAAGGATGCACTTGAGTCAATCATCCATGACTCATGATCTACATGTGTATTTGAAGAAGAAGCCAAATACACATCCCCACCTTCATCCGAGGTGGTTTTTGCCTCTGCAGAAGGAGCATCATCAGATCCCTTTCCTTTCTCAGGAGCTTTAGATCTGCAGTCCTTTTTGTAGTGCCTTTCCTTTCCGCATTTCCAGCACACCTTTACAAACTTTCCAGGAGATTTAGATCTCCCTCTAGATTTGGATCTCCCACTCGAAACCTTATTCTTGTTTCTGTTTTGGGACCTTCCTCGTACAGATAAGGCATCTCCATTCTGACCCTCCATATTTCTCCATCTCATTTCCTCCGACAGCAAGGCCGAGACAATGTCATCAAAATTCAAGGTAGTTGTATTGCTACCTATTGCAATAACCAGACTGTCCCACGAGTCTGGTAGAGAACACAACAAACTGATGCACTTATCTTCATCTGAGATTTTAATATCAACAGATGACAGCTGACTTACCACAGTATTGAAGGAGTTCAGATGCTCTGTCACCGAGTCTCCATCCTTCATCCTCAGGTTATACAGCTTTTTCCATAGGAACAATTTATTCACCAGAGACTTAGATTGGTACAAAGTCCCTAGCTTGTCCCACAAGGTCTTCGCCGTAGCTTCCCCAGATACATTCAACAATACTGAATCTGAGACACACAACCGTATTGTGCTCTTATCCTTCCGATCCAGTTTCTTCCAGTCTTCATCTGACATTGCCGTTGGTTTAGTACCTGGATCTACCGTGATCCACTGATCTTTATCCACCAGCAGATCCTCCATCTTGAGCTTCCACAACTCAAAACTCTGACCATTAAATTTCTCGATCTCTATCTTTTCGCCGCTCGCCATCTTCTCTCACCGCAAGAATCGATCCCGCAGATCTCCCACTGAACAGGGTCTACCTCAGGCCCGAGCAAAAAACCCTCAGCAGCAAAGGCGTCCCCTTGAAGCCGAAACAACTCTGATACCAAATGTAGGTTTTAACCATGAACAACAATTATCTACACACGAATCTTATAACAGAAAATAAACAATAGCGAGAGCATAAAACATAAAATAGATAAACACAGAGATTTTCCCCTGGATCCCAAATCGGGACGACCAACTTGATTTTTCATTATTTTCCTTTTAGTGTTACAACACATATATATACATGTCGAAGCATACATAAACCCCAATCCATTAACCCTGGATTAGAACATAACCGTAGTTCCCTTGACCGAATCTACAAAATACCAGGGGCTGAAAACCATCGTACCCCAAAACCATGTCCAAAATCATGCACAAGACATGGGTGGGTCCACCTATGAGTGGGTCCACACACCAAAAAAAATTTCGTTGGGGCGCTGTCCCAGACCTCAACAGTGGGGGTTTCCTCCCCCCTTGTGATCCCCCTGCTGCGCCCGGCGCAATGTACAGCGCATGTGGCTAGTCATGAAAAGAATATAACACATGCCCAGCATTGAATACTTTCCAGCTTTAGTTGTTTAGCTGCAGTTGCAGCATTGTTTATTGCAAAGGATTCTCATGCGAGAATTCCACCTTCACCTTTGGTTCAACTTGTTTAAGAGATCAAAAGGGAAGGTCCTGAGCTAATTTTCCATCATCTGACTTAAGGTCATTCAACCATCAACACCTACAGTGCATTCACTTCCAATAACTACATATTTTCTGCAGGTGCAGCAGTAGCAGGGGTAAACCCCTTGATTTTGTGCTTGTATTGGAGGAGGAGGTGCCTATTTCTCTCCAGGAAGTCTATTAAGGAGGTCCTTTGGCCATTTTTTGTATTGTGCATATATTTTATAGAATATTCAGTCTTATGTAATACATAGTTGTAGTGGACTGTGTTATTTGCTACAGTACTGCATTTTATATTAGTATTTTGCCGGAAACCCCTGCCGGGTTGTTCTAATGTCCATGTAAAGGAGGTAAAACCTCCCATTTCTGATTCTATGATTAATGAAAGCTATATATCTGTATTAAATCATATTTTTATGTAGAAACCCTAATGAAAATTATGTTTTTGCAGTCTTCAGAAACTCTATTGTGTGATGTCATGGGATTGGCATGCTCTTGAGTACATTTGAGCTAGGGAGATCTGTTTAGTGTAGCTAGAATGATTTTTTTTCTAATTCCATTTCATATTTAAGCTAAATATAGTATATATAAGAGGATCCAAGTCCTATTTTTCATTTATGTTGCATGTTTTTCCTTATACAGCGTCTCCATTGAACAAATTACATAAATTCTTGAAAAGGAATATTACAATTTATGACTATTTTGACCAAAAAATAAAGCAATACTAGGGTTAAAAAGGCAAAGGACACATAAACCCCTTCAAATGATCATTGAAGGCTTTCTAGACATAAGTAATGAGTTTGATAAGTGTTTCTTTGAGAACTTAGAAGATAACACTGTTTGTTTTTCTAAGTGCTCCTAAAAACCTCAAAAGTTTAAGAAGATGGAAAAATATGGTCCAAATAGTGACAAAGAAACCTCCTTCATCACAACAAATGGTTTCAAGGGTTTTCAAACTACCTTCTAAGGTTTGGCAGACATGAAGATCAATATTCCACTACACCAAAGGCATAAATATGATGAAGAGTATCAGCAAGAAGAGGCAAGAAATTTCAGTTCAAGGGCCTCTTTTCTCTAAAGAACAGTTAGAGACATATTCCAATGGCCAAAAGGGACAAACATGGGTAGAAGTTGCCAAAGAAAGAAACTATGACAAACATAGGTCATCATTGATAAGGGGAGCTGTCCAAGCTTCAAAAGAAACAATGATCAAAAGACAAAGACTGTGTAAGCACCTGTAAGATCAGAACTGTCCAGCAAAATGCAAAAATGTTTCAATATCTCACCTCCCTCATGAGACATATATCATTGTCAAAGTGGCCTGAGAAATAGATATACCCTTGGTTTACTTTCCCATAAAAGTGGCACATCTAAAAAAACCAAGCTGTTGTTTATACTTACTACTAGGGTATTTCTCCCACCAACAGGTATTTTCCTCATTTCTTAAAGATGAAAACATGGTAGAATATCAGCCAAAGGGAGAAATGGAAAAAATAATGAGTTTGCTATGTATAGGTGTTAATGTCAAAAACAATTCTTTTTCCAAAAATAGGCTGAAAGGCATAGGCTTGGTGTCTCCAAGAAGATTGTCAAATTAAAAAGAACCTTAAGAAGCCTCCAGCAGTGAAAAAAGAATAATGTTTTAATCAAATTTCCCACCTACAGGACCAAAAGAAATCAAAGGCAAGTGAGAAAAAGTGAAAAGAAATGAACATTATAAAAGTGGGTTTGGCTTCAAATTTATTTTTCAGAAAGTTATATAGACCTTTTTGGGTATCCCCCCGTGTCATTTTTCATCTTAAAGAAAGAGAAAGCTGTTGGGAGAGAGTATGAGAGTTTCTGTGCAAAATTGGTAAATTTTCGCAGGCACTACGCACCTAGCCTTCAGTGCTACACACATGAGAGGTGGTTGCAGTGTTATTTAACACTACGTTGTGCACCTAGGGTCCAACGCTATGCACCTGGGTAGGCACTATGCACAGGCACAGGAAAGTGCCCGAGCTACCCGAGTTGCCTATCATCCACCTGACGCTATGCTCCGATGGGCCCAACTAGCCCATCTCCGGCCCAAGTCGACCCAAGCATTACACATAGGCACTACGCACAGGCAGAGTTTGTCTTGATTTGCTGAAAGGGGCCAAAAAATTTGACTTTTCACCTCCAAACCTCCTGCAATCAAAGAAACAAGGTTGGTGATTCATTTTCTTGCCTTCCAAACTTTCATTTTCCTAAGAAAAAGAGACATTTAAAGGCCTAATTAGACCAAACCCTAGGCTGCATAAAAAGTCAGTTTTGAATCTCTTGGGTTAGGGTTTGCAAAGGAAAAAACTGTTATATATGAAAGAGGAGACTAAGTGACAAAAAAAACCTCCAAACACTGAGTACACTCCTTCAAATCTTCATCTCGGCCCCCATTTGCAAAATTTCCCCTCACCTCACTAATTGTCATCCTTTGACCTAAAGGTTCCCAAAAAAAATCTAAAAATATTTCTGTGCTAGAACCGATCACCATGTCTGAAGGAGAAATTCATACCAATAGTGATGAGAGCCAAAGGCCTACCAAGCCTAAACACAAGGAGGGAAGAGCCAATAGGTTTGAGCCCTTAGACACCATTCAAATTACCTCCTCTCCCATGATCCTTTCATGTTTTCAAGATGTTGGGTGTTATCAGTTTTTTGAAAAGGTCTTGCAAGTCAAAAGCCACTCAGACTTGACTGGATTGTTCATCCTTGGCTTAAAAAAGCACCAATTTAACCTAGCAGGAGTGGAATTTGAACTCTCATCTGAATCCATTTCAAAAGCAACAGGTATACCAGACATCAGTGAGATATGGTTTAAGCAAAAGAAGTTTGATTTGAGCTATTATCAGCCCTACCTAAAACCTAGCTGTCAACAAGGTTGCAAGGCTATTTTCCCTTTCTCCCACCTACTAGAGAGTTATACCCTACTGATGAGGAAGATTATCAGGTATTTCACCTGTAAGGGGAGATACTCCAGAATTTACTCATATCATATAAGGTTACTAATGCAATTCACCAAAGTCAAAATGATGAACCTACCATACTACCTTTTCCAGAGCATTGACAATATGGCCTTAGTTGTCAAGAAAAGAAGCTATGATTGCCAAAATCCGAGCCTTTTCCACCACTCCTTGATAAAAATTATTGTCTTACACTAGCTGGAGTAGCAAGGAATCCCTTCAGAATTCTTCATCTCACATAATGTGTTTACAAACCCCCAAGCCTTCAATTAGTAGAATCTACCTTCCACTTCACAACCACCTACCTCCACTCCTCCATCATCTCTGCATATGGCTTCTCCACAAAGAAATTCACCTCCTATCTATTCTCCTAATGTACCAAGTGAAGAAGCTGACAATAGCTCTAATGAAGAGCAAACAGATGACAATAATGAGGAAGAGTACAGTGAGGTAGAAACTGAGGAAGATGAATAAAGAAAAGAAGAGGACAATAGTGAGTAGGAAAATGATAATAGCCACAACAAAGAAGAAGGTGGTGACAACAGAAATAAGGAGAGAGATGAAAATGAGGCAAAGGTTGAAAACATTGAGGCAAGTACAAAGTTTAATACAGATTATGAAAGTGGTAAAAATGATGAAGATTATGGGACAAAAATAGAGTTTAAAGAAGAATAATAGCAGAGTGATGATGACCAAGAAGAGGCAGCTTCCCAAGAAGGAAACAGTGAGCAAGGAAACAAAGTTGAAATCAGTGAGCCCCATGATGAGCAAAAGGACCAAAACAGTGAGGGAAGCAAGGATGATGATGTGGTTAGAGGTCAAGAAATCAATGACCCTATGGAGCATCAAGTGACTCATGAAAGCCATGACAAAGATGAAAAGGCTTGTGACACCTCCAAAGGTAAAAACACCCTCATCAATCCTCTCACATGCACCTATCATAGAGGCAGAAGAGATGTGTTTGCTGCCTCAAAAAGGAAAAGGGCAATATCTCCTCCAGCAATCAAGCATAAAGAAAAAGGAAAGGAAAATATGGACAAAGGTGAGTAGAAGTTTCAGGTAAGAATGAGCAAAAGGATCCAAAAGACTTCTCAAGGGCCTCAATTCATTGATCTAGACAGTGACAATGAGGACCAGGAGATGAAAAATAGGTTGCTCCTCTTGGAAAAAGATGCATAGTTTCAGGAGTGGGAAAGATATTTTGAGAGAGCACAAGGGATCATCTACTATTACAAGGATAAGCATAAGCATTTCAAAGAGGTGAAGAGGGGCCTTTCCCTAGAAAAGAAAATGGCCAAGAATTATGCAAGGAAAAACATGCTTACTAGTGCCAAGCTAAAAAAGGCCCTCATTGAGCTAGAAGACCTAAAAAATGCAAAAGTGGATTATAACCTTGGTATTTTTTCCCAGGTTTCTCAACAGGTGTCCAAAACCTCTTTAGGGGTCTCTCCACAATTTTTGAGGCAAATTGGACAATTTTTTGTTTTTTCCAAATTTTGACCCCTATGAACGCAACACCCTAGGCATTACACAGAAAATTGGTGCATCCTAAGCTCTAAAATTTTACATTTTTGGATTTTTCACATCACCAATAGTCTACTCACCAATTTTCAGATCATGTGGAGCATTTTTACCCCCTAAAAAAGGTCAAAAAACATAAATAATTTGACCTTTCTGCCTCCTTTTCAGACCAAGTGCTATGCACAGAGAAGTGTTGGGAGATTTGATTTTTGAGCCAGTAAATGGAATCCACTCAGCACAACTCAAATATTTTTGGAAAAAATACTCATCAGACTTTCCAATGAGCCATCACAGAGCCAAATCTAATGTCAAGAAGACCTCCAAAAGATTGTTGAAAAAAGGACTATTTCTACGCTGCACACCTGGCATTTTTTCACTGTTTGACACAATGCACTATGCTCATGCAGATGACTGGGAAAAATGTGCATTTGGAAAGTTTTATCATGTTTTTTAGGGACTAAAAGTCAATATAATTTATATTTTGGGTGGGAAAAGATATTTTGTTAAATATTTTCGAGCCTTGGGCCTTTCCAGGCCTCAAGGACAACTTAGGATATTTGTGATTGGCCAATAGGCTTCTATATGCTCTAGTGGGATCTACTCTTCTTTTTTTGTTATATAAGGCATAAGGATTTATTGTAAACATTGGGACTTGATGTGTTTAATAGAAATACATTGTTTTATGAGCTTGGAGAAGAAATTGGTTTTATGAAGTCGATGAATGGCTTGTTTGCCTTGATGATGGAGAAACATGTTTGCAACATTCCATAGCTTGGTGAATGGTGATGTTTTCTTAACTTGTTAATGTTTTCTTGTCCTCACTTTTGTTTCATTCTACTTGTTTGTTATAGATCAGAAAAGTATAGGTTGAGATGTGCTCATGGAAGCACCTCAAACCTCTTGTTTGTTATAGCTTTGATGTTTTCCTCTTTTGGTCATCTTAAGGAATTCTTGACTGCTCCTTAAGTCCACTAAAACTTTTTTTTTTTTCATGAATGGTTATTATGCTAGCTTAAAAGTATGATTCATGGTATGCCCTATTTATTTGAAGTTTTCAAAACCTTATCTTGAAGCTTTTCTATGAAATATTGATTGATTAGTTTAAGTCAAAGAGGTCTCGTTTGATCTTGCCCTTTGCCCATGCTTACCAACTTATTTCAGAGTTACCAATAGCTTTATATATGCTATTTAGGATTTCCCTCTCCATAAATTGAGTTATTTGTTTATCTTATGTGTTTTCCCAAAAGCTGAAGGTGAATTTCTAAAGTTAGGAGTTCTAATGCTTCTATGTTTCACTGGAATGTTCATCTTACATGTTTATCAGTTTGAGTATTCTTCATAGAGATTAATGGTTTGCCCTACCTCATGAGTTGTTGCTACAGAATATATATGTTTAAGATCTCTTAGCTTTTTCAAAACTTAATGTTCATTACACCTCATACATCACCTAAAGGATCCATTAACCTTGCTAAATCGGCCTTGCAGTACACTGTGTTTCATCATTTACACACCCTTGAATTCATCTGACCCCATAGCCCTATTGATTTGATAACCTCTCATTCCACCTATTGCTACTTGATCATCTTACCCCAACCCAAAACAAAAAAACAAACAGACCTACACTTAACATCTAGCCTAAAATCAATCATCCAAAGCGGACAACTTCACATCCTTCACATAATAGAGAGAGCCCTTTCTGAGTCCAAGAAGGCTAGGTCCTAGGACTCCAAAGGCTGGTCTGATGTTACCCTATCATTTGGCTTAGACAATCTACCAAATAATGAGACACCAATAGGAATAAAGTCTAGAGTACCTTCCCTCACATCTAAAATATTTAATGATGACCGTCATTAAGGGTGCATACCTCTCCAACCTTCTTTGTATCTGGGTTTAGGAAATGGATCATAGCATATTATGTCTAAATTTGCTCTTTTGAACCATTTTTCACCAACATTAGGTATTACAGTGGCAATAGAAATGGCATATGATGATAGCTCAAAGTTTACCCCTGCAAGATTTACCTATTTCTCATGTAGGTTGAGGATAAATAACCTAGTGAGCTCAAGGTGACTTTGTACTTGTTCGAATTTTTCACAAAAATGAAAACACCCTACATTTTGGAAACATGTGACAATCATAGGAGAGGAATTAAGCTCCATATTATCTTGGGGTTCAAACCTATTAACCTTCCTGCCTCTATGTTTCTGTCTCCTAGGAACTTGGCCTTCTTCACCACTACCATTTCCTCCTTCTCTTGACATTTTGATTACTACTGTTTTGAAACAAACCCTAGCTTTGCTTGTGAACTGATATGAGAATTGATGGAATAGTGGTAAGAAGGCTGATTTTGCAAGTGAGTGAGAGGGATGAATGAAGGTGTAAGTGTATGACTATGAGGGAGAGCTAGAACTCAAGGATAAAAATCAGTCACTTGTTATAATTCTACTCTGACAACAACTTAGCATGAAGATTTAGGGTTTTTATTCCTTTAGGGTTTCCTCCAATTTCTTTAGACTTTAAATCATGGAAATGCATTGGAGGGAAAAGTATGACATTCACCTGCCAATTTAGAAATGCTCTTGAAGACACTTGATAGCAGCTTTGAAGTGTTTTTGAGGTTTTTTGGGCATTTGTAGGTGCAGGAGGAGATTTAGGCTGAAAATGAAGTGCCTGCATGCGTTTCAGGCCAATCGGGCCTCCCTGCCAAAATGTAGTGCTTGCACGACTCTGCACGGGGGGTCGGGCTTCCCTACACAAAGTGCAGGTTGGCATGCCTCTCGAGCCTGTCAGGTCTGTTGAGAACGTAGCGTTGAACGCGCAACACGGTGGGTTGTCGGACCTGTCAGGATTTCTGGGTGAACGGGTAGCGCACCTTTGAACATGTAGCACGTGCCTCTGAATGCAAAGCATAGTGAAAAATTGCACAGGAAAATCCTTTGAACGCGCAACACCTGACCTTGAATGCGTAGCGCGGACCTGAACACGCAGCGCTGGGTAGACTTGCCCAAACTTTGACTGAAACTCCCCATTTTTTCTCTTGGATGGTCTGATTATCTTTGAAAGTGCATAATAAGTTATGTGAAGGACAAAATGATTCTTTATAGCTTAGGAAAATAAATCAAACTTTGAGAACCCATTTTTCTAATTTTTTTTACTCCCTTTCTTTTATGATATCCCTTTGACCCTTTTTTGTTGTAGGTGGCTAAAAAACATTTAAATGACCCTTTCCTTTTTCTCTTTGAGTTTGAAATATTCACTTTATGTTTTGAAGGGCCTCAAACAGTAATATTTTCAAATTTTCATGTGATTTTCATCATAACATTCAATCTTCCTTTCTTACCTTTTTCTTTCTAATCATTTTTTCTCTATTTGCTCTGCAGGTTGCTGATATGGTGAACTTGACATCCTTCTATAATGATGGGAGTTTTGATGAGTTTTCTTTTGACACCTTTGAGAAAATCACTCTTTTTACACTACCATGAGTTTAAAAAATGTCTTTCACCTCCCTAAGCCACTTCTAATTTACAGGTTCCTAAATTTAGAATTCGAAATTTGTCGAGTAATACTCTTTATCTCCTTTCTTTGGAGATTTTGTTTGAGTCACAAGGCTCACTTTCTTTGGCTTGCCTATGTGCTTGAACATTTCTCACTTAAGGTATTATGAAAACCTTGAAGTGCCTCTTCCCTTTATCTTTGAAGCCTGCTAACTTTAGTTTGAAAACCTTAGACATTTACACAGTGACAGTATCTTCAAAAGTTCTTTATATTTACCTTGGAGCTCATACCATGTTTTTCTATCTTTTAACCACTGAGTGTGAATTACTGAAATGAGAGCTTGACCCTCCTTCATGTGTTTTGTTGCATTGGATATCTTATTAGCATACTGTTGATCCAATCAGGCTTAGAAGCCTTGATTTCTCCTCCAAACCTGGTGCTTCCTGTCTTCCTTTAGGAATTCATCAGTTACTTTATCAATTTATTTTGTTGATTTACCTCTTGACATCCCTGCAGAAATGCCAAGTACATTTACCTTTTTCAAAGCTTGAAATTGACAAAGTAGACCTATTTGGATATTTTCTACTCTTTCTTGGGAAATCATGTGTTGCTTTTCTTTTAAATTTTAAACAACCTCTAGCACAGGAAAAGCAGATCTTTAAACATCAATGAAAACCCTACAACCTATGAAACCCTAATGACCTAGTGGGAGGATCCTTTGATTTTGACTTTGACTGAAATCTCTTTTAAGATCTTCAAGTGTAAAAATAGATTTTTTTGACAAATTGATGTAGTTAAGATCCAAAATCTAATGTACTTGATTTATCTAAAGAGCCTACATATATAGTTTTGAGACCACCAATGCTTGAGGAACCTGGTGGACATGGAAAGGAAAAGTTGTTTGGTAACCCTACATGGGAAGTGGGGTGATAGGCAAAAGAAAAACATAGTACTGAGGTTATAGGTGGGAAATTAGGATATAGATGAGTGACAAAAGCCCATGAGGGGTCTTCTGGGAGTGGTAGGTTAACCATGGAATGGGAAAATAGTAGAATAGTGAAAATTTTGGTATAAGGATAATGAAGGCAGTGAGATTTCTAAAATTCACAATATTCAGGAATCTTGTTTTTAGAAATCTAGAACTAATATTTAGTCATCTATAGATAGTAAAAATAACTGATGACTAACATCTCTACCGACCTCCGAGAATTTTTATCATGTCCAAGGTGGGGTGATGATAAACATGGTCAAGTGAATGAAACCAATGGTTGATTTTGGTGGAGAAATGATCTCACGATATGAAAAGCTTCTTTGGGAGCCTATCATGCTGGGTATAGAATGATACCTACTCTTGTACCTTTTTTTGTTGGGGCATATGGTGATTCAACATGTTTCTAATACCTCCAACAAATACCCCAAGTAAAATCATCCTTTTCATTCAAACATATTTGAAATAAACTTTCAATGTAAAGAAATAGGAGAGGGCATACCTATTATGACCAAAAAATGACTATTTTTGAGGAATGGATTTATGGGGCCTAGATTGACCATGATGAAGTGTTGATCATTGTGTTTGTTGCAGTTCTGAAATTGGGCTTTCTGAGATCCAATTGTGGTATATCGAATAATGAGAAAAGGGTGATCTATGGGCCAATATGGGTCATTTCAACTCATTTATGTCATCTGAGAGTCTGAGGTCAGAGCTGAGCCCCTGCCCCGAGCCTTTCTTTTCATTGTGGTTAGCCTGAGTACCCAGGATTTGCACCATCAGTGTGAGGTAGGGCGTTGAACATCTAATTGTTCAATTTTATCACTTTCTTGAGTTCCTGACATTGATTGACCTGGTGGTCATTTCTATCGCATATAACACATGTCGTTCTTGGCTTGTTTTGGGTCATGCTAGGATGATGGGTTGCCTTAGCCTTCCTAGGGTTTTGGTAATGATGGGTGGAAGGTTTCCTTGTGCTAGGCTACCTTGGTTCTAAATGAGTTACATCCGAGTATTTGGTAACCAATGAGTGTATGGTGTCTAACAAAGGTGAAAATTTGTAATATTTCCAAATGGGGAATGCAGTAATTCAACGCACTAAAAATGCATTTTTTAGAAACGTATGAAATCAAAGTTAAATGTAGCCCATGGATCGATTCATTTATACACTATAGAAGCCAAATACAAAAATATATCTGAAACAAATCATGGTAGATTAGTTAAAAAAGCCTCCTAGGCCATAATAGTCCAAAAATCATGCAAAAAGAGGGGCGAAAATCGTGATTAAAAGATGAAACACCCTGACAAATTTATTTTATTTCCTCTACAATAGAATTAGGTTTTAAATAAGATCTATAGCTTCTATGTGCATAAAAAGTTAGATCTATATCAGATCCATGCACTATACAAACTCCTCTATAGAACCCACTTGGGGTTTTCAGCAAAACACCAAGTACACATTATAGATCTGAGATTTAAGGTTGCATATCTACTGAAATATTCAAATCTGAAAGGTGTATCTAACCTGATATGAACAAGATGATGACGTCCTCCAATAGATCTCCAAATTGAAGGGCATATCCCCAACACTCAGAAAATCACCTCTCCAATGGTGTGATGAATTACCCTACAGTTGCTCCTTCAGAAATTACACAAATCTGGATCTCTCCTGCACTGTAGGGATCACAATAAATTTGGCTTGATGCCAAGATCTGGAAATGAGGCCCAATTCCTTCAATTCTTTCCTCCCAATGGAGTAGAAACCTCCTCCACTGAAAATGAGCATTGAAATAGCCTAGATATGAGGATCTAGTCTCCACTTACTGTAGCTTACTGAAACAGACAAACCCTCAATAGGATCCATGATGTCAAAGGAAGATGAAGCTTGGCCTTAAGCTAGATAGTGGACAATATGGTGCATGACTCCTCCAAGAGCTCCTCAATGGAAGAGGTGGGATTCCCGATCAGGAACACCGTATGCTAAACATCATACAATCTTAGCTAAACAACAAGAGAAAGTTATATGTCTAAACATACCATATATTCAGAAAATCATAATCATAATCTAACCCCATATGGCTTCCATCCTCTTCCTTATAAACAATGTGAGCCTTCTCACCTTGGGTCCCACTCATTAGGGTTTCCATCTTCATGCAGTTAATCTCCCTCCAAAATTGTGTTGTCCCATCATCAATACCACTCCTCCATAACAACGTTGTTGGATTTGGTAAACCTTTACTTATTCTCTATGCAATGCCTCCTTCCATACTCAAGGTGGCTTTATTCTAACTATCTGGACTGATCCATACTCCCACGGGGTTATCTCCATTAATGTTACACTTCCTCCATAATAGCTTTGTTGACTTTGTCAAACTTGACCTTGTCTACATGAATTATCCTTTGTTCACACATGAGGGTGTTTTATCCAACCATGAATATGATCTCTTTTCCCATTAATAGGGATTTTATTACTGCTAAAAATATTTATGGGACTCTCTACCCCTTTAATCATCTAACTATGTGTTAAGAGAAAAATTAATATTCCAATTAGCTGCATGCTAATTTAGGAATATTATAGTCCTCCCCTCCCAAATGTTGCTTGTCCTCAAGAAACTACAAGGATAGAACTCAAGAGCCTCTTCTCTTCATCCTATGGCATCCTGAAGTGATAATTTCCCCCAAAGAACAAGATGCTTTCTCATCAATGTGTTCTTGAGTTGTTACTCCCATGTATGTAAGTATGCCTTTGGTGAAAAATCCAAATGGCTCTCATCATGAAAAAGTGGGATATCCATGGAAGCAAATTTATGTGGTCTACAGGCCTTCTTGAGGCATGGAATCTGAAATATATTGGGAACCATCATTCCCATGTGAAGCCTCCATCCCCAAGTTATCATCCACAAAAAGTGAGTCACCCTCCAACATGGTAACTCTTGAAACATGTCCTCCACCTTAGGCCCCTGCAAAGAAGGTGGGTTGCATAGCTGAATATGTGGGACCAAAATTTCCATCCCACGCTATCTCTCTCTCCACTTATTATAAGTGTACAACTGCTACTGAATAGGGGCTGCAATAATGTTTCCTTTATGAGCATAAAGGCAATAGGGTCCTCAAAGTTCCACCCTTTAGTTCTTGCCCAAAACATCCCATAAAAAATGAATATGACATTACCATCATATGGAATAAAAATTAGAGAATTAATAAAGGTTTTACATAGTTCTATAAGGTAACAATAGTTTCTCAAGTAGTTATAGCACAGTTTCTTCCACTACAGTTTCAAAATATGATATGGCAAGTTGTCTTCAAACATTTTTCTAGTTGTGCATGGTGTCTCATCTACTAGTAAATAGTAAATGGAATTTTATATCAACTGAGCGTATATGAAATAGTGAAACATTTTCCCAAATGCATACAGGAAATTACTCTCTCCATCACAGATGTTTGTCCCAAAATGACCATGAATCCCAAATAGAGGTTTGTCCTCTTGTGGAGCAATGCATTGTATAAGGATGGTAAGAGAGTGAAAATACTATGTTAGATAATAAATAATTTCATAAACATAATTCTTACCATGTATTGAGAGAGATATGATAATAAGACCCATGAATGATCCCTCCATAGTGATATGACATAGTTCCATGAAGAGGAATAAACTATGTGTTGCAAGTATATATTTCTTCTTATGCTTGAAAATCCAAGTCAAGAAGATCATATCATGGTTATATATGTCTCCATCCACTACTCCATCACTTTCATTTCCTTCATTCCCATCAAGTGCATCATATGTGAAGTGATCCTGGGGACACTTTGTAATATTCCCAATTGGGAAATGTAGCAATATTAAACAATTATGCAGAGAAATAATGGAGATCATCAAGATTATCGCAGGAGGAAAATATGGAGACCCTTATTTAAAATTTATAATAACAAATCAGATGTATAATGAACCCCATAAGATGTAAAAGAGGAAATAGAAGTCTCCAATGAAGAAAAATCCTCAAAAAGAGGTGCAACAGTGAGACATATGAACCAAAAATGCTTTGACAATGTTATTTTTATTAGGCTTCAAAAACTATTGATTACAACTTATATCTAGAGAAAAATAATTTATGAATAGTCATATTTATAATAGATCCATACACTATAAAGGCTCTTCTTCAATACCCCTTGGGGTTTTTAGCAATACATGAAGTACATGGAGTACATCTGAGATCTAAAAGCTCCAAATCTATAGAAATCTTCATATATTCAGTAATGTTCAGATCTGATCTGATGTACACAATATAATGACCCTCTATGATGGATCTCAAATGTAAAGGACAGATCCCCAACGCATGAAAATTACTCCTCCAAAATGTTATGCCAAAAGTCCTTGCAACAACACCTACAGAAAAATGCAGATATGGAAGTAAAATTGCGTTGTAGGGTTAGAGATAAGTTTGGCCTAATGCAAATATTTGGATCTGATGCTCCAATGATCCAATACTCTCTTGCCAATGGAATAGAGTAATTTCCCATTCAAAAGAGGCACTATATTGGCCTATATCTAGGTAGATATAGCCTCAATTTTGTGCAACTTACAAAAAAAACCAAACCCTCAGCAGGATCTACATTGTAGTTCGAAGTAGAAGCTTGGCCTTCATCCTGATAGTGGACAAGAAATGAAAATATCTTCCAAGTGGCCTCTCAAGGAAAGAGATGGGATTCCTAAATAGGAAATCCTTGTGCTAAAAAACACTGTTCTCTGCTAAATAGCAAGGAGAATGAGATATGTCTAAACATACAATATACTCTGAAAAATGCAATCACATCAACAACCTTGTGATGTTGCCATCCTCTTCCTTTTACAAGTTTGATAGCTTGCATAACCCTAAACCATCTCAATGAAATAGTTTCTTTCACATGAGCCACCTCCATCTAAAACTGCATTGTGCCTCAATGATGGCCACTCCTCCAAGACAACGTTGTTGATTTGGTCATGGTTAGCCTACTCAAAAGATTCAACCCCTTTCACACCTAAGGGTGCTCATCCAAATAGCCCAGATTTAGCCTAGTTCACATGTGGCATTGATTTATTTACTATTTTAGGATTTTTTATAATCGTCCTTTACACATTTATTCATGAAACAAAAAATTAAAACAAAAAATGAATATTTCCATTATCTTGGGCTAATTGGGAATATTACAGTCCTCCCCTCCAAAATGTTTCTTGTCCTCAAGCAACTGATAAGGTGAGTGTTGCAACTCTTCTCCTCCTCCATTGGTGACAACATCATCATGTGTTAAGCTTCCTCCATAAGATAAGTGTTCACCAATCCAACCCTCCATGAGTTGTTCCTCCAAAGTTATTATGAGATGTACATGGTCCATCCCATAAGGAGTTAATAACTCAAATGAAACAAGCATGGCTGAAACAATACTCTCCCTGAAACATGTAGCATAAGATACATAGAGAGTCTCCATCCCATGTGGTACATACATGCCTCCAATCCTCCCTCCATACATCCCCATAAAAATTACAAGTATATCATCAATGTATGGAAGAAAAACTACATACATACAAACAGAAATTTGAGCATGTGGAGGTGGGTCATAGTCCCACATATGGTACCAGCACAGTGCATCTCCTACGTGTATTAGATCAAGATATGGTAAGTGTTTTTCCCACCACTTGCTTCAACATCTCATCTCACTTTGGATGAAAGTGTGAGATATGTTTGGTTCCTTTGGAAAGCACCCATAATGATGAAAAATCTCCCTTTGTTCATCAAGGGAGTGGCCAAATTCATAAATTTTTGTGGCCCAAAGTTGGCCATGAGATTTACAAGATGTATTACTCCTCCTTGGATCCATGTCTTGCATAAACATGGTGAAATAATATGTACAATCACAAAATAAAACATGCTTTACATGATCAAATTCTTCACCAACAAGACTCCTCATACATATGGAGTGGTGCATAGATCTATCTCCTCTCTCAAAAGAGGGAAAATATGGCTGAAATAACTCTTGCATAGAGTCATGCTGCTACCCCAAATTCAGATAGTTCATGCATTCTTGAAAATGCTGATGTAGTTCTTCTTTCAAGCCTTTCCAATCAAAGCTCCTCATGATTATGTTGTAGATCTTCATGGAATACATATGGCTGAAATAGAACTCTTTGTAAGCTCTTTGTAGTAAATTTTTCTTAAGCTTGGAGGCTCTAGACAAGAATATCCTACCATGATGATAGATGACTCCTCCTTGAATAAATATCCCTCCTCATGCAGCTGGTCATTAAGTATCATACAAGTGTGAAGATCTTTGGAATAATCCACCAACAGTTGGGATTTACAATATAGATCTAAACTTCTCAACAATGATAGCGCTGATGGTGGATCAATAGAAATTTATGCCATGTTTTTTCTCTCCTCCTTGACATCTCCCATGCCAAAGGTATGTGTTTGAAGGCCATTCCTTCCATTCTTCTCCTCCCACAACACATAACCAAAAATGAGAGTGGGTGATGATGATAAGGGAAGCAGATCTCCCTCCTTCCTAAGCTTACCCAAGACTCCCATTGCTGTAGTTTTGTCTTATAATGCCCCATTCCCTCCTGGATCTAAGCTTGGAGTATCATGTTGTGAGGTCTTCCCCACATAATTTGAATCAAGTGGCCTCCCAGGTGGTTTTCCACTAGATAAGAGGCTCCCATGTAGAAATCTGATGAGCATGAGAGTTGGGACTGTAAGGTCTTTTCTTCCACTGCGCAAATCCATCTCTGATTTCTGTGTGGAAGTGGTATGTCAGGGGTATGTATGCATGCCTTTGATCATTTGAGATTCACCACTCTTCTTGTCCACCTATTCCATTTGCAAAGCCTCCCAATCAGTGGTGACTTTCCCTCCCTGTAATAGTGGATCACCTCCTATCATGACAGTGTCGTGATCCTTCCTTTGTTATTTTTCTCCTACCTTCTACAAGATCTCACAGTCTAAGGTTCTTCCTTTAGATGTAGTTAACTCATGAACACCCAACATCTCCTTGGTGTCAAGTGTCTTGATCATAAAGGAATGATCTGTCATAGTGTGTGTTCCCAAAACTATATGCAATGTTGGAACACATTTCCTCCATTTTTTTGTCTCATTGTCTATCATCATAGACACTTGTTGCTCATTCTCTTTAGGTGCAAGATCCTTGGGATATTCTTGAAAAAATACAAGAGTCCTCCTAGTGGAAGCATTTGCTTCACCTCCATCTCCCAATAAAAATAGATCTCCTCCTGTTGTCACAACATTGGAGGATCTTTCCAACACTTCTTCTTCCCTCCCCTCACAAATGAAGCATGCCTCATCATTAAGAGATCCTTTCTCTTGATCTCTTCTTGAAAAGGGAACCTTATTGTATTTTTTTTGAGAAAAATGTTCTTCCTGGAGTGGGGCCTTTTCCCTTGGAAAATCATGTAGTAGATCCTTAACCCCCTCAACAATGTTATATAATGGAGTTCTCTTCATTGATCCTCCCATCCCATGCAATGGCTCTGAATTCTTGGGCTTAGTTTTCTTACCCAAAGAAGTTTTAGATGGCTTAAAATAAAATATTTTCACTAACCTCCTAGTGAACTTTGCATAAGTAGAGATATTTACATTTTTCAATGAAGAAGATTCAAATAACCACCAGGCATAAGCCTTACCTTGGAGGTTCAGCGCTGCTACTCTTATGGATTCTTCTTCTGAAATGTGATGCACCTGGAAATATGTGTCTAGCTTCTTTACCCAAGACTTGGATGAGCTCTCAGGTGATCCATCAAATGTAGGTAGAAAATTCCTACCCAAAGTGTGTTGCATGCACCCTCTTCTTCTCTTGTATATGCTAGATCTTTTTTCTTCTTTAAGTTGACAAAAATTTGGGAAGCTTAGATGCTCTTTGAATCTTTTAGACTGAGATTCATATTCTTGGAGATAGTCACCAAGAGTATCCTCTTCCGTGCCTCTCCTTTTGCTTCTTCTCTTGCTAGGAATGTGGGCATGCTACAAAGTTGTAGATATGATTGTGTGGCTGAATGCTCACACACATAATATGAAGAAACAGGGCTTTCTTAATGTGAAAATTTCTTCAAAGGATATCCATGTATTTCACTCCTCATTCCCTTGATTTCACTTTTCAACTCATACATAGTTTGGAACAGAGTTTTTGAGAACTTTTTCCCTTTCATTCTTCCAGATAAAGGGGTTTTACCCTTATCTTCTTTGTCTTCAGTGTAATAAATATTCTTCTTATGTATTTCCTTCACTTGAAAATAAATATTGGCTTCTTATAATGCACAGGAAATTCCAATATGATGCTCTGATACCACTGTAATATTCCCAATTTGGAAATGCAACAATATTAAACGATTATGTAGAGAAATAACAGAGATCATCAAGATTATTGCAGGAGGCCAATATGGAGACCCTACTTTAACATTTATAACATCCAATCAGATGTATAATTAAGCCCATAAGATGTACAAGAGGAAATAGAAATCTCCAATGAAGAAAAATCTTGAAAACGAGGTGTAACAACCAAACATATGAACCAAAACTGCTTTGAAAATGTTATTTTTATTAGGCTACAACAACTGTTGATTAAAACTTAGATCTAGAGAAAAATAATGCATGGATAGTCATATTTATAATATATCTATACACTATAAAGGCTCTTCTTGAAATACCCCTTGTGGTTTTCAGCAATACATGAAGCACATAGAGTAGATCTGAGATCTAAAAGCCGCAAATCTGTAGAAATATTCAAATATTTAGTAATGTTCAGATATTATTTGATGAATAAAATATAATTACCCTCTGCAATGGATCTCAAATGTCAAGTGCATATCCCCAACACATGAAAATTAATCCTCCAAAATGTTATGCCAAAAGTCCCTGCAACAGCACCTACAGAAAAACACAGATCTGGAAGTAAAACTGCGATGTAGGGGTTAATATAAGTTTGGCCTGATGCCAAGATCTGGATCTGATTCTCCAATGATCCAATACTTTCTTGAAATTGGAATAGAGGACTTTCCCACTGAAAATAGGCACTATATTGGCCTAGATCTGAGTATATCTAGCCTCCACTTGTTGCAACTTACAAAGAAAACCAAACCTTCAACGGGATCTGCATTGTAGTTGGAAGTAGAAGCTTGGCCTTCAGCTTGATAGTGGACAAGAAATGAAAATCTCTTCCAAGAGGCCTCTCAAGGAAAGAGATGGGATTCCTAAATAGGAAATGTCTGTGCTAAACAGCACTATTCTCTACTAAACAACAAGAAGAATGAGATATGTCTAAACAAACAACATACTCTGAAAAATTTAATCACATCAACAACCTTATCATGTTGCCATCCTCTTCCTTTTATAAGTTTGAGAGCTTGCGTAACCCTAAACCATCTCAATGAAATAACTTTTTTCACATGAAGCACCTCCATCTAAAACTACGTTGTGCCTCAATGATGGCCACTCCTCCAAGAGAGCGTTGTTGATTTGGTCATAGTTGACCCAATCAAAAGCTTCAGCCCCTTTCACACCTAAGGGTGCTCACCCAAATAGCCCAGATTTAGCCTTGTTCACATGTGGCATTGATTTATTTACTATTTTAGGAGTTTTTATAATCCTCCTTTACAAATTTATTCATGAAACATAAAAGTAAAACAAAAAATGAATATTCCCATTAGCTTGGGCTAATTGGGAATATTACACACTCCATCAACAACCCCAATCTCCCAAGTGACAACACTGTTGGCCTTTGTAATAGGGCTCCAGTCACCTCATAGCTCCATCCTTTGACATTCCACATGTCAAAGCCATCAATCATAATGTTGTTATATATGGGAGATTCCTTCCCAATTGGAAGTACCTCCTGATCCTTCAAGGCTAAGGATTAGCCCCTTTGCACCATGATAGTTCCATATCCTACTCCTGCAACATCATGCAAAGTATGGGAGAAGATCAGACCATCCTCTCTCAAGAACAACCAAAGCAACAACAACTCGTGTTGCCTCCCTACACCATCATCATATAAATCATGGAGCAACAATATGATAGTTGATATGAAAGATATGACACCCCCCCAATACATCCAAACTCCTTACTGCCATATGATGTAATTTCCATGCCACATTCCATCCACCACCCTAATCTTTGAAATAGAATGTGTCAGAGGATGACCAAAATATCTCAAGGGTAACCAATGCAGTCTTGCCTCCTGCTGCCCAGTGTCATAAATCTGCAAGTGGTTTTCCAACCTCTTGCTCATCAAAATCACCCATCCAACCAATGGTGAGTGTCTATCATCATGTCCAAAAGTGGCATCCCTCTAATGGAGAATACCATCCTCCCAAATCAGATTTTTGTCTTTGCATTTCATGGGATGTTGAAATGCAATCCCTTGGGGATCACCAAATGAAGACCACTCATCAATGACCAAGTTGACCCCATAAGGAACCATATATACTCAAGGAAAAATATTCTCACTGAGAAATGAAGTGCTCATCAAGAAATATCCATCATAACAATGGAAGATAATATGTCTCTCATCAACCATCTGCCTATCCTCTGCTATGCATGTAGAAAGGCCATTGGAATGTTCCAATAGTGGTTGGCCCCCCAACTCATCATTGTTTCTCAATGATAGTGTTGTTGATCTCCATAATGGTTAAATTGTTGTCTTAAGATAATACCCAATGTTAAATACATAGTTCTTCATGGAATGGTTTAGGACAATACTCATCCCATCCTCCAAGAATATATACTCCAACCCCAAGAGTTGTGTGCAGCTCAACAATGATACAGTAAGATGACTGTATGTCTCCTCCTTGAAAAATTCAAGGCTGCTCAACATATTAATAGTCTGCTGCTCCAAATCAACAATGTACTTTCACCCTAGGTCACGCAATGGTACATTTTCACAATCCTCCATATGATGTGCTGAAGTAACAGAAAATGGAAACATGTGCATACCTTCATAAAGCTTGGAAACATGTACTGCTACAAGGGTTTCCTCCTCTAGTGTGATGGCTTCCCCAAATACTGATGATGATGGCTGCTCTTTTATGGCTTCATCAGCATTGGTACAAGTCTTCTCCTCCTCATGCACCTCCAGAATGATGCATGGGACTCTAGATGTCAATAGATCAAGACCATTTTGCAAAGATGCAAGTTTTCCTTCTCCTGATGCAAGTGCTCCTGCAACATGTGGTGGTGAAGGCTTCTTCTCCTTTGATTTCTTCTTGTCAAACTTCTTGATCAACCTTTGAGTAAAATCTACAAATGCAGTCACTCTTTCATGACTCAAATGGCTGAACCACCAAATGTTTGCTTCACCCTCAAGGCGCATCGCTGCAATCTCAACAACTTCTTTCTCTACTACTGGATATAGCAGGAAAAATGCATCCATCCTCATTCTCCAAGCCCTTTCTATGCATGGGGATGACCCATCAAATGTAGACAATACAAATCTACTGCCCCTTTTCCTTCTATTGCTGCAAGGTCTCCTTTCTTCTTTGAGCTGAATGAACTATGGGAGAGTAATATTCTCCTCGAAAGTTCTAGGTTTAGACTTATATTCTGCAAGATATTCACTTAGAATCTCATGATCTAAGTTTCCTCCATCTTCATGCTGCTTGTCTTAAATGGAAAATGATATAACATGTTTCTTTGGAGCTCTATGCAATACTGGATCTTATTTTTTCTGAAAGGAAGTACATGGACCTTACTCATCTTGAAACCCTAATGTGGTTTCACATTTTCTCTCCATTTTTCTTTGCTTGACCTCCTTGGTGAGGTCCTTCTTAGATCTGAAAAGAGATGAGATGAAACTCATTCCTCCCATCATTCTAATATATTTCTCCTTCTCTTCTTCTTCTTATAGCATATTGGCTGAAACTCATAGGTTGAGCGAAGATGATGCTCTGATACCACTATAATATTCCCAAATGGGGAATGCAACAATTCAATGCACTAAAAACGCATTTTTAAATTTTTTTTGCAATAAAAGTTAAATGAAACCCATGGATCCATTCATTTATAAATTATAGAAGCCAAATACAAAAATAGATTTGAAACAAATTCTGGTAGATTAGTTAAAAAATCCTCTGAGGCCATAATAGTCCTAAAATCATGCAAAAAGAGGGGCTGCAACCATGATTAAAAGATGAAACACCCTAACAGTTTTATTTATTTCATTTGCAATAGCAGTAGGTTGTACATTAGATCTAGAGCTACTTTGTGCATAAAAATTTAGATCTATATTAGATCCATGCACTACACAAGCTCCTCTATAGAACCCCCTTGGGGTTTTTAGCAAAACACCAAGTACAAATTGTAGATCTGAGATTTAAGGGTGAAAATAAACTGAAAAATTCAGATATAAAAGGTGGATATGATCTGATATGAATAGTATGATGACCTCCTCCAATAGATCTCCAAAGTGAAGGGCATATCCCCAACAATCAGAAAATCACCTCTCTAATGGTGTGTTGAATCACCCTGCAGTTGCTCCTTCAAAAATTACACAAATCTGGATCTCTCCTATGCTTTAGGGATAAAAATATAGTTGGATTGATGCCAAGATCTGGAAACAAGGCTCAATTCATTCAATAATGTCCTCCCAATGGAGTAGAAACCTCCTCCACTGAAAATGAGCATTGAAATGGCCTATATCTGAAGATCTAGTCTCCACTTGCTGAAACTTAATAAAAAAAACAAACCCTCAATAGGATCCACATTTTCAAAGGAAGATGAAGCTTGGCCTTAATCCAGATAGTGGAAAATATGGTGCACGAATACTCGAAGAGGTCCTCAATGGAAGAGGTGGGATTCCCGATCAAGAATACCCTATGCTAAACAACATACAATGTCAGGTAAACAACAAGAGAAAGTTATATGTATAAACATAACACATATTAATAAAACCATAATCGTAATCTAACCCCATATGGATGCCATCCTCTTCCTTATAAACAATGTGAGCCTTCTCACCTTGGGTCCCACTCATTAGGGTTTCCATCTATATGCAATTAATCTCCCTCCAAAACTGCGTTGTCCCATCATTAATACCACTCCTCCATAACAACGTTGTTGGATTTGGTCAACCTTGACTTATTCTCCATGTAATTCCTCCTTCCATACTCAAGGTGGCTTTATTTTAACTATCTAGACTGATCCATATTCCCACTGGGTTATCTCCATTAATGTTCCACTTCCTCCGTACTAGCTTTGTTGACTTCGTCAAACTTGACATTTTCCACATGTATTAGCCTTTGTTCACACGTGAAGGTGTTTTATCCAGCTATGAATATGATCCCTTTTCCCATTAATAGGGATTTTATTGCTGCTAAAAGTATTTATGGGCCTCCCTACCCCTTTATTCATCTAACTATGTGTTAAGAGAAAAATTAATATTCTAATTAGCTGCATGCTAATTTAGGAATATTACAAAATTGGAGGATGTAAGTACAATGTCGAGTGTGATGGTTGTCATGACAAATGAGAGAAGAATGTTGTTCTTTGGTTCTCCACTCCCTTTGGACTACTGGATTAATTGGGTACCATTTGTAGAATGATCTTAAATCTAGGCATTGAGCGACCAAATGGTTTTAGGCATCACACATTGCATAGGGTGGTTTTAGTCATGGAGGGAAATTGAGGGTGATGATCTGCCTCCTTGTTTGCTATTTTTTAGGTGATATGAAGAGAATAGATATAGTTGCCTCATTTTCTTGAGTTGTCGAACTTTCCACGAATTTTGAATCCAATCTATATTTTGCGAAGAGGCGTGTTATGGCTTGGTGTAAACAATTTAAAGCCGAATGAAATTGGGCGATGTAGCGACAATGGCGATCTGGGTAGTTTCCTGAACACACTCTATATGAATAATAGACTTCTTGTAGGCCATCATAGTATACTAGGTTGATTGGGTACCACCTTTGGAATAAATCTAGAGCTTCACAGTGAGTGATGAAGTGATCTCATTTATCACAAAGTGCGCAGAGCTGGACTGGAGCTTGAGGGTGATTACAGGGAGGACGTGGTTGTTTAGGTGACCGTATCTCCTCAGACACATACAATATGGTCCTTGTTGCTTCTGTCCCTTGATTTGTATTATTGTTTGTGAATTCTGTGTCCGAGCCATCTAAGTCGGGGTTTTCCATAATGAAGTGTCACATGAAATCCAATATAGACTGGAATCGATGGATATGGGGACAACGATGCACATGGTGGTTGCTCTAAAAAAATTTACATGTATGTCGTCGATGCCAAACTAAGTTTCTTTGGGAAATGTGCGAAACTCGACACCAATGGTTAAATTCCCTTAACTCAGGACACTGTGTGACTAAGTGGTCAGGCTCGTCACATAGTGCACAAACTTAGGCCTGCCATGTGGCCTCTATTTACATTCTCTGGTCCATTGGGGTGACTATGTACGAGCAAGATGTAGGCTCTTCTTGTATGTACAATATGGTTTTAGGTTCTCCTTTGTCCATTTGCATGGGTGGAGCTAAGGGGTTTTGTTGGTAACATTGCTCTACAGCTTGCAAGGCATCCCTATATCATGGCATATCTGGGAAATGATGGGTATAATGCCCATAATGGTCACATATGGCACACACATAGTTGGTGTGCAATGCTTTCCCTTGGGTGTTCATGTCTTGTTCCTTTTTATGGGAACTTGAGGTAGCAACATTTCTTTTGGTGTGTAGAAAAGGTTTTAATTCATCTAACTCTGGGAAAATATTAGTAGGGTGGCCTACAATATCGAATAATGTGCAAGGTTGTAATGCCTAGGGAACTTGGGCGTTTTGACTTTCTTCCCTTTTTGTTATTTTTCTTGGTTGCAGTAGCTAGTGCTGCTACTAATGTTTCATTAACTGTTGTGGCCTCCTCAGGGGTGATAGGGATTATTTCTATAGAAGTGATGCTAGGAATTCCTAGCATGGATGGTGGGACCAAATACCACACACGTATTATCAAATCCATATTTGGAAATGTTATATTTTCTAGGATTTTTTTTAACACAAAACCACATGGGGGGTATAAACATGGGGTTTGAAAAATGGCTTAAGGTAGGAATTTCGTGCAAGTGGCATCGGTCTACGTACTACTAGTTTCCATGTATGGGCTAGTTTCTGCGTTTGATGAGAGAATCATGCACACTGGTGCCCCCGTGATTTCTAGGACTCCCTCTGGTATGATATGGGGATCTCCTAGGAATGATCCTAGGATGGATGATGGTTTGAACTGACCGGGGCCAAATTCTGTATATCACATAAGTGGTTTGGTAGATGTGTCTATGTACAGTAATACGACATCAAAATTCATCATGGGTTTCTTATCATAGTATGTGAACTAGTCGATGGTGATGATCCAATCGTCATGGGGGGATATCATTACCCTAAAGTCAGAGGATGTGATTGCATTCATGGCATACATAACTCCACCCAAGGAGTATATTGTATCTAGTTGTGCATCTAAGACTTCAATGTCTATAAGAATTTTCTTTCTGGCCATGCTTACAGAGACATTTTGATATAGACTAACGGGGGCTAAAGGGAACCCGTCGTATGCTATAAGAATGATGTCGGATCATTTCAATTCAGGTGATCCTAACTTTTTACAAATTAATTTGGACATGATACATGTGGATTCTCCTTCATCAACGATGCATCAGTGTACGGTGATGTTCCAAACTGAAACTGGTAATTGGAAAGAGACTAGAGAAGGGGTTCGATTGCACCTAATATGGAAATTAAGGCTTCCCGTTATCTTGGGAAAAATTTTACGACTTCCAAGGCTAACATAGTATCTGTTGATTGTGCTAAATCATCAACTATGTTGTATCTATGAGAAGCTTTAGAGTGATATCTTACATTTCTGGTTGGTCCCTTGACCGTTTTTAAAAGGGGCTCTATAGGTACTTTGGATATGGTTAACGATGCATTAGGTGAACTCCTTCCCATACTTGATAGGTTGGTGTCCAGGGGGGTATCATAGTTCCTATTCCTTGTTTGGAAGAACAATTATTTGACAGTCATGTAAATTTTGTGACTGCCACCTCTCGTATCATGTTGGGGTGGTTGTTGTTGTTGGGTGTTAACCACTCCTTAGTGGGGGGAAGGTTGCTGCATTACAACAGGTTTTTGGGTAGGTACCCCTTGTCTATGGTTACCCTAAAGTTTTTTCAGTTCGGGGAGCTTGGGACAGTGGTGAGTGTAATGGTCGTATTCACCACATATGGCACAAGAATTATTTGTCCTTAGATTGGATCTCTTGTTTTTTCCTTGGGAGATGTTATTTAGACCATGGTTTTGATTTTGATTGGGGTTGCCCCTAGACTAAGATCATAGGGGTGTTGGTGATTACTGCCACATGTTCAAAGTCTCCCTTTCATTCATTCATAGGCTTATTTTTCATAGCATTTGGAAGGTTATTGTAGTTCTCATGGTTGTAAGACTGGCGCTATTGAGCTGGGATGGTTACACTAGGTTCGCTGATGCATTGTTTTGCGGTGGTGGATTTTGTGCGAGGAAAGGGGGATATAGGTTCCCTTGTCTTTGATTGGTGTAAGATTGTTGGGGGGATTCTCTTCCATCAACATTCCTAGCTAATTACTCGTTCCCCTACGAGGGAGGGTATGGGCCTCCCTGCTATTGATGGTATGGTATCACCCTATTTGTCATTCTATGAAAAGGTGAATATTGACTTTGGTGGTAGCCAGGTTGCATCATGTACTGGGTAGAATCATATGAGTATCCTTGGTACTCGATATTTTTGCCTAGGTGACCTTGATTCAAGTACCCGATCAAACCATCTATAGTAGTCGACGTGCATAGTAAATCTATATACTTTTGCAGGCGCAGGGTGTTTCGTAGGAAATTGTAAATATATATTGACTCGGTTCAGATGAGTTCAAGCTTCTAGGCTTTGCTAATGGCATCCCCCTGGGAGGTAGGTTTCTGTGACGCCATGTCTTTTGAGATTTCTGATATAAGAGTTTTCAAAAATAAGTCTAGCAACACTCTATTGTCAAGTTCATCTTTACACAAACTACAATTTCACTGCCATTAATGGAGATGGTTCGATATATGGATGGTTGGCATTTGCCTAAAATGAGTGAGAAATTCCATTTATGAATCATGGTGAATGGGTAGATGAAAATAAGTGAGGCATGCAGTAGTGAGGGCGCTAAATGTTCCATTTCAAGCATAAGGGAGCTCGACATACCATTTCATCGCAGGCCCTATTAGGGTGCGTTGAAAAATTCTTAGTCGAATAGTATCATCAATGATACTATTGGACAAACACCACAACTGGAAATTCATAATATGATTACCTAGGTGTTCCATTTGGTTCCCTTCAAATTTTGTTATATTTGAGGGGAGCTTCATGGGCATGGGAGGCCAATTAAGGTTGTAAGTAATGGGGTCATTAGTTAACTTTGTTAGATCTGGAAGATTAAGTGATGCTAAGAAGGGTAACTGAGTATTGACTACCATTTTTTGTTGTGGAAAAATAGGTTTCTAAATATGATGGTTTATGGGCGGTGCATGAGGGATATTACCCTATGGCATGCCCTGATGAATAGTTTTCTCACTCCTCAAACGGGTAGCTCTCCTATGCCCTCAAGGGTTTGTGGGAGGAGTTGAGAGTGGTGACCCTACTGGGGTTTCCACTGGTGTGGTGTTGGGTGACCCTTGGGGGTTTCCAATCACAGATGCCCCGATAAAGGATGAACCAATAATGGTGGTGGTGTGTCATCTTTGATGCCTAAATGGTGAAAGACCTAGAACTCCTCACTCTAATGGGGGGAGGTCCAAGAAACACCTAGATCGACGAGGTCCCATTATGTCCATTATGGTGTCGACTAGCTTAATCATGGTGATACTTGTGGTTTTCTTGAGGAAGGAAGATTTTTATCAAAGAAAATATGATCACATGCATAAAAAAAGTGAAAAAATAAGAGGTAAGTTTTCCTTTAAATTAACTATACGTGATCAAGCAAGCAAGAAATATGGTTTTGTTTGTTTTTCATATGATACTCAAAAGCCTATATAGACATATTCATCCTTACACTCTTAATGTAACTAGGCCTTGTGAATATGTATTTTGATGGGTACTAGGGCTAACGTCCCGAAAGAACTGGTGCCGCCTTCCAACAATCCAAGAATCGACCAAGGTAATGCTAAGAGGATCAAGTGCTTCATGCATCGTCACCTATAGGGAAGGACAGCCTAGTTTTGGCCACTAAATTACTGTCATCTCACGTGAGCGTTCGAGTCTTGAGATTCTTGGTATTCAACTACCAATACTGAGCACTAGATGGGTTAGGTAGCCCCAAAGAGTATGACAGGCACTGGGCCTAAGCTTAACCCCCTCTGAAACTGGTCTCTCGAAATGCTCAGGTATTTGTTCTGTGGGTGGATAGACATATTTTAAGATCATAAAAAGTTAACATATATGTTTCAAAATGTATGATGACCACATTGGCTTATTGGATGGCTACCCCTGATGGTCCTAACTTAAACTATAATTTCTTTTGTGGCCCCTTACGGGAGAATTTAGTGAGTTCAATTAGTGATTATTTTTAGAGAGTATCAATTTTCTTAGGGTGTGCCTTGCTGAAGTAAATATAAGAAGAGAATAAAGGTCCCAACACACTGGGTGCCTTTTGGTCCAATGCTTACCAATGCTTCATGTGTGCTTTGCAATGTATAATCACAAGTGTTATGATATGTGGATATTCATTTATCCTTCACGATGCTTTTCTAATTACCCTATGTGTGATTGTTCCTTGCAAAAATAAACAATGTGCGGATTATGCGTCACTTACACCTTGCCTAGTTAGACTAATTTTTCACTATAGGGAGATGGAAATTTGACTTAGGAAAGTGTTCATATGCATACCCAGGCTCACCATGAGGTGCAAGGGTGGAAAAATTTACTTGCTTTCTTGTCGACAGTTTGGTCCTAGTCTCGATTCCTAATGCAAAATTAAACTAATCTAATGCAAAAATTGAAAAACTTGAACTAGGTAAAGATATGTGGATATATGGACCACTTACTTTTATGCTAATTACGCTATGTGTGTTTTTGGGGTTCCCATGTTTTGGCCAGGTTGGCAAGACCAAAAGATGAGACAACATCAGAACCACTTTCAGACCTTAGAATCTAGCCCTCCTGGGTCTAGAGAGGGATCTCTCTATATCAGCAAAGATTTTATGTCTTTGAAGCTCTATGTTTGAGATGTTAGGCTACTTATAGGCACAGGGTTTGTTTGTTTGATTTTTGATTTGGTTGTTAGGAATCAGGAAAGAAGGGTTCAGTATAAGACAAGGTTGTGCGAAGAGGATCTTAGGCATAGGAGAGATAATTCAGAAAACATTCAGGACCATTGGGCAATGGAGTTATGAAAGGGTTTACTTGCTATTCAATATGCAGGCTTTCAGTTGGGCTAGTCATCTAAAGCATTGGATCTTAAAGATGATAATGTGGCATGAAAGGTAGAAAGAAGATGAAAGGCAAGGAAACCTCCAAGGTGACTTTTCAGAAATCAAATCCAAGGATAGGACATGCCATTGGATGACCTGTGATCTGAAACCAAAAAATTAAACTCTTCATACAAGGAACATTAAAGATTTAGAACACAAAGTTAAAGGCCTGAGATCAGAGAGAGACTTTGAACTCTCAATGCTTTAGCCTCCAGCTTAAGGGAACTTAGAAAGGTTCAATTAATTGAGAAGGATGCTAGTGAGACAGAGACAAAGTTATAAACTCTCAGTATCTCAAATCATTCAATGAAAGCCTAAAAAGAACATCTGTGAACAGTTTAATTAATTCATACATTAGCTAGCAGCATATGTTTTGACCACTACACTGGTTAGATAAATTGAAATCAGTCCTCAGATAACACATACAGTAGAAAACAGTGAAGGCAAGGAGAGCAGAGACATAGGGTACCTAACAAGGGTAAATCCTATGTCAGTTTTTTGATGCGAGCCAGAAGAAATGAAATGAGATGAGTTATAAGGTAAAACAAATACAAAGATAGAAAAGCATCACCAACTGCTTTAGATCAGGATCCAAAGAAATGTGCTTGTCATATTAAGAGCGACACCAGTCATGTACAATATTGCCAACAACTTGATACTCAGTCTGAATACATCTCCCTTAGCCTATCTTACAAATTTACACAGAGACTATGCCTAAAAGAGAAACAGCTTGCAGTTCTCAGATATCCAATCAAAAACAACCTTTATAATGTTCATTCATGAATTTTTATAGCTGAAAGAAGAACAGAGGAGGTAGGTGAAAAACTAAATGTAGCATTAAAGCTCAGAAGAGGAAGAGGGTTGAGGCCCCATTCTGTTTTAAATCCTGGGCATTTATCTTCAGTACTCTTTCGATGAAAGAGTGGCATTTGTCAGGCTACCATTTACTCTAGGTATGTCTTTGATGTACTTGTTGTAGCACTTCTGCAATACTCTGGTGAACTGAACAAAATCAGATTAATGATTTAGGTCTGCCATACTCTGTAACAAATGCCTTTGATAGCATAGGACTGTTATCAGGGGGAGATTTCCTCAGGGACACGAAATAGCATGTAGATGGTATGGGCACTTTGTCCTTTATGTAAATAACATTCTGTTGATGTGAAAACCTAACAGTATTATTTTCTGTGCACTGGACCTTCTGTGTGATCCACGATGTTTTCGATCTGGTACCATGCCTTTCAATTACTGACTGCAGGCTTCAAAAAATCTTTGATTACCAGTCTTAAATTATATGATCTTTTACTGATACTCTTTTGCGGCTCTTGTACTATTCATATTTGTGAAAATCGAGCTTTAATGCCTCTGGAATGGTTTGGAAGAGTTTAACCCTACTCCTTTAATGAAAGGCATGTCATAACACCTTCCAAGGCTTTTCTTCATAATTTTTGATCTCTGCACATGGTCTTCACTGTGTTCTCCATCACTGTAATAGAGACTGGGAATCATGGTGGTTTTCTGCCTGCCTGTAACCCTGCAAAACACGCAAACACGTTAAGAAAACCATGCAGGGGAAGGGTGGATGCAGCGGGGACAATGAGAATGGTCGTGCAGACTAGTGAAACGGTGGAACAGTGCAGGGTGATGGTGAAAAAATGAAGCGAAACAATGGAGAATGATCTGGTGAAGGTTGGCGGAGTGCAGTAAAATTTGAATGCAAACTTTTGAAATTTGACCTTTGAATGAAATATAAGGAGGACAGAGGAAAAAGAAAAAAAAAACATGGAATGGTGACGTGGAATTTATAGGGGGCTCACATGTTTTGTATCTTTTATGAGAAAATAGTTTTTTTGGATAACATATGTGGATTGAAGGCCACTTACTTTTTCCTACTTAAACAATGTGTGATTTGTAAAAATAAAAACTAAAATTAAAATTGCTTGGTTGCTAAGCTAAATTATAGCAAGTAAGCATCCTAACCAGTCATGAAATACCTGAACATAGTGATCGAAATTTTTTTATGGGTTACCAAACACTTTACAACTGTAAAAAATGAGGAAAACCAAGTAAAAATGGGCCTGCTCCCTACCGTGCGGCTTATCCACCCACAGGCGTGAAGTGCACATCTGTCAAAACAAAATGTGTGTAGTCGGAATTAGATCCTGACAGTTACATTTAAGTTTTTTTAAATATCGTTTGTTTGAAGACTAGAGACATTGTTAATTTTTTGAAAATACTATGTATGATTTAGATTGTTCTTTTTCCTAATACAAAGACCGTGCTCATGGTTCCGGTTCTAGTTTCTTCATTAATGGGTTTATAGTCTGCTAGGATCTCAACCTATTCTATCACAGATTCATATTATGTTGCAACCTTTAGATTAATATCATGGATTAAATTTATGAATGCTTTCATAGTATTAGTTTTAGAATGACTGTGTCATATTTTTCTTTCCTAGAACATCTCATGAAAGTAGATTCTTCTATTTTCCAATTGGATTATGGTTGAGGTATTAGAGCTCACAGTTGTTTAGTTTCTTTACATGTTTTTACACTGCTTTCCTACATCAGATCCTCGATTATGTGTATAATTGGATGCTTTTAAATCATGCGAAGAAGTTGACTCTGTCATACTTCCAAATTGGATGCTTGAGTATTTAACCTATACAATAATTGAGTTTTTACATGCCTTTACACTGCTTTCCTACATTTTCTCCCCAATTAAATGTATAATTGAATGCTTGTAAATCATGCCAATAATATGACTCTGTCATACTTCCAAATTGGATGCTTGAGTATTTAATATATACAGTAATTGATTTTTTCCTTACATGTTATTTAAATGCTTCCTTAGATTAAATTTGTAAAACTAAAGTGTAATCAATTGCTTGTAAATAATGTCAAGAGGGTGAGTTTGTCATAATTCTATACTTAATGCTTCAGTAGTTCATCATACAATAGTTGTATTTCCTTTGAATCTGATTTTATTTACATTAGCATTTTTCCTTTCAATTCTCGGTCATGATATTCATATTCCAATCCATGGAGTAGAACTAAATTAAGATAGATTAGAATTACTTTTAATTTCAAAATCTCAAATTGATTAGAATAGATACTCTGTTTTTAGATCAGATTCTAACCATTCAAAGTTTGATTCATTTTTATTCAAATTAGAATAGTTAAAGAACACTTCATTTTCTTCCTTCTTTCAAGATTAGTTTTAAAACTTAAACTTCATTAAATTTAGTTTATTCATTTAATAGTTATCATTTCTTAAAATTAAAATTTTGACATAAAGAAAAAAATCCTCCAAAACAACATAAAAACTGTAATATTCCTAATTTAGCATGCGGCTAATAGCAATATTATTTTTTCTCTTAATGTCTAGTTAGATGAATAAATGGGTAAGGAGGCGCATAAGTTGCGTAAGTAGACATAAAATATCTCTTAATGTAAAAATGGATCATGTTAATAACTAGATCAAACATCCTCATGTGTGAATAGGGTCTAATATGTGTGGACGAGGTCAAGTTCGACCAAGTCAACAACATTAATATGTGAGGAGTGGATCATAAATAAAGACAGCTCAGTGTGAATGAAGATCAATCTATCTTGTCAAAATACAGACACCTTGGGTGTGAATGGAGACAATGCATGGAGAATAATTCATGGTTGACAAAATCAAACAACGTTGTAAATAGATGAGTGGGACTAATGGAGACATCGTAATTGAGGTGGAGAAGCCTTTGCATAGAAGCAACCTCATAATTGGGTGGGACAAATAGTGAGGAAGCTAAACAAGTATATAATGGAGGGAATGGCAGCCATATGGGGCATGATTGAAGATTATATTTTGTATGTGATATGTTTCGACTTCTTGCATTATTTGGTTGTTTAGCTAAGTTTGTTGCAGTATTTAGTGGAGGGGTTTTCTCATGCGGTTATTCACCACTCTTGCTTGGAAATCTTGCTTAAGAAATCTAAGAGGATCATCTTGTGCTACATTTTCCACTATCTAGTGTTAGGCCAAGTAGTCACCTTCAAAAACAGTGTAGTCCCTTGCAGAAACTACGTTATTACTTAAGGTATTACAGTCGAGAGGTTTTATCCCTTGTTTTATGAGCCAGTTTCCTAGAGGAGGATCAACCTTTTTCCTAGAAAGCTAGTAGGAGTAGCTACAACCATTTATTTTCATTATCAGCCATATTTATGTAGTGCTTCAGCCATACAACATGATTCATCCATATATATGCAACAAATACTTCATGTATCTCATGTTTGTCAAGAAACCCTTGCCGGGTGATCTTGGATTTCTATAAAAAGAGACTAGATCTTTGTTTTTGGGTCTCTCTGATTAATACATGAGAAAATCTGATATGTCTCACTATTTTTCCATATAACCCTCAAATAAATACACTGTAACTTTCTGTAGTAATTTCTGTGTTGCAGTAGTCTTGGGGATTTAGTGTTTTTGGGCTGTTTGGAGCATGGGAGGCCTGTTTAACTATGTAAAAGTGATTTTTTCCTAGTCTCCTTTCACATTTCGTTGTAATAATGTCAGATCTAATGGATCCATGGGTTTTTTTTTTTTTTAATACTTATATTTCATAAAAATGCACTTTTCATGCATGTATTGCTGATTTTCCAATTTGGGAATATTACAGTGGTACCAGAGCTCTAATCTTGGCTCAGCCTGTGTACTTCAACCATTATGGAGTCTTCTCATGGAAAGGAGGAGATCTTCAAAAGGAATCAAAGAAAACCCTTACTATTTGAAGGGAAAAAGTTCTCAAAACTTCTTCTACAAACTCTGCATGGAATCAATAAAGACATCAAAGAAATGAGGAGGGAAAAACATGGAGATCCCTCAACAAGATCTATACATGAGGAAAGCTCTAGTTCCTCATACTATGGGTGTGAGCATTCAACAACACCATCAGATTTAAAATTCTCTACCAGCCATATGTTCATCATGAATGAGATGGAGAAAGGAGATGTGCTTAAGAAGGAGAGTCTTGGTGATTATTTGCAAGAGTATGAAGCTCAATCTAAGGGGTTCAAAGATCACTTGAAATTCCAAGGGTTTTGCAAGATCAAGGAGGAAATAAGCACAAGGAGTAAGCAGCATGATGTGGGTAGATTTTTCCTATCTACTTTTGATGGATCACCTAAATGTCTAGCTAGGGTTTGGGTGGAGGAGCTAAAGACCTATGTGCAACAACATCAAGTTTCTGAAGGTGAAGCCATTAAAGTAGAAGAACTACATTTTGAAGGTAAGTCTTATGCTTGGTGGCTGTTTGCATATTTTTCCTTAAAGAATGCAAACACATCTACTTATGCAAAGTTCATTAAAAAAGTAGTGGAAAGGTTTGATGAAATTTTTTATGACACACCTTCTATGTAGCTCATCAAACCAAAACAAAAAAAACCTTTGCATGAGTTGGAAGGATCTATAAATCCATTTCAGAAAACCATTGAAGGGGATGAAAACTTTTACAACTTGCCAAAGGTAAAGTCCCCATTGCATAATGAACTTTCTTCTCAAGAGAAAGACATGGAAGTCCCTCTTTCAAGGGAAGACCAAGATCCAAGGTATTTTACTGTTGATAAGGCATTTTCAACTATTGATGAGGAGGAAGAGAAGGCCGGAGATAACATCGTAGTTATATCAAGACCACATCCAGTACCTGATGAAGAGGAAGATGGAGCCCTTGCTCCAAGGAGAGAAAACCTTCCACTCTTGCAAGAAGTTTCAAAGGATATCACATATAGAGATCATGGTACAACCCACGTGTAGCATGTGCCATCATTATAAAATGGTGATATCTTGAAGATAGAAGGAGATAAATGGGAGGACATGTATCATATGATGAGGATCACACACCCCTCTCTATTTCAGAAGTTTGATGCATAAAGGAAGCAAGAATATTTGATCAATGAAGGCAAGGACAAATCATTCCATACACATATACATCATGCTCTATGCCTTGATGTCTCTTTGCATGGAGGCATTTCACCAGGGAGACCCCCTGTTTGGAAAAATAATAAAGTGTTATCTATACTTGGAGCAGCATTGGCATAATTGGCTAAGGAAGGAGCCTTGGAAGAAGCTAGCACAACGCAGAGAATCTTTGATGGGATCAAAGGAGAGGTAAACAATTTTCTGAAATGGTCATTGCTATCTCCCACTCAGCTATTTGGGCTAGAAAAGGAGGATTCAGAAATCTATGATGACATGAATATGATGTCAAATGGCCACTCCATATCTTTGGGGAAACCAATGATATTCTCACATAAAAAGAAGATATATGAACATGACCAGAGGATAACAACACTCTTGCATGCATGGGCCAAATTAAGGAAGTTTTGGAAGGAAAAAACTTTTCAAAGAGAGGCTGACTTCCATCTGCTTCAATCTTGTCTTGAGCAAGATCAATTGCAAGAGAGGTAACAAAATAAAGTTGATAGTACTCCAACATGTGACTTTGGCATCAATCATATCGGAGAGGAGAGCCATGCTATGATAGGGGATGCAATTCATATTTCTACAGTGCTGTCATTGCTGGGGAGCCTAGATCCATATTGGGAGCCCCAACTCCTGATGGAATATTCAAAGAGCCTCTTCACATGTAAGGTTCTTGATGGGCAAGTGATGGATTGGATGTATAAAGTAGTTGATGGAGTCATTTATTTCCATGATCAGATTTACTTGACTAAAGACTCCAAGCTCAAGGATAAACTACTGCATGCAGCTTATGAAATCTTGTTTTCTAAACCCACTAATTTCATTAGATCATACTGTACTATCTTAGATGGATTCATGTGGAAACAATTGAAAGAAGAGATGCACTCTCACATGAGGAAGTGCATATATCATTTGTTGGTTGAGGAGAAACATAGGTCTTGGGAAGAGTTATCATTACCACCTCCTTATTCCTTGGGTGTGAGAGGGAGCTCATCTATAAGCTACTTCACTGATTTGAACCAAGTGTATGGTAACACTTATATTTCTGAACATCATGATGTATTTACTATATGCTTGTATTCTCTTAACACTTATATACAGGGAATTGATCCAAGAGGGGATACATTTTCTTATGGGCTTCATGGGATACTTGGGGCCATGAGAAATGAAGATGTTGACCATTCCATAAAATATTTTGGTGAGATGTTTTATTCTTCATGGTGTGCTTCATTAACACCAACCATCATACACCTTTTCAAAGCATGCAAGAAGAATGGGGTAGCAAACAAGTTGTGGGAAAAACACTTGTTCTATCATATTCTATGGTAGTTAGGAGTAAAACTGTGTTGGTTTCACATCAGGGACCATTGTCCTTCTCCTTTACTACATATGGTAGCTAGCATGACTCTAATTATTATTCCATATGCTGAAGATGTTGTTATCTTTGTTGAGAACATGGTTCGAGAGAAGACACATTGGTTGGATGTGTTATCCACCTATAAATTTATTATAGCGAAAGGTGGCTAAAACTTTTGGAGCCTTCAAGGAAAAAATTTCATTGCTAAAAATTGTTAGCTCTTGAAGACTCTTGAAAGGCCTCATGCCTCTGTCCAAAATCTTCATTACCTTTGCCATTTTATACTCAGAAATTCTACTGAAATCATGAGAAGAAACTGCTGCAAAATCATCATTTTCCCCCTTCTCTCACTCCAACTAACCTTCATTTGCTCCCCTTTTTCTCCATAAAAACTCCCTTGTTTTCATGATTTCTCTTCCTCCCTTCATGAAAATCCACTTCACATGGTTAAAAACTCACTTTTTAACTTTACCGAAACCCCCCAAATCCATTGAAAACCTTGAAAATTTTCATAAAAAACAAAGTTTTATTGACTAAGGACTTAAGCCCCTTTGGGCTAAGTCCTAAACCACTTCCCCCACATGCCCACACCCTGGAACCACGTGATAAATGGTTTTGGTGCTTATTGCATCGCAAAGTTTCAAAGTGCGCAAGTTCAAAATGTTCAAAATGCGATCAGCCCCTTTGTTATAAGCCCCGGATCTCATGCTTTCATTTTGAAAAACCAAGAGTCATGGCCCCGACGCTTATCGCATCGCAAAGTTTCAAAGTGCGCAAGTCTTCTGCCATGATCCAAAAGTTTCGATGCGATTAGCCTTTTTGTGTTTAAAACCCTGATCGCATTATCATTTCATATAACCCATAAGCCCGCCTCAGGTGGTTAAACCCCTATATATTTCACTCTCGATCATTATTTTTCTTTGTAAAAACCCAAAACCCACTTTTCCAAAGTTTTAATTAAAAAACTTAAATCACGTGTTGAATATGAAAATGGGTTGATTGAAAAGAACCGATCGCATGATTGCAATCGCAGAAATCAAATTGGTTGACTGAAAAGAACTGATCGCACGATCACAGAAATAAAATGGGTTGATTGAAAAGAACCAATCGCGCGATCACACGATCACAGAAATAAAATGGGTTTATTGAAAAGAACCGAACGCGCGATCACGCGATTGGGTCATATATGTGTAAACCCCGCTTCCGACTGTCGATCTCTACGCGATCAATGGATCAGATTCAATTTTCTTCCACCCATTCTGCGATCTCTCTCGATTAATCCCAACCGTTGGATGATGCCATCCAATGGCTATGCTCCTTTCCCCACCATCTGAAGCAGTCTAAACCTAAAAACGCATGATTTCTTAATTGATTTTGTGTTTTACAGGTGTTTTAATGGTTTTCCATTGTATAATGAAGGAAAGCCGAGGGTTGGGAAAGACGTTTCCTGCGCCTTCTAGCTATTAATAAAAACCATTCACAGGTTTAAATTCAATGATTTATCAATGTTTCATGAGCGTTGATAGCATGTAAATGGCCTGTGCAGCCCTGCACATCGACAAGACACTGTTTTATTCAAAAAACAGTTAAAGAGTATAATTTTGAAGACAAAGCACAACAGATGAAGATTAAAGATAGATCTGGGGAATTACGGCTAAGAATGATTATCAAAATGTTGGCAATATGATGCAGAAGTGTTGTCCTTGATGGCAACCCACTTAATGAAGATGAAGACATGAGACTGTTGGCATGTGTTGTCCTTGATAGCAATACACCTGATGAAGTTATTCTTGACTTGATGGACTTGGTAAATGATGTAAATCTGATGTGAAATGATGTTAGTTAGCAACATGATGCTGAGTGTTGTCATTGAATGGCAACCCACTTGATGAAGAATATGGAAACTTACTTGATGAAGTTGTGCTTGATAGAATATGTTCTTGATGAAGTAAATCTGATGTATGTACAGTGAGTACAGAAGGCAATGAAGAAAGGAATTCAACATGTGATAGATCTATGATAAAAATAGTATGTCTCAAGGCATACACGGATTTGTCTAGGGGAAGTCGCGTATGCACGCGGGAAACAACGTTCCAAGTCACGTATGGGAAAAAGCGCTCATAAAGTACAAAACCAGGGGTAACCACCATGGTATTGACCCATTGTATCGAGTAATGATTCGTCTATGTGACCCCGTCCAGGAATACCATCGGAAGTAATATTGTTTTGGCTCATGGTATTGAAAAAGGGGCTCGTGGTATTGAAGGCTCATGGTATTGTTTTGGCTCATGGTATTGAAAAAGGGGCCCGTGGTATTGAAGGCTCATGGTATTGAAAAAATGGCTCATGGTATTGAAAAAAAGGGTAAACCTATATAAAGAGAACAAATTCATTGTGCAAATCATGAGTGTGGGTGCAAGATGTCTGAGCTTGAATGAATACTTCTCTCTAAAGTATATCTGAATGGAAAGGGTTATAGTTGAATGATAGATCTGAATGTATGATGCACCAATGATGAAGAAGGGGATCTAGATCTGATATGTTCTTGTACTTGCTAGATGCATTTATGGCGATTAGATACGTGATGAGCGAACATCTGTCTGAAGTAAAGGGTTGAATCTGAACTGAATATCTGATCTGAAGAAGTATGCAGCTCTGTAATGGTTGAATATCCATACGCTAGTTAGCCGCAGAGGAAGCGCGTATATACGCGGCTTCTCTGAAGAAAAATTGCATATGCGCAGTGAAGTTTATGTGCATATGTATACGCTGGTTGATGTGGACGGAAACGCGTATATACGCGACATCAGTGAAAGAAAAGCGCGTATGCAAACTAGGGTTTGCTGAAGTATGGGGTATGAAATGTCTGATCTGATCTGCTGTGTTTTAGCTATCTGTTGTTGATGTTTGACTGTGCTTAAATGTATGGAGAGGGTCCAGTCTGAAAATATGATGAAACGTGGCCTGCAAGTTGTGTTCTATTGAATTTGTTGGATCCAATGTGAAAATTGATGAAACGTGGTCCATAGAGGTGCTGAGGGTTGTAGCCTTCAGTCAGGGGGTCGTAGCTCCCTTCCAGGTGAGGCTGGTAAACGAGATCGGGGGGTCGTAGCTCCCTTCCAGGAGAGGCTGGTAAACGAGTCAGGGGGTTGGAGCTCCCTTCCAGGAGAGGCTGGTAAACGAGCGCAGGTGGGTGCCTGCGTGCTGGTCAAGTCTGCGCCAGCACATATGTTGTAAGATGTTTTCTCTATAATAAAATATTGAAGGGTGAGCAACTGCAGCGGTGGTTTTCTCCCGACTTGGGTTTCCACCTAAAAATCCTGGTGTTCATGTGTGATGCTTTGTGTGATGGTTTATTCTTTTCTTACTGCACATGTTTACTGTTTATAGAACATCTAATGAATGAATGATGGAATGATATAAGTGAAGAACTAATGGCATAATTAGATCTCTGTGTATACGCGAGTTTTATGAAGGATATCCGCGTGTATACGCTACTTGGCTTCAGCAAAGTAGCGTATGGGTTTTAAGGAATGAAAAAGTAAAATTTTTTGAATATGCAGTAAATACTGATTCACCCCCCCCTCTCAGTATTTTTCCCAACAATTGGTATCAGAGCGGGTCCTTCTGCAGAAGCTTGATCGCTTGAAGGAGATCCGTCGCAATGGGAAGTCAAGAAGGAGTAATGTCTATAAAGCCACCTCTATTCAATGGAAGAAATCTGATATTCTGGAAGGTACGAACAAAAGCATATCTGCAAAGTCTTGGTGCAGATGTATGGGAAATCGTGGAAGAAGGTTATCAATACCCGACAAGTATTCCTACTGATGCAGCAGAAAGGAAGAAGTATGAAACCAATGCCAAAGCAGTAAATGTCTTGCTAGGAAGCATGTCTGAATCAGAATTTGCTAAAGTAATGTAGCTACATTCAGCAAAAGAAATATGGGACAAAATCATTCTAAGCTATGAAGGAGACACAAAGGTAAAAAGTGCAAAACTCCAAACTCTTAGAATTGAATATGAAAATTTGAAGATGCATAGTGATGAAAGTGTTGCCAGTTTCTTTCTTTGTCTAGATGATATTGTAAATCGGATGAGAAATTTGGGTGAAACCATAACTGATACTACTCTGGTAGAAAAAGTCTTAAGATCCTTGACTTCAAGATTTGACTCTAAAGTTTCAACTATTGAAGAAAGGCAAGATCTGCAAACTCTTACTATTGTTCAATTACATGGTATTTTGACTGCTTTTGAAATGAGACAAGGAGGTCCTTCTCAAATCAGAGAAGCTGCTTTTAAAATGTCTACAAAAGGAAAGGAAAAGGAAGTTGTCAAAGAAACCAGCTATATATCCGATGAAGAAGAAGCGAATTTCATGAGAAAAGTCCAACTAGGAACTGGAAGATTCAAAGGTAAGCTTCCCTTCAAATGTTTTGAGTGTGGAAAAGTTGGTCACTATGCTGCTAAATGTCCTTATAAAGAGAAACATGGTAAAGGAAAACAATTTGAAAAGAGGAAGAGTTATTATGCAAATGAAGATGATGATGAAGTATCCAGTGAAGATGAATAAGATTCTGACCAAGCTCTACAAGTGCTCATGGAAAAGAAGCAAAAGAAGAAGGTTACTCGAGGAAAGGAGATACCTCAGAAATCATGTATAGCAAATATTGAAGAAGATGAAACAGATTCTGACGAAGCTCTACAAGTTCTCATGGAAAAGAGGAAAAAGTAGAAGGCTACTCGAAGCAAGGAGATATCTCAGAAAATTGAAGAAGATGAATCTGATAGTGATTTGGGCCCTTGTAATCTTCTTTGTGCAAGCAATGGTGTAGAAAGTGAAAGTAAAGTTGTGGATCTAGAACAAGCTTTCAAGATCAAAGTTGAAGAACAACAAAAGGAAATTGATAAGAAAGATTCTATCTACAAAGAGATGATCTCTCAAATGAAAGATCAAATAGAAATGCTGAATGGACAGGTGGACAAGTATCAAAGGTTTCATACTTATGCATCCAATCGAATTAAAGAACTAGAAGCATAAATCAATGATCTAAATGCAGATCTCGAAAAATCAAGCAAGAAGAATGAAGGACTTGAAGCTGCAATCATCTTTCTACAAACAGATCTTGAAGCATCAAATAAGAAGAATGAAGAACCTCTGTCATTTGAAAAGGAAGGCCTTGAAGCATAAATCATCTCTCTCAAAGAAGATCTGGAAAAATCAAATAAGAAGAATGAAGAAATACAACAAACATGTGAAGAAAACGAAAATTGGTTGAAAGAAGAGATTCTAAATCTGAAGGATCAAGTAGAAGATGGAAGAAGGAAAGAAGAAAGCTTGACGAAGCAATGTCAAGCCTTGGAGGTTGAGGTAAACATTCTCAAAGTTAAATTAGAAGAAAAGGTTAAACTTTTGAGGTTTCAAGATAGTACTAACATTTTGGACAATATTCTAAGTAATCAAAGGTCTCCTGCTATCAAACTTGGTCTTGGTTTCCATGAAACTGTTAAAGGAGAATCTAGCTCACAAGGAAGTGTTAAAAATTCAGAGGATGTCAATGCAAAACCTGAAGTGTTGAAAGAGACAAAAGATCAACCAACAATCATGAATTCTCAAAGGAATTCATTCAAGAACGTTGAATGTTTTAAATGTCATAATTATGGGCATGTTGCAGCAAATTGCAGAAGTAGAACAATTCAGCCACAAACAAACATATTCTACTTAGAAAGGTACTCTGGTTTCTTCAAGGGATATTGTTTTTCATGTAACAAGTATGGACATAAAGCAGCTGATTGTAAAAGGAGGAAGATTAGAAACACTCATTATGATTCTTATGCTTATTTCTCTGGACACATGAGATGTTATTCTTGTAACAAGTATGGACATGTAGAAAAGGAATGCAGGTTGAACAGATATGAGAAATTGGATAACTTCCAGCACACAAATAGAAAGTTCAAACAAATCTGGAAAAAGATGGAGGACCGATCAGAAACATAGGGAATTTTGACCCTACTGCAGTCATCCACTTCTGAAGCTTACTTCTCTGATTGATTGCAGGAATGATGTGGGATACATTATGAGTTTTAGTAATGTATCGTCACAGGGGGAGCAATGTATGATGTCTCTCATGATTGATTTGATTATTCTGGTTATATGTATTTCTGACAGAGCATCTGATATGAAGAAGACAAGTACAGGAAGTACAAGTTCAGGGGGAGATGAAGGAATGTGAAAATTTTCTATGCTTCACTTTCCATATGCGGGTTCTATTAACAAAATTCGTGTATACACGCGAGTTCCAACAGACACAGTCGCGTATGCATTGATGATAAGAGAATTTAAATGATAGCTGAAGATCTAGAGCAGATGTTCAGGGGGAGCATCAGTCTGACTGTTAATAACTGTATTATTGACTCAATATCAGCTTAGTTTCTTAGTTCTAAATAATGATGATATGATACATGGTTTCTTATGTTGAAGATTGTGGATGAGTCCTGTTTGCTTTTTGATGAAGAGTATTCATTGTTGAGATGAAAGTCTTATAATTCAGAGATAAGGGAAGTTCATGCAGAGATTGTTGTTGATGACTTGCTGATGAACGTATTCAGGTTGCACAAGTTAAGAAGGAGCACTGGTTCAGGGGGAGCAACAGGTTGAAAACTAATGATTGCATTGTTGGCAATATGACTACTTATTCTTGTTTTTTTTTGTGATACTCATGCTCAAATAATGATGACTTGGTACATGGCTTATTATGATGAGATTTTGAGCCCTGGTTACTGATAAGTATATTTTGTGCTCACACATGGATGAGTTGGATGTCGAGTTTGTTACTATGGTTGAGATCTTTTGCCTACATATGTTACTTAATGTTAAATATTGAAGATCTTGATGATATTGGACCACATGGATGATTGCTTGACACATATTTGAAGATGTTGTTCTGGTATGATAATCTCTCTTGAAAAGATTGTATTGATGCTGCAAAGAATCTGAAGGCTTGGTTATTAATGTGCTTATGCTGCAACCGTTGGATGACGCTTGAAGACACAACTACACTGGTCTATCTATCTGTAGTCGAGGGAAGCACTCAAATATCCCAGAAATAAGCTGAACACTGTCTTTTTCTCACAAGAGGATCAGATCTGGTTAAAATATAGAAGATGGTATTGGATACGCGGATTTCCTGAAACACAGTCCCGTATATACGCGAGTTCCTGCACAGAAAACCGCGTATGTCTGGTTGCTGACAAAATTCTGTTTGGAGTCAGCTCTCTTCAGCTCAGCTGCAGTGCTGTTTGGTATCTCTGATACTGTTTGGTCTCTGGTGGTGTTCCAGTTCTCATAACTCTATCTCTAATGATTTGATGTTTTGTTGGTAAAAGTGTTCAGGATGCACAAACTAAGGGGGAGCCTTAGTCATATGGAAAGGTTGTCTGGATGCACAGTTTCAGGGGGAGCTTTAGCTTTGCTGAGTATAATGCATTGTTGGCACTATAATGGTTCTGAAATATGTTCTCTTTCTTGAGACTTTTGGTGTTGGTTATGAAAAGTCATATTTGTATCTTGATGAAAAGGTCATGTTGAGACCCATGATGTAAATTTGTAATATTCAGTCATGTAAAGGACTTGTCAAATTTGTAAACCCACTTGGTTGGGTAGCTGAGTCAAATTTTGTAAACCCACTTGGTTGGGTAGCTAAGTTGAAATATGTAGACCCACTTGGTTGGGTACTTGAGTCTCATATGTAAAATCACTTGGATGGATATTTGATGTAAGTATGAGTCATTGGTGATAGGAAAGTCATAGAGTCTTGTACTTCATTGAAAAATATGTTTGAACATTCAGCATGATCTCAGGGGGAGCTTGGTCACTTCAGTATATCTCAGATCTACAGAACGCTTCTTCCGCATGTGGAGAAAAGGGGGAGAGTATGTTGGTTTTGATCTGCCCTTTGCCCTTGATGTCAAAGGGGGAGAGTGACATGGTGTTTGAATGGTGTCAAAAATGGAGAGAGTGACATGGTGTCATTGTATTCTTAATGTACTTATCTGTTGTGGTAACCAAACACCATCGTGGTTGCCATCAAGTCCAAAGGGGGAGATTGTTGGCAATATGATGCAGAGTGTTGTCCTTGATGGCAACCCACTGAATGAAGATGAAGACATGAGATTGTTGGCATGTGTTGTCCTTGATGGCAATACACCTGATGAAGTTATTCTTGACTTGATGGACTTGGTAAATGATGTAAATATGATGTGAAATGATGTTAGTTAGCAATATGATGCTGAGTGTTGTCATTGAATGGCAACCCACTTGATGAAGAAGATGGCAACTTACTTGATGAAGTTGTGCTTGATAGAATATGTTCTTGATGAAGTAAATCTGATGTATCTACAGTGAGTACAGAAGGCAATGAAGAAAGGAATTCAGCATGTGATAGATCTATGATAAAAAGAGTATGTCTCAAGGCATACGTGGATTTGTCTAGGGGAAGTCGCATATGCACGCGGGAAACAACGTTCCAAGTCGCGTATGGGAAAAAGCGCTCATAAAGTACAAAACCAGGGGTAACCACCATGGTATTGACCCATTGTATTGAGTAATGATTCGTCTATGTGACCCCGTCCATGAATACCATCGGAAGTAATATTGTTTTGGCTCATGATATTGAAAAAGGGGCCCGTGGTATTGAAGGCTCATGGTATTGTTTTGGCTCGTGGTATTAAAAAAGGGGCCCGTGGTATTAAAAAAAAAAAAAAAAAAAAGGGTAAACCTATATAAGGAGAAGAAATTCATTGTGCAAATTATGAGAGTGGTGCAAGATGTCTGAGCTTGAATGAATACTTCTCTCTAAAGTATATCTGAATGGAAAGGGTTATAGTTGAATGATAGATCTGAATGTATGATGCACCAATGATGAAGAAGGGGATCTAGATCTGATATGTTCTTGTACTTGCTAGATATGTTTATGAACTGATTAGATCTGTGATGAGGCGAACATCTGTCTGAAGTAAAGGGTTGAATCTGAACTGAATATCTGATCTGAAGAAGTATGCAGCTCTGTAATGGTTGAAGATCCATACGCTAGTTCGCCGTAGAGTAAGCGTGTATATACGTGGCTTCGTAGAAGAAAAAGCGCGTATGCGTAGTGAAATTTATGTGCAGATGTATACGTTGGTTGATGTGGACGGAAGCATGTATATACGCGACATCAGTGAAAGAAAAGTGCGTATGCAAACTAGGGTTTGCTCAAGTATGGGGTATGAAATGTCTGATCCGATCTGCTGTGTTTTATCTATCTGTTGTTGATGTTTGACTGTGCTTAACTGTATGGAGAGGGTCCAGTCTGAAAATATGATGAAACGTGGCCTGCAAGTTATGTTCTATTGAAGTTGTTGGATCCAGTGTGAAAATTGATGAAACGTGGTCCATAGAGGTGCTGAGGGTTGTAGCCTTCAGTCAGGGGGTTGTAGCTCCCTTCTAGGTGAGGCTGGTAAACGAGATCGGGGGGGTCATAGCTCCCTTCCAGGAGAGGCTGGTAAACGAGTCAGGGGGTTGGAGCTCCCTTCCAGGAGAGGCTGGTATACGACCGTAGGTGGGTGCCTGCGTGCTGGTAGGAGTCTGCACCAGCACATATGTTGTAAGATGTTTTCTCTATAATACAATATTGAAGGCTGAGCAACTGCAGCGGTGGTTTTCTCCCGACTTGGGTTTCCACCTAAAATCCTGGTGTTCATGTGTGATGCTTATGTGTGATGGTTTATTCTGTTCTTACTGCACATGTTTACTGTTTATAGAACATCTAATGAATGACTGATGGAATGATATAAGTGAAGAATTAATGGCATAATTAATTCTCTTTGTATACGCGAGTTTTATGAAGGATATCTGCGTACATACGCTAGTTGGCTTCAACAAAGTAGCGTATGGGTTTTAGAGCATGAAAAAGTAAAAATTTTTGAATATGCAGTAAATACTGATTCACCCCCCCCTCTCATTATTTTTCCAACACAAAAGCCTAATTCCCTAGATTAAAACACAGTCAACAGAAAATCATAAATTTTTCACTGACAAAAAGGCTTCCACCACTTCAACTGAGGCAAATTGATTCCTCAGCTACTACAAGAGCCACCTGTTGCCTCAAACCATTCAAAATAGAGGCTGAAGTTATCGATTAAGGAAATATATGCCTCCAGCAATGCCAAGAATTTAATTCTGCCACAGGAGTTTAATACATAAAATATCTGCAGAGTTACTCCAGATAGAACACAAAGCCTCAAAGTCAAATAAAACTCCCACCGAGCTTAAATCATAATTGTAAAGTTAATACAGTGCATCCACCTGTAGCTTCTCCATCGAGCCCCTCAAAAGGCCAAGAAGTCTTGAATCTGTATTAATTACCTTAGGAGATCTTTTATCAGATCTCACCTCCTCATCCTTATATAAATACTTCTGTAGAAGATGAGAAACTGTTGGTTGGTTGGTTGTTGTTTGATCACAAGTTATAATACTGAAAATCTTTGAAATAAATACATAGTCCATTGAAGTTGAAGAACAAATTGAAGTCTTGGAGGTCTTGATGATGTTGTTGCATGCTTGTTCCTGAGAAGGCTCTATCATTGGATCCATGAACTTGGCTGTTGGTGAAGTATTCTGATCTGTTTGATGTTTTCTCCTATTTTCATTCTATTCCATAATTTCTTACTACAGTAGGTTGAAAGTTTTAGGCTAAGAAATGACTCTTGGAAGCACCTTAGACCTGTTCATCCTTCACTTTTTTATGTTTTCTTCTACTGAAGTATTTTAGAGGCTTTAATCTTTCTCTTTAGTCTTCATGCTTGTTTATTTCCTTAATAGTTTGAACAATTGGTTTCAGCATGATTTATGGTTTTCCTTGCTTGTTTGTTGCCACTTAAAAACTGTTATTGAAGTCTCCCTATGAAGCTCTTTGCTTACAGTGAATCAAAGAGGTATGTTTTGATCTAGCCCTTTGTCCTCACTTAAACAGTTGGCTTAAAGGTCATTATATTTATGATCATAGATGTTTTTAGGTGTTTCCTCTTCTATGACTGTAATTATCAGTGAATCTTTTATGTTTTCTAAGTCCTTTAGAATAAAATCTTTGAGGAAATAGGGTGTTCCCCAAATCTTAGATTTCATTTTAAAAGTTGTTTTGAGATCATTATTTGCTTAAAGAATGTTTGTAGAATTTATGGTTAGCCCTGTCTATCAAATATTTCTTTATTGTTCAAGTTATGTTTTCAAGTTCCCTTCGTTGAGAATTAAACTTCTCTTTCCAAATAATTGATGTCCATCTCATTCCAAAACCAAAGGATCCCGCGGCCAAGTTAGATTTGCCCTCTGATATCCCATATCCATTGATGAGTTTGTTATGACCTTATCTTGACTCCATTGCCCAATGATCCAGACATTTCTTTGTCCTATATATCTTTCCTAGACCTTTCATGTTCTGCTGTATCAATTCAATCCAACCAAACAAACAAACAAACACCTGCACTTAATAACTAGTCTAAAACCAGTACTCAAAGCACACAAGATAAACCTTTGCAAACAGAATTTTGAGAGATACCTCTCTGAGAACAGGAGGACTAGATCCTGTAACTCTAAATATTGGTTCTAATGTTGCCTTGTCTTTTGATTTTCCAAACTATCAAAACATGGGACACCAACATAATGGCGATCACGGTGGGACCCTTATGAGTCAGTGACAATCTAAGTACCCCTTAGGACTCCAGAAATCCCTAATTTTCAAAGACTATCCAGTGATTACCAGCCACCTCATTGCCACCAACATAATGGCGATCATGGTGGGACCACTTAGTTCATAGTTGCCTAGCAAGCTCTTATAGACTCATTAGTCTTTCAAACAACCATAGAAACTCAGAAGAACCCAAAATATTTAGTTTGGCTTCATAATAAACATGGTGGTGGAACCATAAAACATTTTAACTTTACAAAAGCTAAACATTTTCCACCTGGTGACTCCACTAGCCTCCAAAAGGCCTATTACCCTTCCAGTCCTTGTAGACTCCCTTGGGAATGCATTGATCAAACCCAATCATGCTGTTGGTGGAAAACAATTTTCAAAATCTTCCACCTGGCGACTCCACAATCCCAAAATCCCTAATAACTCCACTGGCAGAAGACTCTAAACTGGTTGAAAAGATACAGTGACCTTAAACACAAAACTCAACCATTACAAGACCTAGACAATGAGAAACATATAGATGATGATCAAGACTTTATAGAAGAAGGTGAGCAAGATTATAGACAAAATAATAAAGAAAAATTACTGATCGTGATGGAGAAAATGGTGTACATACTTAGGAAAAGATTTGAAAGGTATGAGGCCAATTTAAATATTGATAATCTAGAGCAGCCCATGCTCCTTTCAAATCAAGAACAAACCAAAAAACTAAAAAATATGTATGATGAACAAGATTACAATGACAACAATGAAGAAGGTTGTCAGGAAACTCTAGATTGCCTACCTATTTCTTGTATTATGCTATTAAGAGAACTCCATAACCAGATTGCAAAAGCTCATAGTGAGCAGTGCCTTGAGGAAAACATAAGCCATTTTGAACCTACAAAATCTAAAATGGGAGAAGAGACAACACAACCAGAGTCTCTTCCTTTATGTTATGACTCATTTCAGATTATTAAAAAAGGATGGCATCCTGACAATATACTTGAAACAACTCGTGAACTTTACAGTCAAAGTGACTGCCATGAAAATCATGAGGTGTTGTTTGAAATTGAGATAGATCAGGAAAAGGAAGATAATCCTCAAAATTCCCCTACAAGCACAAGTAATCATTCCCTAGAAGAGGCTCAAGAAGACATCCAGCCTCAAAACCAGTCAACAGAAGAGGGAGAGGACTATTGTTTTTCTGTCCAAAGCAAAGAGAAAATTCCTTCTCTTTTTACAGAGGAAAAAATTGATCAGATATTAAAAAAACAGTCAGCCCTCATTTCTTTATTAGAAAAAAACACTTCTGCCCATTTTTCTACTAAATGTTGTTGTCTTGAAATGAAAAATAAACTTTTAGGTCAGCTAAAAGAACAAAATGATAACCCAATATGTTTGATTAGTGAAATTGTGTATACTAATGATTTTTCAACTTCTGATCAATTTGATGATGATGATGAGCTTCAAACAAAAACTAATCATGCAGGGCAACCAACAGTGGATTGGTGTCATGAATTTCATTATCATCAGCTTGAGAGCAGCAATCAGCCAATCAAATCCATCAGAAATAGCTTTCACATAATTGGGAATAAAAAATCTATTAGTTGTAAGGTTGAGATTAAAAAGAAAGAGGAATTTCTTGAACAGGATGCATATAAGGAGCCTCCTCCTGAAAGGGTTGAGGTAATAAAAGATACCCCTGCTCAAGAATATGATGATCTCTTTACAGAGTACAGTCCACTGAATCAGACTGTATCAAGACTACAAGAGGACAACACTGCAATATATGATGAATCCTCTAGTTCAGATAATAATGAAGATGAGGAAGAGTTTCTTTCTCAAGAGAATATTTGCCTTGATCCAGTAGACAAAGAAGAGATAATCGTGGTTGAAACACATCTTCCAAATACTCTTAATCAGGCACTATTTCAAGATCCTTATGCTCACTTCTTGAAAATATTTGAAGAAGGGATAAAGGTTATTAGGAGTAGTGTATTACCAAAAGCAAGAAGATTATTTAACCCTACTGTTGAGAAACAAAAATAATGGGAGTGGCCTTGTTTGTCCAGCCTACCCAAAGGTATGAAGAAGGACCAATCGTGGAATCATTTACTAGACTGGTTGTACTGGAAAAGAGAGTTCATTAGCTAAACATGTAAATATTCCAAGAGTATATTAGGTTAGATAGGAATGTCAATAAAGCTCAGCTTTGAGCATTTAGTTAGTTGTTGATTTTTGTCTTGTAAGAAAAAGAAAAATATTAAAACAATAGAAAAGAGAAAAGAGGGAAATTTTTAAAACAAGAAAGGTACAACCCCATACCAAAAAAGAGAAATAAATTCTGAAAGTGTGCAAGCTTAAATGCCACTCCTGCAAAACACACTTCTAGTTAGTCAAACAGCCTAATCTTGACTAATTAGTCTTTAAATTTTCTGCTGATAGGATAGTGAATTCGATTTGCCAAACTGTTTAATCTTGGATTATCAGTAGATAGATTAGGATAGAAATCAAAGGTTCAAACATACTCAAAATATGAACTAGATAAAAAGGAAGAAACAGCTCAAATAAAGTCAAAACAAAGCTGTAAAAAGATGAAGGAAGTGCTTTAAATTTTCAGATCTTAAACCTTCATCATTTTTTATTTAATTTTCTGAACATAATAATCTATGTGCAACTTGTTTTTATGCCATAGATCAGCATCAAGTTAGACTGTTCAATCCTGACTTGAATGTTTTTTAAATTTATGTTTTAGAATTTAGAGAATGAAAATCTGTTGGACAGTTTAATCCCAACAGATGGTAGATTAGGTAGAGAATTATATGGATTCAATTGTTTAATCTGAATCCATGGAGAAATAAGAAGTAGAAATAGATTAGATTTCCTGCTTTCGAAAGAATAAAATGTTGTGAAAAGAGTTTTCCAATCCAAGTGCACTCTAATGAAGAAAAAATGTTAGATCTATAGGATTGGGTAGGTAGAAGCTTGTTGATGAAAGATCCATTATTTTTATGGTTGCTAATATATTTTTAAAGAAGATCATCCCAGCGAAGGAAGGGTAGCCCAATGGATTAGGCATAGGTCAGCCTCCCAGAGAACAATGGATGAGGCTACTGATCAACCTCCCAGAGAATGCAAGTCTGAAATATTGATGCCTTCAAGAAGGCACCATCCCCAAGTGGAGCCACTGTTAGCCACCTATAAATTTGTTATAGCAAAAGGTGGCTAAAACTTTTGGAGCCTTCAAGGAAAAAATTTCATTGCTAAAAATTGTTGGCTCTTGAAGACTCTTGAAAGGCCTCATGCCTCTGTCCAAAATCTTCATTACCTTTGCCATTTTATACTCAGAAATTCTGCTGAAATCATGAGAAGAAACTACTGCAAAATCATCATTTTCCCCCTTCTCTCACTCCAACTAACCTTCATTTGCTCCCCTTTTTCTCCATAAAAACTCCCTTGTTTTCATGATTTCTCTTCCTCCCTTCATGAAAATCTACTTCACATGGTTAAAAACTCACTTTTTAACTTTATCGAAACCCCCCAAATCCATTGAAAACCTTGAAAATTTTCATAAAAAACAAAGTTTTATTGACTAAGGACTTAAGCCCCCTTGGGCTAAGTCCTAAACCACTTCCCCCACATTCCCACACCCTGGAACCATGTGCTAAATGGTTTTGGCACTTATTGCATCGCAAAGTTTCAAAGTGCGCAAGTTCAAAATGTTCAAAATGCGATCAACCCCTTTGTTATAAGCCCCAGATCTCATGCTTTCATTTTGAAAAACCAAGAGTTATGGCCCTGACGCTTATCGCATCGCAAAGTTTCAAAGTGCGCAAGTCTTTTGCCATGATCCAAAAGTTCCGATGCGATTAGCCTTTTTGTGTTTAAAACCCCGATCACATTATCATTTCATATAACCCATAAGCCCACCTCAGGCGCTTAAAACCCTATATATTTCACTCCCGATCATTCTTTTTCTTTGTAAAAACCCAAAACCCACTTTTCCAAAGTTTTAATTAAAAAACTTAAATCACGTGTTGAATATGAAAATGGGTTGATTGAAAAGAATCGATCGCGCAATCGCAATCGCAGAAATAAAATGGGTTGATTGAAAAGAACCGATCGCGCGATCGCAGAAATAAAATGGGTTGATTGAAAAGAACCGATCGCGCTATCACGCAATCGCAAAAAAAAAAATGGGTTGATTGAAAAGAAACGATCGCGCGATCACGTGATTGGGTCATATATGTGTAAACCCCGCTCCCGACCGTCGATATCTACGCGATCGATGGCTCAGATTCAATTTTCTTCCACCCATTCTGCGATCTCTCCCGATTAATCCCAACTGTTGGATGATGCCATCCAATGGCTATGCTCCTTTCTCCGCCATCTGAATCAGTCTAAACCTAAAAATGCAGGATTTATTAATTGTTTTTGTGTTTTGCAAGTGTTTTAATGGTTTTCCATTGTATAATGAAGGAAAGCCGAGGGTTGGGAAAGACGTTTCCTGCGCCTTCGAGCTATTAAGAAAAACCATTCACAGGTTTGAATTCAATGATTTATCAATGTTTCATGAGCGTTGATAGCACGTAAATGGCCTGTGCAGCCCTGCACATTGACAAGACACTGTTTTATTCAAAAAACAGTTAAAGAGTATAAGTTTGAAGACAAAGCACAACAGATGAATATTAAAGATAGATCTGGGGAATTACGGCTAAGAATGATTATCAAAAGCCTAATTCCCTGGATTAAAACACAGTCAATAGAAAATCATAAATGTTTCACTGACAGAAAGGCTTCCACCACTTCAACTGAGGCAAATTGATTCCTCAGCTACTACAAGAGCCACCTGCTGCCTCAAACCATTCAAAACAGAGGCCGAAGTTATTGATTAAGGAAATATCTACCTCCAGCACTGCCAAGAAGTTAATTCTTCCACAGGAGTTTAATACATAAAATATCTGCAGAGTTACTCCAAACAGAACACAGAGCATCAAAGTCAAATAAAGCTCCCACTGAGCTTAAATCATAATTTTAAAAGTTAATACAGCGCATCCACCTGTAACTTCTCCATCGATCCCCTCAAAAGGCCAAGAAGTCTTGAATCTGTATTAATTACGTTAGGAGATCTTTTATCAGATCTCACCTCCTCATCCTTCTATAAATACTTCTGTAGAAGATGAGAAACTGTTGGTTGGTTGGTTGTTATTTTATCACAAGTTGTAATACTAAAACTCTTTGAAATAAATACATAGTCCGTTTAAGTTGAAGAACAAATTGAAGTCTTGGAGGTCTTGATGATGTTGTTGCATGCTTGTTCCTGAGAAGGCTCTATCATTGGATCCATGAACTTGGCTTTTGGTGAAGTATTCTGAACTGTTTGATGTTTTCTCCTGTTTTCATTTTGTTCCATAATTTCTTACTATAGTAGGTTGAAATTTTTAGGCTAAGAAATGACTCTTGGAAGCACCTTAGACCTATTCATCCTTCATTGTTTTATGTTTTCTTCTGATGAAGTATTTTAGAGGCTTTAATCTTTCTCTTTAGTCTTCATGCTTGTTTATTTCCTTAATAGTTTGAACAGTTGGTTTCAACATGATTTATGGTTTTCCCTGCTTGTCTGCTGCCACTTAAAAACTGTTATTGAAGTCTCCCTTTGAAGCTCTTTGCTTACAGTGAATCAAAGAGGTCTGTTTTGATCTTGTCCTTTGTCCTCACTTAAAAAATTGGCTTAAAGGTCATTATAATTATGATCATAGATGTTTTTAGGTGTTCCCTCTTCTATGACTGTAATTATCAGTGAATATTTTATGTTTTCTAAGTCCTTTAGAATAAAATCTTTGAGGAAATAGGGTGTTCCCCAAATCTTAGATTTCATTTTAAAAGTTATTTTGAGATCATTATTTGCTTAAAGAATGTTTGTAGAATTTATGGTTAGCCCTGTCTATCAAATATTTCTTTATTTTTCAAGTTATGTTTTTAAGTTCCCATCGTTGAGAATTAAACTTCTCTTTCCAAATCATTGATGTCCATCTCATTCCAAAACCAAAGGATCCTACGGCCAAGGTATATTTTCCCTCTGATATCCCATATCCATTGATGAGTTTGTTATGATCTTATCTTGACTCCATTGCCCAATGAACCAGACATTTCTCTGTCCTATATATATTTCCTAGACCTTTCATGTTCTATTGTATCAATTCAATCCAACCAAACAAACAAACAAACACCTGCACTTAATAACTAGTCTAAAACCAATACTCAAAGCACACAAGATAAACCTTTGCAAACAAAATTTTGAGAGATCCCTCTCTGAGAACAGGAGGACTAGATCCTGTAACTCTAAAGATTGGTTCTGATGTTTCCTTGTCTTTTGATTTTCCAAACTATCAAAACACGGGACACCAACAGGATGTGTCCTTGGGGAATGAAATTTTCCACACCTTTTACATTACATGCTTCAAGGGGAGCATGGGAGATGATATGGCCACTATAGTGGATTGCTTGTTTCTTTATGAGGTGGAACATATGATTATTTGGAACACTTGGGACATACCTCTCATGAGAATTTGGGAGGATATTTTCTATGAATTACCAAGCTGGGAGGTGATTCATTTCATTTGGAAGATAGTATGGAGGTGGGAGTATTTCATTGGTAATGAAGTTCCCCATGATTTTCATCACTTCTATCTTGATGAGGCCATTGATCCGCAAGAAGGTTTCCATATAGACCTTCCATTCTCTTATGATGAGAGCCATTGGGTTTATCCACCAAAGGCCAACTTACACACTTGGGAGGAACCATTTGGAGACAAAATTGTTGTAGAATATTTGAAGAAATGGAGGAGACTCTTTGATAAGAAGGCCCCAAGAGGAGGAGGGGTGATTTTGCAGCCCCCTTGCAGTTGCTTGAGGATAAGCAACATTTTGGGGGAGGGGGAGACTATAATATTCTTAATTTAGAATGAATATAATAGGAATATTAATTTTGTTCTTAATGTCTAGTTAGATGAATAAATGGGTAAGGATGCCCATAAGTAGCTTAAGTAGGCATAAAATCCTTCTTAATGTGAAAGGGGATCATGTTAATAACTAGATCAATCATCCTCATGTGTGAACATGGTCTAATATGTGTGGACAAGGTCTTTTGGGTATGTGTTATATTCTTTCCACGACTAGTCATGCACGGGGGGGGGGGTCCAAGGGGGGGCGATATCCCCCCCTGTATGTTGTGTAGGGAGTAGCAAGGGGGTTAGAAGTGGGGCGGTAGCCCCGCCTGTCAGGGTCCGAGGTAGCGCCCAGGGAAAAATGTTTTGGGCCTTATTTTTTGGTGGGTGGACCAACCCATGGTTTTGTGCATGGGTTTGCACATGGTTTTGGGGTACGATGTATTCGACCCCTAGTATTTTGTAGATCCGGTGAAGGGAAATAAGGTTATGTTCTAATCTAGGGTTAATGGATTCGGTTTTATGTATGCTTTGACATGTATATATGTGTGTTGTAACACTAAAAGGAATATAGTGGAAAATCAAGTTGGTCATCCCGATTTGGGACCCAGGGGAAAATCTCTGTGTTTATCTGTTTTATGTTTTATGCTCTCGCTATTATTTATTTTATGTTTTAATATTCTTTTGTAGATAATTTTTGTATAGGGTTAAAACCTACATTTGGTATCAGAACATATTTGGCTTCAAGGGGATGCCTTTGCTGCTAAGGGTTTTTTCCTCAAGCCTATGGCAGACCCTATTCGATGGGAGATCTGTGGGATCGATTCTTGTGGTGAAAGAAGATGGTGAGAAGTGGAAATATAGAGATTGAGAAATTTAATGGTCAGAGTTTTGAGTTATGGAAGCTCAAGATGGAGGACCTGTTGGTCGATAAAGATCAATGGATCGCAATAGATCCATGTACTAAACCAATGATAATGTCAGATGAAGACTTGAATAAGTTGATCGAAAGGCGAAGAGCACAATATGGTTGTGTGTCTCAGATTCGGTATTGTTGAATGTATCTAGGGAAGCTATGGCGAATAATTTGTGGGACAAATTTGGGACTTTGTACCAATCTAAGTCTTTGGTGAATAAATTGTTCCTGCAAAAAAAGCTGTATAACCTAATGATGAAGGATGGAGACTCAGTGACAGAGCATCTGAATGCCTTCAATATTGTGGTAAGTCAGCTATCATCTGTTGATATCAAAATCTCAGATGAAGATAAGTGCATCAGTTTTTTGTTCTCTCTACCAGACTCGTGAGATAGTTTTATTATTGCAATAGGTAGCAATACAACTACCTTGAATTTTGATGACATTGTCTCAGCCTTGCTTTCGGAGGAAATGAGACGAAGAAATATGGAGGGTTAGAATGGAGATGCCTTATCTGTACGAGGAAGGTCCCAGAATAGAAAAAAGAATAAGGTTTCGAGTGGGAGATCTAAATCTAGAGGGAGATCTAAATCTCCTGGAAGGCTTGTAAAGGTGTGCTAGAAATGTAGAAAGGAAGGGCACTACAAAAAGGACTGAAGATATAACGATCCTGAGAAAGGAAAAGGATCTGATGATGCTCCTTTTGCAGAGGAAAAAACCACCTCGGATGAAGGTGGGGATGTGTATTTGGCTTCTTCTTCAAATACACATGTAGATCATGAGTCATGGTTGATTGACTCGGGTGCATCCTTTCACTTCACTCCCCATAGGGAGTGGTTTTGCGAGTATGATAAATATGATGGCAGTGATGTCTTCTTAGGTGATGATAGGAAGGCAAAAATCGTCGGACATGGAAAATTCAAGCTAAAGCTTCAAGGTGGAAGGATTATAACACTTCCTGGTGTTCTGCACATTCCTGCATTGGCCAGAAATCTGATTTCTATAAGCAAGATGGATGATGCAGGTGTAAAAACAATGTTCGAGAAATATACCTATAAGATGGTTCAAGGAGCACTGGTATTAATGCTAGAGTTCAGATTGGAACTCTATACAAGCTTCAGGGAAGCACTGTTATTGATGGGTGCAACAGTTTTGTGGTTTCCGAAAGAGGAAAAGTTAGTGGTCTCTGGAGAAAAGACCATGCTATGGCATCAAAGGCTTGGACATATTGGAGAGAAGGGCCTTTGGATACTGCATGGCAATGGTATGGTAGAAGTTATGTCTAATAGCTCTCTAGATTTAAATTTCTATGAACATTGTCTATATGGGAAGTAGAATCGGGTGAGTTTTCCTTCTGGTGCTAAGAGGGTGAACAAGATATTAGAGCTTGTGTACAGTGATGTGTTTGGACCTGTGTCATCACTCGGTAAGTCTGTGTACTATGTTTCATTCATAGATGACTTCTCAAGGAATACATGGATATATTTATTAAGAAAGAAATCTGAAGTCTTTAATATATTTAAAGAATTTAAGGCTCTGGTGGAAAACTAGACAGAGAAGAAGATAAAGGTGTTGAGGATAGATAATGGTGGGGAGTTTTGCAAGAAGGAATTTGAATAGTTTTGTAAGAAGTGTGGTATATCACGGTAGAATACTAATCCATACACACCTCAACAAAATGGATTTGTAGAAAGAATGAATAGATCGCTGATGGAAAAGGCAAGAAGCATGCTTAGTGGTACCGGGTTAGGACAAGAATTCTAGGTAGAGGCAGTGGAGACTACATGTTACTTAGTTAATAGATCACCTTCATTGGTGTTAGAGGATAAGACTCCACATGAGGTATGGACTGGTAATAAACCCTCTCTTTCACATCGAAGGGTATTTGGATGTGATTCATATGTACATGTTCCAAAGGATAAAAGGACCAAGTTGGATAATAAATCTAAAAGGTGCATCTTTATTGGGTATAAGGATGGTTTAAAGGGTTACAATTAGCTTTGGAACTCAGAAACAAGGAAGGTTGTGTAAAGCTAAGATGTGGTGTTTAGAGAGGTGAAAGACGTTGTTAAACATGAAGTCCTACCAAAGGAACTTGAGAAGATAGAGTTTGAGCTAAAGGAGGATGAATTAGACTCCACAACAAAAGAAGACTCAGAAGAGGAAGAGCGACAAAATCCAACTGTGAGAAGATCAACTCAGGAAAGAAGACAACCAAAAAGGTATAGCCCATCTACTTTTTGTTCAAATTTTGCTTTAACTATAACTGATGATGATCACAAAACTCTCAGGGAGGTAGTAGATTCATAGGATGGAAAACTCTGGAAGGAGGCCATGGTTGATGAAATGGCATCCTTGCATAAAAATGAGGCATGGGATCTGGTGGAGTTGTTGACTGGAAGGAAGCCCATCGGGAGAAAATGGGTGTTTAAGAAGAAGATGAATGTATAAGGCATGGTGGTGAAATGAAAATCTCAGTTGGTAGAAAATGTTTATTCTGAGGTGTCAGGAATTTATTTTGGTGATATTTTTTCTCTTGTTGCCAAAGTTAATTCTATTAGATTACTTTTATCTCTTGCTGCTGCATTTCATTTTGAGGTAGAACAGATGGATGTGAAGACAAAATTTCTTCACAGGGATATGGAAGAGGAGATCTACATGAAACAACCTGAAGGCTTTATGGTGAAGGGGAAGAAAGAACTGGTATGTAGGTTAAATAATTCTCTGTATGGGTTAAAATAGTCACCAATGATGTGGTATTAGAAATTTGATACCTATATACAGGGACTTGGCTTCACTAGAAGAAAGGAGGATCACTGTGTTTATTTTAAAATAATTGGTGACTGTGTTGTTTATTTGGTCTTTTATGTGGATTATATGTTTTTGATTGGAAATGACAAAGAAATTATCCAAGATTTGAAGACCCAACTATTCTCCAAATTCGACATGAAGGATCTTGGTGCTACAAACTATATTTTGGACATTGAAATTAAAAGAGATCGAGAAAAGGGGAAGCTCTGGTTAAACCAGAGGAAGTATGTCAAGACTATATTGCAGAGGTTCAATATGCAGGATAGTAAACTGATGAATGTTCCTATTCTTGTAGGTGTAAATCTATCTGCTGAATAGTGTCCCAAGACACAAGAAGAAGAGGAGGATATGTCTCGTGTTCCATATGCAAGTGCAGTGGGTAGGCTGATGTATGCAATGGTCTATACTAGACCAGACATTGCACATGCACTGGGGGTATCGAGCAGGTTTATGTCAAACCCAAGGAAGGAGAATTGGACAGTAGTGAAGCGGATTTTCAGATATTTGCGTGGCACTAGTGATTATGGCTTGTGCTACTAGGGAAGAGCAGGATTGGAAAGAGTGTTGAACATTCATGGTTTTGTTGATGCAGACTAGGCTGAAGATCTGGACCAAAGAAGATCTACAAGTGGGTATGTGTTTCACCTATTTGGAGGTGCAGTAATTTTGATGAGTAAAAGAAAGTTTGTAGTGACTCTTTCAACTATAGAGGTAGAATACATAGCAAGCAGTCATGCAAGCAAGGAAGTGGTTTGGTTGCAGAGAGTGTGTTCAAGTATGGGGTTGGTGCACCAAGCTATAAGGATAGACTGTGATAGCCAAAGTGAAATTTTCTTGGATAAGAACCCTGCTTATCATTCAAATATAAAGCACATTAATGTTCAACATCACTTTGTAAGAGATATAGTTGAGGCTAAAAGGGTGTTGCTGGTAAAGGTGGACACCTCGAAGAATGTTGCAGATACAATGATGAAGTTTGTAAGCACTTAGAAGTTCTCTTGGTGTATAGAAACAATGGGTGTTGTGGAATTGGGTTAATGACTAAGCTCTCCTGTGGCCCCCTGTGGAAAGAAAACAACAAGTGGGAGAATGTTGGGTATGTGCTATATTATTTCTGTTAGCCACATATAATATTTTTTCAAACCAAACATGTGGCAAAATATGCTTTTGAGCCTTCAAGAGAAACATTTCCTTTGTAAATCTATCATTCTTGAAGCCTCCATGTGTCTTCTATCCTTTAAATAATCTTCACTATTGTTTCCATTAATGAACCCTGTTGTTTTATGAAAGAGACTGCTTTCAAAAGGCCTCCATTTGCTCCATTTAATTCCCACAAAACCCCTGTTTGTTGCCATTATTACCTTCACAAATTTCCTCTATAAACCTTCATTTAACCTCTAAATCATCCTAATCCCCTTTTTAAACCTTATATTTCCCTTTATTTGGTTTAAAAAATCCCTCCTTCCATCTATCAAAACCTTCAAATTCCTCAAAAAACCCTTCAAAATTCTTAAAAATATTCATTTTTGCTTTAAGGCCTAAAGCCCATTTTGGCCTTAGCCCTAGCCCCTTTCCCCAAAAGTGACCTGAAGCCATAACCAGGAGCTAACCCCATCGCGCAATCACAATCGGGGTTTTCTGTTTCCTTTTTCCCTTTCCTTGCCTCCTCGGATGCCGATCCCGCTGATTTGATCTGGACCGTTGAATCCACAAGAACAAATGGCCAATATCTAATCGTGCTCCACCCACAACCCTTCACCATCCCGACCTCCAATTTAATCTCCACCGTCAATAAAGTTAGATCTGATGGCCCGTGCTCAATCACATCGCTCCATCGGTTTCTTTGCTTCGCCCATCACCCGTGCCCGCTGATTTGATTTGGACCACTGAATCCACAAGAACCAACGGCTAGGATCTCATCGCGCTCCATATGTAGTGCTCTGTCATCACCCCGCTGATTTAATCCAAACCATTGATCTCTTCCGATCTTATGGCCAACGCTTAATCGCATGTCGCAAACACAGTTTTCCATTTTTTATTTTCCTCCGATGGCCCGATTCCCTGATTTGATCCTGACCGTCGAATACACAAGAACTGATGGCCAAGATTTCATTGCACTTCACATTTTTCTTTCTCCATTTCATTGTTTTGTTGATTGCTGATTAGATTTCCGCCATCCATTCCTATAGATTCGATGGCTCCCATCTTTCCACTCATTCACTTACCCCTTTTTTCCTCTTGTTCAAAAACTCCACTTTCTCTTTAAATCCCGACCATCCAATCTGCAGATCTAACGGTCCTAACTCAACCCCACCATATGTTCTACCCACACACATTTCTACCTATCACGTGCAACCCGCGCCGTCTGATCTGATGCTCCACATCCGACGGTCAATATCCAATGTCGTGTAATTTTTCTGCCCAAAGCTTAACGTTTCAAAATTGTGCGATATGGGTGGTTTTGGAAATACACGTGTCACTCACTGAGTGGAATCACGTTTTTTTGGGTGTTTCCACTTTCCCCATTTTCATTACACGAAAACCATTCCTGTTTCTACCTTACTGCCCTCCACAACACAACATTTTCTTTAATCCCAGCCATTGATCTCTGAGATCGGACGACTCTTTTTATATCACAAACCCGTTCACTTGCTTTTTAAATTTTCTTCCAAATGACTCCATTGAGAGATCCCCACCATTGATTGTTCTAATCTAATGGCCCACATTTAATCTCACCTCCATTCGTCTACCATCCATCTAACGTCCTGAACGACCTCATCGGAAAATATCAACCGTAGATCACCGTTATCTAACAGTCCACAAAGCACGTCGCACCCAAACTCCCATCAGACTTGTTTTTACATTTCACCATGATTTTAAGCCCATTTTCCACTGAATCCAGGTTTTCCCCTCACTGCTCCTCCATCCCCATGAGCCTCTGAAGCATCCTTCCCACTGTCGCTGGTTTTTATAATCAGTTTTTCATTTTTTGCAGGTTTCAAAAGGTGGCGAACCTATACAGTCTCCACGGTCACAATTTTGGTGATATATAGTGCTGAGAGACTTTCTCATATCCGAAGATCGTAGAAGAAATCACTAAGGAGGTTTAAAAACATTTTTCATTGAAAGATCAGTGTTAATAACCCAGACATAAAACCTCCAGCACCTCTGTAACCTGTATATTCACACAAATAGGTCAGCAGAAAGTTTAAAGTGTATCAAAAGAAGATTAAAGGGATCAACGCACTGTATTTGAAGCCTAATACACAGTTAAAGACATAAAGGACATAGGTGAAGACCCAAAGATGATCAACGAGGCTTAATGAAGCCTAAAGCACACATCAAGCCATGTCAGTGGTTTAATATCAGCAGAATGTTATTTTCCTAGGAAGGACAAGTTCCCATAGCATTACCCATTCCACATCGAGCCCATAACAGTTATTTTTCTGACAGAAAGCTCCTAGAACTGTCAGTGCATTGGTTATGAAGTATGGAAGACCTGAAAGGAAAATATTCACCCTTTCTTGTCACAGAGGATAAACAAAGTACTATAGCCAGAAAGGTACTTCAGGGAATATACCCTTGGAGGTATTATCAATCTGAGGAAGATCCCTAATTCATCTAAAGGGTACTGAAAGTGAATGTAAAGATATTAAAATAGAATGGACTTCGAAAGACTCTTCTCCCTCTGTTTTACTGAGTCATTTAAGTTCTATCTACCACTACTATCACTCGTTCACCTATAAGAGCCCATGATAAATACATTGTAAAGGTTGGTTGGTTGCTCGTTGAAAAAACACTGATTGTAAGCTGTATTACTGAGTTAGAGTTATGTGAGTAGTAGTTGTAAGTAGGCTACGAGATGATTTCTGGATGATATCAAGATATTGGACAAGAATGTATGTGGCTGGTTTTTCTCTTCTAATATGACAAGCACGTTCATCAGATCTTGGTATAAATCACTGGTGATGTATTCTCTCTTTTTCATTGTATCCCCTCTGTTTTACATCATGTTTCATTTTATCTGATAGGAAACAATAAATTTAGCTTAGGATATACTGTTGCAAGTACCCTAATGCTCACTACATTTTATTATCTTTATGTTTTCTGCTAATTGTGTACCTAAGAACAAATTCAATATAATTTAACTAGTCAAAGATGTTGGTTTTCCCATGCTTACTGATGTATGAATTTAGAGGTTGTTTCTTAGATGTTCTTGTTTGCTTCTGCTGAAAGAGTAGGAGAATAGGGAGATTTAGTGATTAGCCCTATCCCCTAAGTTCCCTTTCCAATAGTTAGCCTTTCTAAGATCCCTTGGAGTTGAATGCCAAAGACAAAGAAGGTTAAAAGTCTTTCTCTGATCTTAGAATTCACTTTGTGTTAGAAATTAAGTGTTTTCTATTGTCTAAAAGTAGTCAGGAGGATTGTTGAATTGTTGTCTTCGGAGTTAGCCTCATTAGGAGTTTGGATCATAGAGGTATAAGGCATGTCATGTCCCTAGACTTACTCTGATGTGGTCACCTTGGAAGGTTTTCCTTGTTATTCCCATTCATTTCCTTATTGTTTCATCCCACACTATCATATTAAGAGATCCTTTGTTTTAGATGACTAGCCCTTTGAAAGCCTTGGATATTTGAATTGCAAGTAAATCCTTTTATGACCCCATTTCCCAATGGACTTGTGTTCTCTTTGAATTATCTCCCCATTTCCAAGAAATCCTTCTCTACTCATTCCTTTACACTCATTTAACCCTTGTTTCATGTTTCCCCAACCAAACAAACAAAACAAAACAAAAACCCTTGTGCCTTATAACTAGCCTAACACCTTAAATTGACCTTTATAGATATAGATTTCTTCACCTTTATAGAGAGATCCCTCTCTGGATCCAAGAGGGCTAGATCCTGAGATCCAAAAGTGGTTTGATGTTGTCTTTTCATTTGGTATTGCCAAATCTGCCAAATCACAGGAACCACAACATAATGGCGACTCCACTGGGGAACTTTGAGTAAAACACTCCTTAAACATCTCTAAGGACTCAAAGAAGACCAAGTTAGCCTTGATTTGGTAGTTAATCACTGTGGTGGATAGTAAATCTCCTTGAACATTTTAAATCATCCACCTGGCGACTCCACAGTTCCTAAATGAGGAAAATACTCCACTGGTGATCAGTAGGCCTGCTGATTATCATTGTTTTCACAAGACTCCACTGGGAGACCAGTTTCATCACAACATCATCCATACTAAAGGTAACTCTGAGGATTAATTTTCTTTGTTTAAGGATAGTTTGCCTCTTAAATATTTTCATATCTGGCTAGCTTCCTCCTTTTTGGATTTGAAACTTAACATACTGGCTTCAAGAAGAATCCATACCAGAGCTTATCCTGATCCAAATCCTCCTGAAATAGTTGAAAATACCGAAAGAATTCTTTAGAAATATCTCACATATAGAGATCCAACTATTGTCAGACCCATTCATAGAGCTAACTCGGCACCTGAAAGCCTTGCAGGTCTATCAGATACCCAAATTGATTTAGATTTACCAAGTAATTTACCAAGAACTAAGTCATTCAGTGGTTTATATCAGACAGAAGTTGAGCCTCCAAGCTCACCACCATATAGTGGTAAACATATTAGTGATAGAGAAACCCTCCATCAACACCTTCTGATATCTGCTTCATTCATAACTTGGGTCTCTCTCACCCTAAATTTGCTCAATAGTTTGTTGCTGGTCCAAGCAGTTCTGCCATCCATATACCTGCTGCTCAAGCTAATCCTTTACCTCCAAAAAACACTATCATGGCAGCATGGTATGCTCCCCTAGTGTTGCCACAGCCTCTGGTTCCTTTACCAAATGACTATCAGTCTAAAATTCCCCATTTCACTGGAGAAGAATATAACACAGCTCAACAACATGTAACTAGGATGGAAGATGCATTTGATTATATGGAAATGGAATATGAGACCATAAAGATGAGAATATTTGCTCAAAGTATAGGAGGAGAAGTAAAGAAGTGGTTTAAAGGCTTAGCTACTAATAGCATCAATGACCTTCCCTCTTTACATCAAGCTTTCAGAAACAAATGGGAAATCAAAAGAAACCCTCTACAAATATCAGCAGAGTATCAGAGTCTTAAAAGAAATTAGGGAGAGAGTGTTCATGATTACTCCACCAGGTTTAACAGGGTCTACAATGCTCTTCCACCTCACATGAAACCTCCCCAAGGCATGGCCTTAGTAAAGTATCTTGAAGGTTTCGATGTTGATTTGGCCTATCAACTAAGGGAGAGAGACTATTCAACTCTAGAAGACATGCAAAAAGGAGCTGTAAGTGTAGAAGAAAACTTTATTGAAAAAAGAGCTAGGATGAGTGCAGAAAATAAGGTAACCTATAGGGAAGACACCACAGTTTCTACATCTGATTCCAAATTTGATGATCGAGCCAAAAACATCAATAGGCTAGAAATAATGATGGAGAAAATGGTTATCCAAATCAATAATCAGAATAGAAATCAATCTCAAAACTAGAACCAAAACTTTAGGAGAAACACTCCTCCTAATAGACAGAGGGACTCTGATCAACAAGTCATACCTCCATTCCAGGAAAATTTCCTTGATGAGGATGAAGGAATAATAGAAGAATCATAGGTAACTACCATAAACATGGTGGAAGTGGATAACCAAGATCACACCTTTTCCACAGAAGACAACCAGACCTCATACACACATTGGGATGAGGAAGGGTTAGAATCTAAATACTATAGGTTAGGATTCAATAATGCCATCATGCAGGTCCAAGAACAATCTGATATTGGAAGCAAAAAGAACCCAGAATCTTCCAAACCAAAAACCTCTGTAATCGCTATTAAGAAAAGACCTGAAAAGACCCCTAAAGGAACTCCTGAAAGCAACAAAACGGAAATTGAGAGTTCTGTCAAAAACAAGGGCAAAGACACCCTAACCATTGATAAAGCCAGTCAAGAAACCAACAACACTATAATTGCAGTTAATGCTCCTGAAAAAATAGTTTCAACCAATGTACATAGTGAAAATCAGCAAGTTGATTTTGCCAATAAGACAGTGACCAAGAAAACAGAATTGAACCATTCAAAGAACCAATCCCCTTTCAATCTGGAAAGTGAAATTGCCAAAACCAAAATTTCTATCCCTCTCAATGAGTTGGCCATCCAAGATGTGTATAAATGTCAAATTTTGAAAGCTTTAAACTTGGGAGAAAACAATGACTCTGTCAACTTAAATGACAATCAACCAGCTCTCTTGTTTGGCCCAAAAATTGAAGGAAAATTTTGGGAAGGAGTAGTGCCTCCTTTCTATATCAGTCTAAATATCCATGACAAAATTTTACATAATGCTATGCATGACTCAGGGGCTTCACATAACCTCATGCGAAAAGTAATCATGGAAAAATTAGGCCTAGAAATAACCAGACCATATAAGGATTTATATTCTTTTGACTATAGCAGAGTGGAGTGTTTAGGCATGATCAAAAATCTCTATGTGAATTTGACCCAAATCCCAGCCAAGTGCATGGTAATGGATGTTGTGGTGGTTGATGTGCCTCCCAAGTATGGCATGTTGCTGTCAAGATCATGGGGTGCCAAACTACAAGGTACAATGCAAATGGACATGACATATGCCACTATCCTTGTTTTTAGCCAGCTTAGAAGACTATATAGGGAAGAAAACATGAAATTTATGGTAAGTAGCCCAGAGAAACCATAAAATTCCCCTCTTTAATCTGTCCATACAGACCTAGACTCTTTTATCCTTTACAATGATGAGTTTATAGATGAGCAAGAGCTAGAGAAAAAAAACTTAAATAGTAGATTAGAGGCCACAAATCTAAACATAATGGCAGCTCTGGATATAGAGGAAAACAAGGGAGAAACATTTGAAAAGTCCATAGAATTAGAAAATCAAAACCAAGACTATAGAGAGTAGATTACCCATCAGCCTGCTAGCCTCAAGAAACAAGATGACATTAAGAAGGAAAATGACAACAAATCTGCAAACAACCCCTTATGGAGCATGAGCTTCGATGGGTCTTGCATAAGAAGGAGTGCAGGAGCTGGGGTATGGTTGCACAATACTGAAAACAATTATGTTGAGAGTCATGCTTTCAAGCTAAACTTCAAATGTACAAACAACATAGCAGAGTATGAAGTTCTCCTTTTAGGGCTACATCAATTGAAAAAACTAGGAGCTAATAGGATAATTGTTCATGGGGACTCATAACTGATCATCAAACAAATAAATGGAGAGTACACTACAAAACATCCTAGATTAAGGGCATATAGGAACGATGCCATGGATCTTTTGAAAAAATTTGTAGAATATGAGCTTGTGTTTGTCCCTAGAAGCCAAAACATACTTGCAAATGGTTTAGCTTGTGCTGCTAGTTCAAGTCAGAGACCACTTAGTGACAAACAGCTCATTGTTCAAACAAAATGTAGACCAGCAGCACCAGATAATGAAAAATATTGGTAGGTATTTGAGGGTGATAAACAGATAGAGGATTTCTTGCTTTCCAGGAATGAATTTGAATTTCCAAATTGAAACTCTAAGTCCGATGAAAACTATCTGGATAAAGAAACCCCTCATGAAGGTAAACCATTCCTAGCTGTAGAAATAAACATGCTGACCAGAGAATTTGAAAGTCAAACAAAATAATACATGAACACAAACAAGGAAGACATAGAGGTACTGCAGTCCAAAGACAAAAGCATACATAGAGGACTAGCACCCCTTTAGGACCTCCTTGATTTTAATGATGTGGCAAAGAAGCCCACTATAGAACCCACTAAATCTGATATTGAAGAATGAAATATAGGCAATAAAGACAAGCCTAAAATGATCAAATTATCTAAAACTTTGCCAGCACACATCACAGGGAAATACATTGATTTATTTAAAGAGTTTGTTGATGTTTTTGCGTGGAGCTATGAGGATTTGAAAGCTTATGACACAGAGATCATCCAGCATAAGATTCCATTGAAATAAAACCAGAAACCTTTTAGGAGAAAGCTACGCAGCATTAACCCTGTACAGCTACCTCTGGTAGAAAAGGAAATTAAGCAAATGTATGAGGCTGAAATCATAGTCCCTGTGAGGTTTTCAGATTGGCTATCTAACCTTGTGGCTGTAAGGAAAAAGACAGGAGAAACTAGGCTGTGCATTGATTTTAGAAACTTAAACAGAGCCTTATTAAAAGAAAATTACCCTTTACCCAAAATGGATAACATCCTACAAAGGGTAGTTGTTTCTAAGAGGATTTCTCTCTTAGATAGCTTTTCAGGGTATAACCAGGTCTTAGTACTCCCAGAAGATCAACTTAAAACAACCTTCACCACTCATTGGGGCACTTTCATGTATGTGAAAATGCCTTTTGGATTAATGAATGTTGGTGCCACCTTTCAAAAAGCCATGGACATTGCATTCTCAGAAGAAATAGGGTACTTCATTGTAATTTATCTTGAAGACATTATAGTCTATTCCAAAACTGATGAAGAACACCTTAAACATTTGAGAAAGGTCTTTGAGAAATGCAAAAGGTTTGGGCTATCTTTAAATCCTGAAAAGACAGAGTTTGGTCTCCAAGAAGGTAAGCTTCTTGGTCACATTATATCCAAAAAAGGATTAAAATAGATCCAAAAAGGGTTGAGGGTATATTGAAAATCAGTCACCCTAGAAACATCAAGGAATTGGAGTCTTTCATTGGGAAGATTAATTTCTTGAGAAGGTTTATACCCAACCTAGCAGAAATCCTTAGGAACATGACAAACATGCTGAAGAAAGAAGTAGGAATTAAATGGACTTTGGAAGCCAAAAATTCCTTTGAACTGGTGAAACATGCACTCACCCGAGCACTAGTTCTTATCAGTCCTGATTTACTAAGGATTTCCTAATCTTCTCGTTTGCATCAGAGCACATTGTGGCTACTGTCTTGTTACAGAAAAATCCAGAAGGACAAGAACAACCAATTTCATTTTTCAGAAAGGCATTAAGAGATGCACCTCTAAAGAACAACCAATTTCATTTTTCAGAAAGGCATTAAGAGATGCACCTCTAAAATATAACATCATGGAAAAATAGGCCTATTCTTTGGTAAATGCCTTAAAATATTTTAGAGTTTACATATTACATTCTCATATTATTTCCTTTGTGCCTAACATAGTGGTGAAAGACATATTGTCACAAGATCCAGATGGAAAAAGAGGAAAATGGATTGATGTGATACTAGAATATGATTTGGAAATAAAACCCACTAAACTCATCAAAGGTCAAGGCCTAGCACAATTAATGGCTGAATCTAACTTGCAAGCCCTTGACATAAACATGGTAGATACTTTGGATGAACATGAAGGGTTACCAACTCCCATTGTTGAAGAACATTTCCAAAACTCACCTTCGTATGTGGATATCTTGTATGTGCTTATCAATCTAAATGCTCCTCCTGGTCTGTCCAAGACAAAGACAAGGTTTTTAAAGTTGAAAGCTAGAAATTATTGCATTTTAAATGAATGTTTATATTGGAAAAATGCCAATGGTTTATTGCTTAAATGTTTTCCTGAAGTTGATGCAGATAGGATCAAGCATGAGTTTCATGAAGGAGAATGTGGAGGTCATCTCTATTAGAAAATCACTGCCAATAAAATCCTTAGAGTTGGCTACTACTGGCCCACCCTCTTCCAAGATGTCCACAAAATGATAGTTTCCTTTCACAAATGCAAAATATTTGAGGACAAAATAAAACTCCTCCCTTTACCTTTACAACCAGTCAGTGTTGAAGCTCATTTTCAATAGTGGGGCCTAGACTTCATTGGGGAAATCCATCCTGCTTCGTCTGCCCAACATAGATGGATACTCACAACCACTAACTATTTCACTAAATGGATAGAAGAAATCCCTTCTAGGAACCATAGACTCAGTTATCATAAAATTCCTTGAAGACCATATCCTATCTAGATTTGGTTGCCCTAGGAAAATTATCACTGACAATGCTGCTGCATTTGGTTCCAAAAATATGATTGATTTTTCCACAGGTATCAGATTTCACTTGGTCATTCTACTACTTATTACCCTCAAGGTAATGGGTTGGCTAAATCATCAAATAAGAGTTTGGTGACCATCATCAAGAAGCTGTTGGAATAAAATAAAAAATCATGGTGTAACAAGCTGGTGCATGCTTTATGGGTAGACAGATTGACAACAAAGAAATCCATTGGAATGTCTCCCTATCAGCTAGTTTATGGAGTAGATGCAGTATTCCCTACCATTTTAGGGGTGCCAGTGATAAAATTGGTCCAAGAAATACGGTCAGAAGAAGACAGCATGGTAAGGAGGATCAATCAGACCATACATCTCCAGCAGACAAGGGAAGAAGTCTACAACAAAGCTCATAAAGTGCAAGAGAATATCAAAAAGTTGTTTGATAAGAGGACAAAGGCCTGTGGTTTCAAAATTGGGGACAAGGTACTCAAATGGGACTCTAGGAGAGAGGATAAGGGTAAGCATGGCAAGTTTGACAATTTATGGCAAGGCCCTTACATCATTCAATCTGCCATTGGTCCCAATGCATTTTTTCTGCAAGAATTGGATGGTACAGATCTATTTGGGGGTCCTTTCAATGGCAGGATGCTCAAGCATTATTTCAGCTAAAGTTCAGTTTTGATCTTTCACTTCCATTGTAAATACCATTTCTTTGTTTTGTTTGGAAAAATAAAAAGAAAAAAAATAAGAAGAAAGGTTCAGACAAGCTCAAATCTTGAACCTATGAAGTTCTAAAAAGAATGGCTCAAATCGGATCAAAACCTGAGCTAGAGAAAAATGGAAAGGCTAGTTCTAACATGCTCAAAACTTGAACCAAAAAAGAAGAAGAAAACAACTCTAACAGGGTCAAAATCAGAGCTGAAATGAAGAAAGAAAGGTGACTCTAACAAGCTAAAAATCTGAGTCACAAGAAGAAGGAAGGAATCTCTTAATTTTCATAATTTCAAGCCTTCACAATTTTGTTTCAATTTTCTGCAAAGTTTCAGTTCATGGGTAGCTTGCTTTTATGCCATGGACCCACAGCAAATTAGACAGTCTAATCCTGGTTAGTCTATATTTAAATTTCTGTTTTAGAATGTAGAGAATGAAAGTCTGTCATACAGTTTAATCCTGGCAGATATTAGTTTAGGTAGAGAAGATATGAGTCCAACTATTTAATCTAGTCTCATGGAGAAATAAGGGAAGCAATAGATAGGTTTATTTTCCTATTTGCAAAATAATGATGCTGTGAAAGGTCTGCAAGTTTAAATTCACCTTGAATAAAAAATGTTAGGACAGTAGGATGGGTAGGTAGTTGTTTGGGAAAATGTTTCTGCTGATATAATGCACGTCATGTATGCAATAGTTGATCAAATAAGAAAGGATTGTAAAGTAATAGCCATCTGGCCTACTTCCAAAGATTATATCTAAGATTCTTGACACCTTCAAGAAGATGCCATCCCCATGTGGAGCCACTGTTAGCTATCTATAATATTTTTTCAAAGCAAACAGATGGCTAAATATGCTTCTGAGCCTTCAAGAGGAACATTTCCTTTGTAAATCTATCATTTTTGAAGCCTCCATGTGTCTTCTATCCTTTAAATAATCTTCACTGCTATTTCCATTAATGAACCCTGTTGTTTTATGAAAGAGACTGCTTTCAAAAGGCCTCCATTTTCTCCATTTCATTCCCACAAAACCCCCATTTTTTGCCCTTATTACCTTCACAAATTTCCTCTACAAACCTTTATTTAACCTCTAAATCATCCTAATCCCCTTTTTAAACCTTATATTTTCCTTTATTTGGTTTAAAAAATCCCTCCTTCCATCTATCGGAACCTCCAAATTCCTCAAAAAACCCTTCAAAAACCTTAAAAATATTCATTTTTGCATTAAGGCCTTAAGCCCCTTTTGGCCTTAGCCCTAGCCTCTTTCCCCACAAGTGACCCAAAGCCATATCCAGGAGCTAACCCCATCGTGCAATCACAATCGGGGTTTTCTGTTTCTTTGTTCCCTTTCCTTTCCTCCTCCGATGTCGATCCCACCAGTTTGATCTAGACCATTGAATACACAAGAACCAACCACTAGAATCTAATCACACTCTGCCCACAACCCTTTGCCATCCTGACCTCTCATTTAATCTCCACCATCGATCAAGTTAGATCTGATGGCCCGCGCTCAATCGCATCGCTCCATCGGTTTCTTCGCTTCGCCCATCACCCCCGCCCGCTAATTTGATCTGGACTGTTGAATCCACAAGAACCAATGGCTAGGATCTCATCACGCTCCACCCATAGCCCTCCATCATCACCCCACTGATTTAATGCAGACCATTGATCTCTTCTGATCCTAGGGCGAGTGCTTAATCGCATGTCGCAAACACAATTTTCCCTTTTTTTCTTTTCCTCCGATGGTCCAATTCCCCGATTTCATCCTGACTATCGAATACACAAGAACCGACGGCCAAGATTTCATCGCACTTCACATTTTCCTTTTTCCTTTTCATTGTTCTACTGATCGCCGATTAGATCTCTGCCGTGCATTCCTATAGATCTGACGACTCCCATCTTTCTGCTCATTCACTTGCCCTTTTTTTTCCTCTTGTTCAAAAGCTCCGCTTTCTCTTTCAATCCCGACCGTCTGATCTGCAGATCTAACAGTCCTAACTCAACCCCACCATATGTTCCACCCGCACACATTTATACCTATCGCTTGCAAACCATGTCTTCTAATCTGATGCTCCACATTCGACGGTCGATATCCGACGTCGCGTAATTTTTGTGCCCAAAGCTTAATGTTTCAAAATTGCGTGATATGGGCGGTTTTGGAAGTACACACGTCACTCACTGAGTGGAATCACATTTTTTTTTTGCGTTTCCGCTTTCCCCCTTTTAGTTGCGCAAAAATAATTCCTGTTTATATCTTACCACCCTCCACAATGCAACTTTAGCTTTAATCCCAGCCGTCGATCTCTGAGATCAGACGGCTCTTATTATATCACAAACCCGTTCACTTGATTTTTAACTTTTCTTCCAAATGAATCCATTGAGAGATCCCCACCATTGATTGTTCTAATCTAACGACCCACATTTAATCTTGCCTCCATTCGTCTACCATCCATCTAACCTCTCGAACGACCTCATCGAAAAATCTCAACCATAGATCACCATGATCTAACGGTCCACAATGCACGTCACACTCAAACTCCCATCAGACCTATTTTCGCCTTCCGCCATGATTTTAAGCCCATTTTCCGCTGAATCCAGATTTTCCCCTCACTGCTCCTCCTTCCCCATGAGCCTCTAAAATAGCCTTCCCACTCCCACTGGTTTTTATAATGATTTTTTCATTTTTTGCAGGTTTCAAAAGGTGGCAAACCCATACAGTCTCCATAGTCACAATTGTGGTGATATATAGTGCTGAGAGACATTCTTAGCTCCGAAGACCGCAGAAGACATCACTAAGGAGGTTTAAAAACATGTTTTATTGAAAGATCAATGTTAATAACCCAGACATAAACTCTCCAATGCCTCTATAACCTGTATATTCACACAAATAGTTCAGCAGAAAGTTTAAAGTGTATCAAAAGAAGATTCAAGGGATCAACGCATTGTATTTGAAGCCTAATACATAGTTACAGACATAAAGGACATAGGTGAAGACCCGAAGATGATCAAGGAGGCTTAATGAAGCCTAAAGCACACATCAAGCCATGTGAGTGGTTTAATATCAACAGAATTTTCTTTTCCTAAGAAGGACAAGTTCCCATAGCATTCCCCATTTCACATCGAGCCCATAACAGTTATTATTATGATAGAAAGCTCCTAGAACTGTCAGTGCATTGATTATGAAGTATGGAAGACCTGAAAGGAAAATCTTCACCCTTTCTTTACACAGAGGATAAACAGAGTAATACAGCTAGAAAGTTACTACAAGGAACATACCATTGGAGTTATTATCAATCTGACGAAGGCCCCTAATTCATCTAAAGGGTACTAAAATTCAATGTAAATATATTAAAATAGAATGGGCTTCGAAAGATTCTTCTCCCTCTGTTTTAATGAATCATTTAAGTTCTATCTACCACTACTATCACTCCTTCACCTATAAGAACCCATGATAAATACATTATAAAGGTTGGTTGGTTGGTCGTTGAAAAAACACTGATTGTAGGATGTTTTACTAAGTTAGAGTTTTGTGAGTAGTAGTTGTAAGTAGGCTGGGAGATGATTTCTAGATGATATCAAGCTATTGAACAAGAATGTATGTGGCTAGTTTTGCTCTTCTAATATGACAAGCATGTTCATCAGATCCTGGTCTAAATCAGTGGTGATGTATTCTTTCTTTGTCATTGTTTCCCCTCTGTTTTACATCATGTTTCATTTTCTCTGATAGGAAACAGTAAATTTAGCTTAGGATATACTGCTGCAAGTACCCTAATGCTCACTGCATTTTCTTATCTTTATGTTTTCTGCTAATTTTGTACCTAAGACCAAATTCAATATAATTTAACCAATCAAAGTTGTTGGTTTTCCCATGCTTACTGATGTATGAATTTAGAGGTTGTTTCTTAGATGTTCTTGTTTGGTTCTACTGAAAGAATATGAGAATAGGGAGATTTAGTGATTAGCCTTATCCTCTAAGTTCCCTTTCCAACTGTTAGCCTTTCTAAGATCCCTTGGAGTTGAATGCCAAAGGCAGAGAAGGTTAAAAGTCTTTCTCTGATCTTAGAATTCACTCTGTGTTTGAACTTAAGTGTTTTCTATTGTCTGAAAGTAGTCAGGAGGACTGCTAGATTGTTGTCTTCGGAGCTAGCCTCATTAGGAGTTTGGATCATAGAGGTATAAGGCATGCCCTGTCCCTAGACTTAATCTGTAGTGGTAACCTTGGAAGGTTTTCCTTGTTATTCCCATTCATTTCCTTATTATTTCATCCCACACTATCATCTTAAGAGATCCTCTATTTTAGATGACTAGCCCTTTGAAAGCTTTAGATATTTGAATTGCAAGTAAATCCTTTTATGACTGCATTGCCCAATGGACTTGTGTTTTCCTTGAATTATCTCCCCATTTCCAAGAAATGCTTCTCTACTCATTCTTTTACACTCATTTAACCCTTCTTTCATGTTTCCCAAACCAAACAAACAAAACAAAACAAAAAACCTTGTGCCTTATAACTAGCCTAACACCTTCAATTGAACTTTAAAGATATACATTTCTTTACCTTTATAGAGAGATCCCTCTCTGGATCCAAGAGGGCTAGATACTGAGATCCAAAAGTGGTTTGATGTTGTCTTGTCATTTGGTATTTCCAAATCTACCAAATCAGAGGAACCACAACATAATGGTGACTCCACTGGGGAACTTTGAGTAAAATACTCCTTAAACATCTCTAAGAACTCAAAGAAGACCAAGTTAGCCTTGATTTGGTAGTTAATCACTGTGGTGGACAATAGATCTCCTTAAAAATTTTAAATCATCCACCTGGTGACTCCACAGTTCCTAAATGACGAAAAGACTGCAGTGGTGATTAGTAGGCCTGCTAATTATCTCTGTTTTCACAAGACTCCACTAGGAGACCAGTTTCATCAAAACATCATTCATACTAAAGGTAACTCTGAGGATTAAGTTTATTTGTTTAAGGATAGTTTTCCTCTTAAATATTGTCATATCTGGCTAGCTTCCTCCTTTTTGGATCTGAAACTTAACATACTGGCTTGAGGAAGAATCCATACTAGAGCTTATACTGACTCAAATCCTCCTGAAATACTTAACAATCCCGAAATCATTCTTTGGAAATCTCTCACATCTAGGGATCCAACTATTGTCAGACCCATTCATAGAGCTAACTCAGCACCTAAAAGCCTTGCAGCTCTATCAGATACACAAATTGATTTATATTTACCAAGTAATTTACCAAGAACTAAGTCATTCAGTGGTTTAGATCAGACAAACTTTGAGCCTCCAAGCTCACCACCACATAGTGGTCAACATATTAGTGTTAGAGAAACACCTCCATCAACACCTCTTGATAGCCACTTCATTCATAACTTGGGTCTCTCTCACCCTAAATCTGTTCAACAGTTTGTTGCTGGTCCATGCAGTTCTTCCACCCATATACCTGCTTCTCGAGCTAATCCTTTACCTCCACGAAACACTATCATGGCATCATGGTATGCTCCCCTAGTGTTGCCACAGACTCTGGTTCCTTTAACAAATTACTATCAGTCTAAAATTCCCCATTTGACTGGAGAATAATCTACCACAGCTCAACAACATGTAGCTAGGATGGAAGATGCATTTGATTATATGGAAATAGAAGATGATACCATAAAGATGAGAATATTTTCTCAAATTTGAGGAGGACAAGTAAAGAAGTGTTTTAAAGGCTTAGCTCCTAATAGCATCATTGACCTTCCCTCTTTACATCAAGCTTTCATAAACAAATGGGAAATCAAAAGCAACCCTCTACAAATATTAACAGAGTATCAGAGTCTTAAAATAAATTAGGGAGAGAGTGTTCATGATTACTCCACCAGGTTTAATAGGGTCTACAATGCTCTTCCAGCTCACATGAAACCTCCCCAAGGCATGGCCTTAGTAAAATATCCTAAAGATTTCGATGCTGATATGGCCTATCAGCTAAGGGAGAGAGACTATTCAACTCTAGAAGACATGCAGAAAGGATCTGTAAGTGTAGAAGCAAACTTAATTGAAAAAGGAGCCAGGATGAGGGTCGAAAAGAAGGTAACATATAGGGAAGACACCGCAATTTCTACATCTAATTCCAAATTTGATGATCTAGCCAAAAACATGAATAGGCTAGAAGTAATGATGGAGAAAATGGTTATCCAAGTCAATAATGAGAATAGAAATCAATCTCAAAACCAGAACCAAAAATTTAGGAGAAATAATCCTCCTAATAGACAGAGGGACTCTAATAAACAAGTCATAACTCCATTCCAAGAAAATTTCCTTGATGAGGATGAAGGAATAATACAAGAATCAGAGGGAACTACCATAAACATGGTGGACGTGCATAACCAAGATCACACCTTTTCCACAAAAGACAAACAGACCTCATACACACATTGGGATGAGGAAGGGTTAGAATCTGAAGACTATAGGTTAGGATTCAATAACGCCATCATGCAGGTCCAAGAACAATATGATCTTAGAAGCAAAAAGAACCTAGAAGCTCCCAAACCAAAAACCTATGAAATAACTATTAAGAAAAGACCTCAAAAGACTCCTAAAGGAACTGCTGAAAGCAACAAAACATCAACTGAGAGTTCTGGAAAAAAACAAGGGAAAATACACCCTAACCATTGATAAACCAAGTCAAGAAGCCAACAGCACTAGAATTGCAGCTAATGCTGCTGAAAAAATAGTTTCAACCAATGTAAATAGTGAAAATCAGCAAGCTGATTTTTCCAATAAAACAGTGACCAACAAAACAGAATTCAACCTTTCAAAGAACCAATCCCCTTTCAATCTAGAAAGTGAAATTTCCAAAATCAAAATTTCTGTCCCACTTGTTAGCACCTGATCTGGACCCTAGGCTGAAAAGGGAAAAACAGGGTAACACCTAAACCACGCTCAGCCTTGTAGTTAGCCCTCCAAGGACAGGAGAGGGCTCTCTCTGTGAAAGGATATTCAATAAAGTGCAATAATGATCTGATATTAGGCTAGGTATAATGATAGGAAAGAATTTTGATAAAATGGATGAATTTTCAGGGATGTGTGGGAAAAAATGGGACAGTATGAAACTGGGGAATTAAATCGGAATACAGGGTATTTAATGGGGCAAGATAGGCATGACTTTTTAGCAATTAAGGCTAAATAAGGATGGGATGGAAAGACTAGTGAGGAACTGAAAAGGGCACAATAAATGGATCCTTTGAAAATAGAAGAAAAAAACACAATATGAATGATTTCCCAAGGTAGAGCATAAAAAATGGATTCTACCTTTCTATCTTGAAAACATTCAAAAGAGAAGTTTATGAATGAGAGGTGAAACATAACAATTTATATATGAAACAAAGGAGAGAAACAAATGCTAAATATCATACCACATGGATCCCACAAATTAGAGCTGCATCACTTTATTAATTCCCTGTCAAAATGTATAATGGAGTGCGAAATTTTCTTCCACACTATTCCCCTACTACTGAGTTACCACCTTTACTAATGATTTACAATTACAATAAATAAGTTGAAATGTGGGAACATTGATCCACAGAAAAAGGGAGTTGTTCTGACAGCTCAAAAACTGAAGTACAATGATAGAAAAGAAATACAAAAATCTGCCCCTGAAAATGAGGGACAACGAGACTTTTTGACCTTTTGGAGATTTCACTGTTATGCTATATGAAGGAAAAATAGGCAATCCGAAGGAAAATTTCCTACTTTGCTGTTGTTGTAACAATCTTTGTTTTAATTTAAGCTTGTCGGTCAACTGACTATTTCCTTTGCTTTCCATTTTTTGTTTGAATAAAACTGACCTTTTATAAAACACTTTGAAGCAAAACTAAAATGGAATAATGATTTTGGTGAAGCGAAATAATTCTTTGAATGGGAAAAATGGAAGGCAAGGAGGCGAGACCTGCATTATAATCGTAATCGGGATTAGCTGAAGGGAAATATAACAAAACCATACAGTGTGCCGTGGGATGCATTACAATACTCAAAGGGTGATCACAATCGAGGGTCAGGAAGAGGGGAAGGTGCATTACATAACTGAATAGAATATTTCCAGTGTGATGAGAATAAGCAAAAAGGGGAAGGCCTTTGGTAAAATGAAATAAATTACAATTCAATTTTTACAAATGGGAATGGGCTTTTTATAATAAATGGGCGGAGGATTTATGGTGGGACCGATGGTCAATCGAGATCAGAATCGGAGGGGAGCAGAGCATAGCATATGTTATAATGCCGATTGGAGAGGTTCGATGGGCTGTGGGTTGTTGGATTGGAGGGGAAAATCAACGGCGGAGGGATAATCGGGGACAGGCCGTCGGCGGGGTTCAATTGGGGAAAGCCTTATGAAAGCGCCAATGGTAATGAGCCGATTGCATATGGGCCATCTGATTAAAGGAGGAGATCGACGATTGGATGTGTATCGAAGGGGGGCAATACAATCGCATCGGAACTTTTTGCGATTGGCCAATCGGGACGCATCGTTAAAACATTGCGATTGCGATGGAAGGGACTTGGGTCGGTGGAAGTATTATAATACAAGTTTGATTTGTATTATAATGTTTCAAAAGCATGGAGGGGAAGTGGTTTTACGTATAAATCACATTTGTAGTTCAATACTTTTAAAATGCGATTTTATGATTGGAGGGAGGAAAAGGGATTTTCATAGGGAAGATACTAAAACTTTAAATATAAAGTTTTAAGGGAAAAATGGGAAATAAGGATTATTTGAAGATATAGTGAATTTTACTTCACTTAAGCATAAATTACAATCCAAAAGTTAGTTTTAAGAGTGCAGTATACCGTTGGAAAGCTCTTTCCGGGCTCTTTCTGATGGATCTACTTGGAAGATGATTTTGCACTAAACACACTGTGAAAAACTTCTTTGAAGGTAGGGTGATGACTTTGTGGAGATGGCAGCTTCTGAATTGTGACTTATTACATATGATGATATAAAATTACATAATGAATAATAATAAAGACAAAATATCATGTTTTCATCCCAAAACATGGTTTTGAGGTGAAAATTATATCAAACTAAATAACATATATCTTTGATCTTCCAGGTGTTGTGACTTTGAGTTTATTTGACTTCCTCATGACCTTGCTGATATTTATTGACATCTGACTCATTAATTTGACCATGGTGAAACCCTAGAAACTAATGAGACCCATCCTATGATCCACTAGCATGATTTTGAGAATAAAAGTGACTAATGAATGAAGACCATAGAGAGGAGAATCAGCAAGTACCTCGTGAGCGAAAACTGATAAAACATTACTACCATCAATGAATCCATGACCTAGCGGAATGGTGAAATTTATTCGGTATGAGACACCTAATATGAAAATGAAAAAGAGCAGTTTTGATCACTGATGGTAGTATGACTAGACTGACACTAACAGCTCTCACTGAGTTGGCCACCCAGGATGTATATAAATGTCAAATTTTGAAAGCTTTAAACTTCAGAGAAAACAGTGACTCCGTCAACTTAAATGATGATCAACCAGCTCTCTTGTTTGGCCCAAAAATTGAAGGAAAATTTCAGGAAGGAGTAGTGCCTCCTTTCTATATCAGTCTAAATATCCATGAAAAAATCTTACATAATTCTATGCATGACTAAGGGGTTTCACATAACCTCATGCCCAAAGTAATCATGGAAAAATTAGGCCTAGAAATAACCAGACCATATAAGGATCTATATTCTTTTGACTATAGAAGAGTGAAGTGTTTGGGCATGATCAGAGATCTCTGTGTGAATTTGACCCAAATCCTAACCAAGTGCATGGTAATGGATGTTGTGGTGGCTGATGTGCCTCCCAACTATGGCATTTTTCTGTCAAGATCATGGGGTGCCAAACTACAAGGTAAAATGAAAATGTACATGACATATGCCACTATCCCTATTTTTCAGCCAACTTAGAAGACTATATAGAGAAGCACACATGAAATTTATGGTAAGAAACCCATAGAAACTAGAAAATTCCCCTCTTTACTCTGTCCATACAGACATAGACTCTTTTATCCTTTACAATGATGAGTTTATAGATGAGCAAGAGCTAGAGAACAAAAATTTAAATAGTAGACTAGAGGCCACAAATCTAAACATAATGGAAACTCTAGATGCAGAGGAAAACAAGGGAGAAACATTTGAACAGTCCGCAGAATTAGAAAATCAGAACCAAGACTGTACAGAACAGATTACCCATCATCCTGCTAGCCTCAGGGAACAAGATGACATTAAGAAGGAAAATGACAACAAATCTGCAAACAACCCCTTATGGAGCATTAGCTTCGATGGGTATTGCATAGGAAGGAGTGAAGGAGATGGGGTATGGTTGCACAATACTGAAAAAAATTATGCTGAGATTCATGCCTTCAAGCTAAAATTCAAATGTACAAACAACATAGCATAGTATGAAGCTATCCTTTTAGGGCTATATCGATTGAAAAAACTAGGAGCTAATAGGATAATTGTTCATGGGGACACAAAATTAGTCATCAAACAAATAAATGGATACTACACAGCAAAACATCCCAGATTAAGGGAATATAGGAACGATGCCATGGATATTTTAAAAATATTTGTAGAATACGAGCTTGTGTTTGTGCCTAGAAGCCAAAACATACTTGCAAATGGTTTAGCTTGTGCTGCTAGTTCAAGTCAAAGTCCACTTAGTGACAAACAACTCATTGTTCAAACAAAATATAGACCAGCAGTACCAGATAATGAAAAATATTGGCAGGTATTTGAGGGTGATAAACAGATAGAGGATTTCTTGCTTTCCAGGAATGAATTTGAATTTCCAAATTCAAACTCTAAGTCCGATGAAAATTGTTTGGATAAAGAACCCCCTGATGAAGGTAAATCATTTCGAGCTGTAGAAATAAACATGCTGACCAGAGAATTTGAAAGTCAAATAAAAGAATACATGAACACAGAAAAAGAAGACATAGAGGTACTGCAGTCCAAAGACAAAATCATACCCAGAGGACTAGCACTCCTTGAGGACCTCTTTGATTGTAATGATGTGGCAAAGAAACCCACTATAAAACCCACTGAATCTGATATTGAAGAATGCAATATAGGCAACAAAGACAAGCCTAAAATGATCAAATTATCTAAAATTTTTCCAGCACACATCAAAAGGAAATACATTGATTTATTTAAAGAGTTTTTTGATGTTTTTTCTTGGAGCTATGAGGATTTGAAAGCTTATGACATAGAGATCATCTAGCATAAGATTCCATTGAAAGAAAACTAGAAACCTTTTAGGCAAAAGCTGCGCAGAATTAACCCTATATAGCTACCTCTGGTAGAAAAGGAAATTAAGAAAATGTATGAGGCTAGAATCATAGTCCCTGTGAGGTTTTCACATTGGGTATCTAACCTTGTGGCTATAATGTAAAAGACAGGATAAAATAGGATGTGCATTGATTTTAGAAACTTAAACATAGCCTCATTAAAAGACAATTACCCTTTACCCAAAATGGAACACATACTACAAAGGGTAGTTGGTTCTAAGAGGATTTCTTTGTTAGATGGCTTTTTAGGGTACAACCAGGTCCAAAAGATCAACTTAAAATAGCCTTCACCACTCCTTGGGGCATTTCATGTATGTGAAAATTCCTTTTGGATTAATGAATGCTGGTGCCACCTTTCAAAGAGCCATGGACATTACATTCTCAGAAGAAATAGGGTACTTCATTGTAATTTATCTTGATGACATTACCGTCTATTCCAAAACTTATGAAGAACACCTTAAACATTTGAGAAAGGTATTTGAGAAATTCAAAAGGTTTGGGCTATCTTTAAATCCCAAAAAGACAGTGTTTGGTCTCCAAGAAAGTAAACTTCTTGGTCACATTATATCCAAAAAAGGGATTAAAATAGATCCAAAAAGGGTTGAGGGTATATTGAAAATCAATCACCCTAGAAACATCAAGGAATTGGAGTCTTTCATTGGGAAGATTAATTTCTTGAGAAGCTTTATACCCAACCTAGCAGAACTCCTTAGGAACATGAAAAACATGCTGAAGAAAGAAGTAGGAGTTAAATGGACTCTGGAAGCCAAAAATTCCTTTGAACTGGTAAAACATGCACTCACCCAAGAACCAGTTCTTATCAGTCCTGATTTTACTAAGGATTTCCTAATCTTCTCATTTGCATCAGACCACACTGTGGCTGTTGTCTTGTTATAGAAAAATACAGAAGGACAAGAACAACCAATTGCATTTTTCAGCAAGGCATTAAGAGATGCACCTCTAAAATATAACATCATGGAAAAATAGGCCTATGCTTTGGTAAAGGCCTTAAAAGATTTCAGAGTTTACATATTACATTCTCATATTATTGCCTTTGTGCCTAACATAGTGGTAAAAGACATATTGTCACAAGATCCAGATGGCAAAAGAGGAAAATGGATTGCTATGATACTATAATATGATTTTGAAATCAAACCCACTAAACTCATCAAAGGTCAAGACCTAGCACAATTAATGGCTGAATCTAACTTGCAAGCCCTTGACATAAACATGGTAGATGATTTGGATGAACATGAAGGGTTACCAACTCCCATTGTTAAAGAACATTTCCAAAACTCACCTTGGTATGCTGATATCTTGTATGTTCTTATCAATCTAAATGCTCCTCCTGGTCTATCCAAGACAAAGGCAAGGTTTTTAAAGTTGAAAGCTAGAAATTATTGAATTTTAAATGAATGTTTATATTGGAAAATGCCAATGGTTTATTTCTTAAATTTTTTCCTGAAGTTGATGCAGATAGGATCAAGCATGAGTTTCGTGAAGGAGATTGTGGAGGTCATATCTATTGGAAAACCACTACCAATAAAATCCTTAGAGCTGGCTATTACTAGCCCACCCTCTTCCAAGATGTCCACAAAATGATAGTTTCCTACCACAAATGCCAAATCTTTGAGGGCAAAAGAAAAATCATCCCTTTACCTTTACAACCAATCACTGTTGAAGCTCCTTTTCAACAGTGGGGCCTAGACTTCATTGGGGAAATCCATCCTGCTTCGTCTACCCAACATAGATGGATACTCATAGCCACTGACTATTTCACTAAATGGATAGAAGCCATCCCTTCTAGGAATTCCACAAACTCAGTTATCATAAAATTCCTTGAAGACCATATCCTATCTAGATTTGGTTGCCCTAGGAAAATTATCACTGACAATGCTGCTACATTTGGTTCCAAAAATATGATTTATTTTTGCCACAGGTATCAAATTGCACTTGTTCATTCTACTGCTTATTACCCTCAAGGTAATGGGCTGGTAGAAACATCAAATAAGAGTTTGATGACCATCATCAAGAAGCTACTGGAAGAAAATAAAAAATCATGGCATAACAAGTTGGTGGATGCTTTATGGGCAGACAGATTGACAACAAAGAAATCCATTGGAATGTCTCCCTATTAGGCAGTTTATGGAGCATATGCAGTATTCCCTACTAGTTTAGGGGTTCCAATGATAAAATTGGTCCAAGAAATACAATCGGAAGAAGACAAAATGGTAAGGAGGATCAATCAGACCATACATCTCGAGCAGACAAGGGAACAGGTCTACAATAGAGCTCAGAAAGTGCAAGAGAACATCAAAAAGTTGTTTGATAAGAGGAAAAAATCCTGTGATTTCAAAATTGGGGACAAGGTACTCAAATGGGACTCTAGGAGAGAGGATAAGGGTAAGCATGGAAAGTTTGACAGTTTATGGCAAGGCCCTTACATCATTTAATCTGCCATTGGTCCCAATGCATTTTTTCTGCAAGAATTGGATGGTACAGATCTGTTTGGGGGTCCTATCAATGACAGGATTCTCAAGCATTATTTCAGCTAAAGTTCAGTTTAAATTTTTCACTTCCATTGTAAATACCATTGCTTTGTTTTGTTTGGAAAAGGAAAAATAAAAAAAATAAGAAGAAAGGTTCAGACAAGCTCAAATCTTGAACCTACGAAGTTCTAAAAAGAATGGCTAAAATCAGATCAAAACCTGTGCAAGAGAAAAAGGGAAAGGCTAGTTCTAACATGCTCAAAACTTGAACCAACAAAGAATAAGAAAAAAAAACTCTAATAGGGTCAAAATCAGAGCTGAAATGAAGAAATAAACGTGACTCTAACAAGCTAAAAATCTGAGCCACAAGAAGAAGGAAGGATGCTCTTAATTTTCAAAATTTCAAGCCATCACAATTTTGTTTCAATTTTCTCCAAAGTTTCAGTTCATGGGAAGCTTGCTTTTATGCCATGGACCCACAACAAATCAGTCAGTCTAATCCTGGTTTGTCTGTATTTAAATTTCTGTTTTAGAATGTAGAGAAGGAAAATCTATCAGACAGTTTAATCTTGGCAGATATTAGTTTAGGTAGAGAAGCTATGAGTCCAACTGTTTAATCTGGTCTCATGGAGAAATAAGGGTAGCAGTAGATAGGTTTATTTTCCTGTTTGTAAAATAATGATGATGTGAAAGGTTTACAAGTCTAAATGCACCTTGAAGAAAAAATGTCAGGACAGTAGGATGGGTAGGTAGTTGTTTAGGAAAATGTTTCTACTGATATAATGCACATCATGTATGCAACAGTTGATCAAAGAAGAAAGGATGGTCAAGTACCAGGCATATGGCCTACTTCCAAATATTATATCTGAGAGTCTTGTCACCTTTGAGAAGATGCCATCCCCATGTGGAGCCACTATTAGCCACCTATATTATTTTGTCAAAGAAAACAGGTGGCTAAATATGCTTCTGAGCCTGCAAGAGAAACATTTCCTTTGTAAATCTATCATTTTTGAAGCCTCCATGTGTCTTCTATCCTTTAAAGAATCTTCACTACCGTTTCCATTAATGAACCCTGTTGTTTTATGAAAGAGACTACTTTCAAAAGGCCTCCATTTGCTCCATTTCATTCCCACAAAACCCCCATTTGTTGCCCTTATTACCTTCACAAATTTCCTCAATAATCTTTATTTAACCTCTAAATCATCCTAATCCCCTTTTTAAACCTTATATTTCCCTTTATTTGGTTTAAAAAATCCCTCCTTCCATCTATTGGAACCTCCAAATTCCTCAAAAAACCCTTCAAAATCCTTAAAAATCTTCATTTTTTGCATTAAGGCCTTAAGACCCTTTCGACCTTTTCCCTAGCCCCTTTCCCCGCAAGTGACTCGGAGCCATAACTAGGAGCTAACCCCATTGCGCAATCGCAATCGGGGTTTTCCGTTTCTTTGTTCCCTTTCCTTGCCTCCTCTGATGCCGATCCCGTCGATTTGATCTGGACCATTGAATCCACAAGAATCAATTTTGAGGAACTAATCGCACTCCACCCACAACCCTTCACCATCCTGACCTCTAATTTAATCTCCACTATTGATCAAGTTAGATCTGATGGCCTGCGCTCAATCGCATCGCTCCATCGGTTTCTTCGCTTCGCCAAGCACCTGCGCCCGTCGATTTGATCTGGACCATTGAATCCACAAGAACCAACGGCCAGGATCTCATCGTGCTCTATCCATAGCCCTCCATCATCACCCCGCCGATTTAATCCAGACCATTGATCTCTTCTAATCCTATGGCCAATGCTTAATCGCATGTCGCAAACATAGTTTTCCCTTTTTTCTTTTCCTCCAATGGCCTGATTCCCTGATTTGATCCTGACCGTCGAATACATAAGAACTGACGGCCAAGATTTCATCGCACTTCACATTTTCCTTTCTCCCTTTCACTGTTTTTTTGATCACTGATTAGATCTCTGTCGTCCATTCCTACAAATCTGACGGCTCCCATCTTTCCGTTCATTCACTTACCCCTTTTTTTCCTCTTGTTCAAAAACTCTGCTTTCTCTTTAAATCCCGACTGTCTGATCGACAGATCTAACAGTCCTAACTCAACCCCACCATATTTTCTACCCACACACATTGCTTCCTATCATGTGCAACCTGCGCTATCTGATCTGACCCTCCAGATCCGACAGTTGATATACAATGTCGCGTAATTTTTGTGCCCAAAGCTTAACGTTTCAAAATTGCGTGATATGGGCAGTTTTGGAAATACACGCATCACTCATAGAGTGGAATCAATTTTTTTTGGGCATTTCCACTTTCCCTCTTTTCATTTCATGAAAATCATTCCTGTTTCTACCTTACCGCCCTCCGCAACGCAACTTTAGCTTTAATCCCAACCGTCGATCTCTAAGATCAGACGGCTCTTATTATATCACAAACCCGTTCAATTTCTTTTTAAGTTTTCTTCCAAATGACTCCATTGAGTGATCCCCACCATTGATTGTTCTAATCTAAAAGCCCACATTTAATCTCGCCTCCATTCGTCTACCATCCATCTAACCTCCCGAACGACCTCATTGAAAAATCTCAACCATAGATCACCATCATGTAACGGTCCAGAACGCACATCACACCCAAACTCCCATTAGACCTATTTTTTCCTTTCACCATGCTTTCAAGCCCATTTTCCACTAAATCTAGATTTTCCCCTCACTTCTCCTCCATCCCCACAAGCCTCTGAAGCAGCCTTCCCACTCTCGCTGTTTTTTATAATGAGTTTTTCTTTTTTTGCAGGCTTCAAAAGGTGGCGAACCCATATAGTTTCCACGGTCACAGTCATGGTGATATATAGTGCTGAGAGACTATCTCAGAGCTGAACATCGCATAATACATCAGTAAGGAGGTTTAAAAACATGTTTTATTGAAATATCAGTGTTAATAACCCAGTCATAAACCCTTCGGCGCCTCTGTAACCTGTATATTCACACAGATAGGTCAACAAAAAGTTTAAAGTGTATCAGAAGAATATTAAAGGGATCAACGCATTTTATTTGAAGTTTAATACAAAGTTACAGACATAAAGGACATAGGTGAAGACCCGAAGATGATCAAGGAGTCTTAATGAAGCCTAAAGCACACATCAAGCCATGTCAGTGGTTTAATATCAACAGAATGTTCTTTTCCTAAGAAGGATAAGTTCCCACAACATTCCCCATTCCAAATCAAGCCCATAACAGTTATTATTCTAACAAAAAGTTCCTAGAACTGTCAATGCATTGGTTATGAAGTATGGAAGACCTGAAAGGAAAATCTTCACCCTTTCTTGTCATAGAGGATAAACAGAGTACTACAGCCAGAAAGGTACTACAAGGAACATACCCTTAGAGTTATTATCAATCTGACGAAGACCCCTAATTCATCTAAAGGGTACTGAAAGTCAATGTAAAGATATTAAAAATGAATGGGCTTCGAAAGAATCTTCTCCCTCTGTTTTAATGAATCATTTAAGTTCTATCTACCACTACTATCACACCTTCACCTATAAGAACCCATGAGAAATACATTGTAAAGTTTGGTTGGTTGGTCGTTGAAAAAACACTGATTGTAAGCTGTTTTACTGAGTTATAGTTCTATGAGTAGTAGTTGTAAGTAGGCTGGGAGATGATTTCTGGATGATATCAATCTATTGGACAAGAATGTATGTGGCTAGATTTTCTATTCTAATATGAGAAGCATGTTCATCGGATCCTGGTCTAAATCAATGGTTATGTATTCTTTCTTTGTCATTGTTTCCCCTCTGTTTTACATCATGTTTAATTTTCTCTGATAGGAAACAATAAATTTAGCTTAGGATATACTGCTGCAAGTACCCTAATGCTCATTGAATTTTCTTATCTTTATGATTTCTGCTAATTGTGTACCTAAGAACAAATTCAATATAATTTAACTAGCCAAAGATGTTGGTTTTCCCATGCTTACTGATGTATGAATTTAGAGGTTGTTGCTTAGATGTTCTTCTTTGGTTCTACTAAAAGAATAGGAGAATAGGGAGATTTAGTGATTATCCCTGTCCCCTAAGTTCCCTTTCCAATAGTTAGCCTTTCTAAGATCCCTTGGAGTTGAATGCCAAAGGCAGAGAAGGTTAAAAGTATTTCTCTTATCTTATACTTCACTCTGTGTTTGAAATTAAGTGTTTTCTATTGTCTAAAAGTAGTCAGGAGGACTACTGGATTGTTTTCTTCGGAGTTAGCCTCATTAGGATTTTGGATCATAGAGGTATAAGGCATGCCCTGTCCCTAGACTTACTCTAAAGTTCTCACCTTGGAATGTTTTCCTTGTTATTCCCATTCATTTCCTTATTGTTTCATCCCACACTATCATCTTAAGAGATCCTCTGTTTTAGATGACTAGCCCTTTGAAAGCCTTGGATATTTGAATTGCAACTAAATCCTTTTATGACCCCATTGCCCAATGGACTTGTGTTCTCTTTGAATTATCTCCCCATTGCCAAGAAATCCTTCTCTAATCATTCCTTTACACTAATTTAACCCTTCTTTCATGTTTCCCCAACCAAACAAACAAAACAAAACAAAAACCCTTGTGCCTTATAACTAGCCTAACACTTTAAATTGACCTTTAAAGATATACATTTCTTTACCTTTATAGAGAGATCCCTCTCTGGATCCAAGAGGTCTAGATCTTGAGATCCAAAAGTGGTTTGATGTTGTCTTGTCATTTGGTATTGCCAAATCTTCCAAATCACAGGAACCACAACATAATGGCAACTCCACTGGGGAACTTTGAGTAAAACAGTCCTTAAACATCTCTAAGAAATCAAAGAAGATCAAGTTAGCCTTTATTTGGTAGTTAATCACTGTGGTAGACAGTAAATCTCCTTGAACATTTTAAATCATCCACCTGGCAACTCCACAATTCCTAAATGATGAAAAGACTCCACTGGTGATCAGTAGGCCTACTGATTATCTCTGTTTTCACAAGACTCCACTGGGAGACCAGTTTCATCACAACATCATCCATACTAAAGGTAACTCTGAGGATTAAGTTTCTTTGTTTAAGGATAGTTTTCCTCTTAAATATTGTCATATCTGGCTAGCTTCCTCCTTTTTGGATCTGAAACTTAACATATTGGCTTTAAGAAGAATCCATACCAGAGCTTATCCTAGTCCAAATCCTCCTGAAATAGTTGACAATCCTGAAAGCATTCTTTGGAAATCTCTCACATCTAGGGATCCAACTATTGTCAGACCCATTCATAGAGCTAACTCAGCACTGAAAGCCTTGTAGCTCTATCAGATACCCAAATTTATTTAGATTTACCAAGTAATTTAAAAAGAACTAAGTCATTCAGTGGTTTAGATCAGGCAGACTTTGGGCCTCCAAGCTCACCACCACATAGTGGTCAACATATTAGTGACAGAGAAACCCCTCCATCAACACCTCCTGATATCCACTTCATTCATAACTTGGGTCTCTCTCACCCTAAATCTGCTCAAAAGTTTGTTGCTGGTCCAAGAAGTTCTGCCATCCATATACCTACTGCTCAAGCTAATCCTTTACCTCCACAAAATACTATCATGGCAGCATGGTATGCTCCCCTAGTGTTGCCACAGCCTCTGGTTCCTTTACCAAATGACTATTAGTCTAAAATTCACCATTTCACTAGAGAATAATCTACCATAGCTCAACAACATGTAACTAGGGTGGAAGATGCATTTGATTATACGGAAATATAAGATGAGACCATCAAAATGAGAATATTTGCTCAAATTTTAGGAGGAGAAGTAAAGAAGTGGTTTAAAGGCTTAGCTCCTAATAGCATCAATGACCTTCCCTCTTTACATCAAGCTTTCATAAACAAATGGGAAATCAAAAGCAACCCTCTACAAATATTAGCAGAGTATCAAAGTCTTAAAAGAAATCAGGGAGAGAGTGTTCATGATTACTCCACCAGGTTTAATAGGGTCTACAACGCTCTTCCACCTCACATGAAACCTCCCCAGGGCATGGCCCTAGTAAAATATCCTGAAAGGCTCGATGCTGATATGGCCTATCAACTAAGGGAGAGAGACTATTCAACTCTAGAAGACATGCAGAAAGGAGTTGTAAGTGTAGAAGAAAACTTAATTGAAAAAAGAGTCAGGATGAGGGAGGAAAAGAAGGTAACCTATAGGGAAGACACCACAATTTCTACATCTAATTCCAAATTTGATGATCTAGCCAAAAACATGAATAGGCTAGAAAGAATGATGGAGAAAATGGTTATCCAAGTCAATAATTAGAATAGAAATCAGTCTCAAAACCAAAACCAAAACTTTAGGAGAAACACTCCTCCTAATAGACAAAGGGACTCTGATCAACAAGTCATACCTCCATTCCAAGAAAATTTCCTTGATGAGGATGAGGAATAATAGAAGAATCAGAGGGAACTACCATAAACATGGTGGAAGTGGATAACCAAGATCACAGCTTTTCCACAGAAGACAGCCAGACCTCATACACACATTGGGATGAGGAAGGGTTAGAATCTAAAGACTATAGGTTAGGATTCAATAATTCCATCAAGCGGGTCCAAGAACAATATGATCTCAGAAGCAAAAAGAACCCAGAAGCTCCCAAACCAAAAACGTCTAAAATCACTATTAAGAAAAGTCCTGAAAAGACTCCTAAAGGAACTGCTGAAAGCAACAAAAAAACAACTAAGAGTTCTGGAAAAAACAAGGGAAAAGACACCGTAACCATTGATAAACTGAGTCAAGAAACTAGCAACACTAGCATTGCAGCTAATGCTCCTGAAAAAATAGTTTCAACCAATGTACATAGTGAAAATTATCAAGCTAATTTTGCCAATAAAACAGTGACCAACAAGATAGAATTGAACATTTCAAAGAACCAATCCCCTTTCAATCTGGAAAGTGAAATTGAAAAAATCAAAATTTATGTCCCTCTCACTGAGTTGGGTACCCAGGATGTGTATAAATGTCAAATTTTGAAAGTTTTAAACTTAGGATAAAATAGTGACTCTATCAACTTAAATGATGATCAACCAGCTCTCTTGTTTGGCCCAAAATTTGAAGTAAAATTTCAGGAAGGAGTAGTGCCTCCTTTCTATATCAGTCTAAATATCCATGAAAAAATATTACATAATGCTATGCATGACTGAGGGGCTTCACATAACCTCATGCCCAAAGTAATCATGGAAACATTAGGCCTAGAAATAACTAGACCATATAAGGATTTATAATATTTTGACTCTAGCAGAGTGAAGTGTTTGGGCCTAATCAAATATCTCTGTGTGAATTTGACCCAAATCCCAACCAAGTGCATGGTAATGGATGTTGTGGTGGCTGATGTGCCTCCAAAGTATGGCATGTTGCTGTCAAGATCATGGGGTTCCAAACTAGAAGGTACAATGCAAATGGACATGACATATGCCACTATCCCTATTCTCAGCTAGCTTAGAAGACTATATAGGGAAGCACACATGAAATTTATGGTAAGTAGCCCAGAGAAACCAGAAAATTCCTCTCTTTACTCTGTCCATACACACCTAGACTCTTTTATCCTTTATAATGATGAGTTTACAGATGAGCAAGAGCTAGAGAGAAAAAAATTAAATAGTAGAGTAGAGGCCACAAATCTAAACATAATTGCAGCTCTAGATATATAGGAAAACAAGGGAGAAACATTTGAACAGTCCGCAGAATTAGAAAATCAAAACCAAGACTGTAGAGAGCAGAATACCCATCAACTTGCTAGCCTCAGGAAACAAGATGACATTAAGAAGGAAAATGACAAAAAATATTTACCTTTATAGAGAGGTCCCTCTCTGGATCCAGGAGGGATAGATCTTGAGATCTAAAAGTGGTTTGATGTTGTCTTGTCATTTGGTATTGCCAAATCTGCCAAATCACAGGAACCACAACAATTTCCATGACTAGTCACACGTGGGCGGGGGGGGGGGGTCATAGCGGAGGTGATAGCCCCCCTGTACGTTGCGTCAGGCGTAGCGCCCTGGGAAAATTTTTTTAGGCCTTATTTTTCAATGGGTGGACCTGCCCATGGTTTTCTGCATGGATTTGCACATGGTTTTGGGGTATGATGATATTCGGCCCCTGGTATTTTGTAGATCCAGTCAAGGGAACTACGGTTATGTTCTAATCCATGGTTAATGGATTGGGGTTTATGTATGCTTCAACATGTATATATATGTGTTGTAACACTAAAAAGGAATATAATGAAAAATCCAATCGGTCATCCCGATTTGGGATCTAGGGGAAAATATATATTTTTATTTGTTTTATGTTTTATGCTCTCTCTATTGTTTATTTTCTATTTTAAGATTAGTTTGTAGATAATTTCTGTATAAGGTTAAAACCTACAAGGTCATTTTTGACCAATTCAAGAGCATTAATATGTGAGGAATGGATCATAAATAAATACAACTCAGTGTGAATGAAGATCAATCTAGCTAGTCAGAATAAAGACACCTTGGGTGTGAATGGAGATAATGCATGGAGACCTATTCATGGTTGACTAAATCAAACAAAGCTATAAGTAGATGAGTGGGACTAATAGAGACATCGTAATTGTGGTGGAGGAGCCTTTGCATGGAAGCAACCTCATAATTGGGTGGGACCCATGGTGAGGAAGCTCATCAACTATATAATGGAGGGAATGTCAGCCATATGGGGCACGATTGAAGATTATATTTTGTATGTGGTCTATTTAGACTTCTTTCTTTGGATTTTTAGATAAGTTTGCTGCACTGTTTAGTGCAAGGGTTTTCTCATGCAAGAATTCCCCACTCTTGCTTGGAGATCTTGCTTAAGAAATCTGAGAGGAGCATCCTGTGGTACATTTTCCACTATCTGGTGTTATTCCAAGTAGTCACCTTCAACAACAATGCAATCCCTTGTAAAAAATGCATTATTTCTTAAGGTATTGCAGTGGAGGGGTTTTATCCCTTGTTTTATGTGCCAGTTTCCCATGAGGAGGATAAGCCTTTCCCCGGAAAGCTAGTAGGAGGAACTACAACCATTTATTTGCATGATAAGAAATATTTATGCAGTGCTTCAGCCATACAATGTGATTAAGCCATAGATATACAACAACTACTTCATGTATCTCATGTTTGTCAAGAAACCCTTGCCGGGTGATCTTGGATTTCTGTAAAAAGAGACTAGATCTCTGTTTTTGGGCCTATTTGATTAATACATGAGAAGATATGATTTGTCTCACTATATTTGCATATAACCCTCAAATAACTGTGTTGTCACTTTCTGCAGTAATTTATGTGTTGCAGTAGTCTTGGGGTTTTAGCGTTTTTGGGCTATTTTGAGCATGGGAGGCCAATTTAACTATGTAAAAGTGATTTTTTCCTGATTTCCTTTCAGATTTGGTTGTAATAATTTCATATCTGATGGATCCATGTGCTACATTTTTCTATTAATACTTATATTTCTGAAAAATGCATTTTTCATGCATGTATTGTTGATTTTCCCATTTGGGAATATTACAAAAACATACAGAACGAAGTAAGAAAAAAGTTAACTAAGCATATATAGTGCACCACACTTCATCAGATTACAAAACTCGGTTGATAATTTATGTTACATAATTTAAGACATTAAATTGGCTAAACATTTTGACACTGCTACTGGGGAAGTGTAATTAGGTAACCTCGTTTCTTACATCTAAAAAAATGATATGCATAGGGAAAGAGATTCTAGGAGTAGATTCATAGCTAGAGGCAAGATTTTAATTCCAAAAACATCACTCACTCTACCTAGACCACGTAGTGATACACCACCATCTCAAACTCATATTCCATACTTTACTAGACATAGACTTCCTGAATTCTTAAGGTCAAAAATTCAATCAGGAGGATCTCCTACTTCATCCACTGAGGCAGTCTTAGAGGAAGAATATCCTAGATCTCTAACATAAAGAGTAATCTTTTTATCCCTACAAGAGAACACATTCTAGCTAAAGAGTTAGAAGTTCCTAGTGGGAAAGAAGAAGAATAACCTTTCTTCAATATCCCTTTGATAGAAGAACCAAAGGAAGATATGTTAACTTTATAGTTAGAACCTTATATTAGCTCTGAGGAATATATAATGGCAGGAAGAGGAGAAGGAGGAGAAGGAGAAGGAGAAATTATAAATGGAGAAAATGTATTATTTGGAGGAGGAAGAGGTGGAGGACGAGGTAGATGTGACAGAGGAGGAAGAGGAGGAGGTAGATGCGACAGAGGAGGAAGAGGAGGAGGAGGTGAAGAAAATAGAAGAAATAGGGAAAATGATAATTCTTTTGGATTTCCTATAATTTATAAGGATACAAATGCCACAATGAAAAATATTTCACCCTCTACTCTTCCAAATTTCCATGGATTAAAGAGTGAATATCCTGAAACATTTTTGTTTGAATTTGACATTTTCTCTAGATCTTATGATTACTTACAAGACTCTAAAAAACTAAAGCTATTTTCTACAACGCTGAAAGGAGAAGATTTAAAATAGTTCATGGGTTTAGTCACACAGTCTATTAGGACATGGAATGAAATGAAAAGAGAATTTTTAGAAAGATATTCGGATTATTGCATACCTATTAATCATAAGGATGAAGTATTCAAGATGATGCAAAGAGAGGATGAGAATTTGGAGGATCCAATTGAAATATTCAATTATAACATAAAAAGAGCTAAAATGGATAACTTATATCAAGATACTTTAAAATCTCTTTTGTTAAAATCCATCAGAGATGAGTGGATAGACATTCTCAACATGATGGGAAAGGGAGATATCTCTCAAGTCACATTACTTGACATTGTTGAATTATGTATTCATCTCTCAAGGGGAAATTAAAAAACTGGGAGAAATCCAAGAGATCATTCTCTTGCTACAGTGAATAAATATGAAACTGGAACATTAAGTAGGGCGTAAATTGGAAATATGCTTGATGAATTTAAAATAGATATTTTAGGGATTCTTAGTGAACAAATAGACACCCTTAAATTACAAAACAAGCAGAAAGCCGAAATTGATGCCTTAGCTATTTTTTGTCCTAAATGCAAAAAGAAGCATGCTTTAATAGAATTTCCTTTTCATGTAAAATAAATAGAGACATGTGTGATTTTCTCATAAAATCATGAACTTAAGAGTTTCCCTTCAATTCCAGGTCTTAAGGTTGTTTTTCAAGAAAAAGTAACTTCAAATCTAGAATCTCTTTTCTTTGTCTCAAGAAGACCATGGCAGGGGACAAAAACTCAAAGTTTTAACAGCCAAATGTATACTCATCCCCCACCAAATAATTAGAATTATTGGCAACAACCTTGGTCCCAACCCGAACCATGGACACAAGGAATGAAAAATTCCTATGGTAGATATTATCAATACTACCAATATCCTCCATCATATCCAAAATATCCTCCCCAACAAGTTCCTCAGTAGAATCAACAACCCTAACTCGAAAACCAAAATCCACAACTTTCATTACCATTTCCACAAAGGCCAAATCAACTACATTTCCAACCATTTCCAAACTGCAATAATACAAATATTGAAAGTGCTTACATTATAGAAGGACAAAAATTTCCAACTTACTTGATTACTCCACTAGATCTTAACGATGTTCAACTTATATCTGGTAGACTATTAGAGAGGAAAAATCCTTATGTTGTTATTCAAGAACAAGATAATTTTGAGGAAGATTCTCTACAACCAAATAAAATCTTTGAAGAGGGAAAATCTCTTCAAAACCAAAATTCTGAAAATGAAAAATAAAAATAAAAACAAACTCAACTCTTATCATAGAGCAACCATCAATATCTATTTATAACCCTCCTTTTCCTAAAATATTACAACTTTATAGAGGGGTAGAAAAACATATAATGTTGCCTAATTATGGTTTTCTAGATGAATTGAAAAATTTATGTATCAAAATTCCTTTGCTACAGGCCATTAACGAGATTAAAATTCTAGCCAAAACAATAAAAGAGTTGAGTATGAAGAAACCAGGAAGAAATAAAAAGAAATAAAAAGAATTCAACTAGTAGGAAAAATTCTAGACATTATGATGGGAAAAACTGCCATACAAAAATATTTAGATCCAGGAAGTCCAGTTGTAAAAACACATATCAATGGTATTGAAATTCCAAATACATTGATTGATTTAGGAGCAGCTATAAACATCATGAGCAAAAAAACCATGGAACAACTCAATCTTCCAAATCTTCAGTATACACCTACATTACTGCAATCAGTAGATAGATCTATAATCATGCCAGATGGTGTATTGGAAGACATTTCAGTATCCTTAGACTCTTGGGAGTATCGAGTCGATTTTATGATTTTAACCCCCAAAAACAATGTAGGAGGACATCCACTAATATTAGGAAGACCATGCTTGGCTAAAAATGATGCAGAATTAGAATATGAAGAATGGATTGATGATGACAACAATATACAACCTATCTTTACTATTTCAAGCATTAATCAATATAGTCAAATTTTAAATTCAATAGAAAATTTTGAATCATCTTCAGAATATGAACATAATAAATTTAAGGAACCATGCAATATTGAATATTTGTCATCCAGAAAGATGTATCTATACTCTATGGAAGAGTTTGGTAACTCTACAATTGAAATATTTCTGGGAAAATATTTAAACATAAACAAAAACTTCAAAATATGACAACAGGAAAAGTTAAACAAAACATTACAACAACATTATTCTTCATATGCATGGGAATAAACTGACATGAAATTAATTAGTCCTAAGACTTGTATTCATCACATCTACATTGAGGAAAATTATAAACATATCACACAACCTCAAAGAAGGATGAATGCAAATCTTAGGGAAATTGTGAAAGAAGAATTGCAGAAATTGCTGAATGTAAACTTCATTTACCCAATTTCAGACAGTCAGTGGGTTTCTCCCTTAGTGATCGTACCTAAAAATAATGGTAAATGGAGGGTATGCATTGAATATCGACAGCTGGATAAAGCTACCCTAAAAGATCATTTTCCTTTACCTTTTATAGATCAAGTATTGGATACATTAGCACGTAAGAAGTATTTCTCATTCTTGCATGGTTTTAGTGGTTACAATGAGATTCAGGTAGCACTTGAAGACCAATATAAAACCACATTCACCTATCCATGGGGAAGTTATGCCTACCGAGTACTTCCTTTTGGTTTGTGCAATGCACCTACTATTAGCTCCCTGTAATTTTCTAGATTGATTGAGATACAAATTGACAATGGTAACATCAAACCAAGCTTTGGAATCTAAGGACCTAGCCTTCCTAGATTCAGAGAGTGATCTCTCAATGTGTGAAAAGATATGTCTTGTTTACTGATTGGGGTTGATTTCAGGCTAGATGTTAAGTGCAAGGTATTTTGATTTTTTTTTGGTTGGGTATGATACTTTGATAGATTTTAGATAGGAAACATGGAATATTGTTAAGTCATTGGGCAATGGAGTCTAACAAGGTCCAGATAATTTCGTCAATGGTGTTAAGAGAATTTGTAGGGAAAGTTTACTTGGTTGGTGGATCTTTAAGGTTATGAAGGATTTATTAAATGGACATAAAGATTGAGAAAAAAAACTAATAAAGGGCTGAAACCAAATCATTTATATACTTGTAGACTGAGGGAGTTAGAAAATTGATAAGAACAACAAGAGAATCAAAGGCATAAGTAGAACCTAATCTATTTGATTTCATATTGAAAACAAATAATTAACCAAGACAAAAATTCAGATAAAAACACAGAAAGGTAATAAACTTATCCAACTTTCAGAGCTTTTATCATCTAGAGCAGAAAAAACATTTAAGATACACAAGTAACTATAACCATAGAATGAGAGAAAACTCTAACATCCAAAGTTATAGCTATAAGGTTTCCTTAAAAAAATTTAGCGAAGTAAAGGCAAAGGGCATGATTTTAGGCATACTTCTTTGAAAAACCTAGACAAAGCTTCTTTAAAGAGATGATTCCAAGAACGGAATATTTCAGTGGAAAAAATATGCAGGGCTAACCATAAATCATAATTGATGCTAACTGATCTAAATTATTCAAGAAATGAACGGGCTAAGAACTTGTTAGAGAGAAAGAAATGATTTCTCTAATATATATTAGCAGAATAAAACATTAAGGAAGTGAATGACAAACAGATTTAATATGCCATTAGAAAACATTTCTTAATCTAAATTCTTTTTCCTACTGCAACATAGCAAGATGGAAAACATAATGGGAAACTAGAAAACACAAACAAAATAAAACTTCACCATCAACCAAGCCTATGGATCCTACAAACAATCCTTCTCCATCAACAAGCAAATCAGATCATGCATGAGTTCCAAAACATCAATTTCTCTTCAAGAGATTCAAAGGACTATGTATTATTCCAGCAGCAATCATCAAAATCCAACATTTACAATGTGTTCTAGTGCAGTATTTATGCTGCAAATGAGGAGGTGGAACTATTTTTTAGTGTTCAAATTTCATTTATTATAGAGTAATGCGTTCGTAGCCTTGAAAACCATGCAGGGCATAAGGTAAGAATATCTGCAGCTACTTCTCTGTTTAAATAACATTGTCTTAATTTTTGAGATAAAGATAGGTGAAAATATTGACTTTAAGCCTTTATCCTCATCCTTACATTAAATTTTCTGACAGTTTAAAATATATTCTTTTGTGTAATAACTTCTTGTTTTCCTTTACAAATAAAGAATGGCCAAAGGAGTCAGTTGATATTTCTGATGAAATAACTGCTCTATACTGATGTGTTTGAGGCTGTTTTATCCTAAGCCTTCTTTATCTAAGCAATAAACTGTGCTTAAGGCCTGATTTAGCTTTTGGCCTTCTTAATTCATCATGTTGTATTTAACACTTTTCGGACTTCTTTAAACTTCTGTTCATCTGTGATTTTTAACCTTTAATCTTCATTTAAGCCTTAACCACTATCTTCTTTTCTTTCATAGGTGTTTTTTGTTGCTGCGCTGAAAGGTTTCATTAAACCTAATCAATTTTTATGAGACATTGATTAATCCATGGAATTAAACCCTTGATTCTTTTTTATTTGCTTACAGACCCTCGGATCGTCATCCTGAGGCCTAAGTTACTAAATTTGATTATGGAATGGCCCTTTAGGCTTGGGGCCACCATTAAACCTACAATAAGCAACAAACCTGTCATAAAAAACCTGCATTATATGGTAAAACTGCTTCAGAGGCTCGGCGAAGGTGAAGGAGCTGTGTAGAGGGGAATGAATGCAGCGGAAGGAGATTCCATGGACTAAACTATAAGAAACTGGGTTTAAACTTGGTTTATGGCGTGAGAGTGGAAAGGAGGTTTTGTAGAAAATGGTAGGTGGTTTTCGCGTGGCCAGAAGGTGGTAAGAGGTAATGGGCCGATCGAATTCGATATGGGTTATAGGACAACACGTGTCCTATAAAAACTACCCATTTCGCGTTGAATTTGGGCATTAAATCATTTGATCTTGAAAACAGTTCTGGACCGTCAGATCTTGGAGATCGACAGCTGGGATCTATTCGCAATTTCATGCAAATCACAAATGATCGAGAGGGTCAGTGAAAATGTGAAAGAGCAATGACCGTTGGATCTGGAGGATCAACAGTGGAGATGAATAGCAGGAATGTGCAAAACATAACATATGGGCGATGGCATAGAAGAATAGCAATGAAGCTCTGACTGTTGGATTAACGAGATCGACAATCGGGATCTATTGCGGGGGGACCATGGAGGTACAAGGGGGAGAACAGGGAGGAGTCCCGCTGGCTGTTGGATCGGGAAGATCAACGGTGGAGATATGATCGAGGGCACATGTAATATATAGCATATGGGTGGGGGAATGGATGAATGGCAAAAGAGCAATCATCGTTGGATCTGGAGGATCAACGGTGAAGATCCTTTCGCAGGGAGGCGGGCGGAATGGAATGGTGGGGCGAGGGTTGAAAGGGCGATGATGCGATGGCCATTGGATCTGATGGATCAATGGCTAGGATTAAATGATGAAGGATAATGAAAAGAGTGGGGTTGACATGCAAGAATAATGTGGGTTGTTGGATGCAGGGAAATGGACGGCTGAGATTGAATCGGGGTCGCGCACATCGGATATCCGAATGGATGGGAGGAGGAAAAGTGGAGGGAGCGATTGTGATGGAGCGATGTGATGGAGAAGGCGAAGTGTGATGCATCACAGACCATCTGATTTAAGGGATATTGACGGTTTGGATCTTATCGGCACGGAATTCCATTGGCGGAAAAAGGAGTGGGAACGAGGAAACGCCGAAGTGTGATGCAGCGCAGACCATCCGATCTGAGGGAGATCGACGGTTGGGATTTTATCAGCGGGGAATTCCATTGGTAGAAAAAGGAATGGAAAAGAGGAATCACTGAAGTGTGATGCGTCGATGGAGCAAGGACCGTCAGATCTTAAACAGGATCAACGATGGAGATTAGCTCAAGGGATCGACCATTAGCGGGTGAAAATACAAGGGGAAAGAGGAAATGGGGAACTGCGATGGCCGATAGCCGATGGGCTTAGCGCTTGGTCGCAGGGCGCAGTCGCATGGCGGAAAAGGGGCTAGAGCTTAAGCGAAAGGGGTTTAAGGCCTGATGTTTGAAAAAGGAGCAGAATTAGGCCGAAATGAAGGTTTTTTGAGCCTTTTCAAGGATTTTGATAAGTAAAAAAAGGAGGTTTAAACCATTATAAATGGGTTTTAATGGTTTAAAGGTATTTTGATGGGGAATGAAGGGTAAATGAGGGAAAAGTGAGGGAAAAATGGGGGGAAAAGAAGGACACATTTTGAAATGCATAAATAATGAGGATTATGAGTTTGAAGGTAGTTTTATTTATGAATCAGTAGGGCTTTTGTGAAGACATCAGTGAGATGGATCCTTTGGACAAATAGACACAGCAAGGCTTCAAGAAGTAACATATTTTCTCCAAATTTTTTTCTTGAAGACTATTAGACCTGTTTTAGCCATCATCGGTTATGAAAAAAATTTATTTATGGCTAACAATGGCTCCACTTAGGGGTGGCAGCTCCTTGGAGGTGTCAAGAACCTCAGAGATTTATCTCTGGAATTTAGACTAGTGCCTTTGTTATATGTTATGCTTTGAAAACCTCCTTCTTCTTTGATAATGCTGCTTAAAAAGATGATCATTTTTATATTAACAGAATGATTCATTCCCCAAACAACTACCTACACAACCTACTTCCTAGCATTTTCTCTTCTGTGGGTGCACTTGGACTTGCAAACCCTTTGAAAAATCAACATTTTATTCTTTTAAAAATAGGAAAAACTAATCTGAATCTATCCTTATTTCTTCCAAGAGTCTAGATTAAACAGTTGAACTCTTTTATTTCTACCTATACTACTATCTGTCAAGATTAAGCTGTTTGACATATCTGTATTCTCTATATTCTAAAACAGAAATTTAAAACATAGCTAAATCAGGATTAAGAAGTTTGATTTGATATGGTGTTTATGGCTTTATGTACAAGCTGCACATAGACTTTATTTGCAGAAAAAATAAAACAAAATTGTGAAAGCTTAAGATATGAAAATTATAAGCATCCTTCTATTCTTTTTCCAGCTTTGGTTTTGATCTATTTAGAGCTATCTTTTTCCTTTTCTTGGTTCAAATTTTGAGTTTGTTTGAACCATTCTTTTCTATCCTAATCTATTCTACTGATAAGCCAAGATTATATAGTTTGGAAAATCTTCTTCACTAACCTATCAACATGAAATTCAAATTTACTCAATCATGTTTAGGCTGTATGATTGAATAATTACAAGTAGTGGCATTTGAGCTTGCACACAAACATTACTTTGCATAAAAGTAAATAAGAAAGACAAGGCCATGGTTTGTCTTTTCTCGGGCATCTTTATCTATCTCTTTGGTTCTGTTTTAAGCATGTGGAACCAGTACCTTTTCAATCTCCTAATCTATCTTTCTTTGAATAAGTTAAGTTTGAAATAATGTTTTATCAATCAAAGTTTCTACTAACTTATCAACATAAATTTAAAGCATGTTCAGCCATGATTAGGCTAGATGACTGAACAAGATATGATTTTGAAACAGTAGTGGCATTTAGACTTGCACGCTTTCAGAAAATTCTCTTTTTGGGTATGGGGTTGTACCTTTCTTCTTTTACTAATCTGCCCTCTTTTCTCTTTTTCTATTGTTTTTTATATTTTCATTTTTTCAAAACATTCTAAGACTAAAAAGTTGCTCAAAGGCTGAGATTATTTGTGCCTATCTATCGGAAATCTCTGATGTTTTATATGATACAATAGTGCCAGTGCAACCAGTTGAGCAGTGACAAAAAAGGGTAGAAAATTTGACTGCTTGTCAGAGATAACCACATGGTGCTTTGAGTGTGAGTCTTCAAACCCAAGGCCACAACCAGTGGTGACCACTCCTAATGTTTATGGCTATTACAAAGGATCAATGCTTAGGAAATTGAGCCAATCAGGGCCTCCATATACTCTGCCACAAGATAAAAAAAACATGATGGAAACTTTCTTCTTTTAGGCCTTCCATGGATCCTAGTAGGCTATCTGCATCCTTGATAGCTTTAATCATTGCATCTTCAGTGTAGCTCTTGAAAGAAAAATCATCCTTTTCCTACACATCAAAAGGCAGCGAAATTTCTTCTTGCTTTAGGGGAGGGAGACTTTCCAAAAATGCTCTGGGGTCCCTGAATTGGTATGACTAATCTTATGAATTCAACATTTCAATTTCAGTTTCATATCTTTCAATCACCAAGTCTAGGAAAATTTTCTTAATCTTAGGTTTAGCATTGAATTTTGAGTTGAGAAGGATAACCTTAGGAAGGTCCTCACATTCAAGCTCTACCAGCTCATAACGAAACTTTGCTATGAAACTTGACTGCGTTTTTGCAAATTTCTCAGAGTCTTCTACCAGTGCAGTCATTAGGTTTGTAGAGTGTTGTGGATTCACTAGGTGGAAGATTTGAACCTTTCTGTCCACCAACAGTATGATTGGGTTTTCTCAATGCATTCCCAAGGGATTTTACAAAGACTGGTAAAGTAATAGGCCTACTGGAGGCCAGTGGAGTCACCAGGTGGAAATTTTTAGCTTTTTGAAGGTAAAATGTTGATGGTCCACCACCAATGTCTATTATGAAACCAATATGAATGTTTTTTGTTTTGAAGTACTAATGAGTCTACAAGAGCTTGCTACGCTATTATGTACTCAGAGGTTCCACCATCCTAACATTGGGTGAGTTTCCAGCTTTAGGATTTTGCCACAAAATCTTTTCTGGGTTATCAACTACGGTAGGGGGATTTGAGTTCAGGTGTGATCTTGTATATATCCTTCATCAAGCCAGATATATTTATTGACACAAGGTATAACTAGGCCTTGAAAAAAAAATTGGACTTATTTGACACAATCCTAGAAAAACCTATGGGACTAGTGGGATGAGGAAGGCCTACTGGAGGCTAGTGGAGTCGCCAAGTGGATTTTTTTTTTTTGAAATTTTGAAGATATGTATACAATGGTCCACCACCAAATTCTTGATAAAAAAAAAAAGTTCTAGGGAGTACTTTTGGGTTTTTAGTTTCTTTATGCAACCTTAAGGTTAATGAGTATCCCCTAACTAAGTCATTATCTTGCTAGGATGATGAAGTAGTTAGTTTCTACTCTCGCTATGGGTTGGTTTTTAAGTCAAACTAGGGATGTATATCTCTATAAGAGTTTTTCAGGCTAATATTAACTCAACCCCACCATGATCACCACTATGTTAGCTCCCTGCAATTTGCTACATTGATTGAGATAAAAATTGACCAGGGTAATACCCGTAAAATTCCAAAGGGCGGTACTAGGATTTTTTTTCTAATTTAATACATGATTGTGTGGAGGTATGTATGGATGATTTTACAGTTTATGGGAATTCATTTGAAGAAGCTTTAGAAAATTTGGAAAAGGTTCTTAAGAGATGTAATGGATAAAATCTTTCATTAAGTCATGAAAAATGTTTTATGATTTTTACTGAGGGAATTGTTTTAGGACATCACATTTCAAGAGATGGAATTAAATTTGATTCATCTAAAGTTGAAGTCATCTCCAAATTATCAATTCCAAGTTGTCAAAAGGATGTTAGAATTTTTCTAGGATTCACAGGGTATTATAGAATATTTATAGAAAACTTCACTAAAATAACATCCCCACTCTTCAAATTACTTACCAAATATTGTGAATTCAGTTGGAATCTTGATTTCCAATTGGCATTTGAAACTTTAAAAACAAAAATTTCTTAAGCACCCATATTAAGAGGTCCAAATTGGAAACTACCTTTTCACATTTCAACATATGCTTCAGATACAGCTCTGGGAGTTGTATTAGGAAAAAAATATTTGATCCCCTATGCCATCTATTACAGAAGAAAAAATTTAACTCCTGCTGAGTTATATTACACTGTAACTGAAAAAGAATTCCTAGTTGTTGTTCATGCTATCGATAAATTTAGACATTATATCACCGACTATGAAACATTTATTTATACATATCACTCTGCAATTATATATTTAATGAATAAATCTATTACTACTGGTAGAGTCACAAGATGGTTATTACTCCTCCAAGAATTCAATATCACCATTCTAGACTGATCTGGAGAATAAAACACAATCGTTGATTTCTTGTATAGAATTCAAAATGTCAAAAATGATACTCCAGTTGAAGATAATTTTCTTGATGAATATATTTTTGCAATAACTACTAAAAATCCATGGTTTACAGATATTTATAATTACTTAGCCATAGGAAAGTTACATGCACACTTGTTTCCTAGAGAGAAAAGAAGAATTATTCAAACAAGTGCACTTTACTCATGGATTAATGATGAATTGTATAAAACAATTCTAGATCTCATTATCACAAGGTGTGTTTTAGAATATGAAATACCTTAGATTCTTAAGGCATGTCATGATGAACCCTATGGGTGACACTTTTCTGATAAGAGAATAGCCTATAAAATCATTCATTTAGGATATTTTTGGCCATCCATCTTTAAAGATACTAATGAGTATGTCAAAAGGTGTGACAATTGTCAAAGAATGGGGAAATATGTTCCTACAGATGAAATTCCATTACAACCTTAGGGACTCATCAAACCATTTGAAAAACGGGCCTTGGATTTTGTTGGACCAATCAATCCACCATCTAATCAAAAGAAATATATACTGGTATGTACTGATTATGTCACTAAAAGGATAGAGGCTAAATCCCTTTCTTTATCTAATAAAAATTCTGCAGTTAAATTTCTTTTTGAGGATACCTTCACTCGTTTTGGTGTCCCAAGAGAAATTATGACAGATGAGGGATCCCATTTTACATCCAAGTTGGTGGAAAATATTGTAAATAACTTCAATATCAAGCATAGAAAATCCACTCCTTATCATCCACAAGAAAATTGTCAAGTGGAGTCTACTAATAAAGTGATTGAGGGAATTCCCACTAAGACTGTATATCTACACATAAGTGATTGGGCGGAGAGGCTTCTTGAGGCCTTATGGGTCTATCAGACCACATGGGGGAATGCAACAAGACATACTCCGTATGAATTTCTTTATGGGAAGCAAGTCCTATTTCCTATAGAATTTCAGATCCAAACCTTCAAGATGGCAGTCCAATTGGGGCTTGACTTATCATAATCTCAGAAGCATAGATTGGAGAAACTTAATGAGCTTGATGAAATTAGGCAAGATGCAGTTCAAAGAACCTATTTATTCTAGTAGAAAAGGTCCAAATGGAATGATAAATATATAAAGGAGAAAAAGTTTCAAGCAGGGGATTGGGAAATTTTGTTTGATTTAAATTTCAAATACTTTCAAGAAAAGTTTCAGACTCATTGGCTTGGGACTTATGAGATTGAAAAAGTCTTGGACAATGGAGCCGTCAGGATAAGGACAATTGATGAAGGAAAGGTACCTATTCTTGTGAATGGACATCGATTAAAAGTCTATCATAGCAAATTTCAAAAGAATATTTTATCAAAATTTTCCAAGATAACATTGATATGAAGTTATGAAGAAGAATCCTTCTTCTTCCCCAACTTAGTGTTTTTATTTTTATATTTACTATCTAAAAGAGAGAGAGAGAGAGAGAGAGAGAGAGAGAGAGAGAGAGAGAATATAGAATAATATATATATATATATATATATATATATATATATATATATATATGAATGTATATATATATCATTCAAAATAATAATAATAATAAAATAATAATGTATAAGTGTGAAAACCAATAAATTAATGGCATCCTTATACATAAAATATAGGATGAAAATTAGAGTTCTAACATCTTGTATTTTCCATTCCATTTCTAAAAATCCCCAAAAAAATGTTCCCTTTCTTTTCTAGAAAGAAATAAAAGTAAAAGAGAACTACTTCCATTCTATAGCTGACATTCCATTCTGTACCTCACATTCCATTCTGCAGTTGATACCACATTCTGCAGCTCTGTCACATTTTTACAGCCTACTGAAGCAAGAATATTGAGCACAGGAAATTCAGAACTTCATTTGAATATCATCATTGATCTGAAATGTGCGAACTAAATATTTCTTATACAGATATAGACAGTATGGGCTTTCATTGGTTATTTCACCTTTCAAAGAAAGGATGAAACTAGAAGCTTCTGGCCCTCTTACTCGCTCTACCTAAAGAAATAGGAAGTAAACACTAAAATGATCTAGCAATGAAAGTATTTTTTTTCTGGTTGCAAAGTATTCATTAGCCAATATTATGAGTCTACAAGCATGTTAAGGTGTTCAGAAATGGAACAAATGTGTTTTGGAATGGAACAAATATGTTTTGATAAATATATAAGTCTTTTATGTGTTAAAAGGACTTATTTTAATTTACTGTTTAAGGTATTAAACTCTGGAATTAAGAAGCAAGAATTCACAACATATAAACAAGCATCTGATAAAGCAGTTCACCCCTCTCTTGGGCTACATCTGCTGGGTCCAAAAGCCCCCAAAATGGGCTTTTCCCTTCTATATTAATGCTCAAAAATAGTTTTACACCATGAAGAAAGCCTCAATAGGCTGAAATAGCTACTAAAACAGAATCAAAGTGTTGGAAATAGTAAAAATTGACTGTAAATTCACCTCAAACAGATGAACATAGCCCAATACAGCTGATCATTCCCAAAGCCTTGGTGGCTCCTCAAGAAAATCCACTGATGAAACCTCGAACATAGTGCCCTGATGGCTTTGCAACCTATTCCAACAGCTTCAAAATGTTCCAATACCCCCAAAACCAAAAAAAAATTTGCTCCAAAAGGACTTTTCTAGCCAAAGTTATGACCAAAACTGAATTTGCCCAGTTACGGCTAGGAAAGATGCACCAAATCTGGTGGAACTCTAGTTAAGCCTAACAAAAATGGAGCTAGCACTAAAATTAGGTGCTCCACCAACAACATTGCTAGACTCTGGGGCTAAAGTTAAGGGCCATGGGTCATGTGATAGCGCCTGTTGCGCCAACAGTTATAGACTTTGAGTTTTATTCGGAATGTATTAACGTTGAACCAAATATAAAACCATATATTAAATAAAACTCTGCTCCTCCCGCTGGTCCTCATGACCATGACAAAAACCGTTAACGCACCGTTGGAAATAGCTCTTGGTTAGCAACCCGAGGTTCTATGCTGAGGGGGCTGGCCCCCTTTCGGGCCCCGCCCAAATGAACATTAAACTTCAAATAAAATTTTGCGCCAATGGTTAATAAGAACCACTAGTAGCCCATGTGGTTGGGCTGCCCAATTGCTCCAGTTCCGACCCGGGGTCGACTCCTATCCGCGACACAAAATTTTGATACACAATTTCATTTGACCATTGGGGCCACGTGGCGGCCTCTAGGCTGGCTGCGTGGTGGCCTCTGGGCTAGCCACGTGGCACCCTGCGATTGGCTATCTCCACTGGAATATTTTGTAGAATATTCTATGCAATATTATTTTTTTTAATAAAATGTTTCAATAAGGTCAAACTGTCAACTGGCCCTTTTTTACTTGAAATTAAGAAAATTCAAATTTGAATAACTTTCTCATACAACATCGGTTTTCAGTGCCGTTTGTGGCTACAAGATCATTTTTTCGAGCTCTTTCCTATCATTTTGGTTTGGAACTTTTTTGAGCAACTAATTTTTTGAGCATTTTTCCATTAAGGACTTGATCCCCTGATCAATCATGCTAAAGGACTCCTTAAGAATCAACACCAAGGAAATAGAAATAAAAGGTTAGTTCTAAATGTAAGTTACATAAATTTATTTAAATAATAGGGTCAAAAACATTAGCATGTATAACGTAGATGATCAGATGCTACCTCAACATGTCATCATTTAATTTTATTTGGACTCATATCATGTCATAAATCAGCCACATCATCCACATCATGTTTCATAATGGTCCACAACGGACTTCCCCATTTATGACTAAATGGTCATTCTTGTTTCTGTGACCTATTCATCTACGTTTCCTAAAACCTCATCAAATATCCATATCATTCATTCCTACAAACCCTCGACATCCTTCATCACATCTGCAACTCAATTCACTTCATACAGAGAAGGATAATTCTGAAGGCTAGACTCTTCACAATAGAAGACATGGGTTTCATAGTTAGGATTGAACTCGTGGGAGCTAAATACATGGAGGGTTATCCTTAGATCTAAGATATGTTGTAAAAGTCTAAGTGGCTCAAGTTTATAGAAAATTTTGATTGTTTCCACAAAGAGATCACTAAGGCTTTTGTGAGGTCCTTTGATGGAACAAAATTCGAAATAGGAGACATCAAATTTTTAGTGACCGAGGCATTCATAGCCAAAGCCACAAAGCTCCCAAGAGTTGGTGAAAGGTGGTTCAAAAATAAATAATTTTACAGTGAAGCATTGAGATTTATCCTAAAAAATATAGGTATGGATACTTATGTTTACAAAAAAGGCATCCCTAGCTCAGCACTCAAGAATAAATGGAGAAACATGCTTTTAATTTTGCAAAATTTTATCACTTGTTAAGGTAGATTTGGATGCATGTATGTGTATCATATTTGGTTGTTGATGAATTTTTTGGAGGATGGTGAAATAAATCTCCCTTTTCCTTTTACTGAATAGCTTAAGAAGAATGTATACAAATGTACAGAAAGGAATTTAGTTTATAGACAAAACTATGCACCATCATGGGTTGGTAAAAATACTCCTTGAATTCCATTTGAAAAGTATAGGAAATTCTTGGGAGAATTTTCTGATTAGAAACCATTTCCAAGATGAGGCAGAGTAGCCTAAGCAAGACAAAACTAGGAAAAGTAGAAGAAAGAAAATTGATAGAAGCATTGAAGATATACCTTCATCTCCACTACAAAAAAGTGAATAGAAACTTACCCTTGCGGAGCTGATGAAAAACAAGAAGTAGGGTAGAGTTAAGACATGAGGTAAAACAATGAAGAAGGGAAAGGTTACAAGTGAAGAAAACTTAAACCCTCTACAACTGAGGAGAAGATATAGACTTCGAGGGTCAATGAAGAAGACACTACCATAAGAAACAAAGTTTCTAAATGTAGAGGAGGAACCTCCAGTGCCATCACGCATCAATATTTATCCTCCACATAGTCCTCTAAATTCTCCTATACATAATTTTGAAGGTAGTCCCTACAGAAGATCTCCAAGCATAGACCCAGTGCAACAAGAGATATATGACTACATAGATTCATTGGAGAAAAGGAATGCATCAATGAATTCATAACTGCCTATCAATCCACAAGAACATCTGTTTAACACTCTCAAACAAGAAATCTATGAGCTAGAGTTATTGAGTAGGCATATTAAACTGGAGAATGAAGCTTTAAATAAACAAAACCAATTGGAGAAGGTAATTAGTGATAACACCATCTCGCATTTGGGACCGTGGACAAAAAGTTAAAAAGAAAGAACAAATTACTTAACAAAGCAATCATCAATCTAAAATACAAACTCCTTATGAGGAAGCCCAGGATGACAGTCACTTCAGTGAAGAGCAAGAAGGGAAAATTGGATGTATTAGCATAAGTGTACGAGAAAATGAAATAGGAGAAGGAAGTCCACATGCAATGGCTTCTTAGTGGGTGTATGTTGAACCTCAAAATCATCCTTTTTTGGACATCATTTCTCATGACTTCTCCTTACCTTTTAATAAATCCATACACTCCAATCAATGATAAATGACATGTTTTATCCCAGAGAATGAATTTCAATGTTATTTATGTTATATTTTGATGTTCTTGTTATTTGAATGTATTTTTGTAACTCAGCTACAAAACGCAGCCTATTCTACAATTAATTGTTGTTTCTGCAACTAATTTAATGGTTTTATAGGTTTCGAGGAGCGAATGAAGGAATGAGCCACATGGGCATCTCTAGAATTATCCATATATGGATTTCATCCTATCCATCTGGTAAAATTCAACAGAAAAAGGTGCCTATGATCGTGGTCAAAGTACGGTCAAAGGACGTGATCTGAAAGTGAAGAACTCTTGATTTTCTATTACGTAGCAAATCAAGGGTTAACCATTTAGAATTTGATTCTATATTTCAGTTGTAATTTCCATCTGTAGGAAGAATTAGCTCCTAATGGTTACATTTAAGTTTGTTTAAATATCGTTTGTTTGAAGACTGAAGAAAGTCTTAATTTTATGAAAACACCATGTATGCTTTAGACTCCATTGTTTTTCATAATACGAAGAGCGTGCTCATGGTTCCAGTACCAGTTTCTTCATTAATGTGAGTATAGTATGCTAGGACCTCAACCTATTCTGTCACAGAGGGCCCATGCACATGAGGAGGTTTTTCATTAGTTATTTTAGTTTAATTTTATTTTCTTTGTTTTGTCAACATAAGTAGATTCATATTGTGATGAAAATTTTAGATTAATATCATAGATTAAATTTATGAATGCTTTCATAGAATTAGTTTTATAATGACTGTGTATTATTTTTCTTTCCTAGTGTTAGTCATAAGTAATTTTTCCTATTTATAGATGACTAAATACTTGTCCAGGATTTCTAAAAACAAGATTCATGAATATTGTGAGTTTTAGAAATATCACTACCTTCATTATCCTTGAAATAATTTTTCACTATTTCACTATTTTATCATGTCATGGTCAACTTACCACTCCTAGAAGACCCATCATGGGCTCATGCCACTCATCTTTATCCTATTTTCCCACCCATAACCTCAGCACTCCGTTTTTCCTTTGCCTCACCCCTCCACTTTCCATCTAGGATTACCAAACAACCTACTCCTTATTATGTTTACCAGATGTCTCAAGCATTGATGGTCTCAAAACTATCTCTATAGGCTCTTTAGATAAATCAAGTATGCTAGATTTTAGATCTTCAATACATCAATTTTTCAAAAACTTTGTTGTTCATACTTGAAGACCTCAATTCAAGATTTCAGTCAAAGACAAGTCAAAGGATTTTTCCACCAGGTCATTAGGGTTTCATAGGTTGTAGGGTTAATTTTGGTGTTCTAAATCACCTTTTTTCATGTGGTAGAAGTTGAATCAAATGTGAAAGAAGGTCAACACTTGTTTGCCCAAGATATATCAAAAGTATCCAAGGAGGACCTCCTTATCAAGTTCAAGTTATGCAAAGGGCAACTATTCATTTTTGTCATTTCTGCAGGAGTGTCAAGGTGAATATCAGCAGAACAATTGGTAAGGTAAGAGGAATAATCCTCATTAAGGATATACACAAGCAAATGGGAAGCAAATTATGTTAAAGAAAAATTAGGGTTCCTAAAACTGATTGGGCCAATAGTATGCCAAACAAGGATCCAATGCATCAAGTCACATGGATAAAGGCACACCAGTACAACCAAACATGAATTGAAGATTTTTAGAAATCATAGATGAAAAAAGGGAAAAAGGCAAGGTGAACTAGACAAAAATGAATGAACTTGAAAGGGCTATAGAGAACTTAGAAGACAACACTAATAATTCTTCTAAAATAACATAGAAACCTAAGTTTTTTGAAATATAGGAAAGGGATATGAAATGAAGATGATAGGCCTCCATGATGACAGCAGACATAAGGTTTGAAGAGATTGTTGTAGGTGACTTCGAGGGTTTTCCAAGGTAAATTATCTCACTGCCTCAGAAGCAAGAAAATGAAAAGAGTATTAGTGAAAGGAAGGTCAAGCTCCCTGTTTAGTCATTTACACTCAATGACCAAAGGGATAAAAGCATAGGGTTGAGCTCCAGGATGGAAAGCCGAGCTGATCATGAGGTTGTTGTTGTATAACTAAATGTCTCAAACTCCAAGAGCATCAAAAAGGGCTAAATTAGTATCTTATGGCACCTGCAAATCAGAAGTGGCCAAAAGAGGAGATAGCATACATGATTGTGAATACTATGGTACTTGTCAAATATGGATTTTGTCATGCCTCAAGAAAATCAGTGAGAAGGGAAGAAACCATGTTTTCAGGTCACCCACACTCAAAAATGTCAAAAGGGGTAAAAACATGATTTCAACTTCACAATGGAAGAAAAAATAGGTTTTGACAGTGCTAAGGTAAAGAAATGTTCCTCAAAAATGTTTTAAAGATCTTACCATTACTAAATGAGCTAAAATAATGTGTTAGATTTGAAAATAACAGAGAAGGCAGTTTTTTGTTTTCTGCTAAGTCAGTTTAGAGAATTCTTAGTTTCTCTCTAGACCCACCCAAGCTTATTTATCTTATGAATGGTTCAGTACAGTAGATATCAAAGATGTTTTATGGTTAGTCCTACATTTTTGATGTCAGCAAAACATTGTTCTTGAGATCTTTCTTTGAAGTATCACTAATTAGGTTTTGCCAAAGAGGCTATGTTTCGATCATACCCTTTGTCCATTCTTGAAAAGTTTCTTTGGAGGTGTTTATGGCTATGATCAATGATGTTTAGGAGTTCCCTCTTCTTTGATTAAAGTTATATGTTTATCTTAAATTTTTTTCTAACCTTGAAGTTGAAATCACTAGAAGTTAAATAAGTTTCTTGCCTTCTATAGTTCATCAGATTGTTTGTCTTAAATGCTTATTTTCTTAAGTTTAATCAAAGAGTTATTGGTTTTCCCTATCTTATGATTACTTATTTATGCTAAATAGTGTTGAAGGCCCTTCTTATTAAAGTATTTGAAAAAGTATTCTTAACTACCCTTTGCCCTACTTTGTTCTCAAACTTGATCTTCATCTCATCTCACACAAACCTTCAAAATCCATTTGGCCATGTTAGATTTGCCCTGTGATGCACCTTGATTCATTGTTGAACTTTCCATGACTTTTTATACACTCCATAGCCTAATGAATTCAATATTTCCTCACTCCATCTATTCTACTTGATCATCTACCCAACCAAAACAACCTAACAAACCCTAAAAGCAAACAAGTTCACATCCTTTGCACAAAATAGAGAGAGCCCTCTCTGAGTCCAAGAAGGCTAGGTCCTAGGACTCCAAAGACTAGTTTGGTGTTACTCCTATTCATTTGTTCTCACCAATCTAAAAAATTACAGGGACCTAACACCTAAAACATCTCAGGAAAGTATATTCTTCTATTTTCCAATTTGATTATGTTTGAGGCATTAGAGCTCATAGTTGTTTAGTTTCTTGACATGTTTTTACATTGATTTCATAGATTAGATCCTCGATTATGTGTATAATTGGATTCTTGTAAATCATGCCAAGAAGATAGTTAGGTCCCTATATTACTATTATAGCCCCTTATTGTTGTTATTGTAACCCCCTTATTGTTATTATTGTACACCTGTAACCCCCATATTGTTATTATTGTGCCCTTAAATTATTATTGTTAGGTCAGATAGGATTACATTGTGGCCCCATGGATTCCTATATTTAGAAAGGAGGTTTTGTAATTTCTATCATCCAAGAATTTTTCATTCATGTAATGTGTTGGAGGTTGCCCCATCAAAGTGGATTATTTCTAAGGCGTTGATATCTCTTTTCTTCTATTTTTGGAGCTAGTTTCCCAACATTTGGTATCAGAGCTCTGGATTCTAGGGTTTCGCTGCTCCAAACAGGTCATCATGGAATTTTTGCTATAAATTTTTTTCTATGAAGTTTCAGAAGCTAAAATTGTTAGAGTGAAAAGCTGAAATCCTGAGGAACATCATTGCAAAATTTCAGAGCTTGGTTCGCAATATTTTTGGAGATATGATTTGTGTCATTTAGGTATTTTTGTAGGCTCCTGAATTTCACTAAAAAAGGTCATCACGGACTTTTCGCTATAAAGTTTTTTCCATGAAGGTTCGGAAGCTGAAATTTTTAGAGCACAAAACCACAATCCTGAGGAACATCTTCACAAAATTTTAGAGCTTGGTTCGCAATATTTTTGGAGATATGATCTGTAGAAGTTAGGTCTTTCTTAGGCTCCTAAATTTCATCTCAAAGAGGTGATCGTGGGAAGATATTCATAACTCTCTCTCTCTGAGCATCAGATTGGAATTCTATAAAAAGTGACTATAAGCACACGGACTATAATTTCATATCTATAAATTTTAGAGCCAAAGGAGCAAAAAGTGACATGTGGCAAGCCATACAAGTTCACTCTACTAAACCAGTCCATAATTAGGTCATTGTGGGAGATTGGAAATAAATTTGTCTTGAAGAATCCAAATCAAGTCAGACCTATGGTAATTGAAAGAAAATTTAGGGGGCTACGTCAGGGCCAAATTTCAGATATTGAAGATTCTAAATTACAGGGATAATTCAATTTCAATATCGATCTCCTCAAAATGAAGAAAAAGGTGTGTATTTTTTTTTCAAATTGCATAAGTCTTGTTTGAAAAACTAGTTTTAAGTGATTCCAAAGGCCTATTGAGCATATATATTAGTATTGGGTTCTAAAATGCCTCCTAAAAATAATTCAACACCCATTAAGCTCTCCGAGTACTGTACTATGACTCATGAAGATGAAGGATTACAACATGATCTATCAAAATTACAAGAGAAAGTGCACCACAATTCGCTCTCGCAAAGATCAACAAAAAATGAAATGGATGTTTTGAAGAAAAGCATGGAAGATAATATGGATGGTTTGAATAAATGCATGGAAGCTACGATGGATGGTTTGAAGAATGGTATGGAATATAAAATGGATGGTATGGAAGAAAAAATGGAAGGTTTGAAGGAAGACATGGAAGCTTTGAAGGAAGGTTTGTAAAAGTTGATACAAGAAATGATTCCTAATGGCGAAAAGATAGTAGATGAAAATCATGATGAGAAAAAAATAAATATTAATAATGATTTCATAAACTCTAATGTTGGATTAAAGAAGAACTATATTCCAAAGATGGATATGAGGAATTTTTATGGAAAAGATCCCGTAACATGGATACTATAGATAGAGCAATATTTTGATCTCAATAATGTGAAAAAAAACAAAAGGTATGCATTGCAACTTTACGTTTAGAATAAAATATATTCATATGGTATCGATGGCTTTTCTCTCATAAAAAAATTGTCACTTGGTCAATTTTTACTAAGGAAATGATAGCACATTATGAGGATACAAAAAGAAACACCTTCTTTAGCCAATTGATAAATCTCAAACAAAAGGGTTTAGTGGCGGAGCACATTGAGGACTTCCAAAAATTGAATATTAGGGTAACTGATATTCCAGAGGAACACCAAATTGATCTCTTCATAGGTACTTTAAAGGATAACATCCAACATGAAGTTCACGTTTTGCAACCTCATTCATTGGATAAGGCATTTAGGTTGGCAAGACAAATTGAATGTAAAATTATGGCGACAAGGAAGCCTACCACTCACTTCTATAAAGATGGAAGTGTTGCTACTTCTAGATTTCCACAACCTACAAGGTTGACACCACAACAATTGGAAGAAAAAAGAGCAAAAGGGATTTTCTATAGTAGTGATAGCAAATACACTAAAGGTCATAAGTACGCTGAGAAAAATTATTTTAAATAGATTGTGAAGTGGAAGAAGAAAATGAACAAGAAGAGGATATACAATAGTAACTAACCCTAGAAGAGGAAGAAATGAGTCCAATCATATCATGTAATGCATTGAAAGGAATTACCACTCCTCAAACTCTCAAGATAGAAGGACATATCAAGAAGAAAAAGGTAATAATTTTGATTGATTCAGGTAGCACCCATAATTTTATTCATTGTAAAGTAGCCAAGGAATTGAATTGTTTCCTATACCCAGCACTAGAATGTCAAGTGATGGTTGCAAATGGAGGAACTATAAATTTCTCTGGAAAATGCCATAATATAAAGCTAACCATGGGGGAATATGTATTGAATAGTCCAATGCTTTCCATTCCTATGGGAGTTTTTGATGTTGTACTAGGAGTATAATGGTTACAGTCTTTGGGGATGGTAGCTTTTAATTTTCAAGAACTTGTCTTGAAATTGTTTTCAAAAGGAAAGGAAGTCGAATTACAAGGTATTACAGGGAATCCAAGCAAGATAATAAGCTCTAATGTCATGAAAAAGCTTCTAAAGAAAGAACAACGAGGTGTAATTGCACAATTATGCTCACTAGAAGTTCCAACATCAAAATCATCTATTTCTGCAGATCTCCAAAAGTCTTGGACAATCATTCCAAGGTGTTTGAAACTCCCAAAGGACTCCCACCTATTCGTGATCATGATCATGCTATTCATTTGATTCCAGGAAGTGTTCCTCCAAACATCAGGCCTTATAGATATCCTTACTTCCAAAAGAGCGAAATTGAGCATATGATTGCAGAAATGTTAGAGGCGGGTATAATTCAACCTAGTCAAAGTTCTTTCTCTACTCCTGTAGTATTGGTACACAAGAAGGATGGATCATGGCGAATGTGTTCGGATTATAGGGAGCTCAATAAGATCACCATTAAAGATAAATTTCCCATTCCTGTGATTGATGAATTATTGGATGAATTAGATGGAGCAATTTATTTTACCAAGTTGGATCTTCATTTAGGATATCATCAAATTAGAATGAAGACTGAAGATATTCCAAAAACAACATTTCGAACTCATGAGGGTCATTATGAATTTTTGGTCATGCCTTTTGGCCTTACCAATGCACCTTCTACATTTCAAGGGTTGATGAATTCTATTTTCAAACCCTTCCTTAGAAAATTTGTGCTAGTATTTTTGATGATATACTAATCTACAACAGGTCTTGGAAGGATCATGTTGAACATGTTGACAGGGTACTCAAACTATTGCAGGAGAAACAATTATATGCAAAAACATCCAAATGTTTCTTTGGAGTACAAGAGGTGGAATATCTGGGTCATATTATATCTCATGAGGGTGTTAAAGTAGACCCTAACAAAATTAAAGCCGTTAAGGAATGGAAATTCTCCACAACCATAAATAAGTTGAGAGGATTTCTCGGGTTAATGGGGTATTATCGAAAGTTTGTTAAGAATTATGGGAGAATAGCAGCACCTCTAACAACATTATTGAAGAAAGATGCATTTTCATGGACTCCTGAAGCAACTAAGGCCTTTGAACATCTTAAAGAGGAAATGTGCCTAGCACCGATCTTAGCTACGCCAGACTTCACAAAAACCTTTATTGTGGAATGTGATGCCTCAGGAAATGGAATTGGTGTTGTTTTAATGCAGGAAGGAAGACCCATTGCTTTTGAAAGTCGTCCAATCAAAGGAAAGTATTTACAGAAACCTATTTATGAGAAGGAAATGTTAGCAATACTGCATGCACTAAAGAAATGGCGAACTTACCTAACGGGAAGACACTTCAAGGTAAAAACTGATCATGATAGTCTTAAACACTTTTTGGAACAAAGACTATCTTCAGAAGAGCAGCAAAAATGGGTCACAAAGATGTTGGGTTATGACTTTGAAATAATCTACAAAAAAAGGAAGCTAAATGTTGTTGCAGATGCACTCTCAAGAAAGAATGAAGAGGTGGAAGCATTGCTTTGTGCCATTTCTATTATCCAACCATATTGGATAACCAAAGCAAGAGATGAATGGAAGAAGGACAAAGATGTATGGACACTCATTCAAAAGTTGCAGCAAGATCCTAGTACATCTGATACATTTAGTTGGAAAAATGATTCCTTATGGTACAAACATCGCTTATATCTTTGTAAGAATTCCCAACTAAAACAAAAGATTCTTCTGGAATTGCACACTTCTCCTTTAGGAGGACACTCAGGATTTTTAAAAACTTACCACAGGGTGAAGAAAGAATTTTTTTGGGATGGCCTCAAATCTGATATTCGAAAGTTTGTGGCGGAATGTTTGGTTTGCCAGCAGAATAAAGTGGAAACAATTAAGACCCCAGGTCTTCTACAACCTTCACCCATTCCAAGTAAACGTTGGGAGGAGATTTCAATGGATTTTATCACAGGTTTACCTAAGTCCAAAGGAAAGAGTGTCATCATGGTGGTAGTTGATAGACTTGCCAAGTATGCACACTTTTGTGCATTATCTCATCCATTTAAAGCAAGTACAGTTGCTACTACATTTATGGACACAATTCAAAAGCTACATGGAAACCCAAGGGTTATTGTGAGCGACAGAGATCCCATTTTTACTAGAAAATTTTGGACGAAGTTATTTTCTTGTTTGGGTACTCAATTAGCTCATAGCTCATCTTATCATCCTCAATCTGATGGTCAAACTGAGATAGTAAATAAATGTTTGGAAGGATATCTTCTTTATTTTGTATCTGATAAACAAACACAATGGGTCAAGTGGTTACCTCTCGCTGAATGGTGGTATAACACTTCCTTCCATACTGCAGCAAAAATGACCCCATTTATGGCACTTTATGGATATCATCGACCATCCATCACATCATCTTTAAGAGAAAATTCTAAGGTTCAAGCAGTGGAAGATCACATCGAGCATCAGCAAGAAGTTCTCCAACTCTTAAAGGATACCCTGAATTTGGCACAAAATCGAATGAAACAACAGGCAGATCAACATCGCAGCGAGAGAAGTTTTGATGTAGGAGATTGGGTATTTTTACGGCTATAACCATACAAAAAAATGTCCCTCAAGCAAGCTAAGAAGGATAATAAATTATCACCAAATTACTATGGTCCTTACAAGGTGTTGCAAAAGATTGGTACTGTGGCATACAAATTGGAGCTTCCTGCTTCTTCGCGAGTACATCCAGTTTTCCATGTTTCATGCTTAAAGAAAGTTATAGGTGAAAATCTTCCAGTTCAAACAATATTGCCAGAACTTGATGAGGAAGGAAAATCATATTGGAACCTGAAGCGGTCATGGAAACAAGAACTCGAAAGCTACGGAATCGATCAATTTCAGAGTATCTCATCAAGTGGAAGAACTTACCCACTGAAGATTCTACATGGGAGGATGAGAATTTTATACAGAAGCACCCAGAGCTACTCAAGCATTGAGGACAACACATTTTTGAAGGAGAGGGGCATGTTAGGTCCCTATATTACTAGTATAGTCCCTTATTGTTGTTAGTGTAACCCCCTTATTGTTATTATTGTACCCCTGTAACCCCCATATTGTTATTATTGTGCCCTTAAATTATTATTATTAGGTTGGCTAGGATTACATTGTGGCCCCATGGACTCCTATATATAGAAAGGAGGTTTTGTAATTTGTATCATCCAAGAATTGTTCATTCATGTAATGTATTGGAGGTTGCCCCCTCGAAGTGGCTTATTTCTAAGGCGTTGATATCTCTTTTGTTCTATTTTTGGAGCTGGTTTCCCAACAAAGATGAATCTTTCATACCTCCAAATTGGATGCTTGAGTATTTAACCTATAGAATAATTGAGTTTTTACATGCCTTTACACTAATTTCCTATATTTGATCCCTAGTTAAATGTATAATTGAATGCTTCTAAATAATGCAAATAATATGACTCTGTCATACTTCCAAATTGGATGCTTGATTATTTAACCTACACAATAATTGAGTTTTTAATTTACATGTTATTTAAATGCTTCCTTAGATTTAATTTTTAAAACTAAAGTGTAATAAATTGCTTGTAAATCATGTCAAAAGGGTGACTCTGTCATACTTCCATATTGAATGCTTGAGTAGTTGATCATACAATAGTTGTTTTTGCTTTGAATATTCTTTCATTTAGATTAGCATTTTTCCTTTAAATTCTTAGTCATAATATTCATATTGCAATCCATGGAGTAGAACTAAATTAATATAGATTAGAATTAATTTTAATTTTCAAAATCTCAAATCTATTAGAATAGATACTCTGTTTTTAGATCAAATTCTAACCATCCAAAGTTTAATTCATTTTTATGCAAATTAGAATAGTTAAAGAACACTTTGTTTTCTTCCTTCTTTCAAGATTAGTTTTAAAAATTAAACTTAATTAGATTCAGTTGATTAATTTGATAGTTCTCATTTCTTAAAATTAACACTTATACATGAAGAAAAAAATCCCCCAAAACAACATAAAAACATCCAAAAAAAAGTAAGAAAAAGGTTAACTAAGCATATATAGTGCACCACACTTCATCATATTACAAACCTAGATTGATAATTTATGTTAAGAAATTTAAGACATTAAATTGGCTAAACACCTCTCTTAACACCTCTCTTGGTCCAATATGAATGGTGACACAAGAGTGGGGATATGATTCCTTTGTGTGTTGCACTAAAGCCTTAAGGTGGCTCAAAGGTGATTGTAATAATTTGTTACTAGTAAGGTTGAGTGAGAGTATTTTTCTCCAAGTGTGCCAAGTGGTCTCGGATGGTGACATTTCGCATTCCCAAGACTGCGCAGCTATTGAATGGATAGCCGCTCACTATGCAAGTATTGAAGTAAAATCTGCAATGCGTGCTCAGAGCCAGTGCTTCACGTGCACAGTGTAAAAAAATTTCCTTCTGGCCTTAGGAAAATTTACATTTTTAGCTCCTCTAATATATTTCTTCCTTGTAAATATTTATCTATAAATTATGCTTAAAATTTTATAATTTATTCTGCCTGTACGATTATCCAGTTTTAACATGATATATATATATATATCGAGAGAGAGAGAGAGAGAGAGAGAGAGAGAGAGAGTATTGTTCACTTTATGGTGCCCTATATTGAGGTTCAAAGTGACTTGCACGGTCCAACAAAACCCACTATTATCGGCCCTTTTGAAAGCGATCTACTTGCACAAATTGAAGTCTCACCTAAGGCAATATAGGGGGATTTTAGAACCAGGTTTCTGTATCCAGAGGGATAGAGGAGAGTGGATTTAGGTTTTTTCCTTATGTACATAGTTTTGTAGGTTAGATCCAGTAATAATACTAGTGATGTTCAACACAACTCTTGAAATTACTCACAGAATATGTGATTTTACTTATTTGTGCATTAAATAGAGTAAATAATCATAAACTAGACTATGCTATTCAGATACAGAAAAAAACCCTTATTTTTCATAGAAATTCATAAAAAATAAGTAAAAATAAAACACATCAATATAACTCATATATCTTCAATAATTATTTGTAAATACCCATATCCTTCTCATACATTCATTTTCTGCCCTGCGCACACAGCTACATACTTCCTAAGTTCTCCGCGCACAAAAATACTGGAGCCTTTTCCTCTAACACAAAACAAAAATTCTAAATCATTATTACATCCAAATGTGTCACATAAGATATACCATTCAAGCCTATGCAACTCTTAATTACTTAACAAAGACTTCTAACTAGGATTCTTATATATATTTGGAGATTACAATACCATGGTTCAAAACCATGGGTAGAGTCCAACGTTCACAATAAGTCCCATCCCATTACATAATAAGGGGCTTTAACCCACCCCAAATCCCCTAAGACCAAAAATATAATTTGCGCTGCATGCTCTGCTCCTTGATTTGCTACATATTTCCTTTGCAGGGGATCCCATCTCTAATAGGTACAAGGAAGATCTCAAAATGATAAGTTTTATGAAGATTCGCAACACACACTATGCTTTAGATTACATACCTCACGAGTTTTTTCTAATATGGTGGGACTAAGGTGTAATAAATCTTTGGCCACTCTAGGTATAATCATTATTTTAATCTCTAACACCAATCGACATATCTAGGTGCATATCCAAGGTCGTATCTCCAAGGCCAATACCACCCTCCCTACTTCGAAATTGTAATATTCCCAAATGGGGAAGCAGTAATATGTGAACACAATAATGGAAATAGCAGTGAAAAATCAACACATGTAATGTAATAATATCATATAGCCATCACATTAAGATCATAACAGTGAAATGTATATAAGACCTTGAGGAAATAGTCACTCAGGATAGGCAAAAGCAGCCCTAAAAGAACATGTACAATAAATATGATTGCTACACAACAATGCCCAAGGCTATGACAGTGTAGTTTTATTAGATATAACTCCTGCTAGAGAGTGTCAATACATGGATATGAAAATATATGGCTCATACAATGATGGGAGCAAATATCTAAACTCCCAAACACATCTTCAAGACAATCCGAAAAGGATTTCCTAAAATATGCAAAAATATAAAAATGCCAGAGTGCAGCTCTAGGGCTGAATAGTAGTTGTAACTCAATATATGGATGGAGATGGATGAATATGATACATGTGATGAATATACCTCCTCCAATAGATCCTTCAAATGAAAGGTTGATCCAATCACTGAAGATCTCACCCTCCAATCAAACATTGCAACCCCTCACTGCAAATGTTCATTGAAATAACATAGTCTAAGAGGTATACTACAATGTAGGTGAAAGAAAATATTTTGGCCAAGTGCCCAAATGTGAAATATGCTCCAGAATATTACTTACTAATCTCCCAAAGGGAGGAATGCTTCCTCCTCTAAAAAACTAGCTCCAGAAGTGGTGTTCTCAACCCTCCACTGTAACACCCTACAACACAACCCAACTCTAAACATAAACTACATTGTAGATGAAGGAGGTAGCTTGGCTTCAAGCCTGAATGTGGAGAAATGAAGTGCAAGATCCCCCAAGAGGCCTCTCAAGAAAGGATATGGAATTTCTAAATAGGAATACCTTGTGCTAAGCAACACGTCAATCTCAACTGAACAATTGAAGAATGCACAATAGTCATGCAGAACACAAATTTGATAATCAATAAAATGCCTCACTATAGATGCATTGCTCTCCTTATAAAAACGTGTGAGCCTTCTCACCCTGGGTCCCACTCATTATGGTTTCCACCACCAAGAAATATTCCTCCTACTATCATTGTGATGTCTCCATAGATGATCTCCATCATTCATTCCAGCATTGTTGAATTGGTCAAACTTGACCTTGTCCACATGTATTTTCCCCTTTCCACACATGAGTGTGAAAATCCAATTATTATTATGATCCATTTTCACATCATGAGGGATTTTATTCCTATTTTATAATTTATGGGCCTCGTTACCCATTTAATCATCTCCTAGGTGACAAAAACAAAAATCAATATTCCTATTAGCTGCATGCTAATTTAGGAATATTACAGTCCTCCCCTCCCAAATGTTGCTTGTCCTCAAGAAAATGTAAGGATAGAACTTAAGAGCCTCCCCTCCTCCTCCTGTAGCATCCACATATGATAAACTCCTCCAAGGAATAAGATGTTGTCTCATCAATAAATCTCCATATTGCCCCTCCCAAGCATGCAAGCTAGCTAAATAACTATCATCATGAGAAGTAAAATACTCAAGGAGGAAATAAGGTGTTGTCTAAAGGTTCCTTTGAGGCATGGGATCTGAAATGAATTTGTAATCATAATTCCCATGTGGATCCCACATCCCCACGCTATCAACCATACAAAATGAGCCACCCTCCAAAATGGTAACTCATGCAAATCCTCCTCCACCTTTGGCTCCTGCAATGTAGGTGGGATGAATAAATGAACATGGTAGACAAAATATCCTACCGCACATTGTCCCTCTCTCCACTTATGATAAGTGTAGAGTAGTTGTTGATCTTGGGCTGCAATGATGTTGCCTTCAAGTGGCAAGAAGAAGATTGGATCTCCAAAGATCTCCTCTCCAACGTTACGAATCATGCTATCCAAAATTGTCCCATATATGATGAATAGGAAATCACCACAACATGGAATCCAAATGAGAGGAATATTGAAGGTTTCATGTAGTGCTAGAAGGTACCAACAGTTTCCCATGTGGTCACAACACATTTTTTTTAACTGCTGCTACAAAACATAATATGGAAAGATGTTTCCTGACAAATTTCTAGTTTTGTATGATATCAAATATACTAGTGAATAGTAAATGGCTTGGTATATCAACTGAGCATATATAAAATAATAAAAAACTTTCCCAAGGCCATACAAGAGATGGTTGTCTCCATCATAAAATTTGGCCCAAAATTGACCATGAAGCCCAATGAGAGGCTTTCCCTCCTATGGAGCAATGCACTGTATAAAAATGGTAAGAGCATGCAAATACTATGTTAGATAATCAATAGATGCAAAAACATAATTCTTACCATGTACTGGAAGTAAGATGATACATAGATCCATGAATAATTCCTCCATAATGGTATGACATACTCCCATGAGAGGAATGAACCATATGATGTATAAAGATCTTCCTTCTTATGCTTGGAAATCCAAGTTAAGAAGATCATATCATTGTAATAGATGTCTCCATCCACTACTCCATCACTCTCACCTCCTCCTTGTCCATCAAGTCATCATATGTGAAGTGATCCTAGGGACACCCCAACAATAAACCCAAGCTCCCAAGTGATAGCGTTGTTGGCCGATGTAAATAGGATCCTGCCAACTCATAGCTCCATTCTTTGACATGTCCATTGTCAAAGACATCTACCATAATGCTGCAATATATGGGAGATTCCTTCCAAAGTGGAAGTGCCTCCAGATCTTCCAAGGCTAAGGAGTAGCCCCTTTGCACCATGATAGTGCCATAACCTACTCCTGCAACATCATGCAAAGTATGGGGGAAAATCTGCCCATGGTATCCCAAAATAAACCAAAGAAACAATAATTCTTGCTACGCCCTCACATCTCCATCATATAAATCATGAGGTGAAAACATAATGATTGATATGAAGAATGTCATATCAACAAAATGCATCCATATTTCTTGCTTCCATATGATGTAAGTGCCCTGCCAAGTTTCCTCCACCCCCATACCCTTTGAAAGAGGATATGTCACATGATGGCCAAACTTGTTCAAGAGTAGCCAACACAGCCAAGCCTCCTGCTTCTCAGTGTCATATATATGTAGGTGATTCACCAACCTCTTGCTCACCATCCACACCCATTCATCCAAATGTGGGTGCCTCCCACCATGCTCCATCTTGGTACTCCTCCAATGGAGACTACCATTCTCCCAAATCAGATTTTTACCTTTGCATTTCATGGTATGTTGAAATGCAACCTCTTGGATATCTCCAAGAGAATATCTCACACCAATGACCATCTTGAATCCATAAAAATCCAAGTGTGCTAGAGTCAAAACCTCCTCACTGCTACTTAATGGAAGCGCTATTAATCTCCTCAATGGTGTATTTTCCTTCTCATGCTCGAACTCAAGGATGAACATAGAGATATGCATAGGACTGTTTAGGAAAAAATTCATCCTATCCTTCAAAAATCCACACCCCAACCTCAAGTGTTGTGTGCAGCTCAACAATGGCACATTAGGATGATGGTTCATCCCTTTTGTTGGGGTTCCCATGTTTTGGCCAGATTGGCAAGACCAAAAGATGAGACAACATCAGAACCACTTTTGGGCCCTAGGATCTAGCCCTCCTGGACCCGGAGAGGGATCTCTCCAAGTAGATAAAAGAATGATATATCTTTGAGGCTCAAATTGAGATGTTAGGCTAGCTATGAAGCACAAAGGAGGTTTAAAATAATTTTGTTGGTTGGTTGCTGGGTTGAGTCATGGAATCATGAACTGAGAAAGTAATGGGAAGAAAGGAAACAGAGCAGTAGGATGTTTCAGCAAAGACGACAGGCCAAGATAGTGCCATCCATTGGGCTATGGAGTCATGAAAGGAAATTACTTCCATCCATTAGCCAAGGCTTTCAAAGGGCAAGTCATCTACACTAAAGGATCTTTTAGGCAGATGATGGGATGGAACATTAAGGAAAGAAGGTGGAAGAAGGAAAGACAACCAAATTTCTATCTATAGATCAGATAAGAGGTCATTTAACTCCAGACCTGCTTGGACATACTCTAAGGCAGCTCTCAAAGGGACATAGGAGCTGCTTATAGATCGGACCAGAGGTCATTTAACTCCAGGACTGCTTTAGCAACTCCAAGGGAAAAACATAGATAAATTTGACAAAGAAACATCCAAGCAGCAAACTCCCAAGTTCATACATCAGCCAGCAGGCAATAACATCCGCTTCGCTGGTTAAACCACGTGAATTCACTCTTAGATAGCACACAAAGCAGAAAAAATTAAAGGTAGGGAGAGCAGGAAAGATAGGGCACTTAACAAGGGTGAATCCTATGCTATACTTTTGTTGCCTACCAGAAGAACATGGAACAACATGTAAATGAAATAAACAGAGTTAGAAAAAACATCACCAGTAGAAATAGACCAGGATCCTGTGAAATGTGCTTAATTGATGCAAAACCAGTCATGTACAATATAGCTCAATGGCTGTTACAATCCAAACTTTCTCCTCCCAGCCCATTACATACACACTACTCTGTAACTCCCTCCCAAGACTGTTCTAACAGTCAAGAATGAATCCCTCTAACAACAACTACGCAGCAAGGCAACAACAACAACCTTTTCAATTCGTTCTCGGGAATTCTTATAGGAGAAGAGGAAGAAACAGAAGTAGGTGAACAATTGAATGAATCTCATTAAGACAGAATGATGGAGGAAACTGAGCCCATTTTGCTTAATGGCTATATGCGGTGCTGTGTGTACTCTGTAGATTGGTTTGGAGATCTCTGCCAAGTCGGGATTGACCTCTGATATTCATTTGGAGTCCTTCAACTATCTGGAGCTCTATGTTGCCACTCTGGAATAAATGAACTAGTGGATGGTCTGCAAGGTTTCTCCATTCCTCCTACCTACCGCCTGACTGTCTTAAATGAGCTTCAGTCAGTGTAATTAATCATTTCAGGGCTCGAGGAGGCATGGAGATCGCTGTAAGAGAGGTGTATGCCTGGAGAAAACGTACGTTGTTGATATTTAACACAGATAAGACTTTACAGTGTGTTCTTGGTCTTCCAGCTACACCTTTCCTTTGACTTGCGGGGTTAAACATTAATTATGTCAATATAAATCATTCACCCCCTTTGAATCTCCCTGCTGGTCCACTGGAAAATGCTGCATAGACCACTCTGTGCTATCTGAATAGTCAAATAAAACTATTACAAAATCGGGCAGTGGTGGTGGAGGAATGCTTTGGAGGCCCGTGGGAGTGGAGGTGGAACAGTTGAGAGTGGCGGAAATGATGAAGAGTGGTGGAAGAACAGTTTTTAGTGTAAAAGCTCTAAGGTTATCTCTTGGGCGAATCACAAAGGAAACACGGAAAACAATGGAGCGGAGCCGTGGAAGCGGGACCCGGTCATGGTGGAGGGCGATTTATTAAACCTTAATGTAAGACACAAAGGTTTGAATAACGGAGGAGATACAAAGAAAATGCACGAAATGCAATGGAATGCGATGGGATGACGTACGAGGTGGGACCCAATGGAGGCGGAGGGCGATTAGACCAGAACCATTGGATCCAGGGGAGGATCAACGGCCGAGATTGAATCGGAACCATCGCAATCGGGGGTAAAAAGGTGTAACACATTTCAAACATTGCGATTGCGATGGGGCGGGAGGAGCGATGACCGTTGGATCTGGGAGGAAACAGACGGCGGAGATGGAATCAGAAAAATCGCAATCGGAGGGAACAAGGGGTGACACATATAAACTTTTCTGATTGCAATCAAGGAGGACAAGCGATAGCCGTTGGATCGGCTGGGAGATGGACGGCTGTGATGGAATCAGCGGATGGCCAAATCGGAGGATCGGGGGTCGGGGATGCGATCAATCGGAGATCGGAGAGACGGGCTTGCGATTGATCGGGGGTTATGGCATGAATGTTGCAATTGCGATCGGACAAGGGTTTGCGATTAGCGCTCTACCGTCGGATCGCGGGTTGAATGGACAAACGGGATTGAATCGGAAGACAGTGTGATCAGGGATTAGAGGGAAGGGCTTGCGATTAATCGCATCGCAAGTGATTGCGATGGGCCGATTGGAGGGGCACGCACGAACTTTGCGATTGCGATTGGGTGGGGGCCCGCGATTGGTGCTCCGCCGTCTGATCTCCGCGGAAGATCAACGGTGCAGAACGCATCACCAGACTTAACGTTATAAACAAATCGCATTGGATTTTTTGACATTACAAAGGAATTTGCACCCGCCCGGCCTTCCGATTGCGATTGGCGCCTAGGACTTAAGCGCTTGGTCCTAGCGCAAGGGCATGTGTGGGAAGTGGTTTGAAAGGGGCTGGCGGAAAGGGGATAGGCCTTATAATAAGGTCAGAAAGTGGGTTTTAACCCATTTAAATGGAATTTGAAGGTTGGGGGAGGGTAACGATAGAAGAAGATAAGGGGAAAGAGGGGAAATTTAGCCAAGAAAAGGATAAGGGAAGAATTTGAAGGGGATTTCGAGGAGATTTAGGAGGTAAGAAGGGGAATGGAAAAGGAGACAAGGGGGGAAATAAGAGGGAAAAGGAAGGCCTTTGGGCATTTCTTCATAAATAGAGAGGCTTTATGATGGGAGTCAACAGAGGGGATCTTATCAAAAGAAAAAGGCACATGGAGACTTCAAGGAGATTGTTTTTTCAGAGGAAATGCATTCCTTGAAGGCTCAACAACAAACTTAGCCCCCTGTTTTTCTTGTCAAAAATTTCATAGGGGGGCTAACAGTGGCTCCACATGGGGATGGCTACTCCTTGGAGGAGTCAAGAATTCAGAAAATGATCTCTTGGTGTAGGCCAGATGTGTGCTGCTATAAGCCATCTTTTCTTCCTTTGATCAGCTGCCACAAACTATGAAGACATCATATCAGCAGAAACACTTTTCAAACAACTACCTATCCACACTATGGTCCTAACATTTTTTCTTCTTGGGTGCATTTGGACTTGCAGACCCTTTTACATCATCAATTTTTTACAAACAGGAAAATAACCCTATTCTACTTCTACCCTTATTACTCCATGAGACCCGATTAGACTGTTGGCCTCATATGTTTCTCTACCTATACTACTACCTACTAGGATTAGACTGTCTAGCAGGTTTCTTCTCTACATTCTAAAACAGAAATTGAAACAACTAATCTACTTGCTCATAGGCTGAGCTTTATTGAGCTTTTCCTACCTACCCTACTCTAACTGAAATATTTACAATCTAGCTTACAAACATTGTCTTCCAATGTAACCAGTCCATCAAATGATCCCATGGCTGGTCCTTCTTGCTCAACTCTTTGAGCAGGCCGAATAGGCAGGGCAGCTCCCACTCTGTTTGTTCTATAACAACATCTTTGAAAAATTTTCCTTCTTTCTGCAACATGCTGCTCAAAAATACCCTTGATCCTTCTTCAAATGTATGCAGAAAATGTGCATAAGGATCATGAAAAGATACCTGGCTACAAATTTCTGGCAGGCTGGCTTCAACCAGGATCTCTTCCTCTTCCACTGGATCAAGAATGAGACTCTCTTGGAGTAGAGTGTCTACTTCATCTTCTAAACTATAGGACTCATCGTATATGGCAGTGTTGTCCTCTTGGATCTCTGATGTATTCTGCTCTGGTGTGCCGAGCTCTGTGAAGAGATCTATGTATCCTTGAGCAGGGTCTTGTTCCACTTTCTCCTATTTTTCAAGAGAAAGCTCGTTATTCTCATCCTGCTCAAGAATCTCTTCTTTTCTTTCCTCTTCATCGTCTGGGATGAAACGCTGCTGACCTCCAATCACGTGAAAACCATTATTGATGAGTTGTAATGGAGTGAAGCAAAGGTCTATAGATCCTTCACCCTATTCTGCACTCCTAAAGCTTTCTTCATCAGTATCATAAATAGCTTGCATTGGCTCATTACTTTCTGGAAGTAAATGGAAATGATTTCCCCCCCATAAATATACTAACGATGACCCTGCGAGATCATCTTCCATTTGGAGAACATCATCATCAGATAGATCAAAGACGGGGGAATCAGGAATGTAAGTAATGTTACCAATCAGATACACTGGATTGTCAGCAGATTTCCCTTCATTCTGATTTACATGTGAGCTTTCCAAATCTGTACAATAAAGCTCATCAGATGAATGGACAATAATTTCTGATCTGTAAAAAATTTCAGAGGCTGGCTGTCTATTGATGATTTGATCTATTTATTCCTCTGTCAAAGGGGGGGATGGTCTTGTGTCCCTTTGTGCAGAGGTGCAACAGCTCTTTTTTTCCTCTGAAGACTGGATTTGGTGCTGGATGTCATCGTGGGCCTCAACTATAAGGAATGACGAATCAACAACTGAGTTTTCAGGAATATCTTGAAAAAGGTCCATAGTCTCTTGACTGTTTTCTTCCTCAGTTGATTCATCCATGTTCTTGTGGTAGCTAGGATGGATATGAAATTCTTGAATGGTTGTCAACAGATCTTCAGATTGCGTATTAACCAAATCCTCATCAATGTATAAAAGGTACTGTATGATATTCTGAGATTGATCACAATAGTCCCATGATAAGGATGGAGAGTTTCCTTTATAATTCTTGTAAAATACTTGGTGCATGTCCTTTAAAGAAAACAAACTCCGAGGTTCTAACCATTCATACCAGACCCTATCCTTTCCTTCTAATGTTGCCATGAACATTTTCATTAGGCAGTCTTCATGCCATTCAACTTTAAATTTCCACACATGTATATGAAACTTGATGAGATGTAGTAAGGGGTCCTCAGCATTTTCACCCTGAAAGATAGGCAGGTTTTTCAACCAGTCCACTTTAGGCTTTTTGTGTGGAAATCTAGGGATATGCTCCTTGATCATTGGGGCATATCTTCTCTGTATGCGTGGAAGCATGTTTGTAAATCAGAAAGAGGTCACTGTGTCTTTTCAACCAGTTCAGAGTCTTCCACTAGTGGAGTCATTAGGTCTTCAGATTATAGGGAGTGTGGAGTCGCCAGGTGGATGAATTTAACTATTTGAAGCAGGCTACTATCCACCATCAGCAATGAGAAGCCAATCTAAAGGAAAAGTGGTCTATCTCCCCAGTGGAGTTGCCATTATGTTGGGGTTCCCATGTTTTGGCCTGATTGGCAAGACCAAAAGATGAGACAACATCAGAACCACTTTTGGGCCCTAGGATCTAGCCCTCCTGGACCCGGAGAGGGATCTCTCCAAGTAGAGAAAAGAATGATATATCTTTGAGGCTCAAAGTGAGATGTTAGGCTAGCTATGAAGCAAAAAGGAGGTTTAAAATAATTTGGTTGGTTGGTTGCTGGGTTGAGTCATGGAATCATGAACCGAGAAAGTAATGGGAAGAAAGGAAACAGAGCAGCAGGATGTTTCAGCAAAGAGGACAGGCCAAGACAGTGCCATCCATTGGGCTATGGAGTCATGAACGGAAATTACTTGCATCCATTAGCCAAGGCTTTCAAAGGGCAAGTCATATACACTAAAGGATCTTTTAGGCAGATGATGGGATGGAACATTAAGGAAAGAAGGTGGAAGAAGGAAAGACAACCAAATTTCTGTCTATAGATTAGGTCAGAGGTCATTTAACTCCAGACCTGCTTGGACATACTCTAAGGTAGCTCTCAAAGGGACATAAGGGCTGCTTATAGATCGGACCAGAGGTCATTTAACTCTAGGTCTGCTTTAGCAACTCCAAGGGAAAAACAGAGATAAATTTGACAAAGAAACATCCAAGCAACAAACTCCCAAGTTCATACATCATCCAGCAGGGAATAACATCCGTTGCGCTGGTTAAACCACGTGAATTCACTCTTAGATAGCACACAAAGCAGAAAACATTAAAGGTAGGGAGAGAAGGAAACATAGGGCACTTAACAAGGGTGAATCCTATGTTATACTTCTGTTGCCTACCAGAAGAACATGAAACAGCATGTAAATGAAATAAACAGAGTTAGAAAAAGCATCACTAGTAGCAATAGACCACGATCCTGTGAAATGCGCTTTGATTAATTGATGCAAAACTAGTCATGTACAATATAGCTCAATGGCTGTTACAATCCAAACTTTCTCCTCCCAGCCTATTACATACACACTACTCTATAACTCCCTCCCAAGAGTGTTCTAACAGTCAAGAATGAATCCCTCTAACAGCAACTACGCAGCAAGGCAACAACAACAACCTTTTCAATTCGTTCTCGGGAATTCTTATAGGAGAAGAGGAAGAAACAGAAGTAGGTGAACAATTGAATGAATCTCATTAAGACAAAATGATGGAGGAAATCGAGCCCATTCTTCTTAATGGCTATATGCGGCGTTGTGTGTACTCTGTAGATTGGTTTGGAGATCTCTGCCAGGTCGGGATTGACCTCTGATATTCATTTGGAGTCCTTCGACTGTAAGGAGCTCTGTGCTGCCACTCTGGAATAAATGAACTGGTGGATGTTCTGCAAGGTTTCTCCATTCCTCCTACCTACCACCTGACTGTCTTAAATGAGCTTCAGTCAGTGTAATTAATCATTTCAGGGCTCGAGGAGGAATGGAGATCGCTGTAAGAGAGGTGTATGCCTAGAGAAAACGTATGTTGCTGATATTTAACGCATATAAGAGTTTACAGTGTGTTCTTGTTCTTCCAGCTGCACCTTTCCTTTGACTTGCGGGGTTAAACATTAATTATATCAATATAAATCATTCACCCCCTTTGAATCTCCCTGCTGGTCCACTGGCAAATGCTGCATAGACCACTCTATGCTATCTGAACAGTCAAATAAAACTATTACAAACTTGGGTAGTGGTGGTGGAAGAATGCTTTGGAGGCCCGTGGGAGCGGAGGTGGAACAGTTGAGAGCGGTGGAAATGATGAAGAGTGGTGGAAGAACAGTTGTTAGTGCAAAAGCCCCAAGGTTATCTCTTGGGCGAATCACAAAGGAAACATGGAAAACAATGGAGCGGAGCCGTGGAAGTGGGACCCGGTCATGGTGGAGGGCGATTTATTAAACCTTAATGTAAGACACAAAGGTTTGAATAACTGAGGAAATACAAATAAAATGCATGAAATGTGATGGAATGCGATGGGATGACATACGAGGTGGGACCCAATGGAGGCGGAGGGCGATTAGACCAGAACCATTGGATCGAGGGGAGGATCAATGGCCGAGATTGAATCAGAACCATCACAATTGGGGGTAAAAAGGTGTAACACATTTCAAACATTGCGATTGCGATGGGGCGGGAGGAGCGATGACCATTGGATCTGGGAGGAAACGGACGACGGAGATGGAATCGGAAAAATCGCAATCGGAGGGAACAAGGGGTGACACATATAAACTTTTCTGATTGCGATCAAGGAGGACGAGTGATAGCCATTGGATCGGCTGGGAGATGGATGGATGTGATGGAATCGGCGGATGGCCAAATCGAAGGATCAGGGTTCGGGGATGCGATCAATCGGAGATCGGAGAGATGAGCTTGCGATTGATCGGGGGTTACGATGTGAATGTTGCGATTGCGATCGGACGGGGGTTTGTGATTAGCGCTCCACCGTCGGATCGTAGGTTGAATGGACAGACAAGATTGAATCGGAAGATAGTGTGATCGAGGATCGAAGGGAAGGGCTTGCGATTAATCGCATCGCAAGTGATTGCGATGGGCCGATCGGAGGGGTGCGCACGAACTTTGCGATTGCGATTGGGCGGGGGCCTGCGATTGGTGCTCCGCCGTCTGATCTGCGTGAAAGATCAATGGTGTAGAACGCATCACCAAACTTAACGTTATAAACAAATTGCATCTGAGTTTTTGACATTACAAAGGAATTTTCACCCGCGCGGCCTTCCGATTGCGATTGGCGCCTAGGACTTAAGCGCTTGGTCCTAGCGCAAGGGCATGTGTGGGAAGTGGTTTGAAAGGGGCTGGCGGAAAGGGGATAGGCCTTATAATAAGGTCGAAAAGTGGGTTTTAACCCATTTAAATGGAATTTGAAGGTTGGGGGAGGGTAACGATAGAAGAAGATAAGGGGAAAGAGGGGAAATTTAGCCAAGAAAAGGGTAAGGGAAGAATTTGAAGGGGATTTCGAGGAGATTTAGGAGGTAAGAAGGGGAATGGAAAAGTAGACAAGGGGGGAAATAAGAGGGAAAAGGAAGGCCTTTGGGCATTTCTTCATAAACATAGAGGCTTTATGATGGGAGCCAGCAGAGGGGATCTTATCAAAGGACAAAGACACATGGAGACTTCAAGGAGACTGTGTTTTCAGAGGAAATGCATTCCTTGAAGGCTCAACAACAAACTTAGCCCCCTTTTTTGCTTGTCAAAAATTTCATAGGAGGGCTAACACCTTCCCTGAGCAATTCAGGGTTGCACAGTGCAGTGCAATTGTGTTTCTCCAAATTAGTAGTATGTGTTGACCCTTGGTCATGCTAAGGCATATTTCCACAACCCTCCATAAGATTGTCTAAAATAACAGAAAGTGGAAATTCAAGCACACTTTGGTGGATCTTGGGATCATCTTGTATGACTGCAAAAGTTCCTTCCTCCAATGTGTTGGCTCCTCCAACTGCTAGTGCTACTGGATGCACCTCCATAGTTGTATCAGTGCTGGAACAAGTCTCCTCAAGTGGTGGTGAGGGCTCCTCCTCCTCTGATTTCTCCTTGCCAAATTTTTTAATCAACCTTTGAGTAAATTATGAAAAAGTAGTCACTCTTTCATGACTCAAATGGCTGAACCACCAAGTGTTTGATTCACCCTCAAGGTGTAGCACTACAATCTCTACAACCTCCCTTTCTACCATTGGATGTAGTAGGAATAATTCATCTATTTTCCTTGCCCAAGCCCTTGCTGTAGATGACCCATCAAAAGTAGACAATAGAAACCTATTGCCCTTGATTCTTCCCTTGCTGCAAGGTCTCCTTTATTCCTACAGCTGAATGAACTGTGGGAAGGCTAGAGTCTCTTTGAAAGTTGTAGGTTGAGATTTGTACTCTGCAAGGTATTCACTTATAATCTCTTGATCCAAGTGTCCTCTATGTTCCTGCACTTTGTCTCCTCTTTCAAAAGGAAAGGGAATAACACCACTACTTCTTTCTCCTCTTCTGTGCTTGACCTCCTTGGTGAGGCCCTTCCTAGATATGAAAAGAGATGAGATAAAACTCACCCTCTCCATCATTTTTATCTTCTTCTTCATCTTCTTATTCTTCTGATATCATAATGGCTGAGATCCACAAGCTGAGCCAAGATTATGCTCTGATACCACTATAATATTCCCAAATGGGAAAGTAGATGTGAACACAATAATGGAAATAGCAGTGACAAATCAACACATGTAATGTAAGAATATCATATAGCCATCAAATTAAGACCATAACAACAAAACTTATACAATCCCTTGAGGAAATAGTCACTCAGGATAGGAAAAACCATCCCCAAAAGAACATGTAAAATAAAGATCACTGCTACACAACAATTCCCAAGGCTACGACAGCATAGATTTATTAGATATAACTACTGCAAGAGAGTGTCAATACATGTATATGAAAATATATGGCTCATACAATGATGGGATCAAATATCTAAACTCCCAAACACATCTTCAAGGCAATCCGGAAAGGATTTCCTGAAATATTGAAAAATACAAAAATGTCGGAGTGTAGCCCTAGGGCTTATTAGCAGCTGCAACTCAATATCTGGTTGGATATGGCTGAATATTATACATGTGATGAATATATCTCCTCGAATAGATCCTTTAGATGAAAGTCTGATCCAATAATTGAATATCTCACCCTCCAATCAAACACTGCAACCCTTCACTGCAAATGTTCACTGAAATAACGCAATCCAAGAGGTATACTACACTGTAGGTGAAATAAAATATGTTGGCCAAGTGGAAAGATGTGAAATATTCTCCAAATTATTCCTTACTAATCTCCCAAAGGGAGGAATTATTCCTCCTCTAAAAAACTAGCTCCGGAAGTGGTGTTCTCAACCCTCCATTGCAACACCCTACAACAAAAACTAGCTCTAAATGGAAACATCGCTGTAGCTGAAGGAGGTAGCTTGGCCTCAAGCCTGAATGTGGAGAAATGAAGTGCAAGATCCCCCGAGATGCCTCTCAATAAAGGACATTGAATTTCTAAATAGGAATACCTTGTGCTAAGCAGCACAAAAATCTCAACTCAACAGCTGAAGAATGCACAATAGTCATGTAGACCACAAATTTAACATTCCTCACTATGGATGCCTTGCTCTCCTTATAAAAAAGTGTGAGCCTTCTCACCTTGGGTCCCACTCATTAGGGTTTCCTCCACCAAGGAATCTTCCTCCTACTATCATTGCGATGTCTCCATAGATGATCTCCACCATTCATTCCAGTGCCATTGACTTGGTCAAAATTGACCTTGTCCACATGTATTTTCCCCTATTCACACTTGAAGGTGTAATATCTAGCTATTATTATGATCCCTTTCCACATCATGAGGGATTTTATTCCTATTTTAGAAATGTATGGGCCTCCTTACCCATTTATTCATCCACTATGTGTTAAAAGAAAAAAATATTATTCCTATTAGCTACATGCTAATTTAGGAATATTACAAAGATCTAGACATAAACACATAGGCTCCCAAGATGTCCTCCCAAGGATATTTTTTCCACAAGATGATTTATCTGTCCTAATATTATATATATACACCAATCCACTTTACATTTTTAGCATTTTTATGGATAGATCCTACATAATCACAACCCCAATGGGTAAGAACCCTAAAATATATATACAAGCAAACACAAACCTTCTGGGTCCTCAATCATTCTAATGTTATTTATATCCTTATCTAGTTATACAAATACAACTTGTGAGATGATATATTTCTCCTTTTACTTATTCAATAGCATCAAATACAACCTCAATACTTCTCAAGTATTTGTTTTGCAAATCTATTTTAATTACTTTCATTCATTCTTTAGTTTAATTTTTTATTCAAGGCATTCACTATGGTTGTTAGAATATTTCCTCCCTCTTAAGTAGAGAGATATACACTTTCTTCTACCCATGTTCCCTCTCACGTCAACAATTATTTATTTTTGGAGAGACTTCAACATTTCAAGGCTTCATTTCTTTCTCATGGCACCAAGGTAATCTTGATCGTGATCATTCTTATAGCTTTCTTCAACATGCTTATTGTAATCCTCAATTATGAAAATGTTCAACTTCTTGAAGATTATGTACTACAAAAATTTAATAGCAAGTACAATAAAGAAGAAATATATAAAAGCATGAATTCAGTTATATGATGTTATTATAATGGAAGTGTCAAAAGACTCAAGCACTAGAAATCAAATACCTAATGTTATAGGTCAATTTGGGCACCATTCCCAATGACCTGGTTAACTGGGCAGCATCTCAAGGACCGATGATCAAAGGGTCTATCATTCCCTATCATCTCAGTTGCTATATGCTCTAAGATATGAAACATTCATGAATCAAACAAGATTTTCATCAAAACAAGGCTTTTCCATGGCTTGAAGCTTATTATTAAACATGTGGGAGCCCATCAACACAGGATCTAAGGCACCTAAGTGTGTTGCATATGTAGGTAGCTCCATTCTGGGCTGCTCTGCAAAGCACTTCCTGACATTCAAAGGTGTGTTGGTCAGATTGGGAGCGAAATTCTCATTGTTCTGTAATCTTCACTTGGCCAGTGTCTTCTAGAAGGGTTCACATGTGTCATGCTTCAGATCAAAGTGTCCATTGACATCTACATGATTGGAAAACATGTCTTGCCTATTTTTGGAATGCAATTTATTGCAAAAAAACCTACATTTCATCTATAAATTGAAAACAAAGCTAAGTGTTCAAGGAGGAAGATTTTGAGTAGAGAAATGATGGAGAATTTTCAATAGAGAGTTTGATTTGTGGAGTTGCTGGTGGAGAGGCTTATGCTGTGATGAGACTAAGGAACTCTGCTGGAAGGTTACGATGAATTAGTCACTAGGTTGTAACCTCTCCATCTATCATCAATAAAGAGTACTTCTTGTTTTTCCCTACATGCATCCATGTTTACTTTGATTTTTCATGTTGTAAAATCTTTGTTGATGAATGTAGTTTATACTTAACTAAATTGGCTAATTAACTTGAATAGATATCTAGATTATTGTATCTTCTACTGTTTCAGTGCTCTTTCTTGTAGGAAGCATTCAAATATTTGAAACCGCTTGAATTTGAGTCTGTATTGGAAGCTACAGAAAGGAGCCATTTGGAAGTGACTGAAACAGGTAAGCATCCAATCCTCTCTGTATATTTGTTCTGAGTTAGGAAAAAGGGTAGTGAATTCTTTCACCTATTGTTCTAGACTAGACACTGGTCTAGGGAAGCATATTTTATCTGTAGATTACAATTCTGGCCCAACAAACTAGCAACTCCAATAGGGATAATTTCTCTTTAATATTGGTGTTTTAGTCTCTGGTCTGATTTCTAAATCCACCCAGTAGTTATTTCACATAAATATTAGACATTTTCAGAGGTTAAATTGCAAATTTAGTGAGTCAAAATGTAGCTTTTTCTTTGTTTACTGCGCTCAACACACCCTTGGTCAGGGCACAGTGCTTTGCAGAGCACTGTCTCGCTTGTCAGCCTGCATTGCAGAGCACTGTCTCCCTTTGGAGACTGCGTTGGCTCCTAAAAGGAACAAATCCCCTTGAATCTAACTTTGTATTTTGCTTCAGTTCTGTTTGCTGAATTGTTCTAAAAAGTTTAATGCTCTATTTGACTAGTAGTTCCATATATTTCTTCTCCTTTGACTGAAAATTTGTTCAATGTTGTTTTAAAAGTTTTTCATTATCATTGAAAAGTTGATTTCAAAGTACTTTTTATGGTCGCATTAAGAATCGTTTGATTTCGAAATAGGAAATTGTCGTAAAGTCTTCATTTCCTTGATAGGAGAAATTGTTGTTGAAATCTTCGTTTTTCCTTCAAAAGAGAAATTGTTGTTTGTATTCTTCATTTCTCGAAAGTAAAAGCCATTTCGATTATTGATCTAGTGCACCTAGTTTTATTTCTGCATTCGTAACATTAAGAAAACTGAAAAGAAAAACTTGAATTTGTATGTAGGATTGTGTGTTTTCTTCAAAAGGAACATTAGGAAATCTACATCTAGTTTGAGATTCATTGATTTTGTTTTTGTTCATTGATTTGTTTTCTCTCAAATTACTTGCTCTCTTCCCTTAGTAGCTAGGTCTTTCATTGAAAAAGCTGAAAGTGAAAGTTTTTTTATCATTCTTAGCTTGCATTTTAGGAATTTCATATACATCATCATGGTGAACCTAAAAGGAAAATTGTTAAGCAAGATCAACATAAAATAAATCTCAATTTACTTAACAATGCTTTGGAACATTAACGATAACATTTAGAGGTCTAGGCTAGAGACATGTTCTCGCGTCGTAAAACATAGCAACTATCATTAACTTTTCTGCGATACATTCCGAGTGTGATACCTCACTCCACGTACATAAGTATATCATAGCTCATCCACGTACTCTCGGGTATATCGGGCAGTGTTACAATATGATAAGTATAAAGGGGTGCTCTCACCATGCGGTTTCACATCAGACAACACTAATATAGACTTGGGTCTCCATGTACCTTCGGGTATATTTGGGAGGAAAATTTTTAGGTGTTATCCATCCATAGTGAACCGAGTCGGCCACCTTGAAATTGTGGTACACCAAACACAACATTCGGGGAGATCACCTGCCTGTACTTTTTGGTTCACCAAGAGGTATTCTACAGTTCACAGTTTCCTGGTAAACCTTTTGCCTAGCATTACCCTCTTTTTTATTTATTTATTTTTGGATAAAATAAATCAGTAGTCATGGAAGAACATAATCCTACCCCCCGTCGTTCACGTAGATTAGCTTTAAAACCACCTTTACCACCAGAAGTTATTTCTAGTAGGAAAAGCGATCACGATCTTCCGAATCAAGTAAAATTCATACCTCTGGCGAAACATCATATTTTAATACAGAGTTAGATCAAATTGTTTCCACACATCCCGGTTTGTTTACTGTTATCGAAACAGAGTCTTCACAGTTACCTGTGGTCACGATCCATTCATTCGCTAAGACCATACCTCCTGGAACTGACATTGTTCAATCACATATTGATCCAGATCATGTCTCTTCTTTGCCAGAACATCTAAATCCTGAATCTGAATAGCTGAAAGGTGTTCCTACCTTGTTCATCCCACAAAGTTCTGTAACCACTGAAACTCCTATTTCACACAGTCAACCGTCTGAAATATATTTTGGGCCTGATGGTGAAGTTCTTCCTCCTTGTTTAATCGCAACTGAAGAAATCCCTCAACCTAATAAACCTTTACGTCAAACCCACTTTGGGGGATACCTTTACCTGTACCAGTCATTTCCTCAATTGTTTCCATCTGCTTTTTTTGATCCTATTGCCATTCAGTCTCCCATCAACTTTAGAGGGTATACACGTGGTCAAACTACCATGTCTGAACCAACATCTTTGGTTGGGTATGTTGTTCCTATTATGTCAGCTCCTACCCTCGCTACTCCATCGATGTTGACAACATCACCAGAGTCATATTTGCACGGTGGCCCTTCGGTCCCAATAGGTTACAAATCATTATCTGTCACTTTCTCTGGTGCACCTTCATGTTCATGGTCTTTTCCAATCTCATCATCTGGTGTTTTAACTATTAGTCCTATAGTTAGTACTAAATGACTTGATTCATTAAATCCATCATTAGCACAATCTCGATCTGGTCATTATGGGTCAAATCCTTTACGAATTGGACTCCCAGCATTCGGTGAACAATATTTTCCATCTTATTATCCTCCTTATGCTGCAGGGCAACCTTTGGTTACCCAATATGACAATACTCATTCACATTTTGGCCAACCTAATGTTGATTTAAATGTTTTTCAATGGAATCTCAGTTTGCCTATCCAACCACAAACGGTTGTCCAATCGTATCAACCAATTCAACCTATTACACCGACTTCAATACCACTTGTTAATACATCTATACCCCTATTACAGCATCAAAATCTTGTTCATCAACCTTATCAGGTGAGTTCTGCAACTCAATATCATCAAATTTTGGGTCCACAAACTCAAAATCCTTTGGTTGATTTACAACAACCTGTATCAGTGATCATTTATTCACAAGCTTGTCCACCATTTTATTGGGTGTCACAAACAAAATCTGGTTATACATATCAACCAAATTCAACTTATACAAATTTGGGTTATAATCTTGGTAGACAGACCCCTTGGCAGCCACAGGCGCAAATTCCGCAAACTTCATTTCAATAAGTAACATATCTAGGTTTTGGTCAACAACCCTCTCAAGTGTTTTCCATGCAAAACAACCCCTATCTGGGTTACCAACAACAAATCCCATATGTCGGTGCTCAAAGACCTGTTGCCCAAGAAATTTTATCTTATCCTGGCTATGCTCAACCTGACCTTAATAGACCATTTCCTTTTGTTGAAACCTTGGAATTACTAGATTTAAACTGGTTAACTAATGATCCTATCAATTATGCTCCTTGGTGGCCGGTGATACCACATAAGTTACCCTCAAACATTCCTAAATTCAATGGAAACCCTGGAGAAGACCCATCAACTCATGTATGACTTATCATTTATGGTGCTCATCAAATTCCCTAAATGATGATTCTGTTCAATTACTTCTTTCCAAGAGAACGATCATAGGTCCGATAGTTAAATGGTACATTGAATTACCTAGAGCTTCATTTGACAATTTTACTTCTTTGGCTACTGTATTTTTGACCCATTTCCAGTTACCGATTAGATGCAAAACTGGAATGGAACTCTTGACCAACTTCAAACAAAGTAATGCTACTCACATTTCAAATCATATTCATGAGTGGCATCGTCATCGATGAATGGTTAAGACATTCATTCCTAATCAACCGCTTACTGAATGGTTCATCAAATCCTTGTTACCATCTATAACAGAGGATGTGAGTAAAAGTGGTGTCATCACATAAGAGAAACTCATCACCCGTTCCCAGTATTTAGACTTGATTTATACTCAGTCTGAAATGCTTTATGAAAAAAATACCAAATGCGTCGCGATCTAATTTCAATGTTCCTCATCAAATAAAGGACTCTCATAGTGGATACGACTTGATAGGCACTGTAAATACACACAAAACTACTGCATCTAATCTTGCTCCTACTTCCAAAATCAACGTTGTCTCATTTGAAAAAGGAAAAAGTGATAAGCAACCAGGAAGTAATAAAAAGGGGAAATCAAAGAAAAAGAAAACTTCTAACCCGTAGGAACGATTATCTGATTAACCGTGAGGACCACGGAAACCTCGTTATCCATGCATAATCTGTAATGAGGAACACTTTGTTAGGGATTTTCCTCACTGTGCTGAAGTCTCAGAAATCATCAAGACTTCAGATGCATCAGCTAGGTTGACAGACCCATTTCCAAATCTAGACGAAAATTTGGTTGCTATGGATCCAACTCCTAGTTCCCAAGTGTTAATGTTATCCAGTACAAAACCTTCACAAGATATTTTGGTGTCGATGCAGAATAAAGACTATGGTAGTCTGGCTAATCAACCTACTACCTCGACAACGAATCCATCTACTGAATCAGTACCACCTCTAGTTATTCCGGAATTGACGATTAAGCCACCGAAGGGAGTAATTCATAAATCGAAATATAATTCTCGAGAAAGAGCTGCACAAAATTATAATATAGTTGAATATTTGGCTCAATCCCCTTCAGCTATGTTTTCTCTTGAGGTATTGCAGAATTGTCCCTCCTAGAAGCAGGCTTTATTGTCGACCATTGGTGGAGTTGATGCGACTGATTGTAATCTTGTCATCTTTAATCATATGGGCTATGTGCCGTAGTTACCAGCAGAATTGGTATTCTCCATCCAAGTAAATGTTCTCAATCACCTTGTTCATCGTACTATTATTGATGAGGGAGAATCTACGTGCATTATGTCTCTAAATTTTTGGAGGTCACTTGGCTCGCCACGACTATCGCAGTCATCAACGACGTTGAAGGCTTTTGATGGAAGAACATATAAACCTTGTGGTATTATCAATAACCTACAAGTTGAATTAGGGGGAAAAACAATAAGTATTGATGTTGAGGTTGTTGACGGACCCCTTGACTATAATATTTTACTCGGAAGAGCATGGGTATATGCGATGACTGCAATTGTTTCTACATATTTTAGAATGGTTGCCTTTACTCATAAAGGTACTATTACAGTCATTAATCAGTTATCCTTTTTTTCCTCCGCTTCGTAGGTAACTAGAAGAGTTCCATATGTTCACTTACCCCAACTGGAAATCCAGAACATCAGTGTAGGACTCTTAAAGGATTCCACTCTTATGGGAACCTTTGCATTACTACCACTCGCAACGTCGGCAGAAATTGCAAGTATAGAGACCTGCTACATGATCTCTTCCACTCCATCTAGCTTAGGGAAGAGTACGGGTGATTTTGATATTTCTATGTTGGATGATGTTTTACCACTCAGCCCTATTGAGCTACAATAGCAATCAATCTATTTGGCTTGGGCGAAAAATCTGAAATCAACATCGCCGAGTGTTTGGGTTGATCGTTCATTAGATTTTGGTACTCCATCTAATTCGTTTTCCTCAAAATTTTTGATAGATGAAAATATTTTGGAAGCTATGATGGCAGAAGGATAACCATGGGAAGATTATCATCATCATTCCCATCTTCCAAATTATGAAGAAAATAATCTTAGTGAACTATATCACCCATCCATTCAAAATTTCTTTTTGAATTCTTTTCTGATTAATGCAATTGAATCTAAGAAAAATTTATCAAATATTGAAGAAACAATTTCTATCGATATTTTGACTAAACCTGGCATTGTATAAAATATTCATATCGGTGTATCTTGTTCTCCATCAGAACTTGATTCATATTTCTCTCTTTTTCGTGAATTTTGTGACATATTTTCTTGGTCTTATGAGGATATGCCAGGCATAGATACTAATATAGTTGAACACACTATTAATATGTATCCTGATGTCAAACCATTGCGTCAACGGCTTCGTCCTGTTCATTCAAAGAAATCTGCTGCCATCAAAACAGAAGTTGAAAAAATTTTGCGTGCTGGTTTAATTTACCCTGTTCCACTAACTGAGTGGGTTTCCAATATGATTCCTATTATGAAAAAACAAGGAACCATTAGAGTGTGTGTCAATTATCGGGATGTTAATCAGGCTTGTCCAAAAGACAACTATCCTACACCCTTTATCGACCAGATCGATTGTGCTGGATGCAAAATATTTTCTTTCATGGATGGATTTTCCGGCTACAATAAAATCAATATCCGCCCAGATGACCAACATATGACAACATTCACCTATCCCTAGGGCACATTCATATATCAGAAACTTCTGTTTGGTTTGAAGAACGCTGGGGAAACTTTTCAGAGAGAAATGGATTATGCTTTCAATGACATCAAGCACATTGTTCAACCATATATAGATGATTTACCAGCGCATTCACGAAAATAGATTGATCAACTGATGCATTTGAGAGCCATTTTCTTATGCTGCCGACACTACAAGATCCGCCTCAATCCACAAAAATGTGTGTTTTGTGTTGGTTCTGGTCGATTGCTAGGATTCGTAGTCTTAAAAGAAGGAATTTGAATAGACCCACTGAAGGTACATGCCATTATTTATTTTCCTGCACCCTCAAACTTCAAATACAGAAACTTCAAGGAAAGGCTAACTTCCTGAGAACATTCATTCCAAACTACGCTAAAATGGCTAAAGGATTTACTGGATTATTGAAAAAGGGGGTTCCCTTCCATTACGACCAAGTTACACAAGCTTATTTTGATGTTGTCAAGGACCATCTTGTCCGAGCGTCATTAATGTATCCTCCAAATTATCAAAATTATTATTTCCCATATATCGCTGCAGCTGAAACAAACATCGCTATGGTTTTGGTCCAAGTAGAAGATAGAATTGAACATCCAATCTATTATTTTAGTCATAATCTCAATGATACAGAAGTTAAGTACTTGTACGTGGAAAAGCTTGCCTTGCTAGCTTTTCAAGCTATCCAAAGATTTCACCATTATATCCTACTCCAAAAAACAACAATAGTTTCGGATTGCAACACCATGACTTACATATTATCACGTCAATTGCTTGGGGGGAAATATTGAAAATGCATCATCATTTTGCAGGAATTTGATTTGGAATTCATCAAATCCAATTCAAAGAAGTATTTAGTTTTAGCTAAGCTTCTTTGTGACTTTCCTTGTGATAGTACTGCAATTACGTCACAACCATCTATTCCGGATGAGTCTCTGTTTCTGATCAGATCATCTGATCTTTGGTATGGGGATTTCATCATTTATCTCCAAACCCAAAATTTTCGACCTAATACCTCTCATTCTGATTAATGATGCATTCGATACCAAGCAAAATATTATCTGATCGTCGGTGATACACTTTATCATCGTGGTGTCGATACCATTTTAAGGAGGTGCCTTACTCATGAGGAGGTCGAAAAAGTGTTAAATGATTGTCATGTTAGGGCTTGTGGTGGACATTTATCTGGTTATGCTACCATGTAGAAGATACTCCGCACTGGTTACTTTTGGCCTACTATTTTTCGAGATTGTATCCTCGCAGTAAGAAGTTGTCATGCATGCCATATTTATGACCATAAAATCCGCAAACCACCAGTGCTAATGCATCATGTTGTCTCTACTGGAACATTTATGAAATGGGGTATCGATTTCATGACCTGTAACCCTCCTTTGTCTTGAGGCCATGGTTATATTATTGTCGCAGTCGACTATTTTACCAAATGAGCTGAAGCAATGCCTACATTCAACAACACAGGACAAAAAACTGCATTGTTTTTCTTCAACCATGTGATTGCACGGTTTGGGGTCCCACAGGCTATAGTTACGGATCATGGGAAGCATTTTCACAACCATATGATGTCTAAATTGATAGCCAAGTTAGGATTGTCACATGATAATCCTACTCCTTATTATCCACAATCGAATGGCCAAGTTGAGGCTATTAAAAAAATTCTTAAACGAATGCTTCAACAAATGATAAGAGTCTGTAAAAGGAACTGGCACTTGATCCTGTACTCCGCCTTGTGGGCGTATCAAACCTCGGTGAGAAATGCTACCAGATTTACTCCTTTTCAATTGGTGTATGATCTGGAAGCTATCCTACCAATCCAATGCGAAATATCATCATTAAAACTCACGACAGACTTGTTACTTGACACCTATAAAGAAGAAGTGTGTCTCCTTAACCTCATCCATCTAGATGAAACGTGTCATGAATCCAAATTGGCCAATGAAGCACATAAGAGATGTATAAAGGTGCAATATGACAAAAATTTCTAGCCTTGCATCTACTCAGAGGGCGACTTGGTCCCTCTTTATAACCAGGAAGCTGATAAATTAGGTACAGGGAACTTCGAGCCGTTATGGCATGGCGCCTACATTGTAAAAAGAGTTCCTGCTAAAGGTGCCTACGAGTTAGTTGATTATGATGGGATTCCATTGGCACAACCTAGAAATGGGTTGTATCTTAAATGTTACTATGCTTAATCATGAGCGTAGTAATTTTTTGTATTATATTGTTTATATGCTATTGATTTGCATTCACTATCTTAATTTGATTTTTAGAGTTTTCTTGACGTGAGTAATCCGCTTTACATTTTATGGTAGATGTCTGAATTTTCAGAACCATTTGTTGGATATGTTTATGGTGCTAGTCGTAGTACGCAGAATCTATCCTCTGTAGCATGGGCCATTTTCGCTCCAAACGACAAGTTAGTGAATTTTCAAGGGATTTGTATTGGTAGATCAACGAACAATATCACTGAGTATAGTGCGTTGATCAAACTTCTCTCCGATTCCATTTCATTTGGTATTAACCGCATAATCATCAGGTTAGAATCACAACTTGTGGTACTACAACTTACTAGTATTTATACTGTTAGAAATCCAACACTTCCTAGATTGTTCCTCAGAGTTCGAATTTTGGAGAGACATTTTGATTTCATTCAATATCAACACATTTCCATAAATCTAAAAAATTTAACTGATTCATTAGCTAATCAATTTTTAGATATACCTTTGCGACATAGGTAAAGAAAACATTCACATCATTGAATAGGATTGCGCATTAAAAACAGGAAAAACTCTGAAAACATATAGATAGATAGTTATCGGTTTTTACAAAATTTGTGCCCAAGACACGTTGGTCATCTGACCCCAAAATTTATGCAAAAAATTCATAAGTAAACTAGTGGTGCTCATGATAGCATGCTATAGATCTAGCAATCCTACGGAGAAACCACATCCAATGTTTAGGAACCCCAATTGTGTGTCGCTGCAGTCACATGGGAAGCTCTTCGATCTAGAAATACGAAATCTCAAAGGTCAATCCCTATATGTGATGTTGGAGCTCAGCAAGAGTCTCAGCCATATCAAGGTCCTGAAGGATTACTCTCCCAATAGCCCTCTCTGTTGGCACATCCGTTTCACACTCTGGTTCCTCCACTGGTTGAACGCGACCAATATTTGAATTACATTAAAACATTTTGTTTAGTCTTGGAAATAAATCAAAACACAAAAAAATTTGTATAAAACTTATAAAAATTAAAAAACATGGTCAAATCAATCTTACCTATTGCACCCCACTGAGTGCCTTCTGGTAAAACTAGATCTGGATCTCCTCAGAAGTCGACGCTTGCATATGCATACTTATTGATGGTGATGATCTATTGCCTGAACCAGCTGAAGAATGCAGTCGAGAACATGATGATTTATTGACCTGAATGCTAACCCATGAGTTCTACTCATATTTGGGTTCGAGGATCTCTAGAACTGGATATATCCAATGTTACATGTTGTGGCTGTGTAAGTGGAATCCGTTCCAAAGTGAAGGAGATAAGGATAGAACCATAACTAAAAATTTTCTTCCTTCCTCCCTTTGCTTTATTCAGTTGTTCGTTTATTTGAGATAGAGAAACTTCAGACCAGTTGAAAAAAGTTGGCTCTAAGCATTCCAACGCATACTGCATATATGATCTGTTTGCCACATGGAGTGTAATGGTGCCAGCTAGTTTAGCAATCGTGAATAGGATGGTTCTCAGAGGCAAATCCCTGACATCACGGATGTTTATTTTTCCATCTTTGCTAGGTTCTGACCTTGGATAGAAATACTGCATAACATAATCCCTCACTGTTTCTCCTCCAATGGTAGATCCTGTGAGTGAAATGGGAAAACCTCTCCTCGACAAACCTGTGAGAAAGTACACATCCTCAAATGTTATGGAGAACACTTGATTTTTTATGTGAAATGCCTCTATCGCTGGATCCCATGCTCGAACAAGGAACTCCAAGAGTTCTATCTGTTGCCTCATTCCCGACAATTTAAAGTACTTAAGCAACCCACAATATCTTAAAGCTCTTACAGTACCCAGATCATTCAAGGCAATCATATCTTGTTCTTCATATTCTCTTTCTCTCCATGTAATTGTCATTATTATCCAATGGAAACCTAAAAAATCAACCACAATATCCATTAGATACCCTTCATTGCAAAAAACTAGGCAAATTTTGAGCACATCTTGAAAATCAAAAACACGAATTGTGCCCAACGCACTCCCTAGGTGAAGATAGTGCATTGCACATGTAGGTACCCTTCACGGTACTTGCTATGCAATGTAGGTTTCGATGTACAAGGGTGCATTGCCCTTATTTTGGGAAAACTTTACCCTAGGGGCCTCAAAACCCTAAAAATTTGTAAAGAATGGAAATGAAATGACTACTGAAAGAAAGAGGAGGTTTTTTATACTAACTTGGATTAGACAGCGATGAAATCCATCCACATAAATGACCGCAATCAATGACTGAAGTTCGGGGGAAAAATCAGGTTCAGAGCTCCAAAATGCAAATGGTAACAATGGAATGGTAAAATGAATAGTGAAACTGCTTTATATAGTCATTTAATTACTCGCAAGTTAAATTTATTTCTATGAATATGGTTTTGTTATGTTTTTATCATGAAACAGGTAGTTTTAATCCATTTTCTATTGTTCTGAGTAGGAAATACAACTGACGAACAAATTAGTCGTGCAGATTTATTTCAAACAAGGACTTGACCATAAAGCTTACTTTTTCTCCTTATTTTTCGAGCTTTGATAAAAACAGAAAATGATTTGAAGCGCACTTTTATCTCTTTTTCGAGCTTCGATAACATCGAAAAAGGAACCCTTGGAGTCTTCTTTCAGCTCTTTTCAGACTCCGATAATGTGAAAAGATTGCCGAGCACTTGTCATTTCAAGCTCGTTAAAGTAAATGAATTGATATCTACTCAGTATAAGTTTAACCCTTTTCCGGACTGAGATGGATTATTTACGAAAAAGGAATACCTTGGTTAAACATGACCAAAGAGGTTCTTTCAGATACAATTTTGCACTTTTTTGGATCTGAGACACAAATTTATGAAAAAGTACTTTTAGAGTCCTCTTTCGTCCTCTTTTTCATACTCTTTAGACATGAAAAAGGACTGGGCTATCACTGTCGTTAATCTTGTTAAAACATAAAATAGCGACGGGCTTGTCAATCATGGCAAGAATCGAGTTTCATTCATCACTAGACTCGTTAAATTATTAAATAGTGATACTTCATTCTTTATTCGCCCGAAGGGTTGAATTATAGATCAAGCAAATGTTATCCTCCTCAAGCTTGTTATAAAATAAAGAGGTACTGGTCAACAAATTACTAGGGAAAATTTGGGAAAAGCAAGCAAAGTTTCTTTTTGGTAGCAAGTCGCTCTTGAACATGACACTTCTTTCACTCCATGTCTATGATTGTTTGGGTTGGGTAATCATCTTCACGGTTCATTCACACCTATGGTTCATCATACCTTCACTTCGGTTTTGGGTCAATGCTGCCAACTCATCATAGTGTCGTCAATATGTTCAAGAGAAGTCATCCAGTGATTTAGAACTCAACCATTTGCAATACTCATAAACCTTGATTTTCATGACCGTCATCCCTAAAAATTTATATATCAATTCATACCCTTGTCTCCGAAATTAGTAACTCCAGTTTTACAATAAGGTGACTTCCTATTGACTACAAATCAATATCCAAGAAGTTCACTTAGAAACATCAGATTCTAGTACCATGAGGCTTGTTACAACATCGACAAGATCCTTGCTTTCAGACTTTTGACCAAATATTTTATCTGGCATTTGACATCAAATCATCTATTCATGCCTTACGAAATGTATTGTAGCACCTTGAGGGCCATTTTCATCAATGGTGGTTCTCTCGTGTTTGTTAACAACTTTCATTATTGGCTGGTAATCAAACGATGTCTTTCCATGTTCAATGACAAATCATATATTCGCATGGCTAGAATTGTACCCGAATGATCGAGTGAATGAGATAAGAAGACCCCGAATCTAGTTTTAGCCATCCAGGGTGCGATTTGAGGATTGTTGTACACATCATCTGTACGGTGACCTTACATATATATTTTCATCCAAACATGGGCCTATATCTGTAGGCGATGTCTGTATATGGGCAACATGCCAATGTAGACGACTTGCTAAATTATGTACATGTTATTAGATTGTTTTATGTGCTGATTATGGGAATGTATACCCTCAACAATTATTATCAATAAAGGATTTATCATGATGTAATGTTTTATAAGATTGATGCAGGTGACCATTCCGCTTTGTTTCCAGTCTCATCACAGTGTAAAGCATCTTAATCAAATGTTCTTATTATTTGGATCTCATGCTTTAGGGGGCAATTGTTATAGGTCAATTTGGGCACAATTCCGAATGACCTGGTTAACTGGGCAGCATCTCCACGACCGGTGATCAAATTGTCTATCATTCCCTATCATCTTAGTTTCTATATGCTCTAAGACAAGAAACATTCAGGAATCAAACAATATTTTCATCAAAGCAAGGCTTTTCCATGATTTGAAGCTTATTATTAAACATGTGGGAGCTCACCAACACAGGTTCTAAGGGGTCTAAGTGCGTTGCATATAAAGGTAGCTCCATTTTGGGCTACTCTTCAAAGCACTTCTCGACATTCAAAGGTGCGTTGGTCATATTGGGAGTGAAATTCTCATTGTTTCGGAATCTCCACTTGGCCAATGTCTTCTAGAAGGGTTCACATGTGTCATGCTTCGGATCTAAGTGTCCATTGACATCTACATGACTGGAAAACATGTCTTGCCTATTTCAGGAATGCAATTTATTACAAAACAACCTACAACTCATCTATAAATTGAACACAAAGCTAAGTGTTCAAGGAGGAAGATTTTGAGTAGAGAAATGCTGGAGAATTCTAAATAAAGAGTTTGATTTGTGGAGCTGGTGGTGGAGAGGCTTATGCTGTGATGAGACTAATGAAATCTGCTGGAAGGTTATGATGAATCAGTCGCTAGGTTCTAACCTCTCCTTCTATCATCAATAAAGAGTACTTCTTGTTTTTCCCTACATGCATCCATGTTTACTTTTATTTTCCATGTTGTAAAATATTTGTCGATGAATGTAGTTTATGCTTAACTTATTTGGCTAATTAACTTGAATAGATATCTAGATTATTGTGTCTTTTGTTGTTTTAGTGCTCTTTCTTGTTGGAAGCATTCAACTATTTGAAATTGCTTGACATTGAGGCTGTAGTGGAAGCGACAGAAAGGAGCCATTTCGAAGTGACTGAAAGAAGTAAGCATCCAATCCTCTATGTATATCTGTTCTGTGTTAGGAAAAAGGTTAGTGCAATCTTTCACCTGTTGTTATAGACTAGACACCAATCTAGGGAAGCATATTTTATCCGTAGATTACAATTCTGGCCCAACACCTGAACCTAGTCAAGTTTAGAATTACTAAGGTTCATATATTTTATATTATAGACTTAACCAAATTGTTGGGGCTTTGTCACAAACCCTAAAATTCATCAAAAATACTTAAAACAACTCAATCAAGATATCAATCCAATCATATCACTTAGACATCTAGGGCTTCAATATTATTTCCTAGAATTCATAAGATATTCTACTATGGTTTTCTTACAACCATAGATTTCATTGATTAGCATACTTACATATACATTATAGGATTTAATTATCATGCATTAGCATATAGTATCAATATCAACTCAAGATACAAACATAAATACATCAAAATTTTATATTGAGAATAATTTTGACCAAGCTAGGATTTTGATAATACTAATGAATGTACACCTAGGGTTTCATTTCTAGGATCTTAGTTTAGTTATTTCAAGTGTTTTCTTCATACACGCTAATTTACCAAACCATAAAAATCTATGGTTTCAATATATAACCTAGATATTAATAGTAAACCCTAAAGGAATATGGTTTTACTATGACATTATCAAAACCCTAAACTTCAAAAGAATAGGATTTCATTATATTTTCTGGACTTTATCAATAACCCTAAAGTATATTAGGGTTTCAATATTAACATCGGCATACTCTTAACATTAGAAGGATAGGGTTTCAGATTGAACCCTAAATGTTAGGATTTCACAATAATGATCAAATCACAAGAGACAATATAACAAGGGTATGTTTAATCTAATGACTAATCTCCTTAACAGTAGTCCTTACGATTCAAAAACCTAAAGTTTGACTTTGGTAGACTTTGACCTATTTGGAAGAGATCTCATTGGAAAGATAACTTGGTTCTTGGAAGAAATTAGCTTTGGTCTCTTGGTCTTGGAGTTTTCATTTTGCTTCGATTGTATAAGAAGAGAATCCTTCTTTCTTGGTTTTCCCCTTGGAGGGGGTTTTCCCTCGCTTGGAGTCTAGATCTTCTATACTTTGTATATTTGTGATCTTCATTGTTTTCATAATTGTTTGATGAAGAATCAATCAAAGTAATTAAAGGAAAAATAATATCACAAGTAATTATAAAGTAAGGTAATTCAACCTTAATCTAAAAATACCTTCATTTTCCAACATGGTATGATAGCTAACATAAAGGAAGGAAGTTGGAGATCACATATTTATCAGCACCTTCATTGAAGAGAAATCTAGAATAATTGATATACTATTTCTTCTCAATGGAAATATTTTTAAAGAAAGTTCTCAAGACTCTTGGGAGCATCCTTATAAATATAAAATTATACATCTTGAACTACATCGCCAAGATAGAAAAAGAAGTGATGGTGTTGGACCCTTGGTTAAACTAAGAGGGGTGGTGAATCAGTTTAATGTAGTTATGGTCTTGTAAAACATTATTTTATACTTATTTACATATTCATTTCGTGATCAACTTAATATAAAATGGAACAACAATCTTAAAAGTGAGCAATAGGTATTAAGCAGATTAAATACAGAATGTCAACACATAATCATCATGCACTGAGACAACATATATAAGTGGAAACCCATAAGGGAGAAAACCACATCTTATTATTTTTGTGATACAAAGGGAAGCTCCAAATACCTCGCACCACTAATTTTCTGTAGGCTCCAACCTACAAGAGGCTACTACCTCAATTCTGCAAGCTACAACTTGACATGGAAGCACCAACTTCCTCACTGTACAATAAAATCATATACTGATTTACTTGGATATCAGCTTTGTTTTTCTCCTTCTTTACTACTGTCCTTCCAACCTTCAAATTTGCTTTAAATCATCTCTGGATTTTCACAACTCCTCTCTCTGCTCCTTCTTCTTCTTACACTGTCTCACACATTTCTTCATTCTCTCCACCTCTTTATGCATATGATGGTACATTGTTTATAGGGATCACCTCATAACTGTTTTCATTCCACAGGGAATTCGAAATGAACAGGTATGACTCTTTTCCTTCCCCCTTCTTATTTTCTTGTCTAGCATATTCAGAATAATATAATAGAATGTATTACAGTGGAGCTTTGTTTTACCTATGGAGACTTGCCTTTGCATCACATACAATAAAAATAACCAATTCATTTACATTGATAGTTACAACAAATATGTCTCACTTAACCCTTTCAGCTCTTGACTCGCTGTGTATTTGTCTTTCTGTTGCTGTCACTGTCTTTTCAGATTTCGCGATTTATATTCTAGCTCTGCTTCATAATTACCCAGTTTCTTCCATTATCTGTGCTTTTTGTGCTACGTTCACCCACGCTTTGCATATAAATTTAATTATACTTATCCATATGCACATAAACTATGACTTTGGTTAAGACCCATCAAAACCAAATACATTAAAACTCTGCAATCTACTTTTTAATCATAAGACCTTTAATATATAAAACTTTTTGTAATGGTATCTTTCCGCCAGTCTTGTACATATACCAATACTGCATCCCCAATTAGAACGACTGCCATTGATCTTGTTCACAATCTGGCGGTCTTCATCATATTGCAAATCTCAAGGTTTATTGCCCTTCCATACTTAGGTTTAAATGTACCACAGTGCCATCATATAAATACACTCGAGTCCCACATGGTTGTATCGCTACTTCACATCGCAACTTAACTTATGAAATCTTATTACATAAACATCGTTGATTGCGATATGCGATATGCAACGGGTCCCACTTGACTCTATCGCTACTTCGCATCACAAATTTTATATCTTGATAATTCTTATCACATAAAATTCGCCGATGTGCAATGTAGCGTTGTGCCACCACATGTCCCTTCTCATAGGCACATTGCATCGCTTCTTTCCTTCGCATCGCATTGCCTCACCATTTCGTAGTATGCGATGTACTTTGCATCGCTGATGTGTGATGTAGCATTGTGCCACCACGTGTCCCTTCTCATCAGCACATCGCATCACTTCTTTCCTTCGCATCGCAACTTTGCTCTTACGCTCTTCACCCGTGCGAACTTGCGATTTGCGATATGCGGGACAGGTCCACGTCATCTTCCCACATCATCTTGATTTATTTAATAAAAATCCACCACGAAGGCTAAAATTCCCCTTTTTAACCTTTGGAACAATCTAACTCACTTTAATAAACCTCCATTGAAATATCATTATACATTCAGAAATATTAAAAAAACTTCGGAATCTTTAGACTTTCGGAAATAATTCCAGACTTCAAACCCTTAATAAAACTTCATTGCATACAACGTCGGTTCCATACCTTATTCTAACTCCCACGCAGCTTTCAACGCAAAATCCATCGGATCTTACACAGATCTAATTAGACGACAGTCGCGTTCATTCCACCTCCATATTTTATCAACCAAAAGCAACGTGAAATGGGTGGTATTATGCTCATGATGTGTCGCAATATCATTTGATCGCATTCAAAATGGGAAAAACTGCCCACAACTCAAAGGTTGTGCGACAACAGTGTCCGGTTTTCTTGAAAACCACTTAACCTGTAAAATTTGTTTTAAATCGCGTTCAAACGCAGATTTTCACCATTTCTTCGTTTAAATTCAATTTCTCATGAAATCCTCCTTTTCATTTCATAACTTAATAAACAGAGACTGATTATCACTTCGGTCTCAACCAAAGAACCAGAGTTCTAATTTTCTTCTCAACTCTTATTACAGAGGTTAATAACTCTCGATGCTACCTAGAAAACCATAAATAAATGAATTTTCAAAGGGGTAAAACCCTCCTCTCTGCTATGTAACTCAACAACCATAGGTAAATTAACACAACTCGATCTCAAGCAAATGAAACAGAATTCTCTAAATTCCTCTGAATCTTTACACATAAGTAAATATACTCAAAATTCTACATAGAATGTATAATCAAATGAATTTCGGAGAGGTGAAACACTTTGGGAAATTTCCAAGCATACACAATTAAACAAAACAAAACCCCGAATATTCAGAAAAAACTTCTTCCTGTCTAAACCCTCCTCTTGTAACCTCTACCAGTTTACTTTCTTTCTCTGCAAAAATTTCATCTGAATCTGATCTGTTCCCTTGTCATGGTGCTACTCCTTTGTGCTCCTTTGCTATCAAACACAATATTTCCAATAGTCTCCCCCTTTGGCATTGATGGCAATACCCCAATGCTTCCTCTGAGACTTCCTCTGCTTGCTTTTTAGAAGACCCTTTCTTCTTTTGCTTGCTTTTCCTCCCCCTTTGACATCAATGGCAAAGGGTTGCACTTTGCCTAGTGTGGTTTCTATATTTTCATAATACTCTAATCTTGAGGACCCATTCCATGCACTGCTCCATTGCTCTAGCTCTTTTGTGACAATTTATTGACTACTCTCCCCCTGGAATGATGCTTTCTTATTTGATATTGACGATCTCTTATCTTCTGCACTGATCCTGGTTCTTGTATGCAGCCCCATTTTTTTTATTTTTTATTTCTGATCATGTTAGAGAGTAACATATGCAGACACAACCCCTAGTTTGGCTCTTAGATATTCAAATGTTTCTTTAGCAAGAGGTTTTGTGAATATGTCTATTGTTTGTTCCTTAGTTGGTACATATTCCAACTTCACTAATTTCTGTGCTACTTGTTCTCTGAGGAAGTGGTACTTTATTGGGATGTGCTTTGTTTTTGAATGAAGTAAAGGATTTTTTGATATACTTATTGCACTTGTATTGTCACATTCGATAGAAATAGGTTCATCAATGCTTACCTTCATGTCTTGGAGAGTTTGTTTCATCCACATTACTTGTGTGCAATATGTTGTTGCTGCTATGTATTCTGCTTCTCCTATGGATAGAGAGATGGAAGTTTGCTTCTTGCTTAACCATGCCACCAGAATTTTTCCCAAATAGAATGCCCCTCCACTTGTGCTTTTCCTGTCATCCACACAGCTGGCCCAATCTGCATCTGTGTATGATGTCAATGTGAAGCTTTCTTTTTTTGGATACCATAGACCATAATGTGAAGTTCCTTGTAGATATATACATATTCTCTTCATTGCACGTAAATGGTTTTGTTTTGATGCTGCTTGATATCTTTCCACAAGTCCTACTGCCAACATAATGTCTGGTCTAGAAGCTGTTAGGTATAGAAGACTTCCTATCATGGATCTGTAAACTTTTTGATATACATCTGTTGATTCATCATTAACACATAGTTTGCATTCAGTGATCATGGGAGTTGACACAAGTTTGTAATCTTCCATTTGAAACATTTTCAACATTTCTTTTAAGTGTTTTTCTTGCGAAATGAATATTCATGTGTTCTTTTGTTGAATTTGAAGTCCTAAATAGAAGGTGAGCTCTCCAATCATAGACATCTCAAATTCTGATTTCATTTCTTCAGCAAATTCTTTTGCTAACTCATCTTTGTTGCTACCAAACATGATGTCATCTGCATACACTACTACAATCAAGAGTTCATTATCATTAGCCTTTATGCACAAATTGTTATCTACTCCTCCTTTCTTGAACCCTTGTTTTTGCAAGTATTTGTCCAGCCTTGAATACCATGCACGAGGAGCTTGTTTCAGGCCATATAAGGCTTTCTTTAATCTGCACCCATAGTCATGTTTATCTGTTAATGAGAATCCTTCAGGTTGTTCCATGTAGACTTCTTCCTCTAGATCTCCATTCAGGAAAGCAGACTTCACATCCATTTGATATACTTTGAAATCATGATAGCATGCAAAGGCCAAAAACATTTCGATTTCTTCCATTTTGGCTATAGGGACAAAGGTTCCATCATAATCAAGACCTTCAATTTGTGAATATCCTTTGCATACAAGTCTGGCTTTATTTTTGATTACCTACCCTTGTTCATTCATCTTATTCTTGAATATCCATTTAGTGCCAATGACATTTTTCCCAGTGGGTCTCGGAATTAATTCCCAAGTATTGTTCTTCTCAATTTGGTCCAGTTCTTCATTCATCCCATTTACCCAGTTTTTGTCTTTGTTGGCTTCTTCGAACTTCTTTGGCTCTATTTGAGATATCGTGGCTATATATACTTCTTCTTTCTGTTTAGAAAGTTTTCTTCTTGTCTATAATCCCACACTCTTGTCCCCAATGATTTGATCTTCTGGATGGTTTTTTTGAGTGTGTCTTGAGGGACATTTTGAGTTTAATTCAGTATCTTCTGTTGTTTTTCTTAGTTAATCATTATCTTGGTTCTCATATTCATGATCATCTGGAGGATTGTTGCATCTTGAGCTTCTTTTCTATTTGGTAGATCTTCATCAAATATTACATCAACGCTTTCCACAATTTTGTGCGGTATTTTGTTGTAGCACATGTAACCCTTACCCTTGGATGCATATCATAAAAATATTCCTTCATCAGCTCTTGGAGAGCTCTATGATTGGAGAGCTCACAGCCTTTATCACACATTTGACTAACACTTAGCAAATTGGATTTCAACCCATCCACAAATTGTACATCTTGAGCCTTTCCTCTTCCATTATTCAGACTGGCTAAGCCTTTTCCTTTGATTTTCCCTGCTTTATCATTGTCGAATGTTACATTTCCATATTTCTTTTCATCAAAGGTTACAAACTTGCTTCTATCTCCAGTCATATGCTTTGAGCATCCACTGTCCAAATACCATTGGCTTTTCTGATCTTGGGCTATTAGAGCCATGTCACACTTATTCAACTTCGTTTTCCACTGTAGGCAGCTATTGGTTTGGCACCTTTTCTGAGAAGATGGACCACATTGTTTGAGAGGACATTTGGAAGACATTTTTTTTATTTTATGGCATACAAAGAATTTTATTATATTTTTAAATGGATTATGTGTACGAGTGAACTCTCCATTGTTCATAAATCTCCTTGGGCTTTTGAACATTTATCTTTGTCCATACGTTCTGCACTCTATGGCTTTTGGTCAAACCCCTTATAATAAAAAAAATACCCATGGAAACGATTAGTGTACCTGGTGAAGGGTTGTCCTCTCCATTTGTTTGCTTGAGGTAGTCTTTTCAATTTCTACAATTTTTGCTAGTTGAAATTGATTATCTTTGTCTGGCAGTATGCAACAATATGTCCCAGCTTGTGGCAGACAAAACAAGTGATATTTCTCATATGAGGAAAGAATCTCTTTTGACAGCTTCTGAATTTATTCAATTCATATTCAAGATTGTAAGAGCCTTTTTCAGCTGACTATTTCGTCATTTTATTCTTTGTCTCTTGATGTTGCTGATTGTTTCTATTTGTTTCATCACACATCAAGTTCTTGCTGGCTTCTACTTCTGTAGTTCCTTTTTGAGCTGCTTCATTATCCTTTACAGCTTTTACAAAAATGATATTCTTGTTATCTTCTACCTTGGACTTACTGGTTTCTCCTTCATATCCTATCCCAGCCTTTATGAGAGGAGACCTTTGAGCATTAAGAATCTTGTCCAATTTTTTAGTGCTTTTCATTTGAGGGGTGTTCATTGATAATTCCCCTTGGGTGTTTTCAAGATTCTTTCTCAACCATACCAATTCTTCTTCCAATTTCTCTTGCTCCTGGTGTTTATCTTTGATTTTCCTTAGCAGAATGTCTTCCACCTTCTTAGCGTCTTCAAGTTCCACTTTCAATTGAATGAGGTCTTCTGAATTTGGTACCTCTTTTACACATTTGAGGAGAATGTCTTTATGTTTTATGCACTTGATTTTAAGTCTCTCTATTTCCTCCAGGGCACTTCTTAGCTCCCCCTCAAGATCTACCTCACCTTCTTCCTCATCTTCTAGAAGGAATCCTTCAGACTCTTCCTTGGCCATCAACACAAATTCAAAGGTTCCTTCCTCCTTTGAGGATTCATCTGAGTTTTCAGATGCAGTGTTATCTTGCTGAGCATAAGATGATCTTCTATTGAATCTCTTCCATTTCTGCTAGTTATTTGTTTTGGTTTTCTCTATCTCTTGAGTCTGATTCTTTGTTTTCTTAAGAGTACACTTAGATGCATAGTGCCCAACTCTTCCACAGTTAAAGAATTTAAATGGAAGTTTACCTTTATACTTGCCTGACCCTCTATCCAATATTTTGACAAATTTGGCCTCTTCTTCATCAGAACAGGAGCATGTATCTTCTTTTTATTCTTTTCTCTTCTCTCTCTTAAAGGTTGCCTCCCTCACATTTGACTTCCTCTGTGGAAGTCTCATCTCATAGGCTATTAATTTTCCAAGTAATTGGTTCTATTAGCACCTAATTTGAACCTCAGGCTGAAAAAGGAAAATCAGGGTAATCTTCAAACCACGCTTAGCCTTGTAGCTAGCCCTACAAGGTTAGGATAGGACTCTCTCTGTGAAAAATATCCAATAAATTATAACTGCAAACTGATTTTAGGCTAGGTATAATGACCTTCGAAATGTTTATATAAATTTTTAGGGTTGGATAGAATAGATCGGGTTGGGCAGTTTGAAATTGGGGAATTAAATCAGAGATACAAGGTATTTTATGGGGCAAGGTAGGCAATATTTTAACAACTTAGATTTAAAAATGATGGAATATGTAAGACTGCTGAGAAGCTGAAAAGGGCATAGGAAATGGATCTTTTTCAAACAGCAGAAAACATCCAATATTGAATGATTTCCCAAGGCAGAGCATTATGCAATGGATTCTATATATCTATCTTGAAAGAATTCAATCAGAGATATGAATGAAATGAATGGAAAACATAACATTTAACATATGTGTTAGCACCTAATTTGAACCTTAGGCTGAAAGAAGGCAAATCAGGGTAACCTCAAACCACGCTCAGCCTTATAGCTAGCCTTACAAGGTTAGGAGAGGGCTCTCTCCGGGAAAAATATTCAATGAAATATAAGAGTAAAATTATTTTAGGCTAAGTATAATAATGGGAAATGTTTTTATAAATTTAAGGGTTGTATGGAGCATATAGGGCAGTTTGAATCTGTGGAATTAAATCAGAGATACAGGGTACTTCATGGGGAGAGGTAGGCAGGGCTTTTAACAACTTATTTCAACTAATGATGAGATGATTATGACTGTTGAGGAGCTGAAAAGGGCATAGGAGATGGATCCTTTTCAAACAACATAGAGTGCTGAATAATTTCCCAAGGCAGAGCATTATACAATGGATTCTACCTATCTATCTTGAAAGCATTCAACTAGAAATGTGAGTGAATGAATGGTGAACATAAAAATTAGCAAATGAACACAAAGGAAATAACAATGCTAAAATCCATACCACATGGATCCCACAAATCAGAGCTGCATATCTTTATTAATTCCCTTCCAAAATGTTACAAATGGAGCACATAGCATCCTCAGCGATTTCCAACTTATTCCACACTTTATTACCCCCTTTACAATGATGAATAATTACATTGAATATAAAGAATTGAGGGGAGTAGATCCATAGAAAAATGAGTTGTTTCACTAGCCCATAAACCGAAATTTGAACATAGAAGAAAACCAACAATCTGCCCCTAAAAAGAAGGAGAAACAATACATTTGATCATTTGGAGGATTTGTAGTTGCTCGAATAGAGGAGAAGAAAGACAAATTTAGAACCATTTCTCCTTTTTATTGTTGCTGTCGTGTTTTTTGTTTGTATTTAGCTCTCGGCCTTGACTATTTCTTTTATTTTGTTGAAAATTCCTTTTATGCCAAGAAATTCCTTCTGGAACCAATAAAACTGAAAATTTTCCATTTAATGAAGAAAAGTCCCTTTTTTAGTGAAAAGAACAAAGGAAAGGATGGTGGGCCCATGATGCGATCACAAATCACAATCGAAACTCATAATTGGAAGAGGGGAAGGGGTGTATCACATAGCAGAGGAAATGCAATTGGGAATTTTGCGATGAGATGGGTTCTATAAGGAAATCACAATCGCAAGTTGGAAGGGAAGGGGTGTGACATATAGCGGGGAAAATGTGCGATGTGATGAGAAACATGCAATTCATCGCATCGGCGGGTCAGGAAAGAATATTGCGACGAAAACTGTGCGATGGAAGGAAAGGCCTTTGTAAAACAAATAAAAATGAGTTTCGCATTTTACAAAGGAAAAAACCCTTTTTTCATTGAAAAGGCAGAAGGGTTTTGGTGGGACCGAGGGAGGAATCACAATTGGGAAGGGAGCGGAGGCAAAGTAATCATGGGAAATGCCAATTGTGTTTGGCGATTAATCGTGTCGGAGGAAATGAGGAGGCAGTCTAAGGGATGGGCGAAGACTTGGAATCGTACGATGCGATCAGGAACTATCGCATCAGCAGAAAGGGTGTGATCACGTGATGACTGCGATGAAACTACGATGCGATAAGGGTTTTAAGAAATCCTTTTAAAACTATAATAATAGATTTATCACCCTTTACAAAGGAAAAACCCCTTTTGTATGGAAAGGGCAGAAGACTTTGTGGTGGGACTTGGGAGTAAATCACAATCACGATCAGGAAGGGGAGCGGGTTTAAGTGCTTGACAACGAAATATGTGATTGGAGATATCCGATTCATTGCATCGGGGCAATCGGAAGAGGAGGGACAAATGTTGTGCGAAATGAAAGATTTGCGATGAAATCGGGCTTGCGATGTTTCCGATCTGATCGGAGGTGACTCAATCGCATTGGAGTTTTGTAATAGGAGGTGGGTCAATCAGGACCATGCGATTGAATGTTGTGATTAGATCAGAGGAAGGGGATTATAATGAAAAACTTTAAAATTTTATGAAATAAAGTCTAAGTGACAAATGAGAAAGGGGGTAGAGTTAGGGTTTTAGAGACTTTTTTTCACTTAGGCATATTTTCCAATCCAGAAGTCAATTTGGGGAGTATAATATATCATTGGAAAGCTCTTTCCATGCTCCTTCTGATGGACATTCTCAGAACATGATTTATAGATAAAATCGAGTGAAGAACACCCTTTGCAACACAAACTTGACAAGGACAACCACCAGTGGAACAATTTTATATCATGACCTAATGGAATGATTGAAAATTTCTTCAGAATGGGACACCTAAGATGCACATTCAAATGTGTTTCGATCCCTGGAGGAAGTATGAAAATATTGACACTAACAAGAGTAACACAAAAGGAAAGAACAGTGCTAAAATCCATACCACAAGGATCCCACAAATCAGTGCTGCATTTATTTATTAATTCCCTTCCAAAACTCTTACAAATGGAGCGCAGAGCATCCTCAGTGATTTCCAACTTATTCCGCCTCTATCCCCCCTTTACGAATGATGAAGAATTAAATTAAATAGACATAATTTTGAGGGGAGTAGATCCACGGAAGGAGGGGTTGTTTCAATAGCCTAGAAACTAAAATCTAAATATAGGAAAATACCAACAATATGCCCCTGAAAAGAAGGAGCAATATACTCGACTGCCTGGAGAAATTTGTTGTCATACCCAATGAATGAAAAGAAGAGGCCTTGATAGATCCCTATTTAATTGTTGCTAAAGAAGCCAAAATGATTCTATGACTTTATTTAGCTCTCAGCCTTGAATGTTTCTTTTTCATTGTTGAAAGTCCCTTTTATGCTGAGAAAAACCCTTTGATACCAATAAAAATGAAATCTACCCTTTAATGAAGAAAATTCCCTTTTTGACTGAACAAGAGCGAAGGGAACGGGAGGTGAGCTCAGATCACGATCGAAAATCACAAATTAAAATCATAAGGTGGAGGGCATATCATATAATAGGGCAATGGAAACTTGCGATGTGATTGGAAGCAGATGCGATGGAGTAATACAATAGAGCGGGGGAAAGTGATGTCTGATTGTGTAATGGAGAAATCCCTTTAAAACAATTCAAAAGGAGTTTTGTGATTTTATATAGGGAAAACCCATTTTTCATTGAAAATATGGAAGGGTTTTAAGGTGGGACCCAATGGGAATCACAATCGAAATCAGAAAGGTGAGCAGGTTTAAACATTTTGGAAATTGTCGATTGCGATGGGCGGTATGCGATCGATCGCATCAGCGGGGAGGAGGAAGCGGGTTTAAGTGCTAGGGGAAATGAAATAATGTGATGGAGGAAGGGCTGATGCAATGAAAGACTTAAGAAATATTTTAAAATTACAATAACCAAACTATGGCTTTTACAAAGGGAAAACTGCGTTTTTTTGGAGCGGGGCAGAAAGGCCTTATGCTGGGACTCAAGGGGGGGATCGTAATTGCAAATCGGGGGGGGTAGTAGAGTGGGAGCAATGTGTTGTGAAGTTGCGATGTGATCAAGTGATTGTGATTAGATGTGGGCCAATCACATCAGCAGTTCGGAACTATGCGATGGATGAATCGAGGGGAAAGGATTGCGATGATGCGATTACGATCGGATCGGAGGGATCAAATGTGGTTTAATCACGTCGGAGGTTTATGGGTCAAAGGGAATTTGCGATGCGATTATGAAATCGGATTGGGGAAAAGGGATTACAATGAAAAAATTCAAAATTATATGAAAATGTAAAGTTACAAAGTCTAAGGGACAAGTGAGAAAAGGGGTAAGGTTAGGCTTTTGGGGACTTTTGTTCACTTAAGCATATTTTCCCATCCAAGAGTCAGTTTTGAGAGTATAATATATTGTTGGAAAGCTCTTTCCAGGCTCTTTCAGATGGAAATACTTAGAACATGATTTTACATGGAAAATACTATGGAAATCACCTTTGAAAGGAGGGGTGGTGGCTTTGTGGAGATAACAGCTTCTGAAACTCAACTTATTACATATGAAGGCATAAATTTACATAAGAAATGATAATAAAAGAAAAGGACCATGTTTTTCACCTCAAACATGTTTTGAGGTGAAAATTACATCAAGCTTAATAGAACAACTCTTTGGTTTTTCTAGATACTATGCCTTTGAGTTTATTGGACCTACTCATGACCTTGCTGATATTTATTGACACTGAATCATTAATTTAACCATGATCAGACCCTAGAACCTAATGAGACCAACCCTATTACCTAATGACATGAATTGTGGAGTGAAAGTGAATCATAACTGAAGACCCTAGACAGGAGAATCAACAATTTCCTACATGAGGGAAAACTAATGAAAGACCACTACCATCAATGAATCCATGACCTAATGGAATGGTGAAAATTTATGGTATGGGACTCCTACTATGCAAATGCAAAAGAGCAATTTTGATAACTGATGGCAGTGTGACAAAATGACACTAACATTGGCTCCAATGGGGATGGTAGCTCCTTGGAGGTGCCAAGAACACCGTAGACCAAGTAGCCTTATCCATTGGGAAAATATGGTCAAAACATTGAAAACTGACACAATACATACTGACTCTGACTCACACTATGACTGAAAACTTAAATGAAAACCAACAAACCTTACACATATCATTCAAGTTTTATAGCCTTCACCTCTTGCCCCAAACTTCAATGACTATGTACTTGAAATCTGACCAACAATGGCATGGTATATACAATGACTGTGACATAATTTTGGATCCATTCTCTCAGAAGTGGTAGTGCTTCAAAATCCTACCATTCACTGGCCCTCCAAGGCAATCTTGGCCATCCATCTCTATGAGCAAAAAGGCATTCTGTCCCCTGTACGCTGAAATCTTAAATGGTCTTTTCGATAGGTTGTCGAATTTACCATGCTTCCCTTTGTCTTCATTTTGCGCATCCCATATCAATACCACATCTTCCAACTAAAACTTTTCTACTTTGGTTTTCCAGTCATAGATTTTATATATCTTTTCCCACAACTGAATAGTGTTCTAAGAGACTTCCTCCCTTGTTTGTTGAAGGTGGATCATTTGATTAATCCTTCTCTGATTATCGTCCTCTTGACTGCCAGCCTCTTGTAATAGTATCATTACCGGAACTGTAAGTGATGTAGGAAACACAATATCAGTGCATAAAATAACTCAAATTTTGACATACCTATGGATTTCTTACTGCTAACTCTATCTGCCCATAACGCATTGATAAGCTTTCGACGCCAATTCCTCTTATTTGTTTACAACATTTTCTTAATTATGTTGATCAGGGATTTATTTGATGATTCTGTCAGACAGTTTCGTTGTGGGTAGTATGCTATTGAATGGCCCAATAAAATATTGTATTTATCACAAAATTGTACCATCTTCTTAGATCTAAATGCTGCTGCATTATCTGTTATGATTTGGTGAGCGCAACCAAAACGAGACAAGATATTTGATTCTAAAAATTGAATGATTACCGTATCAGTGGCTTGCCTTGCTGGAATGGCCTCGATCCATTTGGTGAAGTAATCTATACCTGTCAAGATCCATCGATGTTGTGCTGATGATGTGGGATGGATTTCCCCTATGAAATCAAGTCCCCACTGCTGAAAAGGGGCATTTACTGAAATCGATTTCAAAGGAATAGGAAGCAGTTTCCTTTTTCCTTTAAAAACTTGGCACTCATGGCAGCTCATCACTGTTTTATACAAATCTAAAAATAAATTGGGCCAATAATATCCTGCTCTCAACACTTTGTTAGCTGTTGTTTTCCAAAACAAATGACAACCACAATCACCTTTTTGAAAGTCTTGCATCACCTACTGAGCCTCATCTTCAACCAAACAATTAAGCAGAATACCTCCTGGATCTTTCCAATAAAGAGCATTGTTTAAAATACAGAACTTAGCAGACTTGAGTTTCAGTGATCTACCTTTGCTTCTAGACATCTTGGGAGGTGGTGAAAGATGACGAAGAACATAAACTATGTCTGAATACCATGGGGATTATAGAAAAATGTCTGAAATCAGAACAAGCGAACCATCATCCTCATCCTCTAACATTGCGGCTATGAGATTTATATCTAGGGCATGCAGGTTTGATTGTGCCATTAGTTTTTCTAAACCCTATCCTTTGACCAACTTTGTGGTTTTAATCTCTAAATCATATTCCGACATTGCTGCTATCCACTTACCTCTTCTTCCCTCTGGATCAGTTTGCATCAACACATCCTTCACTACTGCATTAGGAACATATGCTATGGTATGTGAATGCAGAATGTATACTCTAAAATCCTTCAATGCTTTTATGAGAGCCAATGCTTGTTTCTCAATAATATTATACTGCAAAGCAACATCTCGAATGGTCCTCCTGAAAAAGGAAATGGGCTGTTCAGTTTGATTTCTCTTTTGCATCAATACCGTAGCCATGGTATGCTCTGATGCAAATGAAAATATAATGAAATCTTCAGTGTAATCAGGACTAATCAAGACTAGGGCATTGGATAGAGAAAACTTTACCATATTAAATGACTTGACAGCATCCTCGGTCTGTTTGACAGTGCTATCCTTTTTCAACATATTATTCATTTCTCATAAATGTTCAGCTAAATTGGGTATAAATCTGCGCAAGAATTTCATCTTACCATTGAATTCCTAAATCTCCTTTTTATTATGTGGGAAGTATATGTGTTGAATTTCCTCCACTCTTGAAGGATCAATGCAGATACCATCTTTAGAGATGATATGCCCCAACAGCTTGCCTTCATCCATACCAAACAGACTTTTCTTCGGATTGAGTGTAATCCCAAACTTTCTGCATCGCTGAAATACAACCCTCAAGTGGTGAAAATGTTCATCATCATAATCAGAAAACATTGTCAGATCATCCAAATAAACAACCAGAAAAACATCCTTTTCATTGGAAAAATTGATGTCCATTTCTTGCTGGAAGGTGGCTCCAGCGTTCTTCAGTCCAAATGGAATATTGGCATACTGGAAAGTTCCCCAAGGTGTTGTGAAAGTAGTTTTGTCTTGGTCTTTTTCATGCACCAAGATCTGATTATAGCCTAAGTAACCATCGAGTAGTGACATCCTTGATGCTCCAACTACTCTTTGCAGATTATGACCCATCTTTGGAAGTGTATAGTTATCTTTTAAGGATGCTTTATTTAGATTCCAGAAATATATACACAACCTTATTTCTCCTATCTTTTTGTGTACTGGGACCAAATTCGAAATCTAATCAGAAAATCTAATTGGGACAATGATATCAGCTTTATACAATCTGTTTACCTCTTTTTCAATGGATGGAAGTAGCTTTGGGTTGATCCTTCTCAGCTTCTATCTAAATGGCTTCTGATTTGGCTTGATGGGAATACTATGCTGAATTATATTTTTGTCATACACCTTCAAATCTGAATAATCCTAGGCAAACACATCAGAAAATTCAGAAAGTAATTTAACATACTATTCCTTTACCTCAGGAGACAATGATTTTGATAACTTCACAAGCTTAGGCTTGTCAGCTGTTCCAAGATTAACATCTTCAACTCCTTTATCAGTAGGCACCAAGCTCGGTTTCTTTGCAACATCATCTTGATCAAAAAGCTCCTCTAAAGGTATAAGACCTCTAGGAATTACATTTTCTTTCAGCTGCAATACATCCATCTGATTTGCTTCGATTTCTTGATCATCATAATCACCCTCTATAGAAGTGTCCTTGAATTTTCCTTCACTCTGCAAAAAAGCATTGATTTCATTGTCATCCCAAAACACTTGCCAATACCTTAGATTATCGGGAATAGTAGGTCAATGTTTGACATAAATTTAAAATTTGTTACTGGAATTCATGGGAATATTCAAACTTCTGGCAGTAGTGGCAAGGGAATCTGCAATAAGATTCTACATTCGGGGAACTGCTATCAAAGTGTATTCAGAAAACAGTCTTAGGATGTCTAGGACCGCATTCCTGTATGCTCTCAAACACGGATTCTTTGCTTCATATTCTCTCTTTACCTGTTTGATTACCAACTCTAATTCTCCATATACATAAATCCTCTTTGCATTCAACTTCTTCAAAATTTTCAAACCTGTAATCAAAGCCTCATAATCTACTTCATTGTTAGAGCAGTCAAAAGCCAACTTGTAAGCACATACTCTAACATTACCAGGAACTTTTTCAGGCTGGAAAACAGGGCTTCGAATCCATATTCCTATACCAACACCGTCCTTACCAACAACTCCATCAAAGTCCATGCTCCAAAGGCCTTCTTCCTCTTCTTCTAGATGCTGAAATTTTGCTTCTTTCTCTACTTTATCTTGACTATTTTCTGCATTTTTCTGCTATTCACTGTCTTTTTGCTGCTAGCAGGCAGAGAGCTTGGAAATAATTGTTACTTTATATTTTTCATGTCTCAGGACATCCCTAAAATTTTCTGAAATTTTAGGTATCTCATCTACTTCTACCAACTGAACATTTTCATCATTCAGACCACCATCTGAATATAATACAAATGACTCTAAATCTGTGTGGACTACATTAATTGGATGATTAACTGGCTTCTCTTTGCTAGTAATCATGTATTTCATTTTCTTCTTGCTGTATATTTTTCTCAACTGACCAAACACGGGAATAGTGACATAAGAGAAATCAAGCTGCATGGTTCCCTTTAGTTTTGCACCCCATGACCTAGACAAAAGCATTCCAAACCGTGGTGGAACATCGGCAACAACCACATCCATCAAGACATTCTTAGCTAGGATTTGATCTAAAGATACTACTAAGTCTTTAATAAGACCAATACAATGGACCCTACCAGAGTCAAAGGAATACAAATCATGGTATTTGTGGGTAATATCAAGACCCAAATTTTCCATAATGGCTTTCGGCATCAAGTTGTGCGAGGCTCCGGAGTCCAACATAGCATTATGTAAAATGAACTCATGCAATATAAGACTTAGGTATAAGGGAGGGACTTCACTTTCTTCAGACTGACCTTATATGGCTGGACAAAAAATGAGTTTAGGATAGTCATCTTCAACATTTACCATATCTAATATAGAGTCTACTTGCAAAATTCTAGACACCTGATGTCTATAAGTGTTGTTTTTTACCAACTCAGTCAAGGGGATGGACACCTTCAGCTTAGCAATTTCATTTTCTAAATTGAAATATGGAAGTTTTTCTACCTCTTTGATGGGAGATTCTTTCTTCTCCACTTTCTCCTTTGTTACGCTAAGCTATTTATTTCCATTTGAAATGTTATTTGCTGAGGATGCCTTGCTAGGAGAGGGATCAACAGGTTCTTTCCCTTTGCTTTGAGTATTTTAGGAATCATTTTTTGATTGCATCTTTTTCCTTTTCCGAATGGGATTGATTGGCACATCTCTGCTCCTCAGAGAATACTTCTTCTATTGTGCTTACAAAGATTTCATATATCCTCGTTGATAATCATCGAATTCATCCTCTATCACTACATCATTGGACAATATGAAATCGTCATCTTTTTGAATGTCTGCAATTGTTGTATATTCTTCATCTTCTGTGAGAAAGATGGGTGCACCATCGGCAGTGAAAAAATGGTTAGCTTCGACTACAGGATCATCATAATCATCTGTTTCCATTCCCTGAACATAATTTTTTTGCATAGGAGTTCTGTTCTACTACTGTTGCATTGCTTGGTCCTGCGCTTTATGTTCCCTTTGCTTAATTCAGAATTGTGGCTGTTGTTGTCCTCTGAAATTTGGATTCCTGATTTGTGTTTCAGGTCTATCTGAAATAGTCAACCGATCAACCATCTTCTCCACTATTAGGATCAAAGTATCCATCTTACTGTCTGAAGGAGATGCTTCTTCTTTCATAGTTACCCTCTTTTCGGCTCTTGTTCATGCTCTTCTGGCTAGCAAATTTTCTTCTACGCTCACAACTATCTTCCGCATGTCTTCAAGTGTGGTAGGATCTCTTTCTCGTAGCTGATATGCCATATCAGCATCGAAACCATCTAGAAACTTGAGCAAAGCTAATCCAATAGGGGGTTTTATATTGGCCGGAAGAGCATTATATACAACATTAAATCTTACACAATAATTTTATACAGTTTCACCCACATTTCTTTTAATATTTTCATATTCAGACAAGATTTGAAGTGGGTTCTTCTTTACGTCCCACCGGTCTAAGAATTTTCCATGTGGCTCCTGCAAATTGTGGAAAGAGGCTGCTAGCAAGGCTCTGAACCATTTTCGAACTTCACCTCCAAAACTTTGAACAAACAATCTCGTGGTCAAATTTTCTGCCTCTACCTCATGAAGGTCAAAGAAGTCATTCATCTTATCAACATGCTGCTGGGCTGTGATGCTTTGAGTGGCATCAAAAATAGGTATTTTACTTTGATAATCAGCAAGCATATCATTCAGATTCTGAGGTAAAACTAAGGGTGCATATCGGGCAGCCATGACTCGAGGTGGATTTACAATACTGTTTGTGCTACTAGGATTCGAGGGAGCTATTGATGGAGGAGTCAAAAGCTGAGAAATGGTTTCTGAAACTGATGGGAATGCTCACGAATTAAGAGTAGGAAATGTTGTTTCTGATAACGCTGAAGGCTCGGGGATATTGGTTACAGTGATGGATGTCTGAGGGGAATTCAAAATATAAACATCAATTGATGTGTTTGCCCTTCGAACTTCAAGATCTACAAGAAATTCTGGATCTAAAACTATGTCATCAAGTGCAGTTTCAGATTTATTTTTGAACAAAGAAAGGAGGTCTTCTACAAGCAACCACTCACTGGGCCAGGTATGGGACCTAAAAATAGGTCTAGGGCTTACTGAACCTTCTTGTCTTCTAATTTCTCATGGAATTAGATTGGGATTTTCAAATATAGGAGGTGGATTTGGATCAGGGTTGGCCCTGGTATATATCCTTGAAGCGAGTGTTGTCAAATTTTCTATTTTACAATATTTTATTTCAGCCTAGCAAGCTCGAAATCTCATCATCCAGAGTCCAAGAATTTATATAGAACATATTACTGGGGTGATCAGTCTTTTTTTGTAAATAGTGTCTCGAGTATGGTTGCCAGGAAATGTTAGCACCTAATTTGAACCATAGGCTGAAAAAGGCGAATCAGAGTAACCTTCAAACCACGATTAGCCTTGTAGCTAGCCCTACAAGGTCAGGAGAGGGCTCTCTCCATGAAAAATGTCCAATAAAGTATAACTGCAAACTGACTTTAGGCTAGGTTGTTGGGAAAAATATTGAGAGGGGGGGTGAATCAGTATTTAGTGCAGACAATAAAACTTTGATATTTTCTTTCCTAAAAACCCATACGCTACTTTCCTGAAGTCAACCCGCGTATATACGCGGATATCATTTACCAAACTCGCGTATATCCAGTGATTTAATTATGCATTTAATTCTTGACTCAGTTTATTGCATTAATCATTCATCAGATGTTTAGACAATAGTAAATAGGTGCAGAAAGAACAGAATGATCATCACACATAAGCAACACTCATGACACCAGGATTTTTAGGTGGAAACCCAATTTGGGAGAAAACCACCGCTGTCGTCATCTCAGTATTCAATATTTATTATTAAAAAAACTTCTTACAACATGTACTGGTGCAGACTCATACCAGCACACAGGCACCCACCTGCAGAAGGCTACAACCTTCTCTCGTTTACCAGCCTCTCCTGGAAGGGAGCAACAACCCCCTACTCTCGTTTACCAACCTCTCCTGGAAGGGAGCAACAACCCCCTACTCTCGTTTACCAGCCTCTCCTGGAAGGGAGCGACTACCCCCTGATATTAACACCAGCCTCTACTGGCAGAAAGCTTCTACTTACAGACTGAAGGCTTCAACCTTCAGAACCACTATAGACCACGTTTCATCAATTTTCAAACTGGATCAAACAAATTCAACACAATCCTTCACTTATTAGCAAACATCCTTTTCCCATTGCATCAAACAGAATAGTGAAACCACTATAACCAAAATATTAGAGAAAACCCAAACTTCAGAATAGATACACAGAAACTCAATCAGCTTTGAGCAACCATAAGTTCAAATTTGCATACGTGCTTTTCGTTAAACAGACCCGCGTATATACATGATTTTAATAAAGACAACCCGCGTATACATCTGTGCACTTTTCAAGGAAAAACCCTAACAGTCCATACGCGTCCTTTTTTAAACAGATCCGCGTATATACGCGCTTTTCATGAAACGAACCTGCGTATAGATCTAAAAGGATAAACTTTGCAGAGCAAACCAGATCTATGGACTTACCCAGATTTCTTCAATATCTTCAATAGATTTGCGCCAGGTCTTCATTACTTCTTTTCAAGTCATCCTAGAGATTCATCATTTCCAGATCTACAGTTTTTTGAACCTTCATCATATTCACCGGTGCATCATAGATTCAGATCTATCGATTAAGAGCAGAGTTCGACCATGCAGATAAACTTCAGAGTGTAGTATTCATTAAAACCCAGACCCATGCACACCTTGCACAATGATTTTTCTTCTCCTTATATAGGTTTACCCTTTTTCAATACCATGAGCCAAAACCACATTACTTCCAATGGTATTCCTAGATGGGATCTCATAGACATACCAATGCTCAATACAATGGGTCAATACCATGGTAGTAACCCCTGTTTTTACATATTTAGAGCACATTTTATCATATGCGACTTGGCACGTACTTTTCCGCGTGCATACGCTACTTCTCCTAGACAAACCCGCGTATGCCTTGAGGCACACACTTTTCATCATTATTGTAGCACATACTGAAATTACTTTCATCATTACAACAGAGTTGCTCTGTAGACACATCATATCACATCAGATTTACATCATTACCAAGTCCATCAAGTCAAGAATAACTTCATCAAGTAGGTTGCCATCATCTTCATCAAGTGGGTTGCCATCAAGGACAACACATTGCATCATATTGCCAACAATCTCCCCCTTTGACTTGATGGCAACCACGATGGTGTTTTGATCAATTGATCACAAAAGATAACAATACATTACATAAAGATATTCTCCCTGAGTCACATCAAGGGCAAAGGGCGGATCAAAACCAACACAAGGTTGTTTTCTCCTCATGTAGATAGAAGAGCGCTGTAGATCTGATGTGCACTGAAGTTACCATGCTCCCCCTGAGTTCATGCTGAATCTTTAAACATATTTTTCAACGAAGTACATGACTCTATGGCCTTCCTATCACCAAGGACTCATACTTACAACAAAGATCCAACCAAGTGGATTTACATATGAGACTCAAATACCCAACCAAGTGGGTTTACACATTTTTTTGACTCAACTACCCAACCAAGTGGGTTTACACATTTGATCAAGTCCTTACATGACTTAATATTACAATTTTTCATCAAATCACAAATATGACCTTTTATGACCAAAACCAGAAAGACCTCAAGAGAGAGATCATATTTCAGAACCATCAAAAATACATTATACTCAGCAAGGCTAATGATCCCCCTGAACCTGTACATCAGTTTACTCCTTCATCTCCCCCTTAGCTTGTGCATCCTGAACACTTTCAACAGAAGATCATCAAGGCATCTTCACCCAATATCAGAGAATGAGACAAAAATATAAGAGATAAAACTTCACCAGAGATACCATACAACATCAGAGATATCAATCAGTACTGCAGATGAGCTGAAGAATGTTGACCCCAAACAAAATTTGTCAGCAACTAACCATACGCGGTTTTCTATGTATGAACTCGCGTATATACGCGACTGTTGTTCAGGAAACTCGCGTATCCAATTTAATCTTCTGAATTTAATCAGATCTGCTCTTCTGAGAGGCAAATACAACACCCAACTTCTGTCTGAGATATTCGAACGCTTCCCTGGGTAGAGGTTTGGTAAATATATCAGCAACTTGTTCTTTAGAGGGAACATACTCCAACTTCACCTTTTGTTCAAGCACTTGTTCACGTAAGAAGTGATACTTGATGGGAATGTGTTTGGTCTTTGAATGCATAACAAGATTCTTTGAGATACCGATGGCATTTGTATTATCACACATAATGGAGATAGGAGGTGTACATTTGATTTGAAAATCTTGCAGGGTTTGCATCATCCAAAGAAGTTGACTGTAACAAGACACGGCAGCCACATATTCTGCTTCTGTTGTAGATAAGGCAATAGAGTTTTGTTTCTTTTTGAACCAAGATACCAACCGGGGTCCCATATAGAATGCACCACCACTAGTGCTTTTCCGATCATCGACATTTCCTGCCCAATCTGCATCTGTGTAAGCATGAAGAGTAAGATCAACATTCTTTGGATACCATAGTCCAAAGTCTTGAGTTCCTTGTAGATATTTAAATATTCTTTTGACCTCCTGAAGGTGAGACTCTTTTGGATTAGCTTGGAATCGTCCAACAATCCCTACTGCATGCATAATGTCTGGTCTAGTCCCAGTGAGATAAAGTAGGCTACCTATCATTGATCTATATTCTGGTTGATTCACCGCGGGAGATTCATCATGAGAACTGAGGTTACATCCGATTATCATTGGTGTACTTACAGGTTTGCATTCTTCCATGCCATACTTCTTCAGAATTTTCTTAAGATATTTTGCTTGTGATAAGAATATACCATCTGCAGTTTTATGTACTTGCAAGCCAAGAAAGAATGTTAGTTCTCCAAGTAAGGACATTTCAAATTCTTGCTGCATGACAGAAGCAAAATTCTGACTCATAGATTCTTCATTACTCCCAAAAATGATGTCATCAACATATATATGCTACAACTACATACATCAATAGTTTAACATTAATTTGTGTAGGCAGTTGCTATCGCCAGACTTTGAAAATCCTTGTTGATGAAGATATTTATCAAGACGATAATACCATGCCCTTGGAGCTTTTTTGAGACCATATAGAGCCTTTTTAAGTCTACAAATGATTTTCATCATTTCCTCTAAAATGAACTTTCCGTTGTTCTATATAAACTTCTCTTCTTCTAGATCACCATATTGAGAAATGCAGATTTAACATCCATTTGATAAACTTTTTGATTTGTTGAAAACTTGAAAAAGGAAGAAACATTCCTATGATCTAAGTCTAGTTGTCAGCAGAGAAAAAGTCGATCAAAGTATACTTTCTTGTTGCTGAGTATACCTCCCTAGCAAACAATTTTATTTCATTTACATCCCCATATTCATTTAACTTGTTTTTTAATATCCATTTTGTTCCAATAACATTTTTACCATGAGGTCTTGGAACCAATTCCCAAGTATGATTCTTTTCAATCTGATCAAGTTCTTCATTCATGGCTTGAATTCAACACTCATATTTACTATCTTGATTTACATTATGTGGTTCAATAGTGGATAGGAATGCCAGATAGCTAGGGGATCCTACAAGAGTTCTTCTTGTTTGGACACGATGCCTTATCTCCCAAAATCTGAGATTCTGGATTATTCTTTTCAACATATCTGGAAGGAGCCTTTTCAGATAAATCATCTTCAGGTTATTCATTGGATCCACTGTCTATATCGTTCCTATTTGATGTAGAAGGACAATAGTCACCATCATCTTCTTCTGTCATTTGTTTTTATTCTTTAGGGGCTGCAGGACACTCATCAATGACAACATCAATACATTCAACAATATTTCGAAGCCTTTTATTGTAACATTTGTATCCTCTGCTTCTAGATGAGTAACCAAGAAGTATCCCTTCATTTGATCTAGGTTCAAACTTGCCAAGCTTTTCATCATTATTTTTGATAAAGCATTTACTTCCAAAAACTCTAAAATGCTTCACAGAGGGAGAATTACCATACCAGAGTTCATATGGAGTTTTGTCACTATTTACTCAAACATGTGCCTTGTTGAGAATGTTTGTTGCTGTATGTGCTGCTTCTCCCCAGAAAAAGTCAGCTGTTCCAGAATCATCAAGCATAGCTCTAGCCATTTGTTGAATTGTTCTATTCATTCTTTCTGCTACGCCATTTTGTTGTGGGGTGCCAACTACAGAGAAATGTCTCTTTATGCCATGTTGTTCACAAAATTCAAGGAATTAATTTGATGTATATTCTCCTCCTCGATCAGATCTAAGACACTTGATTTTTAGATCTAATTCATTTTCCACCAGTGCTTTGAAGATCTGAAAAATTTCAAATGCTTCATCTTTGTGTTTAATCAACCCAATCCAACACATCCTAGAGAAATCATCAATGAATAATATATAGTATTCTTCCCCACGTGGTGACTTTTTCCTCATATGTCCACATATGTCAGTATGAATAAGTTCAAGAGGCTTACTTGATGATCCTTCTTTGGCATTAAATTGTACTTTGGTCTGCTTACCGAATTGGCAAGATTTGCATATGATACTCTCTAGTAGAGTAATATTGGGAAGCCCACGAACAACTTTAAGTCTGCTTGATTTGTTGATTTGAGAGAAGCTCAGATGCCCTAGCCTTCTATGCCATAGCCAATTTTCTGAAGATTTTCTCAAGTAACATTGATATTTGCAATTCTTCAATACATACAGGTTGCTTGGAGTTCTTTTGCCTTTTATAATAATTTTACCTGTATCAAGATCACGAACCACACATTCTTTTGAACTAAAGACAACTTCAAATTTCATTGATCACATACATTTGATGCACTCACATGCTACAGTAGCTTTAATCCATCCCACATACATGACATCATTAGTCTTCATATCTTTTCTTTTAGAAATACTGACCCTTTTCCATTAATTACAGCAGGAGTATCATTTCCAAATGTAACTTTCTTTTCTTTTTCTAGAGCATTATAAGTATGAAGTTTGCTTTTGTCACCTGTCATGTGTCTTGAGCACCCACTATCGATGTACCATTGATTTTCTTCACCTTCTGCAAATAATGTTATCCCACAATTTTCAACCTATAATTCCTTCTTTTTCCATACTTTGGAATTTGAAGGAAAATCCTGTTTTGGCTAGACTTTGCTCTTGCATTCAGGTTCTAAATGGCCAAAGCTATTGCAATAAGTACATTCAACTTCATTTTGAAGAGGAGAAAATTTGTTATAGGTGTTCTTCTTTGGTTCAATATCCATCCTTTTCTTTCTTGCTTCTCTTGTCATGATAGTTTTATAGGCAACACATTGAACAACTTTATGACCAAAATTGTGACATGAGAAACATTGTCCATTGAAGTAGAAATTTTTGCGATCATGAAATCTTCTATTTGAATTTACCTGTTGGTTGTAGCTTCTTTGAAAGACATTCCTGTTATTGTTCTTTGAATTGTGATGATCATGATTTACGTGTAAAGATTCTTTATTCCCTTGCTGAGTGGCTAAATGTAGTAAACCAGCTGTAGCTGCTTTTAGATAATTTGGAGCTGAAGCCTGAGAGGATTCTTCGGTATATCCAAGACCTGTCTTTATAAGAGGAGAATGTTTTACCTTGATAATTTCATCTAAGGTTTCCGATCCTTTAAAAAATCTGAGATTTAGAGTCTTTACATTCTCCAATTCTTTTCTTAGACTTACCACTTCACATTCTACTTTCTCCCTGTGTTTCTTTTCTTCTTCAATCTGATTTTTCAGCGTCTCTATGATTATCTTATTTTCTTCTAAGTATATTTTGAGTTGATTTTTTTCCTCAAGAAAATAATTGTCCTCTAGAGCATCCACAAAAGTATCCTCTTGTTCAAATGCCATGAGAAGTCTAAGATCTTGTTCACATTCTACCTCACTATCAGATAACCCATCACTGTCTTCATTAGTATAATAACTTTTCTTAGTGCTACATTGGTTTTTATTCCTTCTTGCTACTTCTTTAGCAGATGTTTCTTTATAAGGACACTTTGCAGCATAATGACCAACTCTTCCACAATCAAAACATTTGAAAGGAAGCTTACCTTTGAACCTTCTGGTTCCTGGTTGGAGTCTTCTCATAAAATTTGCCTCATCTTCTTCTGAGATATATCCTGAGCCTTCTGCCTTTTGAACTTCTTTCCCTTTTGTAGAAGCTTTAAAAACAGCTTCTTTGACTTCAGATAGTCCCCCTCTCCTCATTTCATAAGCAGTCAGTATGCCATGAAGTTGCACCATAGTAAGAGTTTGAAGATCCTGTTTTTCTTCAAGAGCAGAGACTTTTGATTCAAATTTTTCCGTTAGCGATCTTAAGATTTTCTCAACCAAAGTAGATTCGGTTATTGTTTCTCCCATATTTCTCATACGATTTACAACATCATCAACATGTAAAAATAAACTGGCAATATTCTCATCATTATGCATTCTTAAGTTTTCATATTCAATTCTGAGAGATTGAAGTTTTGCATTTTTTACCTTTGCATCACCTTCATAACTTAGAATGATTTTGTCCCATATTTCCTAAAAACCCATACGCTACTTTCCTGAAGTCAACCCGCGTATATACGCGGATATCCTTTACCTAACTTGCATATATCCAGTGATTTAATTATGCATTTAATTCTTGACTCAATTTATTGCATTAATCATTCATCAGATGTTTAGACAATAGTAAACAGGTGCAGAAAGAACAGAATGATCATCACACATAAGCAACACTCATGACACCAGGATTTTTAGGTGGAAACCCAATTTGGGAGAAAACCACCACTACCATCGTCTCAGTATTTAATATTTATTATTAAAAAAACTTCTTACAACATGTACAGGTGCAGACTCATACCAGCACGTAGGCACCCACTTGCAGAAGGCTAAAACCTTCTCTCGTTTTCCAGCCTCTCCTGGAAAGGAGCAACAACCCCCTGCTCTCGTTTACCAGCCTCTCCTAGAAGGGAGCTACTACCCCCTGATATTAACACCAGCCTCTACTGGCAGAAAGCTTCTACTTACAGACTGAAGGCTTCAACCTTCAGAACCACTGCAGACCATGTTTCATCAATTTTCAAACTAGATCAAACAGCTTCAACACAATCCTTCACTTATCAGCAAACATCCTTTTCCCATTACATCAAAAAGAACAGTGAAACCATTGTAACCAGAATATCAGAGAAAACCCAAACTTCAGAATAGATACACAGAAACTCAATCAGCTTTGAGCAACCATCAGTTAAAATTTGCATACGCGCTTTTCATTAAACAGAGCCGCATATATACGCACTTTTAATAAAGACAACCCGCGTATACATCTGTGCACTTTTCAGAGAAAAAGCCTAACAATCCATACACGCCCTTTGTTAAACAGATCCGCGTATATACACGCTTGTCATGAAACAAACCTGCGTATAGATCTAAAAGGATAAACTTTGCAGAGCAAACTAGATGTATGGACTTACCCAGATTTCTTCAATATCTTCAATAGATTTGCACCAGGTCTTCATTACTTCTTTTCAAGTCATCCTAGAGATTCATCATTTCCAGATCTACAGTTTTTTGAACCTTCATCATATTCACTGGTGCATCATAGATTCAGATCTATCGATTAAGAGCAGAGTTCGACCATGCAGATAAACTTCAGAGTGTAGTATTCATTAAAACCCAGACCCATGCACACCTTGCACAATGATTTTATTCTCCTTATATAGGTTTACCCTTTTTCAATACCATGAGCCAAAACCACATTACTTCCAATGGTATTCCTGGACGGGATCTCATAGACATACCAGCGCTCAATAAAATGGGTCAATACCATGGTAGTAACCCCTGGTTTTATATATTTAGAGTGCATTTTATCATACGTGACTTGGCATGTACTTTTCCGCGTGCATACGCTACTTCTCCTAGACAAACCTGCGTATGCCTTGAGACACACACTTTTCATCATTATTCTAGCACATACTGAAATTCCTTTCATCATTACAACAGAGTTGCTCTGTAGACACATCATATCACATCAGATTTACATCATTACCAAGCCCATCAAGTCAAGAATAACTTCATCAAGTAGGTTGCCATCATCTTCATCAAGTGGGTTGCCATCAAGGACAACACATTGCATCATATTGCCAACATAGGTATAATGACTTTCGAAATGTTTATATAAATTTTCAGGGTTGGATGGAACAGATGGGTTTGGGTAGTTTGAAACTAGGGAATTAAATCAGATATACAGGGTATTTTATGGGGCAAGTTAGGCGGGATTTTAACAACTTAGTTTTAATAATTATGGAATATGTAAGACTGGTGAGAAGTTGAAAAGGGCATAGGAAATGGATCCTTTTCAATTAGCAGAAAAAATCAAATATTGAATTATTTCCCTAGGCAGAGCATTATGCGATGGATTCTACCTATCTATCTTGAAATCATTCAACCAAAGATATGAACGAAATGAATGGCAAACATAACATTTAACAGATGAACACAAAAGGAAGGAACAGTGCTAAAATCCATACCACAGGGATCCCACAAATTAGTGCTGCATTTCTTTATTAATTCCCTGCCAAAACTGTTACAAATGGAGCGCAAAGCATCCTCAATGATTTCCAACTTATTCTGCTTCTATCCCCCCTTTACAAATGATGAAGAATTACATTAAATAGACATAATTTTGAGGGGAGTAGATCCATGAAAGGAGGGACTATCTCAATAGCCCAGAAACTAAAATCTGAATATAGGAAAAGACCAACAATATGCCCCTGAAAAGAAGGAGAAATATACTCGACTGCCTGGAGAAATTTGTTGTCATACCCAATGAATGAAAAGAAGAGGTCTTGACTATTTCTTTTTCTTTATTGAAAATCCCTTTTATGCCGAGAAAAACCATTTGATACCAATAAAAATGAAATCTTCCCTTTAATGAAGAAAATTCCCTTTTTGACTAAAGAAGAGCGAATGGAATGAGAGGTGGGCCCAGATCGCGATCGCAAATTGAAAATCGCAATTATATGGGGGAGGGCGTATCATATAATAGGGCAATGGAAACTTGCGATGCGATTGGAAGAGGATGTGATGGAGTAATATAATAGAGTGGGGGAAAGAGATGTCTGATGGTGTAAGAGAAATCCCTTTAAAATAATTCAAAAGGAGTTTTGTGCTTTTATATAGGGAAAAACCATTTTTCATTGAAAAGGCAGAAGGGTTTTAAGGTGGGACCCAATGGGAATTGCAATTGCAATCAGAAATGGGAGTGGATTTAAACATTCTGGAAATCGCCGATTTCGATGGGAAGTATGCGATCAATCGCATCGGCGGGGAGGAGGAAGCAGGTTTAAGTGCTGGGGGAAATGAAATAATGCGATGGAGGAAGGGCCGATGCAATGAAAGACTTAAGAAATATTTTAAAATTACAATAACCAAACTATGGCTTTTACAAAGTGAAAACCGCTTTTGTTTGGAGCAGGGCAGAAAGGCCTTATGGTGGGACCCAAGGGGGGATTGCAATCACAAATTGGAGGGGAAGTGGAATGGGATGGATGTGCTGTGAAGTTGCAATGTGATCAAGCGATTGCGATCAGATGTGGGCCAATCACATCGGAAGTTCGGAACCATGCGATGCGATGAATTGGGCGGGGAAGGATTGTGATGATGCGATTGCGATCGGATAGGAGGGATAAAATGTGGTTTAATCGCGTTAGAGGTTTATGGGTAAAAGGGACTTTGCGATGCGATTATGCAATCGGATAGGGGAAAAGGGATTGCAATGAAAAACTTCAAAATTATATGAAAAGGTAAAGTTACAAAGTCTAAGGGACAAGTGAGAAAAGGGGTAAGGTTAGGCTTTTGGGGACTTTTGTTCTCTTAGGCATATTTTCCCATCAAGGAGTCAGTTTTGAGAGTATAATATATCATTGGAAAGCTCTTTCCGGGCTCTTTCTGATGGACATACTTAGAACATGATTTTACACTGAAAATACTATGGAAATCACCTTTGAAAGGCGGGGTGGTGGCTTTGTGGAGATAGCAGCTTCTGAAACTCAAATTATTAAATGTGAAGGCATAAATTTACATAAGAAATGATAATAAAAGAAAAGTACCATGTTTTGAGGTGAAAATTACATCAAGCTTAATAGAACAACTCTTTGATTTTTTCAGATACTGTGCCTTTGAGTTTATTAGACCTCTTCATGACCTTGCTGATATTTATTGACACTTAACTCATTAATTTGACCATGATGAGACCCTAGAACCTAATGAGACCAAACCTATGACCTAATGACATGAATTTTGGAGTGAAAGTGAATCATAACTGAAGACCATAGAGAGGAGAATCAGCTGTTGGGAAAAATACTGAGAGGGGGGGGGTTTGAATCAGTATTTAGTGCAGACAGAGATACTTTTTACTTTTCCTTGCTTTTAAACCCATACGCTACTTCACTGAACGCAACTAGCATATATACGCGGATATCGTAAAGACAACTCACATATGCCTAGAGATCTAATTAGGCATTTAATTCTTAACTCAGATCATTGCATCATTCATTCATCAGATGTTTAGAAAACAATAAACAGGAGCAGTAAGAATAGAATAAATCATCACACATAATCAACACACATGAACACCAGGATTTAAGGTGGAAACCCAATTCGGGAGAAAACCACCACTGCCATCGTCTCAGTCTTCAATATTTATTATATAAAGAAAACTTCTTACAACCATGTACTGGCGCAGACTCATACCAGCACGTAGGCACCCACCTATAGAAGGCTACAACCTTCTCTCGTTTACCAGCCTCTCCTGGAAGGGAGCTATAACCCCCTGCTCTCGTTTACCAGCCTCTCCTGGAAGGGAGCCACTACCCCCTACTCTCATTTACCAGTTACCACTAGAAGGGAGCTACTACCCCCTTACTGAAGACTTCAACCCTCAGCACCACTGCAAACCACGTTTCATCAATTTTCAAACTGGATCAAACAGCTTCAACACAACCCTTCACTTATCAACAAACATACTTCGCCCATTGCTTCCAACAGTGCAGTGCGACCACTGTATCCAGAATATCAAAGATAACCCAGACTTCAGAATAGATATGCAGAAACATATTCAACCTTGAGCAACCATTGGTTCAGATACCATACGCACTTTTATTTAATCAGACTCGCGTATACACGCGCTTTTTATGAGATGAACCCGTGTATACATATGTGCATTTTTCAAAGAAATCCTAACTTCCCATACGCGCCTTTTCTTAAACAGATCCGCATATACACGCGCTTTTCACGAAATGAACCTGCGTATAGATCTATAAAAGATAAACTTTGTATAGCAGACCAGATCTATGGACTTACCCATATTTCTTCAACTTCTTCAATAGATTTGCGCCAGGTCTTCATTACCTCTTTTCATATCATCCTAGAGATTCATCATTTCCAGATCTAGAGATTTTGAACCTTCATCATATTCATAGGTGCATCAAAGATTCAGATCTATCGATTAAGAACAGAGTTCAACTATACAGATTAACTTCAGAGTGAAGTATTCATTAAAGCCCAGACACTTTCACACCCCTTTGCACAATGAATTTCTTCTCTTTAAATAGATCTAGCCTTTGTCAATACCATGAGCCAAAACCACATCCCTTCCGATGGTATTCTTGGACGGGATCAAATAGACAATCCAGCGCTCAATACAATGGGTCAATAACATGGTAAAGTCTCCTGGTTTTACAAATTTAGAGCGCAATTAGGCATACATGACTTGGCACGTATTTTTTTGCGTGCATACGCTACTTCTTCTAAACAAACCCGCGTATGCTTTGTGACACACACTTTTCATCATTGTTCTGGCACATACTGAAGATTTCTTTCTCTGGTACTTCTGAGCTGCTTGTAGAACATCATATTTACATCATTGATAAACTCATCAAGCATCAAGGACAACTTCATCAAGTAGGTTGCCATCATCTTCATCAAGTGGGTTGCCATCAAGGACAACACTCTGCATCATATTGCCAACAATCTCCCCCTTTGGACTTGATGACTACCACGATGGTGTTTGATCACCACACCAGATAGATACTATGATATTCTCCCCCTATTCAAACACCATGTCACTCTCCCCCTTTGACATCAAGGGCAAAGGGTGGATCAAAACCAACATGAAGATTTTCTCCTCATGAGAAAGAAGAACGTTGTAGATCTGATGTGCACGGAAGTTACCATGCTCCCCCTGAGTTCAAGCTGAATCTTCAAACATATTTTTCAATGAAGCACATGACTCTATGAACTTCCTATCACCAAGGACTCATACTTACATCAAATATTGAACCAAGTGGGTTTACAATTTGACTCAACTATCCAACCAAGTGGATTTACGAAATTGACTAAGTCCTTACATGACTGAATATTACAATTTTACATCATAGGTCTTAACATAACCTTTACATCAAATTACAAATATGAATTTTATAACCAGAACCAAAAAGAACTTCAAGAAAGCGATTATATTTTAGAATCATAATGCCAACAATGCATAAGACTCAGCAAGGCTAATGCTCCCCCTGAACCTGTACATCAGTTTACTCCTTCATCTCCCCCTTAGCTTGTGCATCCTAAACACTTTCAACAGTAGATCATAAAGGCATCTACATCAAATATCAGAGAGTGAAACAGAACTATGAGAGCTGAAACATCACCATAGATACCATACAGCATCAGAGATACCAAATAGCACTGCAACTGTGCTGAAAAATGCTGACCCCGAAAATTTGTCAGCAACCAACCATACGCGGCTTTCTGTGTATAAATTCGCGTATATACGCAACTGTCTTTCAGGAAAACTGCGTATCCAATTTAATCTTATGAATTTAATCAGATCTGATCTTCTGAGAGGCAGAGACAACACCCAGCTTCTATCTGAGATATTCAAACGCTTCCCTGGGCAGAGGTTTGGTAAATATATCAGCAACTTGTTCTTTGGAGGGAACATACTCCAACTTCACCTTTTGTTCAAGCACTTGTTCACGTAAGAAGTGATACTTGATGGGAATGTGCTTGGCCTTGGAATGCATAACAGGATTCTTTGAGATGTTGATCGCACTTGTATTATCACACAAAATGGAAATAGGAGGTGAACATTTGATTTGAAAGTCTTGTAAGGTTTGCATCATCCAAAGAAGTTGAGTGCAACATGATGCGACAACCACATATTCTACTTCTGCTGTAGATAAGGCAATAGAGTTTTGCTTCTTGCTGAACCAAGATACTAACTGGGGCCCCATATAGAATGCACCACCACTAGTTCTTTTCCGATCATCAACATTTCCAGCCCAATCTGCATCAGTGTAAGCATGAAGAGTAAGATCAGCATTCTTTGGATACCATAGTCCAAAGTCTTGAGTTCCTTGTAGATATTTGAATATTCTTTTGACAGCCTAAAGGTGAGACTCTTTTGGATTAGCTTGGAATCGTCCAACAATCCCAACTGCATGCATAATGTCTGGTCTAGTCCCAGTGAGATAAAGTAGACTTCCTATCATTGATCTGTATTCCGGTTGATTCACCGTGGGAGAATCATCATGAGAACTGAGATTGCATCCGGTTATCATTGGTGTACTTACAGGTTTGCATTCTTCCATGCCATACTTCTTCATAATTTGCTTAAGATATTTTGCTTGTGATAGGAATATACCATCTGCAGTTTGATGCACTTGCAAGCCAAGAAAGAATGTTAGTTCCCCAAGTAAAGACATTTCAAATTCTTGCTGCATGACAGAAGCAAATTTCTGACTTATAGATTCTTCATTACTTCCAAAAATGATATCATCAACATATACAACCACAATCAATAGTTTATCATTTTCAGTTTTTGTGTATAAGTTGCTATCAGCAGACCCTTTTGAAAATCCTTGTTAATGAAGATATTTGTTAAGATGATAATACCATGCCCTTGGAGTTGTTTGAGACCATATAGAGCCTTTTTAAGTCTAAAAACAAGATTTTTATCATTTCCCAAAACGAATCCTTCTGGTTGTTCTATGTAAACTTCTTCTTCTAGATCACCATTGAGAAAAGCAAATTTAACATCCATTTGATAAAATTTGATTTGTTGAAAGCTTGAAAAAGCAAGAAACATTCTTATGGCTTCAAGTCTAGCTATAGGAGCAAAAGTTTCTTCAAATTCTATACCTTCCTGTTGAGTATACCCCTTGCAATCAAGTCTGGCTTTGTTTCTTACGACATCCCCATTCTCATTTAACTTGTTTTTGAATATCCATTTAGTTCCAATGACATTTTTGTTATGAGGTCTTGGTACTAATTCCCAAGTGTGATTCTTTTCAATTTGATCAAGCTCTTCATTCATGGCTTGAACCCAACATTCATCTTTGCTAGCTTGATTGACATTGTGTGGTTCAATGGTGGATAGAAATGCCAGATAGCTAGAATATCCCACAAGAGTCCTTCTTGTTTGTACACTTGATCCCTTATCTCCCAAAATTTGAGATTCTGGATGATTCTTTTGAACAAATCTGGATGGAGCTTTTTCAGATAAATCATCTTCAAGTTCTTCATTGGGTTCACTGTCTATATCATTGCTATTTGATGTAGAAGGATATAAGTCACCATCATCTTCGTTTATTGTTTGTTTTTCTTCTTTTGGGGCTGCAGGAGACTCATCAATAACAACATCAATACATTCAACAATATTCCGAAGTATTTTATTGTAACATTTGTATGCTTTACTCCTAAAGGAGTAACCAAGAAGTATTCCTTCATCTACTGTGGGTTCAAGCTTGCCAAGTTTTTCATCATTATTTTTGATAAAGCATCTGCTTCCAAAAACTCTAAAATGCTTCATAGAGGGAGGATTACCATGCCAGATTTCATATGGATTTTTATCACTATTTACTCGAACATGAGCCTTGTTAAGAATATTTACCGCTGCATGTGTTGCTTCTCCCCAAAATGTGTCAAGTGTTCCGGAATCATCAAGCATAGCTCTAGCCATTTGTTGAACTGTTCTATTCATTCTTTCTACTATGCCATTTTTTTGTGGAGATCCAGCTACAGAGAACTGTCTTTTTATGCCATGTTGTTCACAAAATTCAAGGAATTCATCTGAAGTATATTCTCCTCCTTGATCATATCTAAGACATTTGATTTTTCGATCTAATTCATTTTCAACCAGAGCCTTGAAGACCTGAAATTTTTGAAATGCTTCATCTTTGTGTTTAAGCAACCCAATCCAACACATTCTAGAAAAATCATCAATAAATAAGATATAGTATTGTTCACCATGTGGTGACTTTTTCTTCACAGGTACACATATGTCAGTATGAATGAGTTCAAGAGGCCTACTTGATGATCCTTCCTTGGCATTAAATTGCACTTTGGTCTTCTTACCGAATTGGCAAGATTTGCATATAATGCTTTCGAGTAGAGTAATATTGGGAAGACCACGAACAACATTAAGTCTGCTTGTTTTGTTGATTTGAGAGAAGCTTAGATGCCCCAACCTTCTATGCCATAGCCAGTTTTATGAAGATTTACTCAAGTAACATTGTTCTTTGCAGTTCTTCAATACATACAGGTTGCTTGGAGTCCTTTTTCCTTTTATAATTGTTTTACCTGTATCAAGATCATGTACCACACATTCTTTTGAACTAAAGACAACTTCAGTTCCTTGATCACACATTTGACTTACACTTAATAGGTTATGCCTTAATCCATCCACATACATGACATCATTAGCTTTCACCTTTTCTTTTAGAAACACAGACCCTTTTCCCTTAATTACCGCAAGAGTATCATTTCCAAATGTAACCTTCTTTTCCTTTTCTAGAGCACTATATGCAAGAAGTTTGTTTTTGTCACCTGTCATGTGTCTTGAGCATCCACTATCAATGTACCATTGATTTTCTTCACCTTCTGCAAATAACACTATGCCACAATTTTCAACCCGTAATTCCTTCTTTTTCCATACTTTGGAGCTTGAAGGAAAATGCTCTTTTGGCTGAACTTTGCTCTTGCATTCAGATTCTTCATGGCCAAAGTTATTGCAATACGCACATTCAACTTCATTTAGAAGAGGAGAAAAGTTGTTATAGGTATTCTTCTTTGTTTCAATATCAATCCTTTTCTTTCTTTCTTCTCTTGTCATGATGGTTTTATATGCAACACATTGAACAGCTTTATGACCAAAATTGTGACATGAGAAACATTGTCCATTGAAGAAGAAATTTCTGCGATCATAAAATCTTCTACTTGAATTTACCTGTTGATTGATGTTTCTTTGAAAGACATTCCTGTTAGTGTTCTTTGAATTGAGATGATCATGCTTTACCTGTAAAGATTCTTTATTCCCTTGCTGAGTGGCAGCATGTTGTAAACCAACTGTAACTACTTTTAGATAATTTGGTGTTGAAGCCTGAGAAGATTCTCCAATGTATCCAAGACCTGTCTTTATAGGAGGAGAACGTTGTACCTTGATAATCTCATCTAAGGTTTCAGATCCTTTAGCAAATCTAAGATTCAGAGTCTTTACTTTCTCAAGTTCTTTTCTTAGACTTACTACTTCACACTCTAATTTCTCATTGTGTTTATCCTTTTCTTCAAGCTGATTTTTCAGAGTCTCTATGGTTATTTTACTTTCTTCTAAGCATATTTTGAGTTGATTTTTTTCATCAAGAAAATCATTGTCCTCTAGAGCATCCACAAAAGTATCATTTTCTTCTCTAGATTCTTTTTCAAATTCCATGAGAAGTCTAAGATCTTGTTCACATTCTTCCTCACTATCAGATAACCCATCACTATCTTCATGAGTATAGTAACTTTTTCTAGTGCTAGACCGGTTCTTATTCCTTCTTGCTACTTCCTTCCCTTTTGCAGATGTTTCTTTATAAGGACACTTAGCAGCATAATGACCAAATCTTCCACAATCAAAACATTTGAAAGGAAGCTTACCTCTGAACCATCCTGTGCCAAGTTGAAGTTTCTTTACAAAGTTTATCTCATATTCTTCTGAGATATATCCCGATCCTTCTGGTTTTTGTACTTCCTTCCCTTTTGTAGAAGTTCTAAAGACTGCTTCTTTGACTTCAGATGGTCCTCCTCTTCTCATTTCATATGCAGTTAGTATGCCATGAAGTTGCACCACAATAAGATTTTGAAGATCCTGTTTTTCTTCAAGAGCAGAAACTTTTGACTCAAATTTTGTCGTTAGAGATCTTAAAATTTTCTCAACCAAAGTAGATTCGGTTATTGTTTCTCCTAGATTTCTCATACGATTTACAACATCATCAAGACGTAAAAAGAAACTGGCAATATTCTCATCACTATGCATCTTTAAATTTTCATATTCAATTCTGAGAGTTTGAAGTTTTGCACTTTTTACCTTTGCATCACCTTCATAACTTAGAATTATTTTGTCCCATATCTCCTTAGTTGTATTCATCTGCATAACTTTGACAAATTCTGATTTAGTTAGACTTCTTATTAGAGCATTGACTGCCTTTGCATTTGTTTCATAATTCTTCTTTTCATTCAGATTTGTTGGTATTGCAGCTGGATATTGATATCCTTGTTCAACAATGGCCCATACATATTCTCCCATAGACTGAAGATAGGATCTCATCCTGATTTTCCAGAAGATCAAATTGCTTCCATTAAAGAGCGGAGGCTTGATAGATGTTGTTCCATCTTGATTGCTCATCTTGCTTGATCTTCCTTCTAGCGGCTAAGATTTTTCAGAAGGACCTGCTCTGATACCAATTGTTGGGAAAAATACTGAGAGGGTGGGGGCGGGTGAATCAGTATTTAGTGCAGACAGAGATACTTTTTACTTTTCCTTGCTTTTAAACCCATACGCTACTTTACTGAACGCAACTAGTGTATATACGTGGATATTGTAAAGACAACTCGCGTATGCCCAGAGATCTAATTATGCATTTAATTCTTAACTTAGATCATTGCATCATTCATTCATCAGATGTTTAGAAAACAATAAAAAAGAGCGGTAAGAACAGAATAAGTCATCACACATAATCAACACACATGAACACCGGGATTTAAGGTGGAAACCCAATTCGGGAGAAAACCACCGCTGCTGTCGTCTCAGTCTTCAATATTTATTATATAAAGAAAACTTCTTACAACCATGTACTAGCGCAGACTCATACCAGCACGTAGGCACCCACCTACAAAAGGCTACAACCTTCTCTCTTTTACCAGCCTCTCCTGGAAGGGAGCTACAACCCCCTGCTCTCATTTACCAGCCTCTCCTGGAAGGGAGCCACTACCCCCTGCTCTCGTTTACCAGTTACCACTAGAAGGGAGCTACTACCCCCTTACTGAAGACTTCAACTCTCAGCACCACTGTAGACCATGTTTCATCAATTTTTAAACTGGATCAAACAGCTTCAACACAACCCTTCACTTATCAACAAACATACTTTGCCCATTGCTTCCAACAGTGCAGTGCGACCACTGTATCCAGAATATCAAAGATAACCCAGACTTCAGAATAGATATGCAGAAACATATTCAACCTTGAGCAACCATTGGTTCAGATACCATACGCGATTTTATTTAATCAGACTCGCGTGTACACGCACTTTTTATGAGACGAACCCGTGTATACATATGTGCATTTTTTAGAGAAATCCTAACTTCCCATACGCGCCTTTTCTTAAACAGATCCGCATATACACGCGCTTTTCACGAAATGAACCTGCGTATAGATCTATAAAAGATAAACTTTGCAGAGCAGACCAGATCTATGGACTTACCCATATTTCTTCAACTTCTTCAACAGATTTGCGCCAGGTCTTCATTACCTCTTTTCAGATCATCCTAGAGATTCATCATTTCCAGATCTAGAGATTTTGAACCTTCATCATATTCATAGGTGCATCAAAGATTCAGATCTATCGATTAAGAACAGAGTTCAACTATACAGATTAACTTCAAAGTGAAGTATTCATTAAATCCCAGACACTTGCACACCCCTTTGCACAATGAATTTCTTCTCTTTAAATAGATCTAGCCTTTGTCAATACCATGAGCCAAAAACCACATCCCTTCCGATGGTATTCTTGGACGGGATCAAATAGACAATCCAGCGCTCAATAAAATGGGTCAATACCATGGTAAAGTCTCCTAATTTTACAAATTTAGAGCGCAATTAGGCATACGCGACTTGGCATGTACTTTTCTGCGTGCATACGCTACTTCTTCTAAACAAACCCACGTATGCTTTGTGACACACACTTTTCATCATTGTTCTGGCACATACTGAAGATTTATTTCTCTGGTACTTCTGAGCTGCTTGTAGAACATCATATTTACATCATTGATAAACTCATCAAGCATCAAGGACAACTTCATCAAGTAGGTTGCCATCATCTTCATCAAGTGGGTTGCCATCAAGGACAACACTCTGCATCATATTGCCAACATTAGCAGTTCCTGCATGAGGGAAAACTGAAGAAAGACCACTACCATCAATGAATCCATGACCTAATGGAATGGTGAAAATTTATGGTTTGGGACTCCTACTATGCAAATGAAAAAGAGTAAATTTGATCACTGATGGCAGTGTGACAAACTGACACTAACAGGTTCATGGTCAATGTTTCCCAATCAGCTGTTTCTTCTATGGCAGAAACCTTGGGGTTAAACCTAGATGGTAAAGATCTCAATATATTTTGTACAATTACACATTCTCTAATGGTTTCTCCTAGAGCTTTCATGTTATTTACAATTTCTGCAACCCGTAAAAATAAGCTGGCAACATCCTCTTCTTCATTCATTTTTATATTTTCAAATTGAGCTCTATAGACTTGCAGCTTAGCAGTCTTCACCTTTTTATCTCCCTCATGGATACTTTCTAATGTATCCCATATTTCTTTGGTAGTCTTGTTGTGCATTACTTTGATAAATTCTTCCTCACACAAACCACTTAAGAGAGCATTCATGGCTTTTGGATTAGCTACAAAATCTAGTTTGGAATCTTTCTCTGAGTCAGACTTCTTTGGGGCATATCCCAATTTTGCAATAGCCCAAACTTCTATTCCTGGAGACATTATGTACATCCTCATTCTAATTTTCCAGAAGGCATAATTTTTACTAGTGAACAAAGGGGCTTTATTTGTTGAACATCCTTCTAGACTAGCCATCTTGGGGACCTAGGATCTCCTTCCAGTTGTTAAACTGATACAGAAGGAACCCACTCTGATACTAATTGTTGGACCCTTGGTTAAAATGAGAGGGGGGGTGAATCAGTTTAATGCAGTTATGGTCTTGTAAAACTTTCTTTTATACGTATTTACATCTTCATTTCGTGATCAACTTAATATACAATGGAACAAAAATATTAAATGTGAGCAATAGGTATTAAGCATATTAAATATAGAATGTCAACACTTAATCATCATGCACTGAGAAAACATGTATAAGTGGAAACCCATAAGGGAGAAAACACATCTTATTATTGTTGTGATGCAAAGGCAAGCTCCAACTCCCTCTCACCACTGATTTTTTGTAGGCTTCAACCTATAGGAGGCTACTACCTCAATTCTACAAGCTACAACTTGCAAGGAAGCTCCAACTCCCATCAATTTTCTACAGGCTAAAACCTATAGGAGGCTCCTACCTTAGCTAGCTACAACTAGACTTCTATCAAGCTACAACTTGACATGGAAGCACCAACTTCCTCAGTGTACAATAAAATCATATGCTGATTTACCTGGATATCAGCTATGTTTTTCTCCTTCTTTACTACTATCCTTCCAACCTTCAAATTTTCTTTAAATCATCTCTGGATCTTCACAACTCCTCTCTCTACTCCTTCTTCTTCTTACACTATCTCACACATTTCTTCATTCTCTCCACCTCTTTATATATATGATGGTAACATTATTTATAGGGATCACCTCATAACTGTTTGCATTCCACAGGGAATTCAAAATGAATAGGTATGAATCTTTTCCTTCCCCCTTCTTATTTCCTTTTCTAGCATATTACAGAGACTTTCCTTTGCATCACATACAATAAAAATAATCAATTCATTTACATTGATAGTTACAGCAAATATGTCTCACTTAACCCTTTTAGCTCTTGACTCGTTGTGTATTTCTCTTTTTGCTGTTGTCACTGTCTTTTCAGATTTTGCGATTTATATTCTAGCTCTGCTATATAATTACCCTATTTCTTCCATTATCTGCGCCTTTTGTGTTGCGTTCACCCACGCTTTGCATATAAATTTAATTATACGTATCCATATGCATATAAACTATGACTTTGGTTAAGACCCATAAAAACCAAATACATTAAAACCCTGCAATCCACTTTTTAATCATAAGACCTTTGATATATAAAACTTTTTGTAATGGTATCTTTCTAACAATGTTGTACATATACCGATGCCGCATCCCTGATTAGAACGACTACCGTTGATCTTGTTCACAATCTAGCGATCTTCATCATATTGCAAATCTCAAGGTTTATTACCCTTCCATACATAGGTTTAAATGTACCACAGTTCCATCATATAAATACACTCGGGTCCCACATGGTTGTATTGCTACTTCGCATCACAACTTAACTTATGAATTCTTATTACATAAATATCACCGATTGTGATATGCGATATGCGACAGGTCCCACTTGACTCTATTGCTACTTCGCATTGCAACTTTTATATCTTGAGAAATATTATCACATAAACTTCGCTGATGCACGATGTAGCATTGTGCTACCACGTGTCCCTTCTCATCAAAACATCGCATCACTTATTTCCTTCTCATCGCATTGCCTCACCATTTCGCAGTATGAGATGTACTTTGCATTGCCGATGCACGATGTAGCACTATGCCGCCACATGTCCCTTCTCATCGGCACATCGCATCGCTTCTTTCCTTCGCATCGCAACTTTACTCTTACGCTCTTCACCCTTGCAAACTTGTGATTTGCAATATACGGGCCAGGTCCACGTCATCTTCCCATGTCATTTTGATTTATTTAATAAAAATGCACCAAGGAGGCTAAGAGTTCCCATTTTAGCCTTTCGAACAATATAACTCACTTTAATAAACCTCCATTGAAATATCATTACACCTTCAGAAATATTAAAAAAAACTTTGGAATCTTTAGACCTTCAGAAATAATTCTGGAGTTCAAACCCTTAATAAAACTTCATTACATATAACATCGGGTCCATACTTATTTTAAATCCCACACAACTTTCAACGCAAACTCTATCGGATATTCCACAGATCTATTCGGACGGAAGTCACGTTCATTCCACCTCTGTAGTTTATCAACCAAAAGCGACGTGAAATGGGTGGTATTTCACTCATGACATGTCACAAAATCATTTGATCACGTTCGAAATGGGAAAAACCACCCACAACTCAAAGGTTGTGCGACAACAATGTCTGATTTTCTTGAAAACTTCTTAACTTGCAAACTTTGTTTTAAATCGCGTTCAAACGCGGATTTTCACCATTTCTTCGTTTAACTTCAATTTCTCATGAAAACCTCCTTTTCATTTCATAACTCAATAAACAGAGACTGATTATCACTGCGCTCTCAACCAAAGAACTAGAGTTCTAATTTTCTTCCGAACCCTTATTACAGAGGTTAATAACTCTCGATGCTACATAGAAAACCATAAATCAATGAATTTTCAATGGGATAAAACCCTTCTTTCTATTGCGTAACTAAATAACCATAGGTAAATTAACACTACCCTATCTCAAGAAAACGAACCAGAATTCTCTAAATTCCTCCGAATATTTACACATAAGTAAATATAATCAAAATTCTACACAGAATGTATAATCAAATGGATTTTGGAGAGGTGAAACCCTCTGGGAAATTGCCAAGAATACATAGATAAACAAAACAAAACCCTGACTGTTAAAAAAAACTCCTTCCTGTCTAAACCCTCCTCTTGTAGCCTCTGCCACTTTACTTTCTTTCTCTGCAACAATTTCATCTGAATCTGATTTGTTCCCTTGTCATGGTGCTTCTCATTTGTGCTCCTTTTCCATCAATGACAATATTTCCAACAAATGGATGTAATTTTCTTCTCCACTCTCGCAGGTACTTTAAGAATGATAATGTATGGGTTAATGATAGTGGAGCTTCTCTACATATGACATTCATTCAAAATGGAGAGAAGAAGAGCTACCCTATGAATGCAATTGGATATACTTCATTGGAGTTAGAGACCAGTGGAAGAATTTATCTCAATAATATACTCTAAGTTCCAGGTTTGAGGAAATTTTTTCATCCTAATTTTTTCCTAGAAGCTAAAGGTGATATATTGATTTTGTTGATGGAAAATTTTTGGTTTGCGGAAAGGGATTTAGGATTTATCATCATAAGGGAAATGAGATTCATAAAGGGGTGTCATATATAATTCTTACAAATCTTCATCAAGCTCTAGTAGACTTAGATGTTATCCCTTTTGAATTATGACATAGAAGGTATTGAAACCTTCATTACAAGATATATCCATCTCTAAATCAAATTGTCACTATATTGAAGGAAGAACATGAAATAATTTGTAAGGAATATGTTCTAGGAAATCATGTGAAGAAACCATTTGCAAGAAGTGATATAAGATCCAAGAAAATCTTATATCTCATTGACTCTTATGTGTGTGGACCTATGGCAGTAAAATCTCTTGGGGTTAATTAATAATATATTACATTCATTGATGTTTACTCTAGGAAAACATGGATATACCTCCTCTATAATAAAGATGGCATATTTGAGAAATTTCAAGAATTCAAGAATGAAGTAGAAAATATAATAGAAAGGAAGATAAAGACCTATTTTCATTGCTAAAACACCCTCCCAAATTTTTGCGTATGCTCAATTTCAGAGCCTTTCTTGGTCCTGTACATTTTCGTCGCAATTAATGAAACTCATTCCATGTGTTTTCTTGAATTTTTTCGATCCCTTTTGAAAGATAGGGAAAATGTCATATTTTCGTGTGTTAGTTGTCACACAATGTGTATAATTGTGTTTTGATGGTTTCAAGGGGTCATCCTTTTGTAAATGATTCGATCTAACCATGTAAACATCAATCACACTCATTTCCAAGGTTTTAAGCATTGTCACACAATTGTCGTCACAGTCATCGCAAAGTGTATATTTCGTGTCACACTTGCCATAAGTTGTCATAAAGTTTTCACACTAACAGAAATGCATTTTATATGATTTATAGATTATATATATATATATATATATATATATATATATATATATATATATATATATATTCTTCAAGTATTCTAAGTGTGTGATCACAGTCATAGTCTTATCATTGTTCACATCAACATCACTGATCCCACACTTAATAAGTATCTAAAAAATTCCTGACTAATAAAATTAGCCTCATATGGCCTTTGTAAACTATGAATTATGAAATATTAGTCCTTTAGATATGATTCTTGCCTCTTGACACTAAAAAATGCACAATTATTGCCTCCTAGGACTACTACACTGTGCAATTCCAGTGGTGAAGAATGAACCTTGGTCTCCTGAATTGCGCAATCCATCTCCACATCTTGGCCTCAACTATGCATTTCGTAATATCTAGCCTGAGGCTCAATATTTTCTCTCCTAAGTTGAACAATTATACAATTTCCTAGTCTCCTCTATCTCCCATAACACAACAATGGGCTAATATAGTGATCATCCCCTCATCCTGTCACACTGACCTCAAAAATTGCGTAGTTTTCTTCCTCAACCCAACCTAGACTACGCATTGTGTAGTTTCAAGGATAAAGATTCACCCCTCACCACTTAGAATACATAATTTTGTAGTCACTAAGCCTGATTCCTAGCATGTCACTAGAATCTAGCTCAGTCAATGGATCAACATACATTATCTTGACTATGGGTTTTGTCGGACGTATGTCATTTCATTATTAGTGAATTGTAGATGCAGGTACCTTATCATGTCATGGAAATTTTATGAATAATTAGATGAAGAAGGGAAATATGTTGAAAAACCTATCTGTAGTTTATTATGAAAGTTGATCAACCGAGAGAAAGGAAAGGGACACCAATTTGTGACCACAACTAAAGACTTGAGATCATTGAAGATTCCTTACCATCAAGCCATATAGAGCTAGAAAGAATAAAATTCTCAAGAATAAACATAGAAAGGAGCCACAAGAGTGGTTTGGCATTGCCTCATCATCAAAAATTCCATGTCAACAGTGTCATGTCATGTCATGTCATGAGTTGTCACCTACCATGCCATATTGTGTATTATGTAAATTATGTTTCGAAAATGTATTTTAAAGTGGAAGTCCAAAGGACAAGTATAGAATATGAAGAGTCATGTAAATTTGAGAAGTCATAGGAAGTAAAACAGTCATAAAGGTAGATGAAGAGTCTTAGTATAATCTTAATTCCAAGTGTACGAAAAAATACCACTTTAGCTATGCATAAAAAACAACCCTAACTACAAAGATGGCTGCCCGTATCCTCATATCTGCAGTTAGGTGATCAAGATAAATGCTGCAAAAGTCTAGATCTATGCATCAAAAGACATTAAGAAATAATAAAAACAAGATTTACTCCATGCATCCAATAGACAGGACAAGAATATGTTGAATGAGTTTTGTATTGATGGCACCTGGGAGGAAAACATAGAATGATGTTTCTAGTTCTCCTCAATGGGATGGGTTCTTGTAAGTCCTCAGCACTTCAGATCTAAAATCCCTCTCTCTTAATGGTGTAGAAAATCCAGACAAAAATGGTAGAAAAATATGACTATGATGGTGGATCAAAGTTAGACCAAAAGTATAGATCCAAAGTGATTTTTAGGCAACAAACGGTGGTGAATGAATGGGAAAACCCTTCTATTTATAAAAAAATATTGAGTTAGTCTAGATATTGGTGGCTAATTAAAATATTATTAACCAAATCAAGATCCAATTTTTATGGAATATTTTATTATATTTGTTGGAGGTAAAATGAATTTAACTTGGGTCAAATCCCTTTATATGTAAATAATAAATAAATAAATGATTTATTTATCATTTTAAGGATGTGGTTGAGTAATAATCAAATAAATAATGATTTGTTTAATTATTTATGAGTAATTTAGTCATATTTAACAAGGAATATTATTTAAATAAGGTTTAAATAATTATTCCTAGAAAATAATAAGATAAATAATGATTTATCTAGAAATTTCCTTATTTTGGGATAAATATAACCAGGAATATTGATTAAAATTCTGTTTAGCTAATTATTCCTTTAGGAAAATCAAACAAATGTATATTTATTTAATATTTCCTCATGGGGTTTCCTGTTTAGACCATAAAAAACTTAGTAAAGGTGGTTTACTAAGTTATTTTTCATAGTGGAGGCAATTTTACTTAGGGTAAAACTGCTCTTACATAGTGTACTTAGGTCCATCTAATAATAATAGGTTAGATGACCAAAAAATTGTGTAATAGATTTCCCCCCAGCGTGCGAGCGTTAGGAGATAATTGTATGACTAAAGTACGTTGTAAGAACTCAATCACTAGACATCGAAGGGGAAGTCAGAGAGAGACATATAAGGTAGACCAAAGCACTAAGAGGACTAGACCCTGAGGACGCGAGACTTATAGGTTTTACAAGTCTCTTTTATGAGTGAGTACCTGTGCTATAGGAGGTGGGGGAGGCATAACTATGCCTGCCAAGACAAAGTAGAAAGAATAATGTGTCCAGTAAACAAGGGACTGAACAATATTGTACATGCTGGCATAAACATAAGCTAGATAAAAAAAATGATAGTGAATCCCACATACATACTATGCCTGGGATAACAGCCAGGATTTGTACAATAATATCTGAATACATGAGATACAAATAAAACCCATATGCCCCTGTAAATAGGAAAGAGCTCTGAAAATCTGACTCATACATGTAATCAAAAAGGTGTTGCAAGCGGCTGAGGTCGACATCATCAAATCTATGGATCTGCATCAAAGGCTAAAATGAAAAGGTCATCCGGGCATGTGGGGGGCTACCTATCAGGCTAGCACCTCATGAGGGATGAAACATCTCACACACACCCAGGAATCACCGGTCCAATTTGCTGCATCACTGAACCATCGAGTATACAGATCTAGATCATGCTGAAAGGAGATGGAGCTGAGAAACAATCAAGTCAAAGGGCTAGAAGGAGTCCCTTTTCCTGATCCGAGGCACCAAACAAGAGTGGAAGCTAGAACCAAGGTACACCACCCTGTAGACCTATCTTCTGGAATAAATTATCTAATGTCCACAGAAGGAGGTCTGTGATAGGTGAGGTAATAAGAGGTCCTCAAATAGGGTAGGATAGAAAATAGTAGAGCCACTAATAGACGGACACCAAGGGTGATGATGAAATGGGGGGTACTAAGTAGCAGACATACGACTTCCCTTGTTAGAGCATAAAGGACATGGATGACTTGGCAGTAACTGACACAATATCATGAGGGATAGGGGACAGTGAGACTAGAGGCCATAATGTGTGACATGAGAGAGGGACCAAGCAATGAAATATGGAGGACTATAACAGGAAAAAGGGACTCAGGATAGAATCCATGAATGCAATGATGACTCAACTCAGATGCTCTAAACAAGGGCGACTCGATGGTGTTTCCACATAGTAAAGATCCAATGGAGACCTAATAAACATGAGTGCAAGATGGAAACTCATGACGAAAATGGACATGCACATGGACAAGTATGGAGGCAAAGTGGTGCCCCAAGTACAAGTGTTGCAAGTGAAGAAATTCAATTTTGAGGAGTGGTGAAGTGATGCATCTTGGAAAAAATGTGTCATGGTGAAGTATCAAATCATGAAAAACTAATAGATACTCATTTGAGGGCTTAGTGAGGGCTTTCCAACGGTACAGATGGTTTGTAAAACTGAGCTACGGTTTGGCTGTAGCATGCAAAAGAAAAACCAGGGGTTTCCCTTCTAATAAGGTAGCTTCCCTTAAAATTCACTCATTTTCATGCAGAGCTGTGGTGAATGTAGAGAGGAGAGAAGACCCTAAATATTGCGGCGAGCGTAGTGGATAGATTGACCTTTGGAATCGAGATCCATCAGTTGCAGGTAAGAGGTTTAACCCTACTCTTTCATTTCAGTGAATTGAAATTTTGTTTTAGGTGCCCAGAGCTCATGAACATGCCAGGTCACACTTTTTGGGGTCTGTTCTGTGACCTGGGTAGCAGGTACTGGGCAGAAAACTGCAACCTGTCCGAGGAAATAACCTGAAAAGTGCAACCTGTTAGAGAAAAGGGGCTTCAGTGTTGTTTTGGTTGAGAGATGGGATTTTTTATGGTTGAGGGGCATAGGTGTCCCCATGCATGTTATGGTCATGACAAAATGTATTTAGAAAGGGGGAATCTAAACACATTTTAATGATGTGGTGTGTCATTTTTTTTCATTATGGTTATGCAGTTCGAGAAAGGGAATGAAGGATTACCAATATCTTTTGGTACTGCATATATGAAGGAAATGGAATCAAGTTTCTGAGTTTTCATACATGGTGTCAGTATCCCAAAAATAGGATTTGGAGATAATGAACTGATGCTCTCCTAGAAAGCTCACAAGTTGGTCAACAAAAATTTCGAAGGGACTCAATTGTTGATGTAAGATGAAGGAATGATGAGGGGTATCATCCCTAGAGTGATCTGAAGTGATATGGGACTCTAGATGTTCTTCTAAATGTGGAAGAATAATGGTACTAGAGTTGAAACGACTAGATACACTAGGAGAGTTGTGGAGAATTTCTTCTCCTGGACTCTCAAATATGGGTGCCCCCTTACCCACACATTGGGTGTCAATGTAATGGCCGCAAGGTGTATGTGGTTCAAATGCATGGGTTCAATTTAAGGGGGGGATAGATAAAGTCAGGGGTGGTGACTACTTCCATAATGTCATCATCATAATAGAAGATGGGGTGACTGGTGGAAGAAACACCACGTGACACGGCGAAGCTACCTGACTCATCATCATGAGAAGAGAGGTTCACATGCTTATCGTCACAAGGGATGACAGAAAAACAAGTAGTTGAATGATCCACGGATGTTGAGCCTAAGGTGATTTCTGAAGGGAGGTCAGGTGAAACAGAAGGGGAAGGCCCAGGGGGGTCTTTCACCGAGGATCTCAAAGATGATGACAGGTAGTGGAAAGTGGTCGAAGACTCTATCATTTCGACATCCGAAGGGGGAATGTATATGGGAGTGGATGTGTCCTATATTTTTGCTAAAGAAAAACATGCAAATAAGGGAGCGGTGGACTCGTTGCACTTGGCCTCGAATTGGCGAACTACTGCTAGAGTGGTGCACAAGTCCTTGAGGCGAGGACATAGGTAAGTATACTGGCCATGGAAATCACACAAAGTATAGGGGCATTTTGTGCGTAAAGACTTGAGTTTTGGGACTGAGTCAGGTATAGTAACATATACCTCTGGGATATCAGACTCCGAAAATGCTTCGTTAACCATGGGCTTGAGATGAGGCAATTCAGGACAATTATGGGTGGCATGACCAAAAACATGACACAAAGCACACAGAGATATACACTTTGGAGGCTAAGGAGGAGCATGGTTTGTCGAGGTAGCCTTGTCTTTAGATGCCTTCTTTCGAGCTTTTCCCTTCTTACCTGAAGAGGCCACAACAGGAGATGGTTCCTATTGAGGTGGCTAAGGCACTGTAGCAGCGGGAGAAGTCATAGGGACGAGTTGAACCAAGGTCAAAGAAAGATAAGGTTTGTGTTGACCAGGTGGGGTAGCGGTTGGGTGATCAAGGTACTAGTCGGAAAGCCCCAAGGTTAGGTTAGGAAGAGAGAGAGTAGCCATAACAGGTACCGTGTAGACTCCGGGAGGAGGAGCTAAGAATGGTATCTGAACAGAGGGGTAATGGCCAGGCAGGATGGCTCCAAGATGGTTAAGGCCTAGAGGAACTATTCTAGGACAATAAAGAGTCTCGTGAATACCACCTATAGGTGAAGGGCTAGGAGGAGGGGGTCCAGAAGGCTGAATCGAAGGGCTAGGAGTAGGCTATGGAGGGTGAGGAGGCTGCTGACTAGCCAAAGCGGGCTAGTTGAGGATAGCCTGAGACAATTGCATCATGCAAACATTCAATGAGCTGGGATCAGAGATAGGAGGAGGGAGACCAAGGAATGTACCAAGAAGAGAGGAATATTTGTAGAATTCAGGTGAGACACTGGTCAAAGGATCGATGGTTTTATTATTGGCCATCGAAGAGATGATGGACTCAAGGGAGGTCTGTGACTTCGGCTCTTAATATGTCAACTGGTTAATGGTGAATATCTTTACATTGTGAGGGAAGGACATCTTGCGGTGAACCACAGATGGGACAAAAAACATCGCATAGGTGTAGCTACAACCCAATAGAATGTTGTAGTCTAAGGGGGCATAATTGACTTATATGTCAATGTAAACAGTCTTGCCCACAAGAGTAATAGGAAAATCGTGGAATAGGCCAATGGGCTGGGAGGCATGGCCATCCCACGCTTGAAGAGTGATCGTGGAAGGGGCCAACTCAAGTGATCTGAGTTGCTTCCAAACCAAAGCTAACATCACACAGGTGGATGCCCCTTCATCAATGATACAACGTGAAACGTTGGTGTTTCGAATCTTCGCTAGAATTTGAAAGGCTATGGGAAGAGGAAGTGGAGGATGTTCTCACTGGTCTAAATCGAAGATGATCAAATTATCATCGGCAGGATCTACAGTGCCCATGGCAGATAGTAAATCTTTTCATTGTGAAGGGCACAACTAGAGGAGTTCCAACATTTAAATGGCAGCAGGAGATTGCGCTAAATCATCTACTATACTATACTAATGGGAAGCTTTTCCAGAAGCAGCATTTCGACGTAGTGGTCCCTTAGGGATCTTGGTATGAACCTCTGCCTTAGGCTGAGGGATTTGAAAAGGACCATTAGGTGTCGAAAGAGGCTTTGTAGAGACTGAAGGAGGTGGCTCGGGGATAGAAATAGCAGGAGGCTTGTTGTACTTTCGGGACCAAGTATGAAGGTTGAGGTCAACAGTTATAGGTTGGTCAAATTTCATCATGAGAAGCTGGTAATCAGAGGTACCAGATGGAAGAGGTTGAGTGGCCACCTAACCTTTAGTTGATTGGGTAGCCACAAATCCTTGCTGAGGGAAAGGATTAGTAAACACAGCTGCCTGACTAGGCACAGCACTGGGAGGGACGGAAGGGGAGGCTTTTTGTCCTAACAATGCTTCTTGAGACGCCCACATCTACTTCATCTGAGGTAAAAGAGGAAAATCATGCATGTAATTACCATAAACACCACAACAACGCTAGTTCGTGGGAACAGGCCTGTCCTACTTAAGCTAAGTGCCCTATTGTTGGTTAGCAGTGTTAGCAGCATTATTTTGAGGATTAGGTCCAGGATTACAGGGAGAAGATTGATTTTTAGTGCCTTTCCACTTCTCTTTGAGGGAGGAGGATTAGTCTCACCCTACAATGCATACACCTACCCCTGAGGGGCCGGTGGCTGCTGTTGCAGAGTTTGAGAAGGCAAGGGAGGAGGAGGTGCTAATGCTAGAGGAGCTAGAGCACCAGGCTATGGATACAGATAATAAGGAGGTTGGGTAACAGTGTGGTAAACAGGAGGTTGGGAAAAAGGAGGAGGCATGCCATATCTTGGATACATGCTACTGGGAGGGGGAAAAGTGCAAGAGATGATGGCCCCTCCCTGAAGAAAACCATAGCCCATGGGAGTCTGAGCATGTGGATGAGAGAGAGCTCCAACAATACTACCAGCAGCATGAGATGCCCCTGGTGCGTTGGCACCACCGGGTCTAGGAAGATCAGGTAGAATGATATAAACATAACCTAACTAAGTGTAGATCATATCATATTTTAACGTAATTTGGAGAGCGGCTTCTTCGATTTGAGGGAAATTCGATGCGACATATTTTCTGATAGCAGGAAAGAGAGATCTAAGGAACCAGTCCATGTGGACATTGTCTTCAAAGTTAGGGGCTCAACATAGGCTCTTACTTCTCTGACATTCTTGGACATGATCGAATAGGTAGGTCACAGATGATTGACAGAAAGAAGTCAAAAGTTTGGTACTACTGTCGTAACGGAGGGGAAGCTGGAAGTAAGACAGAAAAGCCCAGACAATAGTTGCAAAAGTGGTATGAGAGGATGGGGCCTGATCAACATAACACTTAGAAGCTTCACTAGTAAGCGTACGTTGGAACAACCAAAGATGGACAGAGTCATCGGTAATGGAGTTAGACGAACACCACATGTGGAAAGATCGAACATGGTTTGTAGGATCTTCGCCAGCAAGACTTTCAAACTTGGGGATGTCAGAAGGGAGCTTGGTTGGCATTGCAAGTCAATAAAAATTATGATGTATATGGTCATTTATCAACTGGTAAAAACCGGGAAGACTGAGGCCTACCATATAGGGGAGCAATGGAGCAGCCATGGTAGTGTCTGTTGTGGTCCCACTAGTGGTATTCACAGCATTAGGTCCGGGGTTACCACTAGTGTTAGGTCCTGAACCAGACATGGTGAAGGTAACAGGAGGAGAACCGGGGATGGAATGAGAAGGAGAACGCAATAAATTAGAAGAAGAGTCAGAGTGCAAACTCGGTGGAGGAATAACTCGATTCCTACGCAGATGAGTGAGTCTTCCTACCGGAAATTGGGGATGATGTCCAAGAAGTCTCTGCGATAAACACCTTGGGGGTGCAATGATGATGACAAAAACTCAGCTCAAAGGAAAAAGAGACCAAGAAGGGTAGGGAGGTGCAGGATCAACTGATTACAATGTCAAAACAAGGGTAGAGAGGTGCATGATCAATTGATTTCAATGTTTTAGAGTCTTTACTTGGTGGTGTTAACCAAGCTCTTTTTCGCTTAGGGTGTGTGTGTAAAGTGTGTAAATTTTAATTTTTAAACCCATACGTTTGTAGAGAAAAAAAAAAGTGTGTTGTATAACTGTAAATAAACCTGCAGATGACAATATATGAAACTAAAACAACAAAAGATAAACAACTAATTATGCAATAATCTAAACCCAAGGAGGCGGGCCTCTCCACAAATAGTTTGTAGGTGGGAAAAAACTAATCAAAACAAACTAAAATAGCCAATAAATCTAAGGTCAGGAGGGACAGAGATATAAAGGTCAAATCTACTGGAAAGTGGTGCAGAAAACAACAAACAATTAGAGGAAATATTGTTGTAAATGAGGTGGAAAAAGGCTATATCCTGGAGGGAAGCGGAGGTGACCCTAGAGGAAAACCAAAAAAAACTAAATGAGGTGTTGTGGATGGATAAATAGCCAATCAGAAGTGGATCTAAGGGTGAGGTATCAAATCTAAAAAATGGATAAAGACTCTGAAATTTCAGACAACCTGTAACAACAAAAACTCTTCCACAAAAAGTGGAGGGTACTGAAGCCCTAGGGGGCTAGGTTCCCACTTGGTTGAGAAAAATGAAACAAGTATAGGTCCAAAATGAGTGGAGATGGAGGTCAGACAACACTGAATAGAGGCTCAGACAAACTCAGAAAACTTTCAGAAAAATTCCCGCAAAAAGTCCAAGTCACAGTTTCTAACCTATTTTCTGCAGAGGTCGTAGTTTCTGGGCTGAAGTGCATCCTAAAGCTCCAGGTCACAAGTTTAGGGAAAAAAAGTGTGACTTTCACTTCTGGCACTCTCGGCGGAAGATTTCAGAAAAAAAGTGTCGTCTCAATTGCGGCTAATGTCTGTCACTTGCGCAATAGGTATGAAAACACACGAAAGTTAGAATTTTTAATGTTTTAGGGTTTTATAGGTTAGAAAAAACATCAAGAAAAGAAAAGAAAAATAGGATGAAGAGAAATCATATGGTTTTAAGTAGCTGGATACGCAGGGATCTGAAAAATGACAATGGTCATAATCATAAACCCGTGTGGAGTCGCTAATTGTTAGTATGAATGTTAATTCCAAGTGTATGAAAAAAGACCACTTTATCTATGCATAACAAATAGCCCTAACATCAAATACGGCTGCCAATATCCTCAGATCTATAGTTAGGTGATTAAGATAAATGCTGCAAAAATCTAGATCTATGCATCAAAAGACATTAAGCAGTAATAAAAACAAGATTTACTCCATGCATCTGATAGACAAGACAAGAATATGTTGAATCAGTTTTGTATTAATGGAACCTAGGAGGAAAACATAGAAGGATGTTTCCAATTCTCCTCATTGGGATGGGTTCTTGTAAGTCCTCAGCACTTCAAATCTAAAATCCCTCTCTCTTGATGGTGTAGAAAACCCAGACAAAAATGGTAGCAAAATATGACTATGATGGTGGATCAAAGTTAGACCAAAAGTATAGATCCAGAGTGATCTTTAGGCAAAAAAAGGTAGTGAATGAATGGAAAAACCCTTTTATTTATAACAAAATATTGAGTTAGTCTAGATATTGGTGCATAATTAAAATATTATTAACCAAATCAAGATCCATTTTTTATGGAATATTTTATTATATTTGTTGGAGGGAAAAGGAATTTGACTTGGGTCAAATCCCTTTATATGTAAATAATAAATAAATAAATGATTTATTTATCATTTTAAGGATGTGGTTGAGTAATAATCAAATAAATAATGATTTATTTAATTATTTATGGGTGATTTAGTCATATTTAACAAGGAATATTATTTAAATAAGGTTTAAATAATTATTCCTAGAAAATAATATGATAAATAATGATTTATCTAATTACTTTCCTTGTTTTGGGTTAAATATAACCAAGAATATTAATTAAAATGTTTTTTAACTAATTATTTGTTGAGGAAAATCAAACAAATGTAGATTTATTTAATATTTCCTCATGGGGTTTCTTGTATATGCCATAAACAATTTAGTAAAGGTGGTTTACTAAGTTATTTTTCATAGTGAAGGCAATTTTACATAGGATAACACTGGTCTTACATGGTGTGCTTAGGTCCATATAATAATAATAGGTTAGATGACCAAAAAATGGTGTAACTAAGAGTCACAAGGAAGGTGAAACATTACCTCCTCATTTGTTATATATACACCCTCATTATATGAGCAAAGGAATTTTCACCTTGGATTCTCTCGCAAGGCATTAGAGAGACAAGCTAGCTCTTTTGAGGAGAAAGGAAAGAGGCTCAAGTGACAAGTGAGGAAAGAGGCTCAATGACTATGGTGTTGTGTAGGTCAAGCAATGAAGGAGTGAGCCTTGAGCCTTGAGACCATGCAATCTCAAGTTCAGGCAAGGCTCGGTAGAAAAACTACGTAGTCTTTGGAGGAAAAGGAGGCTAGGCCATATAGCAGTTGTGTAGTTCAAGCACCCAGTGGACCATCCTTGAGCCTTGAAACTGTGAATTTTTCAATTCAGGTCCGAATGGGTTGAAATATTGTGCAATTTTGGAGGCCAAGGTGAGGGCTTGACCTAAGAAATTGCGCAGTGAAACAATCATGGGAGGAAAGAACTATGCATTGCACAGTGCCAAGAATTAAGGTCACTACTAGAGGATTGAAAATACACATTGTGTAGCTCAGGGAGGCTAGATGAAGCTATGTTTCTTGGTTGGGAAGTTTTTCTAAAAATGGATGTGTGGCATTGGTGAGATTAACATGAATGGCGATAAAAATTTAACTCTCATCACACACTTAGAATAATTTCACAACTCAACAAAATATATCATCCATGACACATGAAAAAAGTATTTCCCTCCATGTGACAACCTTAGGACAAGTTAGAACAAGTGCAACAATATGGATACGCTTTGTGACGATACTGACGACACTTGTGCGACAATTCTTAAAACTTTGAGAATGAGTGGAATGGATACTTACATGGGTATAAAAACTAATTTACACATATATGACCTCTTAGAACCAAAAAAATATTCTTATACACACAATGTGACAGTAAACATGTGAAAGTACAACATTTTTCATACCTTTCCAAAGGTAGTAAAATACCTCAAGAAAACACATCGAATGGTTTTCAATGTTTGTGATGACACATGGCATTGATGACATGATGATGTGGAAGTGATAATTTTTCCTTTTCACTGCTTCTTCCTTTGTGCAAGATATTCTTTGTTCTTCATATAAACCCTCAAACAGGTTGTTAATTTGATGGAGTATTCTTGCGGTCCTGATCTTTGATCTTCTATTATAATATAGTGTTACTTTGTCTTCTTGTCTGATGATCATCTTATCTCCTCAGCTCCTTAGGTGCAGTCTAAAATTTATTCCTTCTCTATATATTTATTCATCATCTTGCAATAATGTGATAGAATTTATACATCCACAATCCACTTATGACAAGTCAACATTAGTTTGATAAGCCCTTGGTATAAGATGTTGGATGATCATCGACTAACTAAGCTAGAACCAGGCGGTTGGACAAGCGAGAGGCTAAGTGAATATGTTGTTGTAAAAATATGGTAGTTAGGGGTGGAGCTTGAACTCTAAGACTAGGCACTACGCAGTTAAGAAAAGACTTGGAAGACAAAATACGCAGGTTCTGGACTAAATGATATTAGTTGTGGGTTTTTCCATAGCTTGGGAAAAGTGCACATTTATAGGAGGCAGAAGAATCCTGGGTATTACATATTTGTGAAATTTAGGACCTCTATATTGAGGCTCGAGGATTGAGAATACAAAATGCATAGTTCTGACTTACCTCGAGAGAAATATAATGTAGTTCTGGGACTTAGGGGCTGGGCTTGAGCATTGAGGGATTTTTTTGGGATTTGGCTAACTGTTGGATCAATGACACTAATGAAAACAATGATAGGAATTGAATATTATCACACACTTAGACACTTTGTGTCAGAACATAAATCATCCATAATACATGAATACAGACTTCCCTTAGTGCGAAAAATTCCTGCATGATAATATCAACTCATCACCACAAATCTTGTCCCTTGAAACAAACCAAAACTACACTTTGCATAATAAGCATAAATTCTTATGCCAGAAGATGAGAATTTCTATATAAAGATTAAAGTTTGAATTAAACTTGTGATATGAAAATGAAAATAAAATAACACATGCCAGAGAAAATATAACATGGAAGTGACACTAATTAGGTGAAACCATGTGAAATCGAAAACCAGAAACATGAAAGAAACACTCGAAAAAACAAAGGCGCGCGGGAGGGAAATTTACAAAGTCTCACCCAAATGGAAGTACAAATTATTTTATAATGGTAGTAATTGTCATTTTCAGTGCGTATATACTATCAAGATGAATTATACATCACACAAGCACAATATTGATGGACCTGTTTATGCCTAGAAATGTCTTGGCTCAACCTATGAGAACTGCCTGGTCAAATTCCCAATTAAAATATTTTCCATTGCAATGGAAATATTGAATGTTTTCAATTGGTTTCCAGTTACCAGTTTCCTATAACTAGCCTAAATTAACCTATTCTATGCAACCTAAACAAGTATATACAATATGCACAAGAATGACCTTCAGTCTGCTTATGAGTGATGGTTATTCAAGATTAGCAAGCCAAAGGTAAAAGGATTCATCTATATTACAATTCTTAGGTGAGATGATCCTTAATGATTTGAAAGAAATGAGGTCTCAGTCAAGCCATTGTGAGGCTTGCTCCTTCGCTAAGAGTGTTGAAACACAAAAGAAACAAATGCATCTAGTTTTATGATGAAAATTAACATAAACGAAAATCTATCTTGACTAAGCACACGATGGCCTCGTCCTTAGTCAAGAGCTAAAAAGAAATTCATTGGAAGGGGGAAAAACTATGTTTGATCTTAGGATGAAGGTTCACCTACAAATACCAAATAAATTTGTAGTTCTATGAATCTCTTAAGCACAAATTTAAATAATACATTCCTTATAATAAAATACAAGGGTAACTTAACTTAAATACTCGAGATCATTTGTAAAATGAGTTTATTATAAGTTTTATATGAGTAGAGAGAACAATATTCTCCACTCAATATATGACAATACTAAGAGGAGTTTGTAAATATATATAAATAATTATCCATCTCATAATCAAATCCAATTTAACTAATTCCTTATGAAAATAATATGAGTTACCATTTCAGTTCATTTTCTTTTGTACAAACAAAATTCACTTTTTTAAATGCCAGATAATATATATCAATATAGTATTATAAAAAGAAAATATAATTTAATATGCATATGAAAACCATTATATATATATACATATACATATATATATACATATATATATATATATATATATACATATATATATATATATATATATATATATATATATATATATATATATATATATATATATATATATATATATATATATATATATAATTAATTACCACATAACATATTAAACAATAAAACAACATGGAATTTAAGTGAACTGCATATTAAAACATAAGAAATGATATTGGGATTCCTCCAAAATGCATATAAAATAGAGGTATCAACATGACATTAAAAAATGACTCTCCAACAAGTTAATTTGAATAAAGTCAATTTAATTCTTCTTTCTACATTTTTCATTCCCGCTCCACTACGTCCTACTTGTTATCACTCTAGTAATTCTTTAGCTGTGAGATTTTGATTTTTAGTTAAGAAAACTAGAGGTAACCACAGACCAACTTTTAAACTCTAGGATCTAGCCTTCCTAGGGTTTAGAGAGGGTTCTCTCTATAAAATTTAACTTTGTTTCAATTTATAAAATATTAGGCAAGTTATGAATGTGCAATTTGGTTTTGGTTTGTTTGATTTGGTCAGAAAAATCACTTGAAGAGATGGATAGTGGGAAATTTATTTGTCCATTGGGCTAAGGAGTCAAAAGTCAAGCAGATAGAACTAGGATCAAAGCAAAAAAGTTAAATTCTTTCAAAGCAAGATAGATAACCCTTGAAGACCTTGGAAAGTTGTTTTTTGAGGTGATATGATCGAGATAAAGAACAATGAAGGGTTCTTTGAATCTCTGGAAAAGGGAAGTAGTAGGCAGAGGTCAAACAAAAGAGGGAGCAATTAAGGGTTCCCTACTCTAGAAATTAGAAGAAATCATAGAAATGATAAACAGTTAAGACAGGGTGCTTTTAACAAATCTTGAAGTAATCCTCCTATTCATTCATTTAAATTTAGAACACATAATGGATTGCATGTAACAAAGAAAGATAACAATGACAAGTTGGAAATACTTCACTCCAAATAGCTCATCACATGAATCCTAAAATATGATGCTATTCGGTCTGATCCAGTCTGCTACTCGAAATTTGAACACAAAAATCCTTCAAGTCCACAAAAATGACTATAGAAATCTTCAGCAATTTATTCCACAATAATACTTCTAAAGATGAAGTATTTATACATAATTGTTTACAAAATATCCTAGAATGCTTCTAGGAATTATCTAAGGAAAATAAAAATATATTTACAACAAAATAGAGACAGCTGCTTAACAAATCAGCAAGTTGTCCTATCTATCTAAATAAAATAGAAACTGATTATGGATAAGGTGCACCTGGCTAATTTGGTGTCTTCCTTACTGGCTTAGATATTTTGAGTTGGTTTTGAAATGTGATTTGATTTATGTGATACTATTTCACTGATTCTCTTTAATTTCTGATACACTTTGACAATTTGTAAAACATATTTATTGATGTAATAAAAATATGTTTTGACTGTAAATCAGTAAATTGTCTTCACTATTACCTTTCTGCCTTCTTACCTTTCATAGTAAATATGTAAGTGACTGCCAATCTTCTTCTTTTGGAATTTGTATCTTCTTTAAATTTCTGAAATTCTCATCTTCTTCTGTATACCTGGAAAACATTGGCTTGATGACAAAGAAGTGTCTTATCTCATGTTGTAAATAAAATAAGTCCTCAAAACTTCTAAGTAAGACTTTGCTAGTGGGGATTCCTTGTCCATCTATTTTGTTGACTTGCTCCTTTGCATATTCTCTAATTTTCTTGTTGTAGTCTTCTTGAGGCATTATTTTATCATTGATAACCACAATGTTAGGAAAAGTTTTTTGCCTAAGATTTTCAACTTTGACCAAGAATTTGGTTACTGTTATGTTCATGTTCTTACACTTTTCTTCAAGTTGTTTCATTAAATTATTCTTGTTGATAAGTATCCTTTTTTCAAGGATAGTTTCAGTTCTGTCATTTATTTCAATCTCTTCTAACTCCTGTTTTTTCTTGTTGTTGAGAAACTTTATCAGCTCTAAAGCTTGCTTAGGTATGTTGCCTAGTTCTTCTTTGGTCTTCTTGATTTCTGCCAGTGCTGCTCTTAACAAATCTCTTTGTTCAAAGATCACCTGAATTGAATGCCATACATCATTGATGGCTTCAATGAATTTGTTCCATAAATAATTCTTCACATAGGAAATTGGTTTTTTTAGAGTCAAATCCTTTTAAAGCTTCGTCACCTCTTCAATTAATCTAATAGCCTTTTGCTCATGAGTTTTTGCATTTATCTGAGCCAATATATTTTGATATTCAATATTTTCAACCATTTGTTTTAATATTTTGATTTCATTTGTCTGAAGAGACATATTTTCCATGGCCTTTATCAATTTACTAGCCTCATCTGTATGGTGAGATACTATTGTAGATGACTCTGTAGCTGATGTTATAGATGATGTCACTGGCACTGCAGCAGCCAGTGGAACTTTAGGTGCCAACTCTTCAGCTAGAATTGATGGCACAACTATAGTGACCATAGGGATGACTATAGGTGCTTCCTGTGTTTTGTGTGCTTCTCTTTCCTGGACAAGTTTGTCCATCTGAATCTCCATTTCTTTTATCTGTGCTGTCAATTGAAAAATAAAATTCATCATGTAGTCCTTCTCTTTTTTCCCTTCTATTATTTCCTTTGCTTGAGGATGTTCACTTGATGGTAATTCAAGTTGTTTCCTCAATCCTGCAATATCTTCATTTTTCTTCTTCACTAATTGCTCTGCTGCTTTGAAATTTATTGGGTCTAATCCAACTTGTAAGACCAATTCCTCCAAAGATTTTATTCTTAGATCCTTAGCATATAAGGATTCTTTGTCTAATTTCATTTGATTTTAATATTTGAGATGGTTTTCTGAATTTTCTGAGGACTCATGCCTTTAGTTGCAACAATAGAGTACAACATATTTGAAGTCTGTCTATGGAATTCAATTTGATCAAGAGCATGAATTTTTTCTATTTGGACTTCTACATCAATCTTCTTATAATTTTCCACTGTCTTTGGAGATTTAACTGTAGGCTGCAATACTGACATAATTAGCTTTTGGTTTGAATAATCAAAGGCATACAAAAGTCTATTTTGAACACTTGGTGTTTTCTTGAGATATTGAGAGTAGATATTTTTTTGATCTCTTCATTCTTTAACTTGATTTGTTTGTACTTGTTAGGGTCTCATGATTTGGCTGATTGGCAAGCCAAATGACAGTGTAACATCAAACCAAGCTTTGGAGCCCAAGGACCTAGCCTTCCTAGACTCAGAGAGGGCTCTCTCTATATGTGTAAGGGATATCTATGTGTTTGCTTATCGTGTTCTGATTTTAGGCTAGTTATGGAGTATGTTTTTTGGTTTTGGTTTTTTAAGTTGTGAGGAATGAAACTGATCAAAGATATAAAATAGATAACAAGATGTTAGATTAATTGGGCTATGGGGTCAAAAAGTCAAGAAAGCTATTAGATGACGATACAAGGCTGTTGAAGGGCCGATTTGATTCAAGGTAGAAAGGATCTTAGGGCAAAATGGAGTAAATGGACATCAATTTTGTGAACAACAAAGAGTTTCAAGCAGCTTTCTTTCAATAGATAACATAAAAATGGTAGGGCAAACCATTAATCATGCAAAATGTAACTATAAAATAATCAATACATAGAAACAAACATTCAAGCCATGCATAGAAGTATAAGACCCTCTAACTTTGGGAAATGGCTATCAGACTTTGGGGAAAACACATAAGACATACTAACAACTCAAAACACTATGCCGGAAGGCCTAAACATAGTACTTCAAGTTATTGGGCACTTTGAACAACAAGATTTGTATAGTTTTAGGCAAAGGGCTAGATCGGAACTAGGCCTCCTTGGTTCAAACAAAATGATAATCTAATCAGTCAAAGAGATAGTTTTATGGATGGGACTATGGATAGTAATAGGTAAGCAGGGCACACCATACATCCTACTTAGCATGTATAAAAACATGAATGAAATGAGCAAACAATATCTTCAAGTTGTTAAAGAGAAGTTAAGAATTCTTTAATGCAACTAAAGAAGAAGAAAACATGAAAGCTATGAAGATTCAGGAAATTTGAGGTGCCTCCATGGGCATATCTCAAATTTTTCTCTACTGATCTATAGCAAGTAAGAAACATGTATCATGAATGAAAACTAGAAGACAACAACAAAGCAAGAGACACTATACCATTCTACCAAGTCATGGAATCCATCAACAATCCTTCATCATCCATCCAAGAACATCCAAGAGGCAATCCAAAAGCATAACACAAGTATTTTCTTCCAAAGCTCATAATACCACATATTTCTTCTCTTCTCAAGTTCAGCCTTGTTTTACAATGAAAACCTTTGGAATATATAGGCTCAAGTGAGGAAAACCTCATGGTTCAACTTCCTCTCCTATTGGCCTAATCAAAATATCTAAACTTGTCCTTGAGGCTTTGCAAAGCCCAAGGAACAAAATATCTCATAAAATATCTAAGAAAATGCTAAAAATGGAAATTATATTGACTTTACATCATTTCTCATGTGCAAAAATAGCTAAACGCACATTTGGAAAAAGCAGATTTTAGAGGTTCAAAAATTACAAAAATACTTCAAATTTTCATCAGCAAAACGTCCCCCAAATTGCTGGAAACATTTGGCAGCTTTCCTGATGTTGAAACGATGGTCATGATAGCTCGTTGGAAAGCTCTGAGTGTATTCTTTCCGGCACAACTGAAATTTATCCAATATGATGCCCAGAAGTCCTCCAAATCTGCACCTGTGTTTAAAAAGCTAGAAAATTATAGTCTGCTGATAGACCGGGCAGAGTGTACAAAATGCGAGCCTTTTTCGCTGTTTTGAGGGGGAAAATGATCTCGAAATGATCCAAAAATCGCTGAGGACATGCTCATGAAATTATGGCATCCGATGATACCATTCTCCTCCCTTGACGAATCATCAAAATGAAATGGCGAATTTATGAGTTTTTGACCAAAAACCCAAAAATGCCAAAAAACCAAAAATTGTCAAAATGGGCCCAAAATTGGGGTGCATGACCCTCAAGGGTCCTTATCAACATGTTCCGAAGCTGAAGCCAAAATTTCAAGTGCTGATGTGCCTTTATTCTCTTTCCGTGTCGGGCGCTTCCCCTTTGCTTCCTTCAGTTTCTCTTGGGTGGCCTTTAGCTTGCGTCGGGCAAACTGATTTCGCTTTTGATAGTGTTGTGTCATCTTCCTTTGTAGCTCCAGGTCTCTGTTTTCCTTCTCAAGCTTCATCTCCAAATGTTTATTGGCTCTTTCTAGCCATGCCTCCTTATTCATCACTATCATGCTCCTACTCTGTTTCAATTTCCTGCTCATTCTGTTGTTCAAGTTGTTGTCGTTCATCATAAGCCTGTTCAAACTATTGCCCTTATCATCAGTTTGCTGTTCTGCATCTTTTTCTTCATGTTCATGTCCTTCCTCAGACAAAGATCTGTCTCAGCCTGTTGACTTACTGTAAGTAGCAATGGTCTCAAAAGTAGTATGAAAATGTCCTTTAACACACCACCCTCTGCCCCTTTCCAAAATAATGCCTTTCACATGGTATGTTACTCAATAAGTAAACTCAAGGTCAAAAACACAGTTAATAAAAGTTAAACATTCAAAGAGTTACTGTGATGGTGTAAGGTCACTAGCTCCTTGAGTTTTGGTGTGAACAAAAACAACCCTGTAGTCAGTCAACAACAATCATTTCTCACAATCAACACACTGATCTGTATTTGCTTTTTTATGACAACATCTACAAATGGTAGTGTCAGCTTTAAACACTGCAGCTTGTTTTAAGGTCAAAGAGGTGACAGTGGTTTTCTCCTATTTCTACCTTACAGAGATGACCTTTTAAACACAAATCCCCTGCTCTTTTCAAACCACTGTTTTTACCCTTTGTCTGCCACTTAACAAGTATATTTCAAGAACAAATACATAGTCAATAGAGATACACAGTCAAAGTGATCTGTTCTATGGAAGGACACCCAACTTTGGTTTTGAGGCAGTAGGACACCCTTGTCCTTTTTTAGAAGAAGGCCAAACACAATCCTCTTAGATTCAAAACCTTGCCTTTCTGTTGGTAGGCCACTCCATCAGTGGATACAACACTCACAAATACAATCAATCACAAGGCACATACATTCAATAAATATCACTGTATATAGGACAAGGTGACAGCTCTTGCAATGTTTGATGTGAGTTCAAATACCTGTAGAAGTTTTAACCAATCAAGATTCTCCTTTAACCAAACATTGCTCCCTTTATACTCCATTGTTCCTCATACTAGTTTTGCCACAAACATGTTTGAATTGTAACAACAGCTTCATACCTTAAAGCTTGTTTTATGGACAGAATGGTAGCTTTGACTCTATTTCTTCACCACAAGGAGGATTTTTGAAATAAAAGAGCATTCATATAATGACCATTGTAGATGAAAGTAGGCTCACTGTTTTGTTTTTTAAACTCTATGTTTCTCCTTTCAAACAGTGCCTTCACCTTTTGATATTGTTTGAGGGAAATTGGTATGGTCTTTTGGTGGTAATAAAAATCCACCAGTTTTGCTATGTCCACCTTGAGCACACATAAACCACAGAAAATCTTTGGGTTCTAAACAAGACACCTCTCCCTTAAAAAACTCAACACTGTAATTAAGACTATGAATTTCATCTCTCTTCCCACCACTTAACAGTTTGAAAAGAGCATGGATGGCACATAAAATACCTTTGAAAAACGATGACAGGCCTTGTTTGAAGTTTGGAGCAGCATTCACAGGGTTATGGAGGCATTGAATTGTGTAAAATGTGCGTGGCACGTTTGTTAATGAAAGTGCCGCGCTGTCGAGTCATCGTTGGGCCAATGGTAACCGCGCGCACAGGAGCGCCGCGCGCCACTACAGGAGCGCTGCGCGCACTTGTTGCGTAGTGTAAAAATCATGTCCAGGAGCGCCGCGCACATGTACAGGAGCGCCGCGCAAGCTTAAAACCTCCAAAAATCTACTATTTTGTTCGAAGCTTCCTTCTCCGGTTCAGGGAAACAACAAGGAAAGTTTATCTTGCTTTTTGAGTGATTCAAAAAGGTTTTGCAACAGTTCTTATCCCTTTTTGAAAATGAAGAAAAACAAAGCTTTCCTTCATATTTGTTTGGTGAGTTTTTCTTCAAAAGATATTTGGAAAAGGCACCCCTTTATATCAAAATTGGAAACCCTTATTTTTTAAATCATAAATTGATACCTTTTGCTCGAATTAGTGTCGTAGTGGCACTGAGCACTTCTTTCATGAAACTAACCCCCTCTTGACATCAAACAAACTTCTTCAAGACTATAGAACCTTACTGCTTTTTGTCCAAGTAATGAAGAAATGTCCTCTTTTTCTGATATTTCCATTGTAGGAGGAAAATTGCCCGAAGCTACTATGAAAGATCTGTAGATTTTCCTTTCGAGGGCGATCACCTTCTTTATGGACAAAAACTTGACTGTGATTTCTATATTTCTTCAACACTTATTCCTTTGCTCAAAATGTACCAGCAAGGTACCTTTGACCATTCAATAAGGAACCTGCCTATATCTTGTTTTGAACCCCTCTCCAGAAACTGAAAAAGTCTTTTATGTATGCTATGAACCACTGTGTACCTTATTTTGCAGTGCCTTTTGCTGAGGAAAAAGCTAAACTGTCACCTTAAAAACCCCTTCTATATTTCCAGCGCTTTGTATGAAAAGAGGACATGCATAGAGGATACTTTATGTTGCAGGGGGTGTCTTTTGACATTTTGACAGAGGTCCTTTTCCCTTTTTTGCAATATAACCTAGCACTTTGCCCTTAATGCTTTGGAGTTAATGATGCCCACTGTGGAACTAATCTTGACTATAGGTGCAAATTGTAGTTGCATTCACCTATGTTTTATCATTTTCTATCTAAAAAGGGCGCTTCTCCTCTGCTCAGAATATATCAGCAAGGCATCTTGGTTCTCTGTTATAGGAGCAGACCTCTTTTGGAGAAGCTAAACATACTTTGCCTTTTGTCCACTGTGATGAGTTGTTTGAGAGACATTCTCTTATGCATCAGGAAGTTGAGTATCCTTTTAAACATAATCATTATCATGTCCTTTGCCTGTGTAATAACATAACTTATCAAACACCTCTTCTATTTGGTTTTGTTTTGACTGCACCCTATCTTTTGAGAGGACATCTGATAAGAGATAAGATTTGACCTCCTTGGATTTCAGTGATACCCCTACTGTCCTTTTAGTCTCATAGCTTGTTTTTCTAATCAAAAATTCCTTGAAATCAAATTAATGTTCTGGCCATCTGCTTATAAATGAAGGAGGCCCCTTTCTCTTGGCAAAATGTCGGATAATGTTTGATAAGCACTCTTGGGAAGGTCTCCTTTTATGTATGATGGTAGGAAAACAACAGTGAAAGCATTGATGCTTCTACCTTTGCCTGCAAACATTATTTTGCTTCAGAAAACCCTAGTAGCTATGTTACTGATTCTTAAAAACAAACATGCCTTACAGTCAGTTTGCAATTCTTCAAGTCAACATTGGCCATCACCCTCTACTTGTAGATGAAGGAGGCGCCTTAACCCTCTGCTTATAGATGAAGGAGGTTCTTGGCCATGACAAATTACAAGTCTGTTTGACAGTGTTGTCTTTCTTTTACTGTGCTATCAGGCTGAATGAAGCTGTAAGAGTTTGATGAGTAACTCCTTACCTTGCAGATGTATCTCAGGCTCATGTTTACATTGAGAAGCAGTTGTTCTTCTAAATGTGGATTCAAGAATTTTCTCCTGAGATGATGACATGTTTCCCGTCCTTGTAAAATCCATAAAACACTGTAAAACACCTAAAATCAGCTTGAGACTGTGGTTTATGCATTGCTGAGACTTAGGGGTGTGTAAGTGGCGCGACTTAGAGATGTGATCAATTTCATTTGCAGAGTGGGAGGTCTGTCATGATTGGTCTGTAGCAGATGGAGGTTTTTGGCCTTTTGATGGTTGCCAAGGGTAAAATGCCTTAAAGCGCCACTTCCTAACTTAGGGGAGGTTTTTGAAGCAGACTTGGATTGTCCTTTTAGAGCTGACAGGCAGACTTTGTATGGCTGGGGGTTAGGTAGGATTGGAAAATGGGGTTTCAACTTGTCATGGACGAACTGAAAAGTAAGGAAAGCAAAAAGTTTTATGGGTGTTTTCCCGGCTGGAAAATTTGAAAATTTTTTAAGATCAGCTGCTGGAAAACTAGGTTGTTGAACTAGTCATCACAAACAGGTAAAAAATACTGATGACTAACAGTGGCTCCATTTGGGGAGGGCAACTCCTTTTCGGGAGGTGTCCAGAATTTCAGATCTTTGGCTTATGAAGACCAGTGCCTTACCCATTGGCGCAAATTTTCACTTTTCTTTGATGCTACTTCTGAAAGAGACAGCATGATTAGCATTGATGATATTTCTACTTACCCCACTATCTTTCCTAACATTTTTTCTTCCTTTTTTGGCGCATTTGAACTAGCAGCCTTTTGACAATGCATATTTTTCTTTTTGCAAAATAAACCTATCTAACTCTACACTTATATCTGCCAGGAGTTCAGATTAAACTGATGAACTCTTTCATTACTCTACCTAAACTAGATCAATTGTCAAGATTAAACTGTTTGACAGGATTTTGTTCTCTAATCTAAAACATGAAATTCAAAATGATCAAATCAGGATTAAACAATCTAATTTGTCATGTATTTGTGGCATAAAAGACAAGCTGCACACAAATATTATTTTGCATAAAATGGAAACTAGGAAAAACAGGGCTAAGATGCACAATTTGTTTTTCATCCCTGCTTCCCTCTTTGGTTCTGTTTTGGGCATGTGGAACCAGTATCTTTTCCTAATCTACTCTCTTTGATAAGTCAAGCTTACACAATGTTGACCATCTTTTTCACTCACTAACTTATCAGCAATTAAATTTAAACATGTTCAACTATGATTAGGCTAGATAGCTGAACAAGACACTTGAGTACTAGTAGCGGCATTTAGACTTGCGCGCTTTCCGAAGGACTATTTTTTGGAACATGGGGCTTTACCATTGCTTTTATTTAGAAACTGCCCTCTTTTTCTACTTTTCACTGTTTTTTGTATTTTCTGCTTTTTCACTTTTTCTTCAAACAAACCACAAATGAAAAAGGTGCTCACAAGGCTGAGCTTATTTTCTACTGCTGTTTATCTAGTCTATCCTAAACTGTACACAACATACACTTGGTGAACTCTTCTTTCCAATGCAACCAGTCAAGTAGATGCTTACATGGGTCATTCTGGTTTAGCTCTTTTATGATGCAGAAATAATGAAAAGGCCACTCCCACTCGGTTTGTTTTCGGACAGTAGTGTGTAAGTTTTTCCCCATTCTAGGCAGCAAATTGTTCATGATAGAACCCACTACTCCTTCAGACTTCTCAAGGAAAACAACAAATGGATCTTGGAATAATATCTGATCTAGAGGTTTTGAGATATAGGATTCATTCAAGACTACTCTTTCAGACTTCTCAAGGAAAACAACAAATGGATCTTGGAATAATACCTGATCTAGAGGATCTGATATATGGGCTTCATTCAGGATTACTTTTTCTTCCATTTGGCTGTATTTGAGACTCTCCTGGTAAAGCAACCCTTCCCTTTGCTCATGATCACTTGAACTATCAGACTCATCATATATTGCAGTGTAGTTCTCTTGCCAAGTTGATGTGTTTTGATAGGGCGGACTGAAAAATGTGTGAAGGTCATCAGGTCGATGAGCAGGGATACACTTTGACAACAAATTATCTTCAAAGGATAGTGTGACAACTCTCATTTGTTTCTCAACCTCTACTTCATCATCTGCAATTTGTAACTCAATGGAACTTGGTGGCTGCAAATCTGGAGTTAAGGAAGATTCCATGTCGAAAATGATTTCTTCAACCATTCAGGAAAAGGCTTCTCATTTACAACATGCTCAAGAATTTCACCATCTTCCTCAACCTCATCATCAAAGCTGAAAAACTGCTGATTTCCAATTATGTGAATGTTATCTCTGATCGACTGAAGTGAAGTAGAGAAAAGAGTCTAAGACTCTTCACTTACTTCTGAACTTTCAAAGCTCTCCTCATCAGTGTCATAGATGACCTGTAATGGCTGCTTACTTTCTTCAAGTTCATGAAACTGAGCTTCCTCTTGGCAATCAAAAACTGAGTCTTCTACAAAGTTAGTTTCTGTTTGGGAGTCATAATCATCAACATATTGATCAAACATTGGAGAATCATTAACATAAGTAATGTCACCAGCCATGTATATTGGACAATCAGATTGCTTTTCATCAACTTGATTTACAAACCTAATTTCCGATTTATGATATGCAGGGTTTAAAAGAGAAAAATTAGCGAAGTTTTGGTTACATGAAGTTTCAGAGGCTGTCTGCATGTTTATTATTTGATCTATTTCCTGTTCAGTTAAGGGAGAAGGTATTTTCTGTTTTCTTTTAATGGGGCAACAATTTCTTTCCATATTTTGTAGAAGTTGATCTTGTGGCTGAATGTCCTCTTGTATTTTATATGAAAGGGCAGATGGATTGTTATCTGTTTCAACCTTTTCAAAGAGTTCTTGTGGATCCTCTCTTATTTCTTGATGGATTTCATCTAGGATCAACTCTTCTTGGTCATCTTGATTGTTAGCTTGGGTAAGAAAATTATGGACCTCCTCTAAAAACTCTTCAGGATGCCAATTTCCGTAGTCTTCTTCAATGCTTACGAGGTGTTGTATAAGGTTTTCAGAGTGATCACAACAATTTTCAGCCAATGATAGAGATGGACAATGCCCTATATAGCGTTTACAAAATACTTTGTGGAAATCCTTTAAAGAAAACAAGGTGCGAGGTTCTAGATTTTCATACCATTCTCTTGCCTCTTCTTCTAATGTACCCATGAACATTTTCATGAGGCAGTCCTCATGCCATTAAACCTTTAAGTTCCATACATGCTTATGAAATTTGATGAGGTGCAAAAATGGGTTGTCAATATTTTCATTTCAAAAGACAGGTAGGTCTTCGAACCAATTTACATTTGTGGGCATTTTGTGTGGGAAACCAGGGATATGTTCTCTGCTCATCGGAGCATATCTCCTTTGTGTCCTCAGGTGTTGAATCATGTCTTCCTCCATCAGGATGTTTCGGTTTACTTACTGCATTCCTAGAAGTCTTTATAAGGACTAGTGGGGAAAAAGGCCTACTAGAGGCTAGTGGAGTCGCCAGGTGGAACTTGTTTGTTTTTGAAAAGATTTAGCTATGGTCCACCACCAGTAACTAAAGTAAAGCCAGTCTCGAAATATTTTGGATTTTCTGAGTTTTATATGCAGCATATGTTTTTTAAAGTATTCTAAACTTTGTTTCAACACTTTGCTAGGGCGGTGACAACAAAAAGAGTTTTACTCTAAAATGATCTTATGGACTGCTTGCTTATTTATGTTATCTAAAGGACTAAGAGTCTATAAGATTTCGCTAGACTGTCATGTACTCAGTAGGTCCCACTGTGATTGCCATTATGTTAGTGAGCGGTGGGATAAGTCAATCAGCGCGCATTCTTAAAGATCTCTAAAGATGAGGGAAACTAAGTTTTTTAATCACTCAGAGTCCCACCGTGATCGCCATTATTTTAGTGAGCAGTGTGATAAGTCAATCAGCTAGTATTCTTAAAGATCTCTAAAGATGAGGGAAACTAGGTTTTTTAATCACTCAGAGTCCCACCGTGATCGCCATTATGTTAGGGTCCCGTGATTTGGCTGATTGGCAAGACAAGTGACAGTGTAACATCAAACCAAGCTTTGGAGCCTAAGGACCTAGCCTTCCTGGACTCAGAGAGGGCTCTCTCTATATGTGTAAGGGATATCTATGTGTTTGCTTATCGTGTTCTGATTTTAGGCTAGTTATGGAGTATGTTTTTTGGTTTTGGTTTTTTAAGTTGTGAGGGATGAAACTGATCAAAGATATAAAATATATAACAAGATGTTAGATTAACTGGGCTATGGGGTCAAAAATTCAAGAAAGCTATTAGATGACGATACAAGGCTGTTGAAGGGCCGATTTGATTCAAGGTAGAAAGGATCTTAGGGAAAAATGGAGTAAATGGACATCAAGTTTGTGAACAACAAAGAGTTTCAAGCATCACTGTTTCAATAGATAACATAAACATGGTAGGGCAAACCATTAATCATGCAAAATGTAACTATAAACTAATCAATACATAGAAACAAACATTCAAGCCATGCATAGAAGCATAAGACCCTCTAACTTTGGGAAATGGCTATCAGACTTTGGGGAAAACACATAAGATGGAGTAATAACACAAAACACTATGCCGGAATGCCTAAACATAGAACTTCAAGTTATTGGGCACTTTAAACAACAATATTTGCATAGTTTTAGGCAAAGGGCTAGATCGGAACTAGGCCTCCTTGGTTCAAACAAAATGATAATCTAATCAGTCAAAGAGATAGTTTTATGGATGGGACTATGGACAGCCATAGGTAAGCAGGGCACACCATACATCCTACTTAGCATGTATAAAACCATGAATGAAACAAGCAAACAATATCCTCAAGTTGTTAAAGAGCAGTTAAAAATTCTTTAATGCAACTAAGGAAGAAGAAAACATGAAAGCTATGAAGATTCAGGAAATTTGAGGTGCCTCCATGGGCATATCTCAAATTGTTCTCTACTTATCTATAGCAAGTAAGAAACATGTATCATGAATGAAAACTAGAAGACAACAACAAAGCAAGAGACACTATACCATTCTACCAAGTCATGGAATCCATCAACAATCCTTCATCATCCATCCAAGAACATCCAAGAGGCAATCCAAAAGCATAACACAAGTATTTTCTTCCAAAGATCATATGACCATATATTGCTTCTATTCTCAAGTTCAGCCTTGTTTACAAATGAGAGCTTGTGGAATAAATAGGCTCAAGTGAGGAAAACCTCATGGTTCAACTTCCTCTCCTATTGGCCTAATCAAAATATCTAAACTTGTCCTTGAGGCTTTGCAAAGCCCAAGGCACAAAATATCTCATAAAATATCTAAGAAAATACTAAAAATGGAAATTATATTGACTTTACATCATTTTTCATGTGCAAAAATAGCTAAACGCACATTTGGAAAAAGCAGATTTTAGAGGTTCAAAAATTACAAAAATACTTCAAATTTTCATCAGCAAAAGGTCCCCTGACTTGCCGGAAACATTTGGCAGCTTTCCTGATGTTGAAACGATGCTAATGATAGCTTGTTCGAAAGCTCTGAGTGTCTTCTTTCTGACGCAACTGAAATTTCTCCAATCTGATGCACAGAAGCCCTCCAAATCTACACCTGTGTGTAAAAAGCCAGAAAATTACAGTCTGCAGATAGACCGGGCAGAGTGTGCAAAATGCGAGCCTTTTTCGCTGTTTTGAGGGGGGAAATGATCTCCAAATGCTCTGAAAATCACTGAGGACATGCTCATGAAATTATGGCATCCGATGATACCATTCTCCTCCCTTGACGAATCCTCAAAATGAAATGGCAAATTTATGAGTTTTTGACCAAAAACCCAAAAATGCCAAAAAACCAAAAATTGTCAAAATGGGCCCAAAATTGGGGTGCATGACCCTCAAGGGTCCTTAGCAACATGTTCCAAAGCTAAAGTCAAAATTTCAAGTGCTGATGTGCCTTTATTCTCTTTCCGTGTCGGGCGCTTCCCCTTTGCTTCCTTCAGTTTCTCTTGGGTGGCCTTTAGCTTGCGCCGGGAAAACTGATTTAGCTTTTGATAGTGTTGTGTCATCTTCCTTTGCAGCTCCAGGTCTCTGTTTGCCTTCTCAAGCTTCATCTCCAAATGTTTATTGGCTCTTTCTAGCCATGCCTCCTTATTCATCACTGTCATGTTGCTGCTCTGTTTCAATTTCCTGCTCATTCTGTTGTTCAAGCTGTTGCCCTTCATGATAAGCCTGTTCAAACTATTGCCATTATCATCAGTTTGTTGTTCTACATATTTTTCTTCATTTTCATGTCCTTCCTCAGACAAAGATCTATCTCAGCCTATTGACTTACTGTAAGCAGCAATGGTCTCAAAAGTAGTATGAAAATGTCCTTTAACACACCACCCTCTGCCCCTTTCCAAAATAATGCCTTTCACTTGGTATGTTACTCAATAAGTAAACTCAAGGTCAAAAACATAGTCAATAAAAGTTAAACATTCAAAGAGTTACTGTGATGGTGTAAGGTCACTAGCTCCTTGAGTTTTGGTGTGAACAAAAGCAACCTTGTAGTCAGTCAACAACAATCATTTCTCACAATCGACACACTGATCTGTCTTTGCTTTTTTATGACATACATCTACAAATGGTAGTGTCAGCTTTAAGCACTACAACTTTTTTTAAGGTCAAAGAGGTGACAGTGGTTTTTTCCTATTTCTACCTTATAGAGATGACCTTTTAAACACAAATCCCCTGCTCTTTTCAAACCATTGTTTTTACCCTTTGTCTGCCACTTAACAAGTATATTTCAATAACAAATACATAGTCAATAGAGATACACAGTCAAAGTGATCTGTTCTGTGGAAGGACACCCAACTTTGGTTTTTGATGTAGTAGGAAACCCTTGTCCTTTTTTAGAAGAAGGCCAAACACAATCCTCTTAGATTCAAAACCTTGCCTTTCTGTTGGTAGGCCACTCCATCAGTGGATTCAACACTCACAAATACAATCAATCACAAGGCACATACATTCAATAAAGATCACTGTATATAGGACAAGGTGACAGCTCTTGCAATGTTTGATGTGAGTTCAAATACCTGTAGAAGTTTTAACCAATCAACATTCTCCTTTAACCAAACATTGCTCCCTTTATACTCCATTGTTCCTCATACTAGTTTTGCCACAAACATGTTTGAATTGTAACAACAGCTTCATACCTTAAAGTTTGTTTTATGGACAGAATGGCAGCTTTGACTCTGTTTCTTCACCACAAGGAGGATTTTTGAAATATAAGAGCATTCATATAATGACCATTGTAGATGAAAGTAGGCTCACTGTTTTGTTTTTTAAACTCTATGTTTCTCCTTTCAAACAGTGCCTTCACCTTTTGATATTGTTTGAGGGCAATTGGTATGGTCATTTGGTGGTAATAAAAATCCACCAATTTTGCTATGTCCACCTTGAGCACACATAAACCACAGCAAATCTTCGGGTTCTAAACATGACACCTCTCCCTTAAAAAACTCAACACTGTAATTAAGACTATTAATTTCATCTCTTTTCCCACCACTTAACAGTTTGAAAAGAGCATGGATGGCACATAAAATACCTTTGAAAAATGATGACAGGCCTTGTTTGAAGTTTGGAGCAGCATTCACAGCATTGTGGAGGCATTGGATTGTGTAAAATGTGCATGGGACGTTTGTTAATGAAAGTGTCGCGCTGTCGGGTCATCGTTGGGCCAATGGTAACCGCGCGCACAGGAGCGTCGTGCGCCACTACAGGAGCGCCACGCGCGCTTGTTGCGTAGTGTAAAAATCATGCCCATGAGTGCCGCGGGCATGTACAGGAGCGCTGCACAAGCTTAAAACCTCCAAAAATCTGTTATTTTGTTCGAAGTTTCCTTCTCCAGTTCAGGGAAACAACAAGGAAAGTTTATCTTGATTTTTGAGTGATTCAAAAAGGTTTTGCAACAGTTCTTATCCCATTTTGAAAATGAAGAAAAAAAAAGCTTTCCTTCATATTTGTTTGGTGAGTTTTTCTTCAAAAGATATTTGGAAAAGGCACCCCTTTATATCAAAATTGGAAACCCTTATTTTTTAAATCATAAATTGATACCTTTTGCTCGAATAAGTGTCGTAGTGGCACTGAGCACTTCTTTCATGAAACTGACCCCCTCTTGACATCAAACAAACTTCTTCAAGACTATAGAACCTTACTACTTTTTGTCCAAGTAATGAAGAAATGTCCTCTTTTTCTGATATTTGCACTGTAGGAGGAAAATTGCCCGAAGCTACTATGAAAGATCTGTAGATTTGCCTTTGGAGGGCGATCACCTTCTTTATGGACAAAAACTTGACTGTGATTTCTATATTTCTTCAACACTTATTCCTTTGCTCAAAATGTACCAGCAAGGTACCTTTGACCATTCAATAAGGAACCTGCCTATATCTTGTTTTGAACCCCTCTCCAGAAACTGAAAAAGTCTTTTATGTATGCTATGAACCACTGTGTACCTTATTTTGCAGTGCCTTTTGCTGAGGAAAAAGCTAAACTGTCACCTTAAAAACCCCTTCTATATTTCCAGCGCTTTGTATGAAAAGAGGACATGCATAGAGGATACTTTATGTTGCAGGGGGTGTCTTTTGACATTTTGACAGAGGTCCTTTTCCCTTTTTTGCAATATAACCTAGCACTTTGCCCTTAATGCTTTGGAGTTAATGATGCCCACTATGGAACTAATCTTAACTATAGGTGCAAATTGTAGTTGCATTCACCTCTGTTTTATCATTTTCTATCTAAAAAGGGCGCTTCTCCTCTGCTCAGAATATATCAGCAAGGCATCTTGGTTCTCTATGATAGGAGCAGACCTCTTTTGGAGAAGCTAAACATACTTTGCCTTTTGTCCACTGTGATGAGTTGTTTGAGAGACATTCTCTTATGCATCAGGAAGTTGAGTATCCTTTTAAACATAATCATTATCATGTCCTTTGCCTGTGTAATAACATAACTTATCAAACACCTCTTCTATTTGGTTTTGTTTTGACTGCACCCTATCTTTTGAGAGGACATCTGATAAGAGATAAGATTTGACCTCCTTGGATTTCAGTGATACCCCTACTGTCCTTTTAGTCTCATAGCTTGTTTTTCTAATCAAAAATTCCTTGAAATCAAATTAATGTTCTGGCCATCTGCTTATAAATGAAGGAGGCCCTTTTCTCTTGGAAAAATGTCGGATAATGTTTGATAAGCACTCTTGGAAAGGTCTCCTTTTATGTATGATGGCAGGCAAACAACAGTGAAAGCATTGATGCTTCTACCTTTGCCTGCAAACATTATTTTGCTTCAGAAAACCCTAGTAGCTATGTTACTAATTCTTAAAAACAAACATGCCTTACAGTCAGTTTGCAATTCTTCAAGTCAACATTGGCCATCGCCCTCTACTTGTAGATGAAGGAGGTGCCTTAACCCTCTGCTTATAGATGAAGGAGGTTCTTGGCCATGACAAATTACAAGTCTGTTTGACAGTGTTGTCTTTCTTCTACTGTGTTATCATGCTGAATGAAGTTGCAAGATCTTGATGAGTAACTCCTTGTCCTGCAATTGTATCTTAGGCTCATGTTCACATTGAGAAGCAGCTGTTCTTATAAATGTGGATTCAAGAATTTTCTCCTGAGATGATGACATGTTTCATGTCTTTGTAAAATCCATAAAACACTATAAAACACCTAAAATCAGCCTGAGACTGTGTTCTATGTATTGTTGAGACTTAGGGGTGTGTAAGTGGTGCGACTTAGGGCTGTTATCAATTTCATTTGTAGAGTGGGAGGTCTGTCATGATTGGTCTGTAGCAGATGGAGGTTTTTGGCCTTTTGATGGTTGCCGAGGGTAAAATGCCTTAAAGTGCCACTTCCTAACTTAGGGGAGGTTTTGAAATAGACTTGGATTGTCCTTTTAGAGCTGACAGGGAAGACTTTGTATGGCTGGGGGTTAGGTAGGATTGGAAAATGGGGTTTCAACTCGTCATGGACGAACTAAAAAGTAAGGAAAGAAAAAAGTTTTATGGGTGTTTTCCCGGCTGGAAAATTTGACAAATTTTTAAGATCAGCTGCTGGAAAACTAGGCTATTGAACTAGTCATCAGTAACAGGTAAAAAATACTGATGACTAACAGTACTTATCTTTAATATCTAGATCTTTCTCCTCAACTGTGTGTGAGGAAGAAGCTTCCATGTTTTTTTGTTTCTCTATTAACTATGCATTTTCATGATCAACTTGTTCTTCATTTTGGTTATGAGTAACTGGCTCATTGATAATGACAGTGGCAACATCTGTGTTGGTATCTCGGAGATTTGTTTCTTCAACATCAATGGTTACTTTATCTTTACCCACTATATTTAACTTAGGCCTTTTGTTGTATCTTAACTTGAATTTAGCTTCAGTGGTAGTTTCAGTAATATAGGTACCTTATTCTCTTACTTTCTTAGTGGCTTTCTCTGTTTGATCAGGAGTTTCTAAAGTGTGACTAGTATCACTTTTCTTCACTGCATCTACTAATATATTCTTTATCCACTCAGTCTGATTGGCATATTTTTCTATCTCTGATTTGGTTTCATGAATGAAGGGTGTTAACTTACATTTAACTCTCATTTTACTTAGGATCCCTTGTGGATCATAATTCCAAGGATAGATTTCTTCAAATATTCACTCTAATAGCTACTTAGCTGCCTGTGTCTCTGCATCTCTATGATTGCAAATGAGTGGTCCTACTTGATTCTTCAATTTGAACTGTGTTTTCTTTTTTGCTGCGAGGAAATTGATAGAATCAGAGTTTAAAATTTTTGCTGATATACTCCAAGGCAAAAATTCTCATTGATACATGTTTGGGTAACTTGTAAGGCAACAAATTACATCCAAAAAATATAATCTCAGTATGTTTTTCATATAAGCATTCATCACCAGTCTTGGTTTGCTCTGAAAACTATAAAATCTTCTTCATCTCATCATTTATCCCTGCTTGCTCTATATTTGTTATCATTTTGATCAATGGATGGATGAATGAATCTGAAAACTTTACATATGTGAACTCTATGGAATCTTTCCTAATCAAAGAGGTCCATAAAATAACTGAAAGAGGATTCCCCTCTATGTTAAGCTTTTGAAGAGTTAATGGAAAATTATCTCCCGAGAAAATGTAACAACACAAAGAGGAAGGATGTAGTCCCGAACACCGCTGAAACTTAATCAATTGGTTGCTTAGAAAACACCGACCGCGGGGGTGAATCAAATATTTAGAGTCGATTGGCCAATTTTTAGTTTTCTTCTTAAACCATCTGTTACATTACCTATTCAACTTGTATGTCCGCAGATCTTATCATGTCTTTACTTTTAAACTCATTGCATCATTTATTCATCATAAGTAGCAAACATGAAATAAATAATAAAGACAAACCATCAAAAAATAGCAACACATAAGAACACCGTGAATTAAGGGTGGAAACCCAATTCGGAGAAAACTATCGTTCGAAGTCTTTGTCTTCAATATTTTTTATTATAAAGAAAACATATTACATTGCACGTTACATTTATACCGCGCAAGACGTACGCACCCACCTGTAGAAGGCTACAACCTTCTCTCATTTACCAGCCTCTCCTGGAAGGGAGCTACAACCCCCTGATCATAACATCAACTTTTATATACAGAAGGCTTCAACCCTCTGACCCACTGTAGACCACCTTTCATCAAAAACAGTTTCAACGCAACCCTTTATTCAATTAACAAACATATTTTTCCCAATTATACATAACAGAACAGTGCGACCACTGTAACCTAAACATTAGAAGTAATGCAGACTTCAGAGAATATATGCATTCAACATCCCGTGTATCCTTCTGTGTATATTAATATTCAGAAACCCCAACTGTCATATGCACTTTTAATGTAGATGACTTGCATATATATATTCGTGCTCTTCTTGTATAGACCTGTAACACTAATATGTTTGCAGGGTAGGCCAGATCTACAAAAACTTACCCGGATTCATATGTCTTATTTTAGCAGACATGTGCCAGTTCTCATGACTTTGTCCATTGTTTAAGTCAGTGGTTCATTCAAAATTTTCAGTCAAGAACAGATTTCGCCCATCAGATATTCCTACAAGTGCTTCATTCATTCATCACCCTTATGCATGCACATGTTCTTCATAATTGTGTTAGTCGATCTGATCATCATATTTACAGGTGCACCATCGATTCAGATATATCAGGGTTTGTTCATACAGATATCTCCAAAGGAGACTCGTTTATTATCAACCCTCGCACACACACACTTCTTCATAATTCTCATCACTTTATATAGTTTACGCCCTTATTGAAACCATGCGTCAAAACCATTCAATTACTAATGGTATTCATATTAAAATTCAAGCCAATCCAATCTTCGTTCTTCTATACAAGAAATGTCCGAAAGGTATTCTTTTATCTGCCAAGTAATATTTCAATAAAGCTTTGAATCAAATTTCATTTTTTGACCCCGGGCCCACATCGCAATCGGCAGATCGGCGGTGTCAAACAAAACTTGCGATTGCGATTGATCAAACGGACACGATGACCACATAAAACATGGCTCATAGCGCAATCAGGTCAGAACTTTGAACAAATGCAATCAAGGCACACAATAGAAAAGTTCCAATTGCGATCAGGACATAGATGTGATTTGCGCATATTAACTCTGGCATATAACAGGATCGGGTCCGCCACTTCAATCGCAGCATATTAAAAAATGCATGTGATCAATCAGAAAGTTCCGATTGCGATTAAGATCCCGGATGTGATTGAACCTATTAACTCCTTCGTATAATGCCATCGGGCCCGCTAATTTTAAGGTTCAATCGGGCCCAACACTTAAGAACTTCCGATTGCGATTGGGAACTCGGATGCGATTAGCAATAAACTGTGGCATATAACTCGATTGGGTTCGGCCTTTGATCGGAGCACATAACAAAACTCTGCCGATTGAACCTTGCGATTCAAGACTTGCAATTCCATTAAAACATCGCCACGTGTTCAAGTGGACCCACGGGCCTTCACTGCTGTGGTGGGGGCGATTTATATAAGGTTTGGTTATATGTTTTATATACAGTCGTTCCATTGTAGAATTCTACACATCCACAAGACATTTGATTATTATGATTGGCGATTGCGATTTGATCGCATTGCAAATCTTCATATCAACAACACACTGCACCAAAATAACTTTGCTATTCCGATTGGCATATAAATGGTGGGGATCACTTGTCCCGCCAATTCAGAAATAAAAGGACTTCCGCCTGATTAAACAAATTTCCCATTCTGGTTGTTGAGGGCCCGAAATTACTGTCTTTAATAAATCTGCTCCTCCGTAGTTCATATCTACAAGAAATATTCATTATTCCTGCAAAATGGCTACGCCCATCACCTGTTAATTCTCTTCTGTCATTTGTGGCTACGGCCCATCAAGATTTAATTCTCCTTCATACAAATTTCTCCAGGCTTCTTCAATACAGAGTGCTGTGCACTCAAAACTCTGATTCTGCTGCCTTATACTTGTTTCTCCTTCTGCCCAAGGCTTTGCCAATTCCTTTACCACATCCTTTGCCATATCCTTTGCCATCAATGACAATATTTCCAACAATCTCCCCCTTTGGCATTGATGGCAATATTCTTCCGCTGATTGTCTTATAGAAGCCCTTTGTTGCTTTTCCTCCCCCTTTGGCATCAATGGCAAAGAGTTGACATTTCATCAAAAAAATCACTGTCTTCTAGAGCATCCACAAAAGTATCCTTTTCTTCTCTAGATTCTTTTTCAAATGCCATGAGAAGTCTAAGATCTAGTTCAGATTCTTCCTCACTATCAGATAACCCATCACTATCTTCATGAGTGTAGAAAATCTTTCTGGAGCTAACATGATTCTTATTCCTTCTTGCTACTTCCTTCCCCTTTTTATGTGTTTCTTTATAAGGACACTTAGCAACATAATGACCAACTCTTCCACAATAAAAACATTTGAAAGGAAGCTTACCTCTAAACCGTCCTGTGCCAAGTTTAAGTTTCTTTACGAAGTTTATCTCATCTTCTTCTGAGACATATCCTGATCCTTCTGTTATTTGTACTTCGTTCCCTTTTGTAGAAGTTCTAAAGACTACTGCTTTGACTTCAAATGGTCCTCCTCTTCTCATCTCATATGCAGTTAGTATGCCATGAAGTTGTACCACAGTAAGATTTTGAAGATCCTACTTTTCTTCAAGAGCTGAAACTTTTGACTCAAATTTTGTTGTTAGAGATCTTAAAATTTTCTCAACCAACGTAGATTCGGTTATTGTTTCTCCCAAATTTCTCATGTGATTTACAATATCATCAAGACGTAGAAAGAAATTTGCAATGCTTTCTTCATTAAGCATTTTTAGATTCTCATATTGAATTCTGAGAGTTTGAAGTTTAGCACTTTTTACCTTTGCATCACCTTCATAGCTTAGAATGATTTTGTCCCATATTTCCTTTGTTGTATTCAGTTGCATGACTTTGACAAATTCTGCTTCAGTTAGACTTCCCAATAAAGCATTGACTTCCTTTGCATTTGTTTCATAATTCTTTCTTTCCATTGGATCTGTTGGTACTGTGGCTGGATATTGATATCCTCCTTCAAAAATAGCCCATACATCTGCTCCCAGAGACTGAAGATAGGACCTCATCCTTGTTTTCCAAAAGATTAAGTTGTTTCTGTTGAAGAGTGGAGGCCTGATAGAAGTTGTTCCATCTTGATTTCTCATCTTGACTGATCTTCCTTCTAGCGGATAAGCTTTTCAAAAGGACCTGCTCTGATACCAATTGTTGAGAAAAATACTGAGAGGGGGGGGGGGTGAATCAGTATTTAGATCTGACTAACAATTTTTAGTTTTCCTTTCTCTTAAAACCATATGTTACATTACTGCATCCAACTTGTATGTCCAGAGATCTTATCATGTCTTTACTTAAATCATTGCATCATTTATTCATCAGATAAGCAGCAACCATGAATAGAAATAACAGTACAAACCATCAAACATAGCAACACATAAGAACACCATGATTTAAGGTGGAAACCCAATTCGGGAGAAAACCACCGCTGCTGAAGTCTCTGTCTTCAATATTTTATTATAAAGAAAACATATTACAATTTTTGTGCTGGCAGAGACTTATACTAGCACGCAGGCACCCACCTGCAGAAGGCTACAACCTTCTCTCGTTTACCAGCCTCTCCTGGAAGGGAGCTAAAACCCCCTAATCATAACATCAGCTTTTATATACAGAAGGCTTCAACCCTCTGACCCACTGTAGATCACCTTTCATCAAAAAAAGTTTCAACGCAACCCTTTATTCAATTAACAAACATATTTTTCCCAATTCTACATAACAGAACAGTGCGACCACCGTACCCTAAACATCAGAAGTAATGAAGACTTCATAGAATATATGCATTCAACATCCCGTGTATCCTTCTGTGTATATTAATCTTCAGAAACCCCAACTATCATATGCACTTTTAATGTAGATTACTTGCATATATATATTCGTGCTCTTCTTGTATAGACCTGTAACACTAATATGTTTGCAGGGTAGGCCAGATCTACAAAAACTTACCCGGATTCATATGTCTTCTTTTAGCAGACATGCGCCAGTTCTTCATGACTTCATCCATTGTTTAAGATAGTGGTTCATTCAGAATTTTCAGTGAAGAACAGAGTTCGCCCATCAGATATTCCTATGAGTGCTTCATTAATTCATTACCCTTATGCATGCACATGTTCTTCATAATTGCGTTAGTCGATCTGATCATCATATTTACAGGTACACCATTGATTCAGATATATCAGGGTTTGTTCATACATATATCTCCAAAGGATACTCGTTTATTATCAACCCTTGCACAGACACACTTCTTCATAATTCTCATCACTTTATACAGTTTACGCCCTTATTGAAACCATGGGTCAAAACCATTCAATTACTAATGGTATTCATATTAAAATTCGAGCCAATCCAATCTTCGTTCTTCTATACACGAAATTTCCCAAAGGTATTCTTTTCTCTGCCAAGTAATATTTCAATAAAGCTTTGAATCAAATTTCATTCTTTGACCCCGGGCCCACATCGCAGTCGGCGGATCGGTGGTGTCAAACAAAACTTGCGATTGCAATTGATCAAACGGACACGATGACCACGTAAAACATGGCTCATAGCACAATCGGGTCCAAAATTTGAACAAATGCAATCAGGGCACACAATAGAAAAGTTTTGATTGCTATCAGGACACAGATGCGATTTGCACATATTAACTCCGGCATATAACAGGATCGGGTCTGCCACTTCAATCGCAGCATATTACAAAAGGCGTGCGATCAATCGGAAAGTTCTGATTGGATTAAGATCCCGGACATGATTGAACCTATTAACTCCATCATATAACGCCATCAGGTCCACCAATTTCAAGGTGCAATCGGGCCCAACACTTAAGAACTTCCGATTGCGATTGGGAACTCGGATGCGATTAGCAATAAATTGTGGCATATAACTTGATCGGGTCCGGACTTTGATCAGAGCACATAAGAAAACTCCGCCTATTGAACCTTGCGATTCAAGACTTGCGATTCCATTAAAACATCGCCATGTGGTCAAGTGGACCCACGGGCCTTCGCTGCTGTGGTGGGGGCGATTTATATAAGGTTTGGTTGTATGTTTTATATACATCCGTTCCATTGCGAAACTCTACACATCCACAAGACATTTGATTATTGCGATTGGCGATTGCGATTGGATTGCATCGCAAATCTTCATATCAACAAGACACTGCACCAAAATAACTTTGCTATTCTGATTGGCATATAAATGGTGGGGATCACTTGTCCCGCCAATTCAGAAATAAAAGGACTTCCGCCTAATTAAAAAAATTTCCCATTCTGGTTGTTGAGGGCCTGAAATGACTGTCTTTAATAAATCTGCTCCTCCGTAGTTCAGATCTACAGGAAATCTTCATTCTTCCTGCAAAACGGCTACGCCCATCACCTGTTAATTCTCTTCTGTCATTTGTGGCTGCGGCCCATCAAGATTTAATTCTCCTTCATATGAATTTCTCCAGGCTTCTTCAATACAGAGTGTTGTGCACTCAAAACTCTGATTCTGCTACCTTGTACTTGTTTCTCCTTCTGCCCAAGGCTTTGCCAATTCCTTTACCACATCCTTTGCCATATCCTTTGCCATCAATGACAATATTTCCAACATTGGTCATGTATATTGTCTACAATATAGAAAACATAATCAAAGATAATAGATGGAGGTTGTTCTGGGGTAAAAGTGGATCAGAAACCTAAAATGGATTCATCTGTGTGTTCATCAGTAAAATACCCTAGAATGAATGAAAGCATTGAAATCACATTCCTTGAACATTCTGGAAATCTAGAAGTAGGATATGGGGGGTTAATTTGAGGAATTTATACATGCAAGGGCATGAAGATTTGGAATATTTGAAATCTCTTTGGGAAATCAAGGCCAATGTACAGCTTGTTAAGGATCTCTATGGATAAAGGGACTACTTGAGGGTCGGGCTTGAGTTGTAACATTTGATTGATGGATTCAGTAGTAATGGTGAAAAGTAATTCTTTGTTGGCATTGACTACGGCTCTCTGTTTAGGCACATAATACTGTTGACATAACCTAATGACCCCTTGACATGGATGAGTTACTAGAACAACATATTTGGCAAAGTGTAATTCCCAAATATGGACTTCTTCTTCATTATCTAAAGATTTTTCATAGCTCCAGTTATGAATGTCTAGCAGATTAAAGTCAATAATTGGGTCTGCTATCTTGTAGTCAACATCAACTAATGGAATGTGCTCAATGTCTATGATATGGGGTTTTAAAGGATTTACAATAATATTAGTCTTAAAAGTCATGGTTAGAGTTGATTTTGGTAATTTGGAACCTTCAGGATTGCTAGAACTTTGTTTTTTAGGAATTTTGGCTACTTCTGCAAGATTAAACAATTTGCAGAAGCATTTTTACTTTACCAGAAGTTTCTTGGATAAAATATGATGTTTCTTTGGGCTTTTCCTTCCATTTTTGGACTTTTTAACTTGATTCATAGACTTTTACTAGTTCTAAACAAGAAACATAGGTTCTTTGGGTTTTTTCAATAAGTATTTGGGCTAAAAGGTATTTTGAAATTGGGCACAGAATTTTAGGCTATCTTCAAAAGGATTTCTGGGCTAAATTTGGTGTCTAAAACCAGGCATAGCATAAACAGGGATTTTTCAAAAATTTTAACAGGGTTTGGCCTATTTTTTGGTCTTTTTTAGCAAGTTTCTTTAGGCAATTTTAAGCTCTGAGTGAAATTTTTTCTTAAAAAGGTCTTTTCAAATTGAAGCAAGCTTAATATGTTGAAGAATATGTATTATAAAAAGGTATGAGGCTTTGAAGACATATCTAAAGGTTTTGAAAAGGTTCAGTGATATCTTTTTCAATCTTTGGAGCAATGCAACATTTCTCTGCAATCTTCAATAGGTTTAGGCTGAAAATCGCAGGTTTTTGGTATAAAAATGGTGAAAAATGCCTTTTTTACAGTCAGGGTGGCTTATGCAGAGGTTATATGCAGAAAATATAGGAAATGAATGCATTTCCAATGTTTATTAGGTATATTAGGGGTAATAGGCACCAGCAATTAATGGCGTTCAAGTCATAGTGGTGGTTTTCGGGCAGAAAGGATAAAAAACTGTGTGGTTATCGAGTGCCATTTTGGTGGTAAGTTGTTTTCGATGAAACCAAAGCTATCCAATAAAAGGGAAACACGTGGAGGAGAGAGGAAATCACAATACCACCCATTTCGCGTAGAATTGAGATGGGTAATATCACACAAGTTTATTTGCGATATGGATCTTCCACCGTTGGATGGTGGGGTTCGATTGCGAATGGTCCAAATTTATTGGGAAAGTAGCATCGAGATATAGAGTGGGGCCAGGGTGTATTAACGTGACGGGGACAATTTTAAACTTTATGAATAGACGTTTAAAAAAATTTCAAAACTATATTATATGGCTGAGCGGGAGGATAATATTTTCAATTAAAACATTTAGATAATGTTTCAGCTAATATATATGCGGGTGTGGGTTTAATATATATTTTTTCAAACGTTTTTGACATTTTTTTTAAAACTATAGGGGGCGGGGTATTTTTTTTAATGATATGTTTGAACCAATGGGATTTGGGCGAGGATTAATTCACCACGTGGATTATTTAAACATTGGTTTAAACATAAAATAGAGGGTTTGTCGGTTATTTTACATATCAGTGTTTAATACTATATGGGAGGGAATAGTTTAGGGAGTTAATAAATAAATTAGAAATTAATATGGAATAGGGATAATGTTTATAATGAATAAAAATAAATCTTTAACTCTAAGTAAAGTGCAAATAAAACATAATTTGTCTTTGTTGTATTTTTGCACACTTTAACTTAGGATAAATGCATTTTTATGGGTTTTTGCATGATTTTTGAAAGGGAGATGAAATGATTTATTTAAGGTTTTACTTCTAATAAGAAAAAATGGATTTTTACTTAGGAAAAAAGGAATTATGATAATGAATGAAGGATTAATGCTAATGAATATGGGTTTTGTGTAGGAATTCAATATTTTTGACCAATCAGTCATAGAGCCATGTGTTCGGTCCCAAAAAAAGTCATAGAATTTCTCTGAGCCTCTTTGAATGATAGTTTAGAATACTAAATAATTTTAGGGAAGGGGAAATTAGTGATTTTTTCCCGAAGATGCTTTATTACATATTTGCACAACTGGTTTCTACCTACCCATATTTATTTCTAACATTTTTTACTTCATTTTCATGGGTGCATTTAGGATTACAACCCTAAATAATTTTTTCTTTCAAAACATAAAAACTATCTAAGTCTAACCTTATTTCATCCAAGGGCTCAGATTACACTATTGATCTCCTCATTTATTCTCTATCTTATCTATTTATTTTTCAATTTTATACTGTCTGACACATATTTATTCTCTATATAAAAAATGAGATTCAAAGAATGAAAAGTTAAGGTTAAAATTTTTAACTGATCATGGATTATGGCATTTATTGACAATCTACACATAATCATTATTCTTGCAGTAAAAATAAAGAGTAGTGGCCTTTTGACTTGCTCACTTTCAGGTCTTATTTTTATCTCTTTTTTCTTTTGGGGTTTATCTTTTCTAAGTTCTTTGATTTTTATTTTAGGACGTTTACCCTCTTTTCATTTTTTATTATTTTTTATTTTTCAAAATATGGGAAAACAACTTGCAGAAAGAAAGATATGTACATATTTACAATACTATCATAATCAATTAAAAAATTATGAACCTTATTATTATATGACCCTAACAGTGGCTCCACTTGGGGATGGAATTTCTTGGTGAAATGTTGTAATATTCCAAAATGGAAAAGACAGGAATATAGAACATATGCACAATTCCAACTACCATAAAATAAGCATTAAACATGTAGAACTAGAAAAATGCCGGAATACATCAAAACATCATAAACATGGTTATAAAACAACTAATCCATCTCATTATATATCAACATCAAATGACATTACATAGTGCTCCAAAATGAATGCACTCAAGCCACAAGATGGCTGAAATACACCAAAGAAACCAAGCACTGGAAATGTGTGCTGTTACTACTGATGCTGCTAGAAACTATTGTTATTATGAAGAAGAACCATGTGCAGAAGGTTGTTAGCGTGCTCAAAATTATCTTCACTTTCAATCACTGCCTCTACTAAAAAACCCTAGAAAAACCCAGAAATGGTTTGGCTATATTTTAAGTTTGGATTTTTGGCCTTTTTTGAGTTGCCCACTGCATTTCTGCTGCCTGATTTACACACTTCCTAGGAATGACTGCTGATATGGGGCTGAAAGAATGATTTTTCAGCTACAAAAACACCCAATAACCTCAATAGGTGTAGGGCTGGTCCCCTCACTAGAAAATAAGCTCAAAAATTGGAGATTTCTCTCCTCCACTGCTACACCCCTGCAACACAACCCAAGTCTAAACAGAACTGCATTGTACATGAGACTGAAGCTTAGAAAAAATCCTGATTGTGGAAGTATAGTGAAACTCCCTCCAAGAAATCCTCAATGGAAGAGGTGGGATCCGTGATTAGGAACACCTTGTGCTAAATGACACAGCAATCTCAACTAAACAGTTGAAGAATGCAAGTAGTCTAAACAGACCATACACAAAATAATAATCCAAAACATAAGTTCATATGGCCACTTGCCCTCCTATTATACAAATGGAATCCTTCTCTCCATGGGTCCCACTCATTAGGTTTTCCTCCACCAAGGAATCTTCCTCCCACTATATTTGCGTTGTCTCCGAAGATGATCTCCATCTCCTATCCCGGTGTTGTTGACTTGGTCAAACTTGAAATTGTCCACATGCAAATGTCCTTTTTCACACATGAGGGTGTGAAATCTAGCTCTTATGATGATCCCTTTTCACATTATGAGGGATTTTATTCATATTTTTACTATGCATGGGCCTCCTCACCCATTTATTCATATCCTATGTGAAAATAACAAAAATAAATATTCCAATTAGTTGCATGCTAATTTTGGAATATTACAGTCCTCCCCTCCCAGATGTTGCTTGTCCTCAAGGAATTGCAAGGATAGAACTGGGAAGTTTCCCCTCCTCCTACTGTAGCATTCACATGTGATATGCTCCTCCAAAGAATGAGATGTTGTCTCATCAATAAATCTCCATATTTCCCCTCCCAAACATGTAAGTTAGCTAAATAGTTATCATCATGAACAAGTAGAGTACTCAAGAAGGAAATAAGGTGTTGTCCAGAGGTTTTCTTGAGGAATGGAATCTGAAAAGTGTTGGGAACTATCATTCCCATGTGGATCCTCCATCCTCAATCAATCATCCATATAAAATGAGTTACCTCCCAACATGGCAACTCCTGAAAATCCTCTTCCACCTTTGGCTCCTGCAATGTAGGTGGGCTGAAAATCTAAATATGGTAGACAAAGTAGCCTAACCCACACAATCCTTCTCTCCACTTATGATAAGTGCAGAGTTTTTTCTGATCTTGGGTTGCAATAATGTTTCCCTCAAGTGGCAAGATGAAGATTGGACCCCCAAGGATCTCCTCTCCAACGTTATGAATCATGTTGACCCAAACCATTCCATATATGATGAGTTGGAAATCACCATCATCTGGCATCCAATCAATCCCATGGCCCACCTCATAAAGACACAAGTGTTTTTCTTTGGTGGCCATATCATCTCACATGCTCCCATTATAACATGTAACACAAACAATGTGGGAATCCTCTTCCCCAAAGGACACATCCAACCAATGTGTCACTCCCCCGATCATGCTCCCAATAAAAGTAAGAACAACAACAACATACGGAACTACAATGACAATCATGCTAGCTGCCATATGAATCAAGGGAGAAGGACAACGGTCCCTAAAATGTATCCAACGTAGTTTGACTATCAACTTCAACAAAAAATGAAATGATGGGTGGCCTCCCCACCACTTTCTTGCTGTCCCAACCTCCTCACAAATTTGGAGAAAGTGTATTGTGTATGGTGCAAAGTGAGCATGCTCTACAAAAGATACAATCTCCCCAAGTCCTCCTAGGGAGTGGCCATCACCAAGACTACTTATGGCCTCAAGTAGACCATGAATTCTATAAGGAAGAATGCTCATTCCCTGCACATATATGGTTAAGGGTTGCACATATACATTATAAAAATCATTATGCAAACACAAAATACCCTTACCATATGTTTTTGTCATGCAAATGGAGTGGCTCATAGTTGAGTCCCCTCTCATCCTCAAATAGAAAAGAGGTGGTTGTGATAAATTCCCCAAAGAGTTATGTATCTCCTCCATCTCTACGTGATCCATGAATCTCATCATATGCTAATATATCTCCTCCTAAAAGAGTTCCCAAAAGTACCCCTCCATGATGGTGTGGTATGATATCATAGAATAAGTGTGGCTATAAAGGAAATATTTATGAGGCACTTGTAGCAACTTCTCCTTGAGCTTGGAAGCTCTAGATAAGAAGATCCTACTATGATAGTATATGACCCCATCTCTAACTGAATATGCCTCCTCATGCAACTGGTCATCCAATATCATACAAGTAGAAATATCCTTGGAATAATCCACCAACAACTGGGATTTCCAATATGGATCTATCCTCCATAGTGTCAGCACTGATGAACTATCATGAAAAACATCTTTCATATGGTTATCCTATCCTTTGACATCTCCCATGCCAAATATGCAAGTTGGAAGGCTGCTATCCTTCCCATGCTGCTCCTGCCACAACGCAGATTATGAAATGAGAGTGGGTAATGATGATCTTGAGAGTATGTCTCTCTCCTCCATGAGTCTACCCAAGACTCCCAGTGCTGTACCAAGCTCTCCCAAGGTCTCCACTCCTCTAAAATCAATGGGTAATGCCTCCAAATGTGAAGCATCCCTCATCATCTGCTGATCTAGTGGTCTCCCCAGTGAAATGCCTCCAAATGTGAAGCATCCCTCATAATTTGTTGATCTAGAGTGCAATGAGACATCATCATCAAGAGTAGACTGTATATATGGATGGAAAGACTTGTCATTGCCCTCATTGCACAATCCAGCCTCCCTCTTAGGTGCATCAACCTTCTGAAATATATAGGGGTGTGTGCTCCTCATCACATGATGTTGTTCATCCTCCCTATCTCCTCCTTTCATCTCCATAGTTTCACACCCTATCATCAATGGCACATGAATATCATGAGTTGTGCCTTGATCTCGACATATGAGAACCTGGGGAATTCCTTGCAATGATGCAAGAATCCCTCTAGTTGGAGCAAGAGCTCCCTCTTCCTCTGCATGAGGTGCTAGATAAACTCTATACATGACAACGTTGTTGCCCTCATCCTCATCAATATGTATGGGCAACCTCCCAATGACTGGATCCTCTTTTGAAAAAGGGATCTCCATACCCTCTTGCTCAAGAATATAAGATAGAGGTCTTGCCTCTAGCAAGGTATGATGAAAGATATCAGCCTCCTCAATGGTTTTCTGAAGTGAAGTTGATTTTATGGTTTCCTTCATCACATGCAAGGGTTTTGTTTTCCTAGGTTTGTTTAACTTCACCACATGTGTTACAGAAAGTTTTCCATAAAATATTTCCATCAATGTCTTAGTGAACCTAGCATAAGAAGAAGTATTTTCATTCTTCAAAGAAAAAGAGTCAAATATCCACCATGCATAGGCCTTACCTCCAAAATGCAGTGCTGCAACTTTGATGGCTTCATCTTTAGAAATTTGGTGTTGCTAAAAATAGAAGTCTAGTTCCTCCACCCAAGCTCTGGCTGAACACATAGGTGAACCATCAAAAGTAGATAGAAGAAATCTATCCATATTGTGTTGCTTGCTTCTCTTCACCTTGATCTTGAAAAAATATGGAAAATTGATATGATCTATAAACTTCTGAGTTTGAGATTCATACTCTTGTATAAAATCACTAAGATTTTCCCTCCTAGTCATTCCTTCTTCTTCCATTTCTCTCATGGAAAATCTGGGCATATAACTGTGTTGTGCATCATAGTGTGTGGTTGCATGCTCACACTTATCATATGAAAATATAGAGTTTTCTTCAGATTCAAAATCTCTTGGGAATTCTTTACACATCTCCTTCCTCATATTCTTAAGATCTCTTTGAATGGTCTACAAAGTTTGAGAAATAAACTTTGAAAGGCTCTCCTCCTTTATTCCTCCAAAGAATGGAGTATTATTTTTGTCTTTTATGTTCATATTTTCTTCTTCTTGTCTTCTTGATAGCATATTGGCTGAGATTCCATAGGTTGTGCCAAGATTATGCTCTGATACCACTATAATATTCCAAAATGTAAAAGATAGGAATATACAACATATACACAATTCCAACTACCGTAAAATAAGCATTAAACATGTAGAACTGGAAAAATTTCGGAATACATCAAAACATCATAATAGCTGAGCCATCTCATTATATATCAACATCAAATGAAATTAGATAGTGCTCCAAAATGAATGCATTCAAGCCACAAGATGGTTGAAATACACCAAAGAAACCAAACACTGGAAATGTGTGCTACTACTATTGGAAACTACTGTTAGTATGAAGAAGAAACATGTGTGGAAGGCTGTTATATTGATTAGCATAATCTGCACTTTCAACACTAGAATCTACTAAAAAAACCCAGAAAACCCCAGAAATGGTTTGGCCAGATTTTAAGTTTGGATTTTTGGCCTTTTTTGAGTTGCCCACTGCATTTCTGCTACCTGACTTATGCACTCCCTAGGAATGACTACTGATATGGGGCTGAAGGAATGATCTATCAGCTACAACAACACTCAACCAACTCAATAGGTGAAGGTTTGGTCCCCTCACTAGAAAATAAGCTCAAAAATTCGGGATTTCTTTTCTCCACTGATACACCCCTGCAACACAACCCAACTCTAAAGATAATTGCGTTGTACATGAGACTAAAGCTTGGCCAAATGCCTGATTGTGGAAGTATAGTGAAAAATCCTCCAAGAGCTCTTCAATGGAAGAGGTGGGATTCCCAATCAGGAACACCCTATGCTAAGTAGCACAACAATCTCAACTAAACAGTTGAAGAATGCAAGTAGTCTAAACAGACCATACACAAAATAATAATCCAAAACATAAGTTCATATGGCTGCCTTGCCCTCGTTTTATAAAAATGGAAGAATTCTCTCCATGGGTCCCACCCATTAGGGTTTCCTCCACCAAGGAATCTTCCTCCCACTATCTTTGCGTTGTCTCCCAAGATGATCTCCACCTCCTATCCCAATGCTGTTGACTTGGTCAAACTTGACCTCGTGCACATGAAAATGTCCTCTTTCACACATGAGGGTGTGAAATCCAGCTCTTAAGATGACCCATTTTCTCATTATGATGGAATTTATTCATATTTTTATTATGCATGGGCCTCCTCACCCATTTATTCATATCCTATGTGCAAATAGCAAAAATCAATATTACAATTAGCTACATGCTAATTTTGGAATATTACAAATGTCAAGAACTTTTAAGACTAATATCCTCTAAAATTTGACTATGATGATATTGTAAGTATCTTCTGATCTCTACAAGTTATAGGTAAATTTTTGCACCATTCCCAATGACCTGGTTAACTGGAAATCATCTCCAAGACCGATGATCAGAGGGTCCATCATTCCCTATCATCTTAGTTTTTATATGCCCTAAGACAGGAAACAACATGAATCAAACAAATGACTTTCATCAAAGCAGGGATTTTCCATGGTTTGAAGTTTATTATTAAACATGTGGGAGCTTACCAATGCAGGCTCTAAGGGGCCTAAGATCATTGCATATGCAGGTAGCCCCATTCAGGGCTTCTCTCCAAAGCACTTCCTAACATTCAAAGGTGCGTTGGTCACATTGAGAGAGAAATTATCATCGTTCCGGAATTTCCACTAGGGCAGTGTCTTCTAGAAGGGTTCACATGTGTCATGCTGTAGATCCAAGTCTCCATTTGACATCTACATGATTGGAAAACATGTCTTGCTTATTTTTGGAATGCAATTTATTGCAAAACAACCTACAGATCATCTATAAATTGAACACAAATTTGAGTGCTCAAGGGGGAAGAATTTGAGTAGTTAAATGCTGGAGAATTTTCAGTAGAGAGTTTGATTTGTTGAGCTGCTGGTGGAGAGACTTATGCTGTGATGAGACTAGTGAAATTTGCTGGAAGGTCATGATGAATTAGTCACTAGGTTGTAACCTCTCCTTCTATCATCAATAAAGGGTACATGTTGTTTTTCCCTACATGAATCCATGTTTACTTTGATTTTCCATGTTGTAAAATCTTGGTTGATGAATGTATTTTATGCTTAACTGATTTGGATAATTAACTTGAATAGATATCTAGATTATTGTATATTTTGATGTTTCAGTGCTCTTTCTTGCAGGAAGCATTCAGCTATTTGAAACCACTTGAAGTTGAGGCTGTAGTGGAAGTGACAGAAAGGAGCCATTTGGAAGCAACTGAAACAAGTAAGCATCCAATCCTCTCTGTATATCTATTCTAAGTTAGGAAAAATGGTAGTGTAGTCTTTCACCTCTTGTTCTAGACTAGACACTGGTCTAGGGAAGCGTATTTGATCGTAGATTACAATTATGGGCCAATAAACTGGTGACCATATTGGGTAGAATTTCTCTTGAATCTTGATGTTTTAGTCTCGGATCTGCTTTCTAAATCCACCCAGTAGTTGTTTCACATAAAGATTAGATATTTTTAGAGCTTAATTTGCAAAGTTAGTGAGCCAAACAGTAGATTTTTCTTTTTTTATTACACCCAACGCACCCTTGGTCAAGGCACAGTGCTTTGCAGAGCACTGTCTCCCTTGTCAGCCTGTGTTGCAGAGCACTGTTTCCCTTTGGAGACTGCGTTGGCTCCTAAAAGGAACAAATCCCCTTGAATATGACTTTGTATTTTGCTTCAGTTATGTTTGCTGACTTGTTCTAAAAATTTTAATGCTCTATTTGACCAGTAACTCTATATATTTCTTCTCCTTTGACTGAAAATGTGTTCAATGTTGTTTTGAAAAGTTTTTCATTATCATTGACAAGTTGATTTCAAAGTACTTTTTATGGTCGCATTAAGAATCGTTTTCTTTCAAAATAGGAATTTTTCATAAAGTCTTCATTTCCTTGATAGGATAGGTTGTTGTTGAAATCCTCATTTTTCCTTCAAAAGAGAAATTGTTGTTTGTATTCTTCGTTTCTCGAAAGTAAAAAACATTTCAATTATTGATCTAGTGCACCTAGTTTTCTTTCTACATTAATAACATTAAGAAAACTGAAAAGAAAAACTTTCATTTGCATGTAGGATTGTGTGTTTTTTGCAAAAGGAACATTAGGAAATCTCCATTTAGTTTGAGATTCATTGATTTTGTTGTTGTTCATTGATTTTTTTTCTCTCAAATCACTTGCTTACTTCCCTTAGTAGCTAGGTCTTTCATTGAAAAAGCTGAAAGTGAAAATTTGTTTATTATTCTTAGCTTGCATTTTAGGAATTCCATATACATCATCGTGGTGAACCTGAAAGGCTAAATATTAAGCAAGATCAACATAAAATAAATCTTAATTTACTTAACAACGCTTTGGAACATTAACGATAAAATTTAGAGGTCTAGGCTAGAGACGTGTTCCAGCGTTGTAAAACATAGAAGCTCTCGTTAACTTGTCTGCGATACATTCCGAGCATGATACCTCACTCCACATACATAAGTATATCATAGCTCGTCTACGTACTCTCAGGTATATCGAGCGGTGTTACATTACGATAAGTATAAAAGGGTGCTCTCATTGTGTGGTTTTGCATTAGACAACATTAATACGGATTTGGGCCTCCACATACCTTCGGGTATATATGGGAGGAAAAATTTTAGGTGCTATCCATCCATAGTGAACAAAGTCGGCCACCTTGAAATTTTGATACACCGAACACAACATTCGGGGAGATTACCCGCCTGTACTTCTTGGTTCGCGAAAAGGTATTCTGCAGTTCACAATTTCCTGGTAAACCCTTTTGCCTAGCATTACCCTCTTTTTGTTTATTTGTTTTTGGATAAAATAAATCAATAATCATGGAAAAACACAATCCTAACCCCCTTCATTCTCGTAGATTAGCTTTAAAACCACCTTTACCACCATAGGTTATTTCTGGTAGGTGAAGGCGATCACAATCTGCCGAATCAAGTACAATTCATGCCTCTGGCGAAACATCATCTTTTAATCCAGAGTTAGCTCAAATTGTTTCCACACATCCCGATTTGTTTACTGTTGTCGAAACGGAGTCTTCACAGTTACCCGTGGTCACGATCCATTCAATCGCTGAGACCATACCTCCTAGACCTGAAGTTGTTCAATCACATATTGATCCATATCCTGTCTCTTCTTTTCCAGAATATCTGAATCCTGAATCTGAACAGCTGGAAGTTGTTCCTACCTTGATAATCCCACAAAGTTCTGTAGCCATTGAAACTCCTATATCGCACAGTCAATCGCCTGAAATATATTTTGGGCCTGACGGTGAAGTTCTTCCTCTTGGTTTAATCACAATTGAAGAAATCCCTCAAACTGATACACCTTTAAGTCAAACCTAACTTAGGGGAGACCTTTACCTGTACTAGGCATTTCCTCAATATTTTCCATCTGCTTTTGTTGAGCCTATTTCCATTCAATCACTCGTCGATTTTTTAGGGTATACACTTGATCAAACTACCATGTCTGAACCAACATCTTTGGTTGGGTCTGTTTTTCCAATTATGTCAGCTCCTACCCTCGCTACTCTGTCGATTTTCACAACATCCCTAGAGTCATATTTGCACGTTGGCCCTTCGGTCCCAACAGGTTACAAATCACTATCTGGCACTTTCTTTGGTGCACCTTCACATTTATGGTCTTTTCCAATGTCATAATCTAGCGTTTTAACTAGTAGTCCTATAGTTAGTACTGAACGACTTAATTCATTACATCCATCATCAGGGCAATATCAAGCTGGTCATTATGGATCAATTCCTTTATCAATTGGACTCCCAGCATTCGGTGAAAAATATTTTCCATCTTATTATCCTCCTTATGTTGGGGGCAACCTTCGGTTACCCAACATGATAGTACTCAGTCACATTTTGGTCAAACTAATGTTGATTTAAATGTTTTTCAATGGCAGCCCACTCTGCCTATCCAACCCCAAACGGTTGTCCAATCGTATCAACCAATTCAACCTGTTACACCCACTTCAATACCACTTGTTAATACATCTATACCCCTGTTACAGCATCAAAATATTGTACATCAACCTTATCAGGTGAGTTCTTTAGCTCAATATCATCAAATTTTGGGTCAACAGACTCAAAATCCTTTGGTTAATTTACAACAACCTGTATCAGGAATTATTTATTCACAAGCTGGTTCACCGTTTTATGGGGTGCCACAAACAAAATCTGGTTATACATATCAACCGAATCCAAATTATACAAATTTTGGTTATAATATTGGTGGACAGACCCCTTGGTAGCCACAGGCACAAATTCCGCAAACTTCATTTCAACAAGTAACATATCCAGGTTTTGGTCAACATCACTCTCAAGCATTTTCCATGCAAAAGAACCCCTATCTGGGTTACCAACAACAAATCCCATATGCAAGTGCTCAAAGACCTGTTGCCCAAGCAATTCCATCTTATCCTGGCTATGCTCAACCTGATCTTAATAGACAATTGCCTTTTGTTGTAACCTTGGAATTACCAAATTTAAATCGGTTAACTAATGATCCTATCAATTATGCTCCTTGGTGGCCGGTGATACTACACAAATTACCCTCCGACATTCCTAAATTCAATGGAAACCCTGGAGAAGACCCATCAACTCATGTTATGAGTTATCATTTATGGTGTTCATCAAATTCCCTGAATGATGATTCTATTTGATTACGTCTTTTCCAGAGAACGCTCAGAGGTCTGGCAGCTAAATTGTACATTGAATTACCTAGAGCTTCATTTGACAATTTCACTGCCTTGACTACTGTATTTTTGACCCATTTCCAGTTACCGAGTAGATACGAAACTGGAATGGAACTCTTGACCAACTTCAAACAAAGTAATGCTACTCACATTTCAGATCATATTCATGAGTGGTGTCGCCGTCGACAAATGGTTAAGACATTTGTTTCTGATCAGCTCCTTGCTGAATGGTTCATGAAATCCTTGTTACCATCTATAACAGAGGATGTGGCTAAAGGTGGCGTCATCATAGAAGAGCAAGTTATCACACGTACCCAGTATTTAGACTTGTTTTATACTCAGTCTGGCATGCTCTATGAGAAAATACCAAATGCACTGCGATCTAATTTCAATGTTCATCCTCAAATAAAGGACTCTCATGCTGGATATGGCTTGATAGGCACTGTAAAAACACACAACACTACTACATCTGATCCTGCTCCTACTTCCGAAATAAATGCCATCTCATTTGACAAAGGAAAAATTGATAAGCAACTAGGAAGTAAGAAAAAGGGGAAATCAAAGAAAAAACAAACTTCTAACCCACAGGAAAGATCGTCTGATCAACCTTCAGGACCACAGAAACCTCGTTATCCATACATAATATGTAATGAGGAACACTTTTTTAGGGATTTTCCTCACCGTGCTGAAGTCTCAAAAATCGTCAAGACTTCAAATGCATCAGCTATGTTGACAGACCCATTTCCAAATCCAGACTCAAATTTGGTTGCTACGGATCTAGCTCCTAGTTCCCAAGTGTTAATGTTATCCAGTACAAAACCCTCACAAGATATTTTGGTGTCGACACGGAATAAAGACTATGGTAGTCTGACTAATAAACCTACTACCTCGACAACGAATCCATCTACTGAATCAATACCACCTTCTATTATTCCTGAATTGAAAATTAAGCCACCGAAGGGAGTAATTCATAAATCGACATATAATCCTAGAGAAAGAGATGCACAAAATTATAATATAGTTGAATATTTGTCTCAATCCCCTTCAGCTATGTCTGCTCTTGAGGTATTACAAAATTTTCCCTCCTAGAAGCAGGCTTTATTGTCGGTCATTTGTGGAATTGATCCAACTGATTCTAATCTTGTCGTCTTTAATCATACAGGCTATGTGCCTCAACTACCAATAGAATTGGCATTCTCCATCCAAGTAAATGTCCTCAATCACCTTGTTCATTGCACTATTATTGATGAGGGAGCATCTACGTGCATTGTGTCTCTAAACTGTTGGAAATCACCTGGCTCGCCGTGATTATCACAATCATCAACAACGTTGAATGATTTTGATGGAAGAACATATAAACCTTGTGGTATTATCAATAACTTGCAAGTTTGAATTAGGGGGAAAGACAGTAAGTATTGATGTTGAGGTTGTTGACAGACTCCTTGACTATAATATTTTACTCGGAAGACCATGGGTATATGTGATGACTGCAATTGTTTGTACATATTTTAGAATGGTTTCCTTTCCTCATAAAGGTACTATTACAGTCATTAATAAATTATCCTTTTTTTCCTCCGCTTTGTAGGAAACTGGAAGCGTTCCATATGTTCACTTACCCCAACTAGAAATCCAGAACATTTGTGTAGGACTCTTGAAGGATTCCACCCTTATGGGAACCTTTGCATTACCACCGCCCTTGACGTCTGGAGAAATTGCAAGCATAGAGACATGCTATATGATCTCTTCCACTCCATATGTCTTAAGGAAGAGTACGAGTGATTCTGAAATTTCTATGTTGGATGATGTTTTACCGCTCAGCCCTATTGAGCTACAATAGCAATCAATCTATTTGGCTTGGGCGACAAATCCGAAATCAGCATTGCTGAGTGTTTGGGTTGATTGTTCATTAGATTTTGGTACTCCATCTGATCCATTTTCCTCAAAAATTTTGACAGATGAAAATATTTTGGAAGCTATGATGACAGAAGGAGAACCATGGGAAGATTATCATCATCGTTCCCATCTTCTAGATTATGAAGAAAATAATCTTAGTGAACTATATCACCCATCCATTCAAAATTTCTTTTCAAATTATTTTCCGATTAATGCAATTGAATCTGAGCGAAACTTATCAAATATTGAATAAATGATCTTTATCAATATCTCGACTAAACCTGGCATTGTAGAAAATATTCATGTCAGTGTATATTGTTCTCCATCAGAACTCGATTCATATCGCTCTCTTTTTCATGAATTTCGTGACGTATTTGCTTGGTCTTATGAGGAAATGCTAGGCATAGATACTAGTATAGTTGAACGCACTATTAATATGTATCCTGATGTCAAACTGGTACGTCAATGGCTTCATCCTATTCATTTGAAGAAAGAAGCTTCCATAAAAACAGAAGTTGAAAAAATTTTGCGTGATGGTTTCATTTACCCTGTTTCGCTCACTGAGTGGGTTTCCAATATCGTTCCTGTTATGAAAAAACAAGAGATCATTAGATTTTGCATCGATTATCGGGATGTTAATTAGGCTTGTCCAAAAGACAACTATCCTACACCCTTTATCGACCCGGTTATTGACGATTGTGCTGGATGCGAAATATTTTCTTTCACAGATGGATTTTCCGACTAAAATAAAATCAATATCTACCTAGATGACCAACATAAGACAACATTCATCTATCCCTAGGGCACATTCGCATATCTAAAACTTTCGTTTGGTTCAAAGAACACTGGGGAAAATTTTTAGAGAGAAATGGATTATGATTTCAATTACATCAAGGACATTGTTCAACCATATCTAGATGATTTACTAGTGCATTCACGAAAACAGACTGATCACCCGGTGCATTTGAGAGCCATTTTCTTACTCTGCTGACACTACAAGATACGCCTCAATCCGCACAAATGTGTGTTTTGTGTTGTATCTAGTCAATTGCTCAGATTTGTAGTCTCAAAAGAAGGAATTCGAATAGACCCACTAAAGGTACAGGCCATTCTTGATTTTCCTGCACCCTCAAACTTACTTCAGATACAAAAACTTCAAGGAAAGGCTAACTTCTTGAGAAGGTTCATACCAAACTACACTGAAATGGCTAAAGGATTTACTCGATTATTGAAAAAGGGGGTTCCCTTTTATTGGGAACAAGTTACGCAAGCTTCTTTTGATGCTATCAAGGACCATCTTGTCCAAGCATCATGAATGTATCCTCCAAATTATCAAAATGATTATTTCCTATATATTGTCACAGCTGAAACGACCATCGCTATGGTTTTGGTCCAAGTAGAAGATGGAATTCAAAATCTAATCTATTATTTGAGTCATAATATCAATGATACAAAAGTCAAGTACTAGTACATGGAAAATCTTGCCCTGGCAGCCGTTCAAGCTGTCCAAATATTTCGCCATTATATCCTGCTCCGAAAAACAAAAATAGTTTCAGATTGCAACCCCATGACTTACATCTTATCACAACAATTGCTGGGGGGAAAATATTCAAAATGGATCATCATTTTGCAGGAATTTGATTTGGAATTCATCAAATCCAAGTCAAAGAAGTCTTTAGTTTTGGCTAAGCTTCTCTGTGACCTTCCTTCTGATAGTACTGCAACTACGTCAGAACCATCTATTCCAGACGTGCTCTATTTCTGATTGGATCATCTGATCCTTGGTATGGGGATTTCATTATTTATCTCCAAAACCAATATTTTCGACCTAATACCTCTCTCTCTGATAAGAGACATATTCGATACCAAGAAAAAGATTATCTGATCGTCGGCGATACACTTTATCGTCGTGGTGTCGATACCATTTTAAGGAGGTGCCTCATTCATGAGGAGGCTGAAAAAATGTTAAATGATTGTCATGTTCGGGCTTGTGGTGGACATTTATTTTGTTATGCTACCGCACAGAAGATACTCTGCACCAGTTACTTTTGGCCTACTATTTTTCGAGATTGAATCCTTGCAGTCAGAAGTTGTCATGCATGCCAGATTTATGATCATAAAATCTGCAAATCGTCTGCGCCAATGAATCCTGTTCTCTCTGCTAGACCATTTACGAAATGGGGTATCGATTTCATGACCTGTAACCCTCCTTTGTTGAAGGGGCATGGTTATATTATTGTCACAATCGACTATTTTACCAAATGGGCCGAAGGGATGCCTACATTCAACAACACAGGACAAACAACTGCATTGTTTTTCTTCAACCATGTTATTGCACAGTTTGGGGTCCCACAGGCTATAGTTACGAATCATGGAAAGCATTTTCAAAACCATATGATGTCTGAATTGACAACGAAGTTAGGATTGTCACATGATAATTATACTCCTTATTATCTACAATCGAATGGACAAGTTGAGGCTATTAACAAAATTCTAAAACGAATGTTTCAATGAATGATAGGAGTATGTAAAAGGAACTGGCACTTGATCTTGTAATCTGCCTTGTGGGCGTATTGAACCTTGATGAGAAACACTACTGAATTTAATGATTTTCAATTGGTGTATGGTCTGGAAGCTATCTTACCAATCCAATGCAAAATATCATTGGTTAAACTCGCGATAGACTTGTTACCTGACACCTCTGAAGAAGAAGTGCATCTCCTTAACCTCATCCATCTAGATGAAACGTGTCATGAAGCCCAATTAGCCAACGAAGTGCATAAGAGACATATAAAGGCACATTACGAAAAAAATTTCCAGCTTCACATCTACTCAGAGGGAGACTTGGCCCTTCTTTATGACCAGGAAGCTGATAAAATAGGTACAAGGAAATTTGAGACATTATGGCATGGTCCCTACATTGTCAAAAGAGTTCTTGCTAAAGGTGCCTACGAGTTAGTTGATTACGATGGGATTCCATTAGCGCAGCCTATAAATGGGTTGTATCTTAAACGTTACTATGCTTAATCCTGAGCGTACTAATTTTTTGTATTATATTGTTTATATACTTTGATTTGCATTCACTATCTTAATTTGATTTTTAGAGTTTTCTTGACGTTAGTAATCTGCTTTACATTTTATGGCAGATGTCTAAATATTTGGGACCATTTGTTGGATATGCTGATGGTGCTAGTCGTAGTACACAAAATCTATCCTCTGCAGCGTGGGCCATTTTCGCTCCGAGCAACGAGTTAGTGAGTTTTCAAGGAATTTTTATTAGCAGATCGACAAACAATATCACTGAGTATAGCACATTGATCGAAATTCTCTCTAATGCCATTTCATTTGGTATTAACCGCATAATCATAAGGTTAGACTCACTGTTGGAAATATTGCCATTGATGGCAAAGGATATGGCAAAGGAAATAGAGCTGCAGTATCAGTCAAGGAAACAGGGACAAAGAGGTTAGAAATCTTGTGTATGATTGAGTTCTGGTGATACTCTGTCCCTATGCATGCACGAGAATGTTTGACTCTACAGTTATGTACTCCATCCCTGTGTTAATTTATATATCTACTATATGTACTTCAGTCACAGAATTTGCATAATGGATGGGATTAATGATGCTCTGGTTCTGTAAGTTGTTCGATGAACCAATGTTAATACGATATCGGGTTGACGGTACAGTGAGCCATGAACGTGCTTTGTATATACCGGACACATTATATATATATAACCGAAGGAAGAATACTTAAATCAAAGTTTTTCTTTAGATATGGCGCAGTTAATAAATAAGTGGAACCTTGGTTAATTACACATAAAGGGTAGAATTCATATATATATATACATGCTAACGGAACCTGGAGTGGAGAACAAAACCGAGACCAAAAGGAACAGTGACGACGGGTTGGAGCGAAACCGTGGGTTCTTTCGCACCGCCTTTCGTCGATACGTGGTATTTCGTGGATTGGCAGCAATTCCATAGAGGTGTTGACACGCGTCCCTGCAAAACCGCCAATCGCACGATAACGATAGTCCATCGCACGTTAACAATAGACCCAGGACGACCAGCGAAATTGCTTTTGTGCCGTCGATCTAAAAAGAAGCCATCGGACGGTGATCGCTTGATGAAGAAGCACAGATGATAATGAAGATGCACAATGAATAACGCAAGTACGACGTTCCATCGCGCGTTATTACTCGTGGAAGTTGCCCAAGCGAAATCCGTCGATCTTGGAGGCTTGCGATCCAACGGTGATCGGGCACTGGACTTGCGCGAAGTTTATTTTGGTACGGAGGGGCACAAATAGCGCACCAGATATTGAGATGAATGGCAGAGATTGAGTGCGGGGGCACAAATAGCACACCAGATATCGAGACAAGTGGCTCTGCACTTGACCAAGAAATCAATCGCTGACCGTAGATCAAGGGTGGAGAATTACTACGAGGGCACTGCATGCCAAGTCAGCATCAACTGTTTGGTGCCTCCGCAGGGACCCACAGAGGGGTTATAGTTGTAAAATTTGAACCTTTTGTTATGAAGTGTGAAGGAAATCCCTCGAATGGAAATAATATTATATGGTTGTTCCGCTGCGGAACTCACCACATCAACAAGACACTTGCATATGGAAAAGCGTTGGATATTTTTTTTATATAAAATCTGAAGGGTTAAACTCTGGGTTAAAGGCTTGGTGCACATAGATAATTTGAATTTCCTTTTTTGAATAATATAAATTAAAAAGAAATCGAAGAGCCCCAGGGGATAAATTAAAGGGAATACTGACAAAGGAATACCATTAGCAGTTGAGTGGTTTTCGACTCATGGTATTGAGAAAGGCGAGAACTATATAAAGGAAAAAGATCATTATTCGAAAAAAATGAAGGTTGTAGGGTTGACAAAAGAAGGAATTTCTCTAAGGAAGATCTATATGGACATACGACGTGCTTAATTGATAATTCTGAGTCCATGATGCGCCCATCGAGATATTGATCTAAAGGTGATGAGTCTTGATATTATTCAACAGAAGAAACGATGAAGAGATAGCATACACAGAAGGATAAACGGGATGTTGAATGCATATATTCTCAAAGTCTGGATTACTTCTGATGTTTGGGTTACAACGGCCTCACTGTTCTGTTAGGAAGAATTGGGAAAAATATGTTTGTTGATAATTGAATAAAGGGTTGCATCTTCAGGGGGTTGAAGCTCCCTTCCAGGAAAGGCTGGTAAACGAGAGAAGGTTGTAGCCTTCTGCAGGTGGGTGCCTGCGTGCTGGTATGAGTCTGCACCAGCATATATTGTAAGAAGTTTTCTCTATAATAAGATATTGAAGACTGAGATTACAGCAGCGATGGTTTTCTCCCGAATTGGGTTTCCACCTTAAATCCTGGTGTCCATATGTGTTGTTCATGGTTAATGGTTTTTTTTGTTATTTCTATTCATGCTTAATGCTTATCTGATGCAATTCTCTAAGTAAAGACATAATAATATATCTGGACATACATGTTGAATGCAGTACTGTAACATATGGTTTTGAAGAGAAAGGAAAGAAAAATTGTTCAATCTAAAATACTGATTCACCCCCCCCCCCTTCTCAGTAATTTTCCCAGCAATTGGTATCAGAGAAGGTCCTTCTGAAAAGCTTAGCCGCTAGAAGGAAGATCAGTCAAGATGAGCAATCAAGATGGAACAACTTCTATCAGGCCTCCACTCTTCAACGGAAACAACTTAATCTTTTGGAAAACAAGGATGAGGTCCTATCTTCAGTCTCTAGGAGCACATGTATGGGCTATAGTTGAAGGAGGATATCAATATCCAGCCATAGTACCAACAAATCCAATGGAAAGAAAAAATTATGAAACAAATGCAAAGGCAGTCAATGCTCTATTGGGAAGTCTAACTGAAGAAGAATTTGTCAAAGTCATGCAACTGAATACAACAAAGGCGATATGGGACAAAATCATTCTAAGCTATGAAGGTGATGAAAAGGTAAAAAGTGCTAAACTTCAAACACTCAAAATTCAATATGAGAATCTAAAAATGCCTAATGAAGAAAGCATTGCAAATTTCTTTCTACGTGTTGATGATATTGTAAATAGCATGAGAAATTTGGGAGAAACAATAACTGAATCTACTTTGGTTAAGAAAATTTTAAGATCTCTAATAGTAAAATTTGAGTCAAAAGTTTCAGCTCTTGAAGAAAAGCAGGATCTTCAAAATCTTACTGTGGTACAACTTCATGGCATACTAACTGCATATGAAATGAGAAGAGGAGGACCACTTGAATTCAAAGAAGAAGTCTTTAAAACTTCTACAAAAGGGAAGGAAGTACAAATAATAGAAGGATCAGGATATATCTCAGAGGAAGATGAGATAAAATTCGTAAAGAAACTTCAACTCGGCACAGGATGGTTCAGAGGTAAGCTTCCTTTCAAATGTTTTGATTGTGGAAGAGTTGGTCATTATGCTGCTAAGTGTCCTTATAAAGAAACTCATAAAAAGGGGAAGGAAGTAGCAAGAAGGAATAAAAATCATTTTAGCTCTAGAAAGAGTTTCTATACTCATGAAGATAGTGATGGGTTATCTGATAGTGAGGAAGAATGTGAACAAGATCTTAGACTTCTCATGGCATTTGAAAAAGAATCCAGAGAAGAAAAGGATACTTTTGTGGATGCTCTAGAAGACAGTGATTTTTTTGATGAATACAATAAACTCAAAATCTGCCTAGAAGAGAGTAAAATAATCATAGAAACTCCGAAAAATCAGCTTGAAGAAAAGGAGAAGCACAATGAGAAATTAGAGTGTGAAGTAGTAAGTCTAAGAAAAGAAATTGAGAAAGTAAAGACTCTGAATCTTAGATTTGCTAAAGGATATGAAACCTTAGATGAAATTATCAAGGTACAATGTTCTCCTCTTATAAAGATAGGACTTGGATATACTGGAGAATCTTCTCAGCCTTCAGCACCAAATTATCTAAAAGCAGTTACAGCTGGTTTACAATATGTTGCCACTCAGCAAGGGAATAAATAATATTTACAAGTAAAGCATGATCATCTCAATTCAAAGAACTCTAACAGGAATGTCTTTCATGGAAACACCAATCAACAAGTAAATTCATATAGAAGATTTTATGATCGCAGAAATTTCTTCTTCAATGGACAATGCTTCTCATGTCACAATTTTGGTCATAAAGTTGTTCAATGTGTTGCATATAAAACCTTCATGACAAGAGAAGCAAGAAAGAAAAGGATTGATATTGAAACAAAGAAGAATACTTATAACAAATTTTCTCCTCTTCAAAATGAAGTTGAATGTGCTTACTGCAATAACTTTGGCCATGAAGAATCTGAATGCAGGAGCAAAGTGTAGCTAAAAGAACATGTTCCTTCAAGCTCCAAAGTATGGAAAAAGAAGGAATTACAGGTTGAAAATTGTGGCATAGAGTTATTTGCAGAAGATGAAGAAAACCAATGGTACATTGATAGTGGATGCTCAATACACATGACAGGTGATAAAGACAAACTTCTTGCATATAGTGCTCTAGAAAAGATAAAGAAGGTTACATTTGGAAATGATACTCCTGTGGTCATTAAAGGAAAAGGGTCTGTTTTTCTAAAAGAAAATGTGAAAGCTAATGAAGTCATGTATGTGGATGGATTAAGGCATAACCTGTTAAGTGTAAGTCGAATGTGTGATCAAGGAACTGAAGTTGTCTTTAGTTCAAAAGAATGTGTGGTTCATGATCTTGATACAAGTAAAGCAATTATAAAAGGGAAAAGAACTCCAAACAACCTATATATATTGAAGAACTGCAAAGAACAATGCTATTTGAGTAAATCTTTAGAAAATTGGTTGTGGCATAGAAGGTTGGGGCATCTGAGCTTCTCCCAAATCAACAAATCAAGCAGACTTAAAGATGTTCGTGATCTTCCCAATATTTCTCTACCTGAAAATATCATATGTAAATCCTGCCAATTCGGTAAGAAAACTAGAGTACAATTTAATGCCAAGGAAGGATCATCAAGCAAGCCTCTTGAAATCATCCATACAGACATATGTGGACCTATGAGGAAAAAGTCACCATGTGGTGAAGAATACTATATCTTATTCATTGATGACTTTTCTAGAATGTGTTGGATTGGGTTGCTTAAACAAAAATATGAAGCATTTGAGAAATTTCAGATCTTCAAAGCACTAGTTGAGAATGAATTAGATCTAAAAATAAAGTGTATCAGATTTGATCGAGGAGGAGAATATACATCCAATGAATTTCTTGAATTTTGTGAACAACATGGCATAAAAAGACAGTTTTCTGTAGCTGGCACTCCACAACAAAATGGTGTTGCAGAAAGAATGAATATAACAGTTCAACAAATGGCTAGAGTTATGTTGGATGATTCCGGAACACCTGACACTTTTTGGGGAGAAGTAGCACATACAGCAGTAAACATTCTCAACAAGGCACATGTTCGTATAAATAGTGATAAAACTCCACATGAACTCTGGTATGGTAACCGTCCCACTATAAAACATTTTAGAATTTTTGGAAGCAAATGCTTCGTCAAGAATAATGATGAAAAACTTGGCAAGTTTGAACCCAGAGCAGATGAAGGGATATTTCTTGGATACTCGTCTAGGAGTAGGGCCTATAAATGTTACAATAAAAGACTTCGGAAGATTTTTGAATGTATTGATGTTGTTATTGATGAGTCTTCTGGAGCTCCAAAAGAAGAAAAGAAAACTACAGATGAAGATGATGATGACACATATCCTTCTATATCAAATAGTAATGATACAAATAGTGAACCCAGTGAAGAACCCGAAGATAGTTTGTCTGAAAAGGCTCCCTCTAGATATGTTCAAAAGAATCATCCAGAATCTCAAATTTTGGGAGAAAAGGGATCAGGTGTACAAACAAGAAGAACTCTTATGGGATCTTCTAGCAATTTGGCATTTCTGTCCACTACTGAACCTCACAGTGTTAATCAAGCTAGCAAAGATGACTGTTGGATTCAAGCCATGAATGAAGAGCTTGATCAAATTGAAAAAAATCATACTTGGGAATTAGTACTAAGACCTCATGACAAAAATGTCATTGGAACTAAATGGATATTCAAAAACAAGTTAAATGAGAATGGGGATGTTATAAGAAATAAAGCTAGACTTGTTTGCAAGGGGTATTCTCAACAAGAAGGCATAGAATTTGAAGAAACTTTTGCTCCTGTAGCTAGACTTGAAGCCATAAGAATGTTTCTTACTTTTCAGTTTCTCCATGAAATCAAGGTCTACTAAACGACATGTCTCTTTCCAATATGAGACCTAGTAGTTAGAGTTACAGGTCATCAATGATTAATCAGGTTGACATGGAAATCACTATAGAGACTTAAAAGGCTTCAAATATGGTCTCATCACAGAGATGAACCCTGTCACTTATTGTAAAATATTCTTCACTGCACAGTGATTTCAACTGTTGAGAAACTTATACACAAAAACTGAAAATGAAAAACTGTTGATTGTGGTTGTATATGTTGATGATATCATCTTTGGAAGTAATAAAGAGTCTATGAGTCAGAAATTTGCTTCTAATATGCAACAAGAATTTGAAATGTCTTTGCTTGGGGAACTAACATTCTTTCCTGGCTTGCAAGTGCAACAAGCAACAGATGGAATATTCTTATCACAAGAAAAATACCTCAAGCAAATCCTGAAGAAGTATGGCATGGAAGATTTCAAACCTGTAAGTACACCTATGATAACCGGATGTAATCTCAGTTCTAATGATGATTCCCCCATAGTGAATCAACCAGAATACAGATATATGATAGGAAGTCTACTCTATCTCATTGGGACAAGACCAGACATCATGCATGTTGTTGGGATTTTTGGAAGATTCCAAGCTAATCCAAAAGAGTCTCATCTTCAGGCTGTGAAAATAATATTCAAATATCTATAAGGAACTCAACACTTTGGACTATGGTATCCAAAGAATGCTGATCTTACTCTTCATGCATACACTGATGCAGATTGGGCTGGAAGTGTTGATGATCACAAAAGCACTAGTGGTGGTGCATTCTATATGGGGCCCCAGTTAGTATCTTGGTTCAGCAAGAAGAAAAGCTCCATTGCCTTATCTACAGCAGAAGCAGAATATGTGGCTGCAGCGTCATGTTGCACTCAACTTCTTTGGATGATGCAAACCCTACAAGATTTTCAAATCAAATGTTCACCCCCTATCTCCATTATGTGTGATAATAAAAGTGCCATCAGTATCTCAAAGAATCCTGTTATGCATTCCAAGACCAAGCACATTCCCATCAAATATCACTTCTTACGAGAACAAGTGCTCAAGCAAAAGGTGAAATTAGAATATGTTTCCTCCAAAGAACAAGTTTCAGATATATTTACCAAACCTTTACCCAGGGAAGCATTCCAATATCTCAGATAGAAACTGGGAGTAGTCTCTGCCATGCAGAGGATTAGGTCTACTTAATTACCGAAGAATAAATTGGTTGTAAGGTGTTGTTGGGCACCTCTATTTGCACAATCTAAGGGGGAGCATTGGTCATATGAAAAGGTAGCATGATCTTAGGGGGAGCATGGCCTTTGAAATTGATGTCAAAGGGGGAGGAAAAGCAACAAAGGGCTTCTATAAGACAATCAACGGAAGAATATTGCCATCAATGCCAAAGGGGGAGATTGTTGGAAATATTGTCATTGATGGCAAAGGATATGGCAAAGGAAATAGAGCTGCAGTATCAGTCAAGGAAACAGGGACAAAGAGGTTAGAAATCCTGTGTATGATTGAGTTCCGGTGATACTCTGTCCCTGTGCATGCGCGAGAATGTTTGACTCTACAGTTATGTACTTCGTCCTTGTGTTAATTTATATATCTACTGTATGTACTTCAGTCACGGAATCTTCATAATGGATGGGATTAATGATGCTCTGGTTCTGTAAGTTGTTCGAAGAACCAATGTTAATACGATATCGGGTTGATGGTACAGTGAGCCACGGACGCGCTCTGTATATACATGGCACATTATATATATATATATATATATATATATATATATATATAGATAGATATAACCGGAGGAAGAATACTTAAATCAAAGTTTTCTTGATATGGCGGCAGCTTAATAAATAAGCGGAACTCTTGCTACTTATACAAAGGGTGTAATTCATATATATATACACGCAAATGGAACCTGGAGTGGAGAACGGAAACGAGACCAAAAGGAACAGTGACGACGGGTTGGAGCAAAACCGTGGGTTCTTTCGCACCACCTTTCATCGATACGTGGTATTTCGCGGATTAGCAGCGATTCCATAGAGGTGTTGACATGCGTCCCTGCAAAACCGCCAATCGCACGATAACGATAGTCCATCGACGTTAACAATCGACCCAGGATGGCCAACGAAATTGCTTTTGCGCCGTCGATCTAAAAAGAATCCATCGGACGATGATCGCTTGATGAAGAAGCGAGGACGATAATGAAGATGCACGAAGAATAATGCAAGTACGACGTGCCATCGCGTGTTATTCCTCGTGGATGTTGCCCAAGCGAAATCTATCGATCTTGGAGGCTCGTGATCCAACGGTGATCGAGCACTGGACTTGCGCGAAGTTTATTTTGGTACGGAGGGGCACAACTAGCACACCGGATATCGAGATGAATGGCGAAGATTGAGTGTGGGGGCACAACTAGCACACCAGATATCGAGACAAGTGGCTCCACAGTTGACCAGGAAGTCAAGCGCTGACCATAGATCAACGGTGGAGAATTACTACGGGGGCACTGCATGCCAAGTCAGCATCAACCGTTTGGTGCCTCCGCAGGGACCCACAGAGGGTTATAGTTATAAAATTCGAACCTTTTGTTATGAAGTGTGAAGGAAATCCCTCGAATTGAAATAATATTATATGGTTGTTCCGCTGTAGAACTCACCACATCAACAAGACACTTGCATATGGAAAAGCATTGGATATTTTTTTTATATAAAATCCGAAGGGTTAAACTCTGGGTTAAATGCTTGGCGCACATAGATAATTTTAATTTCCTCGTTTGAATAAAATAAATTAAAAAGAAATCGAAGAGCCCCAAGGGATAAAATAAAGGGAATACAGACAAAGGAATACCTTTAGAGGTTGAGTGGTTTTAGACTCATGGTATTGAGAAAGGTGAGAACTATATAAAGGACAAAGATCATTATTCGAAAAAAATGAAGGTTGTAGGGTTGACAAAAGAAGGAATTTCTCTAAGGAAGATCTATATGGACAGACGACGTGCTTAATTGATGATTCTGAGTCCATGATGCGCCCATCGAGATATTGATCTAAAGGTGATGAGTCTTGAGAGTATTCAACAGAAGAAACGATGAAGAGCTAGCATACACAGAAGGATACACGGGATGTTGAATGCATATATTCTCGAAGTCTGGATTACTTCTGATGTTTGGGTTACAACGGACTCACTGTTTTGTTAGGAAGAATTGGGCAAAATATGTTTGTTGATAATTGAATAAAGGGTTTCATCTTCAGGGGGTTGAAGCTCCCTTCCAGGAAAGGCTGGTAAACGAGAGAAGGTTGTAGCCTTCTGCAGATGGGTGCCTGCGTGCTAGTATGAGTCTGCACCAACATATATTGTAAGAAGTTTTCTCTATAATAAAATATTGAAGACTGAGATTACAGAAGCGGTGGTTTTCTCCTGAATTGGGTTTCCACCTTAAATCCCGGTGTCCATATGTGTTGTTCATGGTTAATGGTTTGTTCTGTTATTTCTGTTCATGCTTAATTATTATCTGATGCAATTCTCTAAGTAAAGACATAATAAGATATTTGGACATACATGTTGAATGCAGTACTATAACATATGGTTTTGAAGAGAAAGGAAAGAAAAATTGTTCGGCCTAAAATACTGATTCACGCCCCCCTCTCAGTATTTTTCCCAACACTCACAACTCGTGGTATTACAACTTACTAGTGTTTATACTATTAGAAATCCGACACTTCTTAGATTGTTCCTAAGAGTTTGGCTTTTGGAGAGACATTTGGATTTTTTTCAATATCAACACATTTCCAGAAATATGAACACTTTAACTGATTCATTAGCTAATCAAGTTTTAGATAGAAATTTGCGACATAGGTAAGGAAAAAATTCACATCATTGAATAGGATTGCGTATTAAACATATGAAAAACTCTGAAAATGTATAGATAGATAGTTATAGGTTTTTTACAAAAATTGTGCCCAAGAAATTTTGGTCATTTGACCTCAAAATGTATGCAAAAATTCATAAGTAAACTAGTGATGCTCATGATAGCATGCTATAGATATAGCAATCTTATGGAGCAAGCACATCCAATGGTTAGGAACCCCAATTGTGTGTCGCTGAAGTCACATGGGAAGCTCTTCGATCCGGCAATCCGAAATCCTGAAGGTAAACCTTTCTATGTGTTGCTGGAGCTCAGAAAGAGTCTCAGCCATATTAAGGTCCTGAAGGACTGCTCTCCCGATAGCCCTCTCTGCTGGCGCATTAGCTTTGTGCTCTGGTTCCTCTACTGGTTGAATGCGACCGATATCTACATTACATTAAAACATTTTTTTTAGTCTTGGAAAGAAATCAAAACAAAAAAAAATTTGTATAAACCTTATAAAAATCAAAAAACATGGTCAAATCAATCTTACCTATTGCACCCCACTGAGCGCCTTCTGGTAAAACTAGATCTAGATCTCCTCGAAATTCGAAGCCTGCATATGCATACTCATTGATGGCGATGATCTGTCACCTAAACCAGGTGAAGAATGCAGTCAAGAACACAATGGTCGATTGGCCTGAATGTCGACCCATGAGTTCTACCCATATCTGTGTTCGAGGATCTCTAGGACTAGATATATCCAATGTTACATGTTGTGGTTGCATCAATGGAATCTGTTCCAAAGTGAAGGAGATAAGGATGGAGCCGTAACTGAAATTTCTCTTCCTTCCTCCCTTTGCTTTATTCAATTGTTCATTTATCTGAGATAGAACAGCTTCAGACCAGTTGAAAACTGTTGGCTCTAAACATTCCAGTGCATACTGCATATATGATATGTTTGCTACATGGAGTGTAACAGTACTGGCAAGTTTAGTGATCGTGAAAAGGATGGTTCTCAGAGGCAAATCCCTGACATCATGGATGTTTATTTTTCCATATTTGCTAGGTTCTGACCCCGGATAGCAATACTACATAACATAATCCCTCACCGTTTCTCCTCCAACGGTAGATCCTGTGAGTGCAATGGCCAAACCTCTCCTTGACAAACCTGTGAGAAAATACACATCCTCAAATGTTATGGGCAGCACTTGAGTTTTTATGTGAAATGCCTCTATCATTGGATTCCATGATTGAAAAAGGAAATCCAAGAGTTCTATCTATTGCCTCATTCCCAATAATTTAAAGTACTTAAGCAGCCCGTAATCCCTTAAAGCTCTTACAGTACCCATATCATTCAAGGCAATCATATATTGTTCTTCATTTTCTCTTTCTCTCCATGTAATCATAATTATTATCTAATGGAAACCAAAAAATAAACCACAGATCCATTAGATACCACTCATTGAAAAAAACTAGGCAAATTTTGAGCACATCTTGAAAATAAAAAACTTGAACTGCGCCCAACACACTCCCTAGCTTGAGACAGTGTGTTGCATATGCAGGTACCCTTCACTATACCTACTATGCAACATAGGTTTCGATGTACAAGGGTGCGTTGCGCTCATTTTGGGAAAAATTTCCCCTAGGGGCCTCAAAACCATAAAAATTTGCAAATAATGGAAATGAAATGACTAATGAAAGAAAGAGGAGGTTTTTACTACTGACCTAGATCAGACGGCGATGAAATCCGTCCACAGAAACGACCGCAATCAACGACTGAAGTTCAGGGGAAAAATCAGGTTCAGAGCTCCAAAATGAAAATGGTAACTATGGAATGCTAAAAATGAATTGTGAAACTGATTTATATAGTCATTTAATTACTTTCAAGTTAAATTTATTGCTATGACTATAGTTTCAAGGAAAATTTTAAGGATGGACGTTTATCTTAAAGTTTAAAAACTTAGCGAATCTTAGTGGTCCCCAATATGTGAACTGTAAAATTTTTAATGTTGTTTTTGTAAAAATATTTAGTTTTATAATCATTCTATATTAGCATATCTAATTTTTTGGCCATTTTAAGGGTAAAATGTTTTTATACTATAAAATTTAGGTGAATCAATTTAAAAAAAAAGGGGAATTGGTGAATCTTCTTTTTGGAAAAAGCATGGAAAATTAGCCCACCTGTGAATATAGCCCCTAAAATTTTCCATGTATAGATTTATTATGTTTTTTATCATGAAGCAGATATTTTTAATCCATTTGATGTTGTTCTGCACAAGAAATACAACTGGCGAATAGATTAGTCATGCAGATTTATTTAAAAGAAGGACTTGACCACAAAGCATACTTTTTCTCCTTATTTTCAAGCTTTGATAGAAACAAAAAAGGATTTGAAGCACACTTTTATCTCTTTTTCGAGCTTCGATAATAGCGAAAAAGGAACCCCTGGAGTCTTCTTTCAGCTCTTTTCAGACTCTAATAATGTGAAAATATTGCCGAGCACTTTCCATTTCAAGCTCGTTAAAGTAAATGAATTGATATATACTCAGTATAAGTTTAACCCTTTTCTGGACTGAGATGGATTATTTACAAAAAAGGAATACCTAGGTTAAACGTGACCAAAGAGGTTCTTTCAGATATTATTTACACTTTTTCAGATCTGAGAGACAAATTTACGAAAATGTACTTCTGGAGTCCTCTTTCATCCTCTTTTTCAGACTCTCTAAACATGAAAAAGGACCAGGCTATCACTGTCGTTAAGCTCGTTAAAACATAAAATAGCGTTGGGCTTGTCAATCATGGCAAGAATAGAGTTTCATTCATTGCTAGACTCGTTAAATTATTAAATAATGATACTTCATTATTTATTCGCCCAAAGGGTTGAATTATAGATCAAGAAAATGTTATCCTCCTCAAGCTTGTTAAAAAATAAAGAGGTACTGGTCGAAAAATGACCGGGGAGAATTTGGGAAAGGAAAGTAATGTTTATTTTTGGTAGCTAGTCACTCTTGAACATGACACTTCTTTCACTCCATGTCCATGACTGTTTGGGTTGGGTAATCATCTTGACGGTTCATTCACACCTATGGTTCATCATACCTTCACTTCGGTTTTGGGTCAATGCTGCCAACTCATCACAGTGTCGCCAATATTTTCAAGAGAAGTCATCCAGTGATTTAGAACTGATCCATCTGCAATACTCAAAAACCTTCATTTTCATGACCATCATCCATGAAAATTGCTATATCAAGTCATACCCTTGTCTCCGAAATCAGTAACTCCAGTTTTGCAATAAGGTTACTTCCTGCCAATTATAAATCAATATCCAGGAAGTTCACTTAGAAACATCAGATTCCAGTACCATGAGGCTTGTTACAGCATTGACAAGATCCTCACTTCCAGACTTTTGACCAAAAAAATTTTTTTGGCGTTCGACATCAAATCATCTATTCACGCCTTACGAAATGTACTGTAGTACCTTGAGGGCCATTTTCATTAATGGTGGTTATCCCGCATTTGTTAACATCATTAATTATTAGCTGGTAATCAAACAATGTCTTTCCATGTTCAACAACAAATCATATATTCGCATGGCTAGACTTGTACCCAAATGTTCGAGTGAATGAGATAAGAAGACCCCCGATCTAGTTTCATCCATCCGGGCTACGATTTTAGGATTGTTGTACACATCATCTGTATGGTGACCTTACATACAGATTTTCATCCAAACATGGGCCTTTATCTATAGGCAATGTCTGCATCTGGGCAACATTGCAATGTAGATGACTTTCTAAATTATGTACATGTTATTGGATTGTTTTATGTGCTGACTATGGGAATGCCTACCCTTAGCAATTATGATCAATAGAGGATTTATCATGATGTAATGTTTTGTACGATTGACGTAGGTGACCGTTCCACTTTGTTTCTAGGTTCATCATAGTGTAAAGCATCTCAATAAAATGTTCTTATTATTTGGATCTCGTGATTTAGGGGGAAATTGTTATAGGTCAATTTGGGCACCATTCCCAATGACCTGGTTAACCGAGCATCATCTCCAGGACCGATGATAAAAGGGTCTATCATTCCCAATCATCTCAGTTGCTATATGCCCTAAAACATGAAACAACATGAATCAAACAAATGACTTTCATCAAAGCAAGGCTTTTCCATGGTTTGAAGATTATTATTAAACATGTAGGAGCTCACCAACGCAGGCTCTAAGGGGCCTAAGTGTGTTGCATATGTAGGTAGCCCCATTCAGGGCTGCTCTACAAAGCACTTCCTGACATTCAAAGGTGCGTTGGTCACATTGGGAGCGAAATTCTCATTGTTCCGGAAGCTCCACTTGGACAGTGTCATATAGAAGGGTTCACATGTGTCATGCTTCGGATCCAATTGTCCATTTGACATCTACATGATTGGAAAACATGTCTTGCCTATTTTTGGAATGAAATTTATTGCAGAAAAACCTATAGATCATCTATAAATTGAACACAAATATGAGTGTTCAAGGGGGAAGAATTTGAGTAGAGAAATGCTGAAGAATTTTTAGTAGAGAGTTTGATTTGTGGAGCTACTAGTGGAGAGACTTATGATGTGATGAGACTAGGGAACTTTTCTGGAAGGTCACGATGAATCAGTCACTAGGCTGTTACCTCTCCTTCTATCATCAATAAAGAGTACTTCTTGTTTTTCCCTACATGCATCTATGTTTACATTGATTTTCCATGTTTTAAAATCTTGGTTGATGAATGTAGTTTACGCTTAAATGATTTGGATAATTAACTTGAATAGATATCTAGATTATTGTATCTTCTACTACTTCAGTGCTCTTTCTTGCAGAAATCATTTAGCTATTTGAAACTGCTTGAAGTTGAGGCTGTAGTGGAAGCGATAGAAAGGAGCCATTTGGAAGCGACTGAAACAAGTAAGCATCCAATCCTCTTTGTATATCTGTTCTAAGTTAAAGAAATGGTAGTGCAGTCTTTCACCTATTGTTCTAGATTAGACACTGGTCTAGGGAAGCGTTGTTTATCTGTAGATTACTATTCTGGCCCAACACTGCAATTATTCATACTTATGATATTTACCTTTCAAAGCTTAGGGCCTTCTCTCTGGTCTTCAAATTTGTTAGGAAAAACATCCAATCCAATCTAAAATATTCAATGTATATTTACAATTATCAAAGTAAATGAAACTAACTATTTGATATCTCAGGAGAGTAGTAGTGCATCAACATTCTGCCATTTACTGCTCCTTCTGACATCTCTAACCCATCTATTTCTTTTAGAAAGAAAGCATTGTTTCCTCTATAACCATAAATGGCATAAGGTCCTTTCCATAGAAAATCAAATTTTCCATGTTTACCTTTGTCTTCCCTTCTTGAATCCCATTTTAACACTTTATCTCCAATGTAGAAATCATCTTCTTTACTCTTTTTATCAAAACTTTTCTTAATTTTGTCCTTGATAACTTGAGACTTGATATAAAATTCTTCCCTTGTTTGTGGCAAGTGAATAGTTTGATAGATCCTTCTTTGAATGTCATTTGTTTCAACTTGTAACTCTTGGATAATCTTCATCACTGGTACTCCTAAAGAAGATGGAAAAACAATAGCCACTCCATAGACTAGTTGGTAAGGGGAGGTACCAATGGATTTTTTGGTGATAAGTCTATCTACCCATAAGGCATTGACTAATTTTTTATTCCAAGTCTTTTTATTATGTTCAAGTAACTTTTTGATGATGTTTACAAGGATTTTATTTGAAGATTCAGCTAGACCATTACCTTGAGGGTAATATGCAGTAGAGTGGCCTAGGGTAATATGGTATTTATGGAAAAATTCAATCATATTTTTGGATTTGAATGCTGCTGCATTATCAGTAATTATCTTTTGGGGGCATCCAAATCTTGAAAGAATGTTACTTTCTAGGAAGGAGATAATGATAGTATCTGTGGCTTGCCTAGAGGGTATGGCTTCAATCCACTTGGTAAAATAATCAGTGGCTGTCAGGATCCACTTGTGTTGGGCTGATGATTGGGGGTGAATTTATCTAGTGAAGTCGAGACCCCATTGTTGAAATGGAATTTCAGTAGAGATGGGCTTTAAGGGTAGGGGTAACAACTTTTTCTTACCCTCAAAGATTTGGCACTTGTGACAAGAGGTCACATATCTTTTTACATTTGCAAACAAAGTAGGCCAGTAAAAACCAGCTCTCAATATCTTGTCTGTAGTAGTCTTCCAGTAAAGATGTCCTCCATAATCACCTCCATGAAATTCTTCTAGTATTTTTTCAGCTTCTTCTTTTAACAAACAATTTAATAAAATCCCACTATGATCTCTCCAAAAAAGTACATTGTCTAAAATACAAAATCATACTGCCTTTAGCTTTAAAAATATAGCTTTAGTTCTTGACAATCTAGGAGGAGATTGTAAGTTTAGCAATACAAATATAATATCTGCATACCATGGTGAGTCTAAAAAGGCTGCAATGATCTCTGGAGTCGCCATCTTTTCCTGATCATCTACTTGGGCAATAAAATTTATGTCAAGAGAATTACAATTTGGTTCAGCCATGAGTCTAGCTGAACCTTGACCTTCTATTAACTTGGTCGGTTTTATCTCTATTTCATATTTTAAAATAGTGGCAATGCACTTACATCTTCTTCGATCAGGACAATCCTGAGTAAGAATGTCTTTTACTACTGCATTTGGGACATAGGAAATGATGTGAGAATAGAGAATGTAAACTCTGAAGTATTTAATGGTCTTTACCAAAGCTAAGGCTTGTTTCTCCATTATATTATACTTCAAAGATGCATATCTAACTATTCTGCTAAGGAAATCTATGGGTTTTTCATTACCCTAGTCATTTTGCTGCAGTAAAACTGTAGCAATGGTGTGCTTTGAAGCAAATGAAAAAAATGATGAAATCCTTTTAAAAGTCAGGACTTATAAGGACTGGAGTTTTGGTTAAGGTATATTTGATGGATTCAAATGAATGTTTTACCTTAACAATCCATTTAAGAACTGAATCATTTTTAAGAATGTTATTTAGTTCTCTAATTATCTCAGCTAAGTTGGACATGAATCTTCTTAAAAAGTTAATATTACCTAGAAAGGCTTGTAACTCTTTTATGTTTCTTGGTGGACTGGTGTTAAGAATTGCTTCTATCATAGCAGGATCTATTCTGATTCCTTCCTTAGATATTATGTGTTATAGGTCAATTTGGGCACCATTCCCAATGACCTAGTTAACTGGGCATCATCTCCAGGACTGATGATCAAAGGGTCTATCATTCCCTATCATCTTAGTTGCTATATGCCCTAAGAAAGGAAACAACATGAATCAAACAATGAATTTCATCAAAGCAAGGCTTTTCCATGGTTTGAAGCTTATTATTAAACATGTGGGAGATCACCAACACAGGCTCTAAGGGGCCTAAGTGCGTTGCATATGCAGCTAGCCCCATTCAAGGCTACTCTGCAAATCACTTCCCAACATTCAAAGGTGCGTTGGTCACATTGGGAACGAAATTCTCATTGTTCCGGAATCTCCCCTTGGTCAGTGTCTTCTAGAAGGGTTCACAAGTGTCATGCTTTGGATCCAAGTGTCCATTTGATATCTACATGACTGGAAACATGTCTTGCCTATTTTTGGAATGAAATTTATTGCAAAACAACCTAAAGTTCATCTATAAATTTAATATACATCTAAGTGTTCAAGGAGGAAGAATTTGAGTAGAGAAATGCTAGAGAATTTTCAATAGAGAGTTTGATTTGTGGAGCTGCTGGTGGAGAGAATTATTTGTGATGAGACTTGGGAACTTTGCTGGAAGGTCACAATGAATCAGTCACTAGGTTGTAACCTCTCCTTCTATCATCAATAAAGAGTACTTCTTGTTTTTCCCTACATGCATCCATGTTTACTTTTATTTTCCATGTTGTAAGATCTTGGTTGATGAATGTAGTTTATGCTTAACTGATTTGGCTAATTAACTTGAATAGATATCTATATTATTGTATCTTTTGTGGTTTCAGTGCTCTTTCTTGTAGGAAGCATTCCGCTATTTGAAACTGCTTGAAGTTGAGGCTGTAGTGGAAGCAACAAAAAGGAGCCATTTGGAAGTGACTGAAACAAGTAAGCATCCAATCCTCTCTGTATATCTGTTTTGAGTTAGAAAAAAGGGTAGTGAAGTCTTTCACCTGTTGTTCTAGACTAGACACCGGTCTAGGGAAGCGTAGTTTATCCATAGATTACTATTCTGGCCCAACAAACTGGCGACCATACTGTGGAGAATTTCTATTGAATCTTGGTGTTTTAGTCTCTGATCTGCTTTCTAAATCCACCCAGTAGTTTTTTTACATAAATATTAGAAATTTTCAGAGCTTAATTTACAAAATTAGTGAGCCAAACAGTAGCTTTTTATTTTTTTATTGTGCCCAACGCACCCTTGGCCAGGGCACAGTGCTTTACAGAGCACTGTCTCCCTTTTCAGTCTGCGTTGCAGAGTACTGTGTCCCTTTGGAGACTGCGTTGGCTCCTAAAAGGAACAAATCCCCTTGATTCTAACTTTGTATTTTGCTTCAGTCCTATCTGTTGATTTGTTTTGAAAAATTTTAATGCTCTATTTGACAAGTAGCTCTATATATTTCTTCTCCTTTGACTACAAATTTGTTCAATGTTATTTTAAAAAAAAAAAATCATTATTATTGACAAGTTGATTTCAAAGTACTTTTTATGGTGGCATTAAGAATCATTTTCTTTCAAAATAGGAAATTGTCGTAAAATCTTCATTTCCTTGATAGGAGAAATTGTTGTTGAAATCCTTATTTTTCCTTCAAAAGAGAAATTACTGTTTGTATTCTTCATTTCTCGAAAGTAAAAATAATTTTGATTATTGATCTAGTGCACCTAGTTTCTTTTCTGCATTCATAACATTAAAGGAACTAAAAAGAAAAACTTTCATTTGCACGTAGGATTGTGTGTTTTTTGCAAAAGTAACATTAGGAAATCTGCATTTAGTTTGAGATACATTTATTTTTGTTTTTGTTCATTGATTTGTTCGCTCTCAAATTATTTTCTCTCTTCCTTTAGTAGCTAGGTCTTTCATTGAAAAAGATGAAAGTTAAAGTTTTTTTATCATTCTTAGCTTGCATTTTAGGAATTTAATATACATCATTGTGGTGAACCTAAAAGGCAATCTGTTAAGCAATATCAACATAAAATAAATCTTAATTTACTTAACAATGCTTTGGAACATTAATGATAACATTTAGAGGTATAGGCTAGAGACGTGTTACAGCGTCATAAAACATAGCAGTTGTCTTTAAATTGTCTGCGATACATTCCGAGTGTGATGCCTCACTCCACATATGTAAATATATCGTAGCTTGTCCAGGTACTCTCAGGTATATCAGGCAGTGTTACAGTACGATAAGTATAAAGGGGTGCTCTCACTGTGTGGTTTCGCATCAGACAACGCTAATACAGACTTGGGCCTCCACGTACCTTCGGGTATATTTGGGAGGACAAATTTTAGGTGCTATCCATCCATATTGAACCGAGTCGACTGCCTTGAAATTGTGATACACTGAACACAGCATTCGGGGAGATTACCTACCCTTACTTCTTGGTTCGCCAAGAGGTATTCTGCAGTTCACAGTTTCCTGGTAAACCATTTTGCCTAGCATTACCCTCTTTTTGTTTATTTTTCTTGGATAAAATAAATCAATAATTATGGAATAACACAATCCTACCCCCCCCATAATTTGCGTATATTAGCTTTAAAACCACCTTTACTAACGAAAGTTATTTCTGGTAGGCGAAGGTGATCACGATCTGCCAAATCAAGTACATTTCATACCTCTTGCGAAACATCATATTTTAATCCATAGTTAGCTCAAATTGTTTCAACACATCCCGGTTTGTCTACTGTTGTCGAGACAGATTCTTCACTGCTACCCGTGGTCACGATTCATTCAATCGTTGAGACCATTCCTCCCAAACCTGACATTGTTTAACTAGAAGTTGATCTAGATCCCATTGTGCTTTAGGGGCAATTGTTATCAGTCAAACTGGACATCATCCCCAGGACCAATGAAATAGGTTCTATCATCCCCTTATGTTTCTGTTGCTATATTCCCTAAGTGGAGAAAATCTTGATCCCGAAGTTGAACAACCAGAAGTTGTTTCTATATTGGTCACTCCACAATCTATTGTAGTCGTTGAGTCTCCCATATTACATAGTCAACCACCTGAAATATAATTTGGGCCTGACAGCGAAGTTCTTCCACCTGGTTTGATTTTGATTGAAGAAATACCACAAGATGAGACACCATTAACTCCAACTCATTTTCAGTAGGAGCTTTACCTATACAAGTATTTTCCTCAATCACCTTCCTTTGCTTTTGTTGATCTTGTTTCACTTTGAGTTCCTATAGATTCTATAGGGTATACACTAGGTCATTTGACCATGGCTGAGATAACATCCCAGACTAAATCATATATTTCAGCTACGACAGCATCTACTGTTACTTCATCTTCGATGTTTTTTCCATTGATTTCACCCATGTCATCATATGGAATCCTATCTGGTTTCTCTCCTTGGTGGCTGGTGATACCACATATGTTACCCTCATAAATTCCAAAATTCAATGAAAACCTTGGAGAAGACCCGTCAATGCATGTTATAACTTATCATTTATGGTGCTCATCAAACTACTTAAATTATGATTCTGTTAGACTATGCCTTTTCCAACACACACTCACTACTTCAATTGAAAAATGAAGATGGTTCTTTTTTTCTGTGTCAACTTCGTTAAAAAATGAAACAACGTTATGAGGATAATTATTTTTTCTTGTGTTAACCTCGTTAAAAAATGAAACAAGTGCCTTTGAGGAAAGTTTTTTTACTGTGTCAACCTCGCTAAAAAATGAAACAGGTAATGAGCATAGTTATTTTCTTGTGTCAAGCTTGCTAAAAATTGAAACAAATCCTCCCCTATAATGAATCTTCATTCCATCCAGCTATTAGTAACCACTAATCTACTTAGGTGAATGAAATGAAGCTTGGGGGGCACCTACTCTTATAGGGGGCATTCCACATGTGCTCTTGCAGGGGGCATTCAAAACATTATTACTAATTTCACGCAATCAACTACTGAAGTTTGGGGGAAAATTCAAGTTTAGAGCTCCAAAATGTAAATGGTAACTATGGAATGGTAAAAATGAATGGTGAAACTAATTTTATATACTCATTTAATTTTTTTCAAGTTAAATTTATTGCTATGACTACGGTTTTATTATGCTTTTATCATGAAACAGGTATTTTTAATCCATTTGATGTTGTTTTGAACAGGAAATACAACTGATGAACAGATTAGTCGTGCAGATTGATTAAAAGAATGATTTGACCACAAAGCATACTTTTTTTCCTTATTTTTCGAGCTTTGTTAAAAATGAAAAAGGATTTGAAGTGCACTTTTATCTCCTTTTTGAGCTTCGATAACAGCGAAAAAGAAACCCCTAGAGTCTTCTTTCAGCTCTTTTCAGACTTCGATAATGTGAAAACATTATCGAGAACTTGTCATTTCAAGCTCGTTAAAGTAAATGAATTGATATCTACTCAGTATAAGTTTAACCCTTTTTCGGACTGAGATGGATTATTTACAAAAAAGGAATACCTTGGTTAAACATGACCAAAGAGGTTCTTTCAGATATTATTTTAAACTTTTTCGGATCTGAGAGACAAATTTATGAAAAATTACTTTTGGAGTCCTCTTTCGTCCTCTTTTTCAGACTCGCTAAACATGAAAAGGGACCGTGTTACCACTGTCGTTAAGCTCGTTAAAACATAAAATAGTGACGGGCTTGTCAATCATGGCAAGAATCGAGTTTCATTCATCACTAGACTCATTAAATTATTAGATAGTGATACTTCATTCTTTATTCGCCCGAAGGGTTGAATTATAGATCAAGAAAATGTTATCCTCCTCAATCTTGTTAAAAAATAAAGAGGTACTGGTCGAAAAATGACCAGAGAAAAATTGGGAAAAGCAAGTAAAGTTTCTTTTTGTTAGCAAGTCGCTCTTGAACATGACACTTCTTTCACTCCATGTCTGTGACTGTTTGGGTTGGGTAATCATCTTGATGGTTCATTCGCACCTATGGTTCATCATACCTTCACTTGGGTTTTGGGTCAATGCCACCAAATCATCAAAGTGTCACCGATATGTTCAAGAGAATTCATCCAATGATTTAGAACTCATCCATTTGCAATACTCATAAACCTTCATTTTCATGACCGTCATCCCTGAAAATTGGTATATCAAGTCATACCCTTGTCTCTGAAATCAGTAACTCCAGTTTTGTAATACGGTGACTTCCTGTCGACTACAAATCAATATCTAGGAAGTTCACTTAGAAACATCAGATTCCAATACCATGAGGCTTGTCATAGCATCGACAAGATCCTCGCTTCCAGACTTTTGACCGAAAGATTTTGTTTGGCGCTCGACATCAAATCATCTATTCATGCCTTACGAAATGTACTGTAGTACCTTGAGGGCCATTTTCATTAATGGTGGTTCTCTCGCATTTGTTAATAGCTTTCATTATTGGCTAGTAATCAAACAATGTATTTACATGTTCGACGACAAATCATATATTTGCATGGCTAGACTTGTACTTGAATGATCAAGTGAATGAGATAAGAAGACCCCAGATCTAGTTTCAGCCATCCGAGCTACGATTTCAGGATTGTTGTACACATCATCCGTATGGTGACCTTACATACAGATTGTCATCCAAACGTGGGCCTTTATCTATAGGCGATGTTTCCATCTCGGCAACATTCCAATGTAGACGACTTTTTGAATTATGTACATGATATTAGATTGTTTTATGTGCTGACTACGCGAATGCCTAACCTTATCAATTATGATCAATAGAGGATTTATCATGATGTAATGTATTGTAATATTGATGTAGGTGACTGTTATGCTTTGTTTCCAAGCTCATCATAGTTTAAAGTATCTCAATAAAATTTTCTTATTATTTGGATCTCATGCTTTAGCGGGCAATTGTTATAGGTCAATTTGGGCACCATTCTAAATGACCTGGATAACTGGGCATAATCTCCAGGACCGATGATCAAAGTGTCTATCATTCCCTATCATCTCAGTTGCTATATGCCCTAATAAAGGAAACAACATGAATCAAACAATGAATTTCATCAAAGCAAGGCTTTTCCATGGTTTGAAGCTTATTATTAAACATGTGGGAGCTCACCAATGCAAGCTCTCAGGGCCCTAAGTGCATTTCATATGCAGGTATCCCCATTCAAGGCTACTCTACAAAGCACTTCCCGACATTCAAAGGTGTGTTGGTCACATTGGTAGTGAAATTCTCATTGTTTCGGAATCTCCACTTGGCCAATGTCTTCTAGAAGGATTTACAGGTGTCATGCTTCAGATCCAAGTGTCCATTTGATATCTACATGATTGGAAAACATGTCTTGCCTATTTTTGGAATGAAATTTATTGCAAAAAAACCTACAACTCATCTATAAATTGAATACATATCTAAATGTTCAAGGAGGAAGAATTTGAGTAGAGAAATGCTGGAGAATTTTCAATAGAGAGTTTGATTTGTGGAGCTGCTGGTGGAGAGACTTATGCTGTGATGAGAGTTGGGAAATTTTCTATAAGGTCACAATGAATCAGTCACTAGGTTGTAACCTCTCCTTCTATCATCAATACAGAGTACTTATTTTTTTTCCCTACATTCATCCATTTTTACTTTGATTTTCCATGTTGTAAGATCTTGGTTGATGAATGTAGTTTATGCTTAACTGATTTGGCTAATTAACTTGAGTAGATATATATATTATTGTATCTTCTATTGTTTCAATGCTCTTTCTTGTAGGAAGCATTCATTTATTTGAAAATTCTTGAAGTTTAGGCTGTAGTGGAAGCGGCAGAAAGGAGCCATTTGGAAGCGACTAAAACAAGTAAGCATTCAATCCTCTCTGTATATTTGTTCTGAGTTAGGAAAAAGGGTAGTGCAGTCTTTCACCTATTGTTCTAGACTAGAAACTGGTAGGGAAGCATAGTTTATCCGTAGATTACAATTCAGGCCCAACATTATGTGTCGTAGTAACTTGCCTTCATGGAACCCAAATAAGGTTTTCTTATGATTTAATGAGATGCAAAATTTTCTGCATTTTATAAAAACTTGTCGAAGATGATCCAAGTGTCCATAATCAGTTTTAGAAAATACAGTTATGTCATCTCAACAACTTACTAAGAACTCATGAATTGTCTTTGCAAAATATATACCCATAGCTCTTTGAAAGGTTGCCCCTGCATTCATTAAACCAAAAGGCATTTTTACATACATAAAAGTGCCCGAAGGAGTATTAAATATTGTTTTGGCCTGATCTTCTTTTTGGACTAAAATCTGGTTGTATCCTGAAAAACCATCAAACAGTGAAATCCTAGAAGAACCAACTACCCTTTGTAATATGTGATCCATTTTGTGTAAAGGGTAATTATCCTTTAAGGATACTTTGTTTATATTTCTAAAGTCGACATAATCTAATCTCTCTTGTTTTCTTTCTTGTTGGAACTACATTTGAAACCCAATTAGAATACCTGATTGGTGCAATGATCTGTGCATCATATATTATTTTCACTTCTTTTTATATCAAAGGCATCAACACAAGGTTGATCCTTCTTATTTTTTGTTTAAAGTTCTTTTGATCTTCTTTTATAGGAATTTGGTGTTGAATTATGTTTGTATCATAGGATTTGAGATCCTTATAACTCCAAGCAAAAAAATATTGGAATTCCTTAAAAAGAGAAAATATTTTTCCTTTTCTTGTTGAGGTAAGGCTTTGAAAAGTTTGATCATTTTAGGTTTTAGTTCTGTACCAATATTGCATTCCTCAATGTCAGATCTAACTGGCTCCATTTTGGGTTTTCTAGCAAAAACATTTGAGTCAAATAGATCTTCTAAGGGAGTTAAACCTTTTGGTAGGAAATTGTCTTTGAGATTTAATATTTTAGATTCTTCATCAATGATCTCATCAATTTCTACTCTTTCTAACTTATCTATATCTGATTGACTAAATCTAGTAGGTTTATCAAACTTTACTTTATTTACATCTACATTATTTACATCAATTTCACTATCTAAATCTTGATCTATGGTACAATCAGTGTCTATCTTACAATTTTGAAATTCACCTTCATTATTCAAAAAATGGTAAATTTGTTGGTCCTGTGAGAAAATTTACCAATATTTGAGGTTGTCTGGAATTATTGGTCGATGTTTTACTTCTGCCATATACATATGATTAGGCTGAAAGGGTAAATTACAAGTACTAGAAAAGGTTGCCAAAGAATGTGCTTCTAAGTTTTTCCTTCTTGGTATTGCAGAAAAATTACATTCCAATAAATCATTAATCAAATATAGTACAGTCTCTCTATATCGGCCTAGTCTAGGATTGTAAACTGAATATTCTCCTTTAATTTTTTTAACAATCAACTGTGAATCTCCCATTATTTCTCTTATTTTACCTCCTAAGTTTATTATTATCTGGAGTCCTAATATGAGAGCTTCATACTCAGCCATATTGTTGGTGCACTTGAAATTCAATCTAAAAGCATGGCCTTCTGCATGATTTTTCTCTATATTAGTTATCCATACTCCTTCTCCTGCTCCTAATTTATTTAATGAACCATCAAAGTCTAAATGCCATAAAGATTCATGAGAGATATTATCATTGTCTTTTGTTTTCTTTTCTTCTTTTAGTTCAATCTTGATTTCACTATCAGTTTCAGCATTACATAGGATGAAAGAATCTAGATCAGTAGGTGTGGTATAAATTTGGTAATTTATTGACCTTTCAACACTACTTACCAAATATTTTATTAAGGTTTCCCTATATAAATTATTTGGTTGACCAAAAAGTGATATAGTAGCATAAGACATGTCCAATTGTAGAGATACCTGTAACTTTTCTCCCCATGAGCAAGATAATAACATTCCATATTTAGGTGGGATATCAGCTACTACAATGTCCATTAATATGCTCTTACCAAGATATTGAACTAATGTTACACATAAATCTTTGATTAAACCTAGGCATTTTACTTTGCTTGAATCAAATGAAAATAAATCTTTGTAGGGCCTTGTGACATCTAAGTTCAGGGTTCCCATTATAGCTTTGGGCATTAGATCATGTGAAGCTCCTGAATCTAGCATTGAATTGTGTAGGATTTGATCATGAATAGTTAAACTAATGTAAAATGGAGGAATTGCTCCATAAAAATGCTTTTCGTTCACATCTGGGTCAAAAATCAACTCTGGTTGATCATCATTCAGATTTATGGAATCTTCTACATCATTTATGTTTAATGTTTGAGTTATGGTTGATTTATACAAGTCACGTTTTACCAATTCTTTCAATGGAATTGGTATTTTTAGCTTTACAATTTCATATTGTATGTTGAATGAAGGTTGTGATTTACTTATTTGAATCAATTCTTCCTTGGTAACTGTAGTTTAGGTTGGTTTATCTTGTCTTTCTACAGTTATCTTTTTAGTCTCAATTTAAATGACTTGTGTCTTACTTCTTTTTGTTTTCTTTTCAGGAATGGTTTGTGAAATAATAGTTATTTTTTCAGATTTTGAGTTGTCAAAAGTTGTTTTTGCAGTGGCATCTTTTGAATCTACAGATTTAGGATCAGCATTGAGCATTTCAGGATCTAAGATTGTTGTTTTATTAGAAGTAGGTGCTTTAGGAGCAGTAGATTTTTGTGAATATTTTTCAACTTGAGCAACTTCATCAGTTATATGAACAATCTTAGGGCTTGGTGAAATCTTAGGACTGGAAATGTTTTAGGAAGGAATGGTGTTTTGCTTATTTTCCCTAGGGAGAATTTGCAGAACTTTTATTTTGCGAGCTTCTACTTTTTTCTTATTCTGTGTTTGGGAAGTTCTCTTAGTAGAAGACTCATTGTTTTTCTTACTTCTTGGGTTATACTTATTGTGTACTTCATTAATGGTAAATTCATAACCTTGTTTGTAATCGAAGGATTCCCCTGAATCGAATTGGAGTTGTTGGAGTTCAAATAACTCTTGATCTTCCTGAGTGAGAAAGATAGTGTTATTATCATATATTCCCATTAAATTTATGGTATCCCCTTCATTATCGTTGTTTTGAGAAATCTCAGGATAGTTCTCCTGAAAGGGAGAGTTTGGTCTGGGGCTGAGTCTTTTGATTTTTGTGAATTTGTATTTTTTCTAAAATTGGAATTTATGGTTTGTTGTTGATTATCCCATTGAGGTATTATTTCTATGTTATATAGCCTATCCATCATCATCTCTAAAGTCTTAGCTAACACATCTATTTTTGTGTCTAAACTAGAGGCTTCTTCTTTCATAGTCACTCTTCTCTCATTTCTTAATCTTTCCTCTTTAGCTATAATGTTTATTTCTACACCTACAACATCTGTTTGCATTATTTCCAATTTTTTTGCATTTCTTTCTCTTAACTCATATCCCATGTCAGTTTCAAATCCATCTGGGAATTTGAGTAAGACAGAGTCAGGATGGGTCTTAGATTTGTAGGAATTGAATTGTAAACACTGTTATATCTAGTGTAACAGTCTTGTACATATTCATTTGGAGCTCTTTTCATTGCATCAAATTCACACAATATTTGTAGGGGGTTTTTCTTCTTTTCCCATTTATTTAAAAATAATCTATGAAAAATAGCTAAATCAGTTACATTACTAGCTGCAAGACTTTTAAACCATTTCTTGGCTTCCCCTGTTAATGTTTGTGCAAATAACCTCATTTGTAAATATCATTCATCTATCTCATGGAGTTCAAAGTAATCTGTCATTTTGTTTATGTGTTGTTTTGTAGTGTAATGAGTAGTAGCATCAAATTGTGGTATCTTACTTTGGTAATCTTGGGGCATGTCATGAAGCTGCACTGGAAGGAGAAGGGTAGCATACCTAGAAGCCATAGCTTGAATTATAGCTTGGCTAGGAGGTAAAGTAGAAGTGCTAGGGGCTAAATTGGAAGTAGTGGTTGATGAAACTGGAATATAAGGTGTTGAACTAGAAGAAGTAGTTGAAGAAATAAAGGCTAAAGTTGAGGTACGAGGAAGTGAAACTGGAATGTATATGGAACTAATAGGAAATGAGAATGATGTGTTTGAAAAAGAAGTAGTGGAACTAGTGATTGAAGTGGATGTAGGGGATGAAAGAAATAAATTTTTAGGTTGTAAGGGTAATCTAGGACTAAATGAATCTGTGGATTGAATGGTAGTAGAAACTATAGATGATGTAGTGGTATCTAAATGAGGAATAAAAGGTTTAGATGTATAAGCTAATAGTTGAGCTAATTCAATTTCTTCATCAATTTCTGTTACACCATTTTTTGGTCATCTGACCTATTATCATTATATGGACCCAAGTACACCATGTAAGACCAATTTTACTCCAAGTAAAATTTCTTTCACTATGAAAATAACTTAGTAAATCACCCTTATTAAGTTGTTTATGGTCTAAATAGGAAACCCCATAAGGAAATATTAAATAAATATATATTTGTTTGATTTTCCTGAAGGAATAATTAGTTAAACAATAGTTTAATTAATATTTCTGGTTATATTTAACCCAAAACAAGGAAATTAATTAGATAAATCATTATTTATCTTATTATTTTCTAAAGAATAATTATTTAAATCTTATTTAAATAATATTATTTGTTAAATATGATTAATTCACCCTTAAATAATTAAATAAATCATTATTTGTTTGATTATTACTCAACCATATCCTTAAAATGGTAAATAAATCATTTATTTATTTATTATTACTTAATCACATCCTTAAAATGATAAATAAATCATTTATTTGTTTATTATTTACAAATAAGGAGATTTGACTCAAGTCAAATTCCTTTTACCTCCAACAAATATAATAAAATATTCCATAAAAGTTGGATCTAGATTTGGTTAATAATATTTTAATTATGCACCAATCTCTAGACTAACTCAATATTTTTTTATAAATATAAGGGTTTTCCCATTCATTTGTCACCTTTTGTTGCCTAAAGATCACTCTGGATATCAACACTTGGTCTCGCTATTGATCCACAATCATAGCCATACTTTTCCATTTTTGTCTGGGTTTTCTACACCATCATGAGAGAGAAATTCTAAATCTGAAGTGTTGAGGACTTACAAGAACCCATTCCATTGAGGAGAATAGGGAACACCCTCTTGCGTTTTCCTCCCAGGTGCCATTAATAAAAATTTCATTGGATATATTCTTGTCTTGTCTATTGTATCTATGGATTAAATCTTATTTTTCTACTATTTGATGTCTTCTAATGTATAGATCTATATTTTTGCAGCATTTTTCTTCATCATCTAATTGTAGATCTGAATATATTAGCAGTCATTTCTGCTGTTAGGGTTGTTAGTTATGCGCAGCTAAAGTGGTCTTTTTTCGTATACTTTGAATCAATTTTCATACTAACAATTTCCTTAATAATAGTAGCATTAATCTCTTCAAGTTTGTTTTGATTTATGACATTCTTTAATTCAAAATCTTCTTTAATATTTTTCTGTTTTGTTTCCAAAAATGAAATAAAAACAGGGTCTAAAATAGTAGTACTTAAATTACTTTCAGAATTGGTCCTGAATAAATAATTTTCAAATTCTAAATCAAACTCTATATCCTGCAAACTTACTAATTCTTGGGGTAATGAATTGACTCTTATTAATGAAACTTTAGCATCTAAATCTCCTATTTGTTTTTTCTTTTTTCCAATTATGTTTGGGTTGTCCACTATAACAGCGGGTTTAGGATACGGATTAGACCTGGTATAATAAACAGTCCTAGAAGCCAGAATTAAAAATTTTTATACTCACAAATAGTTAAACAATCTTTAAGGAAAAAGGATGATAAAAATGATTTCCTTTAAGATTTATTTAACAACTAAGGATTGGTTAAGTCCCCAATATGGTCGCTAGTATGTTATCACTCTAGTAATTCTTTAGTTGTGAGATTTTGATTTTTAGTTAAGAAAACTAGAGGTAACCACAGACCACCTTTTAGACTCTAGGATCTAGCATTCCTAGGGTTCAGAGAGGGATCTTTTTATAAAATTTAACTTTGTTTCAATTTTAAAATATCAGGCTAGTTATGAATGTGAAATTTGGTTTTGGTTTGTTTGATTTGCTGGGAAAAACCACTTGAAGAGATGGATAGTGGGAAATTTAGTCATCCATTGGGCTAAGGAGTCAAAATTCAAGTAGACAAAACTAAGATCAAGGCCAAAAAATCAAATCTTTTCAGGGCAAGATAGATAACCCTTGAATATCTTGGAAAGTTGTTTTGTGAGGTGATATGATCGAGATAAAGAGCAATGAAGGGTGCTTTGATCCAGAAAAGGGAAGTATTAGGCAGAGGTCAAATGAAAGAGGGAGAAATTAAGGGCTTCCTACTTTGGAAATTAGAAGAAAACATAGAAATGAAAAATAGTTAAGACATGGTGCTTTTAACAAATCTTGAAGTAATCCTCCTATTCATTCATTCAAATTAAGAACACATAATGGATTGCATGTAACAAATAAGGATAAAAATGACAAGTTGGAAATAATTCACTCCAAATAGCTCATCACATGAATCCTGAAATATGATGCTAGTCGATCTGATCCAATCTTCTACTTGAAATTTGAACACAAAAAGCTTTCTAGTCCACAAAAATGACTATAGAAATCTTCATCAATTTATTCCACAATAATACTTCTAAATATGAAGTATTTATATGTAATTGTTTACAAGATATCCTAGAATTCTTCTAGGAATTATCTAAGGGAAATAAAAATAACTTTACAAAAAAATAGAGACTGATGCTCAAAAAATCAGCAAGTTGTCCTATTTATCCAAATAAAATAGAAATTGATTATGGATAAGGTGCAGCTGGCTGCCTTGGTGTCTTCCTTGCTGGCTTAGATATTTTAAGTTGGTTTTGAAATTTTATCTGCTTTATCTGACACTCTTTCACTGATTCTCTTTAATCTATGATACACTTTGACCATTTGTAAAACATATTTACTGTTGTAATAAAAATCTGTTTTGACTGTAAATCAGTAAACTGTCTTCACTGTTACCCTTCTGCCTTCTTACCTTTCATAGTAAATCTATAAGTGACTGCCAATCTTCTTATTTTGGAATTTGTATCTTCTTTAAATTTCTGAAATTCTCATCTGCTTCTGTATACCTAGAAAAAGTTGACTTGATGACAAACAAGTGTCTTATCTCATGCTGTAAATAAAATAAGTTTGTAAAAATTTTGAGTAAGACTTTTCCAGTGGGGATTCCTTGTCCATCTATTTTGTTGATTTGCTCCTTTACATATTCTCTGACTTTCTTGTTGTTGTCTTCTTAAGGTATCAGTTTAGGATTGATAACCCAACAATGTTAGGCAGTGTTTTTTGCCTAAGTTTTTCAAATTTAACCAAGAATTTGGTCACTGCTATGTTCATGTTCTCACACTTTTCTTCAACATGTTTCATTAAATTCTTCTTGGTAATAACTTTCCTTATTTCAAGGATAGTTTCAGTTCTATCAGTTATTTCAATCTCTTCTAACTTCTGTCTATTCTCGCTGGTGAGAAACTTTATCAGTTCTAAATCTTGCTCAAGTTTGTTGCCTAGTTCTTCTTTTATCTTCTTGATTTCTACTAGTGTTGTTGTTAACAAATCTCTTTGTTCAAAGATCACTTCAATTGAAGGCCATACATCATTTATGGCTTCAATGAATTTGTTCCATAAATAACTCTTCACAAAGGAAATTGGTTTTTTTAGAGTCAAATCCTTTTGAAGCTTCTTCATTTCTTCAGTTAATCTAATAGCCTTTTTCTCATGAGTTTTTTCATTAATCTGAGCCAATTTCTTTTGATCTTCAAGATTTTAAACCATTTTTTTTAATCTGTTGATTTCATTTGTCTGAAGAGACATATCTTCCATGGTCTTTATCAATTTACTAGCCTCATCTGTATGGTGAGTTGTTGTTGTAGATGACTCTGTAGCTAATGTTGTGGATGATGTCACTGGCACTGCACTAGCCAATGGAACTTTAGGTGCCAACTCTTCAGCTAGAGTTGATGGCACAGTTGTAGTAACGATAGGGATGACTGTAGGTGCTTCCTATGTTTTGGGTGTTTCTTTTTCCTGGACAAGTTTGTTCGTCTGAATCTCCATTTATTTTATTTGTGCTGTCAATTGAAAAATCAAATTCATCATGTCATCCTTCTCTTTTTTCCCTTCTTTTGTTTCCTTTTCTTGAGGATGTTCACTTGATGGTGATTTAAGTTGTTTCCTCAATGCTGCAATATCTTCATTTTTCTTCTTCACTAATTTCTCTTATGCTTTGACATTTGTTGGGTCTAATCCAACCTGTAAGACCAATTCCTCCAAATACTTGATTCTTTGATCCTTAGCATATAAGGATGCTTTGTCTAATTTCATTTGATCTTTCATATTTGAGATGGTGCTCTAAAATTTCTGAGCACTCATAGCTTTAGTTGCAACAATAGAGTACAACATCTTTGAAGTCTTTCTATGGAATTGAATCTGATCAGGAGCATGAATTTTTTCTGTTTGGACTTCTACATCAATCTTCTTATAATCTACCATTGTCTTTGGAGATTTCATTATAGGCTAAAATAATGACATAATTAGCTTTTGGTTTGAATAATCAAAGGTAGACAAAATTCTATTTTGAACACTTGGTGTTTGCTTGAGATATTTAGAGTATATATTGTTTTTGATCTCTTCATTCCTTAACTTGATCTATTTGTACTTTTCTTTAATATCTAGATCTTTCTCCTCAGCTGTCTGCGAGGAAGCAGCTTCCATGTTTTGTTGTTTTTCTATTAACTGTGCACTTTCATGATCAACTTTTTCTTCATTTTGATTCTCAGTAACTCGCTCATTGATGATGACAGTGGCAACATTTGTGTTGGTATCTCAGAGATCTGTTTCTTCAACATCAATGGTTACTTTCTCTTTACCCATTGTATTTAACTTGGGCCTTTTGTTGTATCATAACTTGAATTTAGTTTCAATGGTATTTTCAGCAACATAGGTTCCTTATTCTCTTACTTTCTTAGTGGCTTTCTCTGTTTGATTAGGAGTTTCTAAAGTGTGACTAGTATCACTTTTCTTCACTGCATCTACAAATGTATTCTCTGTCCACTCAATCTGATTGGCATATTTTTCTATCTCTGATTTGGTTTCACAAACAAAGGGTGTTAACTTACATTTAACCCTCATTTTACTTAGGATCCCTTATGGATCATAATTCCAAGGAAATATTTCTTCAAATATGAACTCTAATAACTACTTAGGTTCCTATGTCTCTGCATCTCTATGATTTCAAATGAATGGTCCTACTTGATTCTTCAATTTGAACTATGTTTTCTTTTTTGCTGCTAGGAAATTGATAGAATCAGAGTTTAAAATTTTCCTGATATACTCCAAGGAAAAAATTCTCATTGATACATGTTTGGGTAACTTGTAAGGCAACAAATTAGATCCAAAAACTCTAATCTCAGTATGTTTTTCATATAAGTATTAATCACCATTCTTGGTTTTGCTCTGACAACTATAAAATATTCTTCATCTCATCATTTATCCTTGGCTGCTCCGTATTTGTTATCATTTTGATCAATGGATGGATGAATGAATCTGAAAACTTTTCATATGTGAACTTTGTGGACTCTTTCCTAATTAAGGAGGTCCAGAAAATAACCGAAAGAGGATTTCCCTCTATGTCAAGCTTTTGAAGAGTTATTGGAAAATTAACTCCTTGAAAATCTAAGAACATGTGGAAGAGGAAGGATGTATATCTGAACACTCCTTTAGTTGGCAATTTAATCAATTGGTCATGTATATTGTCTGCAATATAGCTAGCATAATCAAAGATAATATATGGAGGTTGTCCTACAGTAAAATTGGATAAGAAGCCTAAAATGGATTCATCTGTGTGTTCATCAGTAAAATACCCTAGAATGAATGAAAGTGTTGAAATCACATGCCTTGAAAATTCTGGAAATCCGGAAGTGGAATATTGGGGATTAATTTGAGGAATTTCTACATGCAAGGGCATGAAGATCTGGAATATTTGGAATCGATTTTGGAAATCAAGGCCAATGTACATCTTGGAAAGGGTCTCTATTGATAAAGGGATTGCTTGAGGGTCAGGCTTGAGCTGTAACATTTGATTGATGGATTCATCAGTAACGGTGAAAAGTACTTCTTTGTTGGCATTGAATACGGCTCTCTGTTCAGGCACATAATACTGTTGAAATAATCTAATGACCTCTTGACATGGATGAGTTACTGGAACAAAATATTTGGGCAAGTGTGATTTCCAAATATGGACTTTTTCTTCTTTAAATAAGGATTTTTGATAGCTCCAGTTATGAATTTCTACTAGATTAAATTCAATAATTGGGTCTGTTATCTTGTAGTCAACATCATCTAATGGAATGTGCTTAATGTCTATGATAGGGGGTTGTAAAGGATTTACAATAATAATTGTGTTAGAAGTCATGGCTGCAGTTGATTTTGGCAATTTGGAACCTTCAGGATTTCTAGAACTCTGTTTTTTAGGCATTTTCACTACTCCTACAAGACTAAATAGTTTGCAGAAGTATTTTTACTTTAGTAGAATTTTCCTGGATAAAATATGATGTTTCTTTGGGCTTTTCCCTCCAATTTTGGACTTTTTAACTTGATTCACAGAATTTTACTAGTTCTAAACAAGAAATAGGGGTTCTTTGGGTTTTTTCAATAAGTATTTGGGCTAAAAAGTCTTTTCAAATTCGGCACAAAAGTTTTGGCTACGTTCAAAAGGATTTCTAGGCTAAATTTGGTGTCTAAAAATGGGCACAACATAAATAGGGATTTTTCAAAAATTTTGACAAGGTTTGGCCTGTTTTTTGGACTTTTTTAGCAAGTTTCTTTGTGTAATTTTAAGCTATGAGTGAAAAAATTTCTTAAAAAGGTATTTTCAAATTGAAAAAGGCTTAATTTGTTGAAGAATACCTGTTATACGTAGGTATGAGGCTTTGAAGATGTATCTGAAGGTTTTGAAAAGGTTTAGTGGTATATTTTTCAATCTTTGGAGCAATGCAACATTTCTCTGCAATCTTCAATAGGTTCAGGTTGAAAATTAGAGGCTTTTGGTATAAAAATGGCAGAAAAATTCTTGTTTTACAGTCAGGGTGGCTTATACAAAGGTTATACGCATAAAAGATAGGAAATGAATGCATTTCGAATGTTTATTAGGTAGATTAGGGCTAACAGGGGCCAAAAATTAATGGTGGTCAAGTCATAATGTTGGTTTTCGAGCTCAAAGGATCAAAAACTGTGAGTGGTTATCACACGCCATTTCGGTGGTAAGTTGTTTTGGATGAAACCAATGCGATCTAATAAAAGGGAAACACGTAGAGGAGAGAGGAAATAACAATACCACCCATTTCGCATAGAATTGAGATGGGGAATATTGTGCAAGTTTATTTTTGAATGGATCTTCTGCCGTTGGATGGTGGGGTTCGATTGCAAACAGCCCAGATTTATTGGGAAAGTAGCATCGGGATGTAGAGTGGGGCCGGGATGTTTTAATGTGGAGGGGAAAATTTTAAACTGTATGAATATGTGTTTAAAAAAAGTTCAAAGCTAAATTATATGGCTGAGTGGGAGGATAAGATTTTCAATTAAAACATTTAGATAATGTTTCAACTAATATATATGTGGGTGTGGGTTTAATATATAGTTTTTCAAATGTTTTTGACATTTTTTTTAAAACTATAGGGGGCGGGGTATTTGGTTTAATGATATGTTTGAATCAATGGGATTTGGGCAAGGATTAATTCACCACGTAGATTATTTAAACATTGGTTTAAATGTAAAATAGAGGGTTTGTGGTTTATTTTACATATCAGGGTTTAATACTATATGGGAGGGAATAGTTTAGGGAGTTGATAAATAAATTAGAAATTAATATGAAAGAAGGATAATGTCTATAATGAAAAAAAATAAATGTTTAACTCTAAGTAAAGTGGAAATAAAGCATATCTTGTCTTTGTTGTATTTTTCCACACTTTAAATTAGGATAAATGCATTTTTATGGGTTTTTGCATGATTTTTGAAAGGGAGATGAAATTAGTTATTTATGGTTTTAATTTTACTAAGTAAAAATGGATTTTTACTTCGAAAAAAAGGAATTATGATTATGAATGAAGGATAAATGCTAATGAATATGGGTTTTGTGTAGGAATTCAATATTTTTGACCAATCAGTCATAGAGCCTTGGGTTCGGTCCCAACATAAGTTAGAGAAATTATTTGAGCCTCTTTGACTGATAGTTTATAATACTGAATAATTGTAGGGGAGGGGAAATTAGTGATTTTTGCCCGATGATGCTTTATTACATGTTTGCACAACTACTTTCTACCTACCCATCTTTATTTCTAACATTTTTTACTTCATTTTCATGGGTACTTTTAGGATTGCAACCCTAAATCATTTTTTCTTTAAAAACATAAAAAATATATTTAAGTCTAACCTTATTTCATCCGATGGCTCAGATTAAACTGTTGAGCTCCTCATTTATTCTCTATCTTATCTACTGATTTGTCAAGTTTATATTGTTTGACATATCTTTATTCTCTCTCTAAAACATGAAATTGAAAGCATTAAAAGCTAATATTAAACTTTTTAACTGGTCATGGATTATGGAATTTATTGACAATATGCACATAATCATTCTTGCAGTAAAAATAAAGAGTAGTGAAATTTTGACTTGCTCAATTTCAGGTCTTATTTTTATCTCTTTTTTCTTTTGGGGTTTAGCTTTTCTAAGTCCTTTGATCTTTATTTTAGGACTCTTACACTCTTTTCATTTTTTATTATTTGTCATCTTTCAAAATATGGGAAAACAACTTGTAGAAAGCAAGGTATGTACATATTTACAAGACAATCATAGTCAATTCAAAAATTATGAACCCTATTATTATAGGACCCTAATACTACCCACCAAGGTTCTCCCACTTCTCTACCTTCAACAATTCTACCTTTTGGCTAATGATGGCCTTTGTCTAACAATCTGACACTGTTCCTATAGTAACGTTTCCTTCTGGGTACCTCTTAATCGTTTAGCTCCATTAACCCCCAAAATGCTACATTCTCCAGGAAAATTTGAGCCCTGTTCAACGTGTTGCTCACTTTCTCTACTTAATGTAGCCATCTGGCACTGTTGCCTTCCCACCTCCACACTGCACTTTGTTCATCTCACTGTAGTGTTCCCTCCTTATGTTATGGCTAATCCCCATTCTCTATAATAGTAATTGTTTTAAATAGAAAACCCATGAGAGATATCAATGCTCTATCCCCTAATCTATCCAGCAAATCGAATTCAAAATTCAACCATTCAAGGAGTGTGAAGCATAAAATTCGCTGAAAACCCCATTCTTAATTTTTGCATCTATCCCCAATTTTATTGATTATTGGCATATTCCTCCTAGATTGGTGCGATTTTATTGTCTTGGAATTGCATCGAATCAACATGTTGAGGATCATTAAATTTTATTAAGGGTGTTATCTATTCACCAATGTCTTCCGTTTACTTTGATGCCTTTATACAGTTTTGAAGGAACAATTGAACAACCTTTTCCTTTATTTCTCATATTATGTAGAACAACAACTTCCTTTTTTGACGCCAAGAATCTGGGGAACATGCAACCAAACCAAAAATGAAATTCATGATAAGTATAAATATTGTGTTAATCAAATGTATAATATTATTATGTCAAGCGATAATTCACAATTTATTTGTGTTTTTTTCTAACATAATGTGAAGAGGATTGAATGGTGTTATGAAAACAACTCACAAAATAGATGAAAAGATAGATTAGCCACTTAAAAATTAGCCTCTACAAGGGGGAAAACTCCTTTACATTACATAAATGAATAATTCTTGTATGATTCAAATAAAAAAACCTACTGTCTATATGTAGGATTCTATGTGGTCACTATATAATCAGAGTCAACATACTAATAATAATGTAAGGGAACGAAAGTAACAATAGTGGGCTTCTATTGGGCACAATAATAACAATATGGGGACTACATGGGTACAACAATAACAATAAGGGGGATACACTAACAATAATAATAAGGGTATATGCTAGTCTTATAGGGACCTAACATTCCCCTCTCCTTCAAAAACATGTTTTCCTCGACGCTTCAGTAGTTCTTGGTGCTTTTGTATAAAATTCTCATCCTCCGATGAGGAATATTCAGTGGGTAAGTTCTTCCACTTGATGAGATACTTTGAAATTGATAGATTTCGTAGTTGTCGAGTTCTTGTTTCAATGATTCCTTTAGGTTCCAATATGATTTTTACTTCCTCGTCAAGTTATTCCAATATTGTTTGAATTGGGATCCTGTCACATATAACCTTCTTTAAGAATGAAACATGGAAAACTACGTGCACTTGGGAAGCTTCCAGAAGCTCCAAATTGTATGCCATAGTACCAATATTTTACAACACCTTGTAAGGACCATAATACTTTTGTGATAATTTATTATCATTATTATATTTCTCAAGTGACATTTGTTTGTATGGTTGTAGCCATAAAAATACCCAGTCACATACATCAAAATGTATTTCGTTGTGAGGTTGATCTGTATGTTGTTTCATTCCATCTTGTGCCGAAGGTTATCATTTAAGAGTTGGAGAACTTGTTGTTGATGCTTGATGTTATCTTCCACAGTTTGAACCATAGAATTATCTCTTAAATATTATGTGATGGACGGTGGATGATATCCATAAAGTACCATAAATGGGGTATTTTTTTCTGTAGTGTGGAATAAAGTGTTATACAGCCATTCAGCCAGAGGTAACCACTTACTCATTCTATCTATTTATCAAATACAAATCAATGAAGATATACTTCCAATTTTTTTTTCACTATATCGTTTTTCCCATATGATTGAGGATGATAAGATGAGCTATGATCTAATTGAGTACCCTGAGAAGAAAATAATTATGTCCAAAACTGTCTACTGAAAATGGGATCTCTATCGCTTACAATAATCTTTTGGTTTCCATGTAGGTTTTGAATTTTTTCCATAAATGTAGTGACAATAGTACTCGATTTAAATAGATGCGATGATTCACAAAATTATGCATACTTGGTAAGTCTATAAACTACCACGATGATGGTACTCTTTCCTTCAAACTTGGGTAAACTTGTGATAAAATCCATTGAAACCTCCTCCCAAAGTTGACTTGGAATGGATGACAGTTGTAATACACCTGGGCTCTTAATTTTCTCAAATTTATATTTTTGGGAAACCAAACATTCCACCACAAACATTTGAATATCAGATTTCGATGTTTGAACCTGTAGTGAGCATAATTGTGCAATTATGCCTCAATTTTATTTTTCACAAGATTTGTCATGACATTAGAGTTGATTATATTTCTTGGTTTCCATTTACTACCCCATAATTCAACTTCCTTTCCTTCCCAAAAAAGGTGAATAAAATTTCCTGAAAATTAAAAGCTATAATCCCCAAGGGTTATAATTATTGGACTGATAGTACAACATCAACATGACGCATTGGAATAGAAAAAATTAGACTATTCAATACATGTTACAAATTTTTAGCTTGATATCATGCCACTTTCTAGAGTAATTTATATTTCCTCCATTTTCAACCATCACTCGACACTCTCTTGTTGGATATAGGAAGACATTCAATTCCTTGGCTATGTTATAGTGAATAAAATCATGGGTACTACCCAAATCAATCGACACTATTTCCTTTTTATTCTTGATATGTCCCTCTATCTTGAGAGTTTGAGGATTGGTAATTCCTACCAATGCATTAAAAGATATGGTCAAATTCATTTCTTCTTTCTCTAGGGTTGGTTCCTAGTGTATATCTTTGTCTTTTGAATTTACTTGTTGCTTTTATTCCTCCTCTTCAAAATCTATGTAAATTAATTTCTTCTCAACAAACTTATGACCTTTACTGTATTAGCTATCACAACTGTAACAAATTTGTTTTTCTATTTTTTCTTCCAATATTTGTGGTGTAAACCTTGGAGGTTGTGCAAGGCTAGGAGTAGCAAAACTTCCATATTTATAGTTGTGAGTGGTAGGAATCATTTTTTCCATAATTGTGCTTTCAATTTTTCTTGTTGACCTGAATGCCTTCTCTAATGAATCAGGTTCCCAAAGGCGAACCTTACGTTGGATGTTATCAAATAAAGTCCCTATGAATACATAAATCTTATGCTCCTCTGGAATATCATTTACCCTTATATTCAATTTTTGGAACTCCTCAATGTGCTCCACCATTGAACCCTTTTGTTTGAGATTTATCAATTGGATAAAGAAGGTGTTTCTCTTTCTATATTCATAATGTGCTATAATTTCCTCTTTTGTGTGTGTTGCACATTATGGAGATCAAAATATTGCTCCATTTGTAGTATCCATGTTACTAGATCCTTTCCATCAAAATTCCTGATATCATTCTTTGGAATATGGTGGGTCTTAAATACAACATTAGAGTCCTGTGAAATCATGATTAATATTTCTTTTGTTCTCATCATGAGTTTCATCTACTACATTTTTGCCATGAGAAATAATTTCTTGTAGCAACATTGTTAAACCTTTCTTCAAACCTTCAATGTCTTCTTTTCAATTTTTCTTCTATACCATCGATATTATCTTCCAGCTATTCTTCAAAATATCCATATTAGCTTCCATGCCTTTCCTCAAACCATCCATCTTAGCTTCCATTTCATTCTTGGTTACTCTTTGCGAGAGTGAAATTTGTTTCAATTGGCCACGTAATTTTTATCTATCATGTTGCACTTCTTCCTCTTCATGCGTCATAGTAGAGATTTATGATGGCTTAAATGGTGTGGAATTATTGTTCTTGCTTTTGAGGAGCTCGATATTGAACCTGATTTATCTCTATGATTTTAGATCCCCAATATTTAAAATTTGGTCGTGTAGTATCCCTCTAAGTCTTCTTTCCAATGCCATATGTCAGACCTAATTTTGATTCCTCAAGGTAAAATTATGCTTCATCTCCCACAATGACCTAATTATGGGCTGGTTTAGTAGAGTGAAATTGCACAACATGCCACTTGTCATTGTTTCTACATTCGGCTCTAAAATCGATACACAAGAAACTAAAGTTTGTGAACTTTTTACCACTTTCTATAGAATTCAAATATGATGTCTAAAACGAATGTTATGATTATTTTCCCTTGGTCACATATTTGTGAAGAAATTATGGAGTCTGCAGAAACCCTAACTTCCACATATTGTATTTTGAAACCTATAGTGAAACAAGATTTGGAATTTTTACACGATGTTCAAAAATATTTAAGACCCATGTGGTAAAAATTATAGCTTCTCAAAAATTGTACAAAAAACATGATAGTTAACATTCCAATATGACCTATTTGAAGAAGCGAAACCCTAGAATAGTAAGCTCCAATAACCAATTTTATACAACCAGCTCACAAAATAGAAGAAAATATATATTAACGACTTAGAAATTAGCATCTTTGAGGGGGGAACCTCCTTTACATTACATAAATAAAAAATTATGGAATGATTCAAATGAAAAAACCTATTTTCTATATATAGGAGTCAAAGGGGTGAAAATATAATCACAGTCGATGTAAAAATAATAATTTAACGACACAAAAATAACAATAGTGGGCTTCTATAGGGCACAGTAATAATAATATGGGGACTACACGGGTACAAAAACAACAATAAAGGGGAACACTAGAAATAATAATAAGGGGACACACTAGTCTTATAGGTACCTAACAAATGACGCTAATGTTAATTATTGCACATGCAATGATTGAAAGGAATGATTATCGTTGAACATTAATGCATATGAAAATGTATGTCAAAGTCAATTTTTTTTATTTGAAATGTTGCATTAATGAATAAATATGAATTACAATGGAAAAATTGATGAGTTTTGTCTTAATGAACATAAGTCAAGATGTTTGGTTGATAATGTGAAATTAAGGGTTAAAATTAATATACAATGACTATATATATATATATATATATAGAACTATCTATGTGTATATTAACAAAGTAATGTAAGCTCGTTTTTTAAATCTGTTAGGATACATGTAGTAATTCAATTTCATAACATATTAAAGAGAACATTTTACATTGAAGAATAAAATTTATAATATTAATATGTTTACATGTTTTTTCTTAGTTTTAAATGAGTTTTATTGTATTTACATATATACCACTAATGCATTATAATATTTTACAATAAATCTATGTACATTAATCTATTAAAACCAATTTTAACATGTTTTCAAATGAAAATAAATGTGAGATGAAAATTGGACCAAAAAACTCATCAAGAAAATCAAAAGAGAGATTCAATTCAACGAGGTGACATAATCAAATTTCAAAGGGATGCGCCTAGATTCCATGTGTCAAATAAAACACCGAGATAATTTATTGTCAAAAATTAGGTGACCAAAGGTGATAAAAGAGGTGAAGCCAATTGAGGTGACGTATAGGAAATGTTATCAAGAAAAAAAAAGGCAAAATGTGAGGTGATATGGAAAATTGAGACAGTTGGTGCAAGTATCCCTTTAAGGATAGGAATAATAACTTTAAGTGAGAGAAGTATTGTCTTGTGAGAAAAAGGTCATAAATTGGAAAACAACACTTTACATGAACATTCAAGACCAAAAGGAAACTTTAAAACAAAAAGAAACAATTTTACATGAAGGGTCCCCATATCTTGTTATTAAAATATGGGGTTTTGTGGCTACAACAAGACCCTGCTATGCCTTTTTAGAGCTTGCATGAAATAATGTGCTCATGGACTTGTTGAAAATTGAGCATGTGTGAGCAAGTGACTTTGACACATCCAATCCAAGAAGGGAGCTAAAAAGTATCATTTGACCAAGAAGTGACTATGGAACGACCGATCATAAGATCCATAGTATGCTCCAAAATTTAGTATAGGGAAAATTTTGGAGGTGTTGTCACAACGACAACACAACCAAAAAAAATCCTAAGATAGCTTCATGGGAGAATGCATCATTGTCTTAAATATGCTGGTAATGAAATTCATCTATTGGGATATACAAATTGTGATTCGTCTGGTAGTGATACATGTTTTAGAAGTACTATTGGTGGATGCTTTAGCTTGATATCCTAAATGATCTCGTGGATGAGAAAGAAGAAAGATACCATTTCTTTGATTAGTGTTGAAGCTAAGGACGTTGCTACAAGTGAATTTTGCAAAGAGGTTGTTTGGCCTATAAATATATTGTCATATTTATTTGAAGAACCATTGAGCCCCATAATTATACATTGTGACAACTAAAGTTGCATAAGGTTGACCTAGGACCTAACGTTTCATGTTAGGACAAAGCATATTAGCAATAATTACCACTATATGGTCAGATCAGTACAATATGGGGTTGTGTAGCCACATTATTTATCTACAAATGAATAGGTAGCTAATATTGTGATAAAGGAAATTCAAAACAAGAAGCTTGAGTAATTAAGAATAAATCTCGGTTTTGGTGGATGTATCCTCCTTGATTGAGAGGGAGTAATCATGGACATTATATCCTATTATTTATGTGTCATGCACTAGGCCACGACTAACTGTCATACATCTAAGTGAAGGCCATAAAGGGAGAATGGGGCTTGGAGGATTGGATAAGAATGTGAGATTAATACTTCTTGAGGATTGGGAGATCCTATATAAAAGTAGTCTCATATACTAATACTCTTTTAGAATGATGTAGGGAATCGAAGACAAGAGTAGTCCAAAAGGACTGATATTATTTGAGGATTGGGAATCCATGATAAGAATAGTCCTAAAAGGACAAACCTAGTGAACATATGAATGGGGTATATTCCTTAAGAGGTAGTGTGGTGTCTGACATAAAGCATCCGAACATTATTATTTTATATAAGTAGAGCTTTTTAGTTAAGTCCTTGCTACATAGAAAATCTTGGTTGTGATATTGATGCTTCAAAGATGGTGTTAACACCATAAAATAATACACTGCAAGAGACATTATAAATTATCCAGCAAAAGGTAAAAATCATGGTTTTCCAATAGAGAACATAATGGAAGGATAAAAAATCAAATTTTCCTAAGGTTATGTGAGAAAAAGTTAGATGACACACTAGAAACAAAGGAGGTTCGCACGGACGCCCATCTTTTTCTTCAAAATCCGCACAATCCAGGGAAGGGAAAATTGTCATTTTCCGGGACCACTTCCCACACTCGGTGAGTTGATTCTCTGACATGGTCATCCAAGTACAACCAACTTGAGGTTTCCCTAAAGATATTTAGCCCCCAATGGAATCATATTGTCCTACTCTTGGGCCACTATCTGTCTTGAGACAAGAGAGGGAAGATTATTTCAAAAATTTCTTTATAAAAAATTCATGGGAAAAGAAAAGTATGAGACATTGTTATGTTGGCCAAATTTCCATCATAAAAACACCACATTTAACTATTGAAGCAAGGTAAGTGAGAGCACTAACATATTTTCCATATTTCTTCTAATAAATCCAACATCTTAGTGAGAGCAGAAAAGTACACCATTGGAGAGTATTCACACTTCTTTTGAGAGATAGGGGAAGCTTGCAAAGAGACTAAGGAAAGGGACCTCCTAAATAAGGATATTTGAGCCCCATAGCTCAAAGTATTATCTTGAAGTGTTTTAGCATTATATTGTATTCTTCTACAATGTACAGTTAATAAACGAAGTCTTTCTCCATTAGTATATTGACATGTTTTCTCCATTGAGTATTTTCTTTAGGGTTATTTTTCTTCATGTATTACTTCAAATAAAATCATGATTTGTTGTTTTTAAGTCTGTTCACTAACAACACCAACTATCTCTGTGATCCTTTCGAGGTAACAACCAACTATTAAGGTGGTGTTATTTGGTACTCAATTGTCATAAAAACATTTAGACAAAATTGGAGACTCCACTGGTTTATTTTATTTATTCCAATGGTTGTTTTGCAGGACCTCGTCTTTGAATAACTAGCTCAAAGGTGCTGAGGACTTCTCTGAGATTTGTTTCATGACCTTTTGGACCTTTTTTGAGCTTCGAAAAGTGAATTTTTACCCTTTTTTCTCGCCCATGTGCCTTTTTCTCTGACAAACGTGTCGCTCCATGCATGTATTGGTAAAATATGTGTGGTATCCAAAAGTATTGAAAAGCCTTTCATTTTTCATTTTTTCAGGTGATTGGAAGCCTTTATTTAATTTCCTTCACCTCTGCACTGTGTTATTTTATTTTTCAATTTTTCTGATTGATGTTCTAATCATGATTAGTGGAGCCATTAGAAGTTTTTCTTATTTTTTATATTTTCAAAAACACACATACCTTAATTATGGAGAAGAGTAAGTGGCCAAATTCCACACATTTTTTTCAAAATATTTTTCTGAAGTTTATGAAAATCACATAATTTAAATAGCCACTGGATTAAGTGGCCGATCATCCACAAATCTTGCTACTAAACAAGATATTTTTACTTTCATTATTTTTGGGACTAGCGTCAAATGTTAGTATAGAAATAAAGTAATCACTACTTCCCTTGCACCTTAGGGCGAACCTGGGCTTTCATATGAACACTTTCTCAAATAATTTGGATTCCCAATGTCCCTTTAGTTCCACATAGTGTAATTAGAAGTATTGTAATAATCCCATTATCTGCACATAATTTATGTTCTATGCAAGGAACAATCAAACACTTAGTCTAGTTATAGGGATATAGTAAAGGATCGTTGCATATCCACATCTTATTACAATTTGTTTGGGAACATTGCCATAGACTAAACATTGTTAAGCTTTGTAGTAAAAGGAATCCAGTTTTGGGGATTTTATTATTAGTTCACATTTTATTACCACTTCACACCCTAAATCAAATTAAGACACCTGAAAACAATCATAACTTGAAGACACTAAGCACTCCCCACAGGGGCCACAAAAAAGTTATAGTTCAGGTTAATACCATTGTGGATAGGCATCCCATAAGATGCCATGGTAATGTTACATTTTTTAACATATAATTTGATTATTTAGGGAGCTTAAAATCCTTCAATCATCCCATGAAAAAAATTCCTGAGCATTACAAAGACCATATTAAGAGGGGATTTGACTTAGGTCCAGTGCGTGGGATACTATTTGGGGCTACCCAACCCATCTTGTGCTCACTACTAGTAACTGACTAGCAAGAAGCTAAAGGCTTGAATTCTCATGCGGAATGAAGGTACTTTAGTGGCCAAAATATAAGGCATCCTTTCCTTATAGGTGACGGTGCATGCAACACTCGATCTTGATTTCCATTTCCTTGGTTGATTCGTCGGCTACTAGAAGGCATCACCAGTTCTTTTGGGATGTTAGCCCCAATACCCATCATAATATATCTCTGAAAGGCATAGTTACTTTGAGAGTGTAAAGGACGATGAGGTCTACATAGGATTTCTATCATGCGCAAACAAACAAAACCCATTTTTTTTGCTTGATTGATCACATAGCTTAATCTAAAGAAAAATTACCTTTCCACATTGCTTAATGTATGTGTTTATATTACATAGAGAGTGATCATCTTCCTTATAACTAATAAAAATGAAATCACACTAATCGACACCTTAAGGGACCCCACAACACCCCGTCGATCTAGGAATTTCTTAGACCTCCCTAATTATCAAGAGGTGTGCCAGGCCTCCTGTCCTTTAGGCATCGAGTACGTCATGTTTCCACCATTATAGTATCTTCCTTTATCGAGGAAACTTTTCTTAGGATCCCTCCCCAAAAAATACACCCTTTACGACCCCTCAATGGTCACCAGTTGCTACCCCTTTGGGGAACCCACATACCACTGTTGCACATCAATTTTTCATTGTCCCTGTACTCCCTGTTCCTGATTTTGGAGACCGTTAACAGTGACCACTGTGTCTATTTTTTATCATGAAAATATGCCATCATATCCCTTCCAACAAAGTAAGTAAACTCTATGTTGACTATTCCTGATGTAGCTCCTTGAAAACCTAATTATAAAGAGCAGTGCACCTTCATTGTGTCTAGCCCACACAGATGGTCCCTTTTTGGTCTAGAGAAGCATCAATCACCGCTAGAATGAGAATCATACCTGTGTCGATCCTATTCTAGATTTTTTTTTTAAAATGGAAGTGAAGCTTCGAAATCTATAGGATTTGTGGCGGAGAGATGGTTTTTTTTTCTTGAGTATAGAGCCGAGCTTCTCCCTTTGGGATATGTTTTCCTACAAAAGTGGAACCACCCAAAGTGATAGCTCTTTTCCCCACATTAATTGGATCCATGCTCCCTCCTCCTTTGCTATAAAATGGACAATCTCCCATATCTCTTCTAGTTAGAACAAAAATAGAAGAACATCTGAGATATATTCGTTGCTATAGGTATCAAGTGAGAGTTGAGACATTTTTACCTCTACATCAAGTTGAAAGAGCTCTTTGGAGACATTCTTGGATTAGGACCCGTCGAAGGTAAGCTGTAAAAAAAGGTGCAGGTTGTAATTCCCCCTCTATATTTTAAAATAATACTATTGATTCGTGTTTTCCATTCTCATCTTTAATGTGTGATTGGATTCTTAGTTTTCCTTAATCAACTAAGTATATTTTATATCCAAGATATATGTTATGCTTTCACGTTTGTTTTTGTTTGATCCCTTGTGCAGGTAACCAAGCATTGGTGACAACGAAGATCTGACTAGGGACCACAAAGGATCAAAGGATTTGAATGAGGATTAGCATTAGATTGAGGTAGGTGATATATCCATGATCTGTATGTATTTAAAATCTAGAAAAGTAGGCTTCTAACTATTCCCTGTTGTTACTAGACCCACCCTAGGGCTAGAGGGATCATCTCTATCTACAGAGAGGATTTTCTGGCATAACAAATTGGCGAATCCGCTGGGGGGTCATGATGTTCTTTCGAACACTATTTTAAAACCAATAAATATGTGTGTGTGTGTGTGTGTGTGTGTGTATGTGTGTGTGTGTGTGTGTTTGTGTGTGTGTGTGTGTGTTATTTTCCTATTCTATGCATGTTGAAATGATTATAAATTTTTCAAATGTCTATATAGAACATGATTATCCAATTCATCTATTAATGTATTCATGTGTCATGGAATGTGATGATATTTAATGTAATAAAAAATTCTTTCTAAAAAATGAACACACAGATACATTCTCAAGATTTGAGGGTGTCTAATGGAATATTTCCCATCAATTTGTAGGACAAAAAATTGTGAATCTAGGTTAACAATTAGTTCTCTAATGCCAAGAGAGATTGCTTTGGAAAGAAGCTCAATAACTACACTCTATTTAGCAATATTATTGGTTGTACAACCTAAACATATACCTTAAATATATACTAACTCACAATTAGGGTCATAGATAACCTAGGCCGTAGAAGATAGATTTCAGGTACTACAACATGCACCATCAGCGAAACCGACATAAGGATCCGAAGACATCTGTAAATCAAGTAAAGCAATATAATCAGGAAAATATAAAATAATCCATGTGATGATCACAGTAGCAGGCTACTGCCTGAATGACTCGAGTCAGCAATCGATGAATATGATTAGATACCCCAAAAATATGTTGTTGGTGCTAGTGGGGAATGTCTCTGATCTGCACGTACTTTGGAATCTCGGTGGTCATAAGGCATCCAAGTTTCATGCAATATATTCTTCTGGGTGCACTCCTTCCACATATTCAGCACCCTCAAAGTCTCTCGCCACCCTCTTGGAGATCAGTGACATCCCTGCGACACATAAAGTTTCACATCAACACACACACACAGAGATATATATATATATATATATATATATATGTTCTCGTACATCGCGAGACTCGCACGTCTCAGAAAAGCTACAAAAAATGAAAATTACCTTCTCTGTGTTTTATAAATGCTCAATGTCATTTTAGGGTTTTTTACCATATTTTAACAATATTTTAATGCTCTTACCTTGAAAACATTTTATGGTTTTTTTTGTGCAGTGATGGATTAAATTTCTTCATAGATGACACATTTAGGAGTTATAGTTTACTACTTTTTCAAACTCGATTAAAAATAAATTAAAAAGTAACCCCCTGGAGTCATCTTTTAGTTATTTTTTGACTCTCTAAACATTAAAATATTTTCTATTTCTTGTCGTTTTGAGCTTGTTAAAGTGCACAAAACATCATTTACCCAGTATATGTTTACCCCTTTTTCGGGCTAGGATAAATTATTTACAAAAAATGAATACATTGGTCACTCGCAACTAAGAGGCTCTCTCACACTTCATTTTCTAACTTTTTGGGTAAGAGGGACTATTTATGAAAAGGGTTGTTTTGAGTTTTCATTTCACCTCTTTTCAAACTCTCTAAACATGAAAATATGTCGAGTTTCACCTTTGTCGAACTCGTTAAAATTTAACGGAATTGGATCCGTCATCATGAAAATACCGTGTTCCTCCTTCCTAGGGCTCATAAAATGTACAGGGATGGATTTTCCAAACGACAAACTTATATCACAAGCATATGTTATCCCCTTCAATCTTGTATAAAAAAATAGTCGGGGTACCTGCTAGAAATGGTGTGGGAAAATGGAAAGCATTAGTCAATCGTGTTGGAAGTATGTTGCTCTTGAACACGACACATACTCTGTTTCGTACCAAGTTGGGGACATCATTAACTCGTCACTTTGTCTCTGTGAGTTCGAGAAATTTGCTTTTCCTCTCATGCCATCACCATTTTCATCAAACATTACCTATGATTTCATTTGAGTCAAATAATACAAAAATCTGGAGTCGTGTCTCTGATATGTTAAGGATAAGTTCCTTCTACGTCTCATTCATTGCCTGGTTCTCTGGTCACAATAAATATTATCTTATTGCCTTCATCTCATGTTCATTATGTGGGATACATTATGGCCCTCATTCGATGGATCGCTTCTTGTCAACCTGAACACATTATCCAAGAAGTTGATCTAGAGATCCATTTTTCAATACCTTAGAGACTGCATGCACTAATGGCAGGGTTGTTCACATTCGATGAAAGGCTTACATCTTTGGCCTTCGATCATATGATTCTGTGAATGTTAGACATTAGCTCCTTGTCTGCATCTCATGGATTTTGCTGCTAATACCTTCAGAACCATTGTTAGTATGATTCTTTCTTCATAAAAGATCACTTTAGCTATGCATATCAAGTAGTCCTAACATCAAATATGGCTGCAAAATATCTTTAAGTTTGCTGCATAAAGTTAGATCTTAAGCATAAAATACATTAAGCAGATAGAATATAAAATGGCTCCTTGCATCCAATGGACAAGACAAGAACAATGTATTTAAAAAGAATCTTATATTATATTAAAGAATGGGGCACCTGAGAGGAAAACAAGAAAGGTGTTTTCCAGTTCTCCTCAGTGGGATGGGTTCTTGGAAGTCCTCAGTATTTCAGATCTATGATTCCTCTCTTTTTCTAATATGAAAAACCCTAACAAACATGGAACTCAATGGGAGTTCAAAATGCAAACAAATGAAAATGGTGACCAAGAGTAGATCTAGTGTGATCTAATTAAATGGAGGTGACTAATGAATGGGGAAAACCCTTCTATTTATAACAAAATATTGGGGTGTTCTAGAACTCGGTGCGTGAATAAAATATTATTAATCACATTCTAGAATCACCATTTAGGAATATTTTATTATATTTGTTGGAGGGAAAAGGGTTTTTGACTTGGGTCAATTCCTTTATTTATAAATAACACATAAATAAATGATTTATTTATTATTTAAGGGAAATGAGGGGAATATAATTAAATAAATAATGGTTTATTTAATTATTTAAAAATTATTTAGTCAAACTTAACTAGGAATAGTATTTAAATAATGATTTAAATAACTTATTCTTAGGAAATAATTAAATAAATAATGATTTATTTAATTGATTACCTTGTTTTGCGTTAAATATGACCAAGAAATGTAAACAAATGTGGTGAAAGCAATTTTACTTGGGGTAAAATTGGTCTTACATGGTGTACTTGGGTTCATATAACAATAATGTGTTAGATGACCAAAAAATGGTGTAACAACCATTGTCATTATTGGTGGTTTCTCTCGTGCTTATTAACGGTTTACTTCATTAACTAGTAATGAGGCGATTTTATCACATGTTTGACTTCAACTCATTTATTCACATGCTTTAATTTTTACATAATTGGGTCATGTCGGAGTGCAAGACCCTAGGTTTTGTCTGATAAAGCCTAGGCTACAAAGCGATATGTATTATTCATGATTGTACACATGACTCTTTCATTTGGATAGTTGCGACCATACTTTGAGCCTATATTTGTGATCCTATTTATTTGGATGGATGCGACCATACCTTGGATCTTGTTTTATGATCACTTCTATCGATGGTTTTTTCCATACCTCATGTCATGTGATTATTTCAAAGATATCAGTTTATGTATATATGTGCTTTTTTTTTCAAGTTGTCCGACGATGACGTCTTGGTCTTGGCACATATTCGTAAATATTTTCACCCCTCACTCTTGGTCGACCTTCATGCTTTAGGGGGGCATCTGTTACACAACATTTTTTCACTTTCCTTGTACTCCCCATTCCTGATCCTGGAGACCCTTAACAATGACCCCTGTGACTATTTTCCATCATGAAAATATGTCATCATATCCCTTCCAACACAATGAGTAAATTCTATGTTGACTATTACTGAAGCAGGTCCTTGAAAACCTCATCATTTGGAGTGGCGCACCCTCGTTGTTTCTCGCTCACGTTGATGGTCCCTTTTTGGTCTAGGGTAGTGCCGATCAGTGCTAAAATGAGGATCATACCTGCACCGACCTTCTTCTAGAAAGTTTTTTAAAAATGGAAGTGAAGCTTCAAGATCTAGAAGCTTCGTGGCGGAGAGATGGTTTTTTGTTCCTGAGGATAGAGTCGAGCTTCTCCCTTTGGGCTCTTTGTTCCTATAAAAGTGGAACCACCCAAAGGGATAGCTCATTTCCCCACCTTAAGTGGATTCATGCTCCCTCCTCCTTTGTTATAAAATGGACAATCTCCAATAGCTCTGCTAGTTAGAACAAATATAGAAGAACAATAGAGAGATATTCATTGCTATAGGTATCGAGTGAGAGTTAAGACCTTTTTCCCTCTACATCAAGTTGAAAGAGCGCTTTGAAGGTGTGCTTGGATCAGGACCCATCGAAGGAGAGCTGCAACATCAAGGAATAGGTTGTAACTCCCCCTCTCTATTTTAATATAAAACAATTGACTCATGCTTTCCATTCTTGTCCTTAATGTGTGATTGGATTCTTAGTATTCCTTGATCAACTAATTAGACTGCATATGAAAGATATATGTTATTCTTTCATGTTTTTTGTTGTTTTATCCCTTCTGTTAGTAACCAAGCACCAGTGATGGTGAAGATCTAACTACGGAGAGCGAAGGATAAAATAATTCGAACGAGGAGTAGCATCATATTAAGGTAGGTGACCTATCCATGATGTGTATGCATTTACAATCTAGGAAAGTAGGCTTATAATTGTTATGTATTGTTACTAGACCCACCCTAGGGCTAGAGGGATATTCTCTGTCGAGAGAGAATATTTTTCTGCATAACAACCACTCCTCCAAATAATCCGAGGGGCATCCACCAGGGTAGTCTTCTTCCGAGCTCCCCACAAAGGACCCCTTTGCCCATAGTTGTCCAAAATAATTTTTCAATGGTAGATAACTTGCAAATACCTTTCTTAGCATATTTGAATCTATCATATCTAAGTAAGCTAACCAATGAAACAATCACAGATGGCCTTAATTAGCCATCCATGCCCACTAAGCTCCCTTTAGATATTCCAAAATTTGAAGGAATGCAAGGTGAAGACTGAGAAAACCTTGTTATGACTTTACACCTGTGGTGTTTATCGAATAGTATTATAGAAGATATCATTCGGTTGTGACTATTTCAATGCACCTTTATAGAGCCCGCCACAAAATTATATGTTTACCAACCTTCTGGATCACATTAAAGCTTTAACTCCCCTGCTACAACATTCCTTACACTCTTCCAACTCTCAGTTCGACATGACTTAGGAATGGAACTCCTCACCCACTTTGAAAAAACACTCACCATCCACATATCAGACCATATCCATGAATGATGGAAATGACTTAGCTTGTGTGAAGCCCATTTTGATGACAAATTTTCCCTAAAATTGTTTTTTAGATTCCCGACATCGTAAATTTCAAAATATATGGAAAATTCATCCTCGTGTAATGAGGAATAATCCATTAGTAAAGCCCAACAAATAGAGCCCATATACACCCAGTCTAGATATATCTACCATGTCCTTCCGAATTCCCCATGCTTGAAAAATTATAAAGAGATACTAGGAGCATCAAATAATGTTCATGGATTGGTAGGCTCCTCAACCCAAACTCAACCTAACAATAATTACCAATATCCTAGCTATTTGTTTACTATTCAAACATTTGATACTACTCAAAATATATCACACCTAGGATACTACCCAAGTCAACCTACACCATTGCAAAATACAGATAATATGGCTAACCAATATATCAACCCCCACAGGTACGACCATACCCTCCCCAAAGGGGAATCAGTACTCATTTAGGAATACTGAATTAAGAGATACGTTCCACAATGTGTATGCCAAAGAGGGACAAGGAAACCAATACCCTCCTTTCCTCGCATAACAACAAAACATACCACCAGTGGAAAATAACATCGGGAATAATTTAGTGCAACCCTCCTAAGATCAAAACAAACTGAAATTTGGTTAGGAGAATACAAAAATCCCCCTAATGTTTCTAAGAAAAAATTGAGGAGAACACCAAATGGAGATCTTATATAGGGGGAAGAAATCAACAATGCGCTTGATGAAAATAGGCTAGGGGAACTCAAACAAAAACCAAAATAAGGAAAATATGAAAAACATCTCTCATAGGAAAAAAATACTACCAGTCTAAGAAGAAATCATTCTGGTGCCATATGTGGGGAGTATGGTCATTACACCCACCACTATCTTGATCTCCCTAAGTTAAAAATAATCTAGGGAAATAGGGGGAAGGGGGGGTAGAACCAGCAACCTACAGTACTGCAAGAACCTTTCCCCCATCAAGGAGTAGTTAATATTCAATAACAACAACAATCACAGCAAAAGAATTTTGGAGGGAACACTAATGACAAATCTCATTGTGACATTTACATGGCAGGAGAAGAAATTCTCCTAAAAATATGAAATATAACTTAGGAATCTCCCCCAGAGACCGACCCATTGTCCTCAAGCATGAGCATACCCACAATGACGCTAACCATTTCTAGGGTACCTATCGAAACTATGCTAAAAATGGTAAAAGGACCCTTGAGGTGCATGGGACATAATTCAAAGGTTGCTCATATCTACAACACAAAGGATGACTTGTCCCAGTCTCCATCAACTATGTCAACATTATAAGTCCTACAATATTTCCTAGCCCAATGTAAAGCCTTAATTTACTCATTAGGCGTAATCGACCCTTTTGATTCGTGCTTAATAGTTTTTGACCTAGATAAACCGAGCCCATGACTCCCTTCTCTAGTCACCTTTCAAATATCAGTTTCAATCCATAACATCATCGGTCATCGTTGCATCATGAATGAAGGAGCATCCACATGTATCATGTCAAAAATAGTTTGGCAGAAGTTAGGATCACCGTAATTGAAACCATATGACATCATTTTTAGAGCATATGATGGGTTCCCTTCCACCCATGTAGGTCTTTTTCATGACATACCAATACACCTCGTCAACAAGTATATGTTCATTCAGATTAAACTCTTGGATGCACAACTGGATTATAACATCCTTCTTCATTCGAGTTATATGTACGAGATGACTGTGGTAGCATCCTCCGTATTAAAAGTGATGATCTTCCCTCACAAAGGGAAAGCCTTTACTATATACCAACTCATGTATTATGAGAAGAAACTTGTAACCACCCTTGATGGCATGCTACCATATTAATATTCTCATGCAAAGTTGGTTACAATGTACACAGAGTTCAGACCTGGTCAATTAAAACCATCCACTCTCCTCGGAACATACCTCGAAGAACCGCATTTATTACCAAGAGAAGCTCCAGTAACTACAATAGCTGCGATGTTCATGATGGTTTAGTCAAACATTGAACCAGTTCAGGAACCAAATCCTGATACCACAAATTTTCTTCCATATGCCATCACCCAAACCACCTCCTTATATTCCCCGCCTCGTTTTGTCTCGCATAAAGTCATGGAAACCCTTACACTTCCAGACATGGCTCTCACGATGCTAGTCTGGAATTTGGCCCCATTGGGCATGTCAATAAATTAAGGCATCACCTCTACATGTCTCATTCCTATCATCTCCAAGGAATCCATCATAACTTAGGAAACACTCGTGGCAACACAATACGATGCCACTAAAAAGGATAAGAAAATAGGGAAGAAGTTGGACACTCCTAATTTTTCTAGGATGTCTCCACATTATGCATTGTGTAATGTTGTTCAGAATCCTACCAACACCTACCCAAAGTTAGAGGAGTTGAAATCTCTTTTACATGCCGAAAAAATGACTACGACCTCAACTCCACAAAAAAGAGAAAAGGTCACAAATATCCAAGGTGAGGCATTACGTACCAATCATGTATGTTCCATATGTATAGATTATGGGCATTATAGCCATGATTTCATTGAAATAACTTGTTATAGAGATGCATTACACGAACTGGAGCAATCTAATTCCAAGGATCCATCTGTAACACCCATTTAGATAGGGTAGGATAGATCCAAAACCATCTTATACATACAATAATAACCAACGTCATGCTCATACCCAACACACCCAACCCCACAGTCACCATGAAGGCAAAGAGAGGCTAGACCTCATGTCCTAGTCTACACATTGTGCGATGAACCTGATCATTTGATCACTCAATGCCCTGAATTAAGGGAACTTAATCGCTAGTAGCCTATCACCCATGTTTCCAAAATAAACTTATCTAATCACATATGACATACTTGTTAGATATATCGAAGTAACCATCATGTACGTCATTGTACCCACCTTTGCTGATTTTTCTCTATGTTAGACTTCATGTGAAGGTTAATCATTGAAAACTCTGACTTCATTGGTTCAGACTCAAAAATTTTGGACACTACCACAACTCAAGGGAATGGAGCATATAGGTCCATCTTGTGAGTATATGAAGAGAGAAAAATGACAGTAATACTGCCACCCTCCTTTCACCATCATCGACCTAGATATGGGAGGAAGACCAAATGCCCTAATAAAGCACGGTCTAAACCAAACCTCCCATGTGCCCTATGCGATAAACCCAACCACTTGGTCAACCAATGTCAATATTTGTCCAGGCTTACTAAATTTTTTCACATAGTAACCCTAATCCCCAAAATACATCTCTCCAAATAAGAAAAAATCACTCACTTATATTGTCGCATATGCTTCTAATTTCATCATACGAAGAACTATCAATATATTCCATGATTGCGAGAAGCCAGAGCTATGTTATACCAAAACCACCCAAGGAAGCCACATGAATCTAAAACTAAGACCCATAGAGGGAAAGAGTGTAGAAATTTACCATCTCACAACCCTAACTAGGCATCGTCATCTTACACCATGAGTAGTACTCACTCGTGTACCATTTACTAAATAAGTACTTGCTTTGTGTGTGACATTTACACTCATTATTCTCATAGTATATAAGCATGCCCTATGTTACAAACATTTTGGCATCTTAGGATTCAATTCCAGTTTCCTATTGAGGAGGATAATTTTTCCCCTTGTACACTAACAAGGTCATACAATCCCCCCCCCCCCCCTCACCCAATACAAACTAATTTTTATGGAAATTATTCTGCCACTTAATGATAATGACACACAACAACACATACAATGGTTTTTTGTTGCATATATGGTGTTAATATAGTCCACTTTTCTTGTATCCCTTTGTTATTTAATCTTTATAACTCACTTCTATTGTGAATTTTTTGGCATTATCTTATTATTTTTATATTCTTTCATCAAGAAATTACCAAAACTTATTTGACCAGATGGGCCGAATCTAAGCCAATAAAGGATTTCATAGCAGATGCTATTGCACAGTTCATCTTTGAGTACATTTTGTCTAGATTTGGGTGTCTGAATATCTTGATGAGAGACAAAGGGTCACAATTCTTGCATAACACTATTGAGGCATTGAATGAAGAATTTCAAGTGCATCATGACAAGAGTACACCTTACCACCCTCAGGAAAATGGGACAATTGAAGCTTTTAATATGATTTTAGAGATTTCTTTGACCAAATTTGATCCAGGAGGATCTCTCAGGTATAATTACATGTGGCATTAGGAATGGGTAAAAATTCAAAGTGATTGTATTTCTCTCGAATGAGGTTCAAATTGAAGTACTCGTCGCCCTCATTTCAACGTTGTGAATAGATGTCCAATGTGAGATTGTATGGAGAACTTAGAGCAAGTCAAATTTGTGCTCAAAGTGAGGCAATTTCTAGGTTTAAGTATCCTACAATTTCGCCATCAACCGATAGGGAACCTAGAACCCAAGAAGTGGGAAAATTCGTGGGATGGTTAATTTTTCTAATAACCCCCATGTTCGAGAAAGTTTAAAAAAGGGCTATGGTTACATATATATGTGTGTGTGTGTCTATATATATATATATATATATATATTTATATTTATATTTATATTTATATTGTTGGTGGGCCATCAACCCCCCCACCCACCATAACAAAGTCAAACTAAGGTTGGGGGGGTAGGTTGTCATCCCTGTTTTGGCTCCTATGTTTTGGCTAGATTGGCAAGACCAAAAGATAAGACAACATCAAACCACTTTTGGATCCTAGGATGTAGCCCTCCTGGATCCAGAGAGGGATCTATCTATATATGTAAATAATGATATATCTCTAAAGCTCAAATTGATGTATTAGGCTAGGTATGAAGCACAAGGGTTTTTGATTTTGTTGGTTTGGTTGGATTCTTTGGAGATCATTAACTGAGAAGGTTATGGAAGTAAAGAAGGGGCTAAATAGAAGGATGTTTCAGCATGGGAGATAGGTCAAAAATTATCAATCCATTGGGCTATGGAGTCACGAAAGGAGATTACTTGCAAAGCAACTATCCAAAGGTTTTCATAGGGCAAGTCATCCATACTAAAGGACATTTTTAGATAGATGGTGAGATGGAACATTAAGAATGGGTGAAAAGGAGAAACCAAAGTGTCGTCTAAGATCAAGTCAGATGTCATTTAAACCCAGGCTTGCTTTTGGCATACTTTAGAGGAAACTCTTATAAAATGCACAAAGGGTAGCCTAAGATTAGATCAGAGATCATTTAACTCTAGACATGATTTTAGCATACTCTTAAGAAATACAATCCAACAGTCCTCAAACTCTAGACATGATTTTAGCATACTCTTAAGAAATACAATCCAGAAGTCCTCATAACCAATTTTAGAGTAATAGAAAACATGTAAGATGAGACAGAGAGTAATGCCTAAGATTAGAGAAGGACTTTTAAGCTTTAATGGTTTTGACACAAACTCAAAGGGAACTTAGAAAGGTTAACTTAGAAAGCTTAATTAGGCCTCAGTCTTCTTTATGGCCTTCAACTGTGTCTTTATCCTTTATGGTCATTGGTTTATAGTCTTTAATCTTCAATAAAGGCTTTAATCCTTTAATTTACTTCACTGATACTCTGTTCCTCTTTTCCTCTGACTTGTTCAGGTTCCTGTGTAGGTTTAATGGTGCAAGGGGGTTGAGATTAGGGTTTTAAAACTGATATTTTAATAAAAACATGTCTTAAACCTTTCTCAGAAGTTTTCCCTGCGTTCTCTAGCTCTAAAAATACATTCCATGTGCTCTGTATCACCATGATAGTGACTGTGAAACAGAGAGTGATTCTCAGCAGTTGTAACCCTGCAAAACCCAATAAACATGTTAATGAAATCAATGGATTGGAGGAGGATATGCTATGGAGGACCATGGAGATGGTGGCGCGCCGATGAGAAAGGTGGACGCGGCGAAGAAAATGGTGAAAAAAATTATAGAATGGTGAAAAATAATCCTGACGGAGGTTGGGGGTGAGGAGGTTTCTAGACCTTTAGATTAGATCAAACAATGGAAATCTATGGTCTAGATTCATTGATTAAATTGTTTGGAGGAAGAATGAAGCAGCAGGTGAATGGGGGCGAAGTTGTTTTAGGGTCATCGGATGAAGAAGACGAATGGTGGAGATCGGGTGAGGAGATTTTTTGGAAAGTAAGTGGAAAGGAAATGAAATGTGAGAGGGATTTAATTGGGACCGTCGATCTGCGGAGATCAACGATAGGAAACCGTCGATGCGATGGACAAGAGAACCAATGGAGGAGAAAAGACTTGGAAGCTTAATGAAATCTGGGCCGTCCGATCAAAAGAAAAAATGGCGGAGATTTAATTTGATAAAACATAATGCGATGGGGAAAGGTGGTTTGTGAAAACAACTGGTGGTATTCATGCGCGGTTAGAGGCGGTTTATGGTTTTAACAAAAATTGCACTATACCATACATCACATGCCACGTGTCCCCTCTAAAACCACTTTTATTGCGCAATTTCTAAACATTAACCTTCAGACACTTATTTTGCACGAAACTCATTCTCAGCTGTCAGATCTAGTGATCTTGATCGAACGATGTGGAGAAGACACGATGGCTAGAGATTATTGGGCAAAGGTTAAAACCTTGGGTTTAATTGTGGCCATCAGATCATGTACAATGGACGGCTGTGATTCGCTGTCGGGCGGCATTGTAAGTTGGGCCATCGGGCTCGTCAAGTTTAACCACACCCTTTGGATCTATTCAATGGATGGCTATGATTAGAAGATGAGGGGGAAGGCTGTACAAAAGGGAGCAAAGTTATATGGTGTGTGAAGTAATCTCGACCGTTGAATCTGTGACAATCCACCGCGGGGATTCAATCGCAGGGGTAATGAGGAGTAGTGATAGGCGGAGAAACGGTTTAATCACGACCATTGGATTATACGATCGTACAGTTAGATTTGAATTAGGGATTGCACCAGCAATGGGCGATCGTGATGGATAGGCACGAGACGATTAGATCTGGGCTGTCAAATTATAATGGATCAATGGCTAAGATTGCAGTGGAGGTCGAACAGAGGAAGACTAATTGCATCGAAGATTTTGGAAGAAACAAAGGAAAAATAGTTAATAGACAGTTCTAATTGCGATTGGCACCTAAGGGCATAGCGCCTAGTTCTGGCACTAGGTTATATGTGGAGAAAGGGGCCAAGGGCTAAGCCGAAGTGGGCTTAAGTCCTGAATGTAAAAAGGGTATTTTTTGGCCTATTTTTAGTGCTTTTTAAGGCCAAATGGGGGGATTTTACAAGAATTTGAAAGGGGAAAAAGGAGATAAAAATGGAGGCTTTATGAGGATGAAATAGGGAAAATGGAGGCCTTTTTAACAGCAGTTTCCTTTACAAATAGTGAGACTTTCAATCGAGACATCATTGAATATTCTTCAAGGAGCAGAGGACACATAGAGGCTTCAAGAATGAAACATTTTCAAGGGAAAAGTTTTTCTTGAAGACTCAGAACATATTTAGCCACCTGTTTTCTATGTCAAAAATTTATAGGTGGCTAACAGTGGCTCCACATGGGGATGGAATCTTCTTGAAGGTGTTAAGAATCTCAGAAAATAATCTTTGGAAGTAGGCCAGATGCTTGATCTTTGACTATCCTTTTCTTCTTTGATCAGCTGCTACACATCATGAAAATATCATATCAGCAGTAATATTCTCCCAAACAACTACCTACCCATCCTACTATCCTAGAATTTTTTTTTCAAGGTGCATTTAGACTTGCAGACCTTTTACATCATCAATTTTTTGAAAACAAGAAAATAAACCTATCTACTGCTACCCTTATTTCTCCATGAGACCAGATTAAATAGTTGGCCTCATAGCTTCTCTACCTAAACTAATACCTGCTAGGATTAAACTGTCTAGCATATTTCTTTCTCTACATTCTAAAACAGAATTTTAAACACATACAAACTAGGATTATACTGTCTGATCTACTGTCGGTCCATGGCATAAAGACAGCTACACATGAACTGAACTTTGTAGGAAATTGAAACCAAAATTGCAGGGCTTCAGATCTGAAAAAATCACCAGCATCCTTCATTCTTTTTGTGACTCAGATTTTGATCTTGTTAGAGTCACTTTTATTTTTCATTTCAGCTCTGGTATTGATTTTTTTAGAGATGCTTCTTATTTTCTCTACTGGTTCAAGTTTTGAGCATATCTGAACCTTTCCTTTCAAAGCAAAACTCAACAACTAACTAAATGCTCACATACTGAGCTTTATTGAGATTTCCTACCTACCCTACTCTAACTTGAAATATTTACATGTCTAGCTTAAAAAAACTCTTTTCCAATACATCCAGTCAATCAAATGATCCCATGACTGGTCTTTTCCGCTCAAATATTTTGAGCATGTTGGATAGGCAGGGCCGCTCCCATTCTCTTTTTTTTTTAACAACAGCTTTTAAAATATTTCTCGTTGCCTGCAATAAGCTAATCTTGATGACCTTTGATCCTTCTTTATATTTTTGTAGGAAATGAACATAAGGATCTTGAAATGATACCTGGTTGTGAGTATTTGACAAGGAGTTTTCAACTAGGATTGTTTCTTCTTCCACTGGATCAAATAGAGTATCCTTCTGAGAAAGAAGATCTCCTTCATCTTCATCTTCATCTGAGCTAGGGGACTCATCATATTTTGCAGTGCTGTCCTCTTGTAGCTCTGAGATATTCTGATCTGGTGTGCTGAGCTCTGTGAAAAGACTAACATATTCTTGAGCAGGGGTTTCTTTGATTACCTCAACCCTTTTAGGAGAAGGTTCAATATATTCAACTTTCTCAAGAGTTTTGCATTTATTTCTTCCTCTTCCTCTGAGCTAAAAGGCTGCTGACTTCCATCTTCATGGAAATTATTACTGATGATGTGATATAAAGAAGAGTGAACATTCAATTAATCTTCACCTACTACTAGACTTTCATAACCTTCTTCATCAATATCATAAATAGCGTGACTTGGCTCATTACTTTCTCGAAGTTGATAGATGTGATCTTCCTTCTACAAATATATTGATGATGGTCCTGAAGGATTAGCTTCTATTTGGGAAAAATCCTCATCAGATAGATCGAAACTAGAAGGATCATAATTATAAGCAATTTCACCAATCAAACCTTTTGGATTCTCAACAGTTCTTTCTTCAAAATAGTCTGCAAGTCCATTCTCTGATCTAAAATCTTGTTCATCATACATGCTTTGCATGTTGCTTATGTATTGCAGAGATTTGGTTTTCTTTTCCTGGGGACAAGGTGTAGGTCTTTTCCAATCATCATTTCTAGTCTCAACCTCATATTCTTTAGCAAGGTGTTGGCTGTCTCTATCAATCTTTCCAGCTTGTTTTCTAAAGAGATCTGCCTTTGTTTCTCTGCTTGGTCCTTTTTATTTCTTTTAATATTTCCTCTCTACACCAGATGTTGTACTCGACAGTAATTTCTATGTTTTGCATTTCTTCCAGGCTAGAAGGCTCTCTTTCTCTTATATGAAATTCCACCTCAGGATCAAAAGAACTTGGATAGTGCGCTAGAGCCCATCCCAAGGGTGGTTTTATATTAGAAGGTATTACATTGTATACCTTATTAAACTTGGCTGAAAATTTTTTTACTGCCTCTCCTGGTTGTCTTCTCAAATTCTAGTACTCTTCTAGGATGAGGAAGACATTTCCTGGGACTACCAATCTATCAAGGAAAACTTGAGAAAACTGATGAAAAATGATGATGCTTGCAGCTAGAAGATATTTGAACCAACTCTTAACATTTCCTTGCAATGAAAAGGCAAACATTATAATACACACATCATCCTCTTCTATTTCATATAGGTCAAGTAAATCCTCAAGCCTTTTAACGTGCTGCTCAGCAGTGACCTTTGAAGTTTCTCCATAAAAAAGGGGCAGCTTATTTGTAAGTCCTGCAGGAAGGGGCTAGAAGATAAGAGGCAAAGCTAGAGGTTTATATCTTTCTATGACCTTTATTGGTGTAGGTAGTGCAACAAGAGATCTATGACTGCTTGAAGTTTCATTAGGGGCAAGAGATACAACATGAGGCTCTTGTTTCACTAGGTTTTTCACAGGTATATGGGTCTACTCATGGTCTGAAGACTAAGGCTTGTGATATTTCCAATAATTAATGTGGATATCATCTTTGTACACTTGATTAGGCTTAAAGTAGGATAGAATGTAGTGGTAGATAAAAACAATGAATTCTTTAAACCAAATCCAGCCTAAATGTTCTACCATTCTATAAGGTCTGGCCATATTTCAGGTTCTTCCTCCAATGGAGTCTTTAGGTATACTAGGAATTGTGGAGTCGCCAGATGGATGAATTTGAATGTTTGAAGCAGGATGATGTCCACCATCAGCACTTGAATCCCAATTTGACCAAAGATTTTGAGTGCTCAAGAGTGTATTAGGTATAACTTACTCAACTTCCCCAATGGAGTCGCCATTATGTTGTGGTTCCTATGTTTTGGCCAGATTGGCAAGACCAAAAGATAAGACAACATCAAACCACTTTGGGATCCTAGGATCTAGCCCTCCTGGATCCAGAGAGGGATCTCTCTATATATGTAAAGAATGATATATCTTTGAAGCTCAAATTGAGGTATTAGGCTAGGTATGAAGCACAAGAGTTTTTTATTTTGTTGGTTTGGTTGGATTGGTTGGAGATCATTAACTGAGAAGGTCATGGAAGTAAATAAGGGGCTAAATAGAAGGATGTTTCAGCATGGGGAAATAGGTCAAAAAGTATCAATCCATTGGGCTATGGAGTCATGAAAGGAGATTACTTGCAAAGAAACTATCCAAGGGTTTTCATAGGGAAAGTCATCCATACTAAAGGATATTTTTAGATATATGGTGAGATGGAACATTAAGAATGGGTGAAAAGGAGAAACCAAAGTGCCGTCTAAGATCAAGTCAGATGTCATTTAAACCCAGGCCTGCTTTTGACATACTTCATAGGAAAATCTCATAAACGACACAAAGGGTAGCTTAATATCAGATTAGAGGTCATTTAACTCCAGACCTACTTTCAGCATACTCTTAAGAAAGAAAATCCAGCATTCCTCATAACCACTTTTAGAGTAATAGAAAACATGTAAGATGAGACAGAGAGTAATGCCTAATATTAGAGAAGGAGTTTTAACCTTAAATTCTTTTAACACAAACTCAAAGGGAACTTAGAAAGGTTAACTGTTGGAAGAGGCACCTAGTGAGACAGGGCTACCTCTAAATCTCCCAGTTTACAAATTCTTTCAACCAAAACTAGTTAAGAACATCATAAGAGACTAACTCCAAATTCAGACATCAGTAAGCATGGTCCAGCCAACTACTATATTGGTTAAACTATGATGAATTAGCTCTTAGATACACAACTTAGCAGAAAACATCGAAGATAAGAAGAGCAGGAAGCATTAGGGTACTATGCAGGAGTATATCCTAAGCTAGATTACTGATTCTTATCAAAGAATAATGGACAGCATGATAAAACATGAAAGGAAACAATTACAGTAAGAGTAACTTCACCAATAATATAGACCAGGATCCTATGAATCTACTTGATTAATTCATGTGCAAAACCAATCACATTGTTGGGTATGTGTTATATTCTTTTCACGAATAGCTCCATGTGCTGTACCTTGCGCCGGGTGCAGTAGGGGGGTCACAAGGGGGGAGGCAGCCCCCATTGTTGGGGTATGGGGTAGCGCCCCGGTGAAATTTTTTTTGGTGTGCGGACCCACTCATAGGCGGACCCACCCATGTTTTGTGCATGAGTTTGCACATGGTTTTGGGGTACGATGGTTTTTGGCCCCTGATATTTTGTAGATCCGGTCAAGGGAACTACGGTTATGTTCTAATCCAGGGTTAATGGATTGGGGTTTATGTATGCTTCAACATGTATATATATGTGTTGTAAAACTAAAGGGAATATAATGAAAAATCAAGCTGGTCGTCCTGATTTGGGATGCAAGGGAAAATATCTGTGTTTATCTGTTTTATGTGTTATGACCTTGCTATTGTTTATTTTCTGTTATGAGATTCGTGTGTAGATAATTTCTATTCAGGGTTAAAACCTACACACATACTTTGATCTCAATGGCCTTTTACAATCTAGACTTCTCCTCCTAGCCTACTATATTAAAGACTACCGAACTACTTCCCCTCAATAACAGTTCTAACACCCAATAGAATCCCAACAACCAACCACCAACAATGAATTCTTCAAGAGTTATTATAGGAGAATGAGGAAGTGAAGTAGTAGAAGAAATAGTTGGCCCAATCAAATGAAGAAATTAATGTTTCTTGACCTTTGGGAGGCTTGAAGGATAATAAATGACATGCTCCATGCTTCTTTTTAAATGGTCCTTTGCTTGTATTTGTACTCTAGTTGTCTATTTCTTACCTTTGAAATAAGAAAGGGGGATACAAGTCTGGAGGCTTCCCATACTTCCATAACTGCTACTTCTGCTCTTTGAGGCTTAGTGTACGAGAAAACTAACTTTAGGGATATTTCTTATCTTTATAACAACTCTGTTGATAGTTATAAATAAATTTTCAGCTGTCTTTAGGCAAATATCTCATCTTCTGGCGATAACTAGGCCTTCTTTGATTTCTGTGAGGCTGCAAGTGACTTTTGGTAGCTGGAGAGGGGTCAATTGGCCTCTGATGTGGTGGTGGAGGCTTTCTTGGTTGATGGATTTTTGTATTTACCTTAAAACACTATTATTTTGTCTTGATCTGTGTTTTAGGGCTTAATTAGGCCTCGATCTTCTTTATGGTATTCAACTGTGTCTTTATCCTTTCTGGTCATTGGATTATAGTCTTTAATATTCAATAAAGGCTTTAATCCTTTAATTTACTTCACTGATACTATGTTCTGCTTTTCCTCTGACTTGTTCAGGTTCCTGTGTAGGTTTAATGGTGTAGGGGGCTTGAGATTAGGGTTTTAACACTAATATTTTAATAAAAACATGTCTTAAACCTTTCTCAAAAGTCTTCCCTACATTCTCTGGCTCAGAAAATACATTCCATGTGCTCTGTATCACCATGATAATGACTGTGAAATAGAGAGTGATTCTCACCAACTGTAACCCTGCAAAACCCAATAAACATGTTAATGAAATGAACGGAGTGGAGGAGGATATGCTATGAAGGACCATGGAGATGGTGGCGCGGCGATGAGAAAGGTGGATGCGACGAAGAAAACAGTGAAAAACATTACAGAATGGTGAAAAATGAGCCTGACGGATGTTGGGGGTGAGGAGGTTTCTGGACCATTAGATTAGATCTAACAATGGCAATATACGGTCTAGATTCATTAATGAAATTGTTTGGAGGAAGAATGAAGCAGTAGGTGAATGGGGGTGAAATTATTTTAGGGCCGTCGGATGAAGAAGACAGACGGTGGAGATCAGGCGAGGAGATTTTTTGGAAAATAGGTGGAAGGGAAATGAAATGGGAGAGGGCTTTAATCTGGACCGTCGATCTACGGATATCAATGGTAGGAAACCATCGATGCGATGGACAAGAGAACCAATGGAGTAGCAAGGACTTGGAAGCTTAATGAAATGTAGGTCATCTGATCAAAAGAACGAACGGCGGAGATTTAATCTGATAAAACATAATGTGATGGGGAAAGGTGGTTTGTGAAAACAACTGGTGGTATTCATGCAGGGTCGGGGGTGGTTTATGGTTTTGAAAAAAGTTGCATGATACCATACATTGCACACCACGTGTCCCCTCCAAAACCACTTTTATCGTGCGATTTCTGAACATTAACCTTCAGACACTTATTTTACACGAAACTCATTCTCAGCTGTCGAATCTAGTGATTTTAATCGAATGATGCGGAGAAGACCTGATGGGGAGAGATCCTCGGGCAGAGGTTAAAACTTTGGGTTTAATTGTGGTCGTCAGATCATGTACAATGGACATCTTTGATTCGCTATCGGGCGGCATTGTAGGTTGGGCCTCGTTGGGTTTAACCACAGCCGTTGGATCTGTTCAGTGGACGACTATGATTAGAAGAAGAGGTGGAAGGCTATACAAAGGGGAGTAAAGTTATATGGTGTGTGAAGTAATCTCGACCGTCGGATCTGTGATAATCCACGGCAGAGATTCAATCGGAGGGGTAATGAGGAGTAGTGATAGGCGAAGAAATGGTTTAATCACAATCGTTGGATTCTACAATCGGATGGTTAGATTTGAATTAGGGATTGCACCAGTAGTGGGTGATCATGATGGATGGGCGTGATGTGATTAGATCTGGGCCGTCGGATTAGAACGAATCAATTAATGAGATTGTAGTAGAGTTCCAACAGAGGAAGACTAATTGCATCGAAGATTTTGGAAGAAACAAAGGAAAAAGAGTTAATATATAGTTCCGATTGCGATTGGCGCCTGAGGGCATAGTGCCTGGTTCTAGCGCCAGGTTATATGCAGAGAAAGGGGCCAAGGGCTAAGCTGAAGGGGGCTTAAGTCCTTAATGTAAAAAGGGTGTTTTTTGGCCTATTTTTAGTGCTTTTTAAGGCCAAATGGGGGGATTTTGCAAGATTTTGAAAGGGGAAAAATGAGATAAAAATGGAGGCTTTGTGAGGATGAAATAGGGCAAATGGAGGCCTTTTTTACAACATTTTCCTTTACAAACAGTGAGGATTTCAATGGAAACAACAGTGAAGATTCTTCAAGGAGCAGAGGACACATAGAGGCTTCAAGAATGAAATATTTTCAAGGGAAATGTTTCTCTTGAAGACTCAGAACATATTTAGCTACATGTTTGCTATGTCAAAAATTTATAGGTGGCTAACAATCCCTATCAACGATTATACGTATAAGTACAAATAGTAGGGTGGGCTCCCACCAATGGACCCACAACCCCTTTTAAAGCATTTTTTTATATTTAAAAACATTGCAACATATGGAAACCATAGGAGGTGAAACAGTGTGGGTGGGGGTTGAACCTTCCCAACTCACGTGGCCAGCCCTCGAGCGAGCAGTACCACCATACCATATATAAATCAATTGTTGGCAAGGAAGCAGGTTTCTTGGGTAAGACCCAGGTTCGGGGATTGGGCCAACAAGGAGTCCGTTGTAGTCTAACACCATACAAAATTTTCACCCTACTCTGAAGAGCAGAGAGTCTCACCCGGGGCATGCCACGACCATATGAAGGAGGGGAACAGATCGGTATTGGCAGATGGATCTGCAACTTGAAACTAACATAGAATCATACGAATGCATAGAATTATACATAGAAGATATCTTCAGAGCATAATTCAGATACTAAGCAAATAAAATTTTAAAGTACCATAGACATCATGCAACACATTTAACTCATACATTAATACAACAACCTTCAGATATATTTGTAATCATTCAGTGGATAAAGAGTTACATTGCTCGGTAGAATGAGCTTTCCACTTCTATTACAGAGGTCCCACAGGACAGAGAGAGAGAGATCCTACAACCATGATAGATCAATAGAAACATAGGAAATACAAGGATGTCGCACTCAGAACAGAGCTCTTCTGCGGCATCTGCTCTAACCTCTCCGATCTCTTTGCGTCGGTGCATGTCTCTTTCTGTTGGGTGATGGCCTATTTATTCACCTGCTAGTGCCACTACTAGTTTCTCTTGTGTTCTTCCTCAACTGCTTTTGGATTCTGACTATTGCACATGAGTTCCTCTATCTATTATTTTCCACCTCTTCTCTTTGTCTGCACTTGTCTGTGCCATCCTTGTCATCTATCTCCCGCTCCTCCGCAACCTCGACAGCTCCGCTGCCTACCGTTATTGCGCTTGCCACGTGCCGATCCGCAACCCAAAATCTGCTCTTCATGAAAAATTCAAAACAAGGGCCCCAACAGGCCCTGGCCATAGTCTCTTAACTCATCTCGAATCAATCACAAATCACTGTCTCCACCTCCATAGCTCCGCTTGACCTTGCGCCCTGTTCCTACTGCGCACCTTCTCCTTGTTGTCCAAACAAGGGCCCCAACTCCAGGACCTTGTTCAAAGTTGAAGCCTTAAGCTCATGGAAGGTTACCATAGCCTACTGCCACCCCTGTAATAATGCGTCCGTCTCCATCATGATCTTGGTGACAGCTTCCTCCCTGACGTTCACCAGTACAGCGTCAAATACTGTGTTGATTTGGGTTCCGACCTCGGTGGCCAATTACTGCATCGTCTAGGCGCTGATCAGTAGGGGATGGTGAAGCTCCCAAATTTCCTGCTTGGTCATTGCTGAGCTGGCCTATGTCTATTGGATCTAGACCTCTAGCGTATCCGCTTGGGCATACAGTTGGTCCAACTGCGAGGGGTCCGTGGCATCTTGTATTTCTTTGGAGGGTTGTTGTAGCCTGATCCGAAATTGGCTGTGTCTTCACTGTAAGGGCCGTTGAGAATTCCTGTAGACCTTTCAAGAGGTTGTAGGCATCTCTGGATGTAGTACTAAGAGCTTCCTGCATCTTGGTTACTTCGTCCTGTTTCTCTGAAATTTGTGTTGTGTAGACTGTCGCTGGGTTGGGCAGCGTCGGTCGTACCGCCATTGCTTCTCGTAGCTCTGTGTTATCCTGGTGGAGGTTGGAGTATGCCATCTTGAGGTGGATTTCTCTCTCTACTACATTTGTGTCCTGCATGTCCTCTGGCATCTAATTGTAGTGGGCCATCATTGCAGGCCACACCTCTTTGAAAACCCTGGCCACTTCATCCATCTGGTTTTGTAGCTGCCCGTTCGCCATGGTGAGCTGCTTACGCTGTTCAGTAAGCGCAATTATCTATTGTTTTTGTTGCTCACACCTCTGTTGCAGCTTAGAATGGAGCTATTTTGCCTGCTCAGCTACCCTCTAGATGAAGTGGTGTAGCTAAGCCATGCCTCACGTCTCCATGCTTTCGACCCCTGAAGCACCTTGATTTGACCACTGCTCCTGAATTGGTTTCCCACTAGCAACCGATCTTGTTGACTGGCCTTGAGGGGATGGCAGCGGAGTTTGATGGGGTGTAGAGTGTCTGCTATGTTTAGGTTCGGTCGCTCCCCCTGATCTGCTTGGATGGGCTGCTGGAGTGGAGTAGACTCAGGGATTGGCCTAGCTGTGTCTGCGACTATTTGTGCCATTTGTGTGATTAAGTTAGTAAAAGTGGTCTGGGGGTCCACAGCGGGGTTGGCCGGTGGTACCATTATTGTACTCGAGTCAGCCTCAGTCCCGTGGTCCCCATTGAGTAGGTTCCGGATCACTAGATTTGATACGATGGTGGATGAGTTGGATGGTGTGGATGAAGTGGTAGGTGGGAGTGGGTCGGGGCGAGGTGGTGAAATATGGACGTTTATGAAGTCGAAGGGCTTAATGGGAGGGTGATTTTGAATCCTGCTTACTTCCCCTGTCTCGACGATTGGTTCTTCCTGGATGGGTACCCCTATGCTCAGTTGCCAGGGTGGATCCTCCTCTATGAGGTCGACCACCAGACTTGATTCTATAGTTTTGGCGCTCTTAGCCTTGGGAGCCGCTATGGGTGTTTTTGACTTAGTATTTCCCCCAAATAGGGTGGCTACTGGACTTGGTGAAATAAACAAAACATTTGGAATGGCTGTGGTGATGGAGGTCATGTTTGGAAGCAGGGTGGACTGAGAAACCTGAAATTCAGAAAAAACTGGGAATGGAGTGGCACTACTTGATATAACTTGGACCACTTCGTTGAAGCTTCGTACCTGCATATTTAATTACTGAATGATTGGGAGGAGATATAGGTTGGAGACCCTGTTTGCTTCCTCTATCGCCGATTCTTCTAGCAATCGATGTGGTAGCATCCCGTCGAAATTTTATGTGTAGACCGCGCTTCGGATTTCCATCGCAAACCCGGGATGAACAAACTTCGGTGTGGAAGGCTGTGTCATCAATTTGGAATTTCAATGGCATCATCTAGAATTTCTCCTTCGACACACAAGTGGGTCGGAGGAACGTGTGCTTATGTGTGACACCAAACCATACTTGCTCGTTGTATCCGTCCAGCAAATTTCTGGGGATCCTCTGCTGGCCCATCACCACATTAATCATTAATCCATACCAACTTCGGAAGGCTTCTGCGTTTACCTCCTTGGTGCTGGGGTCTCCCAACACCTTCACTGGGACAAATTTCATTGCTAGCAGCTGATCCTCTGCTATCTCTACCAGCATCTTGATGAGGGGGGAATGCCACTTCGACATGGCCAGGGTGACTATCAGGTAGCCATAGATGAATCCCATTTCCCTTTAGTAATTATCTTCACATGCTTCGAAAAAATCCTTCAGCAGGAAGGAGCACCAGTTTAGCTTGGTCCCTTGGATGCAATGCTCCTCAATTGAAATGGTGTCCAAGGTACACTCCCCCTTGGTGTAATGCCTCATTGTCTTACTGGAAATGAGGTAGCATGCGAACCTGATTTCGGGCTTGTTGATGAGCTCAATTTTCACCCCCTTTCCTTCCCTTTAGGTGACATATTTTACATAGTAATCGGTATCCCCTGAATTCTTTGCTCTTTTGGAGATGGTCTGGAACGCTGAAGAAATGTCCCAACCTTCCTGTGAGAGCCCTGTCATTCTGTGAATTTCCTCAGCATGGACTGGAATTTCTTTTCCCAGCCACAAGGAACCATTCTGAATTCTACTCAGTAAGAACTTGGTACATTACATGGTAGAACATGTCATCCCAAATACTAGTAGGTTCCTCAAGTTCAATATTGAGGACTGCTGAATGCCTCGAAACTCAGGTAGAATTCTTGTTACTGCTCGCCCTACTTCTGTGGTGTAGCTCTCCATGTACACTTGTCTTTTGAGCATTGGAAACTCAAAACAATCTGTGAGGTCTGCATCAATGAGAGTTGCACTGTCATACTTCCTGATGAGGGACTTCATTTTTTGAATTCGACTATCTAGCTCCTGTTCTACTACTACTTGATTGGCCTTTGTCATCTTGGCTTGTAGTTGATACACCTACAACACAATTCTTGGCCCCTTCTCTTGGCTCTCTTCTTTGGGATACCTCTGCTGCTCTAGTTCTACTCCAATTTCCTTTGCTTCATCAAAAATTTCTAACTCTAACTCAGATCTCTCCGGAATTCTTGCGCTTCTCTTCATGCAGGCTATGTAATTAACTGACACGAGTGAGGTTGATGAGACCCCATAACTAATTAATTCTTGCTAGCATCCTCCGCGGCGATAATCATGTGGGTAGTCGCCAGCTGAGGTGTGCTCTGAAATCTATTGACAGTGGTGTGGGGAAATGGGCAGACATGATGACTGAGGTTACTTCTAATTATGGAAAAATGATTACTGTAAGGTTACTTCTAATTATGGAAATTTATGTTGCAAATCCTGGCGATCCTACGGATTGACACAAGTACTGAATGAAATGATGGGGACTGACACTTGACACATTTTCTTATCCTACGGAGATGGCATGCTAGACTCATCCCTCCTCGACCACAATCGGTTGCATTGCGGTCCCCACAACCTAGCTGTTATTGACGACTTATACATGGAAAAATGACTCTACCTACGCTCATCTCGGGTGCGAGAGAGTTATTCAACTACGCTACTCCACTAACTTCTCTTGGGTGCGAGAGTTATTACCAAAAAATGAAAGAAACTTAATCATGGTAGGGCTTCAAGCATGCGTCATTCACCCAGCTAGGTAAGATAGTACCATCTAGTTGAGCCAACTGAACTGCTCCAGAATCTTTAATGTCAACGATGAAGTAGGGTCCCAACCAATGCATCTGCAGTTTCCCTAGGAATTTTGGAACCGGCTATCATATAGCAGAATCTTGCTGCCAACTTGGAACATTTTTCTCTTAATGTGTCGATCATGTCACACTTTCTGCCTATCTTTCTGAAACTTTTGATGAAACTCGGCAAGGAACCTTGCCTCATCAAGTTCCTGTAATTCGTGCAGGTGTTCCTGTAGTGATTCCTCCTTCGAGAAATTTAGGGATGTGGCGATCAGAAGGCTTGGTATGGTGAACATGGAAAGAATCATAGCTTCATGGCCATACACCAGCTGGAAAGGCATTTGATTCATCCAGTGCTTCACTATTGTTCGGTAGGCCCACAGTGCGGCTGGTAGATGTTCATCCCAATCATCCCGTTTTTCATTGCAGATCTTCATCAAGCCTTTTTCGAGGATTTTGTTAAATGCTTCGAGAGTGCCATTATCTTGTGGGTGGTATGGGCAGCTTTTGTGATGTTGTATCATGAACGTGTCTAGTAGCAATTTGATAGTTTCATTAAGGAAATGTGTACCTTGATCACTGGTTAAGCTCCTTGGGCAGCCAAATCGGTTGATGATGTTTTCAAAGATAAACTGAGCTACCGTCTCTGCCATACAATCCCGTAACATCACTGCTTCGGCCCATCTGGTTAGGTAGTCTGTGGCTGTGATGATGTACCAGGCCTTTGAATGCCTGGCTATAGGTGCTATGGGGCCTATGAATTCGACAGCCCACTTCTCGAACAGTTGTAATACAGTCACAAGGTGTAGTGGGAGTTCGTCTTTGTGAGAGGGCCTCCCTGTTCTCTAACAAACATCGCATTTCTTGACAAAAGATTTACTATCAGCATTGACCTTTGGCCACCATAGTCTAGCTTGTAGCACTTTCCTAGCTGTGGGTTTTGCCCCCACTTTTCCTCCTACGATGCCGCTATGGAATTCCCATAGAACGGCTTCGCATTCATGGTCAAGGACACACCTCCATAGAATCTCATCAAGCCCCAATTTATACAACTGCCCTGCAATCAGTTGGTAGTCAGTGGCACGGACGACCAGGTGTCATTTCTAGATCGGGGTATAGTGTTGAGGACATTGCCCCATGGTGAGGTATGTTGGCCAAATAATCTCGTATGGCTTCTACCTGGAAAAGATCAGCATCAGGAAACTAATCATCTAGAGAGCCCTCATTTTCACAAGTCTCCAACCTGGATAGTGATTGGGCTCAAAATTCAGCCTCTCGGTCTTGAAAATCACTTCGAAGGTGAATTCCTGAAAGAGTAGGAGCCATCGGCATATCCGTCCTTCCAAACTAGCTTGTTGACTAGGTATTTCAATGCGGAATGGTCAGTGAAGAATTTGAACTTACCTCCTAGGAGATAATGGCGGAACTTCTGGAGCGAGTACACCATGGCTAGTGCCTCCCTCTTCGTGGTGGTGTAATTTTTCTCTGCATTAGACAGCTTGCGACTGGAAAAGTACACTAGGTGGTCAACTATCATCTCCCCTGGTTGCGTTAAGATAGCCCCGAGTGCAATACCGAAAGCATCGATATGCACATGGAACTGCTTGTCCCAATCTGGGTGGAATAGAATGGGCACAGTTTCCAGTTTCTCCTTTAAAGTGTCAAGGGCTATTCTGCAGTCATCCATCCACTGGAACACCTCTGACTTCCGCAGTAACTTTTCCAAAGGAGCAGTTATCTTTGCATAGTTCTGGATGAACTGCCTGTAGTAGCTCATGTGCCCCAGCAGTGATCTCAACTGCTTCACAGTCTCTGGTGCTTCCATGTGGATGGTCACTATGACCTTGGCGGGGTCGACATGGATCCCTTTCCTGCACACCACATGTCTTAGGAGAATTCCAAACAGAACTGTAAAGATGCATTTCTTCAGGTTCAAGAAAATTTGCAATTGCTGACATCGATCGAACATTATGCGTAGTAGGATGGTGTGATCCTTCAGCAAGCTGTAGACTATCCAGTCATCCATGTAGACTTATAGGAACTTATGAAAATATTCCCAGAAATCAGCTATGACAATCCTAGAAAACACGGCAGGTGCGTTCTTCAACCCAAACGGCATCACGTGATCTGCAAAAGACCCCCATTCTATGGTGAACTTTTTTTTCTTCTTGTCCTCTTCCACGATGTGCACCTAATGGTATCCCAAGAACCCATCAGTGAAGGGGTATGCCTCATTCCCCACAACGTTGTCTAGTACTTCGTCGCTAAATGGGGTGGGGAATGGGTCATGGATCCAGGCGTTTTTCAAACTTCGGTAGTCCACAGAGATGTAGATTTCTAATTTTTCTTTATTATTTTGAGTGAAAATGGGACTCACCCACTCTCCTTCTTCCAGAGGGAAAATTAGGCCTGCCTTCAGCATTTTTTCGATCTCGGTTTTGACTTTCTCCTTTATTTGTGGGTTCAGCTGGTAAGGCCAATGCTTTACTGGTCTAGCGTCCGGCTTCAATATAATTCTCATCTTGCCGAGGTCCCCTTTGATCCCTTTTAAATCCGCAACTGATGAAGGGAATAGGTCTTCGTATTCCTAGAGGAGACTAAAAATTTTCTTTGTTGTCTCCTCGTCCCAGTAGTCCCCAACTATAGCCAGCTTGGGTTTCTCCTCCGTGCCAATATTTAGCTTTTTAGTCCTTAGCAAGAGTAGATGGATTCCTTCGGTGGTCGGATCTTCTTTGATGTTCTACTCTCCTTCTGTCTCTTCAAAGTATAGGTGCCTCAAGTCCTCTAGACTGTCATCTTCTGGCTTGCTGTCAATCCTTTGGTAGGCCAACTCATTTCTGCCATCGAGGTTCGCCACCAATGGCCCCCAGTTTGCGTTCTGATAGGGGAAGAACAATATTCCTTTTATGGCTTGTAATGCTTGGGATATCAGGTCTATCTTCCCCTTAAATTAAAAGCACTGAGCAATTTTTTCTGCAACCTCCTAGAAAGAGTGGCTCCCCCTCTTCCTCTCTTCCTCCAAGTACAAGGCATGCAGAATGGTATCCAAGGAGTGAAAAACCTGATGTACCCACAGCTCCTCTAGGTACCCCACATTTCGCCACTGCTCCTGATAGAATTTTAGATGATCTCTCAAATCAGAGTTTCCTTGGTACCTTCGCTTTCTTCGAGGTCCTTCGTCTTCCTTAAACCTCACCCTTAACACTGTTGCAACATAACTCCACCACGACAGGGAGTTGCGGTGATTTTTCCACCACTTGGTAGATGTGGACTGTAATTCCAGGTCCAAGAGTGGTATTCTGTTCTCCTCCGGTACCTTGTCTTCTACCTTTGCAATGAAGGTATTTACTGCTTGCATATTGGACAAGGTGAGGTATTCCCTTATATCTGCCCCAATCCAGTGGATTCTGGCAATATTGGCACATATCTTCATGCTAGTATCATACCTGCCTTGCTGCCAATCTTCCTAAGAGATTTCGAAGCCCAGCTCCAAGCTCTGGATACTTCGCCAGCTTACGGAGCCGGTCGCTGTCGGGTTAATGTAATCTTCCCTCTTCCCTTTTTGTCATCTGATAGAGGTTTTCCAATAGCTGAGCATCTTCCCTGTTATCTACTGTTTCTGTATATCTCGGACCTTGATATGGGTCAAGCGACTAAGTCACTCAAACTTCCCCATCTTCAAAAATCATCAGCTCCTTCTTGAGATCGATGATGGCATAGTTTTCAAAAGCCCAGTCGATCCTTAGCAATGCAGGGTATGGATATTTGTATTCGATAATATCTATTACCTCAAAGTCTGTGTAGGTCTTTACCCCTGCTATGTCGACCTCGACATGCTCGAGTCTGCTGATTGGCACAATGCAGTATTGGTTTGCCATCTTGAGCTGGATCGGCGAGTAAGTCAACTGTGGTTTCCCTAAATCTTCCCAAGTCTTCCAGGGCAGGATATTGACGTCGGATCCCAAATCGAGCATGGTGTCCCTGATTTGAAATCCCGCAACCTGCGTGTCTAACTGAAACTCTGTTCTCATTCTTCTTTTGTTCTGCTTTATGCGTACTCCATTTTTTTTCGGAAAATTGGAGTACTTCTGCAAAATTGGACGCATCCAAGGTTGATGACCCACTGTTCGGTAGATTTCGCAATACTCTATTGTGGCTTGGGTTGGTTGACTTGGGAACCTAGCATACGGTTTTTGTGGTGGATAGAACCCTTGCGAGTTTATCTGCGCAACTCGTCCAATAGGTGGAGCCCCCTACCCTACCGCTGCTGGGGTCCCCACTCCTTGGCTTCGCAACCGAGGACACTCAGTCACCACGTGTCCTTCTACCAAGCAATGTGTGCACTAGACATTGGGCCTGGCTGGTCTTATAGGCTGCATCTCTTTAAGATTTTTGGTCAGATTGGCAATCTGATGTTGCAATCCCAGTAGGGATGGGTCTTGCAGAGTTGCCCCTCCCCTATATTCCTGAGGGTAGCCTGCCATCGCCTCTATCTTCATAGCCTATTCCAATGCATCCTGCAAATTGTCGATCTTTTGCTGAGTGAGGGGGGTTCGCGTCAAGGGAAGCAGAGCCTTGATGAACTAGTCCCTTTGATGATTCGGGTCAATTGGATAGCTAAGTTTTCCAATTGCATCTTTGAACCTCCGCATCAGCTCCCACATAGTCTCTCCTTGTCTTTGCTTGATCTCCCATAGTTCAAACAGACCTTGCTGGTCTATTTGGGGTAGCTTAAACTCTCTGACAATGTCCCACTTGATGTCGGCGATCACTGGATTTGGGTGGGCTTCTCACCACTTTATCAACCAGCGCAATGCCCTTTCTCTTAGCATGGTTTGGAATTCAATCAGCTTTCCGGAATCTAGCGTATGTTGTGCCCTCCATATGGCTTCATAGAGATACCAATTATGTTCCACATCCTCGTTACCCCACCCAAAAAATTTTGGGTACCAGGTGAATGATCCCGCCATATTCACTTGTGGAGGTGTAACTAGAATGAACCCTCTGGGTCCTGGTTGCGTAAGTATACCACTAGTAATGCTACTATTAGCATGCAGTGCTACTAACAACTGACTACTATTCAATCGACTCAACTCTTTTCACTTAACAAAAATATCACTTAAGGGTTTATAGAGTACCAGGGGAAGGTAGAGATCTATGCTATTTGAATTTTTGGGAGTCAAAATACCTAGAGATATGAATGTCCTCCTTTCTTGGAATAATTGCTGCATCGCGACGTACCACTTGACATCGAAGTCTTCTTCTGGGCACCTGTTTGCATCCCCTTCGTCAGACATCGTCTCTCTCTTCCTCCTGGATGGGCTCCCATGTACCTGCCACACTCCCTTATTGGTCCCTCCCATCTCCTGGGGACCCACCTAGCCTTCCATGTCCACCATCTCTTGAGGCGCCTCCCTTTTATCCTTCCGACTATTCCCCTATCATTTCAACTCCCTCATCACCCTTTCTCGCCACCTTTCAGCAAGTTGCACCCTCCAATGTGCGTGTCGCTCCCTCAACCTCCTCATTGTTTCAGCATCCATTCCCCTACTCCCTCATCTCACCTTTCTCGCAGCATCGGTCCCTTAGGCCCTTCCCCCAGCACTAGAAGTTTACGCTTTCATCCCTGCTTTTTGGAGTTCCATCACCCCTTTGTCCACCATTGGGGCCTTAATCCATAATGGAATTTCCTTCAGCAGCTTCCCTCTTAGTCTAGATCGGAATATAGCTTCGGCTCTAGAGAAAAACTAGTGTCACTCCACTACAAACTCCACAATATATCTGTCCAAGGTAGATTCTACACAGAAATCTATAGCTCGGGTCAATTCGGTTGCCAACAGATGAAGGGCCACCAGATCTCTGTGCATCCACTTGTGGTTGATCTTCCACGATTTATCCTTCGTTAATTCGGTCTGAAGCCTCCTCAACCAGCTATAGAGTTCAGTGGGGAACTTTCCCTAGAGGATCTCATAGGTATCGCTGACAGAATCCGAAAAAATGACTAGATCTCTGATTGCCTTCTATTTTTGGCTTCTCAGCTCATTTTAGTGAGTTATAAACTGGTCCAGGTGGTTATCCCACTATCTTCATATTTCTCCTTCGAAGATCCTTGATATCATGATCTAGTTCCCCTAATGAAGTTTAGTGTCCCGGCAACAGAACCATTTTTTGGCGAGGAAACAGGTCTCGTGGGCAAGACCCAGGTTCGGGGATTGGACCAACAAGGAGTCCGCTATAGTCTAGCACCACGCTGGAATTTTCACCCTACTCCAAAGACCAGAGAGTCTCACCTGAGGCATGCATGACCATATGAAGGAGGGGAAAATATCGGTATCGGCAGATGGATCCGAAACTCGAAGCTAACATAGAATCATACGCTTGCAGAACATTATACATAGAATATATCTTCAAAGCATCATGCAGATACTAAGAAAATAAAATTTTAAAGTACCACAGAAATCATGCGATACATTTAACTCATACGTTAAGACAACAACCTTTAGATATATTCGTAATCATTCAGTGGATCAAGAGTTACATTGCTCGGTAGAATGAGCTTTCCACTTCTATTACATGTTAGCCACCTATAAATTTTTGTCAAGCAAACAAGTGGCTAAATTTGTTTCTAAGCCTTCAAGAGATATATTTCCCCTGAAAATATTTCATTCTTGAAGTCTCTATGTGTCTTTTGCCTTTGAAAGATATTCACTATTGTTTCCATTGAAAAAGCCTCATTGTTTGTGAAAGAATTTGCTCGGAAAAAGCCTCCATCTGCCCCTTTTCATCCCTACAATTTCCCCATTTTCACCCCTTTTTTCCGTTCTCAAAATTACCCTAAAAACCCCCAAAATCCCTTCCTTTGCCCTCTAAACCACTAAATTCCCCTTTTAAAACCTTATGGCTCGCTTCATTTGGTTTAAAAACCCCTCATTCCCTTTACTGGAGCCACTATTTAGCCTTAAAAAAACTTTGTTTTTAGGCCTAAAACCCATATTTTTACATATATCAGGCCTAAGCCCCCTTAGGCGAAGCCCCCAGCCCTTTTCCACACATGACTCAGTGGTAGGACCAAGCTATAAGCCCTGAGGCACTTATCGCAATCGCATCCTTCAATTAACACAATTTCCTTTGTTACTTATATTTTTTTCCGATGCGATGACTTTTGTTTTGTAGACCTCCTCTTCAATATTAGTCATCAATCTTTGCAGATCTAACAGTCAGCGCTGATATCGCATCGCGCCCTTAACACCTCTTCATCAACCCACCGATTGAAAATGGACTGTTGATTTCCTTTTAAATTCGACGGCCATCGCAACATCGCATCATCGCTAATTGCAATGTCTCTACTTATTTTTCTCCCCGATTGGCAATCCTCTGATGCAATCCTGGCCGTTGAATCCACAAGAACCAATGGCCAGGATTCGATCATACACTGCCAATAATTTTAATATTATCACACCACCAATTTAATCTGGACTGTTGAATCCACAAGAACCAATGGCCCAGATTTAATCATGCTCCATTCATTTACCCCCTGTCGTTTCTCCTTCGAACAATCTCCACCGTTGATCTTCTATTGATCCAATGGTCCGTGCACAATCGCAAGTTCAAAACATTGGATTTTTTTCCCCCCATTTCTCCAGTGTGATTAGATCATAGCCATCCGTCCTGATTGATCCAACGACTCTCCTTTCTCCCGCCCATTTCATTTGACCCTTTTCCTTCGCTTTCTCCTTAAATCTCTGCCATCCATCATGATGATCTAACGACCCATATTAAAACCGCCACTAAACCTCTCTCCTCATTTCACCCGCGCATCTTACCTTTTTCATGTGGAAATCCACACTATCCAATCACAGTGTCCTCATCTGATGACAGATATTCATTTTCGTGTTTTTTTCATGCTTGAAGGTTAACGTTAAAAAAAAAACGCGAAATGGGTGGTTTTGAAATTCCACGTGTCAAGTAGCAAAGCATATTACGTTTTTTTTTTTGGAAATCAGCTGACCACCCTCAACCCCGTGCAAATACTGCCAGTTTTTTTCCCTTTACCACCCATCTTCCACAATGTGTTTCATTATTCAATCTCAACCATCCATTCGATCCAGATCAATGGCTTTCGGTCCATCGCATTTTTCATCCATGTTCTTTCATCAAAGCACTCGAAGGACTTCGCTGAATGATCTCCATCGTTAATCTCCTCCTGAGATCCAACGGATCACAGTCAATCACCCTCTGCCTCCGGGTCCCACCATTAAAACCTCTGCATTCATATGAATTTCATCATTTTCCTTTGTATTTTTCCTGGGCATAGGTTTTATGTTTTAATACTAAAGTTGATCTTTCCTCTTGACTTTCCAAACGGCCTAGTCGCCCAATCTCCACCGTTGATCGTCAATAAAGAGATCTGATCCAATGGCACAGAGTTACCTCTCTTCTTCCTTACGGGTCCCTCCATCTAAACCATCCGCTTTCATTGATTTTCATCGTTTTTCTTTGTATCGCACCCAAAGGATTAACTTTGGTGCTTTACACTAAAGTTAATTTGTTTTGCCTAAATCATACAAGCGACCATTCTAGAAAATATTGACCATCGATCATCATATCCCAGACTAATCTAACGGTCCAGAACCATTTCTTCACCAGACCTTCATCAGATCATGTTTTCACCATTTTTCGGCCATTTTCCACTACATCCATCGCATCCACCACTGATGCGCTGCCATTCCCACACTCTTCCATAGCATCTATACCCCCTCCACTACCCTTGATTTCTTAACATATTGTTCAGGTTTTTTCAGGGTTTATAGAGTGATAAGTTCATTTTCTCTCCACAGTCACCGCCACTATGATTCAGAGCACAAAAATACCATCGAAAAAGCATCAAAGAGTATCAGACGACTAATTGAATGGATTAAAGTATATTATTGAATATTTCTGATATAATCCAGAAATTTAAAGAGAAAAAGACAGCGCGAAGACCAAAATATAGGAATTAAGCTTAAATAGACCTAAAACATAGAGGAAAGCGAATTAAAGGAATTTTATGAAAAGAGAAAGACATCTATCAATCCCAGAAGTCACCACCGCCACTCAGAGGAAAATTGAACCCTCTCCAACACCAAAAGCCAACATATATAGCTACTAAAAGACACCTGCAGTCTCACAAAAAACAAAGAAGGCCTAGTTATTGCAAAAAGAGAATATCTTGGCCTAGAAGACAGCTGAAAAATGAATACAAATCAAAGGAACTTATTACTAATTGTCAGCAAAGTGATTTTAGATATAAAAAACAACCCAGAAGTCAATATTTTCGTCCATCAGGCCTCAAAAAGTAGAAAAAAAGTTATGAAACAGAGTTATAGGTTGAGTGCATTCCTGCCTTATGCCTTGCCTAGTTTTTAAAGGCCAAGAATTGCATTGATTGTGAAATTAATGATACTTGACCTTAGAAACTCTCACACTTCCTCATTTTCTTATAAATTCTCCTTAAGGACCACGTTGTAATGGTTGGTCTCTGGATATCTAATTACATGTAATAGTTTTCTGAAGCTACTGAAGTCCTGTTTGCAATTGAAGATACATAAACTGAAATGATAATTTTGAAGCTGTAGAGACCCACTGGGCTTGCTGATTGTAACTGGTTTGAACATCAAATACAAGCTGTTGATTTATGGGATCCTGATTTACGTCGATGGTGATTTTTTTCTCATTGTAAATTGTGATTTCTCTTTATATTTCCATTCTGTCCACTTTATCTGATAAAGAACAGTAAATATAGAGCTAGGATTTACTTTTTACAGTACCCTACTCTCACTGATAAGCTCTATCTATATGTTTTCTTCCTTTGAAATTTTCTTTAAGAGTACATTGAAGGAGGTTGGTTTCAAAGCACTTACCTGATCTCAGATTTTTATTTATATTTATCATCTATGTTTTCTTATAGAATATGCTGAAAGCAGGATAGGTTAGAATTCCTTACCTGATCTTAAGCTATTCTAACTTTTTTTTAATGTTTTCTAACTGAAAGTACTTCAATGCAGGCTAGTTTCAAAGCACTTACCTGATCTAGGATTACTTTATGTTTTTATTTAAGTGTATGCCAAAGCAAGATAGTTTCAAAGCACTTACTTGATCTCAGGCTGCTCTTTGTTCTTCACTTTTTTGCTTTCCATTTTTATATCTATTTCATTCCATAAAATCAACTTAAAAGATCCTTTGACATAGGTGACTTGCCCCATGGATTACTATTGAAACTTGCTGTCCAATTAATCCTCTTATGACTTCATAGCCCAATGGATTAAAGCTAATTTTTGCCTATCTTATCAACTAAATCACCCCTTCACTTGCATACACCTTCACCCTTTATTTGAAATTCCTTCACCTTCCATGTCCCTGCCCAACCAAAAAAAAAAAAAAAAAAAAAAACCCATACTCTTCATAACTAGCATAAAATCACATTTAAAGCCTTAAATATCACATCTTTAAACACATTTATAGAGACATCCCTCTTTGGGTTCAGGAGGGCTAGATCCTAGAATCCCAAAGTGGTTCATATGTTACCTCTGCAGTTTGTATTGCCAAACTAGCAAATTACAGAGACCTAACATTCTAGCGACTCCACTGGGGAAGCAAGACCACATTATCCTAAGTTTGGTAGTAAATCACTATGGTGGACAGTAAATATCCTTTAAGACACTTTAAACCTTCCGCCTGGCAACTCCATAGTTATTGAATGACCATAAGACTCCACTGGTGATCAGTAGGCCTGCTGATTATCTTTGTTTTCACAAGACTCCATTGGGAGACTAGTTTCCATTACAACCTCATCCATTCTAAAGGAAACACATTGGATTAAGCTTCTTTGTTTGAAGATAGTTTGCCTCTTTTGAGATTTTCATACATACTGGCTTCAAGAAAAATCCATACCAGAGCTTATCCTAATCCAAACCCCCCTGCAATAGTGGACAACCGTGAGAGTATTCTTAGGAATCCTTCTTCATCTAGGAACCCAACTATTTCCAGAGCCATTTATAGAGATAATTCAGCACTGGAGAACCTTATAGCTCTATCAAAAACTCAGTTTGATTTAGAATTACCAAGTAATTCACCAAGAACTAAGTCATTCAGTAGCTTATATCACACAAACTTTGAGCCTTCAAACACACCCCCTCATAGTGCTCAACTTATTGGTGACAGAGGAACCCATCCATCTACACCTATTGACATACATTTCATTCAAAACTTTGGTCTCTCTCACCCCAAATCTGCTCAACATTTTGTTGTAGGTTCTAGCATTTCTGTCACTCATATACCTGCTACTCAAGCCCATCCTTTACCTCCACAAAACATCATCATGACAGCATGGTATTCTCCCTTGGTGTTACCACAACCTTTAGCCCCTTTACCCAATGAATATCAGTCCAAAATTCCTCATTTCACTGGGAAAGAATCCACTATAGCTCAACACCATGTAGATAGGATGGAATATGCCTTTGATTACATGGAAATAGAGGATGAAACAATTAAGATGAGGATCTTTGCCCAGAGTTTAGGACGAGAAGTGAAGAAGTGTTTAAAGGCTTACCTCCACATAGCATCAATGATCTACCCTCCTTACTCCAAACTTTTATAAACAAATGGGAAGTCAAAAGTAACCCTCTCCAAATCTTAGAAGAATAGAAGAACCTTAAGAGAAATCAAGGGGAGAGTGTCCAGGACTACTCTACTAGATTTAACAGTATCTACAATGCTCTTCCACCACACATGAAACCTCCCCAAGGGATGGCCCTAGTGAAATAACCTGAAGGCTTTGATGCTGATATGGCCTACCAGCTTAGGGAGAGATATTATAACACATTGGAAGACATGCAGAAAGGAGCAGTGAGTGTAGAGGAAAACTTGATTGAGAAAAGAGCTAGGATGAGGGCTAAGAAGAAGGTAACCTATAGAGATGACAACATAGCCTCTTCATCAGATCCCAAATATGATAGTCTAGCCAAAAATATGGAGAGTATGGAAAGAATGATGGAGAAATTGGTCATCCAGGAAACTAATAAGAATAGGAACCAAAACCAAAACCAGAATTAGAACTTTAGGAGAAAAAACCCCCTGAATAGACAAAGAGACTATGATCAAAAGGTCATCCCTCCATTCCAAGAAAATTTTCTTGATGAGGAGGAAGGGATAAAAGAAGAATCAGAGGGGACCACCATAAATATGGTAGAAGTGGATGAAAAAGATCACACCTTTTCCACAGAGGAAAACCAGACCTCATACTCACATTGGGATGAGGGAGGGTTGGAAACTGAGGACTATAGATTAGGATTCAAGAATGCCATAATGCAGGTCCGAGAAAAATACGAAATCAGGAGCAAAAAGAACACAGATAATTCCAAACAAAAAGCTTTTGAAATCACCATCAAGATAAGACCTGAAAAGACTCCTAAAGTGACTGCTAAAAGAAGTAAATAAGCAATTGAGAATTCTGGAAAAAACAAAGGTAAGGACACCCAAACTAGTGACAAATCAGGTCAAGAATCTACCAGCACTAGCATGGTAGCTAATTCTCTTGATAAAACTATTTCAAACATTGTACATACTGAAAAACAACAAGCTGATCTTGCTAATAAAATGGTGCCCAACAAGACATAAATGAACCTCTCAAAGAGTTAGTCTCCTTTTAGTTTGGAGAGTGAAATAGCCAAAACTAAAATTTCTGTCCCCCTCACTGAGTTGGCCACCCAAGATGTATATAAGAGTCAAATTTTGAAAGCTTTAAACTTGGGAGAAAATAGTGACACTATCAATCTAAATGATGATCAACCAGCTCCCTTGTTTGGCCCAAAAATTTAAGGGAAATTTCAGGAAGGAGTAGTACCTCCTTTCTATGCCAGCCTCAATATTCATGAAAAAATCCTACATAATGCTATGCATGACTCTGGAGCTTCACATAACCTTATACCAAAGGTGATAATGGAAAGGCTAGGCCTAGAGATAACCAGACCTTACAAGGATTTATATTATTTTGACTCTAGCAGAGTGAAGTGCCTTGGCCTAATCAAAAACCTTTGTGTGAATTTGACTCAAATCCCAGCCAAATGCATGGTCATGGATGTTGTAGTAGCTGATGTACCTCTTAAGTATGGCATGTTGTTGTCAAGATCATGGGGTGCCAAGCTACAAGGTACAATGCAAATGGATGGGACATATACCACTATCCCTGTCTTTAACCAGCTTAGAAGACTATATAGAGAGGCACACATGAAATTCATGGTTAGTAGCTCAGAAAAGCCTGATAATTCCCCTCTTTAGTCTTTCCATACAGATCTAGACTCTTTTATCCTATACAATGATGAATCCATAAATGAGCCGGAGCTAGAAGATAGAAATTCAAGCAACCAATTAGAGGCCCCAAATATAGACATAATGGCAGTTCTAGACATAGAGGAAAACAAGATAGAAACCTTTGAACAGTGTGTTGAAACAAAAAACCAGAGTGAAAAAGAACAAGAATACAAACAATAGATTACTCATCACTCTGAACTCCTTGAAAATATTGAAGAACAAGACACAACACAACATGGTGGAGACCCCAGAACACAACATAGTGATGCACATGACATTAGGGATGAAAATGATGTCAATCCTACAAACAATCCCTTATGGTGCATGAAATTTTATGAGTCTTGCACTAAGAAGAATGTAGGAGCTGGGGTATGGTTGTGCAATACTAAAAAAAATCATACTCAGAGCCATGCCTTCAAGCTAGACTTTAAGTGCACAAACAACATTGTAGAGTATGAGGCTCCCATCCTAGGATTGCATCAATTGAAAAAGCTAGGAGCCAAGAGAATAGTTGTCCAGGGGGACTCAGAGTTAGTCATCAAACCATTGAATGGAGAGTATACTGCAAAGCATCCTAGATTAAGGGCCTATAGAAATAATGCCATGGATATTCTGAAAACATTTGTAGAGTATGACCTTATGTTTGTTCCTAGGAATCAAAACATAATTGAAAATTTATTGGCCTGCACTGCTGGTTCATATCAGAAAACACCTAGTGACAAACAGATCATTATCCAAACAAAATATATACCCACAGTGCCAGATAACGAGAAATATTGGCAGATCTTTGAGGGTGACAAGCAGATAGAATATTTCTTGCTCTGCAGGAATGATTTTGAGCTACCTGATTCAGATTCCAAATCTGATGAAAACTGTTTAGATGAAGATCCCCTTGATGAAGAAAAACCATTTCCCAATGTAGAAATAAACATGATGACCAAATAATTCAAAAAACAAACTCAAGAAGAAGATATCAAGGTGCTGTAGTCCAAAGACAAAAGCATACCTAGAGGATTAGTACCCCTAGAGGACCTTTTCGATTTCAATGATGTAGCAAAGAACCCCACTATAGAACACATTGAATCAGATGTTGAAGAATGAAATATAGGCATCAAAGATAAGCCTAAAATGATTAAATTATCCAAGTCTTTTCCTGCCCATATCAAACAAAAATACATTGATCTATTCAAAGAGTTTTTTGATGTGTTTTCTTGGAGCTATGATGATTTAAAAGGTTATGACACAGAGATTATCTAGCATAAAATCCCCTTAAAAGAAAACCAGAAACCCTTTAGGCAGAAGCTATGCATAATTAACCCAATACAACTGCCTTTAGTGGAAAAGGAAATCAAGAAAATGTACGAGGCAGGAATAATAGTGCCTGTGAGGTTTTCTGATTGGGTATCCAACCTTGTAATTGTGAGGAAAAAGACAAGAGAAATAAGATTGTGCATTGATTTCAGAAATTTAAACAGAGCCTCTTTAAAAGACAATTATCCTTTACCCAAAATGGAACACATCCTGCAAAGGGCAGTTGGATCAAAAAGAATTTCCCTATTAGATGGATTTTCAGGGTACAACCAAGTCTTAGTACTTCTAGAGGATCAGCTTAAGACAGCCTTCACAACTCCTTGGGGCACTTTCATGTATGTGAAAATTCCTTTTGGACTAATGAATGTTGGGGCCACTTTTCAAAGAACTATGGACATTGCATTTTCAAAGGAAATAGGGCACTTCATTGTAATTTACCTTGATGACATAACAATTTATTCAAAAACTGATGAAGAGCACATTCAACATCTAAGGAAAGTCTTTGAAAAGTGCAGAAGGTTTGGGCTATCTTTAAACCCCAAAAAGACAATATTTTGCATGCAAGAAGGTAAAATTCTTGGCCATATTATATCAAAAAAGGGGATTAGAATGGATCCAAAAAGAGTTGAGGGAATAATACAGATTAGCCACTCAAGGAACATAAAATAATTGCAATCCTTCATTGGGAAAATTAACTTCTTAAGGAGGTTTATTCCCAACTTAGCAGAGCTCCTTAGAAACATGACCAATATGCTTAAGAAAGAAGTGAGAGTTAAGTGGAATGTAGAAGCCAAAAATTCCTTTGAATTGGTGAAACATACACTCACCCGAGCACCACTTCTAATTAGCCCATATTTCACAAAATATTTCCTCATTTTTTTCTTTTGCATCAGAACATACTGTGGCTACTGTCCTATTGCAAAAAAACCCAGAGGGACATGAGCAGCCAATAGCATTCTTTAGCAAGGCACTAAAAGATGCACCTTTGAAATACAACATCATGGAAAAGCAGGCTTGTGCCTTGGTAAAGGCCTTAAAGGACTTTAGGGTGTATATTCTGCATTCTCACACCATTGCTTATGTGTCTAACATAGTGGTAAAAGATATGTTGTCACAAGATCCAGATGGAAAAAGAGGTAAGTGGATTGCAGTAATTCTAGAGTATGATTTAGAAATCAAACCCAAAAAACTCATTAAAGGTCAAGGCTTAGCTCAACTGATGGTTGAATCTAACCTACAAGCCCTTGACATTAACATGGTAGATGCCTTGGATGAACATGAAGGATTTCCTGCTCCCATTGTTGAAGAGCAGTTCCAAAACTCACCTTGGTATGTTGACATTTTGTACATCTTAGTGCTCCTCCCGATTTATCAAAGACCAAGGAAAGATTTTTAAAGTTGAAAGCTAGGAATTATTGCATTTTGAATGAATTTTTATATTGGAAAAATTCTAATGGTTTATTCCTTAAATGTTTGCCTGAAGTTGATGCAGAGAGGATCAAGCATGAATTCCATGAAGGAGAGTGTGGAGGTCATCTCTACTAGAAAACCATAGCCAATAAAATCCTTAGAGATGGCTATTACTAGCCCGACCTCTTCCAATATGTCCATAAAATGATAGTTTCCTGTCACAAGTGCTAAATTTTGTAGGGCAAAAGAAAGCTCCTTCCCTTACCATTGCAACCAACCACCGTTGAAGCTCATTTTCAATAGTGGAGCCTAGATTTCATAGGGGAAATCCATCCTGCTTCATCTGCCCAGCACAAATGGATTCTTACAACCATATACTACTTTACAAAATGGATAGAGGCCATCCCTACTAGGAATGCCACAGATTCTGTTATTATAAAATTCCTTGAAGACCATATCCTATCTAGATTTGGCTACCCTAGGAAGATTATTACTGACAATGTTACTACTTTTGGTTCCAAAAAGATGATTGATTTTTGTCACAGGTATCAAATTGTCCTTGTTCATTCTACTGCTTACTACCCTCAGGGTAATGGGCTTGCAGAATCATCAAATAAAATTTTGGTGACCATCATCATGAAGCTGCTTGAAGAGAATAAGAAATCATGGCATAACAAGTTGGTGCATGATTTGTGGGCAGATAGATTGACCACAAAGAAATCCAATGGAATTTCCCCTTACCAGCTTGTTTATAGAGCAAATGTAGTTCTCCCTACCATCCTAGGGGTACCGGTGATTAAATTGGTCCAAGAGATATAGTCAGAAGAGGATAGCATGGTAAGAATGATCAATCAAACAATACATCTCCAGCAGACAAGGGAAGAAGTCTACAACAGAGCTCAGAAGGTGCAAGAGAACATCAAAAATTTGTTCGACAAGAGAACCAAGGCTTGTGACTTCAAAATCGGAGATAAGGTGCTCAAGTGGGACTCTAGAAGAGAAGAAAAGGGTAAGCATGACAAATTTGATAGTTTGTGGCAAGGTCCTTACATTATTCAGTCCACCATTGGTCCAAATGCATTCTTCCTGTAAGATTTAGATGGCACAAATCTGTTTGGGGGTCCTGTCAATGGTAGGATGCTCAAACATTATTACTATTAAATTTAAAAGTTTAAAGTTTTCACTTCAATTGTAAATACCATTTCCTTGTTCAATTTCACAAAAAGAAAAAAATACAAAAAGAGAAAAGAAAAGGTTCAGACAAACTCAAAACTTGAACCTCTGATGTTTCAAATAATGGCTCAAATTAGCCCAAAACCTAAGCTAAAGAAAGAGAAAGTTGGTTCTAATATGCTCAAAACCTGAACCAGCGAAGAAAGAAGAAGAAACAGCTCTAACAAGCCCAAAACCAGAGCTAAAAAGAAGAAGAAAAAGTGACTCTAACAAGCTCAAAACTTGAGTCACAAAGGAAAGAAGGATACTTCAAAGTTTCACAATTCGAAGCCTTTACAATTTTGGTTTCAAATTCCTGTAAAGTTCAGTTCATGTGCAATTGTCTTTATGCCATGAACCCACAACAAACTAGACAGTCTAATCCTGATTTGACTGTTTTTAAATTTCTTTTGTAGAATGTAGAGAAGAAATCTGCTAGACAGTTTAATCCTAACAGATATTAGTGTAGGTAGAGAAACTATGAGGCCAAATTTCTAATCTAGTCTCATGGAGGAATAAGGGTAGAATTAGATTAGTGTTTTTTTATTTCAATAAAAAATGATGTAAAAGGTCTATAACTCTAAATGCACCTTGAATAAAAAATGTTAGGACAGTAGGTTGGGTAGGTAAATTATTTGGAGAGATGTGTATTTTGCTGATATAACATCCATCATGTTTGTGGAAGCAAATTAAAGCTAGAAAATATGTGTCAAGATTAGGCATATGGCCTACTTTCAAAGAATTAAATATGCAGTTCTTGACATCTTCAGGAAGATGCCATCCCCATGTGGAGCCACTGTTAGCCACTTATAATTTTTTTTCAAGCAAACAGGTGGCTAAATTTGTTTATGAGCCTTCAAGAGATACATTTCCCCTGAAAATATTTCATTCTTGAAGTCTATATGTGTCTTTTGCCTCTAAAATATCTTCACTGCTGTTTCCACTGAAAAAGCCCCCATCTTCCCCTTTTTATCCCTACAATTTCCCCATTTTCACCGCTTTTTTCCCTACTCAAAATTTCCCTAAAAACCCCCAAAATCACTTCCTTAGCCCTCTAAACCACCAAATTCCCCTTTTAAAACCTTATGGCTCCCTTCATTTGGTTTAAAAACCCCTCATTCCCTTTACCGGAACCATTGTCTAGCCTTAAAAAAAATCTGTTTTTAGGCCTAAAACCCATTTTTTTACATATATCAGGCCTAAGCCCCCTTCAGCTAAGCCCCCAGCCCTTTTCCACACATGACCCAGCAGCAGGACCAAGCGCTAATCCCTTAGGCACTTATCGCAATCGCATCCTTGAATTAAAGAAATTTCCTTTGTTACTTATATTTTTTCCGATGTGACGAATTTTGTTTTGTAGACCCCCGCTTCAATATCAGCCGTCGATCTTTGCAGATCTAACGGTTAGTGCTGATATCACATCACACCCTTAACACCTCTTCATCAACCCACTGATTGAATATGGACCGTTGATTTCCTTTTAAATCCAACGGCCATCACAACATCGCATCATCGCTAATCGCAATGTCTCTACTTCTTTTTCTCCCTGATTGGAAATCCTTCGATGCAATCCTGGCCATTGAATCCACAGGAACCAATGGCAAGGATTTGATCATACACTGCCCATCATTTTAATATTATCACTCCTCTTATTTAATCTAGACCATTAAATCCACAAGAACCAACGACCCAGATTTAATCGCACTCTGTTCGTTTACCCCCCATCGTTTCCCCTCCAAACAATCTCCACTGTTGATCTTTCGTTGATCCAAAAGTCCGCGCATAATCACAAGTTCCAAACATTGGAGTTTTGGCCTTGCCTTTCTCCAATGTGATTAAATCACAACTGTCCATCCTGATTGATCCAGCGACTCTCCTTTCTCCCGCCCATTTCATTTGACCCTTTTCCTTTGCTTTCTCCTTAAATCTTCGCCGTCCATCATGAGGATCTAACGGCCCATATTAAAACTACCGTTGAAACTCTCCTACTGTTATGCCCGTGCATCTTACCTTTTTCATGCGGAAACTCGCACCATCTGATCACAGCGCCCTCATCTAACGGTAGATATTCATTTTTTCGTTTTTTTCGCACCCGAAGGTTAACGTTCCAAAAAAAAACGTGAAATGGGCAGTTTTGAAATTCCACGTGTCAAGCAGCAAAGCATATCGCATTTTTTTTTTTGGAAATCAGTTTATTGCCCTCGACCCCACGTGAATACCTCCATATTTTTTCCCTTTACCGCCCATTTTCCACAGTGTGTTTTATTATTCAATCTAACCATCCATTCGATCCAGATCAATGGCTTACGGTCCATCGCGTTTTTCATCCATGTTCTTTCATCAGAGCACCCAAAAGACTTCGTCGAATGATCTCCACCGTTGATCTCCTCCTGAGATCCAATGACTCACAGTCAATCACCCTTCGCCTCTAGGTCCCACCGTTCAAACCTTCATGTTCATATGATTTTCATCGTTTTCCTTTGTATTTCGCTCTGGTGCAGGTTTTACATTTTAATACTAAAGTTGATCTTTCTTCCTGACTTTCCAAATGGCCTGGTTGCGCAACCTCCACTGTTGATCGCCAATAAAGATATCTGATCCAATGGCCCAGATTTACCTCTCTTCTGCCTTATGAGTCCTACCATCTAAACCATCCACTTTCATTGATTTTCATCATTTTTATTTGTATCTCACCCAAAGGATTAACTTTGGCGCTTTACATTAAAGTTAATTTGTTTTGCCTAAATATTACAAGCGACCATTCCAACAAATCTTGACCGTCGATCATCATCTCCCAGTCTAATCTAATGGTCCAGAACAATTTCTTCAGCAGACCTTCATTAGATCATGTTTTCACCATTTCACAGCATTTTTCGGCTGTTTTCCACTACATCCACCACTCTCGCGCTTCCATTCCCATAGTCTTCCATAGCATCCATCCCCCTCTAGAACCCTTGATTTCTTAACATATTGTTCATGTTTTTGCAGGGTTTACAGAGTGATAAGTTCATTCTGTCTCCACAATCACTGCCACTATGATTCAGAGCATAGAAAGAAAATTGGAAAAGTAGCAAAGAGTATCAGACAACTAATTGAATGGATTAAAGTATATTATTGAAGATTTATGACATAATCCAGCTATTTAAAGAGAAAAAGACAGCGTGAAGACCAAAAGACAAGAATTAAGCTTAAACAGACCTAAAACATAGAGGAAAGCGAATTAAAGGAATTTTAGGAAAAGACAGAGACATCTATCAATCTGAGAAGTCTCCACCGCCACTCAGAGGCCAATTGAACCCTACTCTAGCACCAAAAGCCAACCTCTCCAGCTACTAAAAGACACCTATAGCTTCACAGAAAATAAAGAAGGCCTAGTTATTGCAAAAACAGAAGATCTTGGCCTAGAATACAGCTGGAAAATTAATACAAATCAAAGGAACTTATTACTAATTGTCAGCAAAGTGATTTTAGATATAAAAAACAACCTAGAAGTCAATCTTTTCGTCCATCAGGCCTCAAAAAGTAGAAATAGAGTTATAGGTTGAGGGCATTCCTGCCTTATGCTTTGCCTGGTTTTCAAAGGCCAAGAATTGCATTGATTGTGAAAATAATGATACTTGATCCCTAGAAACTCTCATACTTCCTCATTTTCTTATAAATTCTCCTTAAGGACCACATTGTAATGGTTGGTCTTTGGATATCTGATTGCATGTAATAGTTTTCTAAAGCTACTGAAGTCCTATTTGAAATTGAAGATACATAAACTGAAATGATAAGTTTGAAGCTATAGAGACCCACCAGGCTTGCTGATTGTAACTGGTTTGAACATCAAATACAAGCTGCTGATTTATGGGATCCTGATTTATGTCAATGGTGATGTTTTTCTCATTGTCAATTGTGATTTCTCTTTATATTTCCATTCTGTCCACTTTATCTGATAAAGAACAGTAAATATGGAGCTAGGATTTACTTTTGACAATACCCTACTCTCACTGATAAGCTCTATCTATATGTTTTCTTCCTTTGAAATTTTCTTTAAGAGTACATTGAAGCAGGTTGGTCTCAAAGCACTAACCTGATCTCAGATAGCTCTTTATATTTATCATCTATTTTTTCTTATAGAATATGTTGAAAGGAGGATAGGTTAGAAGTTCTTACCTGATCTTAAGCTATTTTAACTACTTTTTAATGTTTTCTAACTAGAATTACTTCAATGCAGGCTAGTTTCAAAGCACTTACCTGATCTAGGATTACTTTATGTTTTTGTTTAAGTGTATGCCAAAGAAAGATAGTTTCAAAGCACTTACTTGATCTCAGGCTGCTCTTTTTTCTTCACTTGTTTGTTCTCCATTTTTCTATCTATTTCGTTCCATAAAATCAACTTAAAAGATCCTTTAACATAGGTGACTTGCCCCATGGATTACTCTTGAACCTTGTTGTCCAATTAAATCCTCTTATGACTGTTTCGGGAAAATATCACCCTAGAGGTTGGTTGGGATACAACCTCCACAGAGCAGGGGCATGCTACTTAACAAAGACTCACACAACCATGCATGTTCAGAAAAATTAAATAGAGAAGAACGAGAGAGTTACCCGTAGGTCCTACGGTTGAAGTAGATCCACGTGGGGTCCAAATCCCAGCAACCGTCCTTCCTTCTTAACCTGAAAAACAAGAAGAAACTAGCACAAAGGAAAGGTTGTACAGCATATATCTACTCTAAATGTCAGTGAGATTCATATAAAACATTAAATAAATCATAATGAATGCTTGTATAACAAATATTCTCATACATATAAGCATACACTAACACGTTTATTTCGGGAACAGCATGGTACTTCTGTATTATAAATAGCATGTACAAAAGTAACGAGTGGAGAGATCACCTGATCCTTCCACGGCCTTCGCAGACCGTCGTCCGGATCCGTCTAGCCCTTGCCTCGCTAAGACTCCTTCCAAACTGGTGCATACGAGATGACATATAAAGGGATGTGCATCTCAAGGAAACAAGGGTTTCCTATAATGAACTAGGAAAGTGCAGGAGGCACGGGGAATCAGACTTGGATAGGGAATACCAACAGAGTATAATATCAATAATTCTCTCTCTCCCTTAGGCCATACACATGAGGAATTTTTATAGTCCCTCCAAGTAGTTTCAGTAGTTGGAAACAGTTGGCCACGGGCTGGGGTGGTTGAACTACCCGAGTAACCATCAACCCAGCACGAAATTAGGGATTTTTTATATATATTTTTAATCATTTTAATGGCATACGCGGAAAAGTCTAGCTGTACTCGCGTATACACGCGGAAAAACACAGGCATAGTTGCGTATGGGGGAATTTACACTGTTTTTAAGTGAATTTGTCCAAGTCTGTAGGAATGGGTGCCCAAAAGCCATGAAGCAAACATGAATCATGTCAAGGTGAGAAATGATGCTATAACAGATGCCCCCTAATATATGAGGTCAGAAGGGGTACATGATGGCCAAAATGTATTATGCACATAGAAAGAACTTCGCAAGGACAAGAGAGGACTTCACCAGATTTCAGCCTGCCAAAAACCAATGAAAGAAACCAGAGAGTCAACTCATGCTGAGGCGGGCATACCCATGCTCAGTCAAAAATACATCATATGGAAATTACTGAAATAGATCCAACATGTATAAAAGTATAGATGAACTGAAAGTACACAATGAATCATCTGAGCATGGCCCGGAAATACAAGTCTGAATCAATGTCCAAGTATCACATATAGAAAGCTGATCAAAGATGGTGCAACTGGATGTCTGATCAAATGAGTAACTGAATCTCCAAGTACCGGATCATAAGAGGTGGATCAAACGGTACAATCACGCAACTCACGAGCCAACCATATCTGAATGTTCTTGTGTGAAACTACAACCTATAAGAATTGGACGACATCAGCAGTCACGAAAGGCCCAAACCGAAAATTAAACCGACACGGCAGAAGACCAAACATGATGTGATAGAACATGATCTTGACAAGACCGGGAAGGCCGACTGAATAATGAGTCAAGAGACACCGCAGAATGGCCGACTCAGGCTAGTCTTCCCTTGAACAAAAGCACGACTCTGTGATGACCATGGCAGTAAAAAGTGACACTGTATAAGTCTGTCTTGCAGGAGGCAAAACAAACTCTCCATATGGTTGGAAGAGATAACCAACCGGGGGAGAACTGACAAGTGAAACATGGTAAAGGCTGAACCTAGGTCAAAACTAGAACCATCCCAAATGAAGGAAATATATATAAGTATATGTGCTTTGTTCAAGGGCGACAAACTGACTCTGTACTGCCATCAAAATAACGAAGATACATCCCGTTCCCGCTCTTTTTGTTATATTTGATTTTTTGTCTTTTTCATATAATAAGCCTGAAAAAGAATAAAAGAATGCTATGGTACAATGGATAGAACGAGTATCAAGAAAGCAGATGCACTAGTTCCTAGGATTGGAACAATCCTATGCTCAATGCAAGGTGGCGAAAACTGGTCAGTGATACTCAGAGGAACGTTCCATCCATGGCTACAAAGGTGTCAAGTCGTGATAGCTAAGTGCATGCAATGGTTAACTTGTACAGAAAGTCAAGGTCAAAAGTTGGGTTAAACATCGAGTCCAAATGAAGCCGGCTAAAGGCCAGGATAAACAAGTAGCCAATATGCAATGTAGTAATACAACTTAACGACACTAGGGAGCCTCTAGGGTAAAAGCCAGAAAAATGATAAGTGATGAAGAAGAAGAATGAAGCTTCAACACATAAGACATGGCGGGACTAAAGAGGACTCTCGAGCCTACATAAAAAGCAGCATGGGCAGCAAATGATAGCGAGGAACTAACTAGGAAGCCCATGTAAAGGAAGGCTCTACCATTAAGTCATTATTAAATAATCGGCGAGTGAAATGGGTATAATACTCATGACCTGATGGGATCGACCCTAAGGCAAGTGATCAGTATGGAGGCTAGAATGCAAGATCCAACGGAAAGTGATTCCCTAACCTATATGCCAATGAAGATCATATACCTGCTATGAAGAGTCGGAAATCATGGATCAAAGCTGGGAAAAATCTCAAAATTGTCAAAATGTACCTGAAAACATACCAAACTGGGCACTTCCAAGCAATCGAGTTATACAGCATAAGATAGATCGAAAAAATAAGCATAAGGAATTTTTGCGAAAATTTTCAACTTTTTAGCCATAAATAGACAAATTACCTCTCATTTGGTTCATTATTGCATAGCTGATTTGGAAAAAGTGCTATGGAGCAAAAAACTTCTTTCGTCAAATTAGGAACAACCGACCGTCGGAACTCAGCGAAACTTCAGGTAGGCTCCTTAATCATCTTGTTTATTCATTTTGTCCGTTTGAAAATTAAAATTAAGTGATTTTTTGCTTTGAAACCCTTGCTAAAAATTGCGTATCTGCGCATACGCGGGTTTAATGAATGCAAGTCGCGTATACACGCGACTGTGCACAGGAAAAGTCGTGTATGCGCAGGTCCGATTGCAAAAAAGCGTGGCTAATGCAAAATTTGATGAAATTTCTTAGGATGACCATCTCATGGAGGGAACGTGAGCACAACGCAGTAGACCAAGAGGTCATGCAGGACCGCACATCACAAAACATCCTCCGAAATTGCGGATTGTTGAAATTCTTTAAAATGCCCAATATGAAAAGTAATGTGCGGTTGCTTGAAATGCTCGTAAATTACTGGGAACCAGATCAGGATTGCTTCATAATTGATCAGATGCCACTACGCATTGAAGTGGAGGATATATATTTCATCACTGGACTCTCCAGGAGGGGAGAACCAGTAGACCTGCACGGAAAACCCCTGGGAGGGTTAACCGTGGAAGATTATGTCCACATATATTGCGTAGATAATTCCAAAAAGGTTGGAACGCAGATTGCAATTAGAGATATCAGGGATTTGCACATGAAGATCCTCCTTTTCACCATCAGCAGAGTGGCAGGATCTGCCTCACTACATCAGGCATCTAGGACGCAAATGAGTATAGCTGTAGAGTGTTTGACTCATGTTTACGATTGGTGCACAGCCCTGCTACAGAACATGAAACAATAGCTGACCTCTATTCGCCAAGTCAAAACTAAACACTTTGGATATGGGACCATTTTGACAACATTCTTCTTTGAGAGGATTCCAGCTTTGAGACCCAGAGTGATCTCGACTATCAGCAGCCCGCGGGACCCAAGAATCGCCCGTTGGGCAGACATGATGAAGAGACTGGGGGGCAGAGAAGTACCTCGAACCACATGGGACGATGAGTTCTTCCTGTGGTGGGGAGAACAGATCATTGCAGTGGACGACTATCCCTATGTCGGGATGGATTTCCGAGGAGATCCAGATCTAGTACTTCCACCTGGCACAGCATGGGGAGCAGTCGGTAAGTTTTGCAAAATTTTTTGACTTATATGATTTTTTTTGGATTTTTTCAAATATGTATGAAAAAATGAAAAACAAACATGTTTTTTGATTGGATTCATAATGACTGACAATTAAAGATGATCATGTTTCAGATGTTGGACCAGTTCGACCTGAGGGTCTCCCACGCCATAAGCATCGCAGGGGCGAGGCAGAGACAGTGGACTCAAACAAGACACTCCAGGCCGTGCAGAGAAACTTGGAGGGATTAACCTGCCAAATCCCTATGGTTGCCGTGGAGGACTTGCCTGAAGCCATCCAGAGACGGGTAGTTGGAGTACCCCGAGACTGGGTTAGATTATTCCGCTGTGTGGCCACTGCAGTTATGTTCTATAGGAACATGACTTCTGGGTAGGGTCCTCAGGAGTAGACAGATTTTATATATTAGATGACTGTATATTCTTTTTTGAGACTGAACATGATGGGGCATAAGCCCAAGTTTTGTACGAGATTATGGATCCAAATTTTGTAAAATTTTTGACACTTCGATGATATATATACAGCGATATTTGATGTGATGTGATAAATGTATCAAATGTATGATGTTTTTGATGATTAAAAATTATTGTATTGAATGATTAATATGCCAATCTAATGCTTGATTAGCTAATGAGTCATCAAACCAATTGTCAGCTCGAGGAATATGAATGAATGTTAAAAATTTAAATGACCTTTGTAACAAACGTACCCTAAAAAACAATCATAATAAAAATGGATCTCGTACCCGATAAGTGTTGTTCAACTGCGACACCACCAGCTAAGAGTCCAAGAACACTACCAACGAATCAACACCCAAAGATATTGCCTCCGAGAGTAGATGAATGACTGCAGTGTATTCTGCTACATTATTGGAAGCAGGACCAATGCAGACTCCTCTTGATACCAACAGCTGACCGGAAGGATAATGAAGCACCCAAGCTGCGGAAGCTAAGTTCCGGGTGTGTCTACTAGCACCATCGGCGAAACCGAAATGACTCATGACATCCAACACAACCTGCCAAAGCAGATCAAAAAACATCACCACCTCATCAAAAATCGAAAATCAATCAGATATGTACAAAGCAAAAACTATAAATATATACAAAAGCAAGATGCTAGGCCGAAGCCTACGCATAATACTTCTTCAAATAGAGCCCGTTGCGGGGCTCCGACAACTCGTTCCCTTCAAAGTCAACCAAGGTATACGCTCCTTTCTTAAGGACTTTTTTAACGATATAGGGGCCATACCACATCGACTTAAACTTTCCTGCCCCCAAGGCATCTTTTTCTTGGGCATAGACCAAAACAAGGTCACCTTCGAAAAAGACCCTAGGCTTAACCGCCTTATCGTACTGAACTTTGACTCGGTTTTTATGCGCTTCATTCATCGTGGCAGCATCCCGACGCTGCTCATCGAGATGTTCCAGATGAAGAAGCCGCTCTGCCAGACTAGAAGTGTCAGGAAGAAGCTCAACAACTAATTTAAGAGAAGGAATCTCGCATTCAATAGGAAATACGGATTCCACCCCGTGGACTAACTGAAACGGAGTAAAGCCAGTTGCAGTTTTCACTGACGTCCTGTATGCCCAAAGTGCAGGATATAGCATAATATGCTAGTTGGATCTATGTTTATCAATTGTCCTTTGAAGAATTGTCTTCAAGGATTTATTCACGGCTTCCACTTGCCCATTGGCCTGAGGATAATATGGAGATGAATGCTCCTGCCGGAAACCCAATTTGAGAGCCAACTCAGCCATCATACTATTCTAAAAATGACTTCCATGGTTAGTGAAAATCTCTCTAGGTATACCAAAATGAGCGATAACTTGGTTGAAAAGGAACAAAGCTGCAGTCTCACCATCGTTCCCAAAAGTAGGCATAGCCTCGACCCACTTCGTAAAGTAGTCTACTGCTACGATAATGTACTTGTGACCTTTTGCCGAAGGTGGGTTACAAGTAGTAAAATCAATACCCCACTTTGTAAAGGGTCCGACAGTAACGACTGGAAAAAGCGGAGCTGGATGAGCGCGCATTTTTCGAGTATACACCTGACAAGGATGACACCTTTTGACCGATTCAATACAATCCTTGAAAATTGAGGGCCAAAAGTATCCAGCACGCAAAATATTTTGGGCTGTAGCAAGCCTAGATAAATGACCCCCACAAGCTCCACTGTGAGAATCATTGAGCACAGCCTCAGCTTCTTCGAAAGTTAAGCAGCGTCTTAGGATTGAATCAACCCCTCGATGGTACAAAGCATCACCAATAATCAGATAATTCTTGGCTAAGTGACGCAACTTACGACGCTCATCTTTCGAAAAAGTGGAGGGAAACTTCGCAGTCTGGAGATATACAATGATATCCCCATACCAAGGATCTTGTGGAGAGATTAGAAACAAGTGTTCGTCCGGAAAGGACTCATCATAGATCATCTCCTCTCCACAAGGCAACTCGGAGATCAATTCCACAAAGACTAATGACTTCTTGGATTTGGCAGACATGAACTCTAGATCAAATTCTTGTAAAATTACAATCCATCTATTATATTTGCCCCCAATCACTCACCTGCTGAGGACAAACTGAAATGGATTGGCAGCTGCCAAGACATAAGTTTTGCGAAGAATAATGTAATGCCGGAGTCGCTGCACAGCATGGACTGCTGCTAAGGCTAACTTTTCTATCGGGGTGTATCGCAGTTCAGGTCCTACCAATCCTCGACTAAGGTAGTAAATAACATGCTCAGCCAGAGCATCATCCTCCTGAACCAGAACCATACCAATGGTAGATTCTGCTGTAGCCAGATACAAAAGAAAATCTCTGCTATAATCGGGTGGACTCAGTAAAGGAGCAGAGGTCAATGCCTTCTTCAAAGCATCGAACGAGCGTTGAGCGTAGTCGTCCCAAAGAAAAGGAACTCCTTTCTTCAACAGTCTCATATATCCCTTTGTAATCTCAGCATAGTTAACGATAAACCTCCGAAGAAATTTAGACTTCCCTTGGAGACTTTGAAGCTGACGGATTGAAGACGGGGGAGGCAACCGAAGTATTGCCTCAACCTTGAAGGGATCTACCCTTATCCCTTCCCTAGACACGATAAATCCCAACAGCCGACCGGATGTAACCGCAAAAACGCACTTGTTCGGATTCAATCGAATTTTATAAAAACGACATCTTTCAAATATTTGCCGGAGGTGACCTGGATGATCCATCCTCTTTCGAGAATGAGCAGCTAAATCATCTAAGTATGCCTCGATAATCTTCTTGATGTCGTGGAAGGCATAAGACATGGCCCGCTGAAAGGTAGCTCCAGCATTTTTAAGGCCAAAAGGCATTTTCTTATATGCAAACGTACCCCAGGGACAAATAAATGCGGTCTTATGTTGATCTTCTGGACGGATAGTAATTTGATTATAACCAGAGAAACCGTCCATGAAGGAGAAAATCTCGTTACCGGCACACTCATCAATGATCTGATCGATGAAAGGTGTGGGGTAATTATCTTTAGGACACGCCTTATTCAGGTCTCTAAAATCGATGCACACTCGAATCGTTCCTTGCTTTTTATCAATGGGAACGGGGTTTGAAACCCATTCAGTCAGAGGAACTGGGAAAATGAATCCCGCCTTAAGCAGCTTTTCAACTTCAGCTTTGATAGCTGCTGCCTTCCTAGGATTAACCGGACGAAGCTTTTGCCTGACCGGCTTAGCGTTTTCATACGTCTTGATCTCATGCTGGACGATAGATGGGTCTATGCCAGGCATTTCCTCATAAGACCAAGCAAAAACATCCCTATACTCTTTGAAGAGCTCGGTACAGATTTGAACTTCTTCACGGGAACATTCAGCTCCAATGAAAACGTTCTCGATAATGTTGGGATTCCTGGAGATGTTCACCGGGATAGTCGGAGAGATCACAACCATGTTCCCTTCAGCATAAACCTGTGCTGGTGCTAAGGGGCTCAAGACTGGGTGAGCAGGTCCAGAAGACTGAGGACTTGGAAAACTAGCTTCGACTTCGCTCAAGTCAGGTAGGAAGTAAGACCGATGATGCAAGTCATCCCACGGTCTCTCTATACCTGTCATTGCTTCCAGGATGGCCTCTTCGGATGGAAGAGTGGTATCTAGACAATCCTGGGCAGAAGAAGAAGTAAGCGTCCAAGCCGGAGCCACATCACCATCCAACTCTTCCGGTGAAAGAGGAGCTGGATCAGATTCTGCAGTGTCAACAATAGACTGATATGCAATCTCAGCTGCAGAAATTGGAAATGCCATTCCACCCACTTGACCTTCCGCTAATGTGGCAATAGGGGAAGGTAAGGTCCAAGGGTCTAAAAAATAATGAGTTCGAAAGAACCCTCTTCGAAGAGGAGCCTTGGAGGATGAAATAGCATTAATATGAACCTTAGGAGGAGGAAGATCAAAATTTCCCATCAAGGAAGAATACATTCCAACTCCTAGATTCTCAACAGGCGCCTTAGTATTATCCAACTTAGGAATAGATGAGTCAGAAGGCGCATCCAGGTCTACAGGAGGACAGTCCAGTTGATCCACTGTAACAATCCTCCCTTCGTGGGGGAAACATACAATTTGAAATAGTGAGGATGCAATGGCATCCATCTCATATATCCAGTTCCTCCCCAATAGAAGGTTGTAGTCCAAGGCTGCATCCACTACCTCAACCTCTATGTTAAAGTTTTGCCCCCAACACAGATGGGCAAAGCTGGGACAATACCATGGGGTCTGTGAGAATGGCCATCGAACGCAGTAAGAACAGTGCTAGATGGAACAACTTTGGGAGATCCAATTGTTTTCCAACATGTGAGAGACATCACGCATGTGGAAGCACCCTCATCGACCACCATTCGAAAGATATTGGTCTTTCGATACGACGATTTAATGTGAAAAGCCATGTGATGGGGGAGTCTCTTTTTAAAATTAGTCATATCAAACGTAATTAGAAAAGAATTTTTTGGATCAATAGCCCCAATGGCAGTGAGCAAAGCACTACGCTGAGCCGGACAAGACTAGAGTACCTCTAAAGCGGACATAGCACAAGGACTCTACGCGAGATCTTCTACAATCGAGTAGTTTTGGGCAGCCCTCGCGTTCAGATTAATTGTTGACCGCTTAGAAGATGCTTTTGGCATCTGAGGCATACACTCAACAGTTGGCTTCGTGATGTGAAGCAGCTCAGTAGCATCAGGAACTTCCTTAGATTTCGAAGATTCCTCTCCGCCATAATCACGGGATCTCGTAGCGACATCCACGTGAGCACTCATCATAAAGATGTTCAATGGAATTTCCCCTTCCTGGGCACCTCCAGAGGAAGCCCCAGGATTTTGGTTTGCGCCAACAACTAATTGCTGCCCTTGGGGAAAAGGGTTTGTTAACACAACCTGGGAACTAGAAGAACCCTGCTGGGATAACAGGCGCTAAGCATCCTGAATTTTAGGGCAAAGGTGTGTGAGATGGTCTCCAACACAAAGCTTGCACGGAAACTTCACTTTCTTTTTCTCCTTTTGACCCTCACCAACACGCTCGTTGGTTTTATTTGCATTGCCCTTCCCGTTCTTGCCCTTCTTCTTGTTATTTCTTCCCTTCTTCTTCCCATCGGATTGTTGATTTCCTTTGGGATCAGAAGCTTGGACAACATTTATGGACAAAGACTGGGAAGGTGATGAATCAGCAGGCACAGCCTGACCAGAAGGAGCAGATTGTAAAGACAACTGCTGCAGTTGAGAAAGCAGGCTGGCTGCACCACTACTGACCGATCCGACAAGCCCGTCACCATGCGGACCAGGTTTAGTTTTTGATAAATCCAATTTGGAGCAAGGAGCATTGGGCAAATACTTATAAAGTACCCCAGACTGAGAATAGATCAGCTCTAACTGCTGGGCCCTAAAAATGGCCTGCTCCTCAGAAAATACCCCAGATAGGGATACATCTTTCGAAATATCTGACTGCATTGATTTCAAAAACCACTCGAGAAGGAATTCACCTGGAATATGGGCTTTGATAAGCCTCTTCCTTCTCCTCCATTCCTGAATGTGATCAGAAATGTGAGTTGCCTCATCCTGCTTAAAATTAGCCAGGAGTTCGGTCCCAGCCTCATATCTGACAGGCAACTGAAAATGGTTAAGAAATGTGACAGCCAGTTCTCCAAATGTGACGAAACTGCCCCCAGTGAGCTCTATATACCATTTGGAAGCATTACCAGTTAGGGTGCGTTGAAATAATCTCAACCTAATCGAGTCATCGATCAGGGAGTTCGAAGAGCACCATAAGTGGAAAGTGGTGATGTGGTCCGTCAGATCCTCTCCATTCTTACCTTCAAACTTTGGAATGTCTGAAGGAAGTTTGGTCGGGACCGGAGGCCACCCCGGACTATAATGAATCGGGTCATTAGTCAACTTCGACAAATCTGGCAAGTTTAACATTGCCAGAAACGGTAAGCGAGGCGGAGCCTGAGAATTCCATCCTTGAGGGGATGGATTCCCAACATTCTGAAAAGAATAGCCTGGATTTGATGAAGCACCAGGCTGCCAGAAAAGACTCGTAGAAAATGGAGAAGAACCTCCTCCCCACGCCGAGTTACTAAAGCCGAGACCAGTTCCCCCCGCTAAAGTGTTAAATGAAGAGGAGAGCCCCTGATAGGGATTCCAAGCATTAGATAAAGGAGAAAAGGACTGATAAGTACTCGATGAAGGGAAAGAAGCATTCCCTTGATGACCTACGAAGAACTGATTCCCTGCCCCCACTGTAGTAAAGACAGGATTCCATCCCGTAAAAGTAGTCGAACTTTGCCCCCCAGACCAAGGGTTGAAACTCTGGGTCTGGGACGTAAAGGGAAATGACCCTAAAGAAGGATTGGAACTGGGAATATGCCCAGTCCCAAAGGGGAAACCCTGAAACGAAGCTGATCCACTAGCCATGTTAGACATGGGCGTAGATCCAGCTACACCGGCGGAAAAGGAAAAAGAGGGATTTCCACTAATGGACATCCCCGAACAGAAGGGACCAGAATGAGAAGCATATGCTTGGGTGAACCCAGAGCCAAACATAGCAGCACTAGAAGCAATCGAAGATGAAGCAATAGTGCCCCCTGCCTCGACAGAAGCAGGGGTCTGAATGCCTGCAGCACTCACGACAGAAGCCGCGTTCCCAGTCGTGGCCATCGAAAGATAAGAATGATACGGAAGATCCGGCGGTCTCTCCGACTCCGGTCCGATGTACTGAACAACAAACGGATAATCAGGAGGAAGAGGAGATGGACCTGTAGCAGGAGGCTCAGGTATATCTTCTATCTGAAAATCTTCTTCCTGAGGAAAAAGAACTCGTGAGGTGAGCGGAACGCTCCTCTCGGAACCGACACTGGAATCAGCTACGAAACCTTCAGACCTTGGTGGAGGATCTCTCTCCACAGCGTCAGACTCCACAGGGTGGTAACCACCTGCTAAATCGCTCCTACGCCTTCTCGAAGAAGGCTCTGCACTCTCGAGAGATAACCCCCGGATTCTCCTCGAACGTCGAGGCGCTTGATCAGCCACTTTTATAGATTTATTATATTAGACTCAAAAAAGTGAAAAGCTAGGCAAGCTAGGAGCAAAGAGCACTCACTAAAATAAAATCCCTGAGAAACAGCAAGCAAACAGCCTCCAAGTATTTCCGCTCCGGGTGATGAGGACCGGACACCAAAATACAGGAAAGCGAAGTATAGGGCCTTCCGAAAGCAGTCTGGGATGATTAGGGCCCAAAACAACTAGCGAAGGTATCAGAAACAGTTACACCGACCTCCTAACGACAGCCTTTGCCGGCTCAAGCACCCAAGCTTCGCAAGGGCACCCCCCAGAAGTACTGCTGAAAGTGATGCGACGTCTGCCTCAGGTACCACGGGTATTCCCCCCCGCAGTCACCTGTGTGGAACCTAGGAATGGCAACTATGGACACCAATCCGTATAAGAAGCTGGGTGGAACGGTCTTGAGGTCAGATTCAGCTAATCGGAGGGGGGGTATCCCTCTTCTCAACCTTCACTTCCCCTCGCGCTTGACTCTCGGATGAGAGCTTTCCCAGTCCACCTCACGGAGTTGGATTTTGCTCAATTAATCAACTTCTATGTTTTTTTGAGCGGCCTTGGAGAGTTAACTCTCCACTCACCTATTCCAAGGCCCTACAACCTAGCTAGTTGGTGATTGACACTTAGAAAACTTGCTAGTTGATTTTAGATTAAATCGCTTATTTTATGGGCTGTTATATTAAGTCACAAGGATATGGAGATGAAACGTATGGTGTTTTTTGACGCAAAAGAAATTAATAAAAACTTAACTACATGCAAATGCAGTTCTTTGTCTTTCAATGAAGAGAAATCTCTATACAGGTTCTACGAGACTAAAAATTGTATTTTTTCCTTTTCAAAAAGCAAACTCACACTCACAAAAACTAAGAAGCTAACTAAATGATTATATGCACCTAATGCAAATCACTACAAGCATGTAAATCCTAAGATGCAAATCTCTTAAAGCGGAGTGAAATTTCCAAAAAAGCTCCTTCAGTTTTAACTCTTCTTTTGTTGTCCAGAAAGCTAATTCTTGAAATCAAGAACTCTTCCAATAAGGACACTAAAATACACTTAAAAACAAGAAGAAGAAATCAAATGATAACTCCTCCTCAAAATCAAGCCTAAAACTAAAGCAAGAAACTTCACAAAAGCTTCAAAAGTTGTAGCAAACGAAAATGAAAATGAAACAACAAAAGGAAATAACAAGTGAAAATGTTTTTTAAGCCTTTGAAATGCAAAAACAAAAATCAAAGCAAATGTTTTTTGAGCTTTTTTGTTTTATAGAGAAAGAGCTCGAAAAGACCAAACACAACTATCAAAATCCAAACCAAAATGGGACCGAATTTCAAGCACAAACTTCAAGAATGCTCCAAAACCTTATAAGGCTAACTCGTAGCAAGATCAATAAGAGAAAAAGAAGACCAAAAACTCAGCCACCCAGCCTAGACAAATAGTGCAAAACTTGTCGCAAACAAACTCCAAAGAAGCAATAAAAGCCCTTCAAAAGTTGCAACAAAACCCTAGCCTATGGAACTCAAGAAAACCAATCAAAAACGAAGCAAAAATCACAATGTGAAGCACAACACAAAGATAGGAGTGAGTCAGTGAGCAGAAGCTCTCTGTTCTGATAAAGCAGAACAGCCAAGAATGCTCAGAAAGCGATCTTGGAACTCAATCCAGAAGTGCCAACACCAGAAACAACACTTTGCCAAAAAGACTAGTTTTCACTCAAACGAAAGAGAGAAAAGACATGAAACCACCTCCTTCACACTCCAGTAAGTATAGAGACTCTGTAGAAATAGGCCTCCACAGCCAGAAAGGACCAAAAAGTCAAGAATCTCAAAAATTCAAAATCTGCCTAGGTATACGCTACTTCACAGCTATGCAACCAGCGTGCATACGCGTCTGTTCTAAGGGAAACTCGCGTATACGCGGTTTCCTTCAGAAAAACTCGCGTGTATACGCGACTGTGTGCATAAGAAGGCGCGTATGCAAAGGTAAATAATGAAAAAAACAAAAAGAACAAGCCTGGAAAAGACACCAAGACTTCAGACTGACTGCAAGAAAATAAACTGGACTGCAAATGAAAGATAAAACTGTTGGCAACCTACCAAACAGATGAAACAACCCAACAGGAGAATCAAAAGAATGTGATCCCCAGTGGAGTCGCCAGTTCTGTTTCGGGGAAATATCACCCTAGAGGTTGGTTGGGATACAACCTCCACAGAGCAGGGGCATGCTACTTAACAGAGACTCACACAACCATGCACGTTCAGAAAAACTAAATAGAGCAGAACGAGAGAGTTACCCGTAGGTCCTACGGTTGAAGTAGATCCACATGGGGTCCAAACCCCCAGCAACCGTCCTTCCTTCTTAACCCGAAAAACAAGAAGAAACCAACACAAAGGACAGGTTGTACAGCATATATCTACTCTAAATGTCAGTGAGATTCATATAAAACATTAAATAAATCATAATGAATGCTTGTATAACAAATATTCTCATACATATAAGCATACACTAACACGTTTATTTCAGGAACAACATGATACTTCTGTATTATAAATAGCATGTACAAAAGTAATCAAGTGGAGAGATCACCTGATCCTTCCAAGGCCTTCGCAGACCGTCGTCCGGATCCGTCCAACCCTTGCCTCGCTAAGACTCCTTCCAAACTGGTGCATACGAGATAACATATAAAGGGATGTGTATCTCAAGGAAACAAGGGTTTCCTATAATGAACTAGGAAAGTGCAAGAGGCACGGGGAATAAGACTTGGATAGGGAATACCAACAGAGTATAATATCAATAATTCTCTCTCTCCCTTAGGCCATACACATGAGGGATTTTTATAGTCCCTCCAAGTAGTTTCAGCAGTTGGAAACAGTTGGCCACGGGCTGGGGTGGTTGAACTACCCGACTAACCATCAACCCAACGTGAAATTAGGGATTTTTTATATATTTTTTAATCATTTTAATGGCATACGCGGAAAAGTCTAGCTGTACTCGCGTATACACGCGGAAAAACATGGGCATAGTCGCGTATGGGGGATTTTACATTGTTTTTAAGTGAATTTGTCCAAGTCTGTAGGAATGGGTGCCCAAAAGCCATGAAGCAATCATGAATCATGTCAAGGTGAGAAATGATGCTATAACAATGAATCCATAGTCAAATGGGTTAAAGCTGCTTTTGCCTATCTTATCAGCTGAATCATCCCTTCACTTGCATATACCTTCACCCTTTATTTTAACTTCCTTCACCTTCCATGTCCTTGCCCAACCAAAAAAAAAACAAAAACAAAAACCCATACTCTTCATAACTAGCCTAAAATCACATTTCAAGCCTTAAAGATCACATCTTTAAACACATTTATAGAGAGATGCCTCTTCGGGTTTAGGAGGACTAGATCCTAGAATCCCAAAGTGGTTCATATGTTACCTCTGCATTTTGTATTGCCAAACTAGCAAATTACAGAGACCTAACATTACATAGGTCCCGCAGGACAGAGAGAGAGAGATACTATAGCCATGATAGATCGATAGAAACACAGGAAGTACAACGATGTCGCGCTCAGAACAGAGCTCTTCTGCGGCATTTTCTCTAACCTCTTCGATCTCTCTACGTCATTGCATGTCTCCTTTTGCTGGGTGACGGCCTATTTATTCACCCGCCAGCGCAACTGCTAGTTTCTCTTGTGTTCTTCCTCAGCTTCTTTTGGCTTCTTGCTGTTGGACATGAGTTCCTCTATCTATTCTTTGCTGCCTCTTTTCTTCGTCTGCACTTCTTTGCACCATCCTTGTCATCTATCTCCCACTCCTCTGCAACCTCGGAAGCTCCACTGCCTACCGTTGTTGCGCTTGCCAGGTGCCGATTCACAACCCAAAACCTACTCTTCATGCAAAATTCAAAACAAGGTCCCCAACATCAATATAAAAAAACAGAATGCTATGTTGGGGTGTGGGTGGGATTCGAACCCAGATCTCCACCCTAACAACAAAATATGCCACTGTTGAGCCACGACACTTAGCCTTGGTGGCTCTACCCTAAAAATTATATAAAACCTTTCATTTCTACAGTGCACCTAGGAAAATCTCAGCAATGAAGTGGAACCAAAACCGGGAAGATGGGCGGAACCATGCTAAGGGACTGTTGAGGGGCATCAGAAAGAGTCCCTAGGGTGCAGAAATTTCCAGTGTCCATTTGGGACAAAATTTATGTCTTTTTTACACCTCTCTGTGACAGGAACTCAATGGTAACGTATTTTCCTGCATTAGAGATCTTCATTTTTCAGCCACTTTCTAGCTTGGATGTATAAGGGTTCTTTATGTAATTTTACTTGTACTCATTCTTATTATTTTTTCCACTTAATGAATGAAGGCCTCCCCACTCTTAGCAGGGCCTAGAGACATAGTCCAAATTGGACGAACTCTGATATCAATAGTTATTGTCATATTTTAATGCTTTCATGTTCTTCCTCTCTTCTTTCATGTGCACTTTAAGCTTTTATTGTTAACATGTCAATTTCCATGTAATCCTTTATACATATATAAGAAAAAGATCTCGGATCAAGTTGTATACGAGAATGTATTTGTTAGATGTGAATTGCATGATTGTATGCTAACTAGAAACATGCTTGAAAGAGGTGAAGGTAAGCTTAAGTCCTTTGATCCCATAGTAGGGCGTTCACATTGAAGGAGGAACATGGAAGATTACGATGCTCCTCATGGGGAGGATCAAATCTACCCCAAGGCCTTCTATACAATGGTAGATAAGGTTGATAAGTTGTATTCAAGACTCAAGAATACTGTGAAAGCAGAGGAGAATGGCCCAGAAGGACAAGGTTCAGTGCATGGTGATGGTGGAGAAGAACCCCCTCCTTCTCCTTCTACAAGTGAAAGTTATTCTTCCTCTCCTCGTCATTCTAATAGAGGTCTAAGATGTAATATCCCAAAATGGAGTAATGCATTGATACACAAACACAATATTTGAAACTGCAACAGGTATACATAAAAGATTCAACAGTCATAGAATATACAGAATAGGTGAGCCATTTTATTCATTGGAGATGGATTTCAGATACAACAGTGCATGAAATAGATGGACTCAAGCCAAATACACAGGCTAGAATGACCCTGAAAACATGCCAAAGAAGGTGCTGCATAATTGGAGAGCTTCTGGACGAAATATTGTGTTTTCCCTTTAACATATGATGTACATATGACTTCTGGCTAAAAAGGAATTTCAAATCTGTTGTGATCCTGTGATTTGGTAGATTGGTAAACCAAATGACAAGGCAATATCAAAACTAGTCTTTAGAGTCCTAGGACCTAGCCTTATGTTGTGCTATGCAACAACACCCCCCATATTTATTTTCAAAATAATATAAACCTTTGATAAACAGAAATAGGGACCCTTTTTAAAAATGTATTTTTGTCTTTTGATAAAAATCAAACTCCAAAAAACATCAGCGCTTTTTATTTAATAAAAAACATAAAAAAAAACAAAAAATAAATTAATAAAACATCCTTATCACAAATCGCACTTTGCACAAATATTTTCTTATTAGAAGTTAAAACAATAAACCAAAGAAATCCTGATTTTGCAATCGCCAATTTGAAGTTTCGCAAGCGACATTATAAATCGCATATCGCAGATTTACGTTGTAAAACTTTAAGAAATTCTTACCAAAGTTTCAATATTGCGATTTTGCAATATTTTAATACTGCAGCTTCTGCGAATTTGCGATTTCACGATATCGCAAAATCGCATATCGCATAAACAAAAGGTAATACACTTCATTAAGACAGGTTCAAAGGGCGCAATGCAATGGATTTGACAAGTTGGAATAAATGTTTCACGCGAAAATAAATCATGTTAAGAAATATTAATTAATTGTGTTTTATCATCCCAATGTAAACAGTTATGGATTCATTATGATTAATTAATGATATAGTTGTTTCCCATATTTTTTTCTTTCAAAAGAGATAATTTCAATAGATCCTCAATCATTTTAATCATTTACTCTATCTTTAATATGGATTATCCTTCAAGATATGTCCATCTGCAAAATTATTCAGAAACACGACAAACAGATTGTTGCAGAACTGGAACAAACAGAAATGTCACCTATAGTATCTGATTTTGTCTACACTGCCAATGGAGGAGCTACTAAGTGTCAAGTTATTTATACTATTCTCAAATACAAAGAGCCAGAATTAGTGGAAGTCTCAGCCACTGTCGATGATGCAACACCCTAAAATTTACAGTTCAAAGATATTGCATGCTTTTTCTTCCATAGGATAGTAGCAAGGGCTACTCTTCTTCCATATACCGACATGATTATATGGGTTCTCAACAATTCAATAGTCAAAGACAGACAATTAAGAACCTTCAAGAATGAGATTCTAGGTTCTTTCAGAGCTGAAGATCTAAAAATCATGGATAAGTTGCCTGACCTGCAAGACATCTACAACAGTCAGTTTATTTCAAAGTTTGCTAAAAATAATGAAGGCCCATTCAACGAAATTCGAGGTTGGAGGAAACTAGATAACAAGTTCAAATATGGGAAAACAAGTATGTATTCTATTGCGTCACTTGTGAATCCTTATAATTTTGCAGTAGCAATGCTATGTAGATTATATGGTTTACCTGATAATACTAAGCTATCCATAAATTGGCTTCCCCTAATTGACTCCTGTGTTAATTAAGACATAATGAATTGGGTGATTATCATTTCTAAGAATTTAGTTAAGTCAATTAATGAATATTGCCAAACAAGAACTCTCTCCTCCAAATCTGTACCCCAATTTTTCATGAGCGCGTATATTTTTGACACCATCTGTTTTTTTACCAAATTTCTAGTTATGGATGGAAATGGACCCCTCAAGGTCCTACCTTGATTCATTTGAATCACAAAGAGATATGGGAACATAATTATGTACCAGATTTCTACAGGATATGTTATGGCGTTTTACTACCATTGCATCAACTAATGTTTGACAGAATGAGCCCTAGGTTCACTAAAGAAGCCATTTCAGAACTTCAAATGATAGGGAGATATTTTATTGAAGAGTCACTTTCATACATTAGAATTTTTCGAAGCTGCACTCCCCCGCATGTTTTTCCTTTATATGTTTCAGATAAATTGATGGCAAGAGAATTCACTTACAAAATTGTTGGTAATGGACTCAATAAATCCTTGAAAGACAGTAAGAAGTCTTTATGGCCGAGTTTCCCAATTTCATGTGGTACATTTACACTCAGTAATTTCAATCACACAATGAAATAATGTCAGAAGATTGAGCTTTTGAATCTCCCCATTCTACCCTCCAATCAATTCGATCCAGAAAATATTGCTAACAAATTTACTCTGTCAGTCAAACTCAAAGCTATCATACACACTGATGCTGAAATTGAACCTAAATCCAGAAAAATTATAGAGATTTAATGAGTTCAGAGAACAAAGAATCATATGGATCCCTTAGAATGTTTTAGTTACTAGTTATACCACTGAAGCAAGCCAAGAAATCAGAGTAGAACAATCTGATTCACAAAATCAAAGTGAATTAGATAAAATCTGGACTTCACTCAGCAACACATTAAAAAATACTCTAGAGGCATCATCTTCACAGAAAAATACATAATTTTAGACTCCACAGAGACAAATAGTTTCAACAAAAGAAATCATTGAAACTCGTGAGACAATCTCTCAAGACACAGAAATCATTCCTGCAAATCCTACTAATGAGATTGTCCTCAAAGTGACTGATATTCCCACAATGGATGTGTTCTAAAACCCTCCTCATAAAGTGGTAGTAAGGAAGTGAAGGAAAGGAAGAAGGATTGAAAAACCCCCAGGAAATGAAGTTATGGAAGTAGTATGGAAAGGTACTCCATCAAATCCAATTGAAAATTTAACTCGGTTATCTCAATTTGCTGGTGAATACACCACTACAACAATGGATAAGGCAACAGAAGTATCTATTTTGGTTCAGGAAAAGGATGACAAAATCAGGAAACTATAGCAGTATTTAGATGAAGAAAGAAATAGTTTAAATAAAAAGGTGGAACAACAACTCCTCAGAGTACAGTAAGAGATGGAAATGCTTAAGATAAGTCATGAAAATGACTTATCTAGCAAAATTTCACTGATTGAACAATTGAAAGAAGATCTTACCAAATATGAAAGTATTCCTACTGCAAGGGAATTCATAAAAGAAGAATTGGCATTAAATTCCTTAATCTCAAAACAAAAAAACCTGTTTGTTGTACAAATGTTAGACATAATTCCACACGTGGAAACCAGTGAAAATTTGACTAATACAGTCATTGATTAAAGAATTGAGTTCAATGAACTAAATACTAGAATCTATGATTATAGTTAATGGCAAGATTCAGAAGAAGGGAGAAAGTCAAGTCTCCCAAATATCAAGGAGAATTTAAAAGATATCCTCGTTACTGATTGGGATGCACAAGTGAAACAGGCAGAATTGGCCATAGCCAGAGAAATAGGTATATCAAAGAATATGGTCAAAATGATTAACCACATATTGCATACTTCTGGTCTGATTAAATTTGAAAATCACAAATCTATTCCTGATCTTAGAGATTTAGAGAAAAGTTGGAAAGATGCAGGACAACTCCGAGAAGAAGCACTTACACAGCTAAAAAAGACTAACTGGGAAGCATACTCACAACTACTGGTTAAACCTCACAGTCAGATCATGACACTCAATTGTTCTCTAAATTCCATTTAGAAAATACAACCAGTTTTACTGGATGCTATATTTGCTGCAAAAATGAAGGTACAGTTTAGAAAACCTCCACAAGTTCCACCAATGTCCGATATTTATGAGAAAAAAAGCAATGATGGCAGTAACTTATCCTCGGGCATGACTATTAGTTAGTTTTTTTTATAATTTCAATTTTTAGCAATTAGATACTAAAAATGGGGGAGGTTGTTTGAAACCACCCCATAAGATATTTTGTATAAATCTATTTTTGTAAGTAGTTAGTATAGTATTTAAACCCTTCTCATGCATTTAGAGAAGGGTCTAGAATTTTATTGAAAACATTTGCAAAGAATGCTTAACTATAAGTAAGTTTGTGGATGCCTTGATAAAATAATGGAACACAACCTTTTCAGTTATATATCCTTTTTTTTTATCATTGTTGATTCATTTTTGTATTCTTTGAAAGACTTATTGGTAGAAGAGTTGAACGTGGCCTATTATCATTGATCAGATTAACAGTACAGTACACATTTGGTACTATTATCATGTATGCTAATTATGTTTTGAATATTAGTGATGAATCTAGCTTTCATGAATTATATATGAAATCAAGTTTTTTTGTCTCAAATATTAGCTGCACTATTATACGATATAAAGATAGAAATTGGTTTGTTTTATATATGATCATTATAATCTATGCGATATGTTTCAAATTTTCTTTTGATTAAATATTTTTCATGAGAATCATCTTAAAAATTATTAATTCGATTAAATCTATGATGATCTAAATCATCACAGATTGAATAGATATCATTCTAGATCACATCAAATTAGTATTATCCTGGGTTAGATTAGATTAGAGTTAACTCAAAGTTTTGCATTTTAGAATAAATTTGTTTTAGTTTTTAGTGATTCATCATGCAAACCCTTTGAGAAAAACCCAACAATCAAACAAAAACCCAACTCTGGGAAACTGGTCCGATTACACCTAGTTGGAGCCACTATCCCAAACAAAAGAGGAACTGTCTTAAGGTCTGGACCGGGTGGTTATCCCCTTTGTTGTTGCCACAGATTTATGAGGCCTCAACATTTTTGGTGCTAGAAGGAGGGCCTGACTATGAATAGCATATAAATGTAGACCTCAAACTAAAAGCCCTCATAAGAGTTGATCTCCCCAAAAGCATTCTACAACTTCTCGATCACATTCTAGATCACCAACTCAGAAATCGGAAATAGTACAAAACTTTCCATCATCTCCTAAAGTATATTGACAATCATCTACTTTAGAATTCACTCCCGAGTCTCCCGAAGTTCAGTATTTAATTTATAAATTAGAAGGAATATCTATTTCTTCTGAAAAGCCTATTAACCCATAAGCTTCTGAAGAAAGTGTTACTTCTCAATTTAGAGAAACCGGTAGATTAACTAGATCCAAAAGTGAGAAACTTGGAATTCCACCTTTTGAATTTCTAATTGAATCATTTCACAAAAAAGTTTCTATATCCAGATCTAAGCCAGATACAAATGAAGTCACATCAAATTTTCCTTCAATTACTTCTCCACATCCTCTTACTCAATTTTCATCTTCTCTGTCTTCCATTTCCTCTACTCAAACAATCAATATTATCACGAGCAGTACTGTTCCAGTTGTAAGTTCTTCATTCATTCCCCTTACTTCTGGATCTACTTTTGTATCTTCACAAACTTCAAATCCAATTATGGCCAATCGAACTTGGATGAATCCTAGTGTTGTATTGATTGCAAATCCAAATCCACTTCCAGATCATCCAGAAAAATGGTTACCTAAATATAATCCAGATGATGGTCTTCCTATTGAAGAACATATCAATAATTTTATGTTAGCCATGAATCTAAATGTAGTTTCTCATGAAGATATTGTAGTGATATCGTTTCCTTATACTTTACAAGTATCTAGAGGATCCTAGTACTTTTCACTTTCAACAGGATCTATTGCCGATTAGGAAACTTTTGAGAAAGTTTTTCTTGAAAAATTTGGAGATGATAGAACTATTGCATCCCTAATCAATGCTCTTTCCAATCTTAAAACAAATTCAGGGGAAAGGATCAAAGATTTCAACTCCAGATTTAACAAGTTATTAAACAAAATTCCAACCACTTCCAATCCTGTTTTTTATGTACAAATAGAGTGGTATATTTCCTCTTTGCCTTATAATATAGCTATTTTTGTAGATAGAGCTGGTAAAGCCACCCTTTTAGAGAACATGAAAGAAGCTCTTGCTGTAGAGAAAAGAAATGATCAGAGATAGAAGACAGGAAATCCAAGAAAGTGACATTTAGTCAAGATTCTAAAAAAAAATTCTCGAAAGTCAAGATCTCAAAAGATAGAACAAGAGTCGAAGTTATTGGAGAAATGTTGTCAATATCTATTAGATTATCATCCAATCCAAAGGTATTGTAAGTAATTGATATTTTGGTCGCAGACATCCCTGAATTTTATGGTCTTATTCTAAGCAGGGATTGGTCTGAAAAGTTACATGGATATTTTTCTACCGATTGGTCACACATGTGGTTACCATACAATGGAAAACCAAATCAAATTAGAATTGAACGCGAAAAATTTATGAAACATAGAATCACCGAACTAGAAGAAGAAAATGAACCTGTAGCTTTAACCAATAATATCATTGCAAATTATTAAGCTGAATCATTTCTTGGACCATTCAATGCCCAGATTTCACATTTTTTAACCAACACTGCTATTTCTAAAATTGAAAACTTTTCTCAAACAAACAATTCTAGATGTGTTAATATTAGCAATCAAATTCCAAAACAGTATTTATTTTGAACTCTATACTTTGATGGTTGAAAATCAAAATATGTTGCAGGAGCATGTTGTGTTTTGATCAATCCACAAGGAGAGAAAACTATGTTAGCTTGCAGACTTGAATTTCAGTGCACACATAATACCGCTGAATATGAAGCATTGATACAAGGTCTATATAAAGATTTAGGATTGAATGTTAAATATTTGCAAGTATATGGAGATTATGAAATAATTGTTAGAAAAGTCATAAATACAATTTTTTGCATTTCTGGACATTTGAAACATTATCAAATATTAGCTCAGAGTCTTACTTCCCATTTTACTGCATTTAATATCTCCACAGTTCCTAGATTACAAAATGCAAGTGCTGATTTACTTGATAATGTAGCATCTAAAATTATACCATCCAAAGAATTTAGCCCAAATAGATTTTCAATTGAGTTAATTTTTATGCCTTCCATTCCTGATAATTTAACAAATTGGAGAGTATTTAACAATGATGCAGATATAGTAGACTTTCTTACATCAGGCAGAGCTTATGAAGGTAAAATCCTAGATGAACATGAACATGATTTACAGATTGAAGATAAAGCAAGTACTAATCCAATTTCTAAATCTGTAGTCAAAATGGAAGACCTTTATGATTTTAAAGATAGGTTTAAGAAGATTACCAATTCAAAAACATAGAGTTCTACTTTAAAATTTGAATTGATTAATCTTGGTACACCAGAAAAACCTCAAAACATTAACTTAGGTATTGGTTTAAAACCTAAAGAAAGAATATCATTTATTAAATTGTTGAAAACATATAAAGATATCTTTTCCTGGGATTATTTAGATTTTAAGACATATGATACTTCAATAATTCAGCATACCATACCTATGATTTCAGTTTATAAGCATGTTCAACAAAATCTTAGAAAAAATCATCCAAATTTAGAAAGTAAAATTAAATCTAAATTAAATAAAATGCTCAAAACCAAGGCTATTTTTCCTATTAGATATTTGAAATGGGTGTCAAACATGGTTCTAGTTAGAAAGAAGAATGGAGACATTAGGATTTGCATAGACTTTAGAAATTTGAATAGAGCTTGCCAAAAAGATAATTTTCCCTTGCCTACCATGGAACAGATCTTACAGTCAGTTGTAGGATCTGAATTGATGTCTTTGCTCAATGGATTTTTAGGATACAATCAGATCATGGTACATCCTGATGATAGACTAAAGACAACATTGAGAACAAAATGGGGAACATATGCATACCAAAAAATGCCTTTTGGGTTGATTAATGTTGGTGTTACATTTCAACGTGCTATGGATATAGCGTTCAGAGGATTGATCAATAGCTCGGTTGTTATATACCTAAATGACATTACTATTTACCCTAAGCATAGAAATAATCACATTAATCACCTAGATTTTTCTTTTGAAAGATGTAGAAATTCGAAATTTCTTTGAATCCTAAAAAATGTTATTTAACCTTATCAGAAGGTAAATTATTAGGGTTCATTGTCTCTAAAAAAGGAATCCATATTGACCCTGATATGATTCAAGAAATTGAAAATATTCCTCTACCACACAATAAAAAAATGATGCAATCATTTTTAGGAAAAATTGATTCTATAAAAGGGTTTGTTCCCAATTTTTCCCAAATCATCTTACCCCTGCAATCAATGATCAAGTAAAATCAATTTTTAAATGGGGAAAAGAAGAGAGAAATTATTTTGAGTTGATTGCAAAATCCATCATTGAAGCCCCCTCTTTAACAACTTCTAATTTTCTTAAATATTTTGTATTGTATACATTTTCTTCTAATACATCATATGCAGCAGTTTTGACACAGTTAAATGATCAAAACATTGAAGCACCCATTGCGTTTTTTAGTTCTAACCTTCAAGGTGCTGAGTTTAATTATTCAGTCGTGGAAAAAAAATATTATATTGTTTTTAAAGCCTTGAAACATTTTAGAACTTTTTCCTAAAAATACATACTAAAATAAGAGTACCTTACTCAAAAGTAAGGCAATTATTAATCCAATGAGAAGTAGGAGAGAAAAGAGCAAATTGGGTCACCGCACTTCAAGAATATGATGTAGAGATAGATCCTGCAAAAAAATTTTAAAGGACAAAGTCTTTGCAGGATGTTAACTGGAGCCTCTCATTTACCAACAGAAGAAGATCAATCAAATGAAATACAAGTGTTCAAGGTAAGCCTAAATGATTCTCAGTCACAATATGCTGATCTGAATTTTTTCTTGAAATATCGATTTGCTCCATTATATCTCAATTATACAGCAAAGCATGCTCTAAGGCTTAAATAAAATCAAAATAAAATTATAGATGATGTGTTATTTAGGAATAATTATGATTCTGTATTATTGAGATGTTTAGAAAAAACTAAAGCTGAAAAAGTAATGTAGGAATTACATGATGGACTAGCTGGAGGTCATTTTGAAGGAAACACCACAGATCATAAAATACTGCATGCTATTTACTATTGGCCAAATCTATTTAAATATGCACATGAATATGCAAGAAAATGTAAAGTATGTCAAACTGCAACTAGAAGAGAAACAAAACCAGCATTTCCACTACAGCGAGTAAATATCCAACAACCATTCGAACAATGGGGGTTAGATATCATAGGTGAAATAACTTCTGACTCTTCAAAACACCACAAGTATATTCTAACTGCAACTGATTATTTCAAAAAATGGGTAGAAGCTATCCCATTAAAGGCGGTTAATACACAAAGTATTATAGATTTTGTTGATCAGTTCATAATCACCAGGTTTGGTCTCCCATCAAATTTGATATTTGATACTGCATCTTACTTTTCTAGAAATTCCATGATAGAATTTGCTTTGAAAAGAGGTTTTAAATTAAAATAATTAGCTAACTATTATCCACAAGGTAATGGATTAGCTGAATCTACAAATAAAAGTCTTATCAAAATCATCAAACGAACTATAGAAAAAAATCATAAAAATTGGCACAAAGCACTATTTTTTTCTCTTTGGGCAGATAGAATCACCCAGAAAGCCTCAATAGGTACTTCTTCATTTGTGTTAGTTTATGGGAAAGAAGCAGTTCTACCCACAAACATAACAATGCCATCATTTTCTTTAGTGCATTTTATTGAGGAAAATACTTCATACTCCCTTCAGCGTAGACAAGATCAAATTTTTAAAATGGAAGAGCAGAGAGAAAAAGACAAAGATATACATGCTCATCATCAAAAAATAGTGAAATCCTCATTTGACACAGCATCCACCAGCTCAAAAGCTTTTTATATTGGAGACCTTGTTTTGAAATGAGATAAGGCAGATGAGGAAAAAGGTAAGCATACCAAATTCCATAGATTATGGCTTGGTCCATTTCTGATCATTGAGAAAATAGGCCTATCCACCTTTTTACTGCAGGAATTATTAGGTAAGAAAGATTCCTTGCCTGTGAATGGTCGAATTCTCAAAAAGTATTTCTCTTAGGAAATCAAGCTTTTAAATTTGATTTTTCATTAGGAAAATAAGAGTTAAAAATAGCATCAAATTTTGTTGATTCAAATTTTCAAAATTTATGATAAATTATTTTGATTTTTTTCTTCTATAAATAAGTAAAGTTAAAATATGATTATAACTATGAGAATTGAATAAAATTCATATTTTTTTGAATAATTTGAAATTTACTAAAGGCATTTTCTTTCCGAAAAAGACTCTAGATATCATAAAATATAGTTATTATGTATCAATCAAAAAATGAAATTATTAACTTAGAAAGGATTCTCTATAAAAAGGTATATACCAACTCTATAATTATCATCCATAACTCTTAAAAGAGCTAATGATTCATCCCATCTGATAAATTCTCTTTTTTCAAAGTATAGTTCAAAAATATAAAATAAAAATATACAATGAACAAATTTAAAAGAAAAATAAGTCTCATCACGAGCTTGTTTATCATGATCATAGAGAAATAATCTAGACTGACATTACCAATACTGCATACTATAACAGGGTAATTGATAAATGATTGTAAAAAATCAATAGACAAGGGGTCTCATCACAAGCTAGTTTTTTCCGTCTAAATTACTATCAGTGAGTGATATTGCCACTATCAGCCCACCAAACCTAGACAATGATTTTGAAAATGTGTCAAGAAAAAGAAATTCAATGATATGTCATAATTATATTTTTGAATAAAGAAATCAAATTCATATGGGACCATGAATCATTATTGGTTAAAAGATAACCTTGTCGAGGCTATAGAAACCTGCTGGCAACAGTGGCTCTATTTGTGATAAATGAGTAAAAATCTATGAAACCAATTTTAGAGAATACCTACTTTATCTTTTTAAATCTAAGTACTAACTGATACTAATACCTATGTATTATCACTGAAGGGATTAATTAAGAAGAAATGAGACAAGTAAATAGATTATATTCTAAAAAAATATTGTTTAATTCATGAATCATATTACTTTTATTCTTATATCTTTTTCTTCTTTTGAAAGTTTAGAAATATCAAATTAAACTAATCAGATATATCTGGTTCTCCCAAGTGAATCGCCAATTGTTGTGCTATGCAACAACACCCCCCATTTTTATTTTCAAAATAATCTAGAACTTTGATAAATAAAAATAGGGACCCTTTTTAAAAATGTATTTTTGTCTTTTGATAAAAATCAAGATCCAAAAAACATTAATGTTTTTTATTTAATAAAAAACATAAAATAAACAAAAAAGAAATTAATAAAACATCCTTATCGAAAATCTCATTTCCCAAAAATCTTTTCTTATTAGAAGTTAAAACAATAAACTAGGGAAATCCTAATTTTGCAATTGTTGATTTGAAGTTTCAAAAGCAACATTATAAATCGCATATCACATATTTATGTTGTAAAACTTTAAGCAATTCTTACCAAAGTTCTGATATTGTGATTTTGTGATATCGTGATACTGTGGCTTCTGCAATTTTACGATTTCGTGATGTCACGAAATCTCATATCGCATAAACAAAAGGTAATACGCTTCATTAAGAAAGGTTCAATGGGCACGATGTGATTGATTTGACAGGTTTGAATAAAGGTTTTACACGAAAATAAATCATAGGAAATATTAATTGTGTTTTATCATCTCAATCTAAATAGTTATGGATTCGTTATGATTAATTAATGATATAGCTATTTCCCAGATTTTTTCTTTCAAAAGAGATCGTTTCAATAGATCTTCAATAATTTTAATCATTTACTTTGTCTTTAATAGGGATTATCGTTCAAGATATGTCAATTCGCAAAGTGATTTAGAAACACGACAAATAGGTTGTTGCAGAACTGGAACAAACTGAAATCTCGCCTGTAGTCTCTGATATTGTCTGCACTACTAATGGAGGAGCTACTAAGTGGCAAGTTATTTATACTATTCTCGAAGACTAAGAGCCAAAATTAGTGGAAGTCTCGGTGACTATCGATGATGCAACAACCACAAATTTACAGTTCAAAGATATTGCATGCTCTTTCTTCCATAGGATATAAGCAAGGGCTACTCTTCTTCCATATACCAACATGATTATATGGGTGCTCGATAATTCAACAATCAAAGATAGACAATTAAGAACCTTCAATAATGAGATTCTAGGTTCTTTTAGAGCTGAAGATCTGAAAATCATGTATAAGCTACCTGACCCGCAAGACATCTACAACAGTTAGTTTATTGAAAATTTTTCTAAGAAGAATGAAGACTCGTTCAAGGAAATTCAAGGTTGGAGGAAACTTGACAACAAGTTCAAATATGAGAAAATAGGTATGTATCCTATTGCGTCACTTGTGAATCCTTATAATTTTTCAACAGCAATGATATGCAGATTATATGGTTTACCTGATAATACTAAGTTATCCATAAATTGGCTTCCCCTAATTGACTCCTATGTTAATTCCCACATAATGAATTGGGCAACTATCCTTTCTGAGAATTTAGTTAAGGAAATTAATGAATATCTCTAAACAAGAACTTCCTCCTCCAAAACTATTCCCCAATTTTTCATGAGCACGTATATTTTGGACACCATCTATTTTTCTACCAACTTTCCAGTCATGGGATGGAAATGGACCCCTGAAGATCCTACGTCGATTCATTTGAATCATAAAGAGATATGGGAACATAATTATGTATCACATTTCTACAGGCTATCTTATGGAGTTGTACTACCATTGCGTCAACTAATGTTTGATAGAATGAGCCCTAGGTTCACTAAAGAAGCCATTTCAGACCTTCAAATGATAGGGAGATATTTTATTGAAGAGTCATTTTCATACATCAAAATTTTTGGAAGCTCTGCTCCCCCGCATGTTCTTCCTTTACATGTTTCAGATAAAGAATGTCAGAATATTGAGCTGTTGAAGCTCCCTGTTCTACCCTCCAGGTAGTTTGATCCAGAAAATATTGATAACAAATTTATTCTGTCAGTCAAACTCAAAACTATCATACACAATGATGATAGATTCGAAGATATTTTGCAATCTGTTGGAACTTTTGAATAAGTCCTAAATTTTGTCAAATTGAACCTGATTCCAGAACAAGTACAGAGATTTAATGAGTTCAGAGAACAAAGAAAGTGATAAGTTCATTCTGTCTCCACAGTCACTTCCACTATGATTCAAAGCACAAAAATACCATCGGAAAAGCTGCAAAGAGTATCAGACGATTAATTGAATGGATTAAAGTATATTATTAAATATTTATGACATAATCCAGTGATTTAAAGAGAAAAAGACAGCGCGAAGATCAGAAGATAGGAATTAAGCTTAAATATACCTAAAATACAGAGGAAAGTGAATTAAAGGCATTTTAGGAAAATGCAGAGACATCAATGAATCCAAGAAGTCTCCACCACCACTTAGAGGCCAATTGAACCCTCTCCAGCACCAAAAGCCAACCTCTCCAACTATTAAAAGACACCTGCAACCTCATAGAAAACAAAGAAGGGCTAGTTATTAAAAAAACAGAAGATCTTGGCCTAGAAGATAGATGAACAATTAATACAAATCAAAGGAACTTATTAATAATTGTCAGCAAAGTGATTTTAGATATAAAAAATAGCCTAGAAGTCAATCTTTTTGTCCATCAGGCCTCGAAAAGTAGAAAGAGAGTTATGAAATAGAGTTATAGGTTGAGGGCATTCCTGCCTTATGCCTTGCCTAGTTTTCAAAGGCCAGGAATTGCATTCATTGTAAAATTAATGATACTTGACCCTTAGAAACTCTCACACTTTCTCATTTTCTTATAAATTATCCTTAAGGACCACATTGCAACGGTTGGTCTCTGGATATCTGATTGCATGTAATAGTTTTCTGAAGCTACTAAAATCCTATTTGCAATTGAAGATACATAAACTGAAATGATAAGTTTGAAGCCATAGAGACCCACCAGGCTTGCTGATTGTAACTGGTTTGAACATCAAATACAAGTTGCTGATTTATGGGATCCTGATTTATGTCGATGGTGATGTTTTTCTCATTGTCAATTGTGATTTCTCTTTATATTTCGATTCTGTCCACTTTCTCTGATAAAGAACAATAAATATAGAGCTAGGATTTACTTTTGACAGTACCCTACTCTCACTGATAAGCTCTATCTATATGTTTTCTTCCTTTGAAAGTTTCTTTAAGACTACATTAAAGCAGGTTGGTTTCAAAGCACTTACCTGATCTTAGATTTCTCTTTATATTTATCATCTATGTTTTCTTATAGAATATGTTGAAATCAATATAGGTTATAAGTCCTTACCTGATCTTAATCTATTCTAACTATTTTTTAATGTTTTCTAACTAAAATTACTTCAATGCAGGCTAGTTTCAAAGCACTTACCTGATCTAGGATTACTTTATGTTTTTATTTAAGTGTATGCCAAAGCAAGATAGTTTCAAAGCACTTACTTGATCTCAGGTTGCTCTTTTTTCGTCACTTGTTTGTTCTCCATTTTTTCTATCTGTTTCATTCCATAAAATCAACTTAAAAGATCCTTTAACATAGGTGACTTTCCCCATGGACTACTCTTGAACCTTGTTGTGCAATTAAATCCTCTTATGACTCCATAGCCCAATGGGTTAAAGCTGATTTTTTCCTATCTTATCAGCTGAATCATCCCTTCACTTTCATACACCTTCACCCTTTATTTGAACTTCCTTCACCTTCCATGTCCTTGCCCAACAAAAAAAAAAACCCGTACTCTTCATAACTAGCCTAAAATCATATTTCAAGACTTAAAGATCACATCTTTAAACATGTTTATAGAGAGATCCCTCTCTGAGCTTAGGAGGGCTAGATCCTAGAATCCCAAAGTGGTTCATATGTTACCTCTGTAGTTTGTATTGCAAAACTAGCAAATTACAGAGACCTAACATTACAGAGGTTCTGCAGGACACAGAGAGAGAGATACTATAGCCATGATAGATCGATAGAAACATATGAAATACAAGGATATTGCACTCAGAACAGAGCTCTTCTGCAACATCTTCTATAACCTCTCAAATCTCTCTGCGTCAGTGCATATCTCTTTCTGGTGGGTGACGGCCTATTTATTCACCCTCCTGCACAACTGCTAGTTTCTCTTGTGTTCTTCCTCAGCTGCTTTCGGCTTCTTTTTGTTGCACATGAGTTCCTTTATTTGTTCTTTGTCATTTATTCTCTTCATCTTCACTTATCTGCGCCATCCTCGTCATCTATCTCTCACTCCTCAAAAACCTCGGCAGCTCTGCTGCCTACCATTTTTGTGCCTGCCACATGCCGATCCGCAACCCAAAATCTGCTCTTCATGAAAAATTCAAAACAAGGGCCCCAACACCAATATAAAAAAATGGAATGCTATGTTGGGGTGTGGGTGGAATTAAAACCCATATCTCCACCCTAACAACAAAATATGCCACCATTGAGCCACGGCTCTTAGCCTTGGTGGTTCTACCCTAAAAATTCTATAAAACCTTTCATTTCTACAGTGTGCCCAGGAAAATCTCAGCAATGGAGCGGAACCAAAAGCGGGCAGATGGGCGGAACCATGCCAAGGGACTCGTGAGGGGCATCAGAAAGAGTCCCTAGGGTGCAAAAATTTCTAGTGTCCATTTGGAACAAAATTTATGTCTTTTTTACACCTCTCTATGACAGGAACTCAACGGTGACGTATTTTCCTGCATTAGAGATCTTCATTTTTCGGCCACTTTCTAGCTTGGACGTATAAGTGTTCTTTATGTAATTTTACTTGTACTCATTCTTCTTCTTTTTTCCACTTAATGAATGAAGGCATCCCCACTGTTGAGCAGGGCCTAGAGACATAGTCTAGATTGGACGAACTCTGCTATCAAAATTTATTGTCATATTTTAATGCTTTCATGTTCTTCCTCTCTTCTTTCATGTGCACTTTAATTTTTTATTGTTAACATGTCAATTTTCATGTAATCCTTTATACATATACAAGTATAATATTTTGGATCAAGTTGTATACGAGAATGTATTTGTTAGATGTGAATTTCCTGATTGTATGCTAACCAGAAATAGGCTTGAAAGAGGCGAAGGTAAGCTTAAGTCCTTTAATCCCGTAGCAGGGTTTTCACATCGAAGGAGGAACATGGCAGATTACAATTCTCATCACGGGGAGGATCAAAACTACCCCAAGGCCTTCTATACAATGGTAGATAAGGTTGATAAGTTGTATTCAAGACTTGAGAAGGCTATGAAAGTAGAGGAGAATGGCCCAGAAGGACAAGGTTCAGTGCATGGTGATGGTGGAGAAGAACCCCCTCCTTCTCCTTCTACAAGTGAAAGTTATTCTTCCTCTCCTCGTCAATCTAATAGAGGTCCAAGATTTAATATCCCAAAATGGAGTAATGCATTGATACACAAACACAATATTTGAAACTGCAATAGGTATACATAAAAGATTCAACATTCATAGAATATACAGAATAGGTGAGCCATTTAATTCATTGGAGATGGATCTCAGATACAACAATGCATGAAATAGATGGACTCAAGCCAAATATACAGGCTAGAATGACCTTGAAAACATGCCAAAGCAGGCACTGCGTAACTAGAGAGCTGCTGGAAGAAATATTGCGTTGTCCCTTCAACAGATGATGTACATATGACTCCTGGCTAAAAAGGAAATTCAAATCTGTTGTGATCCTGTGATTTGGCAGAATGGTAAACCAAATGACAAGGAAACATCAAAACCAATCTTTAGAGTCCTAGGACCTAGCCTTATGTTGTGCTATGCAACAACACCCCCCATTTTTATTTTCAAAATAATCTAGACCTTTCATAAATAGAAATAGGGACCCTTGTTAAAAATGTGTTTTTTTCTTTTGATACAAATCAAACTCCAAAAAACATCAACTATTTTTATTTAATAAAAAAATTAAAAAAGAAGAAATTAATAAAACATCTGTATCGCAAATCACACTTTGCACAAATATTTTCTTATTAGAAGTTAAAACAATAAACCAAAGAAATCCAGCTATTGCGATCACCGATTTGAAGTTTCGCAAGTGACATTATAAATCGTATATCATATATTTACGTTGTAAAACTTTAAGAAATTCTTAACAAAGTTCTGATATTGCGATTTTGCAATATTTTGATACTGCAGCTTCTGCGATTTTGTGATTTCGTGATATTACGAAATCAAATATCGCATAAACAAAAGGTAATACACTTCATTAAGACAGGTTCAAAGGGCGTGATATGATTGATTTGACATGTTTGAATAAAGGTTTTACACGAAAATAAATCATGGCAGGAAATATTAATTGTGGTTTATCATCCCAATGTAAACAGTTATGGATTCGTTATGATTAATTAATGATATAGCTGTTTCCCAGATTTTTTCTTTCAAAAGAGATCATTTCAATAGATCTTCAATCATTTTAATCATTTACTCTATCTTTAATAGGGATTATCCTTCAAGATATGTCCATCCAAAAAATGATTTAGAAACACGACAAATAGATTGTTGCAGAACTGGAACAAACAGAAATGTCGCCTATAGTATCTGATATTGTCTTCACTGCCAATGGAGGAGCTACTAATTGGAAATTTATTTATACTATTCTCGAAGACAAAGAGCCAGAAGTAGTGGAAGTCTCGACCACTATCGATGATGCAACACCCTAAAATTTACAGTTCAATGATATTGCATGCTCTTTCTTCCATAGGAAAGTAGCAAGGGCTACTCTTCTTCCATATACCGACATGATTATATGGGTACTCAACAATTCAACAATCAAATACAAACAATTAAGAACCTTCAAGAATGAGATTCTAGGTTCTTTCAGAGCTGAAGATCTAAAAATCATGGATAAGTTGCGTGACCTTCAAGACATCTACAACAATCAATTTATTTCAAAGTTTTCTAACAAGAACGAAGGCCCATTCAAGGAAATTCAAGGTTGGAGGAAACTAGATAACAAGTTCAAATATGGGAAAAAAGGTATGTATTCTATTGTGTCACTTACGAATCCTTATAATTTTGCAGGAGCAATGCTATGCAGATTATATGGTTTACCTGATAATACTAAGTTATCCATAAATTGGCTTCCCCTAATTGACTCCTGTGTTAATTAAGACATAATGAATTGGGCGACTATCCTTTCTAAGAATTTAGTTAAGTCAATTAATGAATATTTCCAAACAAGAACTTTCTCCTCCAAATCTGTTCCCCAATTTTTCATGAGCGCGTATATTTTTGATGCGATCTGTTTTTTTACCAAATTTCTAGTTATGGATGGAAATGGACCCCTCAAGGTCCTACCCTAATTCATTTGAATCATAAAGAGATATGGGAACATAATTATGTACCACATTTCCACAGGATATATTATGGCATTTTACTACCATTGCATCAACTAATGTTTGACAGAATGAGCCCTAGGTTCACTAAAGAAGTCGTTTCAAACCTTCAAATGATAAGGATATATTTTATTGAAGAGTAATTTTCATACATCAAAATTTTTGGAAGCTCTACTCCCCCACATGTTTTTCCTTTATATGTTTTAGATAAACTGATGGCAAGAGAAGTCGCTTACCAAACTATTGGTAATGGACTCAATAAATCTTTGAAAGACAGTAAGAAGTCTTTATGGCCGAGTTTCCCAATTTCATGTGGTACATTTGCACTCAGTAATTTCAATCATGCATTGAAATAATGTCAGATGATTGAGCTTTTGAAGCTCCCCGTTCTACCCTCCAGGCAGTTCGATCCAGAAAAGATTGCTAACAAATTTACTCTGTCAGTCAAACTCAAAGCTATCATACACACTGATGAAAGATTCGAAGATATTTTTCAATCTGTTGGGACTTTTCAAGAAGTCCTAAATTTTATCAAATTGAAGCTGAATCCAGAAGAACTATAGATATTTAAAGAGTTCAGAGAACAAATAATTATACGGATCCCTCAGAATGTTTTAGTTACTAGCTATATGGCTGAGGCAAGCCAAGAATTCAGAGCAGAACAATCAGATTCACGAAATCAAAGTGAATGAGATAAAATCTGGACGTCATTCAGAAACACATTAACAAATACTCTAGAGGCATCATCTTCACATAAAAATATAGAATTTTAGACTCCACAGAGACAAATAGTTTCAACAAAAGAAATCATTGAAACTCCTGAGACAATCTCTCAAGACACAGAAATCATTCCTGCAAATCCCACTAATGAGATTGTCCTCAAAGTGACTGATATTCCTGAAATGGATGTGTTCTACAACCCTCTTCATAAAGTGGTAGGAAGGAAGCAAAGGAAAAGAAGAAGGATTGAAATACCCCCAGGAAATGAAGTTATGGAAGTAGTATGGAAAGTTACTCCATCAAATCCAATTGAAAATTTAACTCGGTTATCTCAATCCATTGGTGAATACACCACTCCAACAATGGATAAGGCAGCGGAAGTATCTATTTTGGTTCAGGAAAAGGATGACAAAATCATGCAACTATGGCAACAGTTAGATGAAGAAAGAAACAATTTAAATCAAAAGGTGGAGCAACAACTCCTCAGAGTACAGTAAGAGATGGAAATGCTTAAGATAAGTCATGAAAATGACTTATCTAGCAAAATTTCACTGATTGAACAATTGAAATAATATCTTACCAAATATGAAGGTATTCCTACTGCAGGGGAATTCATAAAAGAAGCATTGGCATTATATGCCTTACTCTCAAAACAACAAAACCTATTTTTTTTACAAATGTCAGACATAATTCCACACCTCGAAACCAGTGAAAATTTGACTAAGACAGTCATTGATCAAAGAACGGAATACTAAAATCTCTGATTATATTTAATGGTAATATTCAAAAGAAGGGAGAAAGTTAGGTCTCCCAAAGATCAAGGAGACTCTCAAATATATCCTTGTTACTGATTGGGATGCACAAGTGAAACAGGCAAACTTGGCCATAGCCAGAGCAATAGATATATCAAAGAATATAGTCAAAATGATTAACCACATATTGCATACTTCTAGTCTGATTAAAGAAGGAAATCACAAATCTATTCCTGATCTTAGAGATTTAGAGAAAATTTGGAAAGATGCAGGACAACTCCGAGAAGAATCACTTACACAGCTAAAAAAGACTGACTGGTAAGCATACTCACAGCTACTGGTTAAACCTCACAGTCAGATCATGAACTCAATTGTTCTTTGAATTCCATTCAGAAAATACAGCCACTTTTACTGGATGCTATATTTGTTGCAAAAATGAAGGCACAGTTCGACAATCCTCCACAAGTTCAACCAATGTCTGATATTTGTGATCAGAAAATCAGAGCTGGAAGTAACTTATCATCGGGCATGATTATTAGTTAGTTTTTTTTATAATTGCAATTTTTAGTGATTAGATACTAAAAACGGGGGAGTTTTTTTTAAACCACCTTATAAGATATTTTGTATAAATCTATTTTTGTAACTAGTTAATATAGTATTTAAACCCTTCTCATGCATTTAGAGAAGGGTCTAGAATTTTATTGAGAACATTTGCAAAGAATGCTTAATTGTAAGTAAGTTTTTGGATGCCTTGATAAAATAATGGAACACGACCTTTTCAGTTATATATCATTTTTTTTATCATTGTTGATGCACTTTTGTATTATTTGAAAGACTTATTGGTAGAAGAGTTCAATATGGCCTATTATCATTGATCAGTTTAACAATACAGAACACATCTGGTACTATTATCATGTATGCTAGTTATGTTCTGAATATTAGTGATGAATCCAACTTTCATGAATTATATATGAAATCAATTGTTTTTGTCTGAAATATCAGTTGCACTATTATACGATATAAATATATAAATTGTTTTTTTTATATATATGATAATTATAATCTATGCGATATGTTTCACATTTTCTTTTGATTAAATATTTTTCAAGAGAATCATCTTACAAAGTATTAATTCTATTAAATCTATGATGATCCAAATCATCACAGATTGAATAGATATCATTCTAGATCACATCAAATTAGTATTATCTTGGGTTAGATTAGATTATACTTAATTCAAAGTTTTGCATTTTAGAATAAATTTGTTTTATTTTTTAGTGATTCATCATGCAAACCCTTTGAGAAAAACCCAAAAATTAAACAAAAACCCAACTCTGGGAAACTAGTCCGATTACACCCAGTTGGAGCCACTATCCCAAACAGAAGAGGAACTGTCTTAAGGTCTAGACCGGGTGGTTATCCCCCTTGTTGTTGCCACAGATTTCTGAGGCCTTAACATTTTTGGTGCTAGAAAGAGGGCCTGACTATGAATGGCATATAAATTTAGACCTCAAACTAGAAGCCCTCATAAGAGTTGATCTCCCCAAAAGCATTCTACAACTTCCCAATCACATTCTAGATCACCAACTCAGAAATCGAAAATAGTATAAAACTTTCCATGATCTCCTGAAGTATCTTGACAATCATCTACTTCAGAATTCACTCCCGAGTCTCCCAAAGTTCAATCTTTAATTCATAAATTAAAAGGAATATCTATTTTTTTTTAAAAGCCTATTAACCCACAAGCTTCTAAAGAGAGCATTACTTCTCTATTTAGAGAAACTGGTATATTAACTAGATCCAAAAGTGAGAAACTTGGAATTCCGCCTTTCGAATTTCCAATTGAATCATTTCACAAAAAAGTTTCTATATCCATATCTAAGTCAGATACAAATCAAGTCACATCAAATTTTCCTTCAGTTACTTCTTCACATCCTCTTACTCAATTTTCATCTTCTCTGTCTTCCATTTCCTCTACTCAAATAATCAATAGTATCACGAGCAGTGTTGTTCCAGTTGTAAGTTCTTCATTCATTCCCCCTACTTCTGGATCTACTTCTTTATCTTCAAAAACTTCAAATCCAATTATGGCCAATCGACCTTGGATGAATCCTAGTGTTGTATTGATTGCAAATCCAAATCCCCTTCTAGATCATCCAGAAAAATGGTTACCTAAATATAATCCAGATGATGGTCTTCCTGCCGAAGAACATATCAATAATTTTATGTTAGCCATGAAGCTAAATGGAGTTTCTCATGAAGATATTGTAGTCATATTGTTTCCTTATATTTTACAAGGATCTACAAGATCCTGGTACTTTTCACTTCCAACAGGATCTATTGTTGATTAGGCAACTTTTGAGAAAGTTTTTCTTGCAAAATTTGGAGATGATAGAACTGTTGCATCCCTAATCAATGCTCTTTCCAATCTTAAAACAAATTCAGGGGAAAGGATCAAAGATTTCAACTCCATATTTAACAAGTTATTAAACAAAATTCCAACCACTTCCAAGCCTCTTGTTTATGTACAAATAGAGTGGTATATTTCCACTTTACCTTCTAATATATCTATTTTTGTAGATAGAGTTGGTAAAGTTACCCTTTTAGAGAACATGAAAGAAGCTCTTGCTGTAGAGAAAAGAATATTAGCCTTAGAAAAATGATCAGAGATAGAAGATAGGAAATCCAAGAAAGTGACATTTAGTCAAGATTCTAAAAAAAGATTCTTGAAAGATCCATTTGATCTTGAAGGTCTTCAAAAAGTATTAAAGACTATGTCAAATGACATGATTGAAATAATGAAACAGGTCGCTGAAACGTCAGCTCCTAAGAAATCATTTCACCCATTTAAGAAAAACCCTTCTTCAACATCTCAGCCTCCAAATGTGATTTCGAATGTTGAATCTGATCAAGATACTAAAGATCCCTCACCATTTGAACAGGAACTCGAGTCTGAAGAAGAAGTTGAACTGAATGGTTTATGGGATTTCATTCTCCCCACAGAGGAAGAAAGAGAAGCTATGCCCATGTCTACATGAAGTAAATCTTCTTCTAATTCAACTGTATCAAATCAGAAACAAAAATCTCTCCCCACCAAGGAGAAAACAACAGTTAGAAAATCTAAAACTATTCAGAAAGATTCTATTCCACCAGATCCTATTACAAATTCTAAAACTTTGATATTTTTAGATGCAGTGGAATATAATATAGTTGAAGATATGAAAAATACCAAAGCAAATATTTCATTACACAAAATGACCAAACTCAAACAACAACAGAAAATTTTACTTAGAGAACTCAAGGAAATCATTGTAGAGCCTATAAAACCACCAATTATAGCTCAAGCTTATAAATAAATGGGAAAAACTCCATCATCTCCAAGAAAAATAAATCCCAATGATCTTGTTTTAATTGGTGATAGATCTATTTCCCACACTCCTTTACTTTTGACTTATGAGATTTTCAACAAAAATGTTCATAATTTTCTTATCAATTCAGGAGCCTCTTCAAAAATTATGCTAAGAACAGTGTGTACAAAATTAAATATCACCCCTAAAAAGTCTATTGTACATATATTTCAATTGGATAGAACAAGATTCAAAGTTATTGGAGAAATATTGTCAGTATCTATTAAATTATAGTCCAATTCAAAGGTATTGTAAGTAATTGATATTTTAGTTGCAGACATCCCCGAATTTTATGGTCTTATTCTAAGAAAGGATTTGTCTGAAAAGTTACATGGATATTTTTCTACTGATTGGTCACACATGTGGTTACCATACAATGGAAAACCAAATCAAATCAGAATTGAACATGAAAAATTTATGAAACATAAAATCACCGAACTAGAAGAAGCAAATGAATCTATATCTTTCACCAATAATATCATTGGAAATTATTCAACTGAGTCATTTCTTGGACCATTCAATGCCTAGATTTGACCTTTTTTAACAAACAATACTATTTCTCAAATTGAAAAATTTTCTCAAACAAACGCTTCTAGATGTGTTAATCTTAGCAATCAAATTCCAAAATAGTCTTTATTCTGGACTCTATACTTTGATGGTTCAAAATCAAAAGATGGTGCAGGAGCATGTTGTGTTTTGATCAATCCACAAGGAGAGAAAACGATGTTAGCTTGCAGACTTGAATTTCAGTGCACAAATAATACTGCTAAATGTGAAGCATTGATACAAGGTCTGTATAAAGCTATAGGATTGAATGTTAAATATTTGAAAGTATATGGAGATTCTGAAATAATTGTTAGTCAAGTCAGAAATACAATTCATTTTATTTCTAGAGATTTGAAACATTATCGAATATTAGCTCAGAGTCTTACTTCCCATTTTACTACATTTAATATCTCCACATTTCCTAGATTACAAAATGCAAGTGTTGTTTTAATTGCTAATGTAGCATCTAAAGTTATAACATCCGAAGAATTTAGCCCAGATAGATTTTCAATTGAGTTAATTTTTATGCCTTCCATTCCTGATAATTTAACAAATTGGACAGTATTTAACAATGATGCAGATATAGTAGACTTTCTTACATCAGACAGAGCTTATGAAGGTAAAATCGTAGATGAACATGAACATGATTTACAGATTGAAGATAAAGCAAACACTAATCCAATTTCTAAATCTATAGTCAAAATGGAAGACTTTTATGATTTTAAAGATAGGTTTAAGAAGACTATCAATTCAAAAACATAGAGTTCTACTTTAAAATTTGAATTGATTAATATTGGTACACCAGAAATACCTCAAAACATTAACTTAGGTCTTGGTTTAAAACCTGAAGAAAGGATGTCATTTTTTAAATTGTTGAAAACATATAAAGATATATTTGCATGGGATTATTCAGATCTTAAGACACATGATACTTCCATAAGTCAACATACCATACCTATGATTTTAGATGATAATCCTGTTCAACAAAAACTTAGAAAAATTCATCCAAATTTAGAAATTCAAATTAAATCTAAATTAAATAAAATGCTCAAAACCAAGGTTATTTTTCCTGTTAGATATTCGAAATGGGTGTCAAACATGGTTACACTTAGAAAGAAAAATGGAGACATTAGGATTCTCATAGACTTAAAAATTTGAATAGAGCATGCCAAAAAGATAATTTTCCCTTGCCTACCATGGAATAGATCTTACAGTCAGTTGCAAGATCTGAATTGATGTCTTTCCTCAACGGATTTTCAGGATACAATCAGATCATGGTACATCCTGATGATAAACTAAAGAAAACATTGAGAACAAAATGGGGAACATACGCATACCAAAAAATGCCTTTTCGGTTGATTAATGTTGGTGCTACAATTCAACGTGCTATGGATATAGCTTTTGGAGGATTGATCAATAGCTCAGTTTTTATATACTTAAATGACATTACTGTTTACCCTAAGCATAGAAATAATCACATTAATCACCTAAATTTTTCTTTTGAAAGATGTAGAAAATTCAGAATTTCTTTGAATCCTAAAAAATGTTATTTAACCTTATCAGAAGGTAAATTATTATGGTTCATTGTCTCTAAAAAAGGAATCCATATTGACCCTGATAGGATTCAAGAAATTGAAAATATTCCTCTACCACACAATAAAAAAATTATGCAATCATTTTTAGGACAGATTAATTTTGTAAAAGGGTTTGTTCCCGATTTTTCCCAAATCATCTTACCCCTGCAATCAATGATCAAGAAAAATCAAATTTTAAATGGGGAAAAGAAGAGAAATTATTTTGAGTTGATTGAAAAATCCATCATTGAAGCCCCCTCTTTAACAACTTCTGATTTTCTTAAATCATTTGTATTATATAGATTTTCTTCTGATACATCATACGCAGTAGTTTTGACACAGTTAAATGATCAAAAAATTGAAGCACCGATTGTGTTTTTTACTTCTAACTTTCAAGGTGCTGAGTTTAATTATTCAGTCATGGAAAAAAAATCTTATGTTGTATTTAAAGCCTTGAAACATTTCAGACCTTCCTCCTAAAATTACATACTAAAATAATAGTACCTTACTCAGCAGTAAGGCAATTATTAATCCAACAAGAAGTAGGAGAGAAAAGAGCAAATTGGGTCACCCCACTTCAAGAATATGATGTAGAGATACATCCTGCTAAAATTGTTAAAGGACAAAGTCTTTGCAGGATGTTAATTGGAGCCTCTCATTTACCAACAGACGAATATCAATCAAATGAAATACAACTATTCCAGGTAAGCCTAAACGATTCTCAGTCACAATATGCTAATCTAAAATTTTTCTTGAAATATCGATTTGCTCCATTATATCTCAATTATACAGCAAAGCGTGCTCTGAGGCTTAAATAAAATCAATATCAAATCATAGATGATGTGTTATTTAGGAAGAATTATGATTCTTTATTATTGAGATGTTTAGAAAAAACTGAAGCTGAAAAAGTAATGCAGGAATTACATGATGGACTAGCTGGAGGTCATTTCGGAGGAAACACCATAGCTCATAAAATACTGCATGTTGGTTACTATTGGCCAACTCTGTTTAAAGATGCACATGAATATGCAAGAAAATGTAAAGTATGTCAAACTGATGCTGGAAGAGAAACAAAAGCAGCATTTCCACTACAGCGAGTAAATATCCAACAACCATTCGGACAATGGGGGTTAGATATCATAGGTGAAATAACTTCTGACTCTTCAAAAGACCACAATTATATTCTAACTGTAAATGATTATTTCAAAAAATGGGTAGAAGCTATCCCATTAAAGGTGGTTAACACACAAAGTATTACAAATTTTGCTGATCAATTCATAATCACCAGGGTTGGTCTCCGAAGAAATTTGATATTTGATACTGCATTTTACTTTTCTAGAAATGCCATGATAAAATTTGTTTCGAAAAAAGGTTTTAAATTAAAATACTCAGCTAACTATTATACACAAGGTAATGGATTAGCTGAATCTACAAATAAAAACCTTATCAGAATCATGAAATGAACTATAGAACAAAATCATAAAAATTGGCACAAAGCACTATTATTTTCTCTTTGGGCAGATAGAATCACCCAGAAAGCCTCAATAGGTACTTCTCTGTTTGTGTTAGTTTATGGGAAAGAAGCAGTTCTACCCACAAACATAACAATGGCATCATTTTCTTTAGTGCATTTTATTGATTAAAATACTTCATATTCCCTTCAGCTTAGACAAGATCAAATTTTTAAAATGGAAGAACAGAGAGAAAAAGACAAAGATATACATGCTCATCATCAAAAAATAGTGAAATCCTCATTTGACACAGCATCCACTAGCTAAAAATATTTTTATATTGGAGACCTTGTTTTGAAATGGGATAAGGCACATGAGGAAAAAGGTAAGCATACCAAATTCCAAAGATTATGGCTTGGTCCATTTCTGATCATTAAGAAAATAGGCCTATCGACCTTTTCACTGCAGGACTTATTAGGTAAGAAAGATTCCTTGCCTGTGAATGGTCGAATTCCCAAAAAACATTTTTCTTAGGAAATAAAGCTTTTAAATTTGATTTTTCATTAGGAAAATAAGAGTTGAAAATAGCATCAAATTTTGTTGATTCAAATTTTCAAAATTTCTGATAAATTATTTTGATTGTTTGCTTCTATAAATAAGTAAAGTTAAAAGATGATTATAACTATGAGAATTGAATAAACTTTATATTTTTTTGAATAATTTGAAATTTACTAAAAGCATTTTCTTTCTGAAAAAGACTCTAGATATCATAAAATATAGTTATTATATATAAGTCAAAAAATGAAATTTTTAACTTAGCAAGGATTCTCTATAGAAATGTATCTACCAACTCTATAATTATCATCCATAACTCTTAAAAGAGCTAATGATTCATCCCATATGATAAAATCTCTTTTTTCAAAGTATAATTCAAAAAGATAAAAGAAAAATATACATTGAACAAATTTAAAAGAAAAATAAGTCTCATCACGAGCTTGTTTATCATGATCATAGAGAAATAATCTAGACTGATATTACCAACACTGCATACTATAACAGGGTAATAGCTAAATGATTATAAAAAATCGATAGACAAGGGGTCTCATCACAAGCCACCTTGTTCAGTCTAAATTACTATCAGTGAATGACATTGCCACTATCAGGTCACCAAACCTAGAGAATGATTTTGAAAATGTGTCAAGAAAAAGAAATTCAATGATATGTCATAATTATATTTTGGAATAAAGAAATCAAATTCATATGGGACCATGAATCATTATTGGTTAAAAGATAACCCTGTCGAGGCTATAGATACCTGCTGGCAACAATGTCCCTATCTGTGATAAATGAGTAAAAATCTATGAAACCAATTTTAGAGAATACCTACTTTATCTTTTTAAGGCTAAATACTGACTGATACAAATACCTATGTATTATCACTACAGGGGTTAATTAAGAAGAAATGAGATAAGTAAATAGATTATAATCTAAAAAAATATTGTTTAATTGATGAATCATATTACTTTTATTCTTATATCTTTTTCTTCTTTTGAAAGTTTAGAAATATCAAAATAAACCAATCAGAGATATCTGGTTCTCCCATGTGAATCGCCAATTTTTGTGCTATGCAACAACACCCCCCATTTTATTTTCAAAATAATCTAGACCTTTGATAAATAAAAATAGGGACCCTTTTTAAAAATGTATTTTTGTCTTTTGATAAAAATCAAAATCCAAAAAAAATCAATGTTTTTTATTTAATAAAAAACATAAAATAAACAAAAAAGAAATTAATAAAACATCCTTATCGCAAATCGCATTTCCAAAAAATATTTTCATTTTAGAAGTTAAAATAATAAACCAACGAAATCTTGATTTTTTTATTGTCGATTTGAACTTTCGCAAGGGACATTATAAATTGCATATCGCAGATTTATGTTGTAAAACTTTAAGAAAATTCTTACCAAAGTTCTGATATCTCAATTTTGTGATATTGCGATATTGCGGCTTCTAAGATTTTACGATTTCGTGATATCACGAAATCTCATATCGCATAAACAAAAGGTAATACGCTTCATTAAGAAAGGTTCAAAGGGCACGATGTGATTGATTTGACAGGTTTGAAAAAAGGTTTTACACGAAAATAAATCATGTTAGGAAATATTAATCGTGTTTTATCATCCCAATGTAAATAGTTATGGATTCGTTATGATTAATTAATGATATAGCTATTTCTCAAATTTTTTCTTTCAAAAGAGATCATTTCAATAGATCTTCAATCATTTTAATCATTTAATTTGTCTTTAATAGGGATTATCCTTTAAGATATGTCCATCCACAAAGTGATTCAGAAACACGACAAATAGGTTGTTGCAGAACTAGAACAAACTGAAATCTCACCTATAGTCTCTGATATTGTTTGCACTACCGATGGAGGAGCTACCAAGTGGCAAGTTATTTATACTATTCTTGAAGACTAAGAGCTAGAAGTAGTGGAAGTCTCGCTGACTATTGATGATGCAACACCCACAAATTTACAGTTCAAAGATATTAAATGCTCTTTCTTCCATAGGATAGCAGCAAGGGCTACTCTTCTTCCATATACCAACATGATTAGATGGGTGCTCGATAATTCAACAATAAAATATAGACAGTTAAGAACCTTCAATAATGAGATTCTAGGTTCTTTTAGAGCTGAAGATCTGAAAATCATGTGTAAGCTACCTAACCCGCAAGACATCTACAACAGTTATTTTATTGAAAATTTTTCTAAGAAGAATGAAGACTCGTTCAAGGCAATTCAAGGTTGGAGAAAACTTGATAACAAGTTCAAATATGAGAAAACAGGTATGTATATTATCGCGTCCATTGTTAATCCTTATAATTTTGTAGCAGCAATGCTATGCATATTATATGGTTTACGTGATAATATTAAGTTATCCATAAATTGGCTTCCCCTAATTGACTCCTGTGTTAATTCCCACATAATGAATTGGGCGACTATCCTTTCTAAGAATTTAGTTAAGGCAATTAATGAATATCTCCAAACAAGAACTTCCTCCTCCAAATAGTTTCCCCAATTTTTCATGAGCACATATGTTTTTAATGCCATCTGTTTTTCTACCAACTTTCCAGTTATTGGATGGAAATGGACCCCTAAAGATCCTATGTTGATTCATTTGACATAAAGAGATATGGGAACATAATTATGTACCACATTTCTACAGGCTATGTTATGGAGTTGTACTACCATTGCATCAACTAATGTTTGACAAAATGAGCCCTAGGTTCACTAATGAAGCCATTTCATACCTTCAAATGATAGGGAGATATTTTATTGAAGAGTCATTTTCATACATCAGAGTTTTTGGAAGCTCCGATCCCTTGCATGTTCTTCCTTTACATGTTTCAGATAAAGAATGTCAGATTATTCAGCTTTTGAAGCTCCCCGCTCTACCCTCCAGGTAGTTTGATCCAGAAAATATTGCTAACAAATTTATTTTGTCAGTCAAACTCAAACCTATCATACACACTGATGACAGATTCAAAGATATTTTGCAATCTATTGGAACTTTTGAATAAGTCATAAATTTTGTCAAATTGAACCTGAATCCAAAACAAGTACAGAGATTTAATGAGTTCATAGAAAAAAGAAAGTGATAAGTTCATTCTGTCTCCACAGTCACCGCCACTGTGATTCAAAGCACAAAAATACCATCGGAAAAGAGGAAAAGAGTATCAAACGACTAATTGAATGGATTAAAGTATATTATTGAATATTTATGACATATTCTAGTGATTTAAAGAGAAGAAGACAGCGTGAAGACCAGAAGACAGAAATTAAGCTTAAACAGACCTAAAACACAGAGGAAAGCAAATTAAAGGCATTTTAGGAAAAGGAAGAGACATCTGTCAATCCGAGAAGTCTCCACCACCACTCAGAGGCCAATTGAAACCTCTCCAACACCAAAATCCAACCTCTCCAGCTACTAAAAGACACCTGCAGCCTCACAGAAAACAAAAAAGGCCTATTTATTGCAAAAACAGAAGATCTTGGCCTAGAAGACAACTGAACAATTAATACAAATCAAAGGAAATTATTACTAATTGTCAGCAAAGTGATTTTAGATATAAAAAACAACCCAGAAATCAATATTTTCATCCATCGGGCCTCGAAAAGCAGAAACAGAGTTATAGGTCGAGGGCATTCCTACCTTATGCCTTGCCTAGTTTTCAAAGGCCAGGAATTGCATTCATTGTGAAATTAATTATACTTGACCCTTAGAAACTCTCACACTTCCTCATTTTCTTATAAATTCTCCTTAAGGAGCACATTGTAATGGACGGTCTCTAGATATCTGATTGCATGTAATAGTTTTCTGAAGCTACTGAAGTATTGTTTGTAATTGAAGATACATAAACTGAAATGATAAGTTTGAAGCTATAGAGGCCCACCGGGCTTGCTGATTGTAATTGGTTTGAACATAAAATACAAGCTACTGATTTATGGGATCTTGATTTATGTCGATGGTGATGTTTTTCTCATTGTCAATTGTGATTTCTCTTTATATTTCCATTCTTTCCACATTCTTTGATAAATAACAGTAAATATAGAGCTAGGATTTACTTTTGACAGTACCCTACTCTCATTGATAAGCTCTATCTATATGTTTTCTTCCTTTGAAAGTTTATTTAAGAGTACATTGAAGCGGGTTGGTTTCAAAGCACTTACCTGATCTCAGATTGCTCTTTATATTTATCATTTGTGTTTTCTTATAGAATATGTTGAAATCAGGATAGGTTAGAAGTCCTTACCTAATCTTAAGCTATTCTAATTGTTTTTTAATGTTTTCTAACTGAAATTACTTCAATGCAGGCTAGTTTTAAAGAACTTACCTAATCTAGGATTACTTTATGTTTTTCTTTAAGTGTATGCCAAAGAAAGATAGGTACAAAGCACTTACACTATCTCAGGTTGCTATTTGTTCTCCATTTTTCTATCTGTTTCATTCCATAAAATCAAATTAAAAGATCCTTTGACATAGGTGACTTGCCCCATGGATTACTCTTGAACCTTGCTGTCTAATTAAATCCTCTTATGACTCCGTAGCCCAATGGGTTAAAGCTACCTTTTGCCTATCTTATCATCATAATCATCCCTTCACTTGCATACACCTTCACCCTTTATTTGAACTTCCTTCACCTTCCATGTCCTTGCCCAACCAAAAAAAAAAAAAAAAACAAAAACCCATACTCTTCATAACTAGCCTAAAATCACATCTCAAACCTTAAAGATCACATCTTTAAACACATTTATAGAGAGATCCCTCTCTGGGTTCAGGAGGGCTAGATCCTAGAATACTAAAGTGGTTCATATGTTACCTCTATAATTTGTATTTCAAAACTAGAAAATTACATGGACCTAACATTACAGAGGTCCCGCGGGACAGAGAAAGAGAGAGAGAGAGGTACTATAGCCATGATAAATCGATAGAAACTCAAGAAATACACGGATGTCGTGCTCAGAATAGATCTCTTCTGCAGTGTCTGATTTAACCTCTCAGATCTCTCTGCATAATGTATGTCTCTTTCTGCTGGGTGACGGCCTATTTATTCCCCCGCCAGCGCAACTGCTAGTTTCTCTTGTGTTCTTCCTCAGCTGCTTTCAGCTTCTTTCTGTTGCACATGAGTTCCTCTATCTTTTCTTTGTCGCCTCTTCTCTCTATCTGCACTTGTCTATGCCATCCTCGTCATCTATATCCCACTCCTCTGCAACCTCGAAAGCTCCGCTGCCTACCCTTGTTGCGCCTTCCACATGCCAATCCGCAACCCAAAATCTTCTCTTCATGCAAAATTCAAAACAAGGGTCCCAACACCAATATAAAAAAAGACAATGCTATGTTGGGGTGTGGGTGGGATTCGAACCCATATCTCCACAATAATAACAAAATATGCCACCATTGAGCCACGACACTTAGCCTTGGTGGTTCTACCCTAAAAATTCTATAAAACCTTTCATTTCTATAGTGTGCCCAGGAAAATCTCAGCAACAGAGAAGAATGAAAAGCAGGAAGATGGGCGGAACCATGCCAAGGGACTCATGAGGGGCATCAGAAAGAGTCCCTAGGGTGCAGAAATTTGTAGTGTCCATTTGGGACAAAATTTATGTCTTTTTTACACCTCTCTATGACAGGAACTCAACGGTGACGTATTTTCCTACATTAGAGATCTTCATTTTTCGGCCACTTTCTAGATTGGCCGTATAAGGGTTCTTTATGTAATTTTACTTGTACTCATTCTTCTTCTTTTTTCCACTGAATGAATGAAGGCCTCCCCACTGTTGAGCAGGGCCTAGAAACATAGTCCAAATTGGACAAACTCTGCTATCAATAGTTATTGTCATATTTTAATGCTTTCATGTTCTTCCTCTCTTCTTTCATGTACACTTTAAGTTTTTATTGTTAACATGTCAATTTTCATGTAATCCTTTATACATATACAAGCAAAAGATCTTGGATCAAGTTGTATATGAGAATGTATTTGTTAGATGTGAATTGCATGATTGTAAGCTAACCAGAAACATGCTTGAAAGAGGTGAAGGTAAGCTTAAGTCCTTTGATCTCGTAGCAAGGCATTCACATCGAAGGAAGAACATGGAAGATTACGATGCTCATCATGGGGAGGATCAAAACTATCCCAAGGCCTTCTATACAATGGTAGATAAGGTTGATAAGTTGTATTCAAGACTCAAGAAGACTATGAAAGTAGAGGAGAATGGCCCAGAAGGACAAGGTTCATTGCATGGTGATGGTGGAGAATAACCCCCTCCTTCTCCTTCTACAAGTGAAAGTTATTCTTCCTCTCCTCGTCATTCTATTAGAGGTGCAAGATGTAATATCCCAAAATGGAGTAATGCATTTATACACAAACACAATATTTGAAATTGCAACAAGTATACATAAAAGATTCAACAATCAGATAATATACAAAATATGTGAGCCATTTTATTCATTGGAGATGGATTTCAGATACAACAGTGCATGAAATAGATGGACTCAAGCCAAATACACAAGCTAGAATGACCCTGAAAACTTGCCAAAGTAGGCACTGTGTAACTGGAGAGATGCTGGAAGAAATATTGCGTTGTCCCTTCAACAGATGATGTACATATGACTTCTGACTAAAAAGGAAATTCAAATCTGTTGTGATCCTGTGATTTGGCAGATTGGTAAACCAAATGACAAGGCAACATCAAAACCAATCTTTAAAAGTCCTAGGACCTAGCCTTATGTTGTGCTATGCAACAACACCCCCCATTTCTATTTTCAAAATAATCTAGACCTTTGATAAATAGAAACAGGGACCCTTTTTAAAAATTTATTTTTTTCTTTTATTAAAAATCAAACTCCAAAAAACATCAACGCTTTTTATTTAATAAAAAACATTAAAAAAACAAAAAAATAAATTAATAAAACATCCTTATCGCAAATTGCACTTTGCACAAATATTTTCTTATTGCAAGTTAAAACAATAAACCAAATAAATCCTGATTTTGTGATCGTCGATTTGAAGTTTCGCAAGCGATATTATAAATCGCATATCGCAGATCTACGTTGTAAAACTTTTAGCAATTCTTACCAGAGTTCCGATATTGCGATTTTGCAATATTTCGATATTGTAGCTTCTGCGATTTTGTGATTTTGTGATATCGCAATATTTCATATCGCATAAACAAAAGGTAATACACTTCATTAAGACAGGTTCAAAGGGCACGATGCGATTGATTTGACAAGTTTCAATAAAGGTTTTATGCGAAAATAAATCGTGTCAGGAAGTATTAATGGTGTTTTATCATCCCAATGTAAACAGTTATGGATTCATTATGATTAATTAATGATATACTTGTTTCCCAGATTTTTACTTTAAAAAGAGATCATTTCAATAGATCTTCAATCATTTTAATCATTTACTATGTCTTTAATAGGGATTATCCTTCAAGATATGTCCATCCACAAAATGATTCAGAAACACGACAAACAGATTGTTGCAGAATTGGAACAAATAGAAATTTAGCCTATAATAACTGATATTGTCTGCACTGCCAATGGAGGAGCTACTAAGTGGCAAGCTATTTGTACTATTCTCGAAGACAAAGACCCAGAAGTAGTGGAAGTCTCGGCTACTGTCGATGATGCAACACCCTCAAATTTACAGTTCAAATATATTTCATGCTCTTTCTTCCATAGGATAGCAGCAAGGGCTACTCTTCTTCCATATACCGACATGATTATATAGGTGCTCAACAATTCAACAATCAAAGACAGACAATTAAGAACCTTCAAGAATGAGATTCTAGGTTCTTTCAGATCTGAAGATCTAAAAATCATGGATAAGTTGCCTGGCCTGCAAGACATCTACAACAGTCAGTTTATTTCAAAGTTTGCTAAGAAGAACGAAGGCCCATTCAAGGAAATTCAAGGTTGGAGGAAACTAGATAACAAGTTCAAATATGGGAAAACAGGTATGTATTCTATTGCGTCACTTACGAATCCTTATAATTTTGCAGCAGAAATGCTATGTAGATTATATGGTTTACCTGATAATACTAAGTTATCCATAAATTGGCTTCCCCTAATTGATTCCTATGTTAATTAAGACATAATGAATTGGGCGACTAAGAATTTAGTTAAGTCAATTAATTAATATTTCCAAACAAGAACTTTCTCCTACAATTTTGTTCCCTAATTTTTCATGAGCGCGTATTTTTTTGACGCCGTCTGTTTTTTTACCAAATTTCTAGTTATGGATGGAAATGGACCCCTCAAGTTCCTACCCCGATTCATTTGAATCATAAAGAGATATTGAAACATAATTATGTACCACATTTCCAGAGGATATGTTATGGCGTTTTACTACCATTGCATCAACTAATGTTTGACAGAATGAGCCCGAGGTTCACTAAGGAAGCCATTTCAGACCTTTAAATGATAGGGAGATATTTTATTGAAGAGTCATTTTCATACATCAGAATTTTTGGAAGCTCGCTCCCCTGCATGTTTTTCCTTTATATATTTCAGATAAATTGATGGCAAGAGAAGCCGCTTACCAAACTGTTGGTAATGGACTCAATAAATCTTTGAAAGACAGTAAGAAGTCTTTATGGTTGAGTTTCCCAATTTCATGTGGTACATTTACACTCAGTAATTTCAATCATGCATTGAAATAATGTCAGAATATTGAGCTTTTGAAGCTCCCCATTCTACCCTCTAGGCAGTTTGATCCAGAAAATATTGTTAACAAATTTACTCTGTCAGTCAAACTCAAAGTTGTCATACACACTAATGAAAGATTCGAAGATATTTTACAATCTGTTGGGATTTTTGAAGAAGTCCTAATTTTTTTCAAATTGAACCTGAATCCAGAATAAGTATAGATATTTAATGAGTTCAGAGAACAAAGAATCAGACGGATCCCTCAGAATGTTTTATTTACTAGTTATACGACTGAGGAAAGCCAAGAAATAAGAGCAGAACAATCAGATTCACAAAATCAAAGTGAATTAGATAAAATCTGGACTTCATTCAGCAACACATTAACAAATACTCCAGAGGCATAATATTCATAGAAAAATACAGAATTCCAGACTCCACAAAGACAAATAGTTTCAACAAAAGAAATCATTGAAACTCCTAAGACAATCTCTCAAGACACAGAAATCATTCTTGCAAATCCTACTGATGAGATTGTCCTCAAAGTGACTGATATTCCCGAAATGTATGTGTTCTATGACCCTCTTCATAAAGTGGTAGTAAGGAAGCAAAGGAAAAGAAGAAGGATTGAAACACCCCCAGGAAATGAAGTTATGGAAGTAGTATGGAAAGGTGCTCCATCAAATCCAATTGAAAATTTAACTCGGTTATCTCAATTCGTTGGTGAATACACCACTGCAACAATGGATAAGGCAGCAGAAGTATCTATTTTGGTTTAGGAAAAGGATGACAAAATCATGCAACTATAGCAATAGTTAGATGAAGAAAGAAACAGTTTAAATCAAAAGGTGGAACAACAACTCCTCAGAGTACAATAAGAGATGGAAATGCTTAAGATAAGTCATGAAAATGAATTATCTAGCAAAATTTCACTGATCGAACAATTGAAAGAAGATCTTACCAAATATGAAGGTATTCCTAGTGCAGGGGAATTCATAAAATAAGCATTGGCATTAAATGCCTTACTCTCAAAACAACAAAACCTGTTTGTTGTAAAAATGTCAGACATAATTCCACACCTAGAAACTAGTGAAAAGTTGACTAATACAGTCATTAATCAAAGAATTGAGTTCAATGAACTAAATACTAGAATCTCTTATTATATTTAATGGCAATATTCAGAAGAAGGGAGAAAGTCAGGTCTCCCAAAGATCAAGGAGACTTTCAAAGATATCCTCGTTACTGATTGGGATGCACAAGTGAAACAGGCAGAGTTGGCCATAGCCAGAGCAATAGGTATATCAAAGAATATGGTCAAAATGATTAACCACATATTGCATACTTCTAGTTTAATTAAAGAAGGAAATCACAAATCTATTCCTGATCTTAGATATTTAGAGCAAAGTTGGAAAGATGCAGGACAACTCCGAGAAGAAGCACTTAAACAGTTAAAAAAGACTGACTAGGAAGCATACTCACAGCTATTGGTTAAACCTCACAGTCAGATCATGACACTCAATTGTTCTCTGCATTCCATTCAGAAAATACAGCCACTTTTACTGGATGCTATATTTGCTGCAAAAATGAAGGTACAGTTCGGCAAACCTCCACAAGTTCAACCAATGTCCGATACTTGTGAGCAGAAAAGCAGAGCTGGAAGTAACTTATCATCGGGCATGATTATTATTTAGTTTTTTTTTATAATTTCAATTTTTGGCAATTAGATACTAAAAATGGGAGAGGTTGTTTGAAACCACCTCATAAGATATTTTGTATAAATCTATTTTTGTAAGTAGTGAGTATATTATTTAAACCCTTCTCATGCATTTAGAGAAGGGTCTAGAATTTTATTGAGAAAATTTGCAAAGAATGCTTAACTGTAAGTAATTTTGTGGATGCCTTGATAAAATAATGGAGCATGACCTTTTCAGTTATATATCATTTTTTTTATCATTGTTGATGCACTTTTGTATTCTTTGAAAGACTTATTGGTAGAAGAGTTGAATATGGCCTATTATCATTGATCATATTAACAGTACAATACACATCTTGTACTATTATCATGTATGCTAGTTATGTTTCGAATATTAGTGATGAATCTAGCTTTCATGAATTATATATGAAATAAATTGTTTTTGTCTGAAATATCAGTTGCACTATTATACGATATAAAGATAGAAATTGGTTTGTTTTATATATGATCATTATAATCTATGCGATATGTTTCACATTTTCTTTTGATTAAATAATTTTCAAGAGAATCATCTTACAAAGTATTAATTCTATTAAATCTATGATGATCTAAATCATCATAGATTGAATATATATCATTCTAGATCACATCAAATTAGTATTATCTTGGGTTAGATTAGATTAGAATTAATTCAAAGTTTTTCATTTTAGAATAAATTTGTTTTAGTTTTTAGTGATTCATCATGCAAACCCTTTAAGAAAAACCCAACAATCAAACAAAAAACCAACTTTGGGAAACTGGTCCGATTACACCCAGTTGGAGCCACCATCCCAAATGGAGGAGGAATTGTCTTAAGGTCTAGACTGGGTGGTTATCCCCCTTGTTGTTGCCACAGATTTCTGAGGCCTCAACATTTTTAGTGCTAGAAGGAGGGCCTGAATATGAATGGCATATAAATCTAGACCTCAAACTAGAAGCCCTCATAAGAGTTGATCTCCCCAAAAGCATTCTACAACTTCCCCATCACATTCTAGATCACCAAATCAGAAATCGGAAATAGTAAAAAACTTTCCATCATCTCCTGAAGTATCTTGACAATCATCTACTTCAGAATTCACTCCCGAGTCTCCCGAAGTTCATTATTTAATTCATAAATTAGAAGGAATATCTATTTCTGTTGAAAATCCTATTAACCCACAAGCTTCTTAAGAAAGTGTTACTTCTCTATTTAGAGAAAATGGTATATTAACTAGATCCAAAAGTGAGAAACTTGGAATTCCGCCCTTTGAATTTCCAATTGAATCATTTCACAAAAAAATTTCTATATCCAAATCTAAGTCAGATACAAATGAAGTCACATCAAATTTTCCTTCAGTTATTTCTCCACATCCTCTTACTAAATTTTCATCTTCTCAGTCTTCCATTTCCTCTACTCAAACAATCAATACTATCACGAGCAGTACTATTCCAGTTGTAAGTTCTTCATTCATTCCCCCTACTTCCGGATCTAATTTTTTATCTTCACAAACTTCAAATCCAATTATGGCCAATCGACCTTGAATGAATCCTAGTACTGTATTGATTGCAAATCCAAATCCCATTCCAAATCATCCAGAAAAATGGTTACCTAAATATAATCCAGATGATGGTCTTCCTGCCGAAGAACATATCAATAATTTTATGTTAGCCATGAATCTAAATGGAGTTTCTCATGAAGATATTGTAGTCATATTGTTTCCTTATACTTTACAAGGATCTGTAGGATGCTGGTACTTTTCACTTCCAACAGGATCTATTACCGATTAGGCAACTTTTGAGAAAGTTTTTCTTGCAAAATTTGGAGATGATAGAACTGTTGCATCCCTAATCAATGCTCTTTCCAATCTTAAAAAAAATTAAGGGAAAAAGATTAAAGATTTCAACTCTAGATTTAACAAGTTATTAATCAAAATTCTAACCGCCTCCAAGCCTATTGTTTATGTACAAATAGAGTGGTATATTTCCTCTTTGCTTTCTAATATAGCTATTTTTGTAGATAGAGTTGGTAAAGCCACCCTTTTAGAGAACATGAAAGAAGCTCTTGCTATAGAGAAAATAATCTTAGCCTTAGAAAAATGATTAGAGATAGAAGACAGGAAATCCAATAAAGTGACATTTAGTCAAGATTCTAAACAAAAGTCTCGAAAGATCCATTTGATCTTGAAGGTCTTCAAAAATTATTAAAGACTATGTCAAATTACATGATTGAAATAAAGAAACGGGTTGCTAAAACGTCAGCTCCTAAGAAATCATTTCACCCATTTAAGAAAAACCCTTCTTCAACATCTCAGCCTCCAAATGTGATTTCGAATGTTGAATCTGATCAAGATATTGAAGATCCCTCACCATCTGAATAGGAACCCGAGTCTGAAGAAGAAGTTGAAATGAATGTTTTATGGGATTTCATTCTCCCCACAGAGGAAGAAAGAGAAGCTATGCCTGTCTCTACAAGAATTAAATCTTCTTCTGATTCAACTGTATCAAATTAGAAACAAAAATATCTCCCCACCAAGGAGAAAACAATAGTTAGAAAATATGAAACTATTCAGACAGATTCTATTCCACCTGATCCTATTACAACTTCTAAAACTTTGATAGTTTTAGATGCAGTGGAATATAATATAGTTGAAGATATGAAAAAGACCAAAGCAAATATTTCATTACACGAAATGACCAAACTCAAACAACAACAGAAAATTTTACATAGAGAACTCAAGGCAATCGTTGTAGAGCCTATACAACCACCAATTATAGCTCAAGATTCTAAATATATGGGAAAACCTCCATCATCTCCAAGCAAAATAAATCCCAATGATCTTGTTTTAATTGGTGATAGATCTATTTCTCACACTCCTCCTTTACTTTTGACTTATGATATTTTCAACAAAAATGTTCATAATTGTCTTATCAATTCAGGAGCCTCTTCAAACATTATGCCAAGAACAGTGTGTACAAAATTTAATATCACACCTCAAAAGTCTACTGGACATATAGTTCAATTGGATAGAACAATAGTTGAAGTTATTGGAGAAATGTTGTCAGTATCTATTAGATTATCATCCAATCCAAAGGTATTGTAAGTAATTGATATTTTGTTAGCAGACATCCCTGAATTTTATGGTCTTATTCTAAGCAGGGATTCGTCTGAAAATTTACATGGATATTTTTCTACCGATTGGTCACACATGTGGTTACCATACAATGGAAAACCAAATCAAAGCAGAATTGAACGCAAAACATTTATGAAACATACAATCACCAAACTAGAAGAAGCAAATGCACCTGTAGCTTTCACCAATAATATAATTAGAAATTAGTCAACTGAATCATTTCTTGGACCATTCAATGCCCATATTTCACCTTTTTTAACAAACATTGCTATTTCTCAAATTGAAAAATTCTCTCAAACAAACTCTTGTAGATGTGTTAATCTTAGCAATCAAATTCCAAAACAGTCTTTATTTTGGGCTCTATACTTTGATGGTTCAAAATCAAAAGATGGTGCAGGAGCATGTTGTGTTTTGATCAATCCACAAGGAGAGAAAACGATTTTAGCTTGCAGACTTGAATTTCAGTGCACAAATAATACTACTGAATATGAAGCATTGATACAAGGTCTGTATAAAGCTATAGGATTGAATGTTAAATATTTGCAAGTATATGGAGATTCTGAAATAAGTGTTAGACAAGTCAGAAATACAATTCATTGTATTTCTGGACATTTGAAACATTATAAGATATTAGCTCAGAGTCTTACTTCCCATTTTAATGCATTTAATATCTCCACAGTTCCTAGATTACAAAATTCAAGTGTTGATTTACTTGCTAATGTAGCATCTAAAGTTATACCATCCGAAGAATTTAGCCCAGATAGATTTTCAATTGAGTTAATTTTTATGCCTTCCATTCCTGATAATTTAACAAATTGGAGAGTATTTAACAATGATGCAGATATAGTAGACTTTCTTACATCAGACAGAGCTTATGAAGGTAAAATCCTAGATGAACATGAACGTGATTTACAGATTGAAGATAAAGAAAATACTAATCCAATTTCTAAATATGTAGTCAAAATGGAAGACCTTTATGATTCTAAAGATAGGTTTAAGAAGACTACCAATTAAAAAACATAGAGTTCTACTCTAAAATTTTAATCGATTAATCTTGGTACACCAAAAAAACCTCAAAAAATTAACTTAGGTCTTGGTTTAAAACCTAAACAAAGGATGTCATTTATTAAATTATTGAAAACATATAAACATATCTTTGCATGGGATTATTCATATATTAAGACATATGATACTTCCATAATTCAGCATACCATACCTATGATTTCAGATGATAAACCTGTTCAACAAAAACTTAGAAAAATTCATCCAAACTTAAAAAGTCAAATTAAATCTAAATTAAATAAAATGCTCAAAACTAAGGTTATTTTTCCTATTAGATATTCGAAATGGGTGTCAAACATGGTTCTAGTTAGAAAGAAGAATGGAGACATTAGGATTTGCATAGACTTTAGAAATTTGAATAGAGCTTGCCAAAAAGATAATTTTCCATTGCCTACCATGGAACAGATCTTACAGTTAGTTGCAGGATCTGAATCGATGTCTTTCCTCAATGGATTTTCAGGATACAATCAGATCATGGTACATCCTGATGATAGACTAAAGACAAAATTGAAAACAAAATGGGGAACATACGCATACCAAAAAATTCCTTTTGGGTCGATTACTGTTGGTGCCACATTTCAACGTGCTATGGATATAGCTTTCATAGGATTGATCAATAGCTCAGTTGTTATATACTTAAATGACATTATTGTTTACCCTAAGCATAGAAATAATCACATTAATCACCTAAATTTTTCTTTTGAAAGATGTAGAAAATTTGGAATTTCTTTGAATCCTAAAAAATTTTATTTAACCTTATCAAAAGGTAAATTATTAGGGTTCATTGTCTCTAAAAAAGGAATCCATATTGACCCTGATAGGATTCAAGAAATTGAAAATATTCCTCTACCACACAATAAAAAAATGATGCAATCAATTTTAGGACAAATTAATTTTGTAAAAGGGTTTGTTCCCGATTTTTCTCAAATCATCTTACCCCTGCAATCAATGATCAAGAAAAATCAATTTTTAAATGGGGAAAAGAAGAGAGAAATTGTTTTGAGTTGATTAAAAAATCCATCATTGAAGCCCCCTCTTTAAGAACTTCTGATTTTCTTAAATCATTTGTATTATATACATTTTCTTCTGATACATCATACGCAGTAGTTTTGACACAGTTAAATGATCAAAACATTGAAGCACCGATTGCGTTTTTTAGTTCTAACCTTCAAGGTGTTGAGTTTAATTATTCAGTCATGGAAAAAAAAGCTTATGCTGTATTTAAAGCCTTGAAACATTTCAGACCTTTTTCCTAAAAATACATACTAAAATAATAGTACCTTACTTAGCAGTAAGGAAATTATTAATCCAACAAGAAGTAGGAGAGAAAAGAGCAAATTGGGTCACTGCACTTCAAGAATATGATGTAGAGATACATCCTGCTAAAATTTTTAAAGGACAAAGTCTTTGTAGGATGTTAACTAGAGCCTCTCATTTACCAATAGAACATCAATTAAATGAAATACAACTGTTCGAGGTAAGCCTAAACGATTCTCAGTCATAGTATGTTGATCTGAAAATTTTCTTCAAATATCGATTTGCTCCATTATATCTCAATTATATAGCAAAGCGTGCTCTGAGGCTTAAAGAAAATCAATATCGAATCATAGATGATGTGTTATTTAGGAAGAATTATGATTCTGTATTATTGAGATGTTTAGAAAAAATTGAAGCTGAAAAAATAATGCAGGAATTACATGATGGACTAGCTGGAGATCATTTTGGAGGAAACAACACAGCTCATAAAATACTGCATGCTGGATACTATTGGCCAAATCTGTTTAAAGATGCACATGAATATTTAAGAAAATGTAAATTATGTCAAACTGCAGCTGGAAGAGAAACAAAAGCAGCATTTCCACTATATCCAGTAAATATCCAACAACCATTCGAACAATGCGGGTTAGATATCATAGGTGAAATAACTTTTGAATCTTCAAAACACCACAAGTATATTCTAATTACAACTAATTATTTCACAAAATGGGTAGAATCTATCCCATTAAAGGCAATTAATACACAAATTATTACAGATTTTGTTGATCAATTCATAATTTCCAGGTTTGGTCTCCCATCAAACTTGATATTTGATATTGCATCTTTCTTTTCTAGAAATGCCATGATAGAATTTTCTTTGAAAAGAGGTTTTAAATTAAGATACTAAGCTAAATATTATCCACAAGGTAATGGACTAGCTGAATCTACAAATAAAAACCTTATCATAATCATCAAACAAACTATAGAAAAGAATCATAAAAATTGGCACAAAGCACTATTATTTTCTCTTTGGGCAGATAGAATCACCTAGAAAGCCTCAATATGTACTTCTCCGTTTGTGTTAGTTTATGCGAAAGAAGCAGTTCTACCCACAAACATAACAATGCCATCATTTTCTTTAGTGCATTTTATTGATGAAAATCCTTCATATTCCCTTCAGCTTAAACTAGATCAAATTTTTAAAATGAAAAAACAAAGAGAAAAAGACAAAGATATACATGCTCATCATTAAAAAATAGTGAAATCCTCATTTGAAACAGAATCCACCAGCTCAAATTTTTTTTATATTGGAGGCCTTGTCTTGAAATGGGATAAGGCACATGAGGAAAAAGGTAAGCATACCAAATTCCAAAGATTATGGCTTGGTCCATCTATGATCATTGAGAAAATAGGCCTATCCACCTTTTTACTACAGGACTTATTAGGTAAGAAATATTCCTTGCCTGTGAATGGTCGAATTCTAAAAAAAATATTTCTCTTAGGAAATCAAGCTCTTAAATTTGATTTTGCATTAGGAAAATAAGGGTTGAAAATAGCATCAAATTTTGTTGATTCAAATTTTCAAAATTTCTGGTAAATTATTTTGATTTTTTGCTTCTATAAATAAGTAAAGTTAAAATATGATTATAACTATGAGAATTTAATAAACTTTATATTTTTTGGAATGATTTGAAATTTACTAAAGGCATTTTCTTTCCGAAAAAAGACTCTAGATATCATAAAATATAGTTTATTATGTATCAGTCAAAAAATGAAATTTTTAACTTAGCAACGATTCTCTATAAAAAGGTATCTACCAACTCTATAATTATCATCCATAACTCTTAAAAGAGCTAATTATTCATCCCATATGATAAAATCTCTTTTTTCAAAGTATAATACAAAAAGATAAAAGAAAAATATACAATGAACAAATTTAAAAGAAAAATAAGTCTCATCACGAGCTTGTTTATCATGATCATATAGAAATAATCTAGACTGATATTACCAATACTGCATACTATAATAGGGTAATAGCTAAATGATTATAAAAAATAAATATACAAGGGATCTCATCACAAGCCAGCTTCTTCAGTCTAAATTACTATCAGTGAATGACATTGCCACTATTAGGCCACCAAACCTGGACAATGATTTTGAAAATGTGTCAAGAAAAAGAAATTCAATGATATATCATAATTATATTTTGGAATAAAGAAATAAAATTCATATGGGACCATGAATCATTATTGGTTAAAAGATAACCCTGTCGAGGCTATAGACACCTGCTGGAAACAGTGGCTCTATCTGTGATAAATGAGTAAAAATCTATGAAACCAATTTTAGAGAATCACTACTTTATCTTTTTAAATCTAAGTACCGACTCATACAAATACCTATGTATTATCACTGAAGGGGTTAATTAAGAAGAAATGAGATAAGTAAATAGATTATATTCTAAAAAAATATTGTTTAATTCATGAATCATATTACTTTTATTCTTATATCTTTTTCTTATTTTGAAAGTTTAGAAATATCAAAATAAACCAATCAGAGATATCTAGTTCTCCCAAGTGAATCGCCAATTGTTGTGCTATGCAACAACACCCCCCATTTTTATTTTCAAAATAATCTAGACCTTTGATAAATAAAAATAGGGACCCTTTTTAAAAATGTATTTTGTCTTTTGATAAAAATCAAAATCCAAAAAACATCAATGTTTTTTATTTAATAAAAATGATAAAATAAACAAAAAAGAAATCAATAAAACATCCTTATCGCAAATTGCATTTCCCAAAAATATTTTCTTATTAGAAGTTAAAAAAATAAACCAGCAAATTCTTGATTTTTCGATTGTCGATTTGAAGTTTCACAAGCGACATTTTAAATCGCATATCGCAGATTTATGTTGTAAAACTTTAAGAAATTCTTACCAAAGTTTCGATATTTCTATTTTGTGATATTGCAATACTGCGGCTTCTGTGATTTTACGATTTCACAATATCACGAAATCTCATATCGCATAAACAAAAGGTAATATGCTTCATTAAGAAAGGTTCAAAGGGCATGATGTGATTGATTTGACAGGTTTGAATAAAGGTTTTACATGAAAATAAATCATGTTAGGAAATATTAATTATGTTTTATCATCCCAATGTAAAAAGTTATGGATTCGTTATGATAAATTAATGATGTAGCTATTTCTTGAATTTTTTCTTTCAAAGATATTATTTCAATATATCTTCAATCATTTTAATCATTTACTTTGTCTTTAATAGGGATTATCCTTCAAGATATGTCTCTGATATTGTCTGCACTACCGATGGAGGAGTTACTAAGTGGCAAGTTATTTATACTATTCTCGAAGACTAAGAGCTAGAAGTAGTGGAATTCTTGGTGACTGTCGATGATGCAACACCCACAAATTTATAGTTCAAAGATATTTCATGCTCTTTCTTCCATAGGATAGCAGCAAGGGCTACTCTTCTTCCATATACCAACATTATTATATGGGTGCTCGATAATTCAACAATCAAAGATAGACAATTAAGAACCTTCAATAATGAGATTCTAGGTTCTTTTAGAGCTGAAGATCTGAAAATCATGTATAAGCTACCTAACCCGCAAGACATCTACAACAGTCAGTTTATTGAAAATTTTGCTAAGAAGAATGAAGACCCGTTCAAGGCAATTCAAGGTTGGAGGAAACTTGATAACAAGTTCAAATATGAGAAAATAGGTATATATCCTATCACGTCACTTGCAAATCCTTATAATTTTTTAGCAACAATGCTAAGAAGATTATATGGTTTACCTGATAATACTAAGTTATCCATAAATTGGCTTCCCCTAATTGACTCCTGTGTTAATTCCCACATAATGAATTGGGCGACTATCCTTTCTAATAATTTAGTTAAGGAAATTAATGAATATCTCAATTCTGTTCCGCAATTTTTCATGAGTGCATATATTTTTGACGCCATCTGTTTTTCTACCAACTTTCCAATTATGGGATGGAAATGGACCCCTGAAGATCCTACGTCAATTCATTTGAAACATAAAGAGATATGGGAACATAATTATGTGCCACATTTCTACAGGCTATGTTATGGAGTTGTACTACCATTGCATCAACTAATGTTTCACAGAATGAGCCCTAGGTTCACTAAAGAAGCCATTTCAGACCTTCAAATGATAGGGAGATATTTTATTGAAGAGTCATTTTCATACATCAGAATTTTTGGAAGCTCCAATCCCCTGCATCTTCTTCCTTTACATGTTTCAAATAAATAATGTCAGAATATTGAGCTTTTGAAGCTCCTTGTTCTACCCTAAAGGTAGTTTGATCTAGAAAAGATTGCTAGCAAATTTATTTTGTCAGTCAAGCTCAAACCTATCATACACAATGATGACAGATTCGAAGATATTTTGCAATCTATTGGAACTTTTGAATAAGTCCTAAATTTTGTCAAATTAAACCTAAATCCAGAACAAGTACAGAGATTTAATGAGTTCATAGAACAAAGAATCATATGGGTCCCTCAGAATGTTTTAGTTACTAGTTATACGACTAAAGAAAGCCAAGAAATCAAAGAAGAACAATCATATTCACAAAAGCAAAGTGAATTAGATAAAATATGGATTTCATTCAGCAACACATTAACAAATACTCCAGAGGCATCATCTTCATACAAAAATACATAATTTCAGACTCACAGAGAAAAATAGTTTCAACAAAAGAAATCATTGAAACTCCTGAGACAATCTCTCAAGACACATAAATCATTCCTGCAAATCCTACTAATGATATTTTCCTCAAAGTGACTCATATTCCCCCATTGGATGTGTTCTACTGCCCTCTTCATAAAGAAGTAGTAAGGAAGGAAAGGACAAGAAGAAGGATTTAAACACCCCCAAGAAATGAAGTTATGGAAGTAGTATGGAAAGATACTCCATCAAATCCAATTGAAAATTTAACTCGGTTATCTCAATTCACTAGTGCATAGACCACTGCAACAATGGATAAGGCAGCAGAAGTATCTATTTTTGTTCAGGATAAGGATGACAAAATCATACAACTACACCAATGGTTAGATGAAGAAAGAAACAGTTTAAATCAGAAGGTGGAACAACAACTCCTTAGAGTACAACAAGATATGGAAATGCTTAAGATAAGTCATGAAAATGACTTATCTAGCAAAAATTCACTCATTGAAAAATTGAGAGAAGATATTACCAAATATGAAGGTATTCCTATTGTAGGGGAATTCATAAAAGAAGAATTGGCATTAAATGCCTTACTCTCAAAATTTTTCAAATGTCAGACATAATTCCACACCTGGAAACCAGTGAATAGTTGACTAATATAGTCATTGACCAAAGAATTGAGTTCAATGAACTCTATACTAAAATATCTGATTATATTGAATGGAAAGATTCAGAATAAGGGAGAAAGTCAGGTCTCCCAAATATCAAGGAGACTTTCAAAGGTATCCTCTTGACTGATTGGGATGCACAAGTGAAACAGGAAGAATTGGCCATAGCCAAAGTAGTAGGTATATCAAAGAATATAGTTAAAATTACTAACCACATATTGCATACTTCTGGTCTAATTAAAGAAGGAAATAAAAAATCTATTCCTGATCTCAGAGATTTAGAGCAAAGTTGGAAGGCATAGGAAAACTCCGAGAAGAAGCACTTACACAGCTAAAAAAGACCAATTGGGAAGTATGCTGGCAGCTACTAGTTAAACCTCACAGTCGGATCATGACACTCAATTTCTCTCTAAATTCAATTCAGAAAATATGACTACTTTTACTGGATGCTATATTTTATGCACAAATGAAGGCACGGTTATGTAAACGTCCACAAGTTCAACCTCTAATATCCAAAATTGGGATATTCTACAACAATGAGAATACCTGAAGGTATTCCAAAGTTAGATATCTATAATATAGACTCATATTATGTGTTTAAGAACACATAGCCCTCAAATGAGTAGAACATCAGCAAAAGAATAATGTATGCACCTTCCTAAGTGGGGAAAATGCAGAAATTAGACCCTGCAAACATTATTTCTGAAGATATGCATTCTTACTGGGTGAAATAATGTTGGTTTACCTTAGCATATGCTATTAGGCTATCACATACAAAAGGGGATCAGAAATAAATCCCTTTTGATATGTTAAACAGACCTCTCGACTACCTGACAGCTTAAAATTAGCCAAATCCCGTGACTTAAGTTATGCAGAAAAATACAGAAACTTAGACATCATTATTATATGAGGGTTTCTATAGAAAAATAATGAAATAACATGGATCTATATTTACATGGAAGAATATGCCAATAAAACAGAGATCTGGCCTCCTTATTGCATTATAAAGCTAACTCGGCAAGGGTTTCATCGAACACAAGTACAAGAAAGAGAAGATCTGAATATTCAGCTCAGAAAATGCAGTCTTACCACAAAATTATAGAAATATTGCTAAATAATACAAAATAGGGGTGAGAATCCCTTCCTCTAGCTTTCCAGGAGGAGGGTTGGCCCTTTCCCTAGGAAGCTAGCTCAAAAACAAGGGTCTTAACCTTGATGTAGCAACTCTGCATAAAATGATGCAGTTCCTTCAAGGGATTACACTGTAGGAGATGAGAACCACTTTGGCCTACTGAAAAGATCTGAAATGTGCTCAGAAATCTTCCTAGCTGATTTCTCAAGAGGAGGAAAGCATCTTCTACTGAGAAACAGACCCGGAAGTGGTGTAAGAAACCTCCACTGCAACACCCTGCAACTCAGCAATATTCTACTGCAGAAATAATGTTGGGAATGAAGAATGGTGATTGGCCTTGAGCCTGGATGTGGCGAAATACAGTAAAATCTCTCCCAAGAGGCCTCTCAAGGGAAGAGGTGGGATTCCCGCTCGAGAACACCCAGTACTACCTCCCTAAACAACAAGGGGAAGCCAAGTCTAAACACACATGATCAATAGATCGAAATACAAAATCATGAATAAAAAAGGCCTCCATCCTCTCCATATATAGCAAGTGAACCTCTCCTCATTGGTTTCCATCCACATGTGCCATATAGCTCATGCAAGTTGTCCTCCACCAAAACTGTGTTGTCCAACAAGGTGGTTCAATGTATCTAGACAGCTTTGTTGACTTGGTCAAAGTTGACTAAATCAACATGTCCCCATCTTTGTTCACACCCAAGGGTGCTTAAATAAGCTGCTTATTCTTACCCCTTTTCACATTAGGAGTGTTATTGATCCTTCTAAAGAGATTAATGGGCCTCCCTACCCATTTCACTTAGGTAGTGATAAAACAACTCTAATATTCCATTTAGCTTGGAGGCTAAAATTTTGGAATATTACAGTCCTCCCCTCCAAAATGTTGCTTGTCCTCAAGAAATTATATAAGGAGAGAAAACTACTCCCCTCCTTTTCCTATGGCCTCCTCATCAAAACGTCTCCACCACTCCTCAACATGTTCTGCTACAAATCTATCCTCCAATGTCTCCTCCCAAGCATGCAAAACCATATGGCTCACATCATAGAAAGGTGGAAGATGTAAGTGGAAACCTCCCTGCTGTTTAATAGCCTCCTTAAGGTATGAGTGATGATGAACATGGGAAATATTATTCCCAATGAGTGACTCCCACACCCATGCTATCATCCAAATGAAATGAGCCAATCTAGTTAGCTCAAAAATATCCTCAACCCCAGATTCATGCAATGTTTTGGACCTGCATGGAGAGATTGGATCCTCCCAACCAAGTGGTTTCTCTCCCCATTTATGATAAGTATGGGGCTGCTACTGATCTTGGGCTGAAATTTCATGACCTCCAATAGAGGCCCAAGCTACCCCATCAAACAAATAAACCATGAAGTGCCTCCTCCAAAAACTCAAGTTCTCCAAATGGCTTTTCCCACATGAAGAAGAGAGATGTAGTTTGGCAATAATGGGCTGCCCATTGCCTCTCCTGAAACATGCATCATGTAAATTAGGGAGAATCATACTCCCAATGGGCATCTTCAACTCATAGCCCACTTTCCAAACAAAGCTTCCCATGAACATAGAAATATCATCAATACATGGAAGAAAAAACCAATAGAAACAAGTTGTCAAATGACAACTGGAAAGTGGATCAATGTCCCATATAAGGAACCAGTGCAGTGCAATCCTCACCTGCATCAAATCAAACAAAAATAAGTTCTTCCGTAGCCACTTTCTTGCTGCCACAATCATTTTACAATATATAAACATGAAAGTACAAAAGGGTGTCAATGGTGCACACCAAGAATCATGTCGCTTTTCCCATAAACCACCAATGAGATAGCCAATCTCAATGCTACAAATGGCTTCAAGTACATCATTATACAATATGCAAGAAGGAATAATCCTCCTTGGTACAATATGCTACTCATAAAAAGACAAGAAGTACAAAACATAAGGTGAAATTGTACATTCTCCATTATGTACCTGAGGACTTGAGTTGAAATGGCCCAACTGAATGCTCCCTTACTCCCAATGAGTAGGAAGGTGGATGTGACATCCTATCCATCATCATCCGAGCTATGCATCTCTCCATATGTTGAAATATGTCGTGTTGAATTCCCTCCGAAATGAACTCCTCTGCGAAGGAAGGATATGCATCAAAATGCATGGAGAAGAAGTCCTCATGTGCTGCATGTAGCAACTTCTCCTTGAGCTTAGAAGCTCTAGTCAATAAGACTATACCATAAGAATAGATGACCATATCATCCACCATATATCTGTCATCTCCATCAAGAATCATGCATGCACCAATATCCTTGGAGTACTCTACCAAGAGCTGAGACCTCCAGTATGGATCAATCCTCCCAAGAGACAACGCTAATGATATGTAATGTGTAGCTCTCTACATGATTTGTCTCCTCCTTTGACATCCCTCATGCCAAAGTCATCCTCCAAATTTCTACCATGCCCATCATGTAGCTGCTCATGCTCAAAAATAATTAGTGACCTTTGGAAGTTGGCCTCCCATGAGAAACTCTCCTCCAAAAAGAACCTCCCAATCTTGGCCAAAGCAAGCATGAGTGGCATCCATCTACTCCACAGTATGGAGGATTCCTTCCTTAAAGGAAGTACCCTCTCTTTCTACAAACCCATGGAGCAGCTCCCTTGCACCATGAAAGTGCCATCCTCCATGACTGCAGCAACCTCTTCCATCACAGTAAAGATAGTGAGAGTGGGTGATGTTGAAAATGGAAGGATGCCCCCCTCCTTCTTGAGTTTATTCCAAGCTCTCTACGTTGTACTAGACTCCTCCAAAGTTTTCACCTCTCTTGGATCCAAAGGTGGTGAATCGAATGGAAATATTTCTCTTACCAACTCTAAGTCTGGTGGCCTCCCTGGTTGAATGCCTCCATGTAGTGAGACTTTCATGGCAAGAGAAGACTGTCTATATGGTTGGGAAACCTTGACCTTGCCCTCCCAGTGCAAACCAGTCTCTCTCCTCCTTGCAACAACTCTCTAAAATAGATAGGGGTGTGTGCTCTTCATTAAGTGATGATGTCCTTCCTCCCTACCTTCTCCTTCCATCGATAGCATCTCACAACCATGCTTCTTATTGAATTTACTTTGCCTTCCATATGTGAGATCTTGGGGAACTTCTTGTAATGACACAAGAGATCCTCTTGTTAGAGCGTGTGCTCCTCCTTCCTCTACATGAGGCACTAGATATGTTGTAGATGTGACAGCGTTGTAACCCTCATCCTTCTCTTCATTTTCAATATGACTAGGAGGTAACTGCTCAATAAGAAGATCCTCCTTTTCAAAAGGACCCTCCATGCCCTCTTGTCCAAGATTATGAAACAAATATCTTGCCTCCAGCAAGGTATCATGCAAGATGTGATCTTCTCTAATAGGTTTATGAAGTGGTTTTGAGTTTGCAGGTCCTTCCAACTTATGAAAAAGTTTCATTCGTTTGATTGTCCCATGTTTTGTATCAAATATTTCAACCAATATTTTAGTGAACTTTGCAAACAAAGAAGTATTAAAATTTTTCAATGAAAATGACTCAAACATCCACCAAGCATAGGGCTTACCTTCAAAGTGCAGCGTTGCAACTCTGATGGCTTCTTCTTTAGAAATAGGGTGCTGCTACAAATAAGTGCACAACTCCTCCACCCAAGCTTTAGCTGAGAAAGTTGGGGATCCATCAAAGGTAGATAGAGAAAATATATCCATGTCATGCAGCTGACTCCTTTCCACCTTGATGTTGCACAACTTTGAAAGTAATATGATCTCTAAACTTCTTAGTTTGAGATTCATACTCTTGCAGGAAATTGCTAAGAGCTCCCTTCTCCGACATTTGTTCTTCTTTCATCTCTTTCATAGAAACCTGGGCATTTGAATACGATGTGCATAATAGGATGTAGCTGCATTCTCACACCTATCATGTACCAATCTATATCTGGCTCTAGATCCAAAGTCATCAGGAGATTCCATCTCTTCTCTCATCTTCTTAAGATTTTCATTGATGCACTACACAAATTTTGGAAGAAGCTTTGTAAGCTTATCTTTCATTTTTCCTCCATATGATGGAGTATTCTTTCTGTTCATATCCCCTTCTTTGAATAGCTACATGGCTGAGTTCCACAGGCTGAGCTAAGATTGAAGCTTTGATACCACTGTAATATCCCAAATTAGGATATTTTACAACAATGAGAATACCTGAAAGTATTCCGAAGTTGGAGATCCATAAAATAGACTCATATGATGTGTTTAAGAACACATATCCCTCAAATGATTATAACAACAACAAAATAATAATGTCTACACCTTCCCAAGTGGGGAAAATGCAGAAATTAGACCCTGCAAACGTTATTTCTGAAGATCTACATTCTTACTGGGTGAAATAAAACTGGGTTCCCTTAGCATATGCTGTTAGGCTATCACATACAAAGGGGATTAGAATGAAATCACTTTTGATATGTTAAACAGACCTCTCGGCTACCTAACAACTTAAAATTAGCCAAATCCCATGACTTGAGTTATGCAGAAAAAGACTAAAACTTAGGCAGCATTATTTTATGAGGGTTTATATATTAAAATAATGAAATAACATGGATCTAGATTTCCATGGAAGAATATGCCAATAAAACAGAGATTTTTCCTCCTTATTGCATTATAAAGCTAACACGGTAAGGGTTTCATTGAACACAAGTACAAGAAAGAGCAGATCTGAATATTCAGCTCAGAAAATGCATTCTTACTGCAAAATTACAGAAATATAGCTGAATAATACAAAAGATGGATGATAATCCCTTCCTCTAGATTTCCGGGAGAAGGGTTGGCCATTTCCCTAGGAAACTAGCTCAAAAACAAGGGTCTTAACCCTGCTGCAACAACTCTGCATAAAATGACATAGTTCCTTCAAGAGACTATGTTATAGGAGATGATAACCACTTTGGCCCACTACCAAGATCTGAAATGTGCTCAGAAATATTCCTAGCTTATTTCTCAAGAGGAGGAAAGAACCTTCTACTGAGAAACAAACCAGGAAGTGGTGTAAGAATCCTCGACTGCAACACCCTTCAACTCAGCAATATTCTGCTGTTGAAATAACATTGGGACTGAAGAATGGTGCTTGGCCTTGAGCCTGGATGTGGAGCAATACATGACAATCTCTCCCAAGAGGTCTCTCAAGGGAAGAGGTGGGATTCTCGCTCAGGAACACCCAGTGCTACCTCACTAAACAACAAGAGGAAGCCAAGTCTAAACAGACAAGATCAATAGATCGAAATACAAAATCATGAATAAAAAATTCCTCCATCCTCTCCATATATAGCAAGTGAACCTCTCCTCATTGGCTCCCATCCACATGTGCCATCTAGCTCATGCAAGTTTTCCTCCACCAAAACTGCACTGTCCAATAAGGTGGTTCAATGTATCTAGACAACTTTGTTTTCTTCGTCAAAGTTGACTGAATCAACATGTCCCCATCTCTATTCACACCCAAGGGTGCTCAAATAAGTTGCTTATTCTTACCCCCTTTTACATTAGGAGTGTTATTGATCCTTCTAAAGAGGTTAATGGGCCTCCCTACCCATTTATTCAATTACCTAGTGATAAAACAACTCTAATATTCCATTTATCTTGGAGGCTATAATTTTGGAATATTACACAACCGATGCTTGATATTTGTGAGTAGAAAAGTAGATCTGGCAGTAACTTATCATTGGGCATGATTATAAGTTAGTTTGTTTTTATAATTTCAATTTTTAGCAATTAGATACTAGAAATGAGGGAGGTTGTTTGAAACCACCTGATAAGATATTTTTTGTATAAATATATTTTTGTAAGTAGTTAGTATAGTATTTAAACCCTTCTCATGCATTTAGAGAAGGGTTCATAATTTTATTGAGAACATTTGCAAATAATGCTTAACTGTAAGTAAGTTTGTGGATGCATTGATAAAATAATGGAACACAACCTTTTCAATTATATATCATTTTGTTGATCACTGTTGATGCACTTTTTTATTCTTTGAAAGACTTATTGGTAGAAGAGTTGAATATGGCCTATTATCATTGATCAGATGAACATGACAGTACACATCTGGTACTATTATCATGTATGCTAATTCTGTTTTGAATATTAGTGATGAATCCAAATTTCATGAATTATATATAAAATCAATTGTTTTTTGTCTGAAATATTAGTTGCACTATTTTACGATATAAAGATAGAAATTGGTTTGTTTTATATATGATCATTATAATCTATGCGATATGTTTCACATTTTCTTTTGATTAAATATTTTTCAAGAGAATCATCTTACAAAGTATTAATTCTATTAAATATGTGATGATCTAAATCATCATATATTGAATAGATATCATTCTAGATCACATCAAATTAATATTATCCCGAGTTAGATTAGATTAGACTTATTTCAAAGTTTTTCATTTTAGAATAAATTTGTTTTAGTTTTTAGTGATTCATCATGCAAACCCTTTGAGAAAAACTCAACAATCAAACAAAAACCCAACTCTGGGAAATTGGTCCCATTACACCCAGTTGGAGCCACTATCCCAAACTGTAATATTCCTAATTAGCCCAAGCTAATAGGAATATTTCATTTTGTTTTAATTTTATTTATTGATGAATAAAATGTAAAGGAGGACATGAAAATCTCCTAAAACATAAAAATAAATCAATGCCCAATGTGAACAGAGATAAATCAGGGCTTTCTTAATAAAAGCCACTTGTGTGTGAACAGGATTGAGCCACTTGACCGGGTCAACAGGACCAAATCATTAAGCAGAACAGATACATTGAACCACTTTCAAGACCCAATGCAATTATACAAGGAGGACCCAATGTGAAAGGGGTTAACTCATTTGAGGTGGTTTAGGGTTTTTCACATCCTCATCTTATAAAACGAAGGATAAGGCTCAAGGAAAAGGTTGTTAATGATATTTCGATTTTGAGATTGCTTGATCAGCTCAAAATATTTTGGCTATTTAGCTAGATATAGAGAGGGATCTCGTGTTTATGAATTCCTCTTCCTTCCTTGAGGGTCTCTTGGAGGAGATTGTGCTGCATTGATCCACTATCTGGCATTTTTTCCAAGCTTCACCTTACATTACAGCGCTGCTCCTGTTGAGAGTTGAGATGTCTTGTGAGCTGCAATAATTGGAATCAGATCTATTTAGATATGAAGAGTTCTATTGCATATTTTCAGTAGGGAAGTCATCTAAATCACTGGCAAGAGTGCAATAGCTATTTTGGGGCTTCAGATTCTTATCCTGGCATCAAGCCAAAGTGTGTTCCACTTCTTCAGTGCAGTCCCTTGAGGAAACTGCATCCTTTTGCAGGCAGAGTTGTAGTGTGGGTTTTTCATCAATTTGGAGGAGATATCTCCGGTGAAAGGGCTCCTTTCCTTCACTGAGGTGATTTGTGGATTAGCCAACCAATCCATGTCCTATTTTAGATATGTGTAATATTCCTTTTTGACAAATATCACAAGTCTGTGCCAGAGATGGACTATAGGGGAATTTACCGGATATGTCACCTTCTAAATAAGGGTGAGATCCAAAGGTTTTCTGGCCCTTTGCAGACTCTATCTATAGATATGTGAAATTTCCTAGTAGGAATGGCTAGCAACCCAAGCCTGGAAAACACATTTTCCAGAAATGGAGGCAGTATGATTTGATCCCTCATCTAGGATCCTCTTCACATATCTGTCTAGAGCTGAAATCCTGAGGTGGACTCAAAACAAATCCTTCTAGGAGCTTGAGACAAGTCTCCTTCACCCGTTATCTTCAGAAAAAGGCCCAATGAAGAGGGTTGTAACAACACTTTTCTCAACAAACGAAATGACTGTGTTATTTCTAAGGAGCTATGTAACAAGAAGATGAAATAAACCTTTAAATACATATGCAGCAGAAAATTTAGACAAGATCTGGAGAAAACTATTACTTAAAACAAGTAAAGAGTCTCAAAGAGACATGTGTATAGAAATGGAGAAAACACTGCTTGCATAGTCTTATTATCAACTAAGTCTGCGCAGTCTATGGAGGTACTGCAATAGTAAATACATAAACATGAATGATAAAGAAATGTAAGCTCAAATAATAAATGGGGAGAAAGGTATCAACCCCTGAAAATACAATACAACAATCCTCTAAAAGGATTGGATGAAAACTAGAGAAAATGGCATTTTTACCAAAATGCCCTAGTTGCTGGGCAGCTACTACAACTCAATAGAAACTGGAAATGACAGGACCTTTCTGAATGTCATGCCTTTGCTGAAATAAATCCTTTTTTCAATCTTCCAAATGAAATGCTGATCCTTTCATTGAAGATCTTACCACCCACTAAAATACTACAACCCTCACTGCAAATGCTCTCTATGAACTGCACAGTCAAGGAAGAGGGATTCTCTTCTGCTGATGGAAAATGATTGGCCTCATGCCAAGGATAATGTAATGAAGATCTGAAACTTTCTCACTGATCTCACAAAGGAATGGAGACTCCTCTCCTCTGAAATACAATGCCAGAAGTGATGTTGAGAAACCCTCCCCTGTAACACCCAGCAACACAACTCAACCACCAATGGAGACTGCACTGGAGCTGAATGGAATGCTTTGGCCTCAAGCCAGAATATGGGGAAAATTAATAACAAGCTCTTCCAAGAGCTACTCAATGGAAGAGATGGGGTTCCCACCCAGGAATACCCAGTGCTAGCAGCACTGCCTCTCAGCTAAACAGCTAGAGATTGCTCTTGTCTGAGGAGAAAAGAAAAATGATAATCAAAAGAATGAATAAGAATGGTTGCTTCATTCTCCTTTTAAAAAAATGAAGGGTGCTTTTCCATGGGCTCCATACCTTAGGGTTTCCTCTCTATAATGATCTCCTCCTCATCCAAACTACGCTGGCCCACCAAGTGAACCTTATCTTCTCAAGCTGCGTAGTCAACTTGGCTTCTTCTAGAATCATCCACCTGCAAATTGTCTCTTTTCACACATGGGATGTGAAATCCAGTTCTTTATTAAACCCTTTTCACATTATAAAGGTTCCTTATTAGATTTTTATTATCAATGGGTTTTCTTACCCATTTATTCTCCTCCTAAAGCAAAACAAAAGTTTTTAATGTTCCATAAAATTTTGGAACATTACATTCCTCCCCTCCCAAATGTTGCTTGCCCTGAAGAAACTTGTAAGGATAGAAATCTTCCTCAAAATATAGCATCTACTTATGATGAAATCCCCATGAAGAATGAGATGTTGTATCAACAAATAATCTCCATACTGCTCCTCCCAAGCATGTAAACCAGCCAAAGTGGCTATCATCATGGAATGTACTCAAGAAGGCAATAAGGTGTTGTCCAGAGGTCTCCTTGAGGCATGGTGTCAAAATAACTTGGGAAGAACATTCCCCTCATGTGAATCCTCCATCCACAAGAAATCATCCACAAGAATCTAGTCACCTCTAGATAAGGCAATTGTTGAACATCTTCTTCCACCTTGAGCTTCAACAAAGAAGGTGGGCTAAAAATATGAAAGTGGTAGGCAGCATAGCCTACCCTACACTGTTCACTTCTCCACTCATGAAAAGTGTAGAGTGAAGTCTACTCTTGGGCTGCAGAAATGTTGCCCTCAAATGGCAAGATGAAGTTTGGATCTCCAAAGATCTTCCCGCCTCCATTGTGAATCAATCTGGCTCAATGTATCTCCTTTGTGATGGTAAGGATATCAACACCATCATATGACTCCCCATCACTCTCATGGCTCACCTCAAGAAGGAATAAATGCTGAACTATGGTGGCCACATCATCTCTCATGCTCCCCTTAGAGCATGCCCTACAAAAAGTATGGGGATCTTCTCCCCCAAAGGACACATCCATCCCATATGCCCTTCTTCCAATCATGCTCCCAATAATAGTGTGATCTATAGTAGCATAGAGAGCCAAAGAAAAAGTCATGTTGGCTTCCATATATAATAATTGAGTGCGACATTGATCCCTCTTGTGCAACCAGTGCAGTTTGGACACAAACTGCAAGAGAGAATGACAAAAGATGTGGTTATTCAACCACCGGTTTGCTGCTACATTTTCCTCATGTATTTGGAGGCAATGGATGGTGTATGAGACATGAGGAGCATGTCCTCAAAAATACAAATCTCCCCCAAGTCCATCAATGGGATAGCCATCAACTACGCTCTTGGCCCCAAGTAGACCAAAGAGCCTTTGACAAATAATGATCCTCCTTGGAGCAACATCCTGCATATACATGGTTAAGGAATCAACATGTAAATCATATAAATGAACAATATCCTTACCATGTTTTATGCTCATGCAAAGGGAACAAATCATATATGAACCTCTCCTCTTCCTCCGAAGGAAAAGAAGTGACTGTGCCCATTCCTCCAAAGAGTGGTGTGCATATACTGCTCCCATGCCAATTGTACAAGTGGGAAGGTTGTTGTCCTTCCCTTGCTTCCCCTGCCACAGCGTAGGTACTAAAAGGAGTTTGGGTAAGAATGATAGTGAGGGGATGCCCTCTGCTTTAGTTTTACCCAAGACCCCCAGCGCTGCAACAAGCTGTCCTAAGGCCTCCACACTGCTGAAATCAGTGATTTATGCCTCACTGTCTGAAGCATCCATCCTCCTTTTCTGAACCAGTCACCTCTTTGGTGTGATGTCTCCACTCAATGAGATATTCTCATTTGAAATGACTGTATATATGGATGAACAACCCTGTCCATGCTTCCACTGTGCAGCTCAGTCACCTTCCTAGGTGTAATGACCTCGAAGAATGGATAGAGATGGGCCCTCCTCATCACATGGTGTTGGGTCTCTCCTCTATCTTCTTCCTGAATCTTCATGGTTTTACACTTCATCTTCCATGGCACATGTGAATCATGAAGTGTGCCTTGATCTCCATGCATGAGATCTTGGGGACCTTCTTCCAAAGACACAAGAATCCCTCTATGTGGAGCAAAAGCTCCTTCTTGCTCTGCATGAGGTACTAGATGATCTCCAGATTGGGCAGTGCTTTTGCCCTCTATTTCTGCAATAAATTTGGGCAAAATCCTAATAATATGATCCATCTTTTAAAAACAGAGCTCCTTGTTTTGTTTCTCAAAGGTGTGGGATGAAATTTTGGCCTCCAACAAGGCTTGATGCAAGTTTTCAGCTCCTCCAAGGGTTTCTTGAGGTGGTTATGCATTTCTATGCAAGTTTTTTATTTGAGCCACTTGATTTAACTCCATCACATGAGTTTCAATAATGTTCTGATCAAGTCCTTTCACCAATTAATTAGTGAAATTTACATAAGATGAAGCTTTAACATTCTCAAAATAAATGGACTCAAGTTCCCACCATGCATGAGCCTTACCTCTCAAATGCAGCGCTGCAACTTTGATGATTTCTTCTTCTGAAATGTGGTGCTACTATTGGAAGGTGTTTGGCTCTTCCACCCAATCAATGCCTGAATATGAAGGTGAACCTCCAAAAGTAGATAGATGAAATCTATCTTATTAGATTAAAAATCTTTCGGGAAATCACATGAGAATTTTGGAACCGACGCGTTTCGAACTACCAACTGTAGTTCATCATCAGGATAATGAAGAATGGCTGATCAGACACACCTATTTATACCATGAGGAGAGAAGCAACGGTCAAACCCAAGAACGGTTAAAATCAAAACGGACCGACGAGTTATTAAAATAAAAATAAAAACAAGGAAGTCTGTTTTCTGCTTTTATTTTTTTAATTTTGACTAGTTAATTTTGACTTGCTGCTCTCTCATGGTATAAATAGGTGTGTGCAGTCAGCCATTCTTCATTAATCAGATGATAACTCTGATTGAAGTATTAGCCAGCGTCAGTTCATGTATTTCAATAATTTTTAATCAATATGTTGGATCACGAAGCTTGCACTCTCGGAAAGTATCTTGCTGCTCCTTCCCTTTCACCTTCCTCTTGCAAAACTAAAAAAAAATGGATTGATTTCTGAATCCATGAGTGTGAGACTCACATTCCTCCAAGAAATCACTAAGGGTTTCCTCCTTCTTTCATCTCCCTCATAGAAATGCCAGGCCTTTGACTGCATTGTTCATCATGGTGTGTGGCTGCATGCTTACCCTCACCATGTGCAAATCTAGGGCTTCCTTTAGTTTCGAACCCTCTTTGAGATTCTCCATAAACATCCCTCCTAACCTTTCTAAAATCTTCATGTGTGCTTTGCATAGATTTGGGAAGAAGACTTGTGAGTATTTTCTTCTCCTCTCTTCCAAGAGATGGAGTCTCTCTCTTGCTCAACTCCTTATTTCCTTCTAGATGAGAATATAAAGTGTAGGGGTCTTCCTTTTCTATTTGCTCTTCCTCCTTGGGGAGGTTCTTATTATTTTCAAAAATGGATGAGATCAATCTCATCCTATTCATCTTTTGTTCTCTTTCTTGGGATTTTAAGGCCACAGGTTGAGCCAAGAAATATGCTCTAATACCACTGTAAAATTCCTTTTTCAAAAATATCACAAGTTTGTGCCAGAGATGGACTACGGGAGAATTTACCGGATATGTCACCTTCTAAAGAAGGGTGAGATCTGGAGGCTTTCTGGCCCTTTGCAGACTCTATCTACATATATGTGAAATTTCCTAGTAGGAATGGCTAGCAACCCAAGCCTGGAAAATGAATTTTCTAGAAATGGAGGCAGCAAGATTTGATCCCTCATCTGGGATCCTCTTCATATATCTATCTAGAGCTAAAATCCTAAAGTGGACTAAAAAAAAATCCTTCTAGGAACTTGAGACAAGTCTCCTTCACCCGTTATCTTTAGAAAAAGGCCCAATGAAGAGGGCTGCAAAAGCGCTTTGCTCAACAAAGGAAATGACTGCGTTATTTCTAAGAAGCTATGTCACAAGAAGATGAAATCAACCTTTAAATGCATATGCAGCAAAAAATGTAGACAAACTCTTGAGAAATCTATTACTTAAAACAAGTAAAGTGTCTCAATGAGACATGTGTATAGAAATGGAGAAAACACTGCTTACATAGTCTTATTCTCAACTAAGTTTGCACATTCTATGGAGTTACTACAACGGTAAATACATAAACATGAATGATACACAAATGTAAGCTCAAATAAGAAAGGGGGAGAAAGGTCTCAACCCCTGAAAATACAATACAACAATCCTCTAAAAGGATTGGATGAAAATTAGACAAAATGACATTTTTACCAAAATGTCGGAGTTGCTGGGCAACTGCTGCAACTCAATAGAAACTAGAAATGAAAGGAGCTTGCTGAATGTGATGCCTTTGCTGAAATAACTCCTTTGTTCAATCTTGCAAATGAAAGGCTGAACCTTTCATTGAAGATCTCACCACCCACTAAAGTACTGCAACCCTCACTGCAAATGCTCTCTATGAACTGCGCAGACAAGGAAGAGGGATGCTCTTCTGCTGATGGAAAATGATTAACCTAATGCCAAGGATGATGGAATGAAGATTTGAAACTTCCCCACTGATCTCCCAAAGGAATGGAGACTCCTCTCCTCTGAAATACAATGTCGGAAGTGATGTTGAGAAACCCTCCCCTGCAACACCCAGCAACACCACTCAACCACCAATGGAGACTGCACTGGAGCTGAATGGAATGCTTTGGCCTTAAGCCAGAATATGGGGAAAATGAAGAACAAGCTATTCCAAGAGCTACTCAATGGAAGAGATGGGATTCCCGCCCTAGAACACCCAGTGCTAGCAGCACTGCCTCTCAGCTAAACAGCCAGAGAATGCTCTTGTCTAAGAAGACAAGAAAAATGATAATCAAAAGCATGAATGAGAATGGCTGCTTCATTCTCCTTTTAAAAAAATGAAGGGTGCTTTTCCATGGGCCCCACACCTTAGGGTTTCCTCTCTAGAATGATCTCCTCCTCATGCAAACTGTGTTGGCCCACCAAGTGAACCTTATCTTCTCAAGCTGTGTAGTCAACTTGGCTTCTTCTAGAATCATCCACCTACAAATTGTCTCTTTTCACACATGGGGTGTGAAATCCAGTTCTTTATTAAACCCTTTTCACATTATAACGGTTCTTTATTCATATTTTTATTATCAATGGGTTTTCTTACCCATTTATTCTCCTCCTAAAGCAAAACAAAAGTTTTTAATGTTCCATAAAATTTTGGAACATTACAATCTGATCTGCTGTGCATCATATTCTTCAGAAATTTTGAATATTACTGCAGATCTATGGTGTAGATCTTAGATCTATTCATTGTTACTCATCTTCCACTGAGATCCCCAAGGGGAATGTACTAAAAAGGAACTTTTGCATATAGATCCCATTTAGATCTATCATTTTGTCCTCTGATCTGTTATAGATATAAAAAGTAATTAAACTCTACTTCATATTTCTGAAAATAACGCTGTCTGGTTCATCCTCTACTTCTTGTGTCATAAAGCTTGGGTTTTAGGCCTTTTCTTCAAGTATAGATCTGTCTTTTCTAATGTAAGATCTCTGAATCATATTATCAGCTTATCATAAATTTATCTCTAAATAAACTCACCAAACCCTTCATAAAATACACTCTCTAAGCTTCAGTAAATTTCTACATACATTAAGTCATGGGAAATCATGGTTTTTAAGCCTAGTTGAGGAAGGAGGAGATTTTTAACTTAGCTAGACTTATTTTTTTTATCTTAAATTCGTAGCACTTCCTACCCTCACCAAGAAGATGCATTGTATAGAAAAAACAAGAGCATGGCTCCACCACATGGAAAAATGACAGAAGAGGAGATCTCCCTGCTCCTTTTCCAGACCTTGAAGGGTATTGAAGAAGATCTCAAGCAAATTGAGAGGGTGGAAACTTGTACCATCACTGGCACAACCTTAGAGGAACAACCTTCATTTTCAATGGAGGAGGACCACACTATTGAGGGAGAATCTCTTGCTTCTACATCTCACCGAGGTATGATTAAAAATTCATCTATTGTCATTTCAGCACACTATATGAATAGATCTACATCTGTGCATGCTACTGATTTAGCGCAATAGAGTTGCACTGCGCTGTGCAAAGGCAGTGAGGAAGAAGAGAGGAACCATTCCCCATTGGAGCATTCACATGGAAGCTTCATTCATGAAGTAATAAAGGGTGGAATGATGGATGGTGGACATCTTGAAGTGAGAAACCCTTTCTCTCTTCTAGATGACCCTTTATCAATGAGCACACCCCTGCTCAAAGAGGAACTTCTACTTCCAGAAAATACAAGGCCCCTTTGGTTTTGAGAGGTCATGCATGAGGAGAAGACCTCATGGGAAGAATTCATTGAAGGTGCACTTCAGCACATCATGGAGTGCAAATTTCTTCAATAGTTTGAGGAAGATCTTCCCTTCTCACAGGAGCAGATAGGAGATGAGGGACATCTTCGGATGGATAACATCTCTCATGACTGTGTTGGATATTTCTTAAGCCATGCACATCATGATGGGAGGTTTTTTCCTACCACCTTTTTTCGATCATCATAGGGTCAAATTGATCCTCGGGAAGATGGCATTTCAAGATCCCATGAAATGCAGGAATTTGATTTGGGATGATGGTAGCCCTCATGGGAGGAGTACCAGGATGAAGGGTGGAAGGAGACATCCACAATTGGTTGAGTGGATGTGGATGGAGAGAAAGAAGCTGGAGAGCTACTTGCAGATCTATGATGCTAGTAATAAGGAGGCTTGGCTGTGTTGGTTGCTCTTGAAAGAGTTTGGTCATCACTCTCTTTCTAAGGGTATGTGGCAGAATACTTGCATCATGGGGCAGCAAAGAGTATGGGCACATTGTGTTGGCATAAAATTCTTCATGTAAAGAACCATGTTGTCACTACATGATTTGGATGATGGAAGTATGAGGAGGCAGCAAGGGATTTTGTTTCTTGGGATGTTCTTGAGAGAGCAAGGGCATATTTTCTCTCACATTTTTCATGATGTTGTAGGAGTAGAAGATGGCACTATCATAGTGCAGAGGGGTTACTCCTTGGCCTTAGATGTTAAAGAATGACCTTATTCATGGGAAGGACTTCTCATATGTAGCAGCATTATGGGAGATGCCTTTGACATTCTGCATGTAAAATATTGGAGCTATGTGTTGATGGGATCCTATTTGCATAGGCCAACAGCATTGTCACTTTGGAGCTGGGATTTATTGATGGAGTATTCCCAAGATCACTTCCCATTTGATGCACTTAGTGAGCAAAGAGGAGGTGAAGAAGATGAAGTGCTAGATGGAGACATCTATTATTGTGGTGTGCTTTTCTTGACTTGGGGTTCCAAGCAGGAGGAGAAGGACTTTCATGTAGCCCTTGGTTCATTCCCCTTCATGGGAGTGTGCCAAACTATTATTGAGGATTCATTCATGGATTCATGTATCTTCTTGTTTCCAACATATGGTAAGAGCTTTTGCTTGCATCATCTTACCATATTTTGGCAATGCATTGCTCCACAATATGGAAAGCTATTCATTGAGCTCCATGGTATACATTGGGCCAAATTATATGATGGAGACAGCCATCTCTTATGTGGCCTTGGGAAAAGATGTTTTCCTTACATGTATGTTCATTTGATTTATATGATTAACCATGTAACAAGAGACAATTTCCCATGCATTCTTCTAAAGCAACAGTATGTAAAACTGTGCTATGAAGACTTGGGAAACAGTTGGTACTCTCTTGCATCACATAGAACCTTCAGTATTTCGTTCATGATGATGATAATCATGTTCTCAATTTCTGATATTTCTTTCATATTGATGGGAGACATGATGTTGAGTGAGGCACATGGTTTGGATGTGTCCTTTTGGGAAGTAGGTTCCCACATTTTCTGCAGTGCATGTTCTAATGGGAACATGGGAAGAGTTGTGAACACCATGACCAAACACTTGTTTCTCTTGGACGTGAGGAATGTGTGTGTGATGGGATACCTTATGATGATACTCTTCTGTCCATCACATATGAAATATTTTGGGCTAACTGGTTTTACAGCGTTGGAGGGAGGATCCTTGCAGATCTAGTCTTCATGATGCCACTTGAGGGCCATATCCTTGTAGCCCAAGATCAGTTTGCACTCTACACTTATCTTAAGTGGAGAGGAGAAAAGTGTGGGGTAGGAAATCTTGTCTACCATGTGCATATTTTCAGCCCACCTATTTTGCGGGAGCTCAAGGTGGAGGAATATTTTCAGGAGTTGCCATGTTGGGAGGTAACTCACTTTGTGTGGATGATTGCTTGGGGATGGAGGATCCACATGGGAATGTTGTTTCCCAATACATTTCAGATTTCATTCCCCAAGGGAGCCTCTAGGCAGCACCTTATTTCCTTCTTGAGTACTCTACTTATTCATGATGATAGCTATTCAGTGAATTTACATGCTTGGGAGAGGCAATATGGAGATTCATTATTGACGGAACATCTCATTATTTGGAGAAGATCATCATATGTGGATGCTATAGTAAGAGGAGGGGACATCCTTCAGTTCTATCCTTGCAGTTGCTTGAGGACAAGAAACATTTGGGAGTGGAGGACTGTAATATTCCTAATTAGCCCAAGCTAATAGGAATATTTCATTTTGTTTTAATTTTATTTATTGATGAATAAAATGTAAAAGAGGACATGAAAAACTCCTAAAACATAAACATAAATCAATGCCCAATGTGAACAGAGACAAATCAGGGCTTTCTTAATAAAATCCACTTGTGTGTGAACATGATTGAGCCACTTGAATAGGTCAACAGGACCAAATCACTAAGCAGACCAGATACATTGAACCACTTTGAAGACCCAGCACAGTTCTAGAAGGAGGACCCAATGTGAAAGGGGTTAATTCATTTGAGGTGGTTTAGGGTTTTGTACATCCTCATCTTATAAAAGGAAGGAGAAGGCTCAAGGAAAAGGTTTTTGATGATATTTCAATTTTGAAATTTCTTGAGCAACTCAAACTCTTTTGGTTGTTTAGCTAGAGAGAGAGGGATCTCCTGTTTAGGAATTCCTCTTCCTTCCTTGAGGGTCTCTTGGAGGAGATTGTGATGCATTGATCCACTATCCGGAATTTTGGCCAAGCTTCACCTTACATTACAGTGTTTCTCTTGTTGAGGGTTGAGCTGTCTTCTGAGCTACAGTAAGTGGAATTAGATCTATTCACATATGAAGAGTTCTATGGCATCTTTTCAGTGGGGAAGTCATCTAAATAACTGGCAAGAGTTCAATAGCTATTTTGGGGATTCAGATTATTATCCTGGCATCAGGCCAAAGTGTGTTCCACTTCTTCAGCATAGTCCCTTGAGGAAACTGCGTCCTTTTAGCAGGCAGAGTTGCAGTGTGGGTTTTGCATCAGTTTGGAGGAGAGATCTCTGGTGAAAGGGCTCCTTTCCTTCACTGAGGTGATCCATGCATTGGCCAACCAATCCATGTCCTATTTCAGATCTGATTTTTTGTGCATCATATTCTTTAGAAATTTCTAAATATTACTGCAAATCTATGGTATATATCTCAGAGCTACTCATTGTTATTCATCTTCTGCTGAGATCCCCAAGGGGAATGTACTAAAAAGAAATTTTTGCATATATATCCCATTTAGATCTATCATTTTGTCCTATGATCTGTTATAGATCTGAAACTTAATAAAAATCTGCTTCAAATTTCTGAAAATAATGCTGTCTGGTTCATCCTCTACTTCTTGTGTCATAAAGCTTGGGTTTTAGGCCTTTTATTCAAGTATAGATCTGTCTTTTATAACGTAAGATCTCTTAATCATATTCTCAACTTATCATACTATTATATTTGTATAATCTCACCAAAACCTTCATAAAATACGCTCTCTAAGCTTCAGTAAATTTCTGCATACATTAAGTCATGGGAAATCATGGGTTTTAAGCCTAGTTGAGGAAGGAGGAGTTGTTTAACTTATCTAGAATTGCTTTTTTGAGCTGAAATTCGGGGAATAGGTCCCTCATGACCCAATTTAAAATAACCTCCATCCATTTCTCTTTTTTTTTTATGAAGATCTCTGAATATACTCATTTTAGGGCCAAAATCATCACTTTTCCCCAACTTCTTGCCCATAAAATGTTGTATAAGGTTGCTGCTGCATATTTAACTGAAGGTTAAGTTTTTTTACATTTTTATCAAACATATGGTTGTATTTCCACATTGGGAATAACTCATATTATTCCCAATCTGTAGTTGTTCCTGAAAAAGGGATATTACACAAACAGAAAAGGAACTTTCTTAAGGTCCAGACTGGGTGATTATCCCCCTTGTTTTTGCCATATATTTTGAGGCCTCAACACCTTCCTAGACTCAGAGAGGTATCTCTCTATTTTTTTTTCAAAGGATATGTACTTGTTTTCTTTTAAGGGTTGATTTTAGGCTATTTATTAAGTATGATTTTTTGTTTTTTTTTTTGGTTGAGCATGATGATCAAAGAGCATAGGTACAATGAGGAAATGTCTAAGTCATTGGGCAATGGATTCAAATGAAAGTCATGATAAGTTCATCAATGGATCAGGGAGTATCATAGGGAAAATCTAACTTGGCCAGTGGATCTTCAAAGTTTTTAGGGTAATGAGATGGACGTTAAGGGTAAAAATGAAAACTAGGATAAAGGGAAATTAAGAATCCTTTATCATATGTACTTCTCAACAAAGGGACAATTATCCAACTACAGTTGATTATTATCCATGAAAAACTTTTCCAATGAAATATAGAAGGCAAGGAACTCATTTAACTTCTAGGGATTTCACCTTCAAGGACAGAAAACACTTAAGACACACATATAACTGTAATCAGGGAAGAGGGAACTTCTAAAAATCCTTGATCATAGCCATAAAAGATCTCTAAAACAATTATTTTAAGCAAGTGCGAAGGGTATGATCAAAACAAAACCTCTTTCGCATACTTTAAGGAATGGTACTTCAGAGAGAGACTTCAAAAACAACATTCAAGTGACATCAAGTAAGCAGGGAACACCATAAATGATGCTCGATACCAACTATATTCAAATATCTATGAAATAAAAAATCTTATGGGGTCTATAGAGAAATTAAGAATTCTCTAAAATGTCCTAGCAGAAGAAAACATAAGGCAGTGAAGAACAAATAGAACTAAGGTGCTTTCAAAAGACATTTCTTAGTCTAAAATTTTTTCTCTACTACATATAGAGAACATAATGAAATAGGAAATAACAATAATGGATTAGAAATATTTCACCAACAACCAAGCTCAGTGATCCACTGATCTAGCCTCATCCAATAAACAAATCAGGGCATCCACAAGTTCCATGACATCAATTTCCTTTCAACTTCCAAAAGACTATGTATTACTTCAAAGAGTCAGCAAATGCCAACAATATAATGAGTTCATATGTAGTATTTATGCTACAAATGAGGAGGTGAAGCTAAGATACGGTTTGAGTATCATTTATTACAGAGTTAGTGCATTCCTAACCTTGAAGACCTTGCAAGGCTCAAGGCAGGAGTATCTGCAACTACTTCTCTGTTTTAATAACTTCTATCTTAACTTCTAAAGAAAAATAGGTGAAAGGTTTGACTTTAAGGCCTACTCATAACTTTTACAATAATTGTTTGACAGATAAAAAATATCTCTGACTCATCCTAATAACTACCTAATGCTTTATGGAAGGAAGCAAAGCACCTAGGTGGCAAAAAATATCTTCGAGAGGAATAACTGATGCGAGCTGAGTCATTCAAATTTGTTTAGGTTAATCTGTCCTTTGTTTTATCTTTAATCTCTATCTTTAAGAATTAAACTTTGTTTTTATGCTTTACTGTCTGATCTTTATCATATTTTCTTCAATTATTTTTGATCTTTCTATTCTGTTCCTTTGATTTTCTCATTTACTTTATTTCTTTTGATCTTTTGCCTTTATTCTTTTAATCACTGTCTTCCTTAACTTTCTACTCTAACCTCTATTTTATAAATTAACCTCTTTGATTTTCCTTTTGACATGAGATTAATCCTTTAATATTTCTTTCCTTCCCTTCATTGTTTCTTGAATGTGCTTGTTTTTTCCATGTGCAGGGACACGTTTCTTATGTGCTGGAGGGTTTATGATCCATCGATGACCATGTTTCATCATCGATCAAACCTTGACAAGGCTTCTAATCTCCCTAAATTTGGATTTAATACCCTTGGATCATCACCAAGGGTTTCATCCATCTTTCATGAACTGTGGGAGTGCATTTTGGACCCTTTCGCCATTAAAAAATTGCACAAAACACAAAATTTTAGTTTAAAACCATGCAGGGCGGGCTCGACTGCATTCTCATTGGTTTCGAGTGGTCAGAAGGTGCTTATAGAGGGAGAAATGGAGCAAGAGGCAAGGTTCCGTATGCGGAACCACACAGATTTTTGAAATTTGGCACGGAGGGGAAAAAGTGGTTTTGAGAAACCACAAATGGTTTATTGCATGGGGAATGAGTGGTTTGTGGTTTTGGGTGAAATGGACACAATATCATAGAGTGACTGCTGCATGGCAGGGCGAAAAATGCACATTTCACACGAGTTGCAAGACTTTAAACCCGTTGATATTTTCTATGCGATATGCACTCAGGGTCATTAGATCTCGGGGAACGAGATTGATGGTGTAGAATAATCTAGGGGAGCAGCGAGCACGTTTGGAGGGTGAAGCCCAGGGACAGGTGGCAAAATATGAGTGGATGCGGGGTATAGTGGAAGGTGGGGCCCGGGCACGAGGTGATGAGGAGAGATTTTTTGGGTAGTGCAAGGTTGTAACATATACAGGGCAAGGTTGGGGATGCAACAACCGTTGGATCGGGTGAATAGATCCTGAGCAATGGTGGAGATGGCTCGATGAAAGGTGTGGGTGAAATGGAAAGGAGGGGGCCCGCATTTTAATTTTTCCAAAGGTTTGGGGCCTTTATAATAAGGTTTGAGGGGTTAAAAAACAAAAGGGGTGGAGGTATGATTTATATAGGGAGGGGCTAGGAATAAGTGGAGGGCAAGGTCTTATGTGAGCGAAAGGGGCTAGGGCTTAAGATAACAAGGGCTTAAGGCATGTTACAACAAAAGGTTGTTTTTACACCAAAAACATGGTTTAATGTAAAATTTCAAAAGGCCCAATAGGCTAAAATTTAACCTCAAACAATGTAAAAAAAGGGAGTTTTTACATTGTTTAATATGTTTTGAGGAAAATGGTGAGTGAAGGGGGTTTTAAGAGGGTTTTGAAGAAGGGAATAAATGGGTTTTGTAGAGGGAAAAAAGGGAGTAAATGAGAGTGGGATGTGGGGAATAAAATGAAATTAGCATGCCTAGAAAATGGAATTTCCTTGGAGCAATGGGGTAAACTTGAGAAGGCAAAGATAGAGAAATTTATTGAAACATTTAGGCTTAGGATAATGAAGGTAGTGATATTTCTAGAACTCACAATATTTCTCAACTTTTGTTTCTAGAAATCTAAGATCATAATTTATTCATATTTTGATATCAGCAAAAATTACTGATGACTAAAAGTGGCTCCACTTGGGGAGGGAAGCTTTCTATTCAAGGTGTCAAGAACCTCTAGTTTATCAAATCTCTGAGTTTCAGTAGACCAGTGTCTTTTCCATTGGGAAAATTTCACTTATTTTTCACTTGGTGATATTTCTTTGAAGTGACAATCTTAACAATCTGCAATATATGATTTCCTTTTAACAACATTTCTACCTACCCAATCCTACTTTTCCTAACATTTTTTCTTCTTTGAGTGCACTTGAACTAGAAAACTCCTGGCATTTTATTTTTGAAAACAAAAATAAACTATCTACTTCTATCCTTATCTCTTCCAAGAGTTCAGATTAAACTAGTGAACCCTTTTGTTCTCTACCTAAACTATTTTACTGCCAAGATTAAGTTGTTTGGCAATCTTGATTCTCTAAACTATTGACATGAAATTTAAAGCATGATTCAAATCAGGATTAAATAGTTTGATTCCCCATGGTTGTGGCATTGGAACAAGCTACACACAAGCATTATTTTTCATAAAAGTAAATTTAAAAAGACAAGGCTATGATTTATCATTCGTAATGTATCATTATCTTCCTCTTTGGTTCTATTTTGAGCATGTGGAACCAGTATCTTATATTCCCTAATCTATATTTTCTTATAAGTCAAATCTAAAATAATCTTGACAATCATTGTTTTTACTAACTTATCAACATACATTTAAATCATGTTCAGCCATGATTATGCTAGATGACTAAACAAGATATCATTTTGAATTAGCAATGGCATTTATGCTTGCACACTTTCAGCAATACTATTTTTTGGGTATGGGGCTGTACCTCTTTTTAATTTTCCCTCTTTTTCCTTTTCTTTCATTGTTTTTGCATTTTCTACGATTTATCTCATGTAATATTATGTATGATGAGCGAAAAATTATAAACTAGGACTCCTGACAAAAATAATTTTTGAGCATCTTGCCATTGACAGGACCTCCAAATAATTCTTCTCCATTTAGCCCCTGTAACAAGAAAGCATTATGACCCCTAATGGAATGAATGATATAAGACCCTTTCCACAAATTCTCAAATTTACCATGTTTACGTTTGTCTTCCCTCCTGGATTCCCATTTCAAAACTATATCTCCAACTTGGAAATTATTTGATTTAGTTCTTCTATCAAAGATCTTCTTCATGTTCCCTTGAACTGCTTGTGTCCTTTTGTATACTTCCTCTCTTGATTGATGTAAGTGAATGGTTTGATTGAGCCTTCTTTGTATGCCATTTTTTTCTTTTTTGACTTCTTGGAGAAGTTCCATGACTGGAACTCCAAAATATGTAGGGAAAACTGCATCTATGCCATATACCAGCTGATAGGGGGGAAAATTTATTGATTTCTTGGTGGTAATCCTATCAGCCCATAATGCATGAACCAACTTACTATGCCATGATTTCTGATTTTTATCTAGCAGTATTTTGATGATGTTCATTAGGCTTTTATTTGAGGATTCAGCTAGGCCATTTCCTTGGGCATAGTAAGCTATGGAATACCGTAATGTGATATGATATTTATAGTAGAAGTCAACCATTATTTTTAATTTGAAGTCAGTAGCATTTTCTGTAATGATCTTCCGAGGACAACCAAATTGGGATAGTATGTTGGTTTCAAGGAACTTGATAATGACTGAGTCAGTAGCATTCCTAAAAGGGATAGCCTCTATCCATTTCATAAAATAATCAGTGGCAGTAAGGATCCACTGATGTTGGGTAGATGAGGTTGGGTGAATTTCTCCAATAAATTCTAAACCCCATTGCTAAAAGGGAGCCTCAATACCAATGGGATGCAAAGGTAAAGGTAGGATTTTCCTCTTGCCATAAAAAAATTGACACTTACGGCAAGTCATGACTAGTTTTTGAGTATCAGGGAAAAGGGTGGGCCAATAATAATGAGCTCTAAGAATATTGTTTGTTGTGGTCTTCCAGTAAAGGTGGCCTCCACATTCTCCCTCATGAAACTCATGCATGATTTTTCCTTCGTCATTCTCAACCAAACATTTAAGCAATATGCCAACATCATTTTTCCAATATGACACTCCATCTAAAATGCAGTAATTTAAAGCTTTTTGTTTCAAAAATCAAGCTTTATTTTTTGATAAAGAAGGAGGAGTATTAAGATAGAGAAGCACATAAATGATATCAACATACCAAGAAAAATTCAAAAATATTTCTTCAAAGTATGGAGCTATGAATTCTTCTGTTTCCTCTAAAACATCAACTATATTTATATCTAATGCTTGGAAATTTGATTCTGGCATGATTTTTTCTTATCCTTGTCCTTTAATCAGCTTGGTAGGCCTGATCTCTAAATCATATTCTAAGATAATAGCAATCCATTTTCCCCTTTTACCACCATGGTATTGATTTAGAATGTCCTTGACAACTGTATGTGGGACAAAAGCAATGATATGAGAATGTAAAATGTAGACTCGAAAATATTATCAAGGCTAGGGCATGTTTCTCCATGATATTATATTTGAGTGGAGCATCTCTTAAGGCTTTACCTAAAAAGGATATTGGTTACTCTTGCCCTATATTATTCTTTTGCAACAACACTGTAGCAATGGTGTGTTCAGAGGCAAATGAGAAAATGTAGAAATCCTTAGTGAAATCAGGACTAATAAGAACTCGTGTTTGAGTGAGAGCTTGTTTCACTAGTTCAAATGACTTTTTATCTTCTAAGGTCCATTTAACCCCTTCTTTCCTTTTTGACCATGTTTGTGATATTTCCTAAAAGTTCAGCAAGGTTGGGGATGAACCTTCTCAAAAAATTGATCTTCTCAATGAAAGATTGCAATTCCTTGAGGTTTCTAGGATGGTTGATTTTCAATATGCCTTCAATCATTTTAGGGTCTACTTTGATTCCTTCTTCAGAGATTATGTGACCAAGAAGTTTTCCTTCCTGGAGACCAAAGAATTCTTTCTTGGGATTCAAATATAAGCCATATTTTCTACATTTCTCAAAAAAATTCTCAAATGAATCAAGTGTTCTTTATCATTTTTTGATAAAACAATGATGTCATCTAGGTAAATGATTATGAAATAGCCTATGTCTTCTGAAAAAGCTATGTCCATGGCCCTTTGGAATTTGGTCCCTCTATTCACCAAACCAAATGGCATTTTAACATACATTAATTTACCCCAAGGTGTGGTGAAAGCAATTTTGTGTTGATCACTTGGGAGTACTAGTACTTGGTTGTAGCCTGTAAAACCATCCAACAATGATATTTTCTTAGATCCAACCACCTTTTTAAGTATGTGGTCCATTTTAGGCAAGGGATAAATATCTTTCACGGAGGCTCTGTTCGGATTTCTAAAGTCAATGCAAAGCCTAATTTCCCCGGTCTTCTTCCTAATAGACACAAGGTTGGAAACCCACTATGAGTATGTAATGGGAACTATGATCCCAAAATTATCCATATTTTTTATCTCTTTCTCAACTAAAGGTAACAAAACAATGTTTATCCTTCTTATTTTTTGTTTGAAAGGTTTTTTATTTTCCTTGAGGGGAATTTTGTGTTGAATAATTCTAGTATCATATGATTTCAGGTCTTTGTATCCCCATGCAAACACATCACCAAAATCGTTGAAAAGTTTAATATATTTATGTTTAATATGAGTAGGAAGAGTGCTAGATAACTTGATCATTTTGGGTTCATTCATGCTGCCTATATTATGTTCTTCTACATTAGTTTTTGTAGGCTCCATATTTTGTTTTTTAGCTACATCATTGAAGTCAAAAAGCTCCTCTAATGGTGTAAGGCCCCTTGGTCTTGAATCATTTTTATATTGTAAAATTTAAAGGTCCTTTTGGTCTAGTTTGTTTATTAATTCTGCTTCATAAAGATATTCAAATTGGTTTATATCAGCAGTAGAGGACAACTCTATTTTATGGACTTGTTTTTTATCAAAACAGTCTTCTTCATGGCTTAAGCTAGGTGTTGGTTCAGAAAAATCATTTCTTTATTGCGGAAATTCATCAATGTGTTTGTCACTTTCAAACACTTGCCAATAGTTTTCATTGTTAGGGAATGTAGGTCAATTGTTTACTTTGACATTGAATTGTTCATTTACCTGGGGTATTTGGCAATTGTTGGAAGTAAAGGAAGATTCATTTGAAAGGTTATTTTGAGCTCTAGGGATGAAAGTGAGTTCAAATTTTTCAAAGGTTTCTAGGAGCTCTAGGGAAGAATTCCTATATTATCTGGTTTTTGGCTGAATACTCCCCCTTTATTTTCCTAATGATCAGTTTTGAATCTCCTTGGATTGTTATTTTCTTGGATCCTAAATCTTTGAGAAAATGTAGACCAAGGAGGAGAGCTTCATATTCTGCAATGTTATTGGTGCATTGGAAATCAAGTATGTAGGATTGTCTTTTGTTTATATTATGTATCCATACACCAGCTCTAGAACCTATTTTGCTGTAAGATCAATCAAAGCTCATTTCCCAAAGTGTTTCTATCTCATGCTCACTATCATTTTTCTGTTCAAGGTTGCTAAGGTTAGGGCTGTTAGATTATTCTTTTGGGGATTTTTTTTATTGTTCTGGGGGACTCAATCCTATCTCATTTTTCTTTTCTTGTTTGTTGATTTCATATTCATTGTACAAGATAAAGTAATCTAGATTTGAATTAATAGAATAAACAGGAGTGTTGTTTGGTCTATCTATGTTTCTTACCATATATTTCATATGATATTCCCTGTATAATCTTCTAGTTTGGTTAAAAACTAGAATGGTAGCATAAGACATGTCCATTTGAAGGCTTCCCTGAAGTTTGGCTCCCCATGATCTAGATAGAAGCATGCCATGTTTTGGGGGAATGTCAACAACCACTATGTCCATAACTAGACCTTTAGTAGGAATTTGTGCCAGATTGACACATAAATCCTTGATCAGACCTAAGAATTTGACTCTACTTGAATCAAAAGAATAAAGATATTTGTAAGGTTTAGTAATTTCTTGGCCTAATCTCTCCATCACCACTTTTGGCATGCGGTTGTGAGAGGCACCAAAGTCTAGCATGGCATTGTGTAAGATCTTATCATGTATATTTAAGTTGAGATAAAATGCAGGAATGGTTCCTTCTTGGTATTTTCCTTCTACTTTATGACCAAACAACGATTATGGTTTATCATCTGTCAAGTTCAAAGTATCTGTAACATTTCCTATATTCAAAGCTTAAAACTTGTTTTTTATATACATCCTGGGTTACTGGTTCAGCTAAGGGTATGTTAATTTTGATATTGGAAATTTCACCCTCAAAGCTGAAAGGGACTAATTTTTTTTGACATATTTACATATGTTTTGTCAATCATAGTATTTTAACCAATTCTGATTTGTTTAATTTTATTAGGACTGTTGTCTTGGATATATTTCTCAGGGCCACTAGCAGAGGTACTAGGGTAGCTTGGGTCAACACTTTGTTCATTTGTTTTGTCTTTGTTTGAGTGAGTTTTCTTAGTCAAAGTGTTAGTACTGTTTGTTGTCTTTTTATGAATATTTCTGAAGTTTTCCTAACAGCAGTATGTGTGTTTTTATCATTGGAAGCCTCTTGGTTCCTTTTTCTTCTAAGATCATATTGTTTGTGGACCTCCATTATAGCATTTTCAAACCCCAGTTGCTAATCTTCAGAATCCTCATGGTTGTTTTCAATTTTTTCTAAGGAGAAGAATCCTTGTCCTTCTTCTGTGAGAAAATCATCACCCTCACTGTCAGATCCTATCAAGTTTACATGATTTTATTCCAACCTTTTAATTTCCCTTTCTTCTTCTTGATCTACATAGTTTTCTTGAAAAGGAGGCCTAATTTGTTGGTCGTTATCTCTTTGTCTATTTTGAATAGGATCTCTTTTGAAATTTGGATTTCTATTTCTGTTTTGGGGATTGATTTGGTTCTCTCTAGGAGGCACTCTATCATTTAAGTTTATCTTTTCCATCATTCTTTCCATTACCCTCACTAAGTTATCAATTTTAGCATCAGATGATGAGGTTGATGCCATTGTTTCATCTTTTTTATGTGACTCTTTTCTTTTATTTCAACCTAGCTCTTTTCTCAATCAGATTTGCCTCTACACTTATAGCTCCCATCTGCATATATTCTAAGGTTAATGGGTCTCTTTCTCTTAGCTGGTAGGCCATGTTTGGTTCAAAGCTTTCAGGAAATTTAGCTAAGGCTAATCCTAGTGAAGGTTTCATGTTTGGGGGAAGTGCATTGTAAACACTTGAATCTAGTAAAATAATCTTGGACACTTTCCCCAATGTTTCTTTTAAGGTTGCTATATTCTAAAAGGATTTGGAGAGGGTTATTTTTTATTTCCCATTTGTTTATGAATGTTTGGTATAAATAAGGGAGATCATTTATGTTGTTTGGAGTTAAGATTTTAAACCATTTTTTGGCTTCTCCTCCTAAACTTTGTGTTAGTATGAATCTTTTGTTGAAGTGTACGAAAAAAGACTACTTTAGCTACACATAACTTATAGCCCTAACATCAAATATGGCTGCCAATATCTTCAGATCTGTAGTTAGTTGATCAAGACAAATGCTACAAAAAACCAGATCTATGCATAAAGAGACATTAAGCAGTAAAAGTAAGGTTTTTCTCCATACATCCAATAGACAAGACAAGAACAATATTTTTTGAAAGAATTTTTGTATTAAGGGAACCTGGGAGGAAAACAAGAAGGTGTTTCCAATTCTCCTCAATGGGATGGGTTCTTGGAAGTCCTTAGCACTTCAGATCTAGCATTTATCTCTCTTGTTGGCGTAGAAAACCCAGACAAAGATAGAACTCAAAGGGAGCTCACACAGCAAACAATGGAAAATATGACAATGATAATGGCTCAAAGTCAGACCAAGAGTATAGATCCAGAGTGATCTAATAGGAAAAAAAAGGTGAAGAATGGTAGGAGAAACCCTCCTATTTATAACAAAATATTGGGTCATTCTAGATCTTGGTGCATGATTAAAATAACATTAACCAAATCTAGATCCACCTTTTATGGAATATTTTATTATATTTGTTGGGGGGGAAAAGTATTTGACTTGGGTCAAATCCCTTTATTTGTGAATAATAAATAAATAAATGATTTATTTATCATTTTAAGGAAGTGGTTGAAAGATAATCAAATAAATAATGATTTATTTAATTATTTATGGGTGATTTAGTCATATTTAACAAGGAATATTATTTAAATAAGATTTAAATAGTTATTCCTAGAAAATAATAAGATAAATAAGGATTTATCTAATTAATTTCTTTGTTTTTGGTTAAACATGACCATGAATAATAATTAAATTATTGTTTAATTTATTATTCCATGAGGGAAATCAAACAAATATAGATTTGTTTAATATTTCCCTTTGGGGTTTTCTGTTTAGACCATAAACAACCTAATAAATGTGTTTTATTAAGTTATTTTACATAGTGAAAGCAATTTTACTTAGGGTAAAATTGGTCTTACATGGTGTACTTGGGTCCATCTAATGATAGTAGGTTAGATGACAAAAAAATGGTGTAACAGATTGCCCCCCAGCGTGCGAGTGTTAGGAGCAAATCGTATGACCGAAGTACGTTGTAAGAACTCAATCACCAGACATCAAAAATGGAAGTCAGAGAGAGAAATGTAAGGTAGACTAATGTGCTGAAGAACTAGACCCTGAGGAGACGAGACTTGCAGGTGCAACAAGTCTCTTTTTATGAGAGGGTACTTGTGCTAAAGGTGGCGGGGGAGGCATACCTATGCCCGCCGAGACAAAGTACAAAAGAATAGTGTGTCTAGTAAACGAGGGACTGAACCATAACGTACATCCGGCATAAACATGAGCCAGATAAAAATACAATGAGGGATCCCATATACATGCTGTGCCTGGGATAACAACCAGGACTAATACAATAATATCTAAGTACATGAGATACAAATACAACCCAAATGCCCCCTATAAGCGGGGAAGGGCTCACAAAATCTCACTGATATATGCAAATCAAAGAGGCATTGCAAGCGACTAAGGCCGACATCATCAAATATAGGGAGCTACATCGAAGGCTGCAATGGAGAGGTCATCCGGGCATGTGGGGGGCTACCTGCAGGGCCACCCCATCATGAGGGTTGAGACATCTCACACACACCCGGGAATCATCAAGAGCTGTTGCTACATCACTGAACCATCAAGTATACAGATCTCAATCATGCTGAAAGGAGTTGGAGCTGAGAAACAATCAATTCAAAGGGTAATGATAAATCCATTTGCCTGATCCGAGGCACCGAACAAGAGTGGAAGTTGGAACCAAGGTACACCGCCCTCTAGACCTGTCTTTTGGAATGAAAGAGCTGATGTCGACAGAAGGAGGTCCGCCATAGGTTTGGCAATAAGGGATCCTCAACTAAGGCATGAGAGAAAATAGTAGAGTGACTAACAAACTAATACCAATGATGATGATGAAATGGAGGGGACTGAGTAGCGAATGGACGACCTCCCTTGTTAGAGCATAAAGGGCATGAATGACGAGGCAACGACTGACACAATATCATGAGGGATAGGGGACAGTGGGACTGAAGGCCATAATGGGCGACACGAGAGAGGGACCAAGCAATGAAGGATGGAGGACTATAGCGGGATGCAAAAGGGACTCGGGATAGACTCCATGAATGCGATGATGAATCAACTCGGATGCTATAAACAAGGGCGACTCGATGGTGCTGCCACACAGTAAAGGTCCCATGGGGGACCATGAAAACATGAGTACAAGATGGTATCTCATGACGAAAATTGACACGAACAAAGACAAGTATGGAGGCAAAGTGGTGCCCCTAGTACAAGTGTTGTAAGTGAGGAAATTTGATTTTGGGGGGAGGTGAAGTGACCTATATTGGACAAAATGTGTCCTAGTGAAGTATCAAATCACAAAAAAATAACAGATACCCATTTGAGGGCTCGGTGAGAGCTTTCCAACGGTGCAGACGGTTAGTCAAATGGAGCTACGGTGTGGTCGCAGCAGGCGAAATAAAAAACAAGGGTTTTCTTTTAATAAGGCATTTTTCCCTCCAAATTCACTCATTTGCTAGTGTTGCTGTGGTGAATGTAGAGAGGAGAGAAGGCCCTAAATCTTGCAGCGAGCATAGCGGACAAAACGACCATTGGAATCGAGATCCGTCAGTTGCAGGTAAGAGGCCTAACCTTACTCTTTCATTTTGATGGATTGAAAGTTCAGATTAGGGCCCAGAATCTCAGGAACAGACCCTCTTTCACCTCTATGGCCGGGTCGCACTTTTTGGGCCAAAAAATGCGACCTGGGAAGCAGGTTTTGAGCCAAAAACTGTGACCCATCCCAGGATTGGGAAAAAAAGTGCGACCTGGAGGATGAATGAGATTTCAGTGCTGTTTTAGGGCTGAGATTTGGGTTTTTGTGATTGGTTACAGTGTTTCCTATCTGTATACTGACAAAGATGACGTGTTTGTGCAGATATGGTAGATATATGGGTCAAATGGAGAGAGAGAGAGACCTAGGTACATTACGGTTAGAGATCCAGGCAGATCAGGGTGTCCGTCGTATATTGGCCAGATTTGGGGTTCTGAAGTTTTTGGAGAACCCTTTGATGAGAGTAGGGGAGCCCTTGTTGGCCCGGATTGTCAGTTATTGGGATCTAGATCATGAGGTCTTTGTAGTGCAAGGGCACACGATCGAATTGACAGTCCAGGATTTGTATTTCCTGACTGGTCTCTTGCCACTTGGGATGGTGGGAAATACGCAGCCAGTGTTACCACGGGGGCAGAACATCATGGAGTTTGTGGAGCGACATTGTCGACCGGGTCTCCAAGTCAAAGGGACTCGGATACCGATCGGGGACCTAGAGAGATTAGAGACCCGTGTAGTGGCCGTAGAAGTGCTGCGGATCCTGGGCAACCAGGCGCTCCATCACATCACTGGGGGGCAGATGATGATTGTGGAGAGTGTGTTGAGTGGGACCTACTATGGGTGGGCCCAAATGATGTTGGTGTCGTTAAAATGACAGCTGTCACTTTGCAAGCGGCAAGTGAACCATGATTGCTCGTATGGGACTATATTGTGCTCCTTCTTTTTTGAGAAGATCCCGACCTTACGACCTCGTATACAACTCCCAGATGGGGGCCCGAGAGAGCCTAGGATGTGCCGGTGGGGGCAACTACTGTGTAGAGGAGGAGGAGGGGCCGTCGGACGGGTGTTTCGACCTGAGTTCTTTGACCATTGGGATCGAACGCCATTATACATAGACAACTATCCCTATAGTGGGATGATTTATTATGGGGATCCAGACCTACCACTTCCGCCTGGTCGAATATGGGGACCCAATGGTAAGTGACAAGTGACTACTCTTTTTTGGGCATGTTAAAGTTATTGAATAGTAAATAGGGTATTGATTCATGTACTTTTCGTATGCAGATATACCTCCGGTAAAACCGGCCGGATATATGGGACGACCGGCAGCATCAGGAGCTGCAGGCCCGAGTGGATCGAGAGCGGTGCATAATGAGGATGCAGCCGCCCTCCTGGAGGACATCCGTCGTAGATGCGAGAGGTTGCTAACCGGTGTTTCAGAGCACGGGTGGCAAGACTTAGACGACCAGTACATAGATCCATGTATTGGTCTACCCTTGGAATGGCGAGGTGTCATGCGGCGCATGGCAATGGCCGGTCAAGGGATACGTGATCTACAAGCTGCAGGAGCAGAGCCATTGGCTTGGGATCCGCCAGATAATGATTAGGTGTGGGACAGGTGGTGCCCCCTAGTGTGTATGTAGGGACATGTGGTGCCCTTAGTTTTGAGTTTGTTGTAACATGCTATGGGCATGTCATATGTATTAGAGTAGATAGACTCTAAACACATGTTTTGCGACACATATTATGGATATGCATATTTTTTACGATTATGTATTTTATTGTCTTGTATAAAATGCGTGTGATAAATTCCAATCTAGAACATGGTTTGCAATGCTATCTACATAGTGATTTTGTGCTCGAGGTACATGATTGAAAGTTATGGTTTCAAATTCACGTATCAAGAGTTTCACTCATAAATATCGTCTAAAGAGGATAGTATTATGCACACGAGAGACACCATTTAGTTGCATGACAAGAAGGATGGAATATAAATGAACATGCATATGGAGGATGCGATGAGAGAGGGCATCGGCTAAGAGACCACACACTGCATCATATTCGGCCTGATTATTGGTTGCAGTACTAATGTAGACCCCGTTCGAGAGAACAAGGGCATGCAAGGGGGTGAAAATGGCCCAACCTGCCGAGGCTAGATTTTGGGAGTAACGACTTGCACCATCGGTGTAACCGATATAGGGTGGGGATGGGAGGTCCTACGGAATGGTGTTACAAGACAAAAAATGGGAGGAGGAGGAACAATGATGGCAGCGTGAGTGTATAATAGTCATCGAGCGGCAACTGCAGGAGGGAGTGCAATGGGAAAGATGGCTATGACTCATATATGAACTAGATGGTGGTATATGAGGGTTGTAGGAGGTATGGCTGGGACTCAGGCTACGGAGGCCAACATAGATACGGGTGGTGGTGTCCCATTTATGGGCTGGAAGGATGGGTTCAGGGGTGGAGAAGACTTCCAAGAGGGCATCCTAACGGGAAAAGAGGGGGTGACGAGTGGAAGGGAAACCACATGATGTGGCGAAGCGACCTAAGTCATCTATATAGGAAGAAAGGCTCACATACGGATCGTCACGGGGAATGACAGAAGAACAAATAAATAAATGGTCAAATGATGTTAAGCCCAGGGTGGTCGCTGAAGGAGGAGCGAGCGAAGCAACAAGGGAGGATTCAAAGGGAATGTTCTCCAAGGGTCTCACAGAGGATGATATGTAGAGAATGGTGGGAGTAGACTCCATCATCAGGACATCAAGGGGGGGGATGTCGATGGGAGCGAGGGGATCCTCAAGCTGACCTGAAGCATACTGCTCAAGTATGGGAGAGGCGAACTGATTTTGTTCAACCTCATACTCTCGAACTACCTATAAAGAGGTGCGGTAATGTGTCAGGTGAGGAAAATGGTAGGAGTAATGGCCATGGACACCACACAAAGCACAGGGTTTGTTGGTGCGAATAATCTTGGGGTTCTTGGTTACAGATGAGGACGGAATAGAGGGCTCAGGGACTGTAGACTCATGGAATGTGACTTTAATCATGGGTTGAATACGGGGCAATTTAGGACAAGTATGGGTGGCATGACCGACGACATCACACAAGGCGGAAGGCTTTGCGGGCGGAGGAGGGGTCGGGTCAGTCGGGGTGGTCTTGTCTTTGGATTCCCCCTTGCGAGCTTTGCCTTTTTTCCTGAGAGCTGTCACGACAGGAGAAGGGTCCTGTGGAGGTGCCGGGGGCACAATGGCAATGGAGGAAGCGAGGGGGACCGGTTGAACCAGTGTCAAAGCAAGATAGGGTTTGGGGTGACCAGGTGGGGTAGCGGCCGGAGGGTCAAGGTACCAGACGAGTATGCCCAGGGTCAGGTTAGGGAGAGAGAGGGTGGCCATGACGGGGACCATATAGACTCTGGGAGGGGGAGCCTGGAAAGGTATCTGACCATCAGGGTAATGACCAGGAGGGACGGCTCCGAGATGGTTGAGGCCTGGGGGAACTGACCTAGGAGGATAGAGGGGTTCAGGGATACCAGCTGTAGGAGAAGGGCCAGAAGGAGGAGGTCCGGCTGGCTGAGATGAATGGCTAGGAGCGGGTTGCGGTGGGCGAGGTGGAGTCTGAGGTTGCTGACTAGCCGAAGCGGGCTGCTTAAGGGCAGCTCAAGACGATTGCATCATGAAAACATTCGATAAGTCGGGATCGGAGATAGGAGGAGGAGGGAGACCGGGGAAAGTTCCAAGCAAAGAGGAGTCTTTGTAGATGTCGGGAGAGACACTGGTCAGGGAATCGACAGTTTTCTTATTGGCTACAGAAGAGATGGTCGTCTCAGGGGAGGTTTGGGACTTTGGCTCATGATAAGTCAACTGGTCGATGGTGACTATCTTTCCATTGTGAGGAAAAGACATCTTGCGGCACGAGATGGGGGACCGTGGGGCAGCAGCATGGGTGTGGCTTGGCCCAAATGGTGCCTTTAACCAATCTGGGCGTTGGTCGGCTCGATGTCGCGCAAGCCGATGACGCTACTTGGGAGGCTGAGGTGGGAAGAGCCCGTGAAGGTAGGAGGGCATGGCTGTCCCACACTCGAAGGGTGATCGTGGAAGGGGCCAACTCAGGTGATCCGAGTTGCTTCCAAACTGAAGTGGACATCACACAGGTGGATGCCCCCTCATCAATTATACACCGAGAAATGTTAGCATTTCGGATTTTGACGGGGATTTGGAAGGTGACGGAAGAAGGAAGAGGGGGATGTTCTGATTGATGGGCATCGAAAATAGTCATTTGGTCATCAGCAGGATCTACAGTGCCCATGGCAGATAGCAAAGCCTTCTTTTGGGAAGGGCACGACTGGAGGAGTTCCAATGTGGAAATGGCGGCAGGAGACTGCGCCAAATCATCTACTATGCTATACGAATGAGCAGCTCGACCAGAAGCAGCATTTTAGCGTAATGGTGCCTTAGGGATCTTGGGATGAACCTCAAATTTGGGTTGAGGGATATGTAAGGGACCATTGGATGTCAAAAGAGGCTCTGTAGAACCTAAAGAAAGGGACTCGGGGGCAGACTGAGCGGAAGGCTTGGGGTACTGGCGAGACCGAGTTTGAAGGTTAAGGTTGACGGTTGGAGATGGATCAGAGTTAATCATGAGGATCTAGTAATCGGAGGAACCAGAAGGGAACGGTTGAGTGGCGACCTGTCCGTCAGGTGGTTGGGCAGCCACGAATCCTTGCTGGGGAAAAGGATCGGTAAACGCAGTCGGTTGAGTAGAGGCCACATTAGAGGGAGCATGAGGGGAGGCATGTTGTCCTCGCAAAGTGGCTTGAGAATCCCACATCTGTTGCATCTGTGGTAGAAGGGGACAATCGTGAGCGTAATGACCGTAAACACCGCAACACGAATAAGGCTTATTTGTGCGAATAGGCCTATCCAGCTTGGGCTGAGTACCCTGTTGCTGGTTAGCAGTGTTAGGGTCAGTACCTTGAGGATTGGGTCCACGAGTACCAGGGGTAGATTGATTTTGATTTCCTTTCCACCTTATTTGAGAGGAAGGGGGATTAGTCGCGCCCTGCTGTGCAAATACCTACCCTGGAGGGGGCTGCAGGTGTTGTTGCTGGGGTTGAGAAGGCAAAGTGGGTGGAAGTGAAAATGCTGGAGGAGCTGGAACACCAGGCTGTGGATAAGGATAATGGTTAGTTTTGGCAACATTGAGGTAAGCAGGAGGTTGGGCAAAAGGATGAGGCATGTCGTATCCTGGATACATGCTACCTGGAGGGGGAAAAGTGCTAGAGGTGCTGGCCCCTCCCAGAGGGAGACCATAGCCCATAGGAGGTTGAGCATACGAATGAGAAAGGGCTCCAACGATACCGTCGGCTGAATGAGATGCCCTCGGGGCGTTAGCGCCACCGAGCCTGGGGAGGTCAGGAAGGACGGTATAAACATAACCAGACTGAGCATAAATCAGGTCATATTTCAAGGCTATTTGGAGGGCGGCTTCTTCGGTTTGAGGGAAATGGGAGGCGACATCTTTTCCAATGGGAGGTAAGAGAGTGCAAAGGAACTAGTTCATATAAACCTGATCTTCAAAGGTGGGAGCTCGAAATAAGCTCCGTCTTCTCCGCCATTCCTGGACATGAGTGGAAAGGCGGGTCGAAGAGGATTGACAGAAATACGTCAAAAGCTCGGTACCAGTGTCGTATCGGAGAGGGAGCTGGAAATAAGATAAAAAGGATTGGGCAATGGTCGCAAAGGTGGTATGGGAAGTGGTGGTCTGGTCAACATATCATTTAGAAGCTTCGCCCATAAGCGTGCTTTGGAACAACCGAAGACGGATGGAATCATCGGTAATGGAATTGGAGGAACACCACATGTGGAAAGATCAGACATGGTTGTTTGGATCTTCTCCAACAAGGCCTTCGAACTTAGGGATGTTGGAGGGGAGCTTGGTTGGCATAGCAGGCCAACCAACATCATGGTGGATAGGGTCATTGATCAACTGATTGAAATCGGGGAGGCTGAGGCCTGCCATGTACAAGAGCAAGGGTGTAGCCGAGGTAGTTCCTGTGGTGGTTCCGCTAGTAGTAGTCCTGACATTAGGGTCGGGATTACTGCTAGCGTTAGGCCCTGGACCAGACATAGTGAAGGTGACAGGGGGAGAACCAAAAGTAAAAGGAGAACCCAACGAATCAGAAGAGGAGTCGGAGTGCGGACTTAGAGGAGGACTAACTCGACGACAGTAGGAAGGAGTAGGTCCACCAACCGGAAACTGAGGGTGAAGGCCAAGAAGTCTCTGGGATGTGTGCCTTGGGGGCGCAATAGTGACGACACAAACATGGCACAAGGGGAAGAAGAAAAACCAACAAAGGTAGGGAGGTGCAGAATCAAGTGATTATAATGTCGAAACAAGGGCAGAAAGGTGCAGTGTCAATTGATTTTATAATGTTTTAAAGTCTTTTCCTAGCGGTGTTAACCAGGCTCTTCTTCGCTTAGGGTGAGTGTGTGGCGTGCGTTAATTTTAATTTTTAAACCCAGACGTTTTGAGAGCACAAGAAAAAGTGTGCTGCGTAACTGAAAATAAATCTGCAGAGAACAGTATATAATGCTGAAATAACAGAAAATTAACAGCTAACAATGCATCGATCTAACCCAAAAAGGCAGGTCTCTAAAAACTAGTCTAAAAGAGGGAAAAAATCTAGTTAAAACACACTAAAAAGAGGCTAATAGATCTAAGGTTGGGAGGGACAGGGATCTAAAGGAGAAATCTGCTGAAAAGAGGTGCAGAACACAGCCAAGAGGCAGAGGCAAGGTGGCTGTAAAAAAGGAGGAAATTAGCAAAAAGCAGAAGGGACAAGGAGGAGGCCCTAAAGGTAGATCCAAAAAAAACTTCAGGAGGTGATTTGAAAGGGAAAGGAGCTGATTAAAATGGATCTGAAAAGGAGGTATCAGATCTGAAAAAGGGGCAGCTAAAACTCTGAAAAAATCAGACACCTAAAACAGCTAAAACTCTTGTTTGGTCAATTTAGTGTGTCCTAAATTGCTGCATTTAATTTGTCAATCCGGGAATCGTAAGCTGATGAAGTGCGGCGCACTATATGTGCAAGATAACCTATTTCTTAACTTTTGTCGTTTTTGGTCTTTCTAAGGTGAAATGGGAATTCTAAAATGAAAAACAAGTTTGGTTATATTTGTTCAAGGAAGTGATATCCCCTATAATGATTTACCAATATTGAAACTTTAAAAGCAAATTGAAAATTACAATGACAAGACTTGAAAGAAAGTAAAAGTGTACTGCTGAAATGAAAAGGTGCTGCTAATCTAATGAATCAAAACGGGAAACTAGTGAACATGAAAACCAAACTATTCTTGCTGCCAACTAAACACAAAAGAAACTACGCTTATGGAAATTCAAAATTGCAATAAAATAAATCTAAATCAGATTACATCAATTCATTTTCTGACCCTTCATCATTAGACCAGCTATGACTTTTGGAAGTAATCATAAACAACTTGTGTAACTGATATTAATTTGCAGAAAGTAAACTAATACTAAACCATACACCCATGATTCAATCCCTCGCCATCAGTCCAGCTGTGGCTTTCGGAGGCAACTGAAGATGTCATACATGATTTAATATATCTAAATTTGCAGAAAAGAAACTAATACTAAACTACACATTTCATAATGCGGTCCCTCACCATCAGTCCAGCTGTGGCTTTCGGAGGCAACTGAAGATGCTATGAGCAGCTTAATATATCTAAATTTGCAGAAAAGAAACTAATACTAAACTACACATTTCATAATGCATTCCCTCACCATCAGTCCAGCTGTGGCTTTCGGAGGCAACTGAAGACGCTATGAGCAGCTTAATATATCTAAATTTGCAGAAAAGAAACTAATACTAAACTACACATTTCATAATGCAGTCCCTCACCATCAGTCCAGCTGTGGCTTTCGGAGGCAACTGAAGACGCTATGAGCAGCTTAATATATCTAAATTTAACTGCTGAATCAGATAAGCAAAACTGAAATGTACAAAGCAAGACTGAAGTTAAACAAAAGCTATGAAAAGCAAACTAGCAGCAGAACAATGTTAGTTCATGTCATTAGTCAAAATGCTTATAAAAATGCTATAAAAATGCCCGGGCTGTCTACCTAAAACCTGCACAAGAAAACTGATCAGTGATTAACAATCATAAAAACATGAAAGACAGAAATGAAATGGAAATTATGGAAATGTATGAACAGAAATGAAACAACTACAAAATATGAACATATGATGGATTATGATACAATGACTTTTTTAAAAGAAATGAAATGAGAAATATATACACTAATACACAGAACCTTAGCTGAGCAGGGGCCCTCTACACAGCTTTGGTAACGATCCTCAAACACGAGTTAAGTTGAAAACAGAGTCTTCTCACATTAAAAAGCAGTTCATTACAGAATGGTAGTGTTACGGCTCAAGGGCAGCGTAATCACTACAAAGCAAACATAACAGAGTACGAACATCAACTATCAACTAACAACTAACTACTGTGCGTATGCAAACGCTCTATATATAACAGCAAACTGTAACTGTTTCCTAAAGTTCATGATGACAGAGAGCACGTAGACCACTACAACCACGGATATAGGAGTATGGCCGTGTTGGAAAGTGAATCTACGGAAGGTGGATGCTTGAATTCAACTCCAGAACTCTGCACAGATGTCGATTTAACCTCCGCAAGCTTAGAAACGGCCGTATGGATGTTTATTTGCCACGAAACAGAGTCCAGCCGACATGAAACTCCATAGTTGACCTCCACGTGGATGGCTTTGACCGCGGCTTCTTTGGACGAGTTTTCTTGAACCAATAGGACACGAACCATGTCCTCGTCATTCCTAGCCTGCCCATGTGGCTCATTTCCTTTGTAGACACCTGTAGCATATAATTCCACAAAATAGCTGCGGAAAGTTTCAGCAGCTGCGGAAAGTGGAAAGTTTCCGCAGCTGTATGAACAAAATCTAGATCAAATAGAAAACACAAAAACATAATTAAAAACCATGTTAGATACCCTTTTGCACATGATATTGACAATTTTGGAGGCTTAGGTGAGTGAAAAAGGTATGGAAAAGTGTATGGAAAAGATGCAAATTCGGGACTCAACATACCCCCACTGTGAAGGTGTTGCATGTCCTAATGCAACCAAAATTTTGATACTCTTTGTTCAATTCATGTGCCTTGATACTTCAGCCAGCACATCTAACCCCCTTCTCTTCTTCTTTGGTACTGCCATCATTCTGGGTTTCTTCATTAAGCACCTGAATTTGATATTCACAAGTGCTCTGCTCAATTTTTGGCATTTCCTTTTTAACTTCTTATTCTTCTTTTGCCAAAGACCCAAATGTAACATAGTATTGTCATGGATGATCTTGTCCAGTTTGCCTTGCTCTTTGAGTGTTTCATTTTCATTTTTGATATGCCGATTCAAAAGCTCCAACTCAAAAATTTCCTGTTTTAATGACTGAACTAAATCATCCTGCAATGTATGAGGTTGAATAGAAGAGGTACTTGGACCTGTGGCTGCCTTCTCCAAGGATTCTATATAGTCATATACCTCCTGCTGTTTGGGATCTACTTCCGGTGTCTTTTTCATTGGGCTGTCCCCAAAATGCTACAAAGGAGAATTATGTTCAAAATCTGGTCGAGGAGGGCTTACATCAATATTTTGCTGAGAATAAGATGGAGTATGCTCATTGTCTGATTGGGAGTGAAAGGAGTCAGGTTCACTAACTGACTGAAATGGACTATGGTCAGTTGGAGACTGTTCGGATGTCTCCTCACCCAAATCAATGAAATGAGGACCTTTAATTTGTGTTTTTCTCAATTTTCCCTTAAGCCTGCTGCTTCTCCTCACATGCTGTGGTACACTACCCTTTTGTTCTTGTTTTCCTGTCTCTGCCTTCTTGGATATAGATGACTGTTTTTGAAGAAAAACTAATCTTTCAGATAGTATTTGGTGATCTTCTTCTTCTTCAGAAGGAGTTTTATGGACAGCCTCAATAATTTCTTTCCCTTTTGGTATTATTGGCTTCTTAGCTTTAATTTCCTTCTTCTTCCTTTTTACCAATCTCTCTTCCCTATCAGTTTTTTTTATAGTAATAGTAGAAGTATTTTGGATTTCATCTACTGTTCTTTTCCTTCTACTTCTTTTTGCTGTGCTAGCTGCGGGAATTTCTTGTGTAGGAGCAACTTGGGTTTCAACATTCATTTTCTTTCTTCTACTCCTTCTAATTGAACTTCCTTCAGGAATTTCCTGAGGCTCTTCAAAGAAGTTTCTAACTAGGAATTGTTCCCATGTATCTTTTCTTTCTTTTAGCTCATTTTCAATCAGAATTTTTATAAGGCCATGGTGATATAAATGAGGCTCTACATCTCCTAGGTGTTTTTGCACAGTCACAGCCATTTTCTTCAAGCTATTGAATAGAAAATAAGGAAGATTGAGAGTTTGGTTTTCAAGAAAATTCATCAATAGCCTAGTATGATACATGTACATAGACCCAAAACGGCCTTCACATGTAATAAATTTCTGAACAATTAGTAGTAAAGTGGCCCATTCTTCTTTAATTGCATGCACAGGGATTCCTCTTTTGAAAACAATGATATCCATACCTTGATTTCGGAGGATTGTTCTCCATGCCTCATCACTGATACTTTTATTTTTGAACCAACGTTCTCCTTCCTGAAGAAGCTCTGTGGTTGTTGCTATTGATGCTTCATTGACCAAAAACTTGAGGTCTCCAACTTCTGCTTCCGAGCCATCAAATGATCTTGCAAACGCTTTTGTAACTTCTCTGTGGTAACCCCTGAATTTCTGAATAAAACGCAGCCATTTAGATTTCCTCAACATCTCTTTTGCTTGTGGAAATCCCTCTATCAACTTCGGTCCTTCCGGCTCTGCCCTTAATAATTTTCCCATTTTACTTCTCTGTGCTTCACAGGCTTGCCTCTGTGAGGGTTTAAGTGGAAATGGAACGATGGAATACACAGGATCGAGCACAATACTGTGGGGATGTTATCATAAAATGGAAATGAGCACCATAAATGGAATGGAGTAAGACTGTGGGTGGATATACGGGAGTGAGAGTGAGCAAAAGGAACGGAATGGAGTGAAACAGGGAGTGAGAATGAGTAGAGTGGGGTTTTGTAAACACGACAGAGACACGACAAAAGAGGTTAACAAAGTATAATGCATTCGGCCGCATTTTGAATTTTGGTGGCTGTGTAATAAATATAAACACGTTTCAATCAACGGTTATTAAGTTATGCGACTTGTAAGAGTCCTTTGTCAACTCAAATATGTATCATTATCTCCGGTGGGATATTAGAACATGAGTGAGAGTCGGAATTTCAATGATGAAACCGTTTATGAATAAATGCAAGAGGATAACATGGAAATCGTGGAAGGTTACGGGACTGTCAATATAATCATTGCGCGTTATGGGTAGAGCTCATAGTTTAAAATTATATAAAAATGTGTTTTTCGATACTATTTGAAATAAAATTTATTCATACCTTTGGAATCCTTGCTTTTGCCCTTGGTCTTCAACTGATTGATCTCCATTGGTGTCTTGAATGTTCCATTGATCCTCTCTCCTGCATTTTATTTCATAATTATGAAAATAACAACTGACTGTACATTCTCTTTGAAAGCAGAGTAGTAGCTGCGGAATCTGCTTCTGGCTGCGGAAACTGGAGTCAGCTGCGGAAACAGATGTCAGCTGCAGAAACTGACACAGCCATTACTTGGTTGAACAGAAATGAACAAATGACAAATGACCAGATGGAAATGGTCATGAAAAAGATTTTTATTGATGGAATGGATGAAATGAAGTGGAATGAAGTGAAATGAAATGAAATGAAATGAAATGAAGTGGAATGAAATGGAGTGGGTGGTGAAATGAAATGAAATGAAATGAAAGAGAGATTTTTTTTTTGGAAAATATAGAGTGTCAGGTGTCCCTGATTTTCACCCTATATTTTCTGCATAAGACTGCCAATCAATGATTGGTTTTCAGGCTTATACCATTTTTCTTTTTTCTTTTTTTCTTTTTTTCTTTTTTTCTTTTTTTCTTTTTTTAAGTTGAAAAACAAAAGCTAGGCTGGTGGAGAAGAAAAATTCTTCCGTACCAGCCTGATTGCAGAACTTTCTTGAAACATCTTGACAAAATCCTCTTTTGAGAGTGGCTTATGATAAACTTTCAATCTATGGCCATTCACAATAAGAGGAGTTTGAAACTCATCAATGGTCTTGATTCTTACAGCTCCATTGTTAAAGATTTTGTCAATCTCATATGGCCCAAGCCAATGAGTCTGAAATTTCCCTTGAAAATATTTAAACTTGGAGTCAAATAACAATGCCCAATCTCCTTCTTGAAACTTTTTCTCTTTGATATATTTGTCATGCCATTTAGTTCTTTGATATTGAACTAGATCAGTTCTTAGAATTGCTTCTTGTCTGATCTCATCTAGCTCATTCAACTGCTCCATTCTATGCTTTTGGGCTTATGATAAGTCCATTCCCAACTGAACTGCTATCTTGAAGGTCTTGACTTGGAACTCAATGGGGAACAAGACTTCTTTCCCATAAACAAGTTCATAGGGAGAGTGTCCTGTTGTATTCCTCCATGTAGTTCTGTAGGCCCACAAGGCTTCTGGAAGCCTTTCTGCCCAATCTCTTCTATGTAGATGAACAGTTTTGGTGATGATACTTTCAAGAACTTTGTTTGTGGACTCCAATTGACCATTTGCTTGTGGATGGTAAGGATTAGATATTCTGTGCTTGATTTTGTATTCTTCCATCAACTTTTCCACCAAATTTGATGTGAATTGGCTCCCCTGATCTGTCACAATTTCTCTTGGAACACCAAAGCGAGTAAAAATATCCTCATAAAGAAAATGAACAACTGAATTTTCAGTAGCAGATACTAATGCTTTAGCTTCTACCCATTTAGTAACATAATCGGTGCAAACCAATATATACTTCTTTTGCTTAGATGGTGGATTAATAGGTCCAATGAAATCTAAAGCCCATTTTTCAAAGGGTTCAATGAGTACCTGTGTTTGCGATGGCATTTCATTTGAAAGGGTAGGTTTCCCTACTCTTTGGCAGCTGTCACACCTTTTGACATATTGTTTTGCATCTTTGAAGAGGGAAGGCCAATAATATCCTAAAGAGAGGATTTTATAGGCCGTCCTTTTGTCTGCAAAGTGTCCGCTGCATGGTTCATCATGACATGCCTTAAGAATATCGGGCATTTCATCTTCCCTGACACATCTTCTGATCACAAGATCTGGCCCTGTTTTAAACAATTCGTTAGAAATCCATGAATATTTTGAACTCTCTTGAATAATCTTTCGTTTTTCTCTTGGAAATAAATGTGAAGGTAGTTTCCCTGTAACCAAATAGTTAGCAATATCTGCATACCAAGGGGTCTTAATAGTTACTACAAACAAATATTCATCAGGAAACTTATCTTCTACAGGAGAATCTTCTTTAGTATTCTGAATTCTAGACAAGAAATCAGCTACTGTATTCTGTTTTCCTGGTCTATCTAACACAGTAATATTGAATTCTTGCAAAAGTAAGAGCCATCTTGTCACTCTTCCATTAGTAACAGGTTTGTTCATTAAATATCTAATTGCAGAATGGTCAGTATGAATAAAAGTTTCATAGCCTGTTATGTAATGTCTAAACTTATTAATCGCATGAACAACAGCTAAGAACTCTTTTTCAGTCACAGTATAGTTCAACTCTGTGGGAGTCAAATTTTTACTGGTGTAATAAATGGCATAAGGAATTAAATCTTTTTGACCCAACACAGCTCCAAGAGCTGTATTTGAAGCATCTGTAGAAATATGAAAAGGAAGTTTCCAATTTGGTCCTCTTAAGATAGGTGCTTCAGATATTCTTGTTTTCAAAGTTTCAAAAGCTGATTGACAATCAGGATCCCATTTAAATTCACAGTCTTTTGTAAGCAATTTGAAGAGTGGAGATGCTATTTTAGTGAACTTTTCTATAAATCTTCTATAGTAACCAGTAAATCCTAGAAAACTTCTAACATCTCTTTGACAATTTGGAATAGGCAACTTGGAGATGACTTCAACTTTTGATCTATCAACCTTAATCCCATCTCCTGAAATATGATGTCCTAAAACAATCCCTTCGGTAAACATCATAAAGCATTTTTCATGGCTTAATGAAAGGTTTGTTTCTTTACATCTTATGAGAACTTTTTCCAAATTTTCTAATGCCTCTTCAAATGAATTACCATAAACTGTAAAATCATCCATATAAACCTCTACACAATCATGGATTAGATCAGAAAAAAATTCTAGTACTGCTCTTTGGAATGTTGCTGGTGCATTACATAACCCAAAAGGAAGCACTCGGTAGGCAAAAGTTCCCCATGGACAAGTAAATGTGGTCTTATCTTGATCTTTAGGTGCTACCTGAATTTGATTATAGCCACTAAAACCATCCAAAAATGAAAAGTACTTTTTACCTGCTAATGTGTCTAATACCTGATCGATAAAAGGCAAAGGAAAATGATCCTTCAAAGTTGCTTTGTTCAATTCCCTGTAATCAATGCATACCCTCCATTTACCATTCTTTTTAGGTACTATAACCAAATGAGAAACCCATCGGCTATCTGAAATTGGATAAATGAAGTTTACATTGAGAAGTTTTTGGAGCTCTTCTTTCACTATCTCCCTAAGATTTGGATTCATCCTTCTTTGAGGTTGTCTGATTGGTCTACTGTTTTCCTCAATATAGATATGATGGATGCAAGTCTTAGGATCAATACCCTTCATGTCAGTGTACTCCCATGCAAATGCAGTAGAATGTTTTTGCAAGATTCTGGTTAGTTCTTCTTGTTGTGACTTCTCCAGATGTTTATTGATATTCAATGTCTTTTCTGGAAAAATCTCAATAGCAGAATTACCAAATTCTTCCATAGAGTAAAGAGACATTTGTCTTGATGATAAATATTCTATGTCAGATTCCAACTGAAATTGTGTGGGGTCATAATCTGAAGTTATCTCAAAATTTTCTAATGTGTTCAGAATTTGACTATCCTCACTAATTTCAGAAATGGTAAAGACAGGTTGTATAGTGTTCTCATCATCGACCCATTCATTGTCTCCTATTTCTGTAATTGCTCTTGCAGGAGGATACAAATTTAATTTCTTTGTCGAATTACCATTAGAAATGTACATGTCTCCAGATCTACAACTAATAAAAGCATCAGCTGTGGCCAGCCAAGGTCTTCCTAAGATAATTGGATGTCCTCCCAGATTACTTTTGGGAGTCAAAATCATAAAGTCTACTGGATATTCCCAAGAATCTAAGGAGACTGAAATATCTTCTAATACACCATCTGGTTTAATAACCGATCGATATGCAAGTTGCAATAAAGTAGGTGTAAAAAGAAGGTTAGGAAGTTTTAACTGTTCCATAGTCTGTCTACTCATAATGTTGATAGCAGCCCCTAAGTCAATCAATGTGTTTTGAATTTCTATCCCATTTATATGTGTCTTGACAATTGGACTTCCTGGATCTACATACTTTTGCATGGTAATTTTTCCCATCATAATGTCTGCAATCTTTCCTACCAGGTGGATTCTTCTTGTGTCTTTTAGCTTCCTTCCTGGTCTTTTGAAACTCAACTCCTTTATGGTTTTTGCTAGAATAGGAATTTATCGAATGGCTTGTAGCAATGGAATCTTGATACAAAAATTCTTCAATTCATCTAGAAAGTCATAGTTAGGCAACAAGATTTGTTTTTCCACCCCCTTATCAATTTGTAGTCTTTCCGGAAAAGGAGGTGTAGATGAAGATACGGGTTGCTCAACTATAGGAGTTGTGGATGTTAGCTTTTCTTTTTCTTTTTGAATTTTTGAATTTTGAAGAGATTCTTCCTCAGAACCCTTATTGACTTGAAGAGAGTCCTCCTCAGAGGTATCTTGCTCTTGAATGTCTATAGAAGGTTTTTCTAAAACTCTACCAGGTCTGAGTTGTACATCGTTGAGAGGAACAATCATATAGGTAGGAAATTGTTGTCCTTCTACCATATAAGTAGTTTGAGGATTCTTATTGTTAGGATTTGGCAATGGCTGAGCTGGAAGTTGATTTGTCTTCTGTTGGTATGGGAGCATGAGTTGAGGATTTGTATTTTGTTGAGAAGGTTGTTGTCATGGAAATGGCAATGAAAGTTGTGGATTTTGGCTTAGAAATTGTGGAGCTTGTTGATTTTGAAAAGATGGAGGATATTGATAAAATTGAGCAAATCTCCCATAAGTACTTTGCATCCCTTGTACCCATGGCTAATATGAATTTTGATGTTGGGGCCAAGGTTGTTGCCAAGGATTCCAATTTGGTGGGGTTTGAAGATTCATAGGGTTATTAAACCCTTGAGATTATTGTCCCTGCCAAGGTCTCCTTGCGACAAAACAGAGAGATTCTACTGAATTTGGATCTTCTTGAAAAACAGCTTTGAGTCCAGGGATTGAAGGACAATCCTTGATCTCATGATTTTCTGAGAAAATCATACATGTTTCTACAACTTTTGCATCCAAGGGACATTCCCTTAAAGCATGTTTCTTTCTACATTTCGGACAAAAAATGGCTAAGGCATCTGTTTCTGCTTTCTGCTTGTTTTGGATTTTAAGGGTGTCTAGTTGTTCACTAAGGCTCCCTAAAATATCAGTTTTGAACTCATCAAGCATATTACCAATCTCTGCCCTACTTACCGATCCAGTTGCAGATTTTTTAGCCCTAATAAGAGAAGAATCCCTAGGCCCTTTTCCAGTTTTAGATTTTCCTCTTGAGAGATGGATACATAGTTCTGTTATATCACGAAATGGAAGTTGAGAAATTTCTCCTTTCCCCATCATGTTTAAAATGTCTATCCATTCATCTCTAATGGCTTTTAATAGGAGGGCTTTCAAGGTTTCATTATCTAAGTTGCTCATCTTTGCTCTTTTCAAGTTGTATTGAAATCTTTCAATTAAATCTTCCAAATTTTCATCTTCTTTTTGCATCATTTTGAATACCTCATCCTTGTGATTGGTGGGCATACAATAGTCCAAATATCTATCCAAAAATGTTTGTTTCATATCATTCCAAGTCCTGATAGATTGAGTGGCTAATCCCATGAACCATTTCAAAGCAGACCCCTTCAATGTTGAAGGAAATAATTTGAGTTTTTGAGAATCTTCCATATAGTCATAAGTTCGGCACACTACTTCAAACTCAAACAGAAATGTTTCAGGATCTTCACTTCGCAATCCATAAAAATTAGGGAGAACAGATGGTGAGATATTTTTCATTGTTGCATGAGTTTCCTCATCAACTATAGGGAATCCAAGAAAATTGTCCCTATTTCTACCATCATTTCCTTCACCATTGTTATCTCCATTATCTCCTCCTCTTCTACCTCCACCTCTATTTATTACTTCCTCTGCCATGATAGTTTCTTTAGAGTCTTTGTGGTCCTCTAGTTCTTCTACCAAGGAAGGATAAGAGAAAGTCTCTTTGTTTTCTAAGTGGGTTTTAGTAGGTGGTATAGGAGAATCCTCTAATTCAGCTGTTCCTTGATTTCCAAAATTCTTAAGGCTAGGGGTAGATGGTGGTGAATCTGGTCTATGCCTTGAAGAAGATGGAGTTACGAAAATCGAACTCTTGGCTTTAGCTATAAACCTTCCCCTAGAATCTCTTGCTCTATGCATGTCATTTTTTATTTTTTTTAAAAAAGTTGGGCTAATAATTCTCTTTCTGATCTTCCAGATCACACTAGGTGCAAGAAGAGAGCATACTTAAGAAATTACTAAACCAATAACTCTCTTTTCTGATCCTCCAGATCACACTAGGTGCAAGAGGAGAGCATACTTCAAGAAGTTATCAAGTTTCCCTTCTTTTATGATTTTATGTTTTTTTTTTTTAAGAAATTGGCTACCTAGTTACACTTCCCCGGCAACGGCGCCAAAATGTTTGGTCAATTTAGTATGTCCTAAATTGCTGCATTTAATTTGTCAATCCGGGAATCGTAAGCTGATGAAGTGCGGCCCACTATATGTGCAAGATAACCTATTTCTTAACTTTTGTCGTTTTTGGTCTTTCTAAGGTGAAATGGGAATTCTAAAATGAAAAACAAGTTTGGTTATATTTGTTCAAGGAAGTGATATCCCCTATAATGATTTACCAATCTTGAAACTTTAAAAGCAAATTGAAATTACAATGACAAGACTTGAAAGAAAGTAAAAGTGTATTGCTGAAATGAAAAGGTGCTGCTAATCTAATGAATCAAAACAGGAAACTAGTGAACATGAAAACCAAACTATTCTTGCTGCCAACTAAACACGAAAGAAACTACGCTTATGGAAATTCAAAATTGCAATAAAATAAATCTAAATCAGATTACATCAATTCATTTTATGGCCCTTCATCATTAGACCAGCTATGACTTTCGGAAGTAATCATAAACAACTTGTGTAACTGATATTTAATTTGCAGAAAGTAAACTAATACTAAACCATACACCCATGATTCAATCCCTCGCCATCAGTCCAGCTGTGGCTTTCGGAGGCAACTGAAGATGTCATACATGATTTAATATATCTAAATTTGCAGAAAAGAAACTAATACTAAACTACACATTTCATAATGCAGTCCCTCACCATCAGTCCAGTTGTGGCTTTCGGAGGCAACTGAAGACGCTATGAGAAGCTTAATATATCTAAATTTGCGGAAAAGAAACTAATACTAAACTACACATTTCATAATGCAGTCCCTCACCATCAGTCCAGCTGTGGCTTTCGGAGGCAACTGAAGACGCTATGAGCAGCTTAATATATCTAAATTTGCAAAAAAGAAACTAATACTAAACTACACATTTCATAATGCAGTCCCTCACCATCAGTCCAGCTGTGGCTTTCGGAGGCAACTGAAGACGCTATGAGCAGCTTAATATATCTAAATTTAACTACCGAATCAGATAAGCAAAACTGAAATGTACAAAGCAAGACTGAAGTTAAACAAAAGCTATGAAAAACAAACTAGCAGCAGAACAATGTTAGTTCATGTCATTAGTCAAAATGCTATAAAAATGCCCGGGCTGTCTACCTAAAACCTGCACAAGAAAACTGATCAGTGATTAACAATCATACAAACATGAAAGACAGAAATGAAATGGAAATTATGGAAATGTATGAACAGAAATGAAACAACTACAAAATATGAACATATGATGGATTATGATACAATGACTTTTTTAAAAGAAATGAAATGAGAAATATATACACTAATACACAGAACCTTAGCTGAGCAGGGGCCCTCTACACAGCTTTGGTAACGATCCTCAAACACGAATAAAGTTGAAAACAGAGTCTTCTCACATTAAAAAGCAGTTCATTACAGAATGGTAGTGTTACGGCTCAAGGGCAGCATAATCACTACAAAGCAAACATAACAGAGTACGAACATCAACTATCAATTAACAACTATCAACTAACTCTACGTGCGTATGCAAACGCTCTATATATAACAGCAAACTGTAACTGTTTCCTAAAGTTCATGATGACAGGGAGCACGTAGACCACTACAACCACGGATATAGGAGTATGGTCGTGTTGGAAAGTGAATCTACGGAAGGTGGATGCTTCAATTCAACTCCAGAACTCTGCACAGATGTCGATTTAACCTCCGCAAGCTTAGAAACGGCCGTATGGACGTTTATTTGCCACGAAACAGAGTCCAGCCGACATGAAACTCCATAGTTGACTTCCACGTGGATGGCTTTGACCGCGGCTTCTTTGGACGAGTTTACTTGAACCAATAGGACATGAACCATGTCCTCGTCATTCCTAGCCTGCCCATGTGGCTCGTTTCCCTTGTAGACACCTGTAGCATATAGTTCCACAAAATAGCTGCGGAAAGTTGCAGCAGCTGCGGAAAGTGGCAAGTTTCCGCAGCTGTATGAAAAAAATCTAGATCAAATAGAAAACACAAAAAACATAATTAAAAACCATGTTAGATACCCTTTTGCACATGATATTGACAATTTTGGAGGTTTAGGTGAGTGAAAAAGGTATGGAAAAGTGTATGGAAAAGATGCAAATTCGGGACTCAACAACTCTTCCACCAAAAGTGGAGGGTAATAGAGACCTAGGGGGCTAGGTTCCCACTTAGATGAGAAAAAAAGATCAGAAACAGGTCTAAACGAGCTGAGATAGAGGCTGGAAAACCCTGACAGAAGCTTCAGAAAAACCCAGAAAAATTGCAGAAAAATAGCAGAAAAACTGGCAGGTCGCAGATTCTGACTTGTTTTTTGTGTAGGTCGCAGATAATGGGCTAAAAAGTGCAACCTGGAGGCCAGGTCACAGTTTCTGGGCTGAAAAGTGCGATCTGAAGCTCTGGGTGTCCCGGTGGCAGATTTCCGAAAAAGTTGTCGTCTCAGTTGTGGCTGATGTCTGTCACCTGTGCAATAGGTCCAGAAACACGTGGAAGTTAGAAATTTTAATGTTTTAGGGTTTTATAGGTGAAAAAAAAACATAAAAAAAAAAAAAAAAAGTTGAAAAGAAACCCTAGGGTCTGAAGTAGCTGGATATGCAGGAATATGAAAAACGACAGCAGTCATAATTGAAAACCCGTGTGGAGTCGCTAGTTGTTAGTATGAATCTTTTGTCGAAGTGTACGAAAAAAGACCACTTTAGCTATGCATAACTTATAGCCCTAACATCAAATATGGCTGCCAATATCTTCAGATCTATAGTTAGTTGATCAAGATAAATGCTGCAAAAAACCAGATCTATGCATAAAGAGACATTAAGCAGTAAAAGTAAGGTTTTGCTCCATACATCCAATAGACAAGACCAGAACAATATTTTTTGAAAGAATTTTTGTATTAAGGGCACTTGGGAGGAAAACAAGAAGGTGTTTCCAATTCTCCTCAATGGGATGGGTTCTTGGAAGTCCTCAGCACCTCAGATCTAGCATTTCTCTCTCTTGTTGGTGTAGAAAACCCAGACAAAGATAGAACTCAAAGGGAGCTCACACAGCAAATAATGGAAAATATGACAATGATAATGGCTCAAAGTCAGACCAAGAGTCTAGATCTAGAGTGATCTAATAGGCAACAAAAGGTGAAGAATGGTAGGAAGAACCCTCCTATTTATAACAAAATATTGGGTCATTCTAGATCTTGGTGCATGATTAAAATAACATTAACCAAATCTAGATCCACCTTTTATGGAATATTTTATTATATTTGTTGGAGGGAAAAGTATTTGACTTGGGTCAAATCCCTTTATTTGTGAATAATAAATAAATAAATGATTTATTTATCATTTTAAGGAAGTGGTTGAAAGATAATCAAATAAATAATGATTTATTTAATTTTTTATGGGTGATTTAGTCATATTTAACAAGGAATATTATTTAAATAAGATTTAAATAGTTATTCCTAGAAAATAATAAGATAAATAAGGATTTATCTAATTAATTTCTTTGTTTTGGGTTAAGCATGACCAGGAATAATAATTAAATTATTGTTTAATTTATTATTCTATGAGGGAAATCAAACAAATATAGATTTGTTTAATATTTCCCTTTGGGGTTTCCTGTTTAGACCATAAAAAACCTAATAAATGTGTTTTATTAAGTTATTTTACATAGTGAAAGCAATTTTACTTGGGGTAAAATTGGTCTTACATGGTGTACTTGGGTCCATCTAATGATAGTAGGTTAGATGACCAAAAAATGGTGTAACACTTTGGGAAAATATTCTCATCTTAATGGTCTCTTATTCTATTTCCATGTGATCAAGAGCATCATCCATTTTATGTACATGCCATTGGGAAGTAGTAGCTTCAGTTCCAGTGAAATGGGGAATTCTAGATTGATAATCATTTGGTAAAGGAACTAGAGGTTGTTGTAACACTAGTGGGGCATACCATTCTTCCATGGTGGGAGCGAATGGGGGATTTACAAGTGCTGGATTTGTGAAAGGGAAAGTGGGATGAAATGGAGTATTTTGAACAGTGGAAGTATGAATGGGTGTGTTGAAAGTAATTGGACCAGAAAACTAATTTTGAGAAGATTTGTTATGGAAGGAGCTAAAGTGATGGAGAAGCTGAAAATCAGGAGGAGTAGAAGGAGGGTCTTCTCTACTAAAACTCTGCTGAAAATCTATGGGCTCAAAGTCAGTTTGGTTTATATCACTATGTGACTTGGTTCTCAATAGGTTCTTTGAATGATACAAGTCAAAGTGAAGATCTTTCAAGGCTGTAAGGTTTTCAAGGACACATCTTGTTCTTTGGATAGTCCTAAAAGTAGTTAAATTTCTAGCTCTAGAAGTTTTCCACAAAACATTTTCTAGATTATTAACTATAATAGGAGGGTTAGGGTTTGGAACTCATCCTTCCAAAAGCTTAAAAATTAGGGTGGAAACTCTGTAATCAGTGACAAACTAAGTATAACTTAGCGATTCATAAGACTTCACCCAAACATAGGAGTTAAACAGAAGTAACCTTGCAAAAAGAACCATTAGATTGTCCATACAACCTAGCAAACTGTTGAAACCAAGTGAATCACTCTTCTTCGCAAGTTTTCATCTCAAAGTTTATTATAAAACGTTTTCCTGAAAGCATCTTTGATAGTGTTGGTGGTGGACCATAGTTCTCATAGAAATCCACCTGGCGACTCCACTAGTCCATATTTTTGTTTCGACCATCCTTCACATTAGTAAAACCCTAGAGAGGCCATCCATCCGAAACAATCACAAATACCATCCTCTCTAAGCTCTAGACTCAAAATCTGGCTTCACAAAGAATCAACACCAAATCTCATCCAGACCCAAATCCCCCTATCATAATAGATGACCCAGAGAACATTTTGTGGCAAGCTTCCGAAACTGGAAATTTAGCTACCGATAGGTCCATCCGTAAAGCAAGATCAATACCTAAACATCTCACAGCCTTGTAGGATTCCCCCTTTGACTTAAAATCAGCAAAAACCATTTTTAGAAGCAAGTCACAAAGTAAGATAGAATTTGACGATCTTGAGCCCCTAGATCTGCCACAGAGTCCTAGTAGAGAAGCCTCGCCTACTGCACCTCCTGAATTTCAGCTTCTCCATCACTTTGGCTCCTACCATCCCATATCTGCTCAAAATCAGATCACTAGTCCAAGTACATCCGCCACACCCATCCAAACCACTACTGTTCAAACCACCTCAGCTCATCCCACAAGTCCTCATTTTGTACATCATACATTAGCTCCTATCATGGCAACCTGGTATGCACCCTTGGTGTTGCCACAACCTTTGGCTCCCTTACAAAATGACTATCAATCCAAAATCCCGCAATTTACCAGAGTTGAGACTACCACAACTCAAAAACATGTAGATAGGATTAGCGATGCCTTTGAATACATGGAAATAGAAGATGAGACCATCAAAATGAGGATGTTTCACCCAAATCTTGGGCGGAGAACCCAAAAAATGGTTTAATATATTAACTCCAAACAACATTCAAAATCTCCCAGAACTCTACAAAACCTTCATAAACAAGTGGGAAATCCAAAAGAACCCCATTCAAACCCTGTCAGAGTATAAAAATCTAAAATGGGAAAATGGGGAAAGTGTCCAAGGATACTGCACTAGGTTCAACAGTGTGTATAACGCCCTGCCACCTCACTTCAAACCTCCACTTGTCTCAGCCTTGGCAAATTTCCCTGAGGGCTTTGACCCAGACATGAATTATCAGCTAAGAAACAAGGACCCACCTACCTTAGAGGAAATGCAAAAAGTGGCCATAAGTATAGAAGCCAGCTGAGCAGAAAAAAGAGCTAGGACTAGATCAGAAAGGAAAGTCACATACCGAGATGAGGTCTCCACTTTAGCCCCTTCCTTAGATCCTAGAATAGATGACTTGATTAGGTCCATGGCCAAAATGTGGGAAAAGATAAGTGAAAAGACCCCTCTTAGGGACAACCAGCCAAACCCTCTAAACAGAAACCAGAACCAAAATTTTAGGAGGGAACATCCTCAAAACAAACCAAGGGAAAATGACCAAAAAATTAGGCCACCCTTTAATGAAAATTATGTGGAAGAAGATGATAGGGATACATAACCCATTGATAAAAATCATTTGAACCTCATAGGGTCTGACAATGAGAGTGAGGTTTACATCACAGAAGAAGAACAAGCATTCTTCTCTCTGAATCAGGATGAAACCAATTATGAAGATCCCAAGGATCCTGCCATAGATTTTCAGAATGCCATAGTAGAAGCTCACAGACACTATTACCTTAGAAGCAGAAAAAATTAAGACAACTCCAAGAAAGGTAGCTCAGACACTGTTAGAACCCCTGATACCATCCTTAAAAAACCAGTGGACAACAATAAAATCATGGTCAAGAAAATTGACCAAAACAAAGATAAAGCTATTCAAACAAGTCTTGACTCAGATGCTCTTAGTACTTCCACAAATATTCCCAAGATGGCTGTGTCAAACAAAATACCAAAACAAAGTCAACAAACTCAGAACATAGAGAAATTCATGGCTAAGAAAGCTGAAACAAACCTGTCTAAACTGCAAGCACCCTTCATTTTTGAGGGAGAAATCGCTAAGATAAAGATTACCATGCCTCTCACTGAACTTATTGCCCAAGGTTCTTATAAATCCCAAGTGTTAAAGGTCCTGAATATAGGAAATGATGTGAACACCCTTAATCTAGCTGATGACACTCTTGAAATGTTGTTTGGTCAAAAAATAGAAGTGAAATTCCAACAAGGAACCATTCTTCCCTTTTACATCAGTTTGAATATCCATGACAAAATCCTTCACAATGCCATGCTAGACTCTGAAGCCTTGCATAATCTCATGCTAAAGGTTGTAATGGAAATATTAGGCCTAGAAATCACAAGACCATACAAATACTTATATTCATTTGATTCAAGTAGAGTCAAATGTCTAGGCTTGATCAAAGATCTTTGTTTCAGTTTGGCCCAAGTACCTGAAAAACATCTGATCATGGACATAGTGGTAGCAGACATCCCTCCCAAGTATGGAATGTTTTTATCTAGGTCTTGGGGAGCCAAGCTTCAAGGAAATATTCAACTTGATATGTCCTACGCCACTATTCCTGTGTTTAGCCAAACTAGAATACTCTATTGAGAATCACACATGAAATACATGATCAGCAGCCAAGAGAGGCTAGATATCATCCCAATGTATTCCTTGCATTCTGATCTGAACTCTTTCATTTTACACACCGATGAGGACATTGAAGAATAGTCAGAAGGATTTGAAACAAACTTAGACCCACCACATCCACTTCCCCAAGTTCTCTATGATGAACTGGACACTCAAAACTATCATGATCATGAACAGCTATGTTTTGAGGAAAGTGAGTGTGTTCCTTTTGAAACGAGGATAGAGAAAGAAACACAAACCATTATGTACTATCAATAAAATTGCTCAAACCTTATGCAAACATCAGCAGTAACATCAGGAAACTTTTTCAGAACAGAGGCATTAGAAGAATTACATATCACAAACCTCTTTGGAACTCAGGAGCAGGGAAGCTTAATGTTTTTACCATACCTCAAGGATTTACCATCACATAACTCTACCATTGCAAATGAAACCTTGACTGTAGCCATAAAAACTCAAAATCCAGAAAAAATTCCTGATAAACTTCTTATGAGGGGATATAATGACTGCAGTCCAAATATACCTGAGTTACTTGAACTGGCTAACATTCTGTCACTCCACCAAAGACTTAGAATTGCTAGAATTTGCAATCTTATTCAAAATACTACTTCATACCGAGAAAACAGTGAGAAACACTATGCCACTGCCATCACTCCAAGAAACAACTTTGACAAAAGAAAATACAACAATCTGAATGAAACAGTAATAATCAAAGATAAAATAGCTGATCATAGGATCTGTTTTGATATTAGAAAAACTAATACACACCCTTGTGATAGAAATTTTATCCTTCGTGCCCAAGGCCATGATATACCGATGATAAGTGCTTTTAATCATATATCTTTGCAAGATGATGTTTCAGGTTATAGCCAAATGATTCCTTTACAAAGTAGACAGCTCAAAGAGTTTTTCCAGTATGCTGGAAGAAGTTCCAGTTTCAAACCCAGAATTTCAAAATCACCGGATATCAAAAATATGCTCCTAAAAGCCATGTTTCCAGTTCCGAATTTCTGCACTTGGATGTACATTGATGATGTCATCATATACTTCAAAAATGACAGAATATCTGCATTATTTGAAAAATATGTATAGCAAAGGAAGGAGTGGAAATCAGAGGTATAAAGAGGTACAGCGGGAAGATACGAGGTTGTGCAGAGATTCATGCATGAATCTTTTTGTCATGCTTGAAAGAGACAATTTTCCAAATTTTTCATTTCAAGAGCTGAGTGGACCAAGAGTGGTAGGAGATCCTTGTGAGGATAATATGCTTAAGTTTCACCATTTCCAAGATTTCTGAGTCAAAACATTTTCAATCATTGTATATACCATTGTTTGAAAAATAGATAAAAAATAGAAAATTCAAAAACAATAGAAAAATAGAAAAAGAGGGAGGTTTGAAAAATAGAATGAAGGCCCCATGTTCAAAAAATAGTCATTCAGAAAGCGCACAAGTCTAAATGCTACTACTAGTGCTCAAATGTCTTGTTCAGTTATCTAGCCTAATCATAGCTGAACATATTTTAAATTTATTTGCTGATAAGTTAGTGAGTGGAAAATATGTTCAAAATTATGTAAGCTTGACTTATGAAAGAGAGTAAATTAGGAAAAGATACTAGTTCCACATGCTAAAAACAGAACCAAAGAGGGAAGCGGGGAAGAAAAACAAATTGTGTATCCTAGCCCCGCTTTTCCTAGTTTTCATTTTATGCAAAATAATGTTTGTGTGTAGCTTGTCTTTCATGCCACAAGTACATGAAAAATCAGACTATCTAATCCTGATTTGGTCATTTTTCAATTTCATGTTTTAGATTAGAGAATAAAATCCTATCAAACAGCTTCACCTTGGTAGTTGACCTAGCATAGGTAGAGAAATAAAGGAGTTCATTAGCTTAATTTGAACTCCCGACAGATATAAGTGTACAACTAGATAGGTTCATTTTTCAAAAATATATTTTCAAAGGGTTGCTATTCCAAATGCACCCAAAGGAAGAAAAAATGTTAGGAAGGATAGTGGGGTAGGTAGAAATATCATTTATGCTAATCATGCTGTCAATTTTCAGAAATAGCATCAACGAATAAAGATATTTGCGCCAATGGATAAAGGCACATGTCTTCAAAGAACCAAGATCTGCAATTTTGGATACCTCCTGAAAGGAGCTGCCCTCCCCAAATGGAGCCACTATTAGTCATTAGTATTTTTCAACTATTTTTGATGACTAGATTCCTAGCTGAGTTTTCTAGCAGCCGATCTCAAATTTGTTAAATTTGCCAGCTGGAAAACACCCATAAATTTTTTTTTCCCTCCTACCTTTTCAATCAGCCCATGACGAGATAAAACCTCATTGTCAAGCCCTATCTAGCCTCAGCCATACTAGCTTGTCCATCAGCTCCAAAGAAAACAATCCAAATCTATCCAAGAAGTCTCTCCTTAAGTTAGGTAGTGGCACTTTAGGAATTTCTCCTTTGGAAAACTATCCTAAAGCCAAAGAACCTCTATCTACTATCAACCAGTCCTAATAGACCTTCCTATTCTGCAAATAAAGTTTGGTTACACCCTTAAGTCGCGCCACTAACAAGCCTTGAAGTCTCAGCAATGCATGTGCCATAGGTCAAACTGATATTAGGTAGTTTTACAGTGTTTCAATTGATCTTTCAAGAGCAGGAGTCTATCAATATTCTTGAAGATAATATTTAACTCAAACATGAGAAGACAGCTTCTTCTCATGTGGTTTTGAGCCTAGGATACAGCTACAGGGCAGAAAGTTGTTTCATTAAGCTCCTTCAATCACAGTCAAAGGTTAGTAAATTTTGAATGACAAGAAATTCTTTGTGGATACTAGCCAAATTGCTTGTGATGTCTAAAGAGGCACAAAGGTATTTGGAAAGAAAAATTACATGTCCCAAAGAAATTTCCATCATGAATTATTGACATTTTGTCATCTTCATTTGCTCAAGTATGAATAGGCAGTGAAAGGAAAGATATCACTATTTTAAAAGCTAATGAAATGGCATAACTGAGAAAACCTCCTCCATACATGAGCAGAGGATTCAAAAACTGAGAAAACCTCCTTCATTTTACAAGCAGAGGGTTTGGCACCGTGATAAGGGCCTCCTTCATCTATAAGCAGAGGGCCAGGGATAGAGTTTGATTTTAAGGTTTCATTGATTGAAAGGCAAATTTTAAGAGCAGTGGGAGACAATTGAAGGTTTCCGAATAGAAAATGGTGTTAAAAGCAGAGGGAAAGCAGTGGTGCTTTTAAAAGTTGTTTACATAAGTTTCACTGTTATTGAAATACAATGTGAAGCTACTGGGGTGATTATTAATGAAGAAATATTGTTAAGCAAATGGCCAAAGAAGTAAAACAGTCTTGGTCTCAAAATAACTTCTGCCATCAAGTACAAAGAAAACCACTAATAGTGTATTCATAAACCGTTTTCACTTGGTTAAAACAGGAGTTGAAAATAACTCAGGCATTTGTCAAAAATAGGCCCCCTTCATTACAAGTAGAAGGCTCACCATTATGTAAAGATGAAGAGCTTTCATTTTTAGTATGGGTTACATTTCAAAGGGACTGCTGTCAAAATGGTGAAATGAATGAGAAATTCATTATCCTTGCAGACTTCCTTCACAAAGGAACAAAGGGACAATTTTCCAAGTTTACATCTTAAACCTCAGCTCCCATCCCCTGCTATATCTACATAAATTTGAAGAATGGATTACTTTGTCAATCTAAGTCAAAAGAGAGGCTCAAAGCTACACCTGCCAGTTCAATTAGCCTCACAGTGGGCATGATCACCTTCAAAACATCAGGAGCAGAAACTATCAAATTAAGTTTAAAAAAGATGAGTTATCTCCTTGCAAGAATAGCAAAAGATGCTTCACAAATCATTGGGATGTTTTTTGAGCAGATTTTTCCTTTAAAAAGGTCATTAGAAAGGTCAGCATGGCAGAGATTCCTTTTTTTTAATAAAGAACAGTGAAAAGGAAGTAGAGGAGATTTGCAGTTCCTGAATAAGGCCTTTTTACTTAAACAAAAACCATCACTATGTTACCTTTTTAAAAGTAAAACTCAGCATCTTGTCAAAGGATTAGTGCAAAAAGAGTCTTTATAGGTTTTAAGCGATGAAATCACAAGGCAAGTGTTTCATCTTTTGTTTAAATCCGAAAGCCTTTTCAAAGGTTTTCAAAACCCTGACCAAGAAAATATCAAAGGGACATTGAATTTTTCGCCTTCAAAAGGGAGTTAGAGACCGTTGCAGGGCCTATTGGCAATTAAAAAATTCAAGCAACACATCCCCATGGCTGCTTTCTGACCGAAATGAGAAATTCAAGCGAAAAATTGCAGAGTTTGAGGTTCTAACACTGCGCGGCGTGCCTAGAAAAGCGCGCGGCACGTTCAAGAGAAAATTTACAAAGGGGTTACATTACTGCATGGCGTGCCTGTAGAAGTGTGTGGTGCACTTGTAGGTGTGGTCACAACTACCCGAAGGCTGACTCGACACCTTGTCTATTACGCGGCACTCTTCCATTTCAACGTGCCACACATGTTTAAACAGTCAAAATGCCTCCAAAAGGGTCTTGAAGCTGCTCAACTCTTCAAGAAAAGGCCACAAACCATCTTCGAGGTATTTGTATTTGCCTCCTTGGTATATTCATTTGTCTAGATGGGTGATTGATGCCGTGTTTTTCAAGACTAAATAGTGATTGAATAGAGAAGGTCTTAGTATAAAGCAAGATGTTTGTTAAATATATTGACGAATATTGTTACAGTGGGGGGCTAGTACAGTGTTCATCTTGGTTTCAAAGGGCCTAAAGCTACCCTCAAAACAGTGATAAAACATAACACTACTTGCAAGTCAAAGAAAGCACAGTGTTTGAGGTTTTTTAAAAATTGGTGAAGGTGTCCTAGCTATGATAGGACAAAACTAACCTCTATCAGCCAAGATTAAGGTGAAAACAATGTTATAAGGTGGAGTCAGTGTTTGAAAGGAAAACACAGTGTTTTAAAGGTGACATCAGTGAGCATATTCTGAAAACAATATTCTTAGTCTGAATTCCTTGTCACTTCAAAAAAAATATCTCCTTTAAATAAGTGAAACAGTGAAACTAGTGCTGCCTCCTTTGTCCCATAAAACAAAGTGTGGTGAGTGAAGCTGTTAAATCAAATTGAGGGTGTTTTTTTTGTCTAACTAGGCATAAGAAACAAGTGATCCTGAGGTGAATCAGTGAGCCTAATTTAACAACAGTGATAATATATGAATGCTTTGTCACTTCAAAAAGTGACCTCTATGTAGGGTAAAAAAGCAAAACTAGTGCTGCCTCCTTTGTTCCATGAAACAGAGTGTGTTATGAAAAGATTTTAAATCAATTTGAAAGGGTTCTTGTCTACCTGTGCATGTGAAACAGTGAAATACAAGAGGAGTTTTTTGATTGGGAGGGGTGTTTTGTTTTTTATAAGGCTGTCTTGCTTATACCGGAACACAAAGGATCCTTGTAACCTTACCCAAGAATAGTAAAAATTTGACTGAGTGCTTGCTATTTTGATAACTATTTTTTGTTTGGCACGAAAGAGACAAAACAATAATTTGTAAGGAGCAGAAGGTTGGTGTTGGGAGGATATTTCACAAAGCATTTCAAGAAGTTGTCTTGGTCAAATAGTGACTGATAGGCAGGACAGAGGTGTGTTCTTGAGAAAAACTTCCCAAAGGCCATTTGAGACAGCTTGGTGTTGCAGAGAGCATTCAAAACAAGATGCCTCCCAGGCAAGACAGTAGGTGTGGCCTGCACAAGAGATTTGAGCCTATTTCCACTGAAGAAGTGAATGCCCACCCATCAGTTTTGTTCAATTTCCATGAGGTTGGGTGTCTATATTTTTGCCAAAGAGTGCAAGAGGTGAAGAGATTTTCCCATTTAAAATAGTAGTCTTAGTCTGAATGCCTTGTCACTTCAAAAAAAATATCTCCTTTGAATAAGTGAAACAGTGAAACTAGTGCTGCCTCCTTTGTCCCATAAAACAAAGTGTGGTGAGTGAAGCTGTTAAATCAAATTGAGGGTGTTTTTTTTGTCTACCTGGGCATAAGAAACAAGTGATCCTAAGGTGAATCAGTGAGCCTAATTTAACAATAGTGATAATATATGAATGCTTTGTCACTTGAAAAAGTGACCTCTCTGTAGGGTAAAAAAGAAAAAATAGTGCTGCCTCCTTTGTTCCATGAAAGAGAGTGTGCTATGAAAAGATTTTAAATCAATTTGAAAGGGTTCTTGTCTACCTGTGCATGTGAAACAGTGAAATACAAGAGGAGTCTTTTGATTGGGAGGGGTGTTTTTTTTTTTACAAGGATGTTTTGCTTATACGAAAACACAAAGGATCCTTGTAACCTAACCCAAACACAGTAACAATTTGACTGAGTGCTTGTTATTTTGATAACTATTTGTTGTTTGGCACAAAAGTGACAAAACAATAATTTGTAAGGAGTAGAAGGTTGGTGTTGGGAGGATATTTCACAAATAATTTCAAGTAGTTGTCTTGGTCAAACAGTGACTGATAGGCAGGGCAGAGGTGTGTGCTTGAGAAAAACTTTCCAAAGGCCATTTGAGACAGCTTGGTGTTGCAAAGAGAATTCAAAACAAGATGCCTCCCAGGCAAGATAGTAGGAGTGGCCTGCACAAGATATTTGAGCCTATTTCCACTGAATAAGTGAATTCCCACCCATTAGTTTTGTTCAATTTCCATGAGGTTGGGTGTCTAGATTTTTTCCAAAGAGTGCAAGAGGTGAAGAGCTTTTCCCCTTTAACAAAATTTTGTGCTTTGAGGTTTCAAGAGAAGCATTTTCAGCTGGCAGGCCTAGATTTCAAATTCTCTCCAAGTTCCATCTCCAAGGCCACTAAAACCCCTTATGTTGGGGAGAATTGGTTTAAACAAAGCCACTTGGACTCAGAAGAATACAAGCCCTTTATAAAGCCTGAGCACAGAGATTCATGTCGATCCATTTTCCCCTTCTCATATCTTTTGACTAGCTATGCCCCCCTTATGAAGATCATCATGAAATACTTCACTTGTGAGGGAAGATTCTCCCGAGTCTATGCCTATCACATTCGATTGCTCATGCATTTCACGAGGGCCAAATTGCTAAATCTTCCTTTCTTCCTACATATAAGCATTGAGAAAATGGCCTCCACTATTCAGAAAAAGCCTCCTTCACAACAGACAACCTGCCTCTTCCATCACTTCCTCATCAAAGTCACTATTCTTCATCAGCTTGAGAAGAGGGAGGTATCTTGGGATACTTTAATCACCCATCTAGATTTCTCCACTGTCCCTCCAGTTCATACATCTCCTACACCTCCTACTCACCATACTTTCACCTTCTTCTAGCAAACCTATTCCCAAGAAGCTCAAGTTTACCATAGAACAAAAAAAAGATCATGAAGAGGGAGAAGAGCATGAGCATGATGAGGAAGAAGAGCATGAGAAAGAAGAGGAAAGTGATGATGAGAAGCATTACAATGAAGTAGAACAATAAGGGAAAGAAAGGCATGATGATGAGCAGCATGATAATGAGCAGCATCACAGTGAGGCAAAACAGCAGAATCCTGGCCATGATGAAAAGGAACACAGTGAAGGTGAGTAGACTCATGAAGATGCTAAACAAGGGTAGCCACAGCATGATACACAGCAACTACAACATGATGAATAGAGGCAGCTACAGGATGATGAACAGAGGCAGCCTCATGAAAAAGGTGAGCAATCCCATGAAGATGATGAACAGAGGTAGCTACAGGATGATGAACAGAGGTAGCTACAGGATGATGAACAACAACCTCCTAAAAAGGAACAACAACCTCATGAAAAAGAGGGGCAACAGGATAAACAGGTGCAACACAGTGAGGAGGAAAACCCTCAAAAGGTAATGCAAAAGGACAACCAAGGCATCCATGAAGAAATCCAAGACAATGGCAAAAATGAGGAGCAAAGTGACAAGGGTATAGATCCCATGGAGCATGTGCTAGCTGCCTCTTCTAGGAAAGGGGCCATGCTCTCTTCTCCAAAAGTGGCCAAGCCCCGGACATCAAGGAAAAGGGTGCCTAGAGTTGTAACTCCAAATGTGACTAGGGCCCTCCGAAGCAATGGAAAATTTCCCAAGAAGCCCATGATCGAATTGCATAAGAGGAAGAAGACTAAAAAAGCCACCCAAAGCAAAGGGAAGGACAAGGAAAGCAGTCATGAACAGGAAAGGGAATTCGACATCATCCAAATCCAAAGTGATGATAGTGATAATGAAGCCCAGATCCTAAAAAATCTCTTAATCCAGAGAGAAATCCAAATTGATTCTTTGAGGACTGATCTTGATAGGGCTAGGAACTTCAATCACTTTTTGCAAGTTCAAAACAAGCAGATGAGTGTCCATATGGCTGTATATGAGACACGGGCCATAAAATACAAAAAGGAGGCCTCCAAAGCACAAGTGATATTGGAAGAACTCATGGGTGAGTTCGATGAAAGCGAAGGCGAAGATCAGCCCAGGCGAAAGAGGCCAAGAACCATAGGGCTAAAAAAGGCCCTTGAGAAACAAAAGGAAGAAGAAGATGCCCTTCTCCAATCTACCCCTCTCACTACATTGTTCGAACAAGAGATAGAGAACAATCGGGAAGCATGGCTTGAGAGATTTAATGATCACTTGGATAAGAAATTGGAGAAGGCAAATAGGGACTTGGACCTTCAACCGAGGATGACCAGGAATTATAAAAAGCTCAATCAGTTTGCCCGGCAGAAATTAAGGCTGCTTAGGAAAAACTCAAGGAGGCTAAAGGGAAGCGTCCGACACCAAAATTGAGGAAGTACACCTCAAGGCTCCAAATTTTTGCCTCTGCTTCACAACATGTTTTTTAAAACCCTTGAGGGTCATGCTCGCCAAGTATGGGCGAAATTTGACATGTTTTGGTTTTTTGTCATTTTTGGGTTTTTGGCCAAAACTCATGGGCATCGCCATTTCAGTTTGGGGCATCACCAAAGGATGAAAATGGTATCATTGGATGCCATATTTTCAAGGTCATATACTCAGCAATTTTCAGAACAATTGAAGATCATTTGCTCCCCCAAAATGGCAAAAAACACTCGCTTTTTCTACACTCTACCCCATTTATCAGCAAGGCCTATTTTCTGGTTTTTTACACACAGGTCTATTTTTGGAGGACATCCATTGGTTATTTGGGAGAAATATAAACATTTTCAGAAGGTAGAAACTCATATCTTTCCAACGAGCCATCATGAGCCTCGTTTCAACATCGGGAAGGCCTCCAAAAGTTGCCGGCAAGTCAGGGGACCTTTTGCTGATGTATTTTTTGAGTATTTTTGTAAAAATTGAACCTTTCAAAAGTGACTTTTCTTCATGTGCGTTTAGCTATTTTTGTACATGATAAGTTATGAAAATTCAATATATTTCCATTTTTTAGCATCTTTTAGATATTTTATTAGATATTTTGTGCCTTCGGCTTTACAAAGCATCAAGGACAAAATCAGAGATTTTGGATAGGCCAATGAGATTGCAAGTTGAACTAAGAGGTTTTCCTCACTTTGGCCTATATATTACAAAGGATTTCATTGTAAAAAAGGCTGAACTTGATGAATAGAAGAAATTAAGGTCATATAAGTGTTGGAAGAAACACTTGTCTCATGCTTTTGGATAGTTTCTTGGATGTTCTTAGATGATGAAAGATGATTGTTTTTGGATTCCATGACTTGGTAGAATGGTATAGTATCTCTCTCTCTGTTTTGTTTCTTAGTTTTCATTCATAAATCCATGTTCTTTCTTGATATAGGAAAATAGAGAACAAAGTTGAGACATGCCCTTGGAGGCACCTCAAATTTCCTGTTTCTTCATAGCTTCCATGTTTTCTTCATTCTTAGTCACATTAAAGAATTCTTGATTTCTCTTTAATAACTTAAAAATATTGTTTTCTTGTTTCATTCATGGTTTTATGCATGCTAAGTATGATTTATGGTATGCCCTGATCACTCATGGCTAGCCATAGCTCCACCTATGAAACTCCTCTTTGATTGATTAGATTGTCATTTGTTGAACCAAGGAGGTCTTGTTCTGATCTTGCCCTTTGCCTAAAACTATGCAATCTTGTTTTCAAAGTGCCCAATAGCTTGAAGTACTGTGTTTAGGTGTTCTGACATAGTGATTTGAGTTTTTTGTCTGTCTTAAATGTGTTTCCCCAAAATCTGATAGCCATTTCCTAAAGTTAGAGAGTTATATATCTCTATGCATGGCTTGAATGTTTATTTCTCTGCATCGATTAGTTTACAGTTACATTTCTCATGATTAATGGTTTGCCCTACCATGTTTATGTCAGCTATTAAACTATTTGTGCTTGAAATCCTTTGTTATTCACAAACTTGATGTCCATCTCACTCCATTTTGCCCAAAGATCCATTTTACCTCGAAACAAATCGGCCCTTCAGCAACCTTGTATCACCATCTGAAAGCTTTCTCGGACCTTTTCGACCCCATAGCCCAATTGATCATAAATTTTTTTACCTATCTTAATCTTTGATCAGTTCATCCCTCACAACCTAAAAACCAAAGCCAAAAACCCACTTCATAACTAGCCTAAAATCAGAACAAAATAAGCAAACACACATATATCCCTTACACAAATAGAGAGAGCCCTCTCTGAGTCCAGGAAGGCTAGGTCCTCGGGCTCCAAAGATTGGTTTGATGTTACACTGTCATTTGGCTTGCCAATCAGCCAAATCATGGTACCCTAACAAAATCCAACTCTCATATGTTTTTTTAAGCTAATCCTTGTTCACATTGAGCTATTTAAATTGATGATTCCCTCCTCTTCATGCATGCTATTGACTTGGTCAAACTTGACTTTGTCCACATGAAAAAGTTCCTGTTCACACATGAGGGTGTGAAATCAAGATACTAGAATGATCCCCTTTCATCCCAAATGGTTTTATGCTGATATAAGTGAACTATGGGTATCCTCCCCCATTTATTCATCTACTAGGTGCAAAAGCCAAAAGTAAAAATTCCAATTAGTTGCATGCTAATTTAGGAATTTTATAGTCCTCCCCTCCCAAATGTTGCTTGTCCTCAAGCAACTATAAGTATAGAAATAAAGTGTTTCCTCCCCTCCTGTAGCATCCTCATATGATAATCTACCCCAAGGAATATGATGTTGTCTCAACAATGAATCTCCATGGTGCCTCTCCCAAGCATACAAGCTAGCATTTGGTGAACATCCCAAATGACCATCATCATGAAAAAGGAAAGTACTCAAGGAGGCAACTAGGTGTGGCCTAGAGGTCTTATCAAGGCATGGAATTTGAGATGCATTGGGAACTATCATTCCCATGTGAAACCTCCACCCCCAAGCTATCATCCATACAAAATGAGTCACCTCCCAACATGGCAACTTTGGAATATTCTCCTCCACCTTTGGCTCATGCAAAGTAGGTGGGCTGAAAATCTGATCATGGTAGAAAAAGTAGCCTACCCCACGTTGTCCTTCTCTCCACTCATGATAAGTGGAGATATTTTGATGAGCTTGGGCTGCAAATGAGTTTCACTCAAGTGGCAAGAAGAATATTAGATCTCCAAATATATCCTCTCCAACATTGTGAATCAAGCTGGTCCAAACCACATCATATATGATGAATATGAATTGGTCATGATATGGCATCTAATAAATCCTATGGACCACCTCATAAAGGAAAAAATGTTTCATTGTAGTGGCCATATCATCTCCCATGCTCCCATTAGAACATGCAATGAAAAAAGTGTGGGAATCCTCTTCCCAAAAGGACACATCCATACCCTTAGAAAAAGGACATGTCTTATGATCGCCAAACTCTCTCAAGAGTAGCCAACGCAGCTTTGCCTCTTGCTTCCCTTTGTCATAAATTTGCAAGTGGCTCACCAACCTATTGCTATCCACCCCCATCCACTCAACCACTTGTGTATGTCTCCTACCATTCGCCATCTTGTTACTCCTCCTATGAGGGCAACCATCCTCCCAAATCATTATTCTCTCCTTGCATTCCATGGGATGTTGAAATGCAACTCCTTGGAGACCTTCTAGAAAATATCTCTCCTCAATGATCATCTTAAATCCATAAAGATCCAAGAGTGATGAAGGAAAATTCCCCTCATACTGTTGAAAAACCTTGCACTCCATGACATGTTGAAGTGCACCTCCAATGGGATCTCTCCATGAGATGTTCTTCTCATCAATGGCTTTCCAAAACCAATAAGGTCTTGCATCTACTGCAAGTAGAAGTTTCTCTTTGAGCTATGAGATTCTCATTGAGAAAGTGTCATCTAGAAAGGAGAAAGTGTTTCTCACTTCAAGATGTCTACCATCTATCTCTTCTTCCTCCATTGCTTCATGAATGAAGCTGCCATTCGAATGCTCCCATAAGGAGTGGGTCCTCTTTTCTTCATCACTGCTCTTGTACAGTGCAGTGCAACTCTGTTGCTCTAAATCACCAATACACAATGATGTAGATCCCTCCATAATATTTGTTGAAATGACAAGAGATGGAAACTTAAGCATACCTTGGTGAAATTTGGAAGCTTCTCATAGGGCTGCAAGAGTTTCTTCCTCATATGTGTTGGCTTCCCAAAATTGTGAAGATGAAGGCTTCTCCTCCATGGTTGTAATAGCGTTGGTACATGCCTCTTCTACTGGTGGTGAGGGCTTCTCCTCCTCTGATTTCTCCTTGCCAAATTTCCTGATCAACTTTTGAGAAAACTTAGCAAGAGTAGACACTCTTGCATGGCTCAAATGGCTGAACCACCAAGCATTTTCTTCACCTTCAAGGTGCGGCACTGCAATTTCTATAGCCTCTCTCTCTACTATTGGATGTAGTAGGAAGAAAGCCTCTAGCTTCATCACCCAAGCCTTTGCTGCACATGTGAGTGATCCATCAAAATTGGACAATAGGAATCTATTGCCTCTCATCATCCCATAGCTCTAGGGCCTTCTTTCTTTCTCCCACTGAATGAACTGTGGTAAGGCTAGAGTCTTCTTGAAGGCTCTACGTTTATATTTGTATTCAACAAGGTATTCACTTACAATTTTAGATTCCAAGTGTTATTTATGCTTCAGGTCTTCTCCTCTTTGATAATAGGAAGTGCATGGTTCTTCCTCTTCTTGAAACTCTCTAGGAGTTTCTTTGCATTTCTTCTCCTTCATCTGCTTAACCTCCTTGGAGAAGTTCTTTTTGCATCTAAAAAGTGATGAGATCATGCTCAATATTTCCATAATTTTGATCTTCATCTTCTCTTTTTCTTCTTATAGCATGATGGCTGAAACACACAAGTTGAGCCAAGACTATGCTTTGATACCACTATAATATCCTAGAATGGGAATGCATCAATATATGAAAAAAAATCTAGAATATCAATGAGAAATAACTCATAAAATGTGTTTTGAACACATAGCCATCAATTACATGTACAACAGCAAGAAATGTGATCCATTATATCAACCAAAAGTGGGGAAAAGCAGTTATTTATGCCCTAAGAACATTATATTCATAAAATTGCATGATAATAGGGGAAAATAACACTAGTATCCCCAAATATGTAATTTTTGACTCACACCCAGAAAATATCCAAAAAAAAATCACTTTTTCTTATTTAAACAGAACTCCCAGTCCCGGTATGCCTTAAAAACACTGAAATCCCATCACTTGACTAAACATAATGTTTTTGAAGCATTCACATCATCTTTTAAAAATGGTTTCTGATAAAATATGATGCAAACATCAGATCTAGAGTTATATTACTCAAAACATGAAGGAAAATGAATATCTATCTCCTTTTACACATTATAAAGATTACCAGGCAAGGGTTTCATGAAAGGACATGTACAAGATGCATAGATCTGCAGATCTATTTTTGGAAAACGTAGTTATACTACAGCTCTAAATACATATAGCTTAAATTTACAAGAAATAGAAGGAGAGGCATTATACAAGTCTTCAGGGAGAAGGGTTGGCCCTTCCTCCAAGAGACAAGCTCACAAACAAGGTTCTGACCCTGTTGCTGCAACACTAAGAAAAATGACGCAGTTCCTTCAAAGGAATAAGATGTAGGAGATGGACAATAATTTTTCCAAGTGCCAAGATTTAAAGTATGTGCAAATATCTTCCTTACAGATCTTCCAAAGAAAGGGAAGCTTCTTCCTCTGAAAGATAAGCTCAGAAGGTGGTGTTGTGTTCCTTCCACTGCAACACCCTGAAACACAATGTTACACTGATACATAAATAAAAATATAGATGAAGGAGGATGCTTGGCCTCAAGCCTGAGAGTGAAAAACTGAAGTACAATGCTCCTCCAAGATATCACTCAAGGTAGGAGAAGGAATCCCAAAGTAGGAATGCCTTGTGCTAAATCGCACTACAACTCTACTAAATAGCAAGAGAATGCCAAACAGTCATGCAGAACAAAATCTATACTCATGAAGCTAACCTCAAATGGCTGCCATTGTCTTCCTTATAATCTTTGTGAGCCTCCTCACCTTGGGTCCCACCCATTAGGGTTTCCATATGCACATGATCAATCTCCGTCGAAAACTGCATTGTGTCTCCATTAAGGCCAGTCCTCCATTCTACGCTATTTGATTTGGTCAAGGTTGACCTCTTCAACCTGGTTCATCCCTTTTCACACTCAAGTGTCTTAAATCCAGCTCTCATATGTTTGTTTAAGTTGATCCTTATTCACATTGAGCTATTTACATTGATGATCCCCTCCTCTTCATGCATGTTGTTGACTTGGTCAAACTTAACTTTTTCGACATGCAAAAGTTCCTGTTCACACATGAGGGTGTGAAATCTAGCTACTAGAATGATCCCCTTTCATCCCAAGAGGGTTTTTATGTTGATCTAAGTTAAGTATGGGTCTCCTCTCCCATTTATTCATTCACTAGGTGCAAAATCCAGAACTCAATATTCCAATTAGCTGCATGCTAATTTAGGAATATTACAAGATTATTAATTTCCCTTTATCCTAATTTTCATTCTTACCCTTAATTTCCATCTCATTACCCCAAAAAATTTGAATATCCACTGGCCAAGTTAGATTTTTCCTATGATACTGCTCGATCCATTGATGAACTTATCATGACTTTCATTTGACTCCATTGCCCAATGACTTAGAAATTTCCTCATTCTACCTAAGCTCTTTGATCATCATGCCCAACCAAAAAAAACAACATAAACTCATACTTAATAACTAGCCTAAAATCAACCCTTAAAAGAAAACAAGTACATATCCTTTGCAAAAAAAATAGAGAGATCCCTCTCTGATTCTAGGAAGGCTAGGTCCTAGGACTCTAAAGATTGGTTCTAATGTTGCCTTGTCATTTGGTTTACCAATCTGCGAAACCATAGGATCACATAATAATGGCAATCATGGTGGGACCTTGAGTAAAAATTAAGCTAAAACATCCTCCATCTACTGATTTATAGCCACCTCAAAAATTACCAACACAATGGTGATCATGATGAGACCTTCTGGGTCAGTGACAATCTAAGAACACCTTAGGACTCCAAAAACCTCTATCAACTCAAAGAGGATTCAAGCTATCAGCCATAAAGTAAACTATGTTTGTTTCACCATCTTAGCTGAATGATGATTCAAGTATATGACACTCTTATAAACCTTATAACTACATAAAACTCAGAAAAACCCAAAAACATCCCGAGATTGGTTTTATTACTTATTCGTGGTGGAACATAACCTATTTTACCTTCAAAAAAGCTAAAAATTTCTACCTGGAAACTCCACTAGCCCCAGTAGTCCTATCACTCCACTAAGTACTCTCATATCTCCTTAGGATTGTATCAAATCAGTCCCAAGAAGTCTAGAAGCCTAGTCCCATATTTTAGAAGTATACTAAACACTAAGAGAGGTCAAAATTCTGAAAGCAGTCCTTAAAACTTTTAGCCTCTCTAAATTTTGAATTTGAAATCTAGCTTCACATAGGATCAATACCAAATCTCATTTGATGTTGAGTTTGACTTTTAAAAAGGTAACATAGTGATGGTTTTTGTTTAAGTAAAAAGGCCTTGTTCAGGAACTGCAAATAGCCTCTACTGCCTTTTCACTGTTCTTCATTAAAAAAAAGGAATCTCTGCCATGTTGACCTTTCTAATGACCTTTTTAAAGGAAAAATATGCTCAAAAAACATCCTAATGATTTGTGAAGCATCTTTTGTTATTCTTGCAAGGAGATAACTCATCTTTTTAAAACTTAATTTGACAGTTTCTGCTCCTGATGTTTTGAAGGTGATCATGCCCACTGTGAGGCTGATTGAACTGGCAGGTGCAGCTTTGAGCCTCTCTTTTGACTTAGATTGACAGAGTAATCCATTCTTCAACTTTATGTATATATAGCAGGGGATGGGAGCTGAGGTTGAAGATGTAAACTTGGAAAATTGTCCCTTTGTTCCTTTGTGAAGGAAGTCTGCAAGGATAATGAATTTCTCATTCATTTCACCATTTTGACAGCAGTCCCTTTGAAATGTAAGCCATACTGAAAATGAAACTCTTCATCTTTACATAATGGTGAGCCTTCTACTTGTAATGAAGGGGGCCTATTTTTGACAAATTCCTGGGTTATTTTCAGCTCCTGTTTTAACCAAGTGAAAAAGGTTTATGAATACACTATTAGTGGTTTTCTTTGTACTTGATGGCAGAAGTTATTTTGAGACCAACACTGTTTTACTTCTTTGGCCATTTGCTTAACAATATTTCTTCATTAATAATCACCCCAGTAGCTTCACATTGTATTTCAATAATAGTGAAACTTATGTAAACAAATTTTAAAACCACCACTGCTTTGCCTCTACTTTTAACACCATTTTCTATTCAGAAACCTTCAATTGTCTCCCACTGCTCTTAAAATTTTCCTTTCAATCAATGAAACCTTAAAATCAAACTCTATCCCTGGCCCTCTGCTTATAGATGAAGGAGGCCCTTATCACAGTGCCAAACCCTCTTCTTGTAAAATGAAGGAGGTTTTCTCAGTTTTTGAATCCTCTGCTCATGTATGGAGGAGGTTTTATTAGTTATGCCATTTCATTAGCTTTTAAAATAGTGATATCTTTCATTTCACTGCCTATTCATACTTGAGCAAATGAAGATGACAAACTGTCAATAATTCATGATGGGCATTTCTCTGGGACATGTAATTTTTCTTTCCAAATACCTTTGTGCCTCTTTAGACATCACAAGCAATTTGGCTAGTATCCACAAAGAATTTCTTGTCATTCAAAATTTACTAACCTTTGACTGTGATTGCAGGAGCTTAATGAAACAACTTTCTGCCCTGTAGCTGCATCCCAGGCTCAAAACCACATGAGAAGCAGCTGTCTTCTCATGTTTGAGTTAAATATTATCTTCTAGAATAATGGTACACTCCTGCTCTTGAAAGATCCATTGAAACATTGTAAAACTACCTAATATCAGTTTGACCTATGGCACATGCACTGTTGAGACTTCAAGGCTTGTTAGTGGCACGACTTAAGGGTGTAACCAAACTTTATTTGCAGAATAGGAAGGTCTGTTAGGACTGGCTGATAGTAGATAGAGGTTCTTTGGCTTTAGGATAGTTTTCCAAAGGAGAAATTCCTAAAGCGCCACTACCTAACTTAAGGGGAGACTTCCTGGACAGATTTGGATTGTTTTCTTTGGAGATGATGGACAAGCTAGTATGGCTGAGGCTAGATAGGGCTTGACAATGAGGTTTTATCTCGTCATGGGCTGATTGAAAAGGTAGGAGGGAAAAAAAAAATTATGGGTGTTTTCCAGCTGGAAAATTTGACAAATTTGAGATCGACTGCTAGAAAACTCAGCTAGGAATCTAGTCATCAAAAATAGGTGAAAAATACTAATGACTAATAGTGGCTCCATTTGGGGAGGGCAGCTCCTTTTCAGGAGGTGTCCAGAATTGCAGATCTTGGTTCTTTGAAGACCTGTGCCTTTATCCATTGGCGCAAATATCTTTCTTTCTTGATGCTATTTTTTAAAATTGACAACATGATTAGCATCAATGATATTTCTACCTACCCCACTATATTTCCTAACATTTTTTCTTCCTTTGGGTGCATTTGGAATAACAACCCTTTGAAAATATATTTTTGAAAAATGAACCTATCTAGTTCTACACTTATATCTGTCGGGAGTTCAAATTAAGCTAATGAACTCCTTTATTTCTCTACCTATGCTAGATAAACTACCAAGGTTAAGCTGTTTGATAGGATTTTATTCTCTAATCTAAAACATGAAATTGAAAAATGACCAAATCAGGATTAGATAGTCTGATTTGTCATGTACTTGTGGCATGAAAGACAAGCTGCACACAAACATTATTTTGCATAAAATGAAAACTAGGAAAAGCGGGGCTAGGATACACAATTTGTTTTTCATCCCCGCTTCCCTCTTTGGTTCTATTTTTAGCATGTGGACCCAGTATATTTTCCTAATCTACTCTCTTTCATAATTCAAGCTTACACAATTTTGACCATATTTTCCACTCACTAACTTATCATCAAATAAATTTAAAATATGTTCAGCTATGATTAGGCTAGATAACTGAACAAGACATTTGAGCACTAGTAGCAGCATTTAGACTTGTGCGCTTTCTGAATGACTATTTTTTGAACATGGGGCCTTCTTTCTATTTTTCAAACCGCCCTCTTTTTCTATTTTTCTATTGTTTTTGAATTTTCTATTTTTTATCTATTTTTCAAACAATGGTATATACAATGATTGAAAATGTTTTAACTCAGAAATCTTGGAAATGGAAAAACTTAAGCATATTATCCTCATAAGGATCTCCTACCACTCTTGGTCCACTCAGCTCTTGAAATGAAAAATTTGGAAAATTTTCTCTTTCAAGCATGACGAAAGGATTCATGCATGAATCTCTGAACAACCCCGTATCTTCCCACTGTACCTCTTTATACCTTTGATTTCCACTCCTTCCTTTGCTATACATATTTTTCAAATAATGCAGATATTCTGTCATTTTTGAAGTATATGATGACATCATCAAGGTACATCAAAGTGTAGAAATTCAGAACTGGAAACATGGCTGTTAGGAGCATATTTTTGATATCTGGTGATTTTGAAATTCTGGGTTTGAAACTGGAACTTCTTCTAGCATAGTGGAAAAACTCTTTGAGCTATCTACTTTGCAAAGGAATCATTTGGCTATAACCTGAAACATCATATTGCAAAGATATATGATTAAAAGCACTTATCATCGGTATATCATGGCCTTGGGTAGGAAGGATAAAATTTCTGTCACAAGGGTGTGTATTAGTTTTTCTAATATCAAAACAGATCCTATGATCAGCTATTTTATCTTTGATTATTACTGTTTGGTTCAGATTTTTGTATTTTCTTTTGTCAAAGTTGTTTCTTGGAGTGATCGCAGTGGCATAGTGTTTCTCACTGTTTTCTCAGTATGAAGTAGTATTTTGAATAAGATTGCAAATTCTTGCAGTTCTAAGTCTTTGGTGGAGTGACAGAATGTTAGCCAGTTCAAGTAACTCAGGTATATTTGGACTGCAGTCATCATATCTCGTCATAAGAAGTTTATCAAGAATTTTTTCTCGATTTTGATTTTTTATGGCTACAGTCAAGGTTTCATTTGCAATGGTAGAGTTATGTGATGGTAAATCCTTGAGGTATGGTAAAAACATTAAGCTTCCCTGCTCTTGAGTTCCAAAGAGGTTTGTGATATGTAAGTCTTCTAATTCCTCTGTTCTGAAAAAGTTTCCTGATGTTACTGCTGATGTTTGCATAAGGTTTGAGCAATTTTCTTGATAGTACATAATGGTTTGTGATTCTTTCTCTATCCTCGTTTCAAAAGGAACACACTCACTTTCCTCAAAACATAGCTGTTCATGATCATGATAGTTTTGAGTGTCCAGTTCATCATAGAGAACTTGGGGAAGTGGATGTGGTGGGTCTAAGTTTGTTTCAAATCCTTCTGACTATTCTTCAATGTCCTCATCAGTGTGTAAAATGAAATAGTTTAGATCAGAATGCAAGGAATACATTGGGATGTTATCTAGCCTATCTTGGCTGCTGGTCATGTATTTCATGTGTGATTCTCAATAGAGTATTCTAGTTTGGTTAAACACAAGAATAGTGGTGTAGGACATATCAAGTTGAATATTTCCTTGAAGCTTGGCTCCCCAAGACCTGGATAAAAACATTCCATACTTGGGAGGGATGTCTTCTACCACTATGTCCATGATCAGATGTTTTGTAGGTACTTGGGCCAAACTGAAACAAAGATATTTGATCAAGCCTAGACATTTGACTCTAGTTGAATCAAATGAATATAAGTATTTGTATGGTCTTGTGATTTCTAGGCCTAATATTTCCATTACAACCTTCGGCATGAGATTATGCGATGCTCCGGAGTTTAGAATGGCATTGTGCAGGATTTGGTCATGGATATTCAAACTGATGTAAAAGGGAAGAATGGTTCCTTCTTGGAATTCCCCTTCTATTTTTTGACCAAACAACATTTCAGGAGTGTCATCAGCTAGATTAAGGGTGTTCGCATCATTTCCTATATTCAGGACCTTTAACACTTGGGATTTATAAGAGCCTTGGGCAATAAGTTCAGTCAGAGGCATGGTAATATTTATCTTGGCGATTTCTCCCTCAAAACTGAAGGGTGCTTGCAGTTTAGACAGGTTTGCTTCAGCTTTCTTAGCCATGAATTTTTCTATGTTCTAAGTTTGTTGACTTCGTTTTGGGATTTTGTTTGACACAAACATCTTGGGAATCTTTGTGGAAGTACTAGGAGCATCTGAGTCAAGACTTGTTTGAATAGCTTTATCTTTGTTTTGGTCCATTTTCTTGACCATGATTTTATTGCTGTCCACTGGTTTTTTAAGGATGGTATCAGGGGTTCTAGCAGTGTCTGAGCTACCTTTCTTAGAGTTGTCTTGGTTTTTTCTGCTTCTAAGGTAATACTGTATGTGAGCTTCTACTATGGCATTCTGAAAATCTATGGCAGGATCCTTGGGATCTTCATAATTGGTTTCATCCTGATTCGGAGAGAAGAATGCTTGTTCTTCTTCTGTGAGGTAAACCTCACTCTCGTTGTCAGACCCTATGAGGTTCAAATGATTTTTATCAATGGGTTATGTATCCCTATCATATTCTTCCACATAATTTTCATTAAAGGGGGGCCTAATTTGTTGGTCATTTTTCCTTGGTTTGTTTTGAGGATGTTCCCTCCTAAAATTTTGGTTCTAGTTTTTGTTTGGAGGGTTTGGCTAGTTGTCCCTAAGAGGGGTCTTTTCACTTATCTTTTCCCACATTTTGGACATGGACCTAACCAAGTCATCTATTCTAGGATCTAAGAAAGGGGCTAAAGTGGAGACCTCATCTCGGTATGCGACTTTCCTTTCTGATCTAGTCCTAGCTCTTTTTTCTTCTCATCTGGCTTCTATACTTATGGCCACTTTTTGCATTTCCTCTAAGGTAGGGGGGTCCTTGTCTCTTAGCTGATAAGTCATGTCTGGGTCAAAGCCCTCAGGGAAATTTTCCAAGGCTGAGACAAGTGGAGGTTTTAAGTGAGGTGGAAGGGTGTTATACACACTGTTGAACCTAGTGCAGTATCCTTGGACACTTTCCCCATTTTCTCGTTTTAGATTTTTATACTCTGACAGGGTTTGAATGGGGTTCTTTTGGATTTCCCACTTGTTTATGAAGGTTTGGTAGAGTTCTGGGAGATTGTGAATGCTGTTTGGAGTTAAGCTCTTAAACCATTTTTTTTGTTCTCCGCCCAAGCTTTGGGCGAAACATCCTCATTCTGATGGTCTCATCTTCTATTTCCATGTATTCAAAGGCATCGCTAATCCTATCTACATGTTTTTGAGTTGTGGTAGTCTCAACTCTGGTAAAGTGCGGGATTTTGGATTGATAGTCATTTTGTAAGGGAGCCAAAGGTTGTGGCAACACCAAGGGTGCATACCAGGCTGCCATGATAGGAGCTAATGGATGATGTACAAAATGAGGACTTGTGGGATGAGCTGAGGTGGTTTGAACAGTAGTGGTTTGGATGGGTGTGGCAGATGTACTTGGACTAGTGATCTGATTTTGAGCAGATCTGGGATGGTAGGAGCCAAAGTGATGGAGAAGCTAAAATTCAGGAGGTGTAGTAGTCGAGGCTTCTCTACTAGGACTCTATGGCAGATCTAGGGGCTCAAGATCGTCAAATTCTATCTTACTTTGTGACTTGCTTCTAAAAAGGGTTTTTGCTGATTTTAAGTCAAAGGGGGAATCCTACAAGGCTGTGAGATGTTTAGGTACTGATCTTGCTTTACGGATGGACCTATCGGTAGCTAAATTTCCAGTTTCGGAAGCTTGCCACAAAATGTTCTCTGGGTCATCTACTATGATAGGGGGATTTGGGTCTGGATGAGATCTAGTGTTGATTGTTCGTGAAGCCAGATTTCGAGTCTAGAGTTTAGAGAGGATGGTATTTGTGATTGTTTCAGATGGATGGCCTCTCTATGGTTTTACTAATGTGAAGGATGGTCGAAACAAAAATATGGACTAGTGGAGTCGCCAGGTGGATTTCTAGGAGAACTATGGTCCACCACCAACACTATCAAAGATGCTTTCGGGAAAACGTTTTATAATAAAATTTGAGATGAAAACTTGCGAAGAAGAGTGATTCACTTGGTTTCAACAGTTTGCTAGGTTGTATGGACAATCTAATGGTTATTTTTGCAAGGTTACTTCTGTTTATCTCCTATGTTTAGGTGAAGTCTTCTGAATCGCTAAGTTATACTTAGTTTGTCACTGATTACAGAGTTTCCACCCTAATTTTTAAGCTTTTGGAAGGATGAGTTAATAGAAAAGGTATGGTCTATGAATTTTTGGTTTTTTATGGAGTTTTAGGCCTACTGGAGGCTAGTGGAGTCGTCTGGTGGAACTTGCTTGTTTTGAGAGATATGTGTATGGTCCACCACCAATACTGAAAAAAACCAATCTAAGGGATTTTTTGGGGTTTTTCTGAGTTTTTTATGCAGTCCTAAGGTTTGTAAGTGTCCTACAGCTGAGTCATCATTTTTCTAGGATGGTGAGACAACCAGATTCTACTCTTCTAAGTTTTACTGAGATTTTGAGAATTCCTAAGGGATACCTAGGATGTTTTGACTCAAGGTCCCACCGTGATTGCCATTATGTTAGGGTCCCATGATTTTGCTAATTGGAAAGCCAAATGACAGTCTAACATCAAACCAATCTTTGGAGCCCGAGGACCTAGCCTTCTTGGACTCAGAGAGGGCTCTCTCTATTTGTGTAAGGGATATCTGTGTGTTTTCTTATTGTGTTCTAATTTTAGCCTAGTTATGAAGTGGGTTTTTGGTTTTGGTTTTTAGGTTGTGTGGGATGAATTGATCAAATATTAAGATAGGTAAAAATATGTCTGATCAATTGGGCTATGGGGTTGAAAAGGTCCGAGAAAGCTTTCAGATGGTGATACAAGGTTGCTGAAGGGCCGATTTGTTTCGAGGTAAAATGGATCTTTGGGAAAAATGGAGTGAAATGGACATCAAGTTTGTGAATAACAAAGGATTTCAGGCACAAATAGTTTAATAGATGACATAAACATGGTAGGGAAAACCATTAATCATGATAAATGTAACTGTAAACTAATCGATGCAGAGAAATAAAAATTAAAGCCATGCATAGAGATATATAACTCTCTAACTTTAGGAAATGGCTATCAGATTTCGGGGAAACACATTTAATAGAGACAAACAACTCAAATCACTATTTCGGAATGCCTAAACACAGTACTTCAAGCTATTGGGCACTTTGAAAACAAGATTTCATAGTTTTAGGCAAAGGGCAAGATCAGAACAAGACCTCCTTGGTTGAACAAATGACAATCTAATCAATCAAAGAGAAGTTTCATAGGTGGAGCTATGGCTAGCGATGAGTAAGCAGGGCATACTTTAAATCATAATTAGCATGCATAAAACCATGAATGAAACAAGCAAACAATATTCTTAAGTTATTAAAGAGCAATCAAGAATTCTTTAATGTGACTAAGAATGAAGAAAACATGGAAGCTATGAAGAAATAGGAAATTTGAGGTGTCTCCAAGGGCATGTCTCAAATTTGTTCTCTAATGTCCTATAGCAAGCAAGAACATGGATTTATGAATGAAAACTAAGAAACAAAATAGAGAGAGAGACACTATACCATTCTACCAAGTCATGGAATCCAACAACAATCCTCTTTAATCATCCAAGAAACTATCCAAAAGCATGAGACATGTGTTTCTTCCAAAGCTTATATGACCATATATTGCTTCTATTCATCAAGTTCAGCCTTGTTTACAATGAAAGCCTTTGGAATATATAGGCCAAAGTGAGGAAAACCTCTTAGTTCAACTTGCAATCTCATTGGCCTATCCAAAATATCTGATTTTGTCCTTGAGGCTTTACAAAGCTCAAGGCACAAAATATCTAATAAAATATCTAAAAAATGCAAAAAAAGGGAAATATATTGACTTTTTATAACTTATCATGTACAAAAATAGCTAAACGCACATGAAGAAAAGTCACTTTTGAAAGGTTCAATTTTTACAAAAATACTCCAAAAATACATCAGCAAAAGGTCCCCTGACTTTCCGACAACTTTTGGAGGCCTTCCCGATGTCGAAACGAGGCTCATGATGGCTCGTTGGAAATCTATGAGTGTCTACTTTCTGAAAAAGTTTAGCTTTATCCCAAATTACCAATATAAATGCTCCAAAAATAGACCTTTGTGTAAAAAACCAGAAAATAGGCCTTGCTGATAAATGGGGCAGAGTGTAGAAAAATCGAGTGTTTTTCGCCATTTTGGGGGAGAAAATGATCTTCAATTGTTCTAAAAATCACTGAGTATATTTCCTTGAAAATATGGCATCTAATGATACCATTTTCATCCTTTGATGATGCCCCAAACTGAAATGGCGATGCCCATGAGTTTTGGCCAAAAACCCAAAAAATGACAAAAAACCAAAACATGTCGAATTTCACCCAAACTTGGCGAGCATGACCCTCAAGGGTTTTGAGAAACATGTTGTGAAGCAGAGGCCAAAATTTGGAGCCTTGAAGTGTCTTTCCTCAATTTTGGTGTCAGGCGCTTCCCTTTAGCCTCCTTGAGTTTTTCTTGAGCAGCCTTCAATTTCCGCGGGGAAAACTGATTGATATTTTTATAATGCTCGGTCATCCTTCGTTGAAGGTCCAAGTCCCTATTTGCCTTCTCCAATTTCTTCTCCAAGTGATCATTAACTATCTCAAGCCATGATTCCCGATTTTTCTCTATCTCTTGTTCGAACAATGCAGTGAGAGGGGTAGATTGGAGAAGGGCATCTTCTTCTTCCTTTTGTTTCTCAAGGGCCTTTTTGAGCCCTATGATTCTTGGCCTCTTTCGCTTGGGCTGATCTTCACCTTCGCTTTCATCGAACTCACCCATGAGTTCTTCCAATCTCACTTGTGCTTTGGAGGCCTCCTTTTTGTATTTTATGGCCCATGTCTCATATACAGCCATATGGACACGCATCTACTTGTTTTGAACTTGCAAAAAGTGATTGAAGCTCCTAGCCCTATCAAGATCAGTCCTCAAAGCATCAATTTGGCTTTCTCTATGGATTAAGAGATTTTCTAGGATCTGGGCTTCATTATCACTATCGTCACTTTGGATTTGGATGATGTCGAATTCCCTTTCCTATTCATGATTTCTTTCCTTGTCCTTCCCTTTGCTTTGGGTGGCTCTTTTAGTCTTCTTCCTCTTGGGAAATTCGATCATGGGCTTCTTGGGAAATTTTCCCTTGCTTCGGAGGGCCCTAGTCACATTTGGAGTTACAACTCTAGGCACCCTTTTCCTTGATGTCTGGGGCTTGGCCACTTTCAGAGAAGAGAGCATGGCCCCTTTCCTGGAAGAGGCAGCTAGCACATGCTCCATGGGCTCTTTACCCTTGTCACTTTGCTCCTCATTTTTGCCACTGTCTTAGATTTCTTCATGGATACCTTGGTTTTCCTTTTGCATTTCCTTTTGAGGGCTATCCTCCTCACTGTGTTGCACCTATTTATCCTGCTGCCTCTCTTCTTCATGAGGTTGCTTTTCCTTTTTAGGAGGCTGCTGTTCATCATCCTGTAGCTGCCTCTGTTCATCATCTTCATGGGACTGCTCACCTTTTTCATGAGGCTGTCTCTATTCATCATGTTGTAGCTGTTGTGTATCATGCTGTGGCTGCCCATGTTCAGCATCTTCATGAGTCTTCTCACCTTCACTATTTTCCTTTTCATCATGCCCAGGAGTCTATAATTCTGCCTCACTATGATGTTGCACATCATCATGTTGCTCATCATCATGCCCTTCTTTCCCTTGTTGTTCTGCCTCACTGTGATGCTGCTCATCTTCACTTTCCTCTTCTTTCTCATGCTCTTCTTCCTCATCATGATCATGCTCTTCTCCCTCTTCATGCTCTTGTTGGTAAACTTGAGCTCCTTGGGAATAGGTTTGCTAGAAGAAGGCAAAGGATGGTGAGTAGGAGCTGTAGGAGATGTATGAACTGGAGGGACAGTGGATAAATCTGGATGGGTGATGAAAGTATTCCAAGAGACCTCCCTCTTCTCAAGCTGATGAAGAATGATGACTTTGATGAGGGAGTGATGGAAGAGGCCGATTGTTTGTTGTGAAGGAGGGTTTTTCTGAACAGTGGAGGCCATTTTCTCAATGCTTATATGTAGGAAGAAAGGAAGATTTAGCAATTTGGCCCTCATGAAATGCATGATCAATCGAATGTGATAGGCATATACTCGAGAGAATATTCCCTCACAAGTGAAGTATTTCATGATGATCTTCATGAGGGGTGTGTAGCTAGTCAAAATATATGAGAAGGGGAAGATGGATGGACATCAATCTCTGTGCTTAGGCTTTAGAAAGGGCTTGTATTCTTCTGAGTCCAGGTGGCTTTGTTTAAACCACTTCTCCCCGACATAAAGGATTTTAATGGCCTTGGAGATGGACCTTGGAAAGAATTTTAAATCTAGGCTTGCCAGCTAAAAATGCTTCTCTTGAAACCTCAAAGCACAAAGGTGTGTTAAAGGGGAAAATCTCTTCACCTCTTGCACTCTTTAGCAAAAATCTAGACACCCAACCTCATGGAAATTGAACAAAACTGATGGGTGTGCATTCACTTCTTTAGTGGAAATAGGCTCAAATCTCTTGTGTAGGTTACTCCTACTGTACTGCCTGGGAGGCATCTTGTTTTGAATGCTCTCTGCAACACCAAGCTGTCTCAGATGGCCTTTGGGAAGTTTTTCTCAAGCACACACCTCTGTCCTGCCTACCAGTCACTATTTGACCAAGAAAACTGCTTGAAATGATTTGTTAAATATCCTCCCAACACCAACCTTCTACTCCTTACAAATTACTGTTTTGTCTCTTTTGTGCCAAACAAAAAATAGTTATCAAAATAACAAGCACTCAGTCAAATTGTTACTGTGTTTGGGTAAGGTTACAAGGATCCTTTGTGTTTTGGTATAAGCAAGACAACCTTGTAAAAAAAAAAACCCCTCCCAATAAAAACACTCCTCTTGTATTTCACTGTTTCACATGCACAGGTAGACAATAACCCTTTCAAATTGATTTAAAAGCTTTTCATAACACACTCTATTTCATGGAACAAAGGAGGCAGTACTAGTTTTTCTTTTTTACCCTACAGAGAGGTCACTTTTGGAAGTGACAAAGCATTCATATATTATCATTGTTGTTAAATTAGGCTCACTGACTCACCTTAGGATCACTTGTTTCTTATGCCCAGGTAGACAAAAAAAAAACCCTCAATTTGATTTAACAGCTTCACTCACCACACTTTGTTTTATGGGACAAAGGAGGCAGCACTAGTTTCACTGTTTCACTTATTCAAAGGAGATATTTTTTTTGAAGTGACAAGGCATTCAGACTAAGACTATTGTTTTTAGAATATGCTCACTGATGTCACCTTTAAAACACTTTGTTTTCCTTTCAAACACTTCCTCCACCTTATAACACTGTTTTCACCTTATACTTGGCTGACAGAGGTTATTTTTGTCCTATCATAGCTAGGACACCTTCACCAATTTTTAAAAAACCTCTAACACTGTGCTTTCTTTGACTTGCAAGTAGTGTTATGGTTTATCATTGTTTTGAGGGTAGATTTAGGCCCTTTGAAACTAAAATGAACACTCCACTAGCCCCCCACTATAACAATCTTCATCAATATATTTAACAAACATCTTGCTTTATACTAAGACCTTCTCTATTCAATCACTGTTTAGTCTTGCAAAACATGGCATCAATCACCCATCTAGACAAACGAATATACCAAGGAGGCAAATAAAAATACCTCGAAGATGGTTTTTGGCCTTTGCTTGAAGATTTGAGCAGCTTCAAGACCCTTTTGGAGGAGTTTTGACTATTTAAACATGCGTGGCACGTTGAAATGAAAGAGCGCTTCGTAATAGACAGGGTGTCGGGTCGACCTTTGGGCAGTTGTGACTGCACCTACAAGCACTACAGGTGCGCGACGCAATAATGTAACCCCTTTGTAAATTTGCTCCTAAACGCGCCATGCGCTTTTCCAGGCGTGCCGCGCAGTCTTAAAACCTCAAACTCTGCAATTTTTCTCTTTAATTTCTCGTTTTGGTCAAAGAGTAGCCAGGGGGATGCGTTGCTCGCGTTCTTGAATTGCTAATTGGCCCTGCAACGGTCTCTAACTCCCTTTTTAAGGTAAAAAAGTCAATGTATTTGTGATATTTGCTTGGTGAGGGTTTTGAAAACCCTTGAAAAGGCTTTTGGATTTAAACAAAAGATGAAGCACTTGCCTTGTGATTTCATCGCTTAAAACCTATAAAGACTCTTTTTTCACTAATCCTTTGACAAGATGCTGAGTTTGACTTTTAAAAAGGTAACATAGTGATGGTTTTTGTGTAAGTAAAAAGGCCTTGTTCAGGAACTGCAAATCTCCTCTACTGCCTTTTCACTGTTCTTCATTAAAAAAAAGGAATCTCTGCCATGCTAACCTTTCTAATGACCTTTTTAAAGGAAAACTCTGCTCAATAAACATCCCAATGATTTGTGAAGTATCTTTTTCCATTCTTGCAAGGAGATAACTCATCTTTTTAAAACTTAATTTGACAGTTTCTGCTCCTGATGTTTGGAAGGTGATCATGCCCACTGTGAAGCTGATTGAACTAGCAGCTGTAGCTTTGAGCCTCTCTTTTGACTTAGATTGACAGAGTAATCTAGTCTTCAACTTTATGGAGATATAGCAGGGGATGGGAGCTAAAGTTTAAGATGTAAACTTGGAAAATTGTCCCTTTGTTTCTTTGTGAAGGAATTATGCAAGGATAATGAATTTCTAATTCATGTCACCATTTTGATAGCAGTCCCTTTGAAATCTAAGCCATACTGAAAATGAATGCTCTTCATATTTACATAATGGTGAGCCTTCTACTTGCAATGAAGGGGGCCTATTTTTGACAAATGCCTGGGTCATTTTCAACTCCTGTTTTAACCAAGTGAAAAAGGTTTATGAATACACTGTTAGTGGTTTTATTTGTACTTGATGGCAGAAGTTATTTTGAGACCAAGACTGTTTTACTTCTTTGGCCATTTGCTTAACAATATTTATTCATTGATAATCACCCCAGTAGCTTCACATTGTATTTCAATAACAGTGAAACTTATGTAAACAAATTTTAAAAGCATCACTGCTTTGCCTTTGCTTTTAACACCATTTTCTTTTCGGAAACCTTCAATTGTCTCCCACTGCTCTTAAAATTTTCCTTTCAATCAGTGAAAACCTTAAAATCAAACTCTATCCCTGGCCCTCCTCTTATAGAGGAAGGAGGCCCTTATCATAGTGCCAAACCCTCTTCTTGTAAAATGAAGGAGGTTTTCTCAGTTTTTGAACCCTTTGCTCATGTATGGAGGAGGTTTTCTCAGTTATTCCATATCATCAGCTTTTAAAATAGTGGTATCTTTCCTTTCACTGCCTATTCATACTTGATCAAATGAAGATGACAAACTATCAATAATTCATGATGGGCATTTCTCTGGGACATGTAATTCTGCTTTCCAAATACCTTTGCGCCTCTTTATACATCACAAGAAATTTGGCTAGTATCTAAAAAGCATTTCTTGTCATTTATAATACTAACCTTTGACTATGATTGCAGGAGCTTAATGAAACAATTTTCTGCCCCGTAACTGCATCCCAAGCTCAAAACCATATGAGAAGCAGTTGTCTTCTCATGTTTGAGTTAAATACTATCTTCTGGAATACTGGTACACTCCTTCTCTTGAAAGATCCATTGAAACACTGTAAAACTACCTAATATCAGTTTGACCTATGGCACATGCATCGCTGAGACTTCAAGGCTTGTTAGTGGCGCGACTTAAGGGTGTAACAAAAATTTATTTGCAGAATAGGAAGTTCTGTTAGGACTGGCTAATAGTAGATAGAGGTTCTTTGGCTTTAGGATAGTTTTCCAAGGGAGAAATGCCTAAAGCGCCACTACCTAACTTAAGGGGACACTTCTTGGACAGATTTGGATTGTTTTCTTTGGAGCTGATGGACAAGCTAGTATGGATGAGACTAGATAGGGCTTGACAATGAGGTTTTATCTTGTCATGTTCTGATTGAAAAGGTAGGAGGGAAAAAATGTTTTATGGGTGTTTTCCATCTGGAAAATTTGACAAATTTGAGATCGAGTGCTAGAAAACTTAGCTAGGAATCTAGTCATCAAAAATAGGTGAAAAATACTGATGACTAACAGATTGAAGACACTTGAGTGTGAAAAGGGATGAAGCAGGTTGAAGAGGTCAACCTTGACCAAATCAAACAACACAGTATGGTGGAGTGGCCTTAATGGAGACACAATGCAGTTTTGGAGGGAGATTGATCATGTGCATGTGGAAACCCTAATGGGTGGGACCCAAGGTGAGGAGGCTCACAAAGCTTATAAGGAAGAGAATGGCAACCATTTGAGGTTAGCTTGATGAGTATGTATTCTGGTCTGCATGACTATTTTGCATTCTCTTGATGTTTAGTAGAGTTGCAGTGTTGTTTAGCACAAGGCATTCCTTCTTAGGGATTCCTTTTCTTACCTTGAGTGATCTCTTGGAGGAGCATTGTACTTCAATTTTACACACTCAGGCTTGAGGCCAAGCATCCTCCTTCATCTACAGAATTATTTTTGTAGCAGTGTAACATTGTTTTGCAGGGTGTTGCAGTGGAAGGAACACAACACCACCTTCTGAGCTTATCTTTCAGAGGAGGGAGCTTCCCTTTCTTTGCAAGATCTGTAAGGAAGATCTCTGGGCATATTTTACATCTTCTCACTTGGCCAAAGTAGTATTTATCTCCTATAGTGGAGTCCTTTGAAGGAACTGCGTCATTTTTCTTAGTGTTGCAGCAGCAGGGTCAAGACCCTTGTTTGTGAGCTTGTCTCTTGGAGGAAGGGCCAACCCTTCTCCCTGAAGACTTGTATAAAGCCTCTCCTTCTATTTATTGTAAATTTCAGCTATATGTATTCATATTTTTAGTATAACTACATTTTTCAGATCTATATCTGTAGATATATGCATCTTGTACATGTGCTTTCATGAAGCCCTTCCCAGGTCATCTTTCTGATGTGTAAAAGGAACTAGATCTCCATTTTTATTCATTTTATGAGTAAAAAAATTGCAGATATGATTTTTTCATCATATTCTATTAGAAACCCTCTTTAAAATACACTTTGGATGCTTCAGAAACTTTTTTTTTAGTCAAGTCATGGGATTTCAGTGTTTTAATCCATACCGGGACCGGGAGATCTGTTTAAATAAGAAAAAGTGATTTTTTTGGATATTTTCTCGTTTTCAGTCCCAAATTACATATTATAAGGGATAACAGTGTTATTTTCCCATATTATCACACATTGTTCTGAATATAATGTTTTTATGGCATAAATAGTTGCTTTTCCCCACTTTTGGCTAATATAATGCATCAAATTTCTTGTTGTTGTACATGTAATTGATGGCTATGTGTTTCAAAAATATTTTATGAGTTATTTCTCATTGCTATTCCATATTTTTATTCATGCATTGTTGCATTCCCATTCTGGGATATTACAAATCCTTTATCATATGTACTTCTCAACAAAGGGACTTAAACAAGTCTCAAAGCATGTAGGGGAAATCAATAGATAGGGAAAACCATAAATTCTATGATCCAACTATAGTTGATAATTATCCAAGACAAACTTTTCCAATGATATATAGAAGGTGAGAACCTCATTTAACTTCCAGTAATTTCACCTTCAAGGATAGAAAAAACTTAAGACACAGATTACTATAATCAGGGAAGAGGGAACTCCTAAACATCCTTGATCATAGCTATAAAATATCTCTAAAAAAATATTTTAAACAAGTACAAAGGTTATGCTCGAAACAAAACCTCTTTACCAGACTTTAAAGAATGATACTTTAGAGAGAGGCTTCAAAAACAGTATTCAAGTGGCAGCAAGTAAGTAGGGAAAACCATAAATCATGCTTGATACCAACTGTATTCAACTATTTATGAAATAAACAAGCTTAGGGGGTCTATAGAGAAACTAAGAATTCTCTAAAATGTCCTAGCAAAAGAAAACATTAAGGTAGTGAAGCACAAACATAACTAACGTGCTTTCAAAAGACATTTCTTAGTCTAAATTTTTTTTTCTACTGCATACAGAAAAGATGGAACATAATGAAACAGGAAATAACAATAACAGATTAGAAACACTTCACCAACAACCACACTCAGGGATATAGTGATGTAGCATCCTCCAACAAACAAATCAGGGCATCACAAGTTCCAAGACATCAATTTCCTTTCAACTTCCAAAAGACTATGTATTACTTCAAAGAGTCATCAAATGGCAACAAGATAATGATTTAAGATGCAGTATTTATGCTACAAATGAGGAGGTGAAGTTAAGATAGGGTTTGAGTGTCATTTTTTTTACAGAGTTAGTGAATTCCTAACCTTGAAGACCATGCAAGGCTCAAGGTAGGAATATCTACAACTACTTCTCTATTTTAATAACTTCTATCTTAACTTCTAAGGAAAAATATGTGAAAGGTTTGAATTTAAGGCCTATTCATAAATTTTACAATAACTATTTAACAGATAAAAAATATCTCTAACTCAGCTCAATAACTGCCTAATGCTTTATGGAAGGAAGAAAAGCACCTAGCCAGCAAAAAATATCTTCGAGAGGAATAACCAATATAAGCTGAGTCATTGAAATTTGTTTAGGTTAATCTGTCCTTTGTTTTATCTTTAATCTCTATATTTAATCCTTAAACTCTATTTTTATGCTTTACTATCTGCTCTTTATCATATTTTCTTCAATTCTACTTAATCTTTCTGGTCTGTTCCTTTGATTTTTTGATTTACTTTATTTCTTTTGATCTTTTGCCTTTATTTATTTTAATCATTGTCTACCTTAACGTTCTGCTCTAAACTCTATTTTATGAATTAACCTCCTTGATTTTCCTTTTGATATGAGATTAATCCTTTAATATTTCTTTCCTTCCCTTCGTTGTTTCTTGACTGTGCTTGTGTTTTCCATCTGCGGGGATGTGTTTCTTATGTGCTGGAGGGTTTATGATCCATCGATGAGCATGTTTCATCATCGATCAAATCCTGATAAGGCCTCTGATCTCCCTAACTTTGGATTTAAGACCTTTGGATCATCACCCAGGGTTTCATCCATCACTCATGGACTGTAGGAGGGCATATTAGACCCTTTCGCCATTAAAAACCTACACAAAACACAACATTTTAGTTTAAAACCATTCGGGGTGGGCTCGACTGCATTTTCATGGGTTTCGGGTGGTCAGAATGTGCTTTCAGAGGGAGAAATGGAACAGGAGGCAAGGTTCTGTATGTAGAACCACGCGGATTTTTGAAATTTGGCGTGGAGGGGAAAAAGTGGCTTTGAGAAACCAAAATTGGTTTATCGCATAGGGAATGAGCGATTTGTGTTTTTGGGAGAAATTGATGTGACCATAAAGCGATTACCGTGTGGCAGGGTGAAAACCACCCATTTCGCATGGGTTGTGAAACTTTAAGCCCATCGCTATTTCCTATGCGATATGGACCCGAGGCCGTCAGACCTTGGGGAATGAGATCAACGGTGTGGAATGATCTGGGGGAATAGCGAGTAGGTTTGGATGGTGGAGCCCAGAGACAGGTGGCGAAATACGAGTGGATGCGGGGTATAGTGGAAGGCGGGGCCTGGGCGCGAGGTGACATGGAGAGCTTTTTCGGGTAGCGCGAGGTTGTAGCATATGCGGGGCAAGGTTGGGGATGTGACAGTCATTGGATCAGGTAAATAGATCCTGATCAATGGTGGATATGGCTCGATGAAATTTGTGGGTGAAATGGAAAGGAGGGGGCTTGCATTTTAATTTTTCCAGAGGTTTGGGGCCTTTATAATAAGATTTGAGGGGTTAAAAAAGAAAAGGGGTAGAGGTATGATTTATATGGGGAGGGGCTACGAATAAGCGGAGGGCGAGGTCTTATGTGAGCGAAAGGCGTTAGAGATTAAGAGAAGAAGGGCTTAAGGCTTATTACATAAAAAGGTTGTTTTTACACAAAAAGACAGGGTTTAATGTGAAATTTCAAAAGGCCCGATAGTCTAAAATTTAACCTCAAACAATGTAAAAAAAGGGATTTTTACATTGTTTAATATGTTTTGACAAAAATGATGAATGCAAGGGGTTTTAAGAGGGTTTTGAAGAAGGGAATAAATGGGTTTTGTAGAGGGAAAAAATGGAGTAAATGAGAGTGGGATGTGGGGAATAAAATGAAATCAGCATGCCCAGAAAATGGAGTTTCCTTGGAGCAGTGGGGTAAACTTGAGAAGGAAAATATAGAGAAATTTAGTGAAACAGTTAGGCTTAGGATAATGAAGGCAATGAGGTTTCTAGAACTCACAATATTTCTCAACTTTTGTTTCTAGAAATCTAAGATCATAATTTAGTCATCTTTTGATATTAGCAAAAATTACTGATGACTAACAAAATCTATGGAGATTTGGAGCTCTAATGATGCCAATATTCTAGAGCTAGGCACTATGATGGAAACCCAAGATAACCTCGAAAGGAAATTCCAGATCTATAATTTTGAAAACTTACTCTCTTGGGGTTTGAACCCTTGACTACTGGATTATGAAAATATGAAGCTAGATATGATCATATGATGGCTGCAACATGATGTAAAACCATATCTAAGTTTTTGGGTTGATCCCTCCTTGAGATCTCCAAGCTAGAAGCTTGAGATCTTGTCTCTTCTTCCTCCTCCTAGAAATGCAGCTACTGGAAAAGCTACATTGTACAAGAGGGAGAGACTCAAGCCTGCTAAAAAATGTTGAAAATAAGCTCAAGGCTGATCCAAACAGTGATACAAAAGTGAAGAGATGATCCCTCACAGTATTTCTAGCTGAAATGCTAAAAATTTCCCTTCTCCCTTGGATCTGCAAACCTAGACTGTGTAATTCTTGATGGAACTATTGTTGTTGGGAGATCTGTGATGGATGGCCTAATGCTTGATATAGATCTGAAGTGTTGGAAGGTTGATCTTGAAGCAGAAAGTGAAAGGATGAACCCTTCACTAGTTTCACAGCTAAAATACTAAAGGACAACCTCCTCCTCTCAAACCCTGATGCAGAAATGCATTAATTCTTAAGATGAGTGGGCTACAAAAAGTATGAACAATGTGGCACCAATGTTTGATGATGAATAAAAGCTTAGAATAACCTTCCCAGAGTAGGAACTGGAAGGCCCCCATGCGTAAGGGTGGGATTCCTGCTCTGAAACACCTTGTGCTAAACAACATTGCAGACTTAGCTAAACAAAATAAGTGTACATAGAAATGTCAAATGAAAAATCTAGATCTAAAGAGATCATAACTAATAATCTAAATCATGCCTTCTATTTTTCCTTCATCTTCTTTATATATATTATGAGCCTTCCCATGCCTTGGCCCACCTCATAACTGCGTTGTACATGTCGACATAGGTCTCCATGGACTACGTTGTCTCTCCATGATGTCCATCATGTGTGCATGTAATGATCACCCTCTCCATCATGTGTGCATTAATGCAATAGTTCCTCCATCATCTCGTGATGAATGCGCTATGATATTATATTTGATGCCCTCCATGATCTTAGTTGACTGCTTCATCCTCCATGTTCTTTCTCATTAATGAGACATGATCTCCACTCCTTTCACATTAAGTAGTTGCTACACTACTCCATTATGTAGATCTAGATATAAAATATCCACATTCACACATCAAAAGTAGATTTTATTCATCTTTGAAGATTATGGGTCCCTCCACCCTTTTATTTACTTAATTAATTAAGTTTGTTAAGAACTTTAATATTCCAATAAACATGTGAAAATTTGGAATATTACAGTCCTCCCTGGAAAAATGTTTCTTATCCTCAAGCAACTGCAAAAGTAGATGCTAGAGCACTCTGACCCCCTCCAAAAGGAATCCACACAAGGAAGGTCTCCCCATTTTCTGCAATGAGTCATGCATGCCCAACACCAAATTTTCCTCTCTAGAATTTCTACAGTGACCTCTAACTGTGTAGCTACATGTCCCTCTTCAATCATGAAGCTCCAAGTGACAACCATAAGCTGTCCAACATCCTCGACAATACATGAGATACATAAAGATATGTGGTTCCTTCCATAGAAGGAAAGCTCCAACTCACAAAGTATACCTCCATCCCATGCTACATAAAGTAAAAAGAGGCTCTTCATGCCTTCATTCTTATCCCTGTTGGCCTTGTTGGATCTAAGCATAATCCCAACATTGTAAAAAAAAAAAAGTAGAGACATATGGGTAGACAAATATGTCAAACCATATTTTCCCAATAGTAACCATCGCAACAATGCTCCCTCCTGCCACACCACACCATCAAAATACCAATTGGGTTGGCCATATTCTCTCAAGAGAAGCTACAATAACAATGCATCTTTTTGCCCCACCACATCATCATCAAACCAAGTATGGTGTCCATACTATGCAAGTAAGATCCATTGGAGGAATGCCTCTTGCTGCCATCCTCCTTCATTATTATGCAAAGTAGGGGAGTATGTAGGACCAAAGTCCCCCAAAAGAAGCCAAAGCAACAAGATTTCTTGCTGCCTTTTTACATTATCATGTAAATAATGGAGTAATAAAATAATTATTGACATGTTAAATGTCATATTATCCCAATAAAAACCAACTCCATCATTACACTTCATGAGAGTACTATTCCATATTACAAAGAATACAAAACACATAAACATGGGAGATGTCATGTGATGGCCAAACTCTCTTAAGTAAAACCAAGGTGAACGTGCCTTCTTTTGATTCATTCTATCATTGATACATAAGGCATGAGTCAAAGTAATATGATCTATTAGGTGGTAACCATACTCACCCAAGAGTAGCCAATGTAGCCATGCCTCCTTCTTCATTATATGAGTGTTATTCAAGGCATGGGTTAAGAAAATAGGAGCTTTTGGGTAGTAACCATACTCACCCAAGAGAAACCATCGTAGCTAAGCTTCTTTTTGGCCCATGTCATATATATACAAGTGGTTATGCAACCACTTGCTCCATATCATCAACCATTCATCCCAATATGGATGATGGATCTCATTCTGCAAAAAAATGGTATCCCCCCATTATAGGACACCAACCTCCTCAAACTGTTGAAAATTATTTCACTCCATGATATTTTGAAGTGCACCTCCAATGATATCTCTCCATGTGATTATCTTCTCATCAATGGCCCTCCAAAACCAATAAGTTTTTGGATCTTTCGCGGGTATAAGTTTCTCTTTAAGCTGTGAGATGCTCATTGAGAAAGAGTCATATTGAAAGGGGAAAATATTTCCCATCTCAATATGGCTACCATATATCATCTTTACCTCCATTTCTTCATGAGTGAAGCTGCTATTGGATTTCTCCCATAAGGAATGGGTCCTCTTCTTCTCACTGCTACTCATGGACAACACTGTTAATCTCCATAATGATGTATCTGCTATCTCAAAGAAGGCACAATTCTGAACTCATAGCCAACCATTGTACATAGGATCATACTCATCCCATATTCTGGAATTACACATTTCAACTCAAAGGGTTGAATTTATTTCATCAATGACAAAATAGGATGGTTCTTCATCTCTTCCTTGATTAGATCAAGGGTCCTCTGTGAAGTGATATGTTGCTGCTTCAAATCAGCATGTTTTTCTAATCCTTGGTCATGCAATGGCCCTGATGGCATGTTCCCATATTTTTCAATAAGAGATATTGAAATAATATGAGATGAAAGTAGGTGCATACCTTGGATCACTGATTCTTAGAAACATCTTGTAAAATCACAAGATTTTCCTTCCCTGGTGCAATAATCTCTCCAACTTCTGGTAAGAGTGATGGCTCCATATCTACAACTTTACCAGCGCTGGTATTAGTATCCTCCTCATCATGCCTCTCATCAATCATGCAGGGGCTCCAAATGTCAGTAACTCGAGACGATCTTCCAACGATGCAAGGGATCCTCCTCATGATGTAAGTACATCTGCATATGGTCTTGGTAGATACTCCTCCTCCTCAGTGGTAATGAGGACCTCTTCCCTAGGATCTTCATACACTATCTCCTCAATGATAGGAGATGCCACTATGTCAGATGTCTCTGGTTTCTTCCTACCATACCTCTTCTTTAGTATTTGAATGAAATCTACATAAGAAGACACTTCCATATGGGATGAGTGACTGAGCCACCAATATCTTGCTTCAGCTTCTATGTGCAGTGTTGCAAGCTCCACAACCTCTCTTTCTGATATAGGATATTTCAAAAATAATGTAGATAATTCTTCCCTCCAATCCCTTAATGTTCTTGTGGAAGACCCATCAAATTTTGGCAACAAGAGTCATCTTTCTTCTATTAGTGCTTCTAGATCTCCTCTCCTCTTTGAGTTCCAGAAATAGTTGGAGAGAAAGACTCTCCTTCAATGCTCTTGGATGCGACTTGTATTTAGAGAGGTATTGGCTTAGGGTCTCATGCCCCATGTCTCCTTCACATTCATACCCTTCTTCTTCCTTCTCAAAGAAAGGGGATCTAGTAGAATGATGTGAAGCTATTTGCTTTTGTGGTCTTCTTTGCTGTTGATAAGAAGAATTGGGACCTTATTCATTCAGAAACCTTCTTGAGGTTTCTCTTTGCCTTTATTTCTTCATTTCATTGATATCCTTGGAGATATCATTCATAGTTATAAAGAAAGAAGCTACAAAACTTAATCCCTCAATTATAAATGGATCTCTACTTTCTGCTTTTTCATATGTTTTCAAAATTTCCACAAGCTGAGCCAAAGATCATGCTCTGATACCACTGAATATCCCAAAATGGAATACTGCATTGATACACAAACATAATATTTGAAACTGCAACAAGTATACGTAAAAGATTCAACAATCATAGAATATAAAAAATAGGTGAGCCACTTTATTCAATGGAGATGGATTTCAGATACAATAGTGCATGAAATAGATGAACTCAAGCAAAATACATAATGTAAAATGACCTTGAAAACATGCCAAAGTAGGCATTGCGTAACTGGAGAGATGCTGGAAGCAATATTACGTTTTCCCTTCAACAGATGATGAAAATATGACTACTAGTTGAAAAGGGAAATGCATATCTATGGAAATATAGAGCTCTGATGATGCCAAGACTCTAGATCTGGGCACTATGATGGAAACCCAAGATAACCTAGAAAGGAAATTCCAGATCTATAATATTGGAAATTTACCTTCTTGGGGTTTGATCCCTTGACTGATGGGTTATGCAGATATGAAGCTAGATATGATCATATGATGGATTCAATATGATGAAAAACTAGATCTAAGCTTTGAGGGCTAATCCCTCCTTTAGATCTCCAAGCTAGAAGCTTGAGTTCTTGTCTCTTATTCCTCCTCCTAGAAATGTAGTAAATGAATATGCAGTTGTTGGAACAACTTCGTTGTACAAGAGGGAGATACTCAAGCCTATTGAAAAATGTAGAAAATAAACTCAAGGATGACGCAAACAATGATCCCAAAGTGAGGGTATGATCCCTCAAAGGATTTCAAGTTTAAATGCTAGAAACTTCCCTTCTCCCTTGGATCTGCAAGAGTACATTGTGTAATTCCTTATGGAACTACTATTTTTGGGAGTTGTGTGATGGATGGATTGATGCTTTATATATATCTGAAGTGTTGGAAGGTTGATATTGAAGAAAAAATTGAAAGGATGAACCCTTCGTTGGTTCGTCAGCTGAAATACTGAAGGACAACCTCCTCCTCTCAAACCCTGATGCAGAAATGTGTTATTTCTGAAGATGAGTGGGCTGCAGAAAGTAGGAACAATGTGGCACCAATTCCTGATGATGAATAGCAACTCGAAATAACCTTCCTAGAGTAGGCACTCGAACTCTGCCATGGGTAATTGTGGGATTCATGCTCGAAAACACCCTGTGCTAAACAACATTGTAGACTTAGCTAAACAACATAAGAGTCCATGGAAATGTCAAATGATAAATCTAGATCTAAGAAGATCAGAAATAATAATATAAATTCTACCTTCTATTGTGCCTCCATCTTATTTATATATATTATGAGCCTTCCCATGTCTTGGCCCACCTCATAACTGCATTGTACATGTGGACATAGGTCTCCATGTTGATTTTGTTGTCTCTCCATGATCCCCATCATGTGTGCATTAATGCACCACTTCCTCCATCATCTCATCATGCATGCTCTATGATCTTACATTTGATTCCCTCCATGATCTTAGTTGACTACTTCAACCTCCATTATCTTTTTCATTAATGAGACATGATCTCCACTCCTTTCACATTAATTAGTTGCTCCACTACTCCATTATGGAGATCTAGATCTAAAATATCCACACTCACACATCAAAAGTGGATTTTATTCATCTTTGAGGATTATGGGTCCCTCCACCATATTATTTACTTAATTAATTAAGTTTATTAATAACTCTAATATTCCAATAAACATGTGAAAATTTTTTAATTACACAATAAATGCATCTAAGAAACCTTTCCTTAAATTAGATGTTAAATTTTGTCTTCCCATGTATAATGGTGAAAGTAATGTAGAAAAAATCAACAACTAGATTTGGAAGATTGAAGTTTACTTCAGGATTCAGCAGATCGAGGAGGACGAGGCAAAGATCCAATTGGCTTCTCTTTGGCTAAAAGGCACCGCTCGTGTCTGGTGGGAGAGAAAATTGCGAGGCAATAGGAATTTGCATAATCTCCTTTCTTTATGGTCCAATTTTATTTCTGCATTAAAAGATAAATTCTATCCCTTGGGTTGTAAGAAAAAATCCCAAATGGAATGGAAGTATTTAAGGCAAGCAAACGGCCAAATGTGCACATTTTCACTGAAGAATTTAGAAAACAAGCATTGAATTTGGACATTTCACTAGAGTCACCCAAATTTGTAACTAAGTATATTGGTTCATTACATAGTTACATAGGACATTCATTATTATTGTTTGAGCCTACTATCATTGATTCGACTAGTGTGAAGGCCATTCATCTTGAAAACAGGGGAAAAATGAGAGAGATGATCATTCCAAGAAGCCACCTTTCAAACCTTGAAATGGTAAATCTAAAGGAAAAGGAAAGGGAAAGGAAAAGAAGATGGCATAAACCAAGAAAGATGAAGGAGAAAAGCATTATTTCACTCACTCCAAAAAAGGAAGGTCATGATGACGATCACTATTGGAAGATGTGCCTGGAAAAGAAGACAAAGAGATATAGTGGAGAGGGAAAGCAGAAGATGGTGGAAACCGCGCAGCAAGACCTTGGATCTTACTCTAGCGACGAGACATTGATCATAGCATCAGGCACAAAAAGTATTCTTTCTCCTCATGTTAATTCTGAATTGCATGCAATCACTAATTCAACAGATGGGCCTCTTCTAATGAATGAAAGAGAATTGAGTTTTTTCATATTAGATTTTCAATAAACCATATAAAAGTGGAAACTCTATTTGATTCAATATCTTAATCAAATTTAATCTCATAATCCTTGGTTAAAAAAATAGGCTTAGAAATCAAGCCTCATCTGAAACCTTATTTGCTTGGATGGATAGATGACAAAGAGAAATTAAATGTAACCAAGCAATGTAAGGTTAAATTTGTAATTGCTTCTAAGCTAGTCGATGAAGTAGAAAAAGATGTAATACTATTGTATCTGGTATTGTGTTGGAGAGTCTATATCTATATGACAGGAAATACGTTTTCTTTCAACATGAAAATAAATATCAAATCACAAAAGACGGGGTAGAATATATTGTAAGAGCTCATCAAACTAAGGTCAGTGCCAGTCTTGTAAGTGCATGATAGATGAAGATATTGGTGAATTATAGCAAAGGGTGCATTCTCATGGTTGTGAGAGAAAAATATGGATAAATATATGATGCTTTCCAAGGTTGTGATCTGGTTCCTAGAAAGGAATTATTTGAATTTATTTCTAACTATGATTAGCTGTTTCAGGAATCAAAAGGATTACCTCCAAAATGAGAAATACAACATGAGATTCATTTGCAACATGATGCTCCATTACCAAAAATTGATATGTACAAGATGTCAACTATCGAGATGGAGGAGTGTAATATTCCCAATTAGCTTATTGCTAGTTGGAATACTATATGTTACTTCTATTTAAAGTTTAGAAGAATAAATGGGGTAAGGAGACCCTTAAATATCTTTAGAAGGAATAAAACACTTCAAGTGTGAATGTGGTTCAGTTTAGGTAGAAAAAATAAAGTGACCTTGGGTGTGAAAGGGAGCAATGCATGTGGACTAGGTCAAGGTTGACCAAATCAACATCACTGCCAAAGAAGAGAGTGGAGATAGTGGGAACAACACAGTTTTGGAGGAGGAATATTTGCATGGAAGTAACCTCATAAATGAGTGGGGCCAAGGGTGAGGGAGTTCACCAAGAATATAAGGGAAGGGATGGAAGCCATGAGAGCCATTCAGAATATTATCTATGTCTGAGTTTTATGATTTATTGCATGCTTCAGTTGTTTAGCTGGGTTTGTTGTACTGTTTAGTACAAGGGTATTCTCATGCGGAAATTCCCCACTCTTATTTGGAGGACTTGTTGAAGAAATCTGAGAGGGGTATTATGGGCTTCATTTCCACCATCCGGCATTGCTCCAAGCAATCATCTTCAGCCACAAATGTAATATCCCAAAAGGGAGAATGAAATAATACTTAAACACAATATAAGAACTCCAACTAAGTAAATAATAGATCTAAAGGTAACATCAAAATTTACAGAGAAGCTAAGCCATTTTATTATATAGGAGAAGATTCAGTTACACAATGTACAAAATATGAGTAGATCTAGCCAAAGAGATGGCCTAGAATCACCCTAAAAACTTTCCACAATAGGCACTACGTTACTGGAGTGCTATTGGAAGAAAATACTGCACTGTCCTTTTAGCAAAATATGAATATATGACTACAGGCTGAAAAGGAAAATGTAGTTCTACGGAAATTTGGAGCTATAATGATGCCAAGATTTAAGATCTAGCCAATGTGATGGGTTCCCAAGATAACCCAGAAAGGATTTTCTAGATCTACAACTTTGGAAAATCACCCTCATAGGGTTTGATCCTTAATCTGCTGGGATTACAGATCTGAAGCTAGATCTGACATATAGATGGGTGAAATATGTCACAAGATCATATCTAAGCTTGAATGGTTGATCCCTTCTTCAGATTTACAAGCTAGAAGCTCTAGATCTAGCTTGTCAATCCTCCAATGTTGATTACAGCTGCTGCAACATGACTTCTCATAAGAACTGTGCTATAAGGGAAAGAGAGGATCTATGCTGATGGAAATGCTGATGGCAAGGTGAGAGGATGATCCCTTACCAGATTACTAGATGAAACTCTAGCAAGTTCCTTCCTCCTTTTGGATCTACAAAATGGAGAGCATAATTTGTAATATTCCCAAATTTAAACATCATACTTAGAATATAAGAGTCCTTAATTTTATTAATGAATTAAGTAAATAAAATGCTGGAGGGACCCACAAAACCCAAAGATGAATAATATCCATTTTTTTGTGTGAATGTGGACTAATTAAGCCTATATTTGCAAAATGAGGTAGTTGAGCAACTACTAATGTGAATGAGATTGGAGATCATGTCTCATTTAATGAGAAAGATAATGGAGGGTTGATTCAGTCAACTAAGATCTTGAAGATGTCAAACAAAGGATAATTAAGAATTAATGATCAAGTGATGGAAGATCATCTGCAAATGAAGCACACATGATGGAGGAGGTGTACATTGCACCTAGACTTGTTGGTTGATTTGGTCAAACAGCGCAGTCCCACTTGGAGGATCTTGTCCACATGTGACTGAGCAGTTGATATTAGGGCCAAGGCTTGGGAAGGCTCAAACATTGTAAAGGATATGAATGAAAAGGTGAAAGGCATCTTGTATTATTTGATGTATGATATTTTAGATCTGGAATTTTCAAGTGACATTCCACTGCATTCTTGGGTTGTTTAGAAGAGATTGCAGGTGCTATTTAGCACAGGGTGTTCCCGGGCAGCAATCCCACCTCTTTCTTGAGTAGCTCTAGAAAGAGGATTTTTCTTCATTCTACATTAGGCATTGGTGCCACATCTCTTCTCTATTTTCTGTAGAACATCCATATTTAGAAATCTGTAGATTTCTGAAGATCGATTTGGAAGGTGGAAGTTGTCTTCAATGCTTTAGCTGGAGAACAAGGTGAGGGATTATTCCCATCACTTGGGCTGATAGATCATCACTCCCAGAGCCACATTGTAGATTTGGAATTAGGCCAAAATTTATTGACCTCCTAGAAGCAGTACTTCCTTCAGGAATTACGCTGTCTACCTTGCAGATCAAAAGGGAGGAAGGAAGTTGCTAGTATTTCAGCTAGCAATCCTGTGAGGGATCATTCCCTCACATTGCCATCAATCTTGCCATCAGCCTGGAGTTTATTGCAGCATTTTTAAGCAGGAAAAAGGCCACTCTTTCCCTCACAGCACAGTTTTTAGAGGCAGTTGTGTTGCAACAGCTGCAATCATCATTGGAGGATTGAGAAGCTAGATCTAGAGCTTCTAGCTCATAGATCTAAAGAAGGGATCATCCCTTCAAGCATATATCTAATTTGATATCATATTTCAGCCATCTATTTGTCAGATCTAGCTTCAGATCTGTATTTCCGAGCAGATCAAGGATCAAATCCTGGGGAGGTGATTTTTCCAAAGCTACAAATCTAGAAAATCCTTTCTGGGTTATCTTGGGAATCCATCACATTGGCTAGATCTTGAATCTTGGCATCATCAGAGCTCCAGATTTGAGTAGATATTCATTCTCTTTTTCAACGTACACTTATATGCTCATGTTCAGCTGAAATGACTGTGCATTATTTACTTCAGTGCATCCATAGTTACGCTATACCTATTTTGTGCATGTTTTTAGGGTGATCCTAGCTCATCTTTTTGGCTAGATCTACCTACATTTTGTACTTTTGTAACTGAATCTTCTCCAATATAATAAAATGGCTCAGCTCTTTCTACATATTCTGATGTGTTCTTAGATTTATTTCTTCTCTTGCTGTAAGTTCTTATATTGTGTGAAGTATTACTGCATTTTCCCTTTTTGGATATTACAGTGGTATCAGAGCATGATCTTTGGCTCAGCTTGTGGACACTTCATCTTATGCATTGAAATAATAATAGATAGATGAGATCTATCATGGAGGATGAAAAATCTGTCACTCCTTTCTTTAGATCCATGCAAGATCTCTCCAAGGAGGTCAATCAAATGAAGGAGGAAGGATAGAGGGAAGATCCAAGAAGAAGATTTGATGAGGAAAGTACTTCCTATCAATAGAAAAGAAGCCCGCATAATCCTAGATCTCCTCATAGATCCACTATGCCCACTTTCATTGAAGAAGGTGAGAGGTATATAAGTGAAGAAAGGAATTAACTTGAGACTCATGAGACTCTCAGTCTGTATCTTGAAGAGTACAAAGCATAGTCTAGAGCATTCAAGGAGAAGCTAACTCTCCAAAAATTCTTCTAGGTTAAAGAAGAAAGAGGATCCTCTAGCAGCAATAGAAGGAACAGGCATAATATATTCTATTTTCCTACATTTGATAGATCTTCCTCAAGCAATGTCAAGGTCTGGAGGAGGGAGTTAGATTCATTTTTCAAGCTACATCTTGGGGCTGAAGAAGAGTTTGTTCAAATTGCAGCACTTCGTCTCTTGAATGAAGAAGAAGATTGGTGGTTTAGGCACATAGAGCATGCAAAGGTGACCAAGTATTCAGTTTTCTTTCACAAGTTGAGGAATAAGTTTGATGAGAATAAGATAGAGATGGGCCACAAAGAGACATCTCCCAAGGAAACCAAGAAGAATGTCAATCTTGCCACTCTGGACAAGAGGTCTCTACTTTCACTACCTGCTGCAAGAGTACTTTTATCTGGAGAAGAAACACTTGCATCTTTTCAAGGTAGTCTTGAGCTCTTGACATATGGAATCCCATGCATGGATCAGGAGATGCATGAGGAGAAGGAAGATACCAGTGCAGGTATACTTGAAGAAAAAAGGCCATCACTCTTACCAGCAGTTGGAAATACTATTGCCCCTATTGGAGGAACTCTCATGTTCTGTCAAGAGGTTCCCGCATATCAGTTCATCCAAGGTATGCATGAAATTTTAGCACATATTGTTTCAAGACTAATGCATGAGCAAGGGTTAGAAAAAAATGCTGATTTGAAGTAGAGACATATCATAGCGCAAAGGACCCTTGATTTAATCAAGGAAGAGACTAAAAATTATCCTTGTTCATCACTATTGAGCTACATTCAGTCCTTTGAGTTGAGATGTAGAGTTTTAGAAAATGGGATTAGCATTATCCTATGTACAATAGTTGATCATGATATCAGTGTTGTACCTTGCTTTGAGGCGGTCCATGTATTACCATACAGATCTGCAGGGCTCTCACTTAGTAGTTGTGACAAAGAAAGGGCTTCATCATTCTTGGAGAATTCTGGAGGTAGCTTCACTCATGGAGCAATGGAAGCAAAGATGACAAATGGTAGACATCTTGAGATGAGAAAAATTTTCTCCCTTCTAGATGACCCTTTCTCAATGAGCATCTCACTTCTTAAAGAGAAACTTCTACTTGCAAAAAATCCAAAACTTCTTTGGTTTTGGAGGGCCTTTGGTGGAGAGAGAATTTCATTAAGAGATCTCATTAGAGATGCACTTCAAAATTCATGAAGTGTAAAGTTCTTCAACAGTTTGAGGGAGATGGTATTCTACAAAGGGAGGATACCATGATTCTGCAGCACATCACTCATCTTCCATATTGGGGTGAGTGGATGGTAATGATGAGAAAGGGGTTATATGATCACTTGCAGACTTACATGGGCCAGCAAGCTTGGTTACATTGGTTTCCATTGGGAGATCTCTGTCGCTCTCCAAAGGCTCCTATTTTTCTGATCCATGCCTTCAAAAACACATATGAAATGAAGAAGGAGGCATGGCTATGCTGGATGCTCTTGGGTGAGTATGGATACCACCCAATATCTCATCATTTTCTAAATCATGTCTTGTGTGTCAATGATAAATTGCAGCAAGGGGAGGCATGTTCATTTTTGTTTCACTTGAGTGAGTTTTGCCACCACATGACATCTCCTATGTCTATGTGTTTTTTATTGTGTAAAATTTGTCATAAGGATCTCATGATGTGCATTGATGATGTTTATTTTTCTTGGTCTGATGTGAAATTTCATATGTCCATTAGTATGCTTTTTCTTCATGATGCACATAAGGAGGAGAGAAAGCAACAAGATCTCTTATTGCTTTGGTTGCTTTTGGGGGATTTTGGCTTGTCCATCTTACATGGAGGAGATGGAGGATGGCAGAAAAGGGCTTTACTCCAGTGGTTACTCTTAGGAGAATATGGTTTGACATATTTTTCTACTCATATATCTCCTTACCTTCTTCTTTTGCATAATGCTGGAATGATGAAGTGTGTGTCTAATAAGGCGAACAGGGCTAACAATGAGAGCATGATAATGCTCAATCAAATTCATGAAACATGGGATGGAGGAATTTATTGTATGATGAAGCTTTTCCTGTGTGGAAAGAGCTTCTCATTTTTATGTATCTCATGTATTTATGTTGATGTTGGACATCATATGATTGTCACCTCGTGCTTCCTAATAAGAAGGGGACATCTAGCCATGTAGTTGGAAATCATCCCTTGTATTTTTGAAAGACAACTATGGAACCAAACATGCATAATATGTTGCAGCAAATGGGGGAATCCTTCCTTATGTGGATGCCATTTCAGAGAGAATAGATGGTTGTGCATCTACCTTTTTATTTTCTTGAGGACAAGCAATATTTTGCTCGGGGGGACTATAATATTCCCAAATTTGAACATCATACTTGGAATATTAGAGTCCATAATTTTCTTAATGGATTAAGTAAATAAAAGGGTGAAGGAACCCACAAATCCCAAATATGAATAAGATCCACTTTTTGTGTGTGAATGTGGCCTAATTAAGCCTAGATCTACAAAATGAGGTAGTTGAGTAGCTACTAATGTGAATGAGATTGGAGATCATGTCTCATTTAATGAGAAAGATCATGGAGGGTTGATTCATTCAACTAAGATCTTGAAGATGTCAAACAAAGGATCATTGAGGATTCGTGAACAAGTGATGGAAGATCATGTGTAAATGAATCACACATGATGGAGGAGGTGTACATTGCAGCTAGACTTGTTGGTTGATTTGGTCAAACAACAGAGTCCCACTTGGAGGATCTTGTCCACATGTGACTGTGCAGTTGAGATTAGGGCCAAGGCTTGGTAAGGCTCAAACATTATAAAGGAGATGAAGGAAAAGGTGAAAGGGATCTTGGATTATTTGATATATGATATTTTAGATCTGGAATTTTCAAGTGACATTCCACTGCATTCTTGGGTTGTTTAGCAAAGATTGCAGGTGCTATTTAGCATAGGGTGTTCCTGGGCGGGAATCCCACCACTTTATTAAGTAGCTCTAGAAAGAGGATTAATTTTCATTCTACATCAAGCATTGGTGCCAGATCTCTTCTCTACTTTCTACAGAACATCCATATTCAGAAATCTGGAGATTTCTGAAGATCTGTTTGGAAGGTGGAAGTTGTCTTCAATAATTCAGCTGGAGCAAAAGGTGAGGGATTATTCCCATCACTTGGGCTTATATATTAGCACTCCCATAGCCACATTGCAGATCTACAATCAAGCCAAAAGTTATTGACCTCCCAGCAGTAGTACTCACTTCAGGAATTATGCTGTCTACCTTGCCGATCAAAAGGGAGGAAGGAAGTTGCTACTATTTCAGCTAGAAATCCTGTGAGGGATCATTCCCTCACATTTCCATCAGTGTTGCCATCAACCTGAAGTTTATTGCAGCATTTTTTAGCAGGAATAAGGCCACTCTTTCCCTCACAGTGTAGTTTTCAGAGGCAGTTGTGTTGCAGCAACTGCAATCATCATTGGAGGATTGAGAAGTTAGATCTAGAGCCTCTAGCTCATATATCTGAAGAAGGGATCAGCCCTTCAAGAATATATCTGATATGATATCATATTTAAGCCATTTATTTGTCAGATCTAGCTTCAGATCTTTATTTCCCAGCAGATCAAGGATCAAACCCTGGGGAGTTGATTTTTCCAAAGTTGCAGATCTGGAAAATCCTTTCTGGGTTATCTTGGGAATCCATCACATTGGCTAGATCATGAACCTTGGAATCATAAGAGCTTCAGATTTAAGTATATCAGCATTCTCCTTTTCAGTCTACACTTATATGCTCATGTTTAGCTGAAAAGAATGCACAGTATTTACTTCAGTGCCTCCACAGTTACGCTGTACCTATTTTATGCATGTTTTCAGGGTGATCCTAGTTCATCTTTTTGGCTAGATCTACCTACATTTTTTACTTGTGTAACTGAATCTTCTGCAATATAATAAAATGGCTTAGATATTTCTACATATTTTGATGTGTACTTATATTTATTTTTTATCTTTTTGTAAGTTCTTATATTGTGTGAAGTATTACTGCATTTTCCCTTTTGGGATATTACATAATTCATGAAGGGATTACTGCTGCTAGGATGTCAATAACCTTTGGGCTAATGCTAGATATTATATGAAGCACTGGGAATGTTGATATTTAAGCCCAAGGTGATAGGAATAAACCTTCATCAGTTCTCCAGCTAAAATACTGATGACAACCTCCACCTTCCAAACTGATCTTTAGAAATCTACAATTTCTGAATATGAATGTTCTACGGAAAGTAGGAAAATATAAGTGGCACCAATGCCTGATGTAGAATGAAGTACAATACTATTTCTTAGATATCACTCAAATAAAGAGGTGGGATTCCCGACCAGGAACACCCTATGCTAAACAACACTTTCAATCTTTGCTAAACATCCCAAGAAAGCAATGGAATGTCACATGACAATTCTAGATCTAAACATACCCTCAACATAAATAATCTCAAGCATGTCTTCATTCTTGACTTCATCTTCTTTATATAATGTTTGAGCATTCCCATGCCTTGGCCCTCATGTAAACTTCGCTGTCCATGTGGACAAGATCCTCCATGTTTGACTGCAATGTCTATCAAAGTCATCCATCATGTGTGCATTAATTGCACAACTTCCTCCATCATCTTATCATGAATGCTCCTTGATCTCCTATTTGACCTCTTCAAGATCTTAGTTGACTATGTCAACCTCCATGATCTATCGCATTAATGATACATGATCTCCAATTCCATTCACATTAGTAGTTTCTCAACTACCTCATTATGTAGATCTAGGCTTAATTAATCCACATTCACACACAAAAAGTGGATATTTTTTCATATTGAGGATTATGGGTCCCTTCACCCTTTTATTTAATTAATTCATTAAGAAAGTTAAGAACTCTAATATTCCAAATATCAAGTGAAAAATTGGGAATATTACAATCCTCCTTGGTAAAATGTTGCTTGTCCTCAAGCAACTGCAAAAGTGGATGCTACAGTGAACATCCTCCCTCCAAATGGCATCCTCATGTGGAAGGCCTTCCCATCTGTCACAATGTGTCATGGATTTCCAGTTCTAAAGCTGCCTCTCTAGAATGTGTAGAATGGCTTCCAACTGAAAAGTTAGATACCCATTCTCATCAATGAATCTCCAAGTGGCAACTGTATGATGACCAAATTTCTCCTCTATACATGAGATACATAAGATAAAGTAGTTCATTCCTAAAGTGGAAAGTCCCAACCCATGAACTATCTCTCCAACCCACGATACATATATTAGATTACATACATCAATGCCCTCATTATTAGCAATGTTGGCCATGTAGGAAACAAACATCACATCATCATAGTGAAAAAAAAGAAGTAGATACATATGGGAAAACAAGAACAATGTCAAACCATATTCTCCTAATAACAACCAGTGCAACAAAGCTTCTTGTTTTCATGCTAGATCATCATGAAAACTGTTGGAACAGGGTCTCCTACAAGCTATGAAACTGGTCCATTTTGAATATTTTTTATTAGATTTAGTCTACTGCAGGGGTTTTGGGATGGGTCAAAGCCCCAAACGCATTTTAATCGGTAAAAGGGTAAACCAGGGGTCTGAAAACCATGGTTTGCGAACCATAGGAAATTCTATGCTATATTACTATAAATAGAGGAGAATTTTGTATTGTAAAGAACAAGAATGATGAGCTATTGATGTGATTTGTGGTTTAAGCTATCTTTTTGGGTCTTTGGGAAAGGACTCCTGCTGGTTGTGTGTGCGGAGATCCAAGTCTAGCTGTCTGCGGACCCTGCTGCTATGTGCATAGGATGGGAAGGGAATTTTAAGGAAGAATTGATGAATGAATGAATGAGAAATATTGATATAGAACTGAATCTATGAGTACTCTTATGCGAATTGTTTGTAATTGTTGTTGTACATTTTCTATCTTTAAGCTACGAAGATATGTGTAAGTGTGTTTCTGGATCTGGATCTACTCTATTTTGTTTATGTAATACTATGTTACTGTCGTAAAAGCATATAATTATAGATCTAGCACACGTGGATGCAAATAGAGACCTAATTAAACCTGCGCAAAACAAGGTAATATGGGAATTACAGGACCTAGCGCAGCTCTTCTTACCTTACCCAACCTTTCTCAGGGTGTGGAAACTTGGTTCCAGCACCCACCCATACTACTTCGGGTGAGACTTTGAACTGCATAAGTAGGTCACTACCGAAAGAGCCAGTAGTATAGGGGTTTGTTGGAAAACCTTGCACACTAAACCTGGTTCAGGACCCCTCGAGCCAACAAATGGTTCCATTGCCGGAACCTAGAATTTTTGAGAAAGGGTTTGGGCACTAACAAGTGAATACGGGAAACCTATTAAGAAGGAAACATGGTGGTGCACTTGAAATTACCTACCTTTAAAGGCACGACCGATGAAGACATGGATCGATTCTAGTTTGTGGCAGACTCAATATGGGTTGCGCATGGTGTGGTGAGAGATACTGTGAAAAAACCGCAGCTATCCCTAGCCTTCGAAGAAAGAGATTTGGACTGGTATATGGGGTACGTATCTCAAAATGGGGCTACATCTATTCAAAACGTTAAGGACGCCCTAAAACAACAGTTTCAGAAACCTAAACCCTACTCTCAGATTGTAGCAGAGGTAAGAGATGTAATGTTCCCACATTTTCATGAAGAAAATTGGAACATTAATTTTTTCTTATTTCATCTAGGAGGTGAATAAAAATGGGTAAAAGGACCATGAGTGGGAATAATATCCTTTATGATGTGAAAAGGATCATTGGAGTAGCTTATTTTGCACCTTCAGTGTGAAAAGGGGAAATTTTCATGATGACAAGGTCAAGTTTGACCAAGTCAATAGCCCTGCCTATGAGGCGAAGCTTGCATGAGAAGACAACGCAGTTTTGGAGGGAGAAAGATTCCTTGTGGATGAAACCCTAATATGCGGGGTCCATGGAAAAGATGCATTCACTTGTATAAAAGGAGGAAGGGGTAGCCATATTGAGATATCTTTGAACATTTGATCATTTGTCTATTCAGACAAATTGCATACTCCGGCTGTTCAGCAGAGTTGCAGTGCTGCTTAGCACGAGAGATTCCTGCTTAGGATTTCCTCTCCTTCTTGAGAGGCCTCTTGAAGGAATGTACTTCATTTTCTCCACATCTTGGCTCAAGGCCAAAGCCTTTATTTAGTCACTGTGTTATTTCTGCTCAAGTATAACGTAGTGTTGTTGGGTGTTCCAGTGGAGGGGTTCCACAACACCATTCCTTGTCTCATCTTTCAGAGGACTGAGTCTCCATTCCTCGAGAAGGTTAGAAGGAAGGTTCCTTGAGCTGTATTAAAGATTTGGAATCAAGGCCAAGCATCTCCCATCATAGACAGTGTATTCCATCCTCAAGACTACGTTATTTCAGTGCACCATTGGAGTGAGAGGTTGCACCAGCTTCTTGGAGGGAAGATCTTCGATGTTGGGATCAGCCTTGCATTGAGAGATCCATTGGAGGAGGTTTTTCTTAGATTGTACATATTATTCATGCATATCCATATATTTCCAGTAATGATTTGCAGCTACTGCCCAGCAAGTCCAACATTTCTACAGATTTTCCATTTTGATGTATATTGTAGACAATCCTTCTGAGGATTGTGTATTATTGTTGTATTAGTGTTTCTAGGGGTTGAGATATTTCTCCCCCTCATTTCTTTGAGCTAATATTTTCATATCATTCTATTCTCATTTTTTATTATGTAGTAACTCCTATAAAATGTGTTATTTTAGCCAAGGCTTTTCATGTGTAGCAATGCTCTTGCATTTTCATGTATATGTCACATTGAGGCTTCCATTGCCTAGCTGGAGTGATTGATTCCTCCACAAATTGTATACATTTGCTGCTATATCATATGTTTATTGGCTATACTTCTCTTCATGTGCTCAAAGCTATATAGTAACGTTGTCATTGCTCTACATGTGCTTACATTTGTTGCAGTCCCTCATCGGGCATTTTCTGAGGACATCTAGTAGTGGGGGATTTATTTAACCACTCTAGAAGGATTTCCTTGGAGCCTCCTCTTGGATTCAGGTCTTAGATGTATTTATCTAAGGGATCCAGGTCCTGGTTTCAATTCTTGTAGCTTCCATTACTGGAAAATGTGTTTTCCAGTCATGCCTAGCTAGCTGTCCCGAGTTGGGAACATTATAGTGGTATCAGAGCTGTTTTCTTGGCTCAAACTATGAGTCTAAGCCCAAGAAGATCAAAAGATTGAAGAGTATGAGTTTTCTCTCATCATATTTCAGATCCATGAAGAACCTCCCCAAGGATGATAAGTAGGAAGAAGAGGAAGAACTCTACACTTCCTATTCTCATCAAGGAGACAAAGAAATAAGCAGATGAAAAACTCCATCTTTTGGAGAAGAAAAATAAAAAGGGGATAAGCTTCCCAAGCTTCTTCCTAAATCTGTACATATTATTCATGAGGAGTTTGAGGAGATCCGGAGGAAGTATAGAGAATCTCCTAGAGGGTTTGATTCAAAAGAAAACTCTAGATTGGAGGAGTGTGAGCATGCATCTACACACCATCTTGTACAGTGTAGTCACATGCCCAGGATTGTCGGAAGAGAGATGGAAAGCGAAGAAGAGGTTGCTAGAAGGGAAACCCTGAGTGATTTCTTAATGGATTATGAGTCTCAAACTCAAAAATTCTGAGATCATCTCAGTTTTTCAGAGTTTTGCAAGATGAAGGTGAAGGAAAGAGAGAAGCAGGATAGATTTCATCTATCTACCTTTTAAGGTTCACCTGTATGTTCAGCCAAAGCTTGGGTTGAAGAGTTAGATACCTTCTTGCAGCAGCACCAAATTCTAGAGGATGAAGCCATCAAAGTTGCAGTGCTACATTTGAGAGGTAAGGCTTTTTCCTGGTGGATTTTTGAATCCTTTTCTTTGAGGAATGTAAACATTGCATTCTATGCTAGTTTCATTAAAGCATTAGTGAAAATATTTGATGGAAGGATTCATGAGACACCCATGGTGGATCTAAACCTAAAAACTCAAGTAAAACCATTGCATGAAAACCTACACCATACTTTGCTGAAAGAAAGGTTTTCATCTCACACCTTTGAGCAAAGGAGCATGGAGATCTCTTTTTCAAAAAGGGATCCATTCATTGGAGAGTTGCCCATTCATGTTGCAAATATTGAGGGAAAGAGCACTGTTAGATCTGGAGTTGATCTAGCACCTCATGCAGAGGAAGGAGGAGCTCTTGCTCCAAGTAGAGGGATGCTTGCATCTTTACAAGAAGGTTCCCAGGATCTCATGTGTAGAGGTCAAGGCACAACTCATGTTTTACCTGTGCCATTGTTGAGGAGGTGTGGAACCATGGAGACACAAGGAGGAAATAGAGATAAGACCCAACATCATGAGATGAGGATTACACATCCCTATCCATTTCTATAGGTTGATGCACCTAGGGAGATGATTGGATTACACAGTGGAAGCATGGAGGGTTCTCTCCATTCATATATGCAGTCATCTCTTGATGATGATGTCTCATTGCGAGGAGACATTATGCCGGGGAGACCACTGGATCAACAGAGGAAGATGGATGCTTCACATGTTAGGGCACCAATCATTGATTTTAGGAGGTTGGAGACCTGGAGAGAGCTTGATACAACACTGGGAGTCTGGGGTAGACTCAAGGAGAGAAAGAGCATTCTCTCAACATCAACATCACCCACTTTCATTTCAGATTCTGTGCTGTGGCGAAAGTAGCAAGGGAAGGATAAAAACATTCCAAATTGCATCTTTTGCACAGGATATTTCAAAGAGAGGGATGACCATATGACAGATTCTCTTCATGAGATATCATCAACACTATCACTATGGAGGATATATCCACATTAGAGCTCCCAATTTTTGGTGGAGTATTCCAAGGATATTTTTACTTGCATGATCATGGATGGCCAGTTGCATGAGAAGGCATATTCAGTCAGAGATGGGGTCATCTTTTATCATGGTAGGATCTATTAGGCCTCCGTAGTTTGCAATATTGGCAAGAACAAATGCTGCAGAGCCTACATCAAAATCACTTTGGAATCCTAGGATCTAGCCCTCCTGGATCCAGAGACGAATCTCTCTATATAATTGTTTTCAAAGATATTTCTTTAAGGCTTATGATATGATATTAGGCTAGTTATGAAGTACAAGGGTTTTGTTTGTTTTGGTTGGGATGGATATCATCAAAATGAAGGAATTATTTTTTAGGGGTAAAGGTGTGAGTAGGTTGAAAGAATGGTTCAGCTGATAGGATAGGTAAGAAACATTATTCAATCCATTGGGCAATGGAGTAACAAAAGGATTTAATTGCATAGCAAGTTTCAAGAATGGTCTATGGGGCAAGTCATATATATCAAAGGATATTTTTAGATTGAGTTATGGTATGAAACATCAAAGAGTGTGTGAAAGAAGCAAACATATAAGAAAACAAAGAGCAGCATTAGATCAGGTAAGAACTTTGAATCCAGCCTGATTTCAACATAATATCAAGGAAAAACAAAGAATAGCCTAAGATCAAGCAAGAAATTTTAACTTAGCCTTCTTTCAACATATTCTCAAAGGAAAATAGTTCAAACAAAGAATAGCTTAAGATCAAATAAGGACTTTTAACCTAGTCTGCTTTTAGCATATTCTCAAAAGAAAAAATTCTAGATAAACATAAAAAGTAGCCTAAGATCACGTAAGAACTTTGAATCTAGCCTTCTTTTGGCATACTCTTAGGGAAACTTGAAAATAGAATATCTCAAGTTGTACTCAGGAAACATGGGCTCACCAACAATTTACTGGTTATACTCTATTTAATTACCATTGAAACACAATTAGAAGAAAACATTAAGATAAATATTTATCAGTGATATTTAGGGACTTTACAATAAATCCTAATCTATATTTGTTGTTCTTTATCAGAGAATAGTGGACAGTATGAAAACATAAGAAAAATAACAATTACAGTAAGAAACACATCACCATTGACATAGGCCAAGATCTCATAAATCAGCTTGTATATTTGATGTTCAAACCAGTTACAATCTTCAAGTCCAGTAGGTCTTTACAGCTTCAAACTTCTCATTTCAGCCTATCTTTCTTCAATTACAAACAGAGCTTCAACAAACCTCAATAACTATTTGCACTTGATAAGTATTCAACCCACAACAACAATGAACCCCTCATATGATATATATAGGTAATTCGAGGAGGTGGAGTGGAAAGAAGGTCCAACTAATCAATTAATACAGAGTAAATGCTTCTCGACCTTTGGGAGGCCTTATGGAGAAGTTTTTAGATGTTTAACTCTGTTTAATCAATTTTACATTAACTTTCATCAACTTCAGTCACTTTAGTTACCTTTGGGGGCTTTTGGTAGGCTGGCAATTACTTATGAGTTGTCTTTGGAAAATATCTCTGACTATGCATTCAATTTGTATTCTTTTGAGAAAAATGAACTTATAGGTGGCATTTCTGAGGATTAATTGCCTCACTGATGTGGCATTTGGAGGTTCTCTTTGTTGATCTATCTACTTTATGGCATTAAACACTAATTTAGGCCTTGATCTTTCTTTCGAGCCTTTATAATCATATTTTGGCTTTAAACCTTTTCTACTCACTATTCTATCCTTTTAAATCATTGGTTAAGTCTTTTAATCTTCATTCTTTTGAATTTAACCTTTGAATTTAAGCTCTACTATCTTTTTTCCCTTTTTCTATGGACAAGTGGTTTTCATCGAGGCAGGAGGGTTTGATTATATGACCAACACTCTTAAAGCATTGATTAAAACCCAGATTCACACCCTGAAAGTTCTTTTCTGCGTTATTTGGGCTTCAGATGTGGTAACCTTTAGCCCCGTCCCTTTATGAACTGTGGGAAGGGTTTCCGTCTTAAAAACCGCGATCAGACCCTACATAAAACAAACAAAAAATGTTATAAAACCCTGCGGTATTGGATAAACTACTTGCATAGGCTGGCAGAGGGCGGGAGGAGTAGTAAGGAGGGGGAACAACATGAAGGAGGAGGTTCCATGGAGAAAACCTATGAAAACCAGATTTAAATGTGAACTTGGGGGCGCAATATGGATTGGTGGTTTTGCGAAAACCATTGGTGGTTTTCGCATAGCATTCAAGTGGTAAGAGGTTTACGCCCAACCAAATGCGATATCATCCGTCGAGTGACACGTGTCCCCCCAATACTTCCAATTTCGCATCCAAGTTATGCATCGGGAGGTTTTGGTGGTTAGAGTGCGTCAGCCATCCAATCTGCGGGGATGCAGATCGACGGCAGAGAGGGAGCGTGATGATTTGAAGAGTTGCACGGTGGACGAGGCAGTGGGGCCATGGTGACATTACATTTCTGTCGCATAGCAGGTTTGGTTGATCGGCGAGATTGTTTGATCAAGTTAAATGAGAATCGTTGGATGGGATGAATCAACGGTATAGATGTGTTTATGGGGATAAATGAATAGGTATTAGTCAGGAAGATGAAGGGTAAAATGGAAGACGATGACTGTCAGATCAATAAGATCTATGGTTGGGATCACTCCGTGGAATGGTAAGGCGGGGGGAAAAGAAAAGGGGCCCACCTTGGAAATTTTATAGGTTTCTTGAGATTTAATAAGGTCTCGGGTTATGAAACTAATGAGGGTGGAGGGATGAAATAACGAAGGAAAAGGGGCTAAGGAAATAGGGGAAGATGTGGTCTCATGGAGGAAAAGGAACTGGGAGCGAGGTGTGAAGGGCTAGGGAAAAAGTGCTAGGAGGAGGGATGAGGGAGGTGATTCAGCGTCAACAGATTAGATAGATCTACGGTTAGGATTTATGCAGAGTTTGATAGGTATGGCGGGGAAATACAAAGGGAAATGCATTTTACTATGGGAACGGGGGTAAATACAATGTAAGGGAAGGGGGCTTAATGGAGCAGAGAAGGTGCGGTCCTCTGGAGGAGTAGGGGACCAAGGGTAGAAAACAGAAAGGGCTAAGGGTTAAGTATTTAGTGCTAGGTTATGGATGTTAGGTCATATGACAGAGAAGTAGCTAGGGGATAAGCCAAAAAGGGGCCTAAGAGCCTTATGTGTGAAAAAGGTCTAAAATAGGCTAAAAAGGGTGGGTTTTTTAGTGTTTTTTGAGGTTCCAATAGGAAAACAATGGATCATTTAAACCATAAAAAAGGATTTTTTATAAGTTTAAAAGGGATTTTTGAAGATTTTTTAGGAAAATGAAGGGTAAATGAGAAGGAAAAAAGAGGATTTTCAGAGGAAAATGGAGGATAAAAAAAATGGAAAAATGAATGAAATAAGTTTAGAAAATGATGGAAAATGGCCTAAAAAATAGTTTCTTTTGATATCAGCAGGGTTACTTGGTGGATTTTTTGAATGGAACAGCAGTGAAGATTACTCTTAAGTTAGAAAGCACCAGAAGGCTTCAAGAATGAGAAATTTTCTCTGAAAATAATCTCTTGAAGGCTCAAGACCTGTTTTAGCCATCATTTGCTATGACAAAAATTTACTGATGGATAATAGTGGCTCCACTTGGGGATGGCAGCTCCTTGGAGGTGTCAAGAACTTCAGAAATTGATCTCTGGAACTTTAGACCCGTGCCTTATCCTTTACAACCTTTTATTCCTTGATCATGCTGCTTAAAAAAGATGATTAGTACTTTGTATCAACAAACAAATTTCTCCCAAACATTCTACCTACACAACTTACTTTTCCTAACATTTTTTCTTCATAAGGTGCACTTGGACTTGCAAACCTTTGACATCAACATTTTATTCTTTTATTGAAAGTAGGAAACTAATCTAAATCTACCCTTATTTCTTCCATGAGTTTAGATTAAGCAGTTGAACTCATTAATTCTCTACCTAAGCTACTATCTGCTAGGATTAAGTTGTCTGATAGATTTTATTCTCTATTTTCTAAAACAAAAATTTAAAACAAAACCAAACTGGGATTAAACTGTCTAATTTTCTATGGTGTCTATGGATGTATGTACAAGTTGCACATAAACTTTATTTGCAGAAAATTTAAAACAAAACTATGAAGGCTTAAGATCTGAAAATTTAAAACATCCTTCATTCTTCTTATGACTCAGATTTTGATCTGTTTAGAGTCATTCTTTCTTTTGATTCTTTGGTTCAAGTTTTCAGTGTATTAAAACCATTCTTTTCCTTTCCTTTGGCTCATATTTTGGTCTGATTAGAGCCATTTCTCTCTATCCTAATCTAATCTACTGATAAGCCAAGATTAAACACTTTGGCCAATCTAATTCACTAACCTATCAGCAGTAAATTGAAATCTATCTAGTCATGATTAGGTTATATGACTAAATATTAATGTTTTCTTTTGATAGTGGCATTTAAGCTTGCACACTTTCAGATTTTATTTTATTTTTTGGTATGGGGCTGTACCTTTCTTCTTTTATATTTGCCCTCTTTTTCTCTTTTCTATTGTTTTTGTATTTTTTTCCTTTTTTCAAATTTAAAAGTAGTGCTATATACAATAAACAAAAAAAAAATTGAAACCAAGAAATTATTTAATAGAAATAATGTTTGAGCATACTGCCATTAACAAGACCTCCAAAATATTCAGCTCCATCCAACTCTTGCAGAAAAAATGCATTCTTTCCAATAACAGATTGAATAAGATAAGGGCCTTGCCATAAATTATCAAATTATCAAATTTTCCCTTATCTTCTCTTCTTGAATCCCATTTCAATACTTTGTCACAAATTTTAAAGTCACTTTCCTTGGTTCTTTTTTCAAACAACTTCTTGATGTTATCATGTATTTTCTGTGCTCTGATGTATACTTCTTCTCTGGTTTGCTATAGATGTATAGTCTAGTGTATTCTTCTTGTCATGTCATCATCTTTAGACTGTACTTCTTGGATTAGCTTCATGACTGGCACTCCTAAACTGGTTGGAAAAATTGCATCAGTTCCATAAAATAGATGGTAAGGAGACATCCCAATTGAATTTTTAATTGTCAATCTGTCTGCCCATAATGCATGTACTAGCTTACTGTGCCATTATTTCTTGTTATCTTCCAGCAACTTCTTGATTATGTTCACCAAAATTTTATTTGAGGATTCTACCAAAACATTACCTTGAGGGTAATAAGCTGTAAATGACCCAATATAATCTGATATTTATGACAGAATTCCGCCATCTTTTTAGATCCAAATGCAGCAACATTGTCAGTTACGATCTTTCTAGGACATCCAAATCTAGATAGTATATGGTTTTCAAGGAATGAAATGATAACTGCGTCTGTGGCATTCCTAAATGGGATGGCTTCTATCCATTTGGTAAAATAGTCTGTTGCCGTGAGGATCCATCTATGTTGGGCAGATGAAGCAGGATGGATTTCCCCAATGAAGCCTAGACCCCATTGTTGAAAAGGAGCTTCAACAGTGATTGGTTGCAGAGGTAAGGGAAGCAGTTTTCTTTTGCCTTCAAAAATTTGGCATTTGTGACAGCCTTTAATCATTTTGTAGACATATTGAAAGAGGGTGGGCCAATAATAACTAAGTCCAAGGATTTTTTTAGTAGTTTACTTCCAGTAGAGGTGGCCTCCACATTCTCTTTCATGAAACTCATGCTTGATCTTATCTACATCATTCTGAGGCAAAAATTTAAGCAATAATCCACTAGCATTTTTCCAATATAAACATTTATCCAAAATGTAGTAATTTATAACTTTCAACTTTAAGAATCTTTCTTTTGTCTTAGACAAACCGGGAGGAACATTAAGATTGAGCAAAACATACAAAATGTCAACATACCAAGATGAATTTAGAAAATGATCTTCAATAATTGGAGTTGTCAACTCCTCATGTTCATCTAATGTAGTAAGCATGTTTATATCAAGAGCTTGAAAGTTGGATTCAACCATAAGTTTTTCTAGTCCTTGACATTTTATGAGCTTAATGGACTTGATTTCTAAGTCATATTCTAAAATTACAGCAATCCACTTTCCTCTTTTTCCATCTGGATATTGGGTCAATATGTCTTTTACAACTAAATGAGGCACAAATGCTATAATGTGGGAATGTAAAATGTAAACTTTTAAGTCTTTTAAGGCTTTGACCAAGGCAAAGGCTTGTTTTTCCATTATGTTATACTTCAGAGGTGCATCTCTTAATGCCTTGCTGAAAAATGCAATTGGCTGTTTTTTTCCATTCATGTTTTTCTGTAATAGGAAAGCAGCTACTGTGTGTTCTGATGCAAATGAAAAAATGAAGAAATCCTTTGTAAAATCAGGATTGATAAGAACCGGTGTTTTGGTAAGTGCTTGTTTTACCAGCTCAAATGATTTCTTTCCTTCTAAGGTCCATTTAACTCCTTCTTGTCTTTTAAGCATATTTGTCATGTTTCTAAGGAGTTTAGCTAAATTGGGTATGAACCTTCTTAAGAAATTAATCTTCCCAATGAAAGATTGGAGTTCCTTGATGTTTCTTAGATGGTTGATTTGAAATATACCATCAATCCTCTTTGGGTCTATCCTAATTCCTTCTTCAGATATGATATGTCCAAGAGGTTTACCTTCTTGGAGACCAAACAATGTTTCCTTTGGATTTAAAGATAACTCATACCAACTGCATTTCTCAAAGACTTTCCTCAAGTGTGGTAGGTGTTCTTCATCTGGTTTAGAATAGACAGTGATATCATCTAAATAAATAACAATGAAGTAACCTATTTCCTCTAAGAATGCAATATCCATGGCTCTCTCAAATGTGGCACCAAAATTCATTAAACCAGAGGGCATTTTCAAATACACGAAAGTACCCCAAGGAGTAGTAAAGGTTGTTTTAAGTTGATCATCAGGATGTAACAATATCTGATTGTAACCTAAGAAGCCATCTAGCAAATAAATTCTCTTAGAACCAACTACCCTTTGTAAAATATGATACATTTTGGGCAAGGGGTAGTTGTCCTTTAATGAGGCTTTGTTTAAATTTCTAAAGTTAATGCGAAGCCTTATTTCTCTTGTTTTCTTCCTAACTAATACAAGATTAGATACCCAGTCTAAATATCTAACAAGGACTATAATTCCAACATCATACATTTTTCTAATTTCTTTCTCTACGAGAGGTAAATGAACAGGGTTGAGGTGCATCTCTTAATGCCTATGTTGCATTCTTCCACCTCAACTTCAGTAGCTTCTAATTTTGGCTTTTTGGCAACATCATTCAAGTCAGACAATTCTTCTAATGGGACCAGTCCTTTTGACAAGCTTTGATCTTTAGATTGCAACACTTCTAGGTCTTCCTTTTCTAAATCTATGTTATTTTCTATTTTGTATTTGGGTTCATGGGTTAACAGAATTATTTCAGCAATCTCAAGAGGCTTTTATTTTTCAAAAAGTGGGTTTTATTCATTAGGACAGTCTTGTTCATGCTCTAGATCTGAGTTTGGTATTTCAAATTCATTTTTGAACTGTAATAAGTCTTCTATTTCTTTATCTCCATCAAAAACTTCCTATTATTTTTCATTATCTGGGACAACTGGTCTATATTTGACTTGGGTGGTGCATTGCTTGGTTTCATAATGTGTTAGACAAGTTCTAGCAGCAAAGGCTAATCCATTAGCCAGAATGTTTTGGTTCCTTGGGACAAAGGTAAGTTGGAATTCAGCAAATGTTTCTAACAAATCCATGGCATCATTTCTATAGGCTCTAAGTCTAGGATGTTTAGCAATGTATTCCCCATTTACTTGTTTAATTATCAATTATGAATCCCCATGAACTGCTATTCTTTTGGCCCCTAATTTTTTCAATAAATGTAGGCCTAAAAGCAGAGCTTCATACTCTGCTATGTTATTTGTAGGAGATTTTAATCTATAAGAAAGACCCTCAGCATGATTATTTTCAGTGTTATGCACCCATATGCTTGCTCCTCCACCAGTTTTAGAGAAAGACCCATCAAAGCTCATACTCCAAAGAGGACTGTTTTCAGATTTATCATTTATTTCACTTCTGTCCTCTCAGTCTTGTTTGCCTAACCTGTCATAGTGTTGTTCTTGTAGGTCTACACTATGTTGAATTTAGATTTGTTCCTCAAGATTTTCAAGGTTTTGAGGTTTAATTCTTTCATTTTCATGATCTGCACTATATTTATGACTTTTTAGGACCTCAAGACCTTCAATTTGTTTGATGTGATTTTCTGAATTAGCAGACTGTTCTTTATTTTTCTCCTTTTTTTCCTCTTCATCTATGGCTGCGACTATGTTTGGGGATGGAGTGGCCATTATATTGGTTGATGTTTTATTTACTAACTCTTTCTCATTAGGAATCTCATCATTATAAAGAATGAATGAGTCAATATTAGTATGTATAGAATAGAGAGGAGATTTTTCTGGTCTTTCCCGAATACTCACCATATATTTCATTTGTGTTTCCCTATAGAGTCTTCTAGGTCGACTGAAGACAAGGATGTTGGCTTAAGTCATATCCATCTGCATAGTACCTTGCATCTTAGCACCCCAAGATCTTGAAAGAAGCATGCCATATTTGGGGGGCACATCAGCCACTACCAGATTCATCACTAAGCATTTGGCTGGGATCTAGGTCAAGCTTACACAAAGATCTTTGATCAGGCCTAAGAATTTTACTTTACTGGAGTCAAAAGAATATAAATCTTTGTATGGTCTGGTTATCTCAAGGCCTAATCTCTCCATGATTACTTTGGGCATGAGGTTATGTGAAGCCCCTGAATCATGCATAGCATTATGAAAAATCTTATCATGGATATTCAAACTGACATAGAATGGAGGGGTAGTTCCTACTTGAAATTTTCCTTCAATATTTGGACCAAACAAAAGCTTTGGTGTATCATCATTTAAATTAACAGTGTCATGAACATCTTATATGTTCAAGGCTTTAAAAAATTGACCTCTATATACATTTTAAGTGACTAATTCAGTGAGAGGGACAGATATCTTGATTTTAGAAATCTCATTCTCTAGGCTAAAGGGAATCTGATTTTTAAAAAATTTTGTTTCAGCCTTGCTAGTCACTCCTTTATCAACAAAATCAGCTTGCTGATTTCTACTATTTACAGTAGTCAAAATGGTTTTTTCAAGAGCATTAGCTGAAGTGCTAGTGCTGCTAGGGTCACCACTCTATTTTTCATTGATTTGGGTGTTTTTTCCCTTATTTAGATCATAAATTTTAGCCCCTATGTTATGGTTTTTTGTTGTTCTTTTGGAAGTATCTACAGGGCTATTGTTGGCTGAATTATCAGAGGTTTTCTTCTTGGGAATTTTTTGATTGTTTTTACTTCTTAGGTCATATTTTTGGGCACTCCTATGATGGTATTTTACAAATCTGGTTCATAGTATTCTGTTTCTGGTCTTCTGTCATAATAGGGTGTATATAGACCTTGGTTTCCTTCAATGAGGAAATCATAATCCTCATTGCTTAATCCCAACATGTTTATGTTATCATCCTCTATTTGTTCATTTGTTTCTTCATCCTCATTAATATAATTTTCTTGAAAAGGAGGTCTGATCTGTTCATTAGCATCTCTTTGTCTGTTCTGAGGTTGATTTCTTCTAAATTTCTGATTCTGGTTTTGGGATTGGTTTCTATTTTGAGGATTTGGTTGGTTTTATCTAGATTGAGCTCTCTCATATATGCTCATCCTCTCCATCATATTTTCCATCCTCCTTTCCAATTTCTAGTCAGATGTGGAAGGTGCAACTTCATTTCTATAACATACCCTCTTCTTAGCATTCATTCTGGCTCTCTTCTCAATCAGATTTGCTTCTACACCTAGGGCTCCCCTCTGCATATCTTCTAAAGTTAAGGGATCCCTTTCTCTTAGCTGATAGGCCATTTTAGGATCAAATCCTTCAGGGAACTTGGCCAAGGCTAAGCCTTGTGGAGGTTTCAACTCTGGGGGTAGTACATTATAAAAATTATTGAATCTAGTGCAATAATTTTGAACACTTCCCCCAAGGTTTCTCTTGAGGTTGTTGTAATTTTAAAGTATTTGGATAGGATTCTTCCTCATTTCCCATTTGTTTATGAACGTTTGATGTAAAGAAGGGAGATCATTTATACAAATAGGAGTTAAACCCTTAAACCATTTCTTGGCTTCTCCTCCTAAACTTTGGGCAAAGATTCTCATCTTAATGGTCTCATCTTCTATTTCCATATAATCAAAGGCATAATTCACCTTGTCGACATGCTGTTGAGAAGTAATGGGTTCACTTCCGGTGAAATGAGGAATTTTGGACTGATAGTCTAGTGGCAAATTGACTAAGGGTAAAGGAAGCACTAGAGGAGCATACCATGTTGCCATGATAGGAAGTTGTGGGATAAATGGGGGGTTTACTAGTGGAGGGTTTATGAAAGGAGGAGAAGGATGGGATGGAGTATTTTGAACAGTGGGTGTTTGAATGTGAATACTTGGACATAATGTGCATTTAGGATAGTAGTGTAGAAAATAAGATCAGGTGGGGTGGTTTCTCTACTACCAATATGTTCACCACTATGATGGGATGAGTGTGAAGATTCAAATTCTATCTAATCTATATCACCAAGTGACCTTGTTCTGGATGGGTTTCTTAAGTTTACTTGTGTATCTTGTATAGTTGAGATATTTTCAAGGACAGAGTTAGCTCTATGAATTTGTCTGATAACAGTTGAAGTCTTGGATTTAGGAGACTTCCTAAGGATGCTTTCTGGATTATCAACTATCTCAGGAGGATTTGGGTTAGGATAGGCTCTAGTGTAAATTCTTCTGGAAGCCACTAGGTGGTATTTTTAGACCAAAAGATGAGAAAAGTTCGGCCAAGTATGACAGTATTTTAAAGGCTAACTAATCTTTTTCGAACAAAACTCATTCCTCAAAGTCCTCTTAACTGGGTTTGGAATGATGTTTGAAGAATAAAATAATTTCCCAGTGGAGTCTTAGGTAAAACGGGTGGGGTTAGCAGGCCTACTGAATAGAATTGGAGTCACCAGGTGAAGGACTTTTACTTGTTTTCAAGGTTTGGTTGTTTCTTACCATCAAAAATCAATAATAACCAGTCTTGGTGACACTTGTCTCATTCAAAAATAGGGTATCGTTGAGTTGTGAAGTTATCTATTATGCAATATTGTTTTTATCTCCCCACTATGGTCGCCACTTTATTAGGCCTCTATAGTTTGCAATATTGGCAAGAACAAATGCTGCAGAGCCTACATCAAAACCATTTTGGAATCCTAGGATATAGCCCTCCTAGATTCAGAGATGGATCTCTCTATATAAGTTTTTTCAAAGATGTTTCTTTAAGGCTTATGATATGATATTAGGCTAGTTATGAAGTACAAGGGTTTTTTTTGTTTTTGTTGGGATGGATATCATGAAAATGAAGGAAGTCTTTTTGAGGGGTAAAGATGTGAGTAGGTTGAAAGAATGGTTCAGTTGATAGGATAGGTAAGAAACAGTATTCAATCCATTGGGCTATGGAGTCACAAAAGGATTTAATTGCACAGCAAGTTTCAAGAATGGTCTATGGGGCAAGTCATCTATATCAAAGTATCTTTTTAGATTGAGTTATGGTATGAAACATCAAAGAGTGTGTGAAAAAAGCAAACATATAAGAAAACGAAGAGCAGCTTAAGATCAGGGAAGAACTTTGAATCTAGCCTGCTTTCAACATACTCTCAAGGAAAAACAAAGAATACCCTAAGATCAAGTAAAGACTTTTAACTTAGCATGATTTTAGAATATTCTCAAAGACAAACAGTTGAAACAAAGAATAGCTTAAGATAAAATAAGGACTTTTAACCTAGTCTTATTTCAGCATATTCTCTAAGGAAAACATTCAAGATAAATGTAAGAAGTAGCCTAAGATCAGGTAAGAACTTTGAATCTAGCCTGCTTTTGGCATACTCTTAGGGAAACTTGCAAAGACAATATCTCAAGTTGTACTCAGGAAACATGGGCTCACCAAAGGTCCATTTAACTCCTAAGGTCCATTTAACTCCTTCATGTCTTTTAAGCATATTTGTCATGTTTCTAAAGAGTTCAGCTAAATTGGGTATGAACCTTCTTAAGAAATTAATCTTCCCAATGAAATATTGAAGTTCCTTGATGTTTCTGAGATGGTTGATTTGCAATATACCATCAATCCTCTTTGGGTCTATCCTAATTCCTTCTTCAGATATGATATGTCCAAGAAGTTTACCTTCTTGGAGACCAAACAATGTTTCCTTTGGATTTAAAGATAACTCATACTAACTGCATTTCTCAAAGACTTTCCTCAAGTGTGGTAGGTGTTCTTCATCTGGTTTAGAATAGACAGTGATATCATCTAAATAAATAACAATGAAGTAACCTATTTCCTCTAAGAATGCAATATCCATGGCTCTCTCAAATGTGGCACCAAAATTCATTAAACCAGAGGGCATTTTCAAATACATGAAAGTACCACAAGGAGTAGTAAGGTTGTTTTAAGTTGATCATCAGGATGTACCAATATCTGATTGTAACCTGAGAAGCCATCTAGCAAAGAAATTCTCTTAGAACCAACTACCCTTTGTAAGATATGATCCATTCTGGGCAAGGGGTAGTTGTCCTTTAATGAGGCTTTGTTTAAATTTCTAAAGTCAATGCAAAGCCTTATTTCTCTTGTTTTCTTCCTAACTGATACAATATTAGATACTCAGTCTGAATATCTAGCAGGGACTATAATTCCAGCATCATAGATTTTTCTAATTTCTTTCTCTACGAGAGGTAAATGAACAGGGTTGAGTCTGCGCAATTTTTGTTTAAAATTCTTCTGGTTTTCTTTGAGGGGTATCTTATGCTAGATTATTTCTGTATCATATGATTTCAGATCTTCAGAACTCCATGCAAATACATCAGAAAATTCTTTAAACAACTCAAGGTATTTCAATTTAATGTGAGCTGGCAGTGTTTTAGACAATTTGATCATTTTGGGCTTTTCCTTACTGCCTATGTTGCATTCTTCCACTTCAATTCAGTAGGTTCTAGTTTTGGCTTTTTGGAAACATCATTCAAGTCAAACAATTCTTCTAATGGGACCAGTCCTTTTGGCAAGCTTTGATCTTTAGATTTCAGTACTTCTAGGTCTTCTTTTTCTAAATCTATGTTATTTTCTATTTTGTGTTTGGGTTCATGTGTTAACAGATTTATTTCAGCAATCTCAGGAGGCTTTTCTTCTTCAAAAAGTGGGTTTTCTTCATTAGGACAGTCTTTTTCATACTCTGGATCTGATTTTGGTATTTCAAATTCATTTTTGGACTGTAAGAAGTCTTCTATTTGTTTAACTGGGCTATATTTGACTTGGGTGGTGCATTGCTTGGTTTCATAAGGTGTTAGACAGGTTCTAGCAGCAAAGGCTAATCCATTAGCAAGAATGTTTTGGTTCCTTGGGACAAAGGTAAGTTGGAATTCAACAAATGTTTCTTACAAATCCATGGCATCATGTCTATAGGCTCTAAGTTTGGGATGTTTAGCAATGTATTCCCCATTTACTTGTTTAATTATCAATTCTAAATCCCCATGAACTGTTATTCTTTTGGCCCCTAATTTTTTCAATAAATGTAGGCCTTAAAGGAGAGCTTCATACTCTACTATGTTATTTGTAGGAGAGTTTAATCTATAAGAATGAACCTCGGCATGATTGTTTTCAGTGTTATGCACCCATATTCCTACTCTTGCACCAATTTTAGATCAAGACCCATCAAAACATATAGTCCAAAGAGGACTATTTTCAGATTTGTCATTTATTTCACTTCTGTCCTCTCAGTCTTGTTTGCCTAATCTGTCACTGTGTTGTTCTTGTATGTCTGCACTATGTTGAATTTTGTTTTGGTCCTCAAGATTTTCAAGGTTTTGAGGTTTTATTCTTTGATTTTCATGATCTTCACTATATTTATGACTATTTAGGACCTCAAGACCTTCAATTTGTTTGCTGTGATTTTCTTAATTAGTAGATTGTTCTTTAGTTTTCTCCTTGTTTTCCTCTTCATCTATGGCTGCCACTATGTTTGGGGATGGAGTGGCCATTATATTGGTTGATGTTTTATTTACTAACTCTTGCTCATTAGGAATCTCATCATTATAAAGAATGAATGAGTCAATATTAGTATGTATAGAATAGAGAGGAGATTGTTTTGGTATTTCTTGACTACTGAACATATATTTCATGTGTTTCCCTATAGAGTCTTCTAGGTTGATTGAAGACAAGGATGTTGGCATAAGTCATATCCATATGCATAGTACCTTGCATCTTAGCACCCCAATATCTTGAAAGAAGCATGCCATATTTGGGGGGCACATCAGCCACTACCACATTCATCACTAAGCATTTGGTTGGGATCTAGGTCAAGCTTACACAAAGATCTTTGATCAGGCCTAAGAATTTTACTCTACTAGAGTCAAAAGAATATAAATATTTGTATGGTCTGGTTATCTCAAGGCCTAATCTCTCCATGATTACTTTGGGCATGAGGTTATGTGAAGCCCATGAATCATGCATAGCATTGTGCAAAATCTTATCATGGATATTCAAATTGACATAGAATGGAGGGGTAGTTCCTTCTTCAAATTTTCTTTCAATCTTTGGACCAAATAGAAGCTCTAGTGTATAATCATTTAAGTTAATAGTGACATGAACATCTTCTATGTTCAAGGCTTTCAAAACTTGACCTCTATATACATTTTGAGTGACTAATTTAGTGAGATGGACAGATATCTTGATTTTAGAAATTTCATTCTCTAGGCTAAAGGGAATCTGATTTTTTAAAATGTTTGTTTTAGCCTTGCTAGTCACTCCTTTATCAGCAAAATTAGCTTGCTAATTTCTACTATTTACATCAGTCAAAATGGTTTTTTCAAGAGCATTATTTGAAGTGCTAGTGCTGCTAGGGTCACCAATCTATTTTTCATTGATTTGGGTGTTTTTTCCCTTGTTTAGATCATAAATTTTAGCCCCTATGTTATGGTTTTTTGTTGTTCTTTTGGAAGTATATACAGGGCTATTGTTGGCTGAATTATCAGAGGTTGTCTTCTTGGGAGTTTCTTGATTGTTTTTACTTCTTAGGTCATATTGTTTGGGCACTCCTATGATGGTATTTTCAAAATCTAGTTCATAGTATTTAGTTTCTGGTCTTTTTTCATCATAGGGTGTAGATAGGCCTTGGTTTCTTTCAATGAGGAAATCATAATCCTCATTGCTTACTCACAACATGTTTATGTTATCATCCTATATTTTTTCATTTGTTTCTTCATCCTCATTAACATAATTTTCTTGAAAAGGAGGTATGATTTGTTCATCAGCATCTCTTTGTTTGTTCTGAGGTTGATTTCTTCTAAAGTTCTAATTCTAGTTTTGGGATTGGTTTCTATTTTGAGGAGTTGGTTGGTTTTATCTAGATTGAGCTCTCTCATATATGCTCATCCTCTCCATCATCATTTCCATCATCCTTTCAAATTTTTAGTCAGATGTGGAAGGTGCAGCTTCATTTCTATAACATACCCTCTTCTCAGCCTTCATTCTGGCTCTCTTCTCAATAAAATTTTCTTCTACACCTAGGGCTCCCCTTTTCATATCTTCTAAAGTTAAGGTATCCCTTTCTCTTAGCTGATAGGCCATTTTAGGATCAAATCATTCAGGGAACTTGGCCAAGGCTGAGCCTTGTGGAGGTTTCAACTCTGGGGGTAGTGCATTATAAACATTATTGAATCTAGTGCAATAATTTTGAACACTTTCCCCATGGTTTCTCTTGAGGTTGTTGTAATCTAAAAGTATTTGGAGAGGATTATTCCTCATTACCCATTTGTTTATGAACATTTGATGTAAATAAGGGAGATCAATTTATACTATTAGGAGTTAAACCCTTAAACCATTTCTTGGCTTCTCCTCCTAAACCTTGGGTAAAGATTCTCATCTTAATGGTCTCATCTTCTATTTCCATATAATCAAGGGCATAATTCACCTTGTCGACATGTTTTTGAGAAGTAATGGGTTCACTTCCGGTGAAATGAGGAATTTTGGACTGATAGTCTAGTGGCAAATTGACTAAGGGTAAAGGAAGGACTAGAGGAGCATACCATGTTGCCATGTTAGGAAGTTGTGGGATAAATGGGGTGTTTACTAGTGGAGGGTTTATGAAAGGAGGAGGAGGATGGGATGGAGTAGTTTGAAGAGTGGGTGTTTGGATAACAGAACTACTTGGACTAGCAAGAGACTGTTGAGCAGATCTAAGATGAAAGAAACCAAAATTATGAATGAAAAGAAGATCAGGTGGGGTGGTTTCTCTACTACCAATATGCTCACCACTCTGTTGGGGTGAGTGTGAAGATTCAAAGTCTATCTGATATATATCACCAAGTGACCTTGTTCTGGATGGGTTTCTTAAGTCTACATGTGTATCTTATAGAGTTGAGATATTTTCATGGACAGAGTTAGCTCTATGAATTCGTCTGACAATAGTTGAAGTCTTGGATTTAGGAGACTTCCTAAGGATGCTTTCTGGATTATCAACTATCTCAGGAGGATTTGGGTCAGGATAGGCTCTAGTGTAAATTCTTCTGGAAGCCACTATGTGGTATTTTTATACCCAAAGATGAGAAAATTTCAGCCAAGTATGACAGTATTTTAAAGGCTAACTAATATTTTTCGAAGAAAACTACTTCCTCAAAGTCTTCTTAACTAGGTTTGGAATGATGTTTGAAGGATAAAATAATTTCCCAATGAAGTCTTAGGTAAAACTAGTGGGGTCAGCAGGCCTACTAAATATAAATGGAGTCGCCAGGTGAAGGATTTTTACTTGTTTTCAAGGTTTGGTTGTTTTTCACCATCAAAAATCAATATTAACCAGTCTTGGTGACACTTGTCTCATTCATAAATAAGGGTTCGTTGAGTTGTGAAGTTATCTATTACGCAATATTGTTTTTATCTCCCCACTATGGTCACCACTCTATTAGGCCTCTATAGTTTGTAATATTGGCAAGAACAAATGCTGCAGAGCCTACATCAAAACCATCTTGGAATCATAGGATCTAGCCCTCTTGGATTCAGAGACGGATCTCTCTATATAAGTGTTTTCAAAGATGTTTCTTTAAGGCTTATGATATGATATTAGGCTAGTTATGAAGTACAAGGGTTTTTTTTGTTTTTTTTGGGATGGATATCATCAAAATGAAGGAAGTATTTTTGAGGGGTAAAGGTGTGAGTAGGTTGAAAGAATAGTTTAGTTGATAGGATAGGTAAGAAACAATATTCAATCCATTGGGCTATGGAGTCACAAAAGGATTTAATTGCACAACAAGGTTCAAGAATGGTCTATGGGGCAAGTCATCTATATCAAAGTATCTTTTTAGATTGAGTTATGGTATGAAACATCAAAGAGTGTGTGAAAGAAGAAAACATATAAGAAAAAAAAGAGTAGCTTAAGATTAGGTAAGAACTTTGAATCTAGCCTGCTTTCAACATACTCTCAAGGAAAAATAAAGAATACCCTAAGATCAAGTAAATACTTTTAACTTAGCATGCTTTCAGCATATTCTCAAAGGAAAAAAGTTCAAACAAATAATAGCTTAAGATCAAATAAGGAATTTTAACCTAGTCTTCTTTCAGCATATTCTCAAAGGAAAACATTCAAGATAAACATAAAAAGTAGCCTAAGATTAGGTAAGAACTTTGAATCTAGCCTGCTTTTGGCATACTCTTATGGAAACTTGCAAAGAAAATATCTCAAGTTGTACTCAGGAAACATGGGCTCACCAAAGGTCCATTTAACTCCTTCTTGTCTTTTAAGCATATTTGTCATGTTTCTAAGGAGTTCAGCTAAATTGGGTATGAACCTTCTTAAGAAATTAATCTTTCCAATGAAAGATTGAAGTTCCTTGATGTTTCTGAGATGGTTGATTTGCAATATACCATCAATCCTCTTTGGGTCTATCCTAATTCCTTCTTCAGATATGATATGTCCAAGAAGTTTACCTTCTTGGAGACCAAACAATGTTTTCTTTGGATTTAAAGATAACTCATACTTCCTGCAGTTCTGAAAGACTTTCCTCAAGTGTGGTATGTGTTCTTCATCTGTTTTAGAATAGACAGTTATATCATCTAAATATATAACAATGAAGTAACCTATTTCCTCTAAGAATGCAATATCCATGGCTCTCTCAAATGTGGCACCAACATTCATTAAACTAGAGGGCATTTTCAAATATATGAAAGTACCCCAAGGAGTAGTAAAGGTTGTTTTAAGTTGATCATCAGGATGTACCAATATATTATTGTAACCTGAGAAGCCATCTAGCAAAGAAATTCTCTTAGAACCAACTACCCTTTGTAAGATATGATCCATTTTGGACAAGGGGTAGTTTTCCTTTAATGAGGCTTTGTTTAAATTTCTAAAGTCAATGCAAAGCCTTATTTCTCTTGTTTTCTTCCTAACTGATACAAGATTAGATACCCAATATGAATATCTAATAGGGACTATAATTCCAGCATCATACATTTTTCTAATTTCTTTCTCTACGAGAGGTAAATGAACAGGGTTGAGTCTGCGCAATTTTTGTTTAAAATTCTTCTGGTTTTCTTTGAGGGGTATCTTATGCTGGATTATTTCTGTATCATATGATTTTAGATCTTCATAACTCCATGCAAATACATCAAAAAATTCTTTAAACAACTCAAGGTATTTCAATTTAATGTGAGCTGACAATGTTTTAGACAGTTTGATCATTTTGGGCTTTCCCTTATTTCCTATGTTGCATTCTTCCACTTCAACTTCAGTAGCTTCTAGTTTTGGGTTTTTGGCAACATCATTCAAGTCAAACAATTCTTCTAATGGGACCAGTCCTTTTGGCAGTCTTTGATCTTTAGATTGCAGCACTTCTAGGTCTTGTTTTTGTAAATATATGCTATTTTCTATTTTGTGTTTGGGTTCATGGGTTAACAGATTTATTTCAACAATCTCAGGAGGCTTTTCTTTTTCAAAAAGTGGGTTTTCTTCATAAGGACAGTCTTGTTCATACTCTGGATCTGAGTTTGGTATTTCAAATTCATTTTTGGGCTGTAAGAAGTCTTCTATTTGTTTATCTCCATCAAAAACTTTTCATTATTTTTCATTATCCGGGACAACTGGTCTATATTTGACTTGGGTGGTGCATTGCTTGGTTTCATAAGGTGTTAGACAGGTTCTAGCAGCAAAGGCTAATCCATTAGCAAGAATGTTTTGGTTCCTTGGGACAAAGGTAAGTTGGAATTCAGCAAATGTTTCTAACAAATCCATGGCATCATCTCTATAGGTTCTAAGTCTGGGATGTTTAGAAATGTATTCCCCATTTACTTGTTTAATTATCAATTATGAATCCCCATGAACTGTTATTCTTTTGGCCCCTAATTTTTTCAATAAATGTAGGCCTAAAAGGAGAGCTTCATACTCTGATATGTTATTTTTAGGAGAGTTTAGTCTATAAGAATGACCCTCAGCATGATTGTTTTCAGTGTTATGAACCCATATGCCTGCTCTTGCACCAGTTTTAGAGAAAGACCCATCAAAACTCATACTCCAAAGAGGATTGTTTTCAGATTTGTCATTTATTTCACTTCTGTCCTCTCGATCTTGTTTGTCTAATCTGTCATTGTGTTGTTCTTGCAGGTCTGCACTATGTTGAATTTTGTTTTGGTCCTCAAGATTTTCAAGGTTTTGAGGTTTTATTCTTTCATTTTCATGATCTGCACTATATTTATGACTGTTTAGGACCTCAAGACCTTCAATTTGTTTGCTGTGATTTTCTGAATTAGCAGACTGTTCTTTATTTTTCTCCTTATTTTCCTCTTCATCTATGGCTGCCACTATGTTTGGGGATGGAGTGGCCATTATATTGGTTGATGTTTTATTTACTAACTCTTGCTCATTAGGAATCTCATCATTATAAATAATGAATGATTCAATATTAGTATGTATAGAATAGAGGGGAGATTTTTCTGGTCTTTCTTGACTACTCACCATATATTTCATTTGTGTTTCCCTATAGAGTCTTCTAGGTTGACTGAAGACAAGGATGTTGGCATAAGTCATATCCATCTGCATAGTACCTTTCATCTTAGCACCCCAAGATCTTGAAAGAAGCATGCCATATTTGGTGGGCACATCAGCCACTACCACATTCATCACTAAGCATTTGGCTGGGATCTGGGTCAAGCTTACACAAAGATCTTTGATCAGGCCTAAGAATTTTACTCTACTGGAGTCAAAAGAATATAAATATTTGTAGGGTCTGATTATCTCAAGGCCTAATCTCTCCATGATTAATTTGGGCATGAGGTTATGTGAAGCCCCTGAATCATGCATAGAATTGTGCAAAATCTTATCATGGATATTCAAATTGACATAGAATGGAGGGGTAGTTCCTTCTTGAATTTTTCCTTCAATCTTTGGACCAAACAGAAGCTCTGGTGTATCATCATTTAAGTTAACAGTGTCATGAACATCTTCTATGTTCAAGGCTTTCAAAACATGACCTATATATACATTTTGAGTGACTAATTCAATGAGAGGGATACATATCTCCATTTTAGAAATTTCATTGTCTAGGCTAAAGGGAATCTTATTTTTTAAAATGTTTGTTTCAGCCTTGCTAGTCACTCCTTTATCAGTAAAATCAGCTTGCTGATTTCTACTATTTACAGCAATCAAAATGGTTTTTTCAAGAGCATTAGCTGAAGTGCTTGTCCTGCTAGGGTCACCACTCTATTTTTCATTGATTTTGGTGTTTTTTCCCTTGTTTAGATCATAACTTTTAGCCCCTATGTTATGGTTTTTTGTTGTTCTTTTGGAAGTATCTACGTGGCTATTGTTGGCTGAATTATCAAAGGTTTTGTTCTTTGGAGTTTCTTGATTCTTTTTACTTCGTAGGTCATATTTTTGGGCACACCTATGATGGTATTTTCAAAATATGGTTCATAGTATTCAGTTTTTGGTCTTCTGTCATCATAGGGTGTATATAGACCTTGGTTTCTTTCAATGAGGAAATCATAATTCTCATTTCTTACTCCCAACATGTTTATGTTATCATCCTCTATTTTTTCATTTGTTTCTTCATCCTCATTAACATAATTTTCTTGAAAAGGAGGTCTGATTTGTTCATCAGCATCTCTTTGTCTGTTCTGAGGTTGATTTCTTCTAAAGTTCTCATTCTGGTTTTGGGATTGGTTTCTATTTTGAGGAGCTGGTTGGTTTTATCTAGATTGAGCTCTCTCACATATGCTCATCCTCTCCATCATATTTTCCATCATCCTTTCCAATTTTTAGTCAGATGTGGAAGGTGCAGCTTCATTTCTATAACATACCCTCTTCTCATCCTTCATTATGGCTCTCTTCTCAATCAAATTTGCTTCTACACCTAGGGCTCCCCTCTGCATATCTTCTAAAGTTAAGGGATCCCTTTCTCTTAGATGATAGGCCATTTTAGGATCAAATCCTTCAGGGAACTTGGCCAAGGCTGAGCCTTGTGGAGGTTTCAAATCTAGGGATAGTGCATTATAAAAGTTATTGAATCCAGTGCAATAATTTTGAACACTTTCCCTCGGGTTTCTCTTGAGTCTGTTGTAATCTGAAAGTATTTGGAGAGGATTCTTCCTCATTACCCATTTGTTTATGAATGTTTGATGTAAAGAAGGGAGATCATTTATACTATTAGGAGTTAAACCCTTAAACCATTTCTTGGCTTCTCCTCCTAAACTTTGGGAAAATATTCTCATCTTAATGGTCTCATCTTCTATTTCCATATAATCAAAGGCATAATTCACGTTGTCGACATGCTTTTGAGAAGTAATGGGTTCACTTCCGGTGAAATGAGGAATTTTGGACTGATAGTTCGGTGGCAAATTGACAAAGGGTAAAGGAAGGACTAGAGGAGCATACCATGTTGCCATGATAGGAAGTTGTGGGATAAATGGGGGGTTTACTAGTGGAGGGTTTATGAAAGGAGGAGGAGGATGGGATGGAGTAGTTTGAACAGTGGGTGTTTGGATAACAGAAGTACTTGGACTAGCAAGAGACTGTTGAGTAGATCTAGGATGAAAGAAACCAAAATTATGAATGAAATGAAGATCAGGTGGGGTGGTTTCTCTACTACCAATATGTTCACCACTCTATTGGGGTGAGTGTGAAGATTCAAATTCTATCTGATCTATATCACCAAGTGGCCTTGTTCTGGATGGGTTTCTTAAGTCTACTTGTGTATCTTGTAGAGTTGAGAGATTTTCAGGGACAGAGTTAGCTCTATGAATTGATCTGACAACAGTTGAATTCTTGGATTTAGGAGACTTCCTAAGGATGCTTTCTGGATTATCAACTATCTCAGGAGGATTTGGGTCAGGATAGGCTCTAGTGTAAATTCTTCTGGAAGCCACTATGTGGTATTTTTAGACCCAAAGATGAGAAAAGTTCAGCCAAGTATGACAGTATTTTAAAGGCTAACTAATATTTTTCGAATAAAACTCATTCCTCAAAGTCTTCTTAACTAGGTTTGGAATGATGTTTGAAGGATAAAAGAATTTCCCAGTGGAGTCTTAGGTAAAACTAGTGGGGTCAGCAGGCCTACTGAATAGAAATGGAGTCGCCAGGTGAAGGATTTTTACTTGTTTTCAAGGTTTGGTTGTTTTTCACCATCAAAAATCAATAATAACCAGTCTTGGTGACACTTGTCTCATTCATAAATACGGGTTCGTTGAGTTGTGAAGTTATCTATTACGCAATATTGTTTTTATCTCCCCACTATGGTCGCCACTCTATTAGGCCTCTGTAGTTTGCAATATTGGCAAGAACAAATGCTGCAGAGCCTACATCAAAACCATTTTGGAATCCTAGGATATAGCCCTCCTGGATTCAGAGACAGATCTCTCTATATAAGTGTTTTCAAAGATGTTTATTTAAGGCTTATGATATGATATTAGGCTAGTTATGAAGTACAAGGGGTTTTTTTTTGTTTTTGTTGGGATGGATATTATCAAAATGAAGGAAGTCCTTTCCGAGGGGGTAAAGGTGTGAGTAGGTTGAAAGAATGGTTCAGTTGATAGGATAGGTGAGAAACAATATTCAATCCATTGGGCTATGGAGTCACAAAATGATTTAATTGCACAACAAGTTTCAAGAATGGTCTATGTGGTAAGTCATCTATATCAAAGTATCTTTTTAGATTGAGTTATGGTATGAAACATCAAAGAGTGTGTGAAAGAAGAAAACATATAAGAAAACAAAGAGCAAAGTCTTAAGATCGAGTAAGATCTTTGAATCTAGCTTTCGCTTTCAACATACTCTCAAGGAAAAATAAAGAATACCCTAAGATCAAGTAATGACTTTTAACTTAGCATGCTTTTAGCATATTCTCAAAGGAAAACAGTTCAAACAAACAATAGCTTAAGATCAAATCAGAACTTTTAACCTAGTCTTCTTTCAGCATATTCTCAAAGGAAAACATTCAAGATAAACATAAAAAGTAGCCTAAGATCAGGTAAGAACTTTGAATCTAGCCTGATATTGGCATACTCTTAGGGAAACTTTCAAAGACAATATCTCAAGTTGTGTTTGGTCAATTTAGTGTGTCCTAAATTGCTGCATTTAATTTGTCAATCCGGGAATCGTAAGCTGATGAAGTGCGGCGCACTATATGTGCAAGATAACCTATTTCTTAACTTTTTGTCGTTTTTGGTTTTTTCTAAGGTGAAATGGAAATTCTAAAATGAAAACAAGTTTGGTTATATTTGTTCAAGGAAGTGATATCCCCTATAATGATTTACCAACTTGAAGCTTTAAAAGCAATTTGAAATTTACAATGATAAGACTTTGAAAGAAAATGAAAATGTACTGATGAAATGAAAAGATGCTGCTAATCTAATAAATCAAAACGAGTAAACTAGTAAACATGAAAATCAAACTATTCTTGTCATCGACTAAACACAAAGGAAACTATGTTTAACGAAATTAAAAAATTGCAATAAAATAAATCTAAATCGATTACATCAATTTATCTTCCGACCCTTCATCATTAGTCCAACTATGATTTTCGGAAGTAATCATAAACAACTTGTGTAATCGATATTTAATTTGCGTAGAAAATAAACTAATACTAAACCATACACTCATGATTCAATCCCTCACCATCGATCCCAAATTGTGGCTTTCGTGAGTACATCGAAGATGTCATACATGATTTAATATATCTAAATTTGCGGAAAAAGAAACTAATACTAAACTACACATTTCATAATGCGGTCCCTCACCATCGATCCGGTACGTGGCTTTCAGAGACAAGCGAAGATGCTATGAGCAGACTTAATATATCTAAATTTGCGTAAAAGAAACTAACACTAAACTACACATTTCATAATGCAGTCCCTCACCATCGATCCCAAATTTGTGGCTTTCTGGAGGCAAACCGAAGATGCTATGAGCGACTTTAATATATCTAAATTTGCATAAAAAGAAACTAATACTAAACTACACATTTCATAATGCGATCCCTCACCATCGATCAAATTGTGGCTTTCGGAGAGCAACCGAAGATGCTATGAGCGACTTAATATATCTAAATTTAACTACTAAAGCGAGATAAGCAAAACTCGAAATGAACAAAGCAAGACTGAAATTAAACAAAAGCTATGAAAAACAAACTAGCGAGCGGTAACAATGTTAGATCCATGTCATTAGTCAAAAAGCTATAAAAATGCCCAGTCTGTCTATCTAAAACCCGCAACAAGAACACCGATCGTTGATTAACAATCATAAATCATGAAAGACATAAATGAAATGGAAATTATGGAAATATATGAACAGAGAAATGAAACAAGCGCAAAGTATGAACATATGGATGGATTATGATACAATGATTTTTTAAAGAAATGAAATGAGAAATATACACTAATACACAAAACCTTAGTTGAGCAGGGCCCTCTACACGACCTTGGTAACGGTCCTCAAACACGAATTAAGTTGAAAAAATAGAGTCTTCTCATATTAAAAAGTAGTTCTATTACAGAATGGTAATGTTACGGCACAAGTGCAGCAGAATCACCACGAAAGAGCAGACTAAAAGATAACGGAGATTACATTCACTAACATCAACTATCTACTAACTTCATATGCGTATGCAAACGCACTATATATAACAACAAACGCTAATCGTCTCCTAAAGTTCTTGTTGGCAGAGCACGTAGACCACTACGTCCACGGATATAGGAGTATGGCCGTGTTGGAAAGTGAATCTACGGAAGGTGGATGCTTGAATTCGACTCCGAGCTCGCACGGATGTCGATTTAACCTCCGCGAGCTTAGAAACGGCCGTATGGATCTTTATGTGCCACGAAAACGTAGTCCGGCCGACATGAAACTCCATGGTTGACTTCCATGTGGACGCCTTTGACCGCGGCTTCTTTGGACGAGTTTGCTTGAACCAATAGGACACGAACCATGTCCACGTCATTCCTAGCCCTGCCCATGTGGCTCGTTTCCCTTGTAGACACCCTGTAGCATAGAGTTTTACAAAATAGGCATGCGAAAGTTAGCAAGAACATCAGTGAAAGTGGCAAGATTCCGCAATTGTATGAACAAAATCTAGATCAAATAGCAAACACAAAAAACATAATTAAAAACCATGTTAGATGCCCTTTTGCACATGATATTGACAATTTGGGAGGTTTAGGTGAGTGAAAAAGGTATGGAAAAATGCATGGAAAAGATGCAAATTTGGGACTCAACATACCCCCCTCTTTGTGAAGGTGTTGCATGCCCTCATGCAACCAAAATTTTGATACTCTTTGTTCAGTTCATGTGCCTTGATACTTCGACGAAAGACATCCAATCCCCTTCTCTTCTTCTTTGCAGTGTAAACCCATCATTCCGGGTTTCTTCATTAAGCACCTAAATTTGATATTCACAAGTGTCTCTGCTCAATTTCCGGCATTTCCTTTTCAATTTCTTATTCTTCTTTTGCCATATTCCCAAATGTAACATAGTATTATCATGGATGATCTTGTCCAGTTGCCTTGTTCTTTCAATGTTTCATTTTCATTTTTGATGTGCCTATTTAAAAGCTCCCTGACTCAAAAAATTTCTGTTTTAATGATTGAACTAAATCATCTTGCAATGTATGAGGCTGAATGGAAGAAGTACTTGGACTCGTGTACGCCTTTTCCAAGGATTCTATATAGTCATATACCTCCTGCTGCTTGGGGTCTATTTCGAGTGTCATTTTCATTGGGTTGTCCCCAAAATGTCGTAAAGGAGAATTATGTTCAAAATCCGGCCGAGGAGGGCTTACATCAATATTTTTCGCTGAGAATAAGATGGAGTATGCTCATTGTCCGATTGGGAATGAAAGGAACCGGGTTCACTAACCGACCGAGATGGACTATGGTCGGTTGGGGACTCTGCTCGGATGTCTCCTCACCCAAATCAATGAAATGAGGACCCTTAATTTGCGTTTTTCTCAATTTCCCTTTAAGCCTGTCGCTTCTCCTCCCATGCTTTGTGGTACACTCGTCCTTTTGTTCTGTTTTTCCCTTTCTCTGCCTTCTTGGATATAGATGACTATTTTTTGAAGATAAACTAATCTTTCGAGATAGTATTTGATGATCTTCTTCTTCGAAGAAGAAGTTTTATGTACAGACCTCAATAGTTTCTTTCCCTTTTGGTATTATTGGCTTCTTAACCTTGATTTCCTTCTTCTTCCTTTTTTACCAATCTCTCTTCTCTATTAGTTCTTTTCATAGTAGTAGTAGAAGTATTTTTGGATTTCTTCTATTGTTCTTTTCCTTCTACTTCTTCTTCGTCGTGCTAGTCGCGAAATTTCCTGAGTAGGAGTAATTTGGGTTTCAACATTCATTCTTTTTCTTCTACTCCTTCTAATTGAACTACCTTCAGGGAATTTCTGAGGTTCCTCAAAGAAATTTCTAACTAGGAATTGTTCCCATGTGTCTCTTCTTTCTTTTAGCTCCTTTTTCAATCAGAATTTTTATAAGGCCATGGTGATATAAATGAGGCTCTACATCTCCTAAGTGTTTTTGAACGAGTCACAGACCATTTTCTTTAAGCTATTGAATAGAAAATAAGGGAGATTGAGAGTTTAGTTTTCAAGAAAAATTCATCAATAGCTCTGGTATGGTACATGTACATAGACCCAAAACGGCCTTCACATGTAATGAATTTCTCGAACAATTAGTAGTAAAGTGGCCCATTCTTCTTTTATTGCATGCACGAGATTCCTCTTTTTGAAAACGCTTTATGTCCATACCTTGGTTTCGTGAGAATTGTTCTCCATGCCTCATCACCGATGATTTTATTTTTGAACCAACGTTCTCCATTTTGAAGAAATTTCGTGGCTATTGCTATTGATGCTTCATTAACCGAAAACTTGAGGTCTCCAATTTCTACTTTCGAGCCATCAAATGACCTTGCAAACGCTTTTCGTAACTTCTTTGTGGTAACCTGCGAATTTCTGAATAAAACGCGACCATTTAGCTTTCTTCAATATCTCTTTTTCTTGTGGATATCCCTCTATAAACTTTGGTCCTTCGACTCGCCCTTAGCAACTTACCCATTTCACTTTTCCGTGCTTCACTAATTTGCCTCTCGTTAGGGTTTAAGTGGAAATGGAACGATCGAATACACAGGATCGAGCACAATGAGCGTGGGAATGTATCATAGAATGGAAATGAGCACCATAAATGGAATGGAGTAAGACTGTGGGTAGATATACGGGAGTGAGAATGAGCAAAAGGAACGAAATGGAGTGAAACGAGGGAGTGAGAATGAGTAGAGTGGGGTTTTCTAAACACGACAGAGACACGACAAAGGGGTTAACAAAGTATAATACATTCGGCCGCGTTTTGAATTTTGGTGGTCGTGTAATAAATATGAACACGTTTCAATCAACGATTATGAAGTTATGCGGCTTGTAAGAGTCCTTTGTCAACTCAAATACGTCTCATTATCTCCCGGTGGGATATTGGAACATGAGTGAGAATCGGAATTTCAATGATGAAACCGTTTATGAATGAATGCAAGAGGATAGCATGGAGATCGTGACGAGTTACGGAAGCTATCAATATAATCATTGCGCGTAATGGGTAGAGCTCATGGTTTAAAACTATATAAAAAATGTGTTTTTCAATACTATTTGAAATAAACTTTATTCATACCTTTGGAATCCTTGCTTTTGCCCTTGGTCTTCAAAGTCGATTGATCTCCATTGGTGTCTTGAATGTTCCATTGATCCTCTCACCCTGCATTTTATTTCATAATTATGAAATTAGCATCCGACCGTACATTCTCTTTGAAAACGAGTAGTAGGTCGCGGAATCGCTTCAGTTGCGGAAAGCTGGGAGTCAACTCGTGAGCATGTATGTCACTGCGGAAACTGACACAGCTATTACTTGGTTGAATATAAATGAACAAATGACAAATGACTAGATGGAAATGGTCATGAAAAAGATTTTTATTGATGGAATGGATGAAATGAAGTGGAATGAAATGAAATGAAATGGAGTGGGTGGTGAAAAAACTTATGAAATGAAAGAGAGATTTTTTTTTTGGAAAATATAGAGTGTCAGGTGTCCCTGATTTTCACCCTATATTTTCTGCATAAGACTGCCAATCAATGATTTGTTTTCAGAGCTTATACCATTTTTTTTTCTTCTTCTTTTTTTTTCTAAGTGAAAAACAAAAGCTAGGGTCAGTGGAGAAGAAAAATTCTTTCCGTACCCTGACTGATTGCAGAACTTTCTTGAAACATCTTGACAAAATCCTCTTTTGAGAGTGGCTTATGATAAACTTTCAATCTATGGCAATTCACAATAAGAGGAGTTTGAAACTCATCAATGGTATTGATTCTTATAGCTCCATTGCTAAAGATCTTGTCAATCTCATATGGCCCAAGCCAATGAGTCTGAAATTTCCCTTGAAAATCTTTAAACTTGGAATCAAATAACAATGCCCAATCTCCTTCTTGAAACTTCTTCTCTTTGATATATTTGTCATGCCATTTAGTTCTTTGATATTGAACTAGATCAGTTCTTAGAATTGCTTCTTGTCCGATCTCATCTAGCTCATTCAACTGCTCCATTCTATGCTTTTGGGCTTCGATAAGTCCATCCCCAACCGAACTCGCTATCTTGAAGGTCTTGACTTGGAACTCAATGGGGAGCAAGACTTCTTTCCCATAAACAAGTTCATAGGGAGAATGTCCCTCGTTGTATTCCTCCATGTAGTTCAGTAGGCCCACAAGGCTTCGGAAGCCTTTACTGCCCAATCTCTTCTATGTAGATGAACGAGCTTTTGGTGATGATACTTTCAAGAACTTTTTTTGTGGACTCCACTTGACCATTTGCTTGTGGATGGTAAGGAGTAGATCTTCTCGTGCTTGATTTTGTATTCTTCCATCAACTTCTCCACCAAATTGGATGTGAATTGGCTCCCCCGATCATGTTACAATTTCTCTTGGAACACCAAAGCGAGTAAAAAATATCCTCATAAAGAAAAATGAACAAGCTTTGAATTTTCGAGTGCAGATACTAATGCTTTAGCTTCTACCCATTTAGTAACATAATCGGCTGCAAACCAATATATACTTCTTTTGCTTAGATGGTGGATTAATAGGTCCAATGAAATCTAAAGCCCATTTTTCAAAGGGTTCAATGAGTACTCGTGTTTGCAATGGCATTTCATTTGAAAGGGTAGGTTTCCCTACTCTTTGGCAGACTATCACACCTTTTGACATATTGTTTTGCATCTTTGAAGAGGGAAGGCCAATAATATCCCAAGGAAAGGATTTTATAGGCCGTCCTTTTTGTCCGCAAAGTGTCCGCCGCATGGTTCATCATGACATGCCTTAAGAATATCGAGCATTTCATCTTCCCCGACACATCTTCGATCACAAGATCCGGCCCCTGTTTTAAACAATTCGTTAGAAATCCATGAATATTTTGAACTCTCCCTGAATAATCTTTCGTTTTTCTCTTGGAAATAAATGTGAAGGTAGTTTCCCCGTAACCAAATAGTTAGCAATATCTCGCATACCAAGGGGTCTTAATAGTTATCGCAAACAAATATTCATCGGGAAATTTATCTTCTACAGGGAGAATCTTCTTTAGTATTCTGAATCCTAGACAAGAAATCAGCTATCGTATTCTGTTTTTCCGGTCTATCCAACATAGTAATATTGAATTCTTGCAAAAGTAAAAGCCATCTTGTCACTCTGCCATTAGTAACGTGTGTTTTTCATTAAATATCTAATTGCGAGAATGATCAGTATGAATAAAAGTTTCATAGCTCGTTATGTAATGTCTAAACTTATTAATTGCATGAACAACGGCTAAAAACTCTTTTTTCGATCACGAGTATAGTTTAACTCTGTGGGAGTCAAATTTTTTACTAGTGTAATAAATGGCATAAGGAATTAAATCTTTTTGACCCAACACGAGCTCCAAGAGCCTTAGTCTCGAAGCATCCGTAGAAATATGAAAAGGAAGTTTCCAATTTGGTCCTCTCAAGATAGGTGCTTCGAGATATTCTTGTTTTCAAAGTTTCAAAAGCTGATTGAAAATCGAGATCCCATTTAAATTCACGAGTCTTTTGTAAGCAATTTGAAGAGTGGAGATGCTATTTTAGTGAAGTTTTCTACAAATCTTCTATAATAACCAGAAAATCCTAGAAAACTTCTAACATCTCTTTGACAATTTGGAATAGGCAACTTGGAGATGACTTCAACTTTCGATCTATCAACCTTAATCCCATCTCCTCGAAATATGATGTCCTAAAACAATCCCTTCGATAGAACATCATAAAGCATTTTTCATGGCATAATGAAAGGTTTGTTTCTTTACATCTTATAAGAAATTTTTTCAAATTTTCTAATGCCTCTTCAAATGAATTACCATAAACTGTAAAATCATCCATATAAACTTCTATACAATCATGAATTAGATCAGAAAAAATTCCTAGTACTGCTCTTTTGAATGTTGTTGGTGCATTACATAACCCAAAAGGAAGCACTCGGTAGGCAAAAGTTCCCCATGGACAAGTAAATGTGGTCTTATCTTTATCTTCGAGTGCTACCTCGTATTTGATTATAGCCACTAAAACCATCCAAAAATGAAAAGTACTTTTTACCCGCTAATGTATCTAATACCTGATCAATAAAAGGCAAAGGAAAGTGATCCTTCAAAGTTGCTTTGTTCAATTCCCTATAATCAATGCATACCCTCCATTTACCATTCTTTTTAGGTACTATAACCAAAGGAGAAACCCATCAGCTATCCGAAATTGGATAAATGAAGTTTACATTGAAAAGTTTTTTGGAGCTCTTCTTTCACTATCTCCCTAAGATTTGGATTCATCCTTCTTTGAGGTTGTCTCGATTGGTCTCTCTGTTTTCTTCAATATAGATATGATGGATGCAAGTCTTAGGATCAATACCCTTCATGTCGAAAGTATACTCCCATGCAAATGCGGTAGAATGTTTTTGCAAGATTCTAGGTTAGTTCTTCTTGTTGTGACTTCTCCAAATGTTTGTTGATATTCAATGTCTTTTCCCGAAAAATCTCAATAGCGTAATTACCAAACTCTTCCATAGAGTAAAGAGACATTTGTCTTGATGATAAATATTCTATGTCGATTCCAACCGAAATTGTGTGGGGTCATATTCTCGAAGATATCTCAAAATTTTCTAATGTGTTCGAAATTTGACTATCCTCACTAATTTCGGAAATGGTAAAGACAGGGTTGTATAGTGTTCTCATCATCGACCCATTCATTGTCTCCTATTTTCGTGATTGCTCTTGCTTTGGAGGATACAAATTGAATTTCTTTGTCGAATTACCATTAGAAATGTACATGTCTCCAGATCTACAACTAATAAAAGCATCACCATGTGGGCTAGCCAAGGTCTTCCTAAGATAATTGGATGTCCTCCTAGATTACTTTTTGGGAGTCAAAATCATAAAGTCTACTGGATATTCCCAAGAATATAAGGAGAGGCGAAATATCTTCTAATACACCATCTCGGTTTAATAACCGATTGATCCGCAAGTTGCAATAAAGTAGGTGTAAAAAGAAGGTTAGGAAGTTTTAACTGCTCCATAGTCTGTCTACTCATAATGTTGATAGCAGCCCCTAAGTCAATCAATGTGTTTGGAATTTCTATCCCATTTATATGTGTCTTGAAAATTGGACTTCCCTGGATCTACATACTTCGCATGGTAATTTTTTCCCATCATAATGTCACGCAATCTTTCCTACCCAGGTGGGTTCTTCTTATGTCCTTTAGCTTCCTTCCCTGGTCTTTTGAAACTCAACTCCTTTATGGTTTTTGCTAGAATAGGAATTTCTCGAATGGCTTGTAGCAATGGAATCTTGATACAAACATTCTTCAATTCATCTAGAAAGTCATAGTTAGGCAACAAGATTTGTTTTTTCCACCCCCTTATCAATTTGTAGTCTTTCCGAGAAAGGAGGTGTAGATGAAGATACAGAGTTGCTCAACTATAGGAGTTGTGGATGTTAGCTTTTCTTTTTCTTTTTGAATTTTTGAATTTTGAAGAGATTCTTCCTCAAAAAACCTTATTGACTTGAAGAGAGTCCTCTTCGGAGGTATCTTGCTCTTGAATGTCTATAGAAGGTTTTTCTAAAACTCTACCGTATCCGAGTTGTACATCGTTGAGAGGAACAATCATATAGGTAGGAAATTGTTGTCCTTATACCATATAAGTAGTTTGAGGATTCTTATTATTAGGATTTGGCAATGGCTAAGCTGGAAGTTGATTTGTCTTCTGTTGGTATAGGAGCATGAGTTGAGGATTTGTATTTTGTTGAGAAGGTTGTTGTTGTGGAAATGGCAATGAAAGTTGTGGATTTGGGCTTGGAAGTTGTGGAGCTTGTTGATTTTGAAAAAGATGGAGGATATTGATAAAATTGAGCAAATCTCCCATAAGGATTTTGCATCCCCTGTACCCATGGCTGATATGAATTTTGATGTTGGGGCCAAGGTTGTTGCCAAGGATTCCAATTTGGTGGGGTTTGAAGATTCATAGGGTTATTAAACCCTTGAGATTGTTGTCCCCTGCCAAGGTCTCCTTGCGACAAAACAGAGAGATTCTACCGAGTTTGGATCTTCTTGAAAAACAGCTTTGAGTCCAGGAATTGAAGGACAATCCTTGATCTCATGATTTTCTCGAGCAAATCATACATGTTTCTACAACTTTTGCATCCAAGGGACATTCCCTTAAAGCATGTTTCTTTCTACATTTCGGACAAAAAGATGGCTAAGGCATACGTTTCACGTTTCTACGCTTGTTTTGAATTTTAAGGGTGTCTAGTTGTTCACTAAGGCTCCCTAAAGATATCAGTTTTGAACTCATCAAGAATATTACCAATCTCTCGCCCTACTTACCGATCAGTTGCAGATTTGTTAGCCCTAATAAGAGAAGAATCCCTAGGCCCTTTTCCGAGTTTTTAGATTTTCCTCTTGAGAGATGGATACATAGTTCGTTATATCACGAAATGGGAGTTGAGAAATATCTCCTTTCTCCATCATGTTTAAAATGTCTATCCATTCATCTCTAATGGCTTTTAATAGGAGGGCTTTCAAGGTTTCATTATCTAAGTTGCTCATCTTTTCTCTTTTCAAGTTGTATTGAAATATTTCAATTAAGTCTTCCAAATTTTCATCTTCTTTTTTGCATCATTTTGAATACCTCATCCTTGTGATTGGTGGGCATACAATAGTCCAAGTATCTGTCCAAAAATGTTTGTTTCATATCATTCCAAGTCCTAATAGATTGAGTGGCTAATCCCATGAACCATTTCAAAGCGGGATCCCTTCAATGTTGAAGGAAACGAGTTTGAGTTTTTGAGAATCTTCCATATAGTCATAAGTTCGGCACACTACTTCAAACTCAAACAGAAATGTTTCGGATCCTCACTTCGCAATCCATAAAAGTTAGGGAGAACAAGATGGTGAAATATTTTTCATTGTTGCATGAGTTTCCTCATCAACTATAGGGAATCCCAACAAATCCCTATTTCTACCATTATTTCCTTCACCATTGTTATCTCCATTATCTCCTCCTCTTCTACCTCCACCTCTATTTATTACTTCCTCTCGCCATGATAGTTTCTTTAGAGTCCTTATAGTTCTCTAGTTCTTCTACCAAGGAAGGATGAGAGAAAGTCTCTTTGTTTTCTAAGTGGGTTTTAGTAGGTGGTATAGGAGAATCCTCTAATTCGGATGTTCCTTGACTTCCAAAAATCTTAAGGCTAGGGGTAGATGGTGGTGAATGCGGTCTATGCCTTGAAGAAGATGGAGTTGTGAAAATCGAACTCTTGGCTTTAGCTATAAACCTTCCCCTAGAATCTCTTGCTCTATGCATGTCATTTTATTTTTTTTAAAGTTGGGCTAATAATTCTCTTTTCGATCTTCCGGATCACACTAGGTGCAAGAAGAGAGCATACTTAAGAAATTACTAAACCAATAAATCTCTTTTCTGATCCTCCGGATCACACTAGGTGCAAGAGGAGAGCATACTTCAAGAAGTTATCAAGTTTTCCCTTCTTTTATGATTTTATGTTTTTTTTTAAGAAATTGGCTACCTAGTTACACTTCCCTGACAACAGCGCCAAAATGTTTGGTCAATTTAGTGTGTCCTAAATTGCTGCATTTAATTTGTCAATCCCGAGAATCGTAAGTCGATGAAGTGCGGCGCACTATATGTGCAAGATAACCTATTTCTTAACTTTTTGTCGTTTTTGGTTTTTCTAAGGTGAAATGGAAATTCTAAAATGAAAAACAAGTTTGGTTATATTTGTTCAAGGAAGTGATATCCCCCTATAATGATTTACCAACTTGAAGCTTTAAAATCAATTTGAAATTTACAATGATAAGACTTTGAAAGAAAATGAAAAATGTACTCGATGAAATGAAAAGATGCTGCTAATCTAATAAATCAAAAACAAGAACTAGTGAACATGAAAATCAAACTATTCTTGCATGCTGACTAAACACAAAGGAAACTATGTTTAAGGAAATTAAAAATTGCAATAAAATAAATCTAAATCAGATTACATCAATTTATCTTCGACCCTTCATCATTAGTCCAACTATGATTTTCGGAAGTAATCATAAACAACTTGTGTAAATCGATATTTAATTTGCAGAAAATAAACTAATACTAAACCATACACTCATGATTCAATCCTCACCATCAGTCCAATTTGTGGCTTTCAGAGGTCAATCGAAGATGTCATACATGATTTAATATATCTAAATTTGCGAGAAAAGAAACTAATACTAAACTACACATTTCATAATGCAGATCCCTCACCATCGATCCCAAAGTGTGGCTTTCGGAGACAATCGAAGATGCTATGAGCGACTTAATATATCTAAATTTGCAGAAAAAGAAACTAATACTAAACTACACATTTCATAATGCGGTCCCTCACCATCGATCCCGGATGTGGCTTTCGGAGGCAAGTCGAAGATGCTATGAGCGACTTAATATATCTAAATTTGCAGTAAAAGAAACTAATACTAAACTACACATTTCATAATGCAGTCCCTCACCATCAGTCCCGAAATTGCTAGCTCGGAGAGCAGCGAAGATACTATGAGCGACTTAATATATCTAAATTGAACTACTAAAGCGAGATATAGCAAAAACTGAAATGAACAAAGCAAGAGCTGAAATTAAACAAAAGCTATGAAAAAACAAACTAGCGAACAGAACAATGTTAGATCCATGTCATTAGTCAAAAAAGCTATAAAAAATGCCGGGGCACGTCTATCTAAAACTCGCAACAAGAACACCGATCGATGATTAACAATCATAAATCATGAAAGACAAAGTAAATGAAATGGAAATTATGGAAATATATGAACAGAAATGAAACAAGCGCAAAGTATGAACATATGGATGGATTATGATACAATGATTTTTAAAGAAATGAAATAGAGAAATATACACTAATACACAAAACCTTAGCTAAGCGAGGGCCCTCTACACGGCCTTGGTAACGGTCCTCAAACACGAATTAAGTTGAAAAACGAGTCTTCTCATATTGAAAATGCGATTCATTACGAGAATGGTAATGTTACGGCACAAGTGCGAGCGTAATCACCACAGAAGCGAGACTAAAAGATAACGGTAGATTACATTCACTAACATCAACTATCTACTAACTTCATATGCGTATGCAAACGCACTATATATAACAACAAACATGCTTGTCTCCTAAAGTTCTCTGTGCAGCGGAGAGCACGTAGACCACTACGTCCATGGATATAGGCGTATGGCCGTGTTGGAAAGTGAATCTACGGAAGGTGGATGCTTGAATTCGACTCCCGAGCTGCGCACGGATGTCGATTTAACCTCCGCGGAGCTTAGAAACGGCCGTATGGATCTTTATGTGCCACGAAACGAGTCCGAGCCGACATGAAACTCCATGGTTGACTTCCATGTGGACGCCTTTGACCGCGGCTTCTTTGGACGAGTTTGCTTGAACCAATAGAGGACACGAACCATGTCCACGTCATTCCTAGCTCTGGCCATGTGGCTCGTTTCCCTTGTAGACACACGTAGCATAGAGTTTTACAAAATAGTCATGAAAGTTGCGGCGAGTACATAAGGGAAAATGGCAAGATTCATGAAATTTGAATGAACAAAATCTGGGATCAAATAGCAAACACAAAAATATAATTAAAAACCATGTTAGATGCCCTTTTGCACATGATATTGACAATTTGGGAGGTTTAGGTGAGTGAAAAAGGTATGGAAAAATGCATGGAAAAGATGCAAATTTGGGACTCAACAAGTTGTACTCAGGAAACATGGGCTCACCAAAGGTCCATTTAACTCCTAAGGTCCATTTAACTCCTTCTTGTATTTTAAGCATATTTGTCATGTTTCTAAGGAGTTCAACTAAATTGGGTATGAACCTTCTTAAGAAATTAATCTTCCCAATGAAAGATTGAAGTTCCTTGATGTTTCTGAGATGGTTGATTTGCAATATACCATCAATCCTCTTTGGGTCTATCCTAATTCCTTCTTCAGATATGATATGTCCAAGAAGTTTACCTTCTTGGAGACCAAACAATGTTTTCTTTGGATTTAAAAATAACTCATCTGTTTTAGAATAGACAGTGATATCATCTAAATAAATAACAATGAAGTAACCTATTTCCTCTGACAATGCAATATCCATGGCTCTCTCAAATGTGGCACCAACATTCATTAAACTAGAGGGAATTTTCAAATACATGAATGTACCCCAAGGAGTAGTAAAGGCTGTTTTAAGTTGATCATCAGGATGTATCAATATCTGATTGTAACTTGAGAAGCCATCTAGCAAAGAAATTCTCTTAGAACCAACTACCCTTTGTAAGATATGATCCATTTTTGGCAAAGGGTAGTTGTCCTTTAATGAGGCTTTGTTTAAATTTCTAAAGTCAATGCAAAGCCTTATTTCTCTTGTTTTCTTCCTAACTGATACAAGATTAGATACCCAGTCTGAATATCTAACAGGGACTATAATTACAGCATCATACATTTTTCTAATTTCTTTCTCTACGAGGGTTAAATGAACAGGGTTGATTCTGCACAATTTTTGTTTAAAATTCTTCTGGTTTTCTTTGAGGGGTATCTTATGCTGGATTATTTCTTTATCATATGATTTCAAATCTTCATAACTCCATGCAAATACATCATAAATTCTTTAAACAACTCAAGGTATTTCAATTTAATGTGAGTTGGAAGTGTTTTATACAGTTTGATTATTTTGGGCTTTTCCTTACTGCCTATGTTGCATTCTTGCACTTCAACTTCAGTAGCTTCTAGTTTTGGCTTTTTGGAAACATCATTCAAGAAAAAAAATTCTTCTAATGGGACCAGTCCTTTTGGAAAGCTTTGATTTTTAGATTGGAGCACTTCTAGGTCTTCTTTTTCTAAATCTATGCTATTTTATATTTTTTTTGGGTTCATGGGTTAACAGATTTATTTCAGCAATCTCAGGAGGCTTTTCTTCTTCAAAAAGTGGGTTTTCTTCATTAGGACAGTCTTGTTCATACTCTGGATCTGAGTTTGGTATTTCAAATTCATTTTTGGATTGTAAGAAGTCTTGTATTTGTTTATATCCTTCAAAAAATTTCCATTATTTTTCATTATCCGGGACAACTGGTCTATATTTGACTTGGGTGGTGCATTACTTGGTTTCAGAAGGTGTTAGACAAGTTATAGCAGCAAAGGCTAATCCATTAGCAAGAATGTTTTGGTTCCTTGGGACAAAGGTAAGTTGGAATTCAGCAAATGTTTCTAAAAAATCGATGGCATCATCTCTATAGGCTCTAAGTCTAGGATGTTTAGCAATGTATTCCCCATTTACTTGTTTAATTATCAATTCTGAATCCCCATGAACTATTATTCTTTTGGCCCCTAATTTTTTCAATAAATGTAGGCCTAAAAGGAGAGCTTCATACTCTACTATGTTATTTTTAGGAGAGTTTAATCTATAAGAATGACCCTCAGCATGATTGTTTTCAGTGTTATGCACCTATATGCCTGCTCCTACACCAGTTTTAGAGCAAAAACCATCAAAACTCATACTCCAAAGAGGACTATTTTCAGATTTTTCATTTATTTCACTTCTGTCCTCTCGGTCTTGTTTGCCTAATCTGTCACTGTGTTGTTCTTGCAAGTCTTCACTATGTTGAATTTTGTTTTGGTCCTCAATATTTTCAAGGTTTTGAGGTTTTATTCTTTGATTTTCATGATCTGCATTATATTTATGACTGTTGAGGACCTTAAGACCTTCAATTTGTTTACTGTGATTTTCTGAATTAGCAGACTGTTCTTTAGTTTTCTCCTTGTTTTCCTCTTCATCTATGGCTGCCACTATGTTTGGGGATGCAGTGTCCATTATATTGGTTGATGTTTTATTTACTAACTCTTGCTCATTAGGAATCTCATCATTATAAAGAATGAATGAGTCAATATTAGTATGTATATAATAGAGAGGATATTTTTCTGGTCTTTCTTGACTAATCACCATATATTTCATTTGTGTTTCCCTATAAAGTCTTCTAGGTTGACTGAAGACAACTATGTTGGCATAAGTCATATCCATCTGCATATTACCTTGCATCTTAGCACCCCAAGATCTTGAAATAAGCATGCCATATTTGGGGGGCACATCAGTCACTACCACATTCATCACTAAGCATTTGGCTGGTATCTAGGTCAAGCTTACACAAAGATCTTTGATTAGGCCTAAGAATTTTACTCTACTAGATTCAAAAGAATATAAATATTTGTATGGTCTGGTTATCTGAAGTCCTAATCTCTCCATGATTACTTTGGGCATGAGGTTATGTGAAGCCCCTGAATCATGCATAGCATTGTGAAAAATCTTATCATGGATATTCAAACTGACATAGAATCAAGGGGTAGTTCCTTCTTGAAATTTTCTTTCAATATTTGGACCAAACAAAAGCTCTGGTGTATCATCATTTAAGTTAACAGTGTCATGAACATATTCTATGTTCAAGGCTTTCAAAACTTGACCTCTATATACATTTTGAGTGACTAATTTAGTGACGGGGACAGATATCTTGATTTTAGAAATTTCATTCTCTAGGCTAAAGGGAATCTGATTTTTTAAAATGTTTGTTTCAGTCTTGCTAGTCACTACTTTATCAGCAAAATCAGCTTGCTGATTTCTACTATTTATAGCAGTCAAAATGGTTTTTTCAAGAGAATTAGCTGAAATGCTAGTGCTGCTAGGGTCACCACTCTATTTTTCATTGATTTAGGTGTTTTTTCCCTTGTTTAGATCATAACTTTTAGCCCCTATGTTATGGTTTTTTGTTGTTCTTTTGAAAGTATCTACAGGGCTATTGTTGGCTGAATTATCAGAGGTTTTCTTCTTAGGAGTTTCTTGATTCTTTTTACTTCTTAGGTCATATTGTTTGGGCATTGCTATGATGGTATTTTCAAAATCTGGCTCATAGTATTCAGTTTCTGGTCTTTTGTCATCATAGGGTGTATATAGACCTTGGTTTCTTTAAATGAGGAAATCATAATCCTCATTGCTTACTGCCAACATGTTTATGTTATCATCCTCTATTTGTTCATTTGTTTCTTCATCCTCATTAACATAATTTTCTTGAAAAGGAGGTCAGATCTATTGATCAGGATCTCTTTGTCTGTTCTGAGGTTGATTTCTTCTAAAGTTCTGATTCTATTGGTTTCTATTTTGAGGAGCTGGTTGGTTTTATAAATATTGAGCTCTCTCATATATGCCCATCCTCTCCATCATCTTTTCCATCATCCTTTCCAATTTTTAGTCAAATGTGGAAGGTGCAGCTTCATTTATATAACATACCCTCTTCTCAGCCTTCATTCTGGCTCTCTTCTCAATCAGATTTGCTTCTACACCTAGGGATCCCCTCCGCATATCTTCTAAATTTAAGGGATCCATTTCTCTTAGCTGATAGGTCATTTTAGGATCAAATCCTTCAGAGAACTTGGCCAAGTTTGAGCCTTGTGGAGGTTTCAACTCTGGGGGTAGTGCATTATAAACATTATTGAATCTAGTGCAATAATTTTGAACACTTTCCCCAAGGTTTCTCTTGAGGTTGTTGTAATCTGAAAGTATTTGCAGAGGATTCTTCCTCATTTCCCATTTGTTTATGAACGTTTGATGTAAATAAGGGAGATCATTTATACTATTAGGAGTTAAACCCTTAAACCATTTCTTAGCTTCTCCTCCTAAACTTTGGGCAAAGATTCTCATCTTAATGGTCTCATCTTCTATTTCCATATAATCAAAGGCATAATTCACCTTATTGACATGTTGTTGAGAAGTAATGGGTTCACTTCCGGTGAAATGAGGAATTTTGGACTGATAGTCTCGTGGCAAATTGACTAAGGGTAAAGGAAGGAATATAGGAGCATACCATGTTTCCATGATAGGAAGTTGTGGGATAAATGGGGGGTTTAATATTGGAGGGTTTATGAAAGGAGGAGGAGGATGGGATGGAGTAGTTTGAATAGTGGGTGTTTTCATAACAGAAGTACTTGGACTAGCAAGAGACTGTTGAGCAGATCTAGGGTGAAAGAAACCAAAATTATGAATGAAATGAAGATCAGGTGGGGTGGTTTCTCTACTACCAATATGTTCACCACTCTGTTCGGATGAGTGTGAAGATTGAAAGTCTATTTGATCTATATCACCAAGTGACCTTGTTCTGGATGGGTTTCTTAAGTTTACTTGTCTATCTTATAGAGTTGAGAGATTTTCAGGGACAGAGTTAGCTCTATGAATTGGTCTGACAACAGTTGAAGTCTTGGATTTAGGAGACTTCCTAAGGATGCTTTCTGGATTATCAACTATCTCAGAAGGATTTGTGTCAGGATAGGCTCTAGTGTAAATTCTTCTGGAAGCCACTATGTGGTATTTTTAGACCCAAAGATGAGAAAAGTTCAGCCAAGTAAAACTGATGAATAGCAATAGGCCTAGTTGTGAATTTATCTATTACGCAATATTGTTTTTATCTCCCCACTATGGTCGCCACTCTATTAGGCCTCTGTATTTTGCAATATTGGCAAGAACAAATGCTGCAGAGCCTACATCAAAGCCATTTTTGAATCCTAGGATCTAGCCCTCCTGGATTCAAAGACGGATCTCTCTATATAAGTGTTTTCAAATATGTTTCTTTAAGGCTTATGATATGATATTAGGATAGTTATGAAGTACAAGGGTTTTTTTTGTTTTTGTTGGGATGGATATCATCAAAATGAAGGAAGCCTTTTTGAGGGGTAAAGGTGTGAGTAGGTTGAAAGAATGGTTCAGTTGATAGGATAGGTAAGAAACAATATTCAATCCATTAGGCTATGGAGTCACAAAAGGATTTAATTGCAAAACAAGTTTCAAGAATGGTCTATGGGGAAAGTCATCTATATCAAAGTATATTTTTAGATTGAGTTATGGTATGAAACATCAAAGAGTGTGTGAAAGAAGAAAATATATAAGAAAACAAAGAGAAGCTTAAGATCAGGTAGGAGCTTTGAATCTAGCTTGCTTTCAACATACTCTCAATGAAAAACAAAGAATACCCTAAGATCAAGTAAATACTTTTAACTTAGCATGATTTTAGCATATTCTCAAAGAAAAACAGTTCAAACAAAGAATAGCATAAGATCAAATAAGGACTTTTAACCTAGTCTTCTTTCTGCATATTCTCAAAGGAAAACATTCAAGATAAACATAAAAAGTAGCCTAAGATCAAGTAAGAACTTTGAATCTAGCCTGCTTTTGGCATACTCTTAGGGAAACTTTCAAAGAAAATATCTCAAGTTGTACTCAGGAAACATGGGCTCACCAAAAACTTACTGGTTATACTCTATTGAATTACCATTGAAAGACAATTAGAAGAAAACATTAAGATAAAGATTTATCAGTGAGATCTAGGGTACTTTACAATAAATCCTAATCTATATTTTTTTTCTTTATCATAGAATAGTGGATAATATGAAAACATAAAAAAAATAACAATTACAGTAAGAAACACATCACCATTGACATAGACTGGGATCCCATAAATCATCTTGTATATTTTATGTTCAAACCAGTTACAATCTTCAAGTCCAATAGGTCTTTACAGCTTCAAACTTCTCATTTCAGCCTATCTTTCTTCAATTACAAACAGAGCTTCAGCAAGCCTCAATAACTATTTACACTTGATAAGTATTCAACCCACAACAACAATGAACTCATAATATGATATATATAGGTAATTTGAGGAGGTGGAGTGGAAAGAAGGTCCAACTAATCAATTAATACAGAGTAAATGCTTCTCGACCTTTGGGAGGCCTTATGGAGAATTTTTCAGATGTTTAACTCTATTTTAATCAATTTTACATTAAATTTCATCAACTTCAGTCATTTTTTTCGACTTTCGGGGCTTTTGGTAGGCTGGAAATTACTTCTGAGTTGTCTTTGGAAAATATCTCTAACTGTGTGTTCAATTTGTATTCTTTTGAGGAAAATGAACTTGTAGGTGGCATTTCTGAGGATTAATTGCCTCACTGATGTGGCATTTTTGCGGCTCTCTTTGTTGATATGTCTACTTTATGGCATTAAACATTGATTTAGGCCTTGATCTTGCTTTTGGGCCTTTATAATCATCTTCGGGCTTTAAACCTTTTCTGCTGACTGTTCTATCCTTTTAAATCATTGGTTAAGTCTTTTAATCTTCGGTCTTTTGACTTTAACCTTTGACTTTAAGCTCTACTATTTTTTTTCCATTTTGCTGTGGACAGGTGGTCTTCATCGATGCGGGAGTGTTTAATTATATGAGCAATACTCTTAAAGCATTGATTAAAACCTAGATTCACACCCTGAAAGCTCTTTTTTGCATTATTCGGGCTTCATATGTGGTAAACTTCGGCCCCGTCCATTTATGGATTGTGGGAAGGGTTTCTGCCTTAAAAATCGCCATCAAACCCTGCATAAAACAAACAAAAAACATTATAAAACCCTACGGTATTGGATAAACTGCTTGTAGAGGCTAACGAAGGGTGGGAGGAGCTGTAAGGAGGGGAAACAACATGTAGGAGGATGTTCCTTGGATAAAACCTGTGAAAACCAGATTTAAATGTGAATTTGGGTAGGCAATATGGATTGGTGGTTTTGAGAAAACCATTAGTGGTTTTCATGCAGCATTCAGGTGGTAAGCGGTTTACACCTGACTGAACGTGATATCGTCTATAGGGCGACACACGTCCTCCCAATATTGCCAATTTTGCATCCAAGTTGCACGTCGAGAGGTTTCGGTGGTCGAAGTGCGTCAGTCATCCAATCTCCAGGGATGCAGATCGACGGTGGAGAGGGAGCGCGATGATTTGAAGAGTTTCACAGTGGACGAGGTGGTGGGGCCTATTGTGGATGATTTTTTCACCCCCCTAGAGACAGCCTCGAGTTGCCATAGACCAGTGTCTAGGACATCTTAATATAGCAAGGAGCCCTTTATATAGTTTGGGTTGTCAGTCCAAGAACTCACTTACTATCTCTTGTTTGAACAAGGAAATTAGTTCTGAATGGGACCAATCTCTCTCAGAAGCTGATAAAAAGATAAGAATAGTGTAGGGAAATCATGTAAAACTTTAATACAAAGGCATCAGACAGTTAAGAGACAGCTTACTGTAAAGAGGGCCGGTTCAAATAATATATCACAGAAATCAAATATTAGGAAGTGAGTGTAGTGAAGGAACATAAAGAGGATATTAGTTAACATGAGACTGATACCCAGATACACAACAAAACCACATAAGGGCATACCAATTTATGAATCTTTATATGACAATGGCGTTTTAAAAGCACCCTCCTCATGTAACCAATATAGCAGAAAATATGGAAGAGATGATCATGGAACAATATATCATGACTAGGCCTATTTAAAGCGCTTGACTAATTCCAGAAAGGGCACCGACAAAGATGAATCCTTACTGCAAACTAGTGAGCCACTCGCATTCTAGAACATGATACAAGAAGATAAATAGCATGAAAGGAGATATAGTATTAACACATAAGAGAAATTACATACTGTGAGATACCAAAGACCAGAATCCTCGTTACAGTTATAACTCCTCCTCACTGAGACCCTACGGGCTCTGAACCTTCATACAGAAATATTACAAAATGTATACAAGTGCCTTTTCACTGCACAGTTTGCTGATAGAAATCTGGAACCCTTTCAATGTCTTCTTTTCGGGCCTTTATGGGAAAGATAGAGAATTCTAGAGAAGGAGGTAGATGAAGCACAATTAATGACTCAATTTGAATAAAATGGCAGAAAACATTCGCGCCCACTCTATGAATGACTAACTATAAATGACTGTACTTTACAATTTATCTCTAAAAATAAATGCTGGGAGATGAAAATCTCCATATATAAAAGACACAAATAATAAAATATATACAATGCTCGGCCATTTGCTGGGGAAAAAACTGCTGCCGTAAGTGCCCTGAGATAGTCTGCAATTCTGTACTGTACTCTCGACCCTTGATTTTGGATTCGAATCCCGGATCTTTAATGTGGGGCAGATTTCTCTGGAGGGTTCTGTGAATCCATGTCTTTGTCTTCTTTAATGGCGATCATTTCTCACACCTACCCTCGGCTTCCTCTTTAAATTTTGTCAGCAATATATCATTCTTTAGAATGCTCTTAACTTCTGCTACGGAAACCATGAATTAAAATGCCCTTTCCATTGCTTTGAAACCTGCAAAACCCACAAAATATTAGAGAAAACTGAAACAGGTGGAGGCGGGGACGATGGATACATGGTTGACCGGGAGAAATACACAGGGTGGTGGAAGAGAAGCAATGGAGACATAGATTTAACAGGTGAAGCGCGACTTTTTTATGTGAAACAGTTTAGACGTAAGGGGTGAATGAAAACGAAAGGTATGAATTAAAAGATATGCACGCACATATATATATATATATGACGGGGGGAAACTATTTCGGATGTGCGGGAGTAAGACACATGGACGTACGGGGGACGGGTGGATGGGCAATGTGGCGGTAGAGTCAATGGAAGGGGAGGCTGGGATCTGGATCGTTGGATGGCGATCACAGATCAACGGTGGGGAAGCGACGAGAGCAGCACGATGGTGGGCCACAAAACATGGTGGATGCACGTTAACGAGCAAGCAGTTCTGGTACATATCCGCCGTCAGATTGACATCGCTAGATCCAATGACGCGGGGGAGTTCCGCTGCCCATCCTTTGTACAGTCATTAACGCGCGGGGAGAGCAGTTTTGGGAACCCGTACCAAAGACGCATGGCCCGATGGAAGCGGTGCGGGACTATACTGCCGGTTTCCTGTGCGCGGGGCCCTCCACCTGTAGTGATCATCGCTTCGTTAATTTAGTTTGATCAGACGGTTGCCATCGCCCCCGATAACATAAACAATTAGCTCTATTCCCTTTGGCTCATGGTTTTCGGGCTCAGGTCATGTGATGACGACAGGGAAGGGGCTAAGGCCCTGGGGCTTTGGTCCAATATAACTTGAATAGCGGGTTTTTTAACATTTGGACAATGTATTTCAGGGCAGAAAAGGTGGCGATGAGCACGACATGGGGGGTTTTTGATCACGAAAGATATTTGAAACAGATTTAAAAGGAACCGGTGGTCAAAATTTAAATGGAGGAGGGAATATGTACAACATCGGCTCCATCTGGGGACGTCATGGTCGTCCTCGGGCATGTCGAGAACACGCAGACCATTGAATATTTCATTCTGCTACTCAATCTCCTCTGCGCTTCCGCTTCATGTAGTTATCAGCATTCTTTTTCTTTATAAAAATAACAACCAAAACAACCAAAACAACTTATATACAATATATACAATCAGGCATTCCCTACCTGAGTCAGAATTGGAAGTATGGCTTAAGAAATTTGCCATTCACAGGGGCATCCAGCAAATCGCCCTGTAGGTTTTCTAAAGAAAAAGTGTTGTTTCTTCCCAACTTCACTATTTTGAATGGCCCAAACCACAGCGGATCAAACTTTGCATGCCTGCCCTTCTCTGCTCTGCGAACATCCCATCTAAGAACCAGGTCTCCAACTTGAAAATTTCTATCCTTTGCATGCTGATCAAAGACTTTCTTCATTTTCTCCTGATGTTCTATCAATCTCTGATTTACCTGGTTCCGTGTTTCTTCCAATTCTACCAGCTGATTAATCCTTCTGATCATGTCATCTGGCTCTTCCTGGTTTTCATGCATGAAGCGTGCCACTGGCAATGCCAATTGCACAGGAAACACAGCTGCTCGACCATATACCAAATCATAGGGAGATTTCCCTGTTTCTCTTTTACTGGTTATTCTATTTGCCCATAGAGAAAACTTTAATCGAGAGTCCCAATTCTTCTGATTTTCACTTATTGTCTTCTTCAAGGCCCTCACCAGGGTTTTATTAGAAGATTCTGCTAAACCATTTCCCTGTGGATAGTATGCTGTGGAATGAGTCAGGATGATGTTATACCTTTGGCAGAAATTCACAAATCTGGCAGATTTAAAATCTTGTGCATTATCAGTTACAATTCTAGCAGGACAGCCAAACCTAGATATGATATTTTCTTCCATAAACTTCATTATCACAACATCTGTAGCATTTCTTGTAGGCATGGCTTCCACCCATTTCGTGAAGTAATCTGTGGCTGTTAGTATCCATTTATATTGGCCACTTGATGGGGGATGTATTTCTCCTATAAAATCTAATCCCCATTTCTGAAATGGTTCATTTACATGAATAGGAATCAAGGGCATGGCTGCTAGTTTCTGTCTTTCGACAAATATTTGGCACTTGTCACATGCTCTGACCCAAGAAAAAGTATCTGTATACAATTTTGGCCAGTAAAAACCAGCCTTCAGGATTTTATGAGCCGTTGCCCTCCAGCTGTAATGTCCTCCACATATTCCCCCATGGAATTCTGTCAATATGTTCTCTATTTCATTTTCTGTGAGGCATAACAGTGATATACCTGAAGGGTCTCTCCAATATAGTTGTCCATTAGCAATCACGTATTTCTGAGATTTCATCCTTACAGCTCTGTACTTTATCTTATCACAACTCGGAGGACAGCTAAGTGTTAAAAGATATTCAACAATTTCTTTGTACCAGGGACTAGTTAGATATTTCACATGTACCTTTTGAGTGGCCATCTCCAATCCTTGCTGCTCCTCTTCTTTTTCAGATTCTTTATTTGCTAACATAGATAGATTAATGCCCAAGGCCTGATGATTTGATTCAGATGACATCTTGGCAAGCCCCTGTCCTTTAATCAACTTGGTAGGCCTTATGTCCAAATCATACTCCTGAATCTTTGCAATCCATCTTCCTCTTCTACCTTCGATGTCCCCTTGAACAAGAATGTCTTTGACAGCTGTCATGGGAACATATGCAGTAATATGAGATTGCAAAACATAAACTCTAAAAGCTTTAAGGGACTTTACCAGGGCATATGCCTGCTTCTCCAATATATTGTATTTTAATTCAGCATCATAAATTACTTGACTGAAGAAAGCTATAGGTTGTTCATATCCCTCTTCATTTTTCTGCAATAACACTCCAGCAATTGTATGAGGGGAAGAAAATGAGAAAATCATAAATGGATTTTTGTAATCAGGTCCAACTAACACAGGAGCTTCAGTGAATGCCTGTTTTATCCTTGTGAATGCATCTCTAGACTCCTGGGACCATTTAACTTCATTCTTCTTTTTCAACATATCAGTTATGTGCCTAACTATCTCAGCATAGTTAGGAATAAATCTTCTCAAAAAATTAATTCGGCCTAGAAACACCTGGACTTCTTTCTTATTTCTTGGTAATGGAATGCTGTTTATTACTTCAACTCTCTTAGGGTCTATTCTCACACCATCTTTAGTTACAATGTGCCCCAAGAGTTTTCCTTTTTCTAATGCAAACAAAGATTTCTGAGGATTGAGGGAAAGGCCGTACCTTCTGCATTTTTCAAACGTCCTTCTTAGATGTTCAATATGATCATCATCATTCTTTGAAAATATCGTGATATCATCAAGGTATACCACCAGAAACTTGTCCTGTTCTCCAACAAAGGCTATGTCCATTGCCCTCTGAAAAGTAGCTCCTGCATTAATTAATCCAAATGGCATTCTAGCATACATAAAGGTTCCCCATGGTGTAGTAAATGCAGTTTTCTTCTGGTCTTCTGGGAAAACAGCCACCTGATTATAGCCAGAAAAACCATCCATCATCGACATTCTGGATGCTCCCACCACTTTCTGCAGGATGTGGTCCATCTTAGGCAGTGGATAATTATCCTTCAATGATGCTCTATTCAAATTCCTGAAATCCACACACAGCCTTATTTCTCCATTCTTCTTCTGAACAGGAACAAGATTTGCTATCCATTCTGAGTACCTCAATGGCACAACTATCTTGGCATTCAGTAATTTCTTGATTTCTTTTTCAATGGAGGGAAGCAACAGAGGATTGATCTGTCTGAGTTTCTGCTTGTATGGCTTCGCATCTTCCCTCAAAGGAATTTTATGCTGTATTATATTTACATCAAAAGTTTTTAGGTCCTGATAGGACCAAGCAAATACATCTTTGTAGGATTGAAACAACTTCAAATATTTCTCTTTATAATCTTCTGGGACTCTTTTAGATAATTTAACAATTTTGGGATCCGCATAAGTACCCAGATTCAAATCTCCTACTTGATCTTCTTCTGTCATTTTACTTGGCTGCAATGGAATATCATCTTTGTTAAATAGCCTTTCTAAAGGCACCAGCCCTCTAGGTATAAAATTTCCTTTCAGCTGCAGCACTCTATTTCCTACTATCTTTTCTTCCCATTTACTTTCTGCAATATTTTCAACTTCTTTCTCCTCATTATCATCAATTTCCATATTTGAGAATTCTCCCACTGTCTCCATGAATCTTTTCATCTGTTCATCATCTTCGAATACCTGTCAGTGCTTTACATTATCTGGAATGGATGGTCTGTACCGTACCTCCACTTCATATCTTAAAAGTGGATTTTGAGGAGGACGAAATGTACTGGCAGCCACAGCAAGAGAGTCTGCTATTCTGTTTTTCTCCCGGGGCATGAATTGTATATTAAATGCTGATAAGAAATTTTTTATCATGTCCCATACTTCGTTTCTATAAGCTCTGAGCCGAGGATGCTTATTTTGACATTGATTTTTGATCTGTCTTACCACCAGCTTAGAGTCTCCCAAGACTTTTAAACATTGGATGCCCATGTTTTTGGTGGTTTGCAGTCCCAATAATAGTGCCTCATATTTAGCTACATTGTTGGTAGCCTCATATTCTAGTTTGAAGGACAGTGGCACCCATATTCCTGTAGGAGAAATCAACAATACCCCAGCTCCATTGCCCTCTCTTGAGTTTGCTCCATCAAAATGCAAAGTCCAAATTTCTGATTCCTGATCTCTTTTTGGCTGCTCAGCTTGAATTTGACCAAAAAGGGGTTCATGAGCATAATTTTGATTTTCTTCTAACATCAAACATGAAAAATATCCCTCTTTGTTATAGACTGGAGAATTTTCTTAGCAGTCAGCCTTAGTTACCATTTTAACAAATCTAGTCTCCCTGTATAACCTCCTTTCCTGACCTCCGAAGACTGGGACAGTAGCATATGTTAAATCCAATTTAATTGATCCCCCAATCTTTGTACCCCAGGACCTTGACAGCAGCTTGCCAAAGCGGGCTGGGATATCAGCGACCACAATGTCCATGACCACACTTTTTGCTGGAATTTGGGCCAAATTGACCACTAAATCCTTAATCATTCCCAAGCATTTAGCTCTTTTAGAATCAAAAGAATATAAATCTTTGTATGGCCTTGTAATTTGCAGTCCTAGTTGCTCCATGACAGACAGAGGAATAAGATTATGGGAAGCCCCAGAATCTAACATACAATTATGTAGCAGCAGGTCATGAATGACTAGAGACACATAAAAGGGAGGAGTAGAAGGGTCTATCTCCTCGACATGTGGCCAAAGACTACCATGGGTATTTCTTCTTGAAGATTTAAACTATCAGGTGCAATTGGTATTTCAGGAGGAACCATAAAGGAAGTAACTTGAAACTGATATACAAGCTGTTTTAATAACCCAGTCAGGGGGACAGGAATCTTAATCTTCTCAAGCTCTTTTTGCAAATTGAAAGCAGATAGGGGCTTTTCTATCACTACCTCTTTTGACTCCTTATTTTCAACTAAAGATTTGACTTCTTTTGACACTGGCTCAGCATTAGGAGGACTGACTATTTTTGAAGAAGAAGGAATCTGATCATTAGGCTGCAAGGGAGTATTTAGAAGATTCTTACCTTTTTCTATGTTCTTCTTTGTTGCTGATTCCCTCGGAGCAGATGTTTCTTTCTGAGGTGGCTCCTCTTCTTGATCTTGAGTTCTGGTCCTCTTTCTTGAAGATCTGAGATCATATTTGACATTTAATTGTGCTTGCATGAAATCAACAAATTGTTTACAATAATGATCAATCTCTGCTTCTTCATCTTCATCTTGCAACGGGAATTCCATATCATCAGTATTTGAAAAAGCCAGATTTGAATCTTCTAATCCATAAGCTGCATCTCTAGTGGAGTCATCTGCTGGTCCTTCCAGGTACAAGGGATGAGGTACCTGGTCTTGTTGCTCCTTCATTTCTCTTGGAAATATTTGCAATGGTGGCCTTCTATACTAGGAATTATATCCTCTGTTTGGAACATTATAATAATTCTTGGGAGCTGCATTCTTAGCTTCCAGTTCAAGCTTGACCATCTTCTTTATCATTTTTTTTATTTCGTCCATTTTATCTGAATCTTTTTCATGACTAGAGGTGGAGACATCTTCTTTTCCTCTCCTCTTAGTATCCTGTTCAATTTTTCCTTTTAACTTCCCAGTGGAGGCAAAGTTTTCTTCCAATTCCAAAGCATCTGACTGTGCGTCATCCAAAGTGGCAGGTTTTCTTTCTCTCAAGGCGAAGCCAAAATCAAACTCAAAGGCTGCTATGAAAATTATCTTGGCAGCAGCTTCATGGGGTTTCATTTCAGGAGGCAGGCTGAGATATAACTTATTGAATCTTTTAATAAAGTCTGATACCCCTTCATTCTGTTTCTTCTTCATTGTATTAAACTTAGTAAGGCACTGACCATGATCTTTCTTCTCTCCCCACTTCCTGAGGAAAACATTCTCCATGATGTCCCAGGTGGTCACAGAACGATTTCCCAATGTTTTGAACCATTTTCTGGCTTCCCCTTCCAGAGATTGCACAAACAATCTCAAGACCACATCCAAATGTTCAACATTTAAGTTTTCTGCAAAGGAGCAGAAGGTCTCAAGATGTTTCTGAGCATCAACTTCATTTTCACCATTAAATCTTGGCAGAATCTTCAGATAATCTTGTGGCATATCATTTAGCACTTAGGGTAAGGCCAGAGGAGCGTATTTGTTCAATAGAAAAGTAGGAACATTAGCCATTGGGGGAGGTGGGGGTTGTACAACAGTCTGAGATACGAATGAAGGGAGAGGAGTAGGAGGAAGTGGAGTATGAATAACGATGGGAATATATTGCATAGAAGCCTGAGGTGTGGACGGGAATAACTCACGGTTAACAGCGACTACTTCTGTGACCTCTTTAATTTCTTCAGCCTCGAAAGCAGGATGAGATCCTTCTTCAATCCAGGCACTTCCTCTACGTGGAGTCTCCGAGTAAAACTTGGGATTTTCTGTTCTAACTTCTTGAGAAGAAGAGGGCGGATAATCTTCAACAGAATATTCAGGGTTTTCAGCACGAACCGACTTCCTCTCTTTCCAAACTCTTTTATGAATGATCTTCTCTGGGTCAGACACGTAAGATGCTTTCAACTAAGATGTATCTGACCTCAAATGCGGCCTACGAGGAGTCAGGACTACCAATAAATTTATCAAATAAAGACCAGTGGAGTCGCCAAGGTGAGAGATATGCAACTCTTCAACTCTCTGTGCTCACCTGATTAGAGAGTGAAAACAATTTGTCGAGACCCAGGGAAACTGATATTCTTGAATTCGTTCCCCGACAACGGCGCTAGAAAGATGTTGTGGATGATTTTGTCACCCCCCTAGAGACAGCCTAGAGTTTCCATAGACCAGTGGCTAGGACATCTTAATATAGCAAGGAGCCCTTTATATAATTTGGGTTTTCAGTCCAAGAACTCACTTACTATCTCTTGTTTGAACAAGGAAATTAGTTATGAATGGGACCAATCTCTCTCAGAAGCTGATACAAAGATAAGAACAGTGTAGGGACACCATGTAAAACTTCAATACAAAGGCATCAGACAGTTAAGAGACAACTTACTGTAAAGAGGGCCGGTTCAAATAATATATCACAGAAATCAAATATCAGGAAGTGAGTGTAGTGAAGGAACATAACGAGGATATTAGTTAACATGAGACTGATTCCCAGATACACAACAGAACCACATAAGGGCATACCAATTTATGAATCCTTATATGACAATGGCGTTTTAAAAGCACCCTCCTCATGCAACCAATATAGCAGAAAATATGGAAGAGATGATCATGGAACAATATATCATGACTAGGGCTATTTAAAGCGCTTGACTAATTCCAGAAAGGGCACCGACAAAGATGAATCCTTACTGCAAACTAGTGAGCCACTCGCATTCTAGAACATGATACAAGAAGATAAATAGCATGAAAGGAGATATAGTATTAACACATAAGAGAAATTACATACTGTGAGATACCAAAGACCAGAATCCTCGTTACAGTTATAACTCCTCCTCACTGAGACCCTATGGGCTCTGAACCTTCATACAGAAATATTACAAAATGTATACAAGCGCCTTTTCACTACACAGTTTGCTGATAGAAATCTGGAACCCTTTCAATGTCTTCTTTTCGGGCCTTTATGGGAAAGATAGAGAATTCTAGAGGAGGAGGTAGATGAAGCACAATTAATTACTCAATTTGAATAAAATGGCGGAAAACATTCGCGCCCACTCTATGAATGACTAACTATAAATGACTGTACTTTACAATTTATCTCTAAAAATAAATGCTGGGAGATGAAAATCTCCATATATAAAAGACACAAATAATAAAATATATACAATTCTCGGCCATTTGCTAGGGAAAAAACTGCTGCCGTAAGGGCCCTGAGATAGTCTGCAATTCTGTACTGTACTCTCAACCCTTGATTTTGGATTCGAATCCTGGATCTTTAATGTGGGGCGGATTTCTCTGGAGGGTTCTGTGAATCCATGTCTTTGTCTTCTTTAATGGCGATCATTTCTCACACCTACCCTCGGCTTCCTCTTTAAATTTTGTCAGCAATATATCATTCTTTAGAATGCTCTTAACTTCTGCTACGGAAACCATGAATTAAAACGCCCTTTCCATTGCTTTTTAAACCTGAAAAACCCACAAAATATTAGAGAAAACTGAAACAGGTGGAGGCGGGGATGATGGATACATGGTCGACCGGGAGAAATACACAGGGTGGTGGAAGAGAAGCAATGGAGACATAGATTTAACAGGTGAAGCGCGGATTTTTTATGTGAAACAGTTTAGACGTAAGGGGTGAATGAAAACGAAAGGTATGAATTAAAACATATGCACACACACACACACATATATATATATGACGGGGGGAAACTATTTCGGACGTGCGGGAGTAAGACACGTGGATGTACGGGGGACGGGTGGATGGGCGATGTGGTGGTAGAGTCAATGGATGGGGAGGCTGGGATCTGGATCGTTGGATGGCGATCACAGATCAACGGTGGGGAAGCGACGAGGGCGGCATGATGGTGGGCCACAAAACATGGCAGATGCACGTTAACGAGTGAGCAGTTCTGGTACATATCCGCCGTCAGATTGACATCGCCAGATCCAACGGCGCGGGGCAGTTCCGCTACCCATCCTTTGTACAGTCATTAACGCGTGGGGAGAGCGGTTTTGGGAACCCATACCAAAGATGCGTGGCACATTTCTAATGGAATCGCTGGCCTTGGGCCCAAAACAGCCGGCCCGATGGAAGCGGTGCGGGACTATACCGCCGGTTTCCTGCGCGCGGGGCCCTCCACCTGTAGTGATCACCGCTTCGTTAATTTAGTTTGATCGGACGGTTGCCGTCACCCTCGATAACATAAACAATTAGCTCTATTCCCTTTGGATCATGGTTTTCGGGCTCAGGTCATGTGATGACGACAGGGAAGGGGCTAAGGCCCTGGGGCTTTGGTCCAATATAACTTGAATAGCAGGTTTTTTAACATTTGGACAATGTATTTCGGGGCGGAAAAGGTGGCGATGAGCACGACATGGGGGGTTTTTTATCATGAAAGATATTTGAAATAGATTTAAAAGGAACCGGTGGTCAAAATTTAAATGGAGGAGGGATATGTACAACAGGGCCATTGTGACATCACCTTTTTGTCGCGTAGCAGGTTTGGTCGATCGACAGGATTGTTTGATCGGGTTAAACAAGAATCATTGGATGATATGAATCAATGGTATAGATGTGTTTATGGGGATAAAAGAATAGGTATTAGTCAAGAAGATGAAGGGTAAAAGGGGAGATGATTACCATCGGATCAATAAGATCTACGGTCGGAATCACTTTGTGGAATGGTAAGGCAGGGGAAAAGAAAAGGGGCCCACCTTGGAAATTTTATAGGTTTCTTGAGATTTAATAAGGTCTCAGGTTATGAAACTGATGAGGGCAGAGGGATGAAATAACGAAGGAAAAGGGGCTAAGGAAACAGAGGAAGATGTGGTCTCATGGAGGAAAAGGAACCGGGAGGGAGGTGTAAAGGGCTAGGGAGAAAGGGCTAGGAGGAGGGATGAGAGAGGTGATTCAGCGTCGTCAGATCGGACAGGTCTACGACCAGGATTTATGCGGAGTTTGACAGGTATGGCGAGGAAATACAAAGGGAAATGCATTTTACTATGGGCGCGGGGGTAAATACAAGGTAAGCGAAGGGGGCTTAATGGAGCAGAGAAGGTGCAGTCCTGTGGAGGAGTAGGGGACCAGGGGTAGAAAATATAAAGGGCTAAGGGCTAAGGATTTAGTGCCAGGTTATGGAAGTTAGGTCATATGATAGAGAAGGAGCTAGGAGCTAAGACAAAAAGGGGCTTAAGAGCCTTATGTGTGAAAAAGGTCAAAAATAGGCCAAAAAAACGTGGGTTTTTTAGTGTTTTTCAAGGTTTCGATAGGAAAAAAAGGAATGATTTAAACCATAAAAAAGTATTTTTTATAAGTTTGAAAGGGATTTTTGAAGGGTTTTCAGGAAAATGAAGGCTAAATGAGAAGGAAAAAAAGGGGATTTTCAGAGGAAAATGAAGGTTAAAAAAAAAGGGAAAAATTAATGAAATAGGTTTGGAAAATGATGGAAAATGGCCTAAAAAATAGTTTCTTTTGATATCAGTAGGGTTACTTGGTGGATTTTTTGAATGGAACAGTAGTGAAGATTAATATTAAGTTAGAAAGGAACAAAAGGCTTCAATAATGATAAATTTTCTATGAAAATAATCTCTTGAAGGCTCAAGACCTATTTTAGCCATTATTTGCTATGACAAAAATTTATTGATGTCTAACAGGATCTTATTTCCTAAAGCTTCCAAGCTCAAGGAGAAGTTGCTACAAGTAGCTCAGGAGGATTTCCTTTTTTAGCCCCACTTTTTCTATGAGAGCATACCACACCATCATGGAGGGGTATTTTTGGATGGGCTTTGAGGAGGAGATATATCAGCATATGAGCAGATGCATAGACCAGATGGAGATGGAGGAGAGACATGACTCTTTCAGAGTGTTAGCACATCCACCTCTTTCCACTTTGAGGATGAGAGGAGACTCATTTATGAGCCACTCCATTTGTATGAGCAGAGAGTATGGTAAGGGTATCCATTGTTGTTTACATGAGCATTTATATGATGTATGTATATGTCCCTTAACCGTACATGTGCAGGATGATGCTCCAAGGAGGAGCATTTTTTTTTCTAGACCACATGGTTTAGATAAGGCCATGAGCATTATTGATGGCCATTCCCTAGGAAGACTTGGGGAAGAGATATATCATGGAGGGCATGTTCATTATACACCTTGCATTAGTCACTTCCTCCATACTTATGAGGATATTGGAGCAGCAGGCTAGTGATTGAGAAGCCACTTATTTCAGCAGTCTCTATTGCAGTGGAGGGTCAAGCTATGTTGGATGCACTTGTGGGACCATTTTACTTCTCATTTTTTGCATATGGAAGAAATTATGATTCTCATATTTTCTCCCTATGGCTCTATTGTTTCTATTCTTATGAGGAGCATGCTCGGGAGAGAGGCACATTATGTGGATGTGTCCTTTGAGGGAGAAATTCCTCACACTATTTGCACTAGATGTTCTAAGGGGAGCATGGGGTATATTATGGTCACATTGAAAGAACATTTGTTTCCTTATGAGGTGAGCCATATGATGGATGTGATGGCATATAATGATGACTTCCAACTCATCATATATCGAATGATTTGGGCCAGCTTGATTTGTAGCATTGGAGGAGAGATATTTGGAGGTCTAGTCCTCATTTTTCCACTTGAAGTAAACTTATGGTAGCCCATGGACAGCCAACACTCTACACTTATCATGAGTGGAAAGTAGGACATCGTGGGGTAGGCTACATAGTCTACCATGTGTAGATTTTCATCACACCTACTTTGTCAGAGCCAAAGGTGGAAGACAACCTTCAGGAGTTGCCTAGTTGGAAGGTGACTCATTTTCCATGGCTCATAGCTTGGAGATGGAGGATCCATATGGGAGAGATAGTTCCCAGTTTTTTTCAGATCCCATTATTCAAGGGGACCTCTAGACATCACTTTGTTTTCCTCTTGAGTATTTCACTTTCACATGATGATAGCTTGATATCTGACTTACATGCTGAGGAGGAGCATTGTGGAGATTTGATTGATGAGATAGCATCACTTTCCTTGGAGGAGATCATCATACAGGGATGCTACAGGGAGAGGAGAAGAGAATAACTTAGTCTATCCTTGCACTTGCTTGAGGAGAAGCAATATTTGAGAGGGGAGGACTGTAATGTTCCCACATTTTCATGAAGAAAAATGGAACATTAATTTCTACTTATTTCATCTAGGAGGTGAATAAAAATGGGTAAAAGGCCCATTAGTAGGAATAATATCCTTTATGATGTGAAAAGTATCATTGGAGCAGCTTATTTTTCACCTTCCAGTGTGAAAAGGGGAAATTTGCATGAGGACAAGGTCAAGGTTGACCAAGTCAACAGTGCTGCCTAAGAGGTATAGCTTGCATGAGAGACAACGCAATTTTGGAGGGAGAAAGATTCCTTGTGGATGAAACCCTAATGTGTGGGGTCCATGCCAAAGAGGCATTCACTTGTATAAAATGAGGAAGGGGCATCCATAGTGAGATATCTTTGAGAATTTGATCATTTTTCTATTCAGACAAATTGCATACTCTGGCTGTTCAGTAGAGTTGCAGTGTTGCTTAGCATGAGGGATTCCTGCTTAGGATTTCCTCTCCTTCTTGAGAGGCCTCTCGAAGTATTTCACTTCATTTTCTCCACATCTTGGCTCAAGGCCAAAAACATTATTCAGTCATTGTGTTATTTCTGCTCAAGTATAATGTAGTGTTGTTGGGTGTTGCAGTGGAGGGGTTCCACAACACCATTCCTTGTCTCATCTTTTAGAGGACTGCGTCTCTATTCCTTGGGAAGGTTAGAAGCAAGGTTCCTTGAGCTGTATTATAGATTTGGCATCAAGGACAACCATCTCCCATCATATACAGTGCATTCCATCCTCAAGATTGCGTTATTTCAGTGCACCATTGCAGTGAGAGGTTGCACCATCTTCTTGGAGGGAAGATCTTCAATGCTGGGATAAGCCTTGCATTGAGAGATCCATTGGAGGAGTTTTCTTTTAGATTGTACATATTATTTAGCCATCTCCATATATTTCTAGTATTGACTTGTAGCTGCTGCACAGCAACTCTGGAATTTCTACAGATTTTCCATTTTGATGTATATTGTAGCCAATCCTTCTAAGGATTGTGTATTATTGGTGTATTAGTGTTGTTAGGTCTCTATAATTTAGTAGAATGGAAAGACTAAATTCTGCAGAGACTACATCAAAAACAACTTTGGGATTCAAGGATCTAGCCCTCCTGAATCTAGAGAGGGATCTCTCTATAAGTGCAAATATTGATTTATCTTTTAAGGTTCTAGTATGATATTAGGCTAGTTATTAAGAACAAGGTTTTTTTTTTGTTTGGTTGGTTAGGTATGATATTTAATTGAGTGAAAGTCCTAAAAATGAAAGAGTTTCAGAGGGGTGAAGGTGTGAATGATAAAAAACAAGGTTTAGCCAATCGGATAGGTATGAAACAACACTTAATCCATTGGGTTATGGAGTCACAAAAGGTTTTAATTGCACAACAATTTTCAAGAGTGGTCCATGAAGAAAGTCATCTATATCAAAAGATCCTTTAGATTAAATGATGGAATGGAACATTAAAGTGTTGAGAAAGTGGAAAATGCTAATAATTTCAACAAGGATTTATCAACTTACCATACAAGAAAAGCCTTTTTAAGTAACTGTTTTGAAGTAAACCAAAGGATAGGGCTAACCATAGACTTATTTGGAAAAAATTGTACTAAAGCCAACTTATCATACAAACAATCTAGTAATCAACATGACTAATTTCAGAAGGGATGAAAATATATAATAAAAACAAAGTGCAGCTTAAGATCAGGTCAGATACATTAAAATCAAGGCCTGCTTTTAGCATACTCTTAGGGAAACTTTCAAACAACCTTTGGAGAAAGAACTAGAAGACAGGGAAAACCATAAAATTTTCTAGTTTAACTCTATTTAGCATGTAATGAAAATATCATTCAAGAACATTGTTTTAAAGTTTAGACAGTAAGACATGGGCTCACCAACATTCCTTCACTGTTTGGACTGTATTAAATCATTCTTAAATACACAATTGGAGGAAAACATAAATATAAAGCTTATCAGTGAGAGTAGGGTACTTCTAAGAGTAAGCCTTAGCTCTATATTTGTTGTTCTTTATCAGAAAAAAATGGACAATTTTATGGAAAACATAAGAAGGAAAACAAGTACAATGAGAGTTACATCACCAATGGTATAGACCAGGATCCCATGAATAAGCTTGTGTATTGATGTCAATCCAGTTACATACTTCAAGTCCAATGTTTCAATACAGCAATAACTTCTCTTCTCAGCCTAAATTATTTGATTACAAACAGAGCTTCAAAAGCCTCTGAGAACTATTTACATACAGAGAGTTTCGAGCAGCAAGTTTTACATCAAAAGTCCAACAACCAACAACATCTCATCTTCTTCAGAAGTATTTATATAAGAAAGAGGAGGTGGGATGAAAGAAAAGGTCTCTAGGTTCAATTAATGCAAGTTAACACCTCTTTGTCTTTGAGAAGCTCAATAGATAAGATTTCTGATCTTTTCCATGTACTAATTGGTTTTCATTTAATTTTAAGCTACTTGGCAGATTTTGTTGACTTTGAAACTCTTTAGGCAAGCTGGCAATAACTCTGGCTGTCTTTAAACAAAACATCACTGACTAGGAAATAACTATGCCTTCTTTTGATTTATTGAGGTTGCAAGTGGCACTTTGGTAGCTGAAAGGATATTTTAGCCTCTGATGTGGCAGTGGAGGCTTCTTTCGACTGACCTATCTCTTTGTTTTTATAAACGCAGTGATTTTGTTTTTGATCTATGTTTAGGATTAATTAAGCCTTGATCTTCATCTTCGAGTCTTCATTCTTTGGCATTGTCTTAATCTCTTTAGCCTGTGGATTAGAAACTTGATCTTCAAACTTTGGCTTTAATCACCTTTTAACATTAATTTCTTGATTCTGATGCACTTTGTTGTTCTATCTTCACCGGCACAAATGGTTTTATGCAGTTGGAGGGTTTCTGTTAAATGGATCCATAATCATGGTTTATCGACGAACACTGTGGAATTGAAAACTCCTTAGATCCCTTCCTGTATTGAAGGTTTGGAATCTTCATTCCTGGCCTTTGCGTTATCTTTATAACTGTGGGAAAACTCCATAGAACCTGCACAAAACAAACAAAATTTATATAAATCCTGTGAAGATAGGTTTAAATTCTTAGGAAGTTTTATGGAAGTGTTTCGGAGTTGTGTGAATGGGCAAATGCAGTGGTACGAGGAAGAAATCTTGGCAGAAAATAGCTAACCAGGTTTAATTTTGAATTTGGCGCGAAATTGGAGAAGGGTGGTTTCGGAAAACCGATAACGATTTTTGCATTGCATTTGGGGTGTAGGCAGTATTTTGCAGATGGAGTGCGATACAATACATCGGTCGACATGTGGATTTTTAATACCACCCATTTCGCAAAAAATTTGGGCATTAAACTTTGGGTGAAAAAATTTTGCGACATGCAACATCAACCGTTGGATCGGAGGACCCAGATCCAACGATGTGGAAAGAATGAAATGAGGGATAAGAAGCATGGGGCATGGGTGGTGGGACCGACATTTTTTTTTGTCACGTAGCGGAAACATTAAGTGGCAACATAAAAGTTCAAGTGAAAAATTGGTTTTATCAGGTTAAGTCCAGATCGTCAGATCTTCGAATCATACGGTTGAGATTTAATAAGGAAGTGGAGGTTTTGAAAGGGGAAAGGGACGTTAGATGAATGGGCAGAAGGAAAGGTGGCCCGATGGCCGCTGATCAGTGCAGATTGATGGTCCACATCGATTTAAAATCGAAATGTCGGGGAAATGAAAAATAGAAGGAAAAAGGGTTTGGAAAAGAGTTTTTAGGCTTTTAAGCACCCGATTGCGGGGCTCTAGGTTATATGATGGATAGGGTTTTAAAGCCATAAGCCCTCGAGGGATAAATAACTTATAGTGAAAAAGGTTATTTTTTAAGCCAGAAACAAGGAATTTTAAGGCCTAATAGGGTTATGATAGGTGAATGGAGGGATTTTTAAACAAAATAAAGAGAAATATAAGGTTAAAAAAGGGGTTTAGGGTGATTTAGAGGGTTAAGATGAAGGAATTTAGAAGGATTTGTGAAGGGAATAAGGAAAAAAAATGTAATTCTTTGTGAGTGAAGAGAGAAGTGAAATGATGGAAAATGGGGCCTCTTAAGCAGTTTTCTTTGGTAAACAGTAGGTACTTTAGGATTAATAGTGAAACAACAGTAAAGATTAACTCAAAGGGTAATTATCATCATAAGACTTAAAGAACTCACAATTTTGGACATGAATTGTTTCTTGAAGGCTAAAAAGATTTAGCCACCATTTGATATGACAAATTTTTATAGGTGGCTAACTGTGACTCCACATGGGGATGGCATCTTCTTGAAGATGTCAAGAATCTTCAGCCAATTTTCTTTGGAAGCTTACTAGTGCCTTGCACTTGATAATCTCTTTTATCAGCTGCTAACAAAGATGATTAGAACATGATATATCAGCAGAAAAATATTCTTCAAACATCTACCTACACAACCTACTTCCTAACATTTTTTCTTCAAAAGGTGCACTTGGGCTTGCAAACGTTTTCATCAATCATTTATTCTTTTATTAAAGACATAAAACTAGTCTAAGTCTACTCTTATTTCTCCATGAGTTCAATTTAAGCAGTTGAACTCATAAGTTTCTCTACCTAACTACAATCTGTCAGGATTAGATTGTCTAACTTTTATTCTCTATTTTCTAGAACAAAAATTTAAAAATAGCCAAGCCAGTATTAAGCAGTCTGACTTGCTGTAGATCTATGGCATAAAAACAAGTTGCACATAGATTTTATTTGCGGAAAAGTAAAAAAAATTTGTGAAGGCTTAAGATCTGAAAACTAAAACATCCTTCATTATTTCTTCAGCTCTGGTTTGGATTTTGTTTGAGTTGGTTCCTCCTTCTTTCCCGGTTCAAGTTTTGAGCTTTTTAGAACCAGTTTGCTTTCTATCTTTGGCTCAAGATTGAATTTGATTAGAGCCATTCTCTTTTTGAAATTCATAGGTTCGGATTTTGAATTTGTTTGAACCTTTATTTTCCCATCCTAATGTATTTCTACTGATAAGCCAAGATTGTACTGTTTGGCTGATCTAATTCATTAACCTATCAGCAATAAATTGAAAAACTAATTAGTCATGATTAGGCTGTATGAATAACTAGAAGTGTGTTTTTAGGAGTGGCATTTGAGCTTGCACACTTTCAGATTTTATTTCTCTTTTTTGGTATGGGGTTGTACCTTTCTTGTTTTTATCTGCCCTCTTTTCTTTTCTATTTTTTTTGTATTTCTCTTTTTCTACCTTTGAATACAATGTTCAAACAATGATATTTATAATGGAAAGTAAAAAAAAATAATTTGAAACTCATGATTCTTGACAGAAGTAATGCTTGACCATTGACAGGACCTCCAAAGAGTTCAGTTCCATTCACTTCCTGCAAGAAATAAGCATTGTTACCAGCAGTAGAATGAATGAGATAAGGGCCTAGCCATAATTTATCTAATTTTCCATGTTTGCCCTTATCTTCTCCTGGAATCCCACTTCAAAACTTTGTCTCCAATGTTGAAATCAATGGCCTTTGTCCTTTTATGAAACAACTTCTTGATCTTTTCTTGCTTGTGTAGTGCTCTGTTGTAGACTTCCTCTCTATTTTTTTGAAGATGTATAGTCTTATGTATTCTCCTTGTCATATAATTATCCTCAGACTGTACTTCTTGGATAAACTTCATGATTGGCACTCCTAGACTGGTAGGAAAAATTGCATCTGCTCCATAAAATAACTAGTAGGGAGACATTCTAATTGATTTCTTAAGTGTTAACCTATCAGCCCATAGTGCATGTACTAGCTTTGTGTGCCATGTTTTCTTATTATCTTCCAGCAACTTCTTGATTATATTCACCAAACTCTTAGTTGAGGATTCTACTAACCCATTACCTTGTGGGTAATAAGCAATAGAATGGCCCAATGAAATCTGATACTTATGACAAAATTCAACCATATTTTTGGATCCAAATGCAGCAGCATTGTCAGTCATAATATTTCTAGGATAGCCAAATCTAGATAGGATATGATTTTCAAGGAATTTTATGATGACAGAGTCAGTGGCTTGCCTAGAAGGGATGGCTTCTATCCATTTGGTAAAAAAGTCTGTTGCAGTGAGAATCCATCTATGTTGGGAAGATGAGGCTGGATGGATTTCCCCAATGAAGTCTAGACCCCACTTCTGAAAAGTAACTTCAACAGTGATTGGATGCAAGGGTAAGGGAAGCAATTTTCTTTTGCCTTCAAAGAGTTGACATTTGTGACAGGCAATAATCATTTTGTGGACATCTTGAAAGAGGGTGGGCCAATAGTAACCAGCTCTAAGGTTTTTATTGTCAGTTTTCTTCCAATAGAGGTGGCCTCCACATTCTCCTTCATGTAATTCATGTTTGATCTTATCTGCATCATTCTCAGGCAAACATTTAATAAATCATCCACTATCATTTTTCCAATATAGACATTTATCCAAAATGCAGTAATTTACAGCTTTCAACTTTAAAAATCTTGCCTTCATTTTAGAAAAACCAGGAGGTGTATTTAAATTGAGAAAAACATATAAAATATCAGCATACCAAGATGAAAACAGAAAATGATCCTCGATAATGGGAGTTCGCAAATCCTCTTGTTCATCTAATGCGTCTAACATGTTTATATTAAGAGATTCAAAATTAGACTCAGCCATTAATCTTGCTAGTCCTTGGCCTTTTATGAGCTTAGTGGGATTGATTTCTAAATCATATTAAAGTATCATAGCAATCCACTTTCCTCTTTTTCCATCTAGATCCTGTGTTAAAATTTCTTTTACAACTGAACTTGGCACAAACGCAATTATGTGGGAATGTAAAATGTAAACTATGAAGTCCTTTAAGGCTTTTACTAAGGCAAAAAATTGTTTTTCCATGATATTGTACTTCATAGGTACATCTCTTAATGCCTTACTAAATAATGCAATTGGCTGCTCTTGTCCCTTTAAGTTCTTCTGCAATAGAACAACAACCACTGTGTGTTCTGATGCAAATGAAAAAAAGAAGAAATCCTTTTTAAAATCAGGATTAATGAGAACTGGTGTTTTGGCTAATGCTTTTTTTACCAGTTCAAATGATTTCTTTGCTTCTAATATCCATTTAACTCCTTCTTCCCTTTTAAGCATATTGGTCATGTTTCTAAGGAGTTCAGCTAGATTGGGTATGAACCTTCTCAAGAAATTAATCTTCCAAATGAAAGATTGAAGTTCTTTGATGTTTCTAGGATGGTTTATTTGCAATATACCATCAATCCTCTTTGGGTCTATCTTTATCCCTTCTTCTGATATGATGTGTCCAAGTAGTTTGCCTTCTTGGAGACCAAACGTTGTCTTCTTTGGATTTAAAGATAACCCATATTTCCTGCATTTCTCAAAAACTTTTCTCAATTTTTTTAGGTGTTCTTCATCTATTTTGGAAAAAATAGTGATGTCATCAAGGTAAATAATGATGAAGAAGCCTAATTCTTCTAAGAGTGCAATATCCATGGCTCTTTGAAATGTAGCACCAGCATTCATTAAACCAAAGGGCATTTTCACATACATGAAAGTACCCCAAGGTGTAGTAAAGGCTGTTTTGAGCTGACCATCAGGATGTACCAAAATTTGATTGTAACCTGAGAAGCCATCTAGCAAATAAATTCTTCTAGAACGAAATACCCTTTGTAAGATATGATCCATTTTGGGCAAGGGGTAGTTGTCCTTTAATGAGGCTCTGTTTAAGTTCCTAAAATCAATACAAAGTCTTGTTTCTCCTGTTTTCTTCCTAACTGACACAAGATTAGATACCCAATCTGAATATCTAACACAGACTATAATTCCAGCATCATACATTTTCTTAATTTCTTTCTCAACTAGGGGTAATTGAACAGGGTTTATTTTACGCAATTTTTGTCTATAGGGCTTCTGGTTTTCTTTGAGGGGTATCTTATGTTGAATTATCTCTGTGTCATATGATTTTAGATCCTCATAACTCCATGCAAATACATCAGAAAATTCTCTAAACAACTCAATATATTTCAGTTTGATGTGAGCTGGCAAGGTTTTAGACAGTTTAATCATCTTTGGCTTTAGTTCATTGCCTATGTTACATTCTTCTACTTCAGTTTCAACAGGTTCCAGTTTTGGTTTTTTGGCAACATATTTGAAATCAAACAATTCTTCTAATGGGACCAGTCCTTTTGGCAAGCTTTGAGTGTTAGATTGCAACATTTATAAGTCTTATTTTTCTAAATTTGCACTAATTTCTGATGTATGTTCAAGTTTATTAGATAACAAATTTATATTAGCAATCTCTGGAGATTTTACTTCTTCATCAAGTAGATTTTCTTCAATAGGACAGTCATTTTCTTAATCTAAATCTGAACTTCGTGGCTTAAATTCATTTCTAGACTGTAGGAAGTCTTCTATTTGTTTATCTCCCTCAAACACTTGCTAGTATTTTTCATTGTCTGGGATGGTTGGTCTGTATTTCTCTAGAATTGTGTGTTGTTTGCTTTCACAAGGCCTTTTGTAGGTACTAGCAGAAATGGCCAGTGCATTGGCCATCATATTTTGGTTTCTGGGGACAAATGTAAGTTCATATTCATCAAAAGTTTGGAGTAAATCTAGGGTATCATTCCTATAGGCTCTCAATCTGGGATTTTTTTGCAGTATATTCCCCATTAATTTTCCTAATTATTAGTTCAGAATCTCCATGAACAATTATCCTTCTGGCTCCTAATTTTTTTAGTATATGCAAGCCTAGAAGGAGTGCCTCATATTCAACTATGTTATTAGTGCATGGAAAGTTCAATTTCTATGAGTGTCCTTCAGCATGATTTTTCTTTGTGTTGTGAAGCCACACTCCTGCACCTGCACTATTCTTACTATGAGAACCATCAAAACTCATACTCCAAAGAGGACTAGTTTCAGGTTTACTAGTTTGACTACTATCCTCTTCATCTATTGTGCTTTTAGATTGTTTTTGTAAGTCAGCACTATGTTGAAATTGAATTAGTTCCTCATGTTCTTCAAGATGTTGAGGATTCTTCTCTTGACTCCCAAAGTTGACAACCAATGGATGATTGTTTTGTATCCCTAGACCTGTGATTAGTTTGCTGTGATTTTCTGATTTGGAAAACTGTCTTGATACTTCTGTCTTGTCTTCCTCCTTTTCTGCGTTTGCCACTATTTTACAACGAGGGGTGGCCACTAAATCAGTTAAGGTTTCTTTCTCATTAAATGTTTCATGATTGAAAAGAATAAATGATTCAAGGCCTGTATGCACAGAATAAAGAGGAGATTTTTCCAGTCTCTCTTGGCTACTGACCATGTACTGCATGTGAGATTCCCTATAAAGTCTTCTAGTTTGATTAAAAACAGGGATGGTAGCATATGTCATATCCATTTGCATTGTTCCTTGTGACTTAGCTCCCCATGATCTTGATAACAACATACCATATTTTGGGGATACATCAGCCACTACAATATCCATCACTAAACACTTGGCTAGAATTTGTGATAAGTTTACACAAAGGTCTTTGATCAAACCTAAACATTTTACTCTACTGGAGTCAAAGGAATATATATCTTTGTATGGTATGGTTATTTCAAGGCATAGACTCTCCATTACTTCTTTGGGCATTAAGTTATGAGAGGCCCCGGATTCATGCATAGCATTATGTAAAATTTTGTCATGAATTTTCAAACTAACATAAAATGGAGGAACTGGCCCTTCTTGGTATCTTCCCTCAATCTTAGGACGGAATAAGAGCTCTGGTTGGTCATCATTGAGGTTGAAAGTGTCATTATTTTCTCCTATGTTGAAGGATTTCAAAATTTTTGATCTATAGACATCTTGGATGACTAATTCAGTGAGGGGAACAGAGATTTTAATCTTGGCAATTTCCTGTTCCAAACTAAAAGGTAGCTGATTTTTTACAATGTTTGTTTTGGCCTCGTTAATCACCACTTTATCAGCAAAATCAGTTTCTTGATTTCCTCTATTTACATTGGTCAATTTTGTTTTAATAGGAGCACTAGCTGAGGTGCTAATGTTTCTAAGGTATGCACTCTATTTTTCATTCATTTGAGTGCCTTTATCTTTGTTTTGATCAGAATTTACAACCACTTTTTTATATTTTTGTTTAATGTTTTTGGGTTTGCTTACAAGGCTTTTTTTGTAGAATTGTCAGAGGTTTTGTTCTTGGGAGTTTCCTGATTTCTTTTACTCCTAAGGTCATATTATTTTGGGGTTTCTATGATGAAATTTTCCAGCTCTTGATAATAATGTTCATCCTCTATTCTTTTATCATCATAGGGTGTGTATAGACCTTTTTTTCTATTACTAGGAACATCAAAGTGGTCACTACCTACTCCCAACATGTTTATGTTATCTTCCTCTATTTGTTAAATTATTTCTTCAACCTCACTTACATAGTTTTCTTGGAAAGGAGGTCTGATCTATTGATCATCCTCTCTTCGCCTATTTTGAGGTTGATTTCTCCTAAATTTTTTACTTTGATTTTGAGATTGATTTCTGTTTTGGGGAGTTGATTGATTTTCTCTAGATTGTGCTCTCTCAAGTATGCTCATTTTCTTCATCATCTCCTCCATCATTCGTTCGATTTTTGAGCTAGAAGTGGAGGGTGTAGATTCCTCCCTAAATGATACTTTCTTCTCATTCCTCATCCTGGCTCTTTTCTCTATCAGATTTACTTCCATAGCAAGAGCTCCCTTCTGCATGTCTTATAAAGTCAAAGGGTCTCTCTCTCTTAGCTGATAAGCCATTTCAGGATCAAATCCTTCAGGAAATTTGGCCAAGGCTAAGCCTTGTGGAGGTTTCAATTTTGGGGGTAGGGCATTATAAACACTATTTAATCTAGTGCAATAATTTTGAACACTTTCCCTAGTGTTTATTTTGAGGTTGTTGTAATATGAAAGTATTTGGAGAGGGTTTTTTCTAACTTCCCATTTGTTTAAGAATAACTAATGGAGAGCTTGGAGGTCATTAATACTATTAGGGGTTAAGATTTTGAACCATTTTCTTGCTTCTCCTCCTAGAATTTGAGCAAACAACCTAAGTTTGATAGTTTCATCATCAATATCATTCCTATCAAAATAGTCATTCATCTTGTCCACATGTTGTGAAGTAGCAGTAGCACCACTGGCATCATGTAATGTTATCTTCGACTGATATTCCTATGGCAGATTGACTAGAGGTAAAGGAAGAACTAGAGGGGCATAGCATGTGGCCATGATAGGAGGTTGTGGAAAAAGTGGGGGGTTTACAAGTGGAGGATGTAAGATGGGAGGGAGTTGATGGAATGGGGTGGTTTGAATAGTGGGTGTATGGATAACATAAGCGGATGGACTAGCAAGAGATTGTTGAGCAAATCTAGGATGAGAGAAACCAAAATTACATAGAAAATATAAATCAGGTGGAGTAGTTTCTCTGCTACCAAGATGTTCACCTATATCTTGGGATGAAGGTGGAGACTCAAAATCTATCTGATATATATCATTAAGTGACCTAGTTCTGAATGAGTTTCTTAAGTCAACTTGTGAATCTTGTAGAGCTGTAAGGTTTTCAGGAACAGAATTAGCTCTATGGAGTGGCCTAAGAACAGTTGAAGCTTTAAACTTAGGAGACTTCCTAAGTATACTTTCGGGATTATCAACTGTCTTAGGAGGGTTTGGGTTAGGATAGGCTCTAGTATGAAATCTTTTTGAAGCCATAGTGTTGTGTCTTAGACCCACTATTTAGGAAAGTGTAGCCGAATATGACAATCTTTAATAGGCTAACTGATCTTTTAGCAAGAAAAATTTAATCCTCAAAGTCTTCTGTACTAAGTTTAAATGATATTATGATAAAGGGTTTCCTAGTGGAGTCTTTGGAAAACCAAAGAAAATCAGCAGGCCTACTGATGTTCAGTGAGTCACCAGGTGAAGGGTTTTTACTTGATTTTAGGGCTTGAATGCTGTTCACCATCAACAATCAAAAACCACTCTAGGTAGACACTTGGTTCATTGTCAAAAATGGGATTATCTCACTTGTCAAGTTATCTATTACATCAAAAAGTCCCCAGTATGGTCTCCAGAAATTTTAGGTCTCTGTAATTTAGTAGAGTGGCAAGACTAAATGCTGCAAAGACTACATCAAAAGCCACTTTGGGATTCAAGGATCTAGCACTCCTGAATCCAAAGAGGGATATCTCTATAAGTGCAAAGATTGATTTATCTTTTAAGGTTCTAGTATGATATTAGGCTAGTTATTAAGAACAAGGGTTTTTGTTTTTTTTGGTTGGTCAGGTATGATGTTTAATTGAGTGAAAGTCTTAAAAATGAAAGAGTTTCAGAGGGGTGAAGGTGTGAATGATAAAAAAAAAGGTTTATCCAATAGGATAGGTATGAAACAACACTTAATCCATTGGGTTATGGAGTCACAAAAGGTTTTAATTGCACAATAGTTTTCAAGAGTGGTCCATGAGGCAAGTCATCTATATCAAAAGATCCTTTAGATTAAATGATGGAATGGAACATTAAAGTGTTGAGAAAGTGGAAAAAGCTAATAATTTCAACAAGGATTTATCAACTTACCATACAAGAAAAGTATTTTTAAGTAATTGTTTTGAAGTAAACCAAAGGACAAGGCTAACCATATACTTGTTTGGACAAACTTGTACTAAAGCCAACTTATCAGACAAACAATCCATTAATCCACATGACCACTTTCATAAGGGATGAAAATAGATAAGAAAAACAAAGTGCAGCTTAAGATCAGGTCAGATATATTAAAATCAAAGCCTGCTTTTAGCATACTCTTAGGGAAACTTTCAAACAACCTTTAGAGAAAGAACTAGAAGACAGGGCAAACCATAAAATTTTCTAGTTTAACTCTACCTAGCATGTAATGAAAATATCATTCAAGAACAATGTTTTAAAGTTTAGACAGTAAGACATGGGCTCACCAAAATTCCTTGGCTGTTTGGACTGTATTAAATCATTCTTAAATACACAATTGGAGGAAAAAATAAAGATAAAGCTTATCAGTGAGAGAAGGGTACTTCTAAGAGTAAGTCCTAGCTCTATATTTGTTGTTCTTTATCAGAGAAAAATGGACAATTTTATGGAAAACATAAGAAGGAAAAGCAGTACAATAAGAGTTACATCACCAATGGTATAGACCAGGATCCCATGAATCAGCTTGTCTATTGATGTCAATCCAGTTACATACTTCAAGTCCAATGTTTCAGTACAACAATAACTTCTCTTCTCAGCCTAACTTCTTTGATTACAAACAGAGCTTCAAAAGCCTCTGAGAACTATTTCCATACATAAAGTTTTGAGCAGCAATTTTTACATCAAAAGTCCAACAACCAACAACATCTCATCTTCTTCAGAAGTATTTATAGAAGAAAGAGGAGGTGGGATGAAAGAAAAGGTCTCTAGGTTCAATTAATGCAATTTAACACCTCTATGTCTTTAAGAAGCTCAATAGAGAAGATTTCTGATCTTTTCCATGTATTAATTGGTTTTCATTTAATTTTTAGCTACTTGGCAGATTTTTTTGACTTTAAAACTCTCTAGGCAGGCTGGCAATAACTCTGGTTGTCTTTAAACAAAATATCACTGACTAGGCAATAACTATGCCTTCTTTTGATTTATTGAGATTGCAGGTGGCACTTTGGTAGCTGAAAGGATATTTTAGCCTCTGATGTGGCAATGGAGGCTTCTTTCGACTGACCTATCTCTATGTTTTTATAAACACAGTGATTTTATTTTTTATCTGTGTTTAGGCTTAATTAAGCCTTGATCTTCATCTTTGAGTTTTCATTCTTTGGCATTGCCTTAATCTCTTTAGCCTCTGGTTTAAAAAACTGATCTTCAAACTTTGGCTTTAATCACCTTTTAACATTAATTTCTTGATTCTGATACACTTTGTTGTTCTGTCTTCATCGGCACAAATGGTTTTATGCAATTGGAGGGTTTCCATTAAATGGATCCATAATCATGATTTATCGACCGATACTGTGGAATTTAAAACTCCTTAGATCCCTTCTTGTACTAAAGGTTTGGAATCGTCAATCCTGGCCTTCACGTTATCTTTATAACTGTGGGAAAACTCCATAGAACCTGCACAAAACAAACAAAATTTATATAAATTTAGGAGGTTTTATGGAAGTTTTTCGGAGCTATGCGAATGGGCAAATGTAGTGGTAGGAGGAAGAAATCCTAGCAGAAAACAGCTAACTAGGTTCAATTTTGAATTTGGTGCGAAATTGGAGAAGGGTGGTTTCGAAAAACCAGCAGCGGTTTTCGCATTGCATTTGGGGGGTAGGTGGTATTTTGCAGATGGAGTGCGATACGATACATCGGTCGACACATGGATTTTTAATACCATCCATTTCGCAAAATTTTTGGGCATTAAACTTTGGGCGAAAAAATTTTGCGACATGCAATGTCAACTGTTGGATCGAAGGACCCAGATCCAACGATGTGGAAAGAATGCAATGAGGGATAAGAAGCATGGGGCATGGGTGGTGGGACCAACATTTGTTTTGTCACGTAGCGGAAACATTAAGTGGCGGGGTAAAAGTTCAAGTGAAAATTTGGTTTTATCAAGTTAAGTCCCGATCATCAGATCTATGAATTGGACGGTTGAGATTTAATAAGGAAGCAGAGGTTTTGAAAGGGGAAAGGGACGTTAGATGAATGGGCGGAAGGAAAGGTGGCCCGATGGCTGCTGATTAGTGCAGATCGACAGTCCACATCTATTTAAAATCGAAAAGTTGGGGAAACGAAAAATAGAAGGGAAAAGGGTTTGGAAAAGAGTTTTTAGGCCTTTAAGTACCCGATTGTGGGGCTCTAGGTCATGTGATGGATAGGTTTTTAAAGCCATATGCCCTTGGGGGCTAAATAACTTATAGTGCAAAAGGGTGTTTTTTTAGGCCAAAAACAAGGATTTTTAAGACCTAATAGGGTTACGATAGGTGAAAGGAGGGAATTTTAAACTAAATAAAGAGAAATATAAGATTAAAAAAGGGGTTTAGGGTGGTTTAGAGGGTTAATATGAAGGGATTTAGAAGGATTTGTGAAGGGAATAAGGGAAAAAAATGGAATTCTTTGTGAGTGAAGAGAGAAGTGAAATGATGGAAAATGGGGCCTCTTAAGCAATTTTCTTTGGTAAACAGCAGGTACTTTAGGATTAATAGTGAAACAGTAGTGAAGATTAACTCAAAGGGTAATTATCATCATAAGACTTCAAGAACTCACAATTTTGGACATGAATTGTTTCTTGAAGGCTAAAAATATTTAGCCACCATTTGATATGACAAATGTTTATAGGTGGCTAACAAGTGTTTCTAGGGGTTGAAAGCTTGCCCCCCCTCATTTGCTTGAGCTAATATTGTCAAATCATTCTATTCTTAGTTTTTATTATGCATTAACTCCTATAAACTGCATTATTTTAGCCAAGGCTTTTCATGTGTAGCAATGCTCTTGCATTTTCATGTATATGTCACAGTGAGGATTCCATTTCTTAGCTGGAGTGATTGATTCCTCCACACATTGTATACATTTTCTGCTATCATATATTTTTTGGCTATACTTCTCTTCATGTGCTGAGAGCTATAGAATAACATTGTCATTCCTCTACATGTGCTTACATTTGTTGCAGTCCCTCATCAGGCATTTTCTGAGGACATATAGTAGTGGTGGATCTGTTTAACCAGTCTAGAAGGATTTATTTGGAGCCTCCTCTTGGATTCAGGTCTTAGATGCATTGATATAAGGGATCCAGGTCCTGGTTTCAATTCCTGTAGCTATCATTACTAGAAAATGCATTTTCTAGTCATGCCTAGTTAGCTGTCCCGAGTTGGGAACATTTCAAGAGATTTCAAGCAGGGAGAAACTGAGCCCATGTGGGAAGTGGATCAATGCCTAAAGAAAGCTATCAGAGAAGGAGAATTTTAGTATGATGACAGACAACTTACGGAATGGTTCATTGCCATGCTACTCCCTCACCTACGCATACCTATGAGTCACTAGACTTTTGACTCACAAGATAAAGCTTTGGAGGCTGCCATAAAACTAGAAGTTATGCCCAGAAAATACACTGTGCTGAAGGTACAAAAAATCTAGGTGCACCTTGGGGCTATGCACCAAGAGATTCAGGATCTACAATGGGAAAAAGGAAGAGAAGTTGGCACGGAACTAGGGCAACCACCAGGCCACCTGCGAATACGAGAACCCAAACCAGGGCACCCAGGATCAGGGGAGCCTAGCCCAAAAAAACGAAGCTCAAGTAGATCTATGTTCTAGTATGGGGATGGCCGCGTGGAGGGGCTATGTAATACTAGTCATTTCCCGTATCCAGGAACCAACATTTTAGAACCAAATAAACGCTGGTGACGGTTTTGCCATTCGGTTGGCCACGAGGAGCAGGAATTCCGAATCCATAATTTAGTAATAGACTAGAGAAAGAATCTGGAAGTACGGTCAGACCTTGCCTCACCAAAAACTCATGCAGGCAGGAATGACTCCCCCTCCGAAAGAAAGGATAGGAGCTGAAGTGGAAGCGCAGGTTGGGGCTGAGGTCAGTTGATTTGCTAGAACTGTGGAGACATGGGGCATTTTTCGAGGGATTGCCCGGACCCTACACGACAATCCTGCAGGCATTGTAAATAGTGGGACCATACACTGGAAGATTGTCCAGTCTTGAAAGAAAAGATACAGGAAAATTAGCTCCCATCTACAAAGAAGATGCGACAGGCCCAGACTGAGCTAAGGGGTAAAGACTCGAGGGAAAATGTCATAACACGCAGTGGATTTGTGAGTGGGGGATTTGAGGAGAAAGATGAAACTGAAACACTGATCCGCAGAGTAGTTAGCAACGAAGAAGGGTTGGACCTAGACAAAGCAAGGAAACATTTATAGAAGCTTGTAAGGACTTCCTTGAGACTAAAGCATCTATGTCCGACTACTCTGGGGACTTGAAGGTAGCTGAGGAGGTTAAACCTTTCCTGTAGGCATGTATGAGACTACTGCGCAACCCCCAAGCAATACGGAATCTATAGAATTTACTAGAGATTTGCGCAGCTCACACTGCCGTGTCACCCAATGTTAAGGATGTGCATTAGTTATACAAGTATTAAAGGCCCACTGGCAGGGAGATGTGGATGAGAGTCCAGATCGACAACTACAAGATGGACCAGGTTATCTTGGACCTCAGGTCAGACGTCAATGTATTACCTAGGGAAACTTGGCAATGCATGGGGGAACCAAAGCTGGAAATGTCCACCATCCAGCTTTGAATGACCAATCACCAAAAAATAGTACCCCTCGGGAGGCTCTTTGGGATTACCGTGGATGTCGCAGGGGTACAAGTCCGGGCTGACATCGAAGTCATTAAAAGCGTCGGGGATGCAGACCCCTCACCCTGCGCAACTAGGATTAGATTGGGCCATTGACATGGGTGGTATCATTAGCATGGTATTCGAAAATGATGGCACAAGAGTGGTCGTAAAATTAGACCTTGCAGAAGGTAACCGTTATACGGAATCCATACCCAAGGGGGAGGATGTCAATTATATCTATAAGTTAATGGCGTGAACTAAGGGAAACCCAACCCCCAAGGCAGTACTGCTCTATGGAGGGGATATTGAGGATCCCAGTGAGGAACTAAAAACTTGGCAAAACTAGTTAGGTGAAGCCTCTACGCTGTGTTGTCTTCGTATCACAAAGGAATGCCTTTCTATGGTCCCAGCAGAGGGGACCGGGACAGGGCTAGGCTTGACCAACTACTACGAACCCACCCCGAGCGAGGGTCAGGCTGACCTACAAACAAGAAACAGGCCCCCTATGATAGCTATAAGCTTAGCAAGAAGCAGCCCCATGCATCGGGCCACCTCCACGGTGATGAAGCAACTAAGGGTCAAGTGGTATGTACCAACAACAACACCCCTTGGGGCCTTAGTAGGACAGATGATAAAATTCTCTTGGTCTTGGGTCAGAAGTTGCCTAGGAAGCAAGCTTGTGTTGGGGGAAGACAGGCAACTGTCACAAATAGGTAACCCTAGCGTGACAAGTATGTCAAGATCACAAGGGATGTGAAAACTAGCCTTTGGAACAGTACCTACCGGTAAAAATCAGGAGTTACCGTTGAAAAAAGCGGCTCCTGTGCCTTTAACAAGACAAGTTATGGAGAATTTTTACCACTCCTAGGGAAACCCACCCGAGTAAATCATCCCTCTCCATCGCACGCGTGGAAGTGCTTAAAAGGGGGTAGGATAGCCCAGTTAGAGGTATTGTTTAATTCATACAACTTGCCTACCTCAGATGTCTGAAGGAAGCATTCGAGCAACAAGCTTCTCCATAACCACAATATCCCTCTCATGTCTGATCAACCCCCTCCATCTGATAGTAGTCACCCAGAGCTCAGATTCATTTTTCGCGCAAGGATGTCAGATACTACCCCTGCCAAACCCTCAGCCTTGACCGAGCCTAATGTTGAAGAAGTCTAGGAGGCCGAACCTGAATTAGAAGAAGTCCCCCCCACCCCCACCCCCGATGGTCACAAGGAAAGGCAAGGAAAAAGCACAAAGCTCGGGGAAAACCCCAAAAGCGGCAAGAAGGCCTCGAAGCTCCCTAAGACAAGTCAGGCCCCACCCTCAAAACAATATGAAGAGGAGGGTGCTCTACCGGCTAACCCGATCAATTGGTTACCCCCCTTTGTTTGGCCACGTAGGCCATCTACATGAAATCTGAAAAAATTGGATGGCTAGGTCACCTACCTGCAAACCCCGCTAACCCTAGGAGATGTCCCCATCCTCAGTGATCCCTGTAGATGCCTTCATGAGGTTAAGTTTGATGATAACGATCTAGCAGACCATGACACCCTCCAGGAATTGGCCCCTGCATTATACTTTGATACAATCCATAAGGATGATGGAATCATGATAGTACCTCAGTGCTGGTTATGTGGCTTGGCAGGATCCGGACTTCTAAATCTGCTCCGAATGCTCCACTTTGGCCATTACAACATCACGATCGGTTGGATTGCTAGTTACTCTCCCTTATTCACTATGGATGCTTATGGATTTGCGAGAGGGTCCCTATTGATGCTGCGTTGATCCACAAGATTACAGGCCTCCTGATGCAAGGTTTGCACCCGCTAGCACAGGTCGGGCAGAAGTACGAAGCCACTATCGCTACGTTTTTCTGGGAGACCTATGCGGTACAACTAAATTAGCATGGGTTTGTGATCAAGACTATCAATGACCCTGCTATGTAGATGGGTACTCATCTTTCAGCCTGCAAACTAATGAGGAAGTGCCAGGTTGTGATTGTCCCCGCCTATGTCATCCAGCTAGCCGGACTGTGCGCGAAGGGTGTTTTTTTCAATTGGGCTCAATACTTATGCAAAAAATTTCTAGCTAATGTCCGTGAATCTTAGGAGCAAGGGACGTCTTTATTCTATTCATGGTTATTATTCCTAATAGCACTAGTCACCTCGGACAAACCAGAGAAATTAGTCATTGCAGAGCTCTCTCATGGGATGTGCAAAGGCGCTCAATATGCTCACTTGTGGGACTCTAAGGATAAGCAGCACATCAAGGATAATAGGGTCTTTTGGATTCTCTTCTAGAGCAGTGTCACAACTGCCATAAACTCCCGACCCCGGTTATCCCCCACCATATATGACAAATACAAGCATGTTGCCGCATTAAAAATTACCATGCACCATGTCCGGATTCGCAGCCTTGCCAATAAGACATGGACGGAACTCCCTTATATGGTAGCCTACGAAGAAATTGACCTATTGATCTTGCTGTGGCCCCCTACCTGGAAAAAAAGCCTCACCGACACTCCTAGGGAGACTACAGTGCCCCACCAGCTAGCATCAGTTGCAGGCAAGCCCAGAAGTAACCCACCGCAGCAGCCCGCTACAGCTCCGGCCCAGGTAGGCTCCGACAAAGCTACCACCCCTCCCCCAAGCACAAAAAGGACAGGGGAATTGGCCTCAGGTCCTAGAAAGAAAAAGCATGCCCACCGCGTGCAATATGATCCAATAGTCACACTAACGGACGATGACATAGAGTAGATCGCGGACTCAGTCACCATGGCTATGGAAGATAAGTGGCCATTGATCAAGACCCATTGGTAGGCTGGGATCGACTCTCTCCAGGCCAAACTCTACACTCTCCAGATCAAGATTGATACCCTCCCAACCAGCATGGGCCAGGCACACCCCATGTTAGTTGACAGCCAGTCAGCGCCTCTCGGGGAGGTCCATTGTCTCTAGTATATCCTTACTGATGCTTTGATAGGAACTCAACTAGCCATGTAGCCTTACATGGCCTTCATCATGGTGTCTTCGAGGAGTTTCACTCTCGCGATCAACATGTGAACCAAAAGCTAAGCACAACTGAGCAAACCATTATGCAGCAGGCTACTGATTTGCTCCTAGCCGGGTCACAATAGGCAGAGCTTGAAAATTTGATCCACCAGCTCTGAATGGAGGTTACCGATGAGATCCCGGCTGCGGATATGGCTCGGGATAAGGTGGAAAATCTCCTTGCTGCTCTGAAAGCATCTCGTATGGAAATACACACTGTTAAGGCACAACTGGAGCAACATATTTCTAGCTTACAGGCCAAACTACAGCCTGAAACACCACTAGAAGTCCATGCCCAGCGTACCGCCCTAGTTACCAACACAACCACTGATATTTCAAAGAAAATTGCTCAAGGTACCAAGCTGATGGAGTCAGCCATCCAACTCTGGACTAGGGTCCAGTGCTATCTATTCCTCCAAAAAATTAATCAGGACTTACGACAAAAGGAAGAAGTCTTCGAATAGCTCAACGCTACGCTACCTACTTTGGTGCCTGCCTAGTGACTGGCTCGACTAAAAACTAGCAATGATCTCCAGGACGAGATTGAGAGACTCTGGCATAAACAGAACATCATGGCAGAACGCCTGAAGCCTTGGACTGCCACAACCCTCTGATTATCACAAGACATTGATGGGCTGACCAAGCGACTTAATTAGCTTCGTGAAAGTGTTACCTCGGCCATTGAGGGACCGCCCTCCCAGGAGCTAGTCGATCTTGCCCAGAAGGCTGTAGCTCAAAGTCGGGACATCCTCCCTCCACTCAGCAGTTCTCTGGATACCTTGTGTGTGCATATCGAGGCCACAACACCACAGTGACTCGGGATGAGTCACAATATTGTGTTGGGGGACTGTGGGAACAAGGTCTCCTACAAACTGCGAAACTAGTCCATTTTGAATATTTTTTATTAGATTTAGTCTAGCACAGGGGTTTTGGGATGGGTCAAAGCCCTGAATGCATTGTAATGGGTAAAAGGGTAAACCAGGGGTCCAAAAACTAGGGTTTTACAATAGGAAATTCTAGGCTAGATTACTATAAATAGAGGATCATTTTGTATTGTCAAAAAGAAGAATGATGAGCTATTGATGTGATTTGTGGTTTAAGCTATCTGTTTGGGTCTTTGGGAAAGGAATCCTGCTGGCTGTGTGCATGGAGATCCAAGTCCAGCTGTGTGAGGACCCTGCTGCTGTGTGCGCAGGTTGGGAAGGGAATTTTAGGAAGAATTGATGAATGAATAAATAAGAAATATTGATAGAGAACTGAATCTATGAGTACTCTTGTGCGAATTGTTGGTAATTTTTGTATTGTAAATTTTTTGTTTTTAAGCTGCGAAGATTGTGTAAGTTTGTTTCTGGATCTGGATCCACTTTATTCTATTTATGTAATGTTGTGTTACTATCATAAAACCATATAATTACAGATCTAGCGCACGTGGATGCAAACAGAGACCTAATTAACCCTGCGAATAACAAGGTAATCTGGGAATTACAGGACCTAGCGTAGCTCTGCTTGCCTTACCCAACCTTTCTCAGGGTGTGAAAACCTGGTTCCAGCACCCACCCATACTATTTCAGGTGAGATTTTGACCTGCACGAGAAGGTCATTGCCGAAAGGGTCAGTAGTATAAGGGTTTGTTGGTAAACCTTGCACACCAAACCTGGGTCAGGACCCCTCGAGCCAAAAAAACAAGAGAGCCATACTCTCTCAAAAGAAGCCACCGCAATAGTGCTTCTTGTTGCCATGCCAAATAATCAATGAGAATATGAGAGCCATACTCTCTCAAAAGTAGCCATCTCAGTAATGCTTCTTGCCGCCATACCACATCATCATTGTACCAAATTTAGTGGCCATATTCTCTCAAGAGAAGCCACCTTAATAGGGCATCTTGCTACCCCATCACATCATCATTATACCATGTACAATGACCAAAATCACCCAACAAAAGCCAATGTTGTAAGGCCTCCTGTTGCCATCTTGCAACAATGTCATGCAATGTATGGGAAGAATTCAACTGATACTCACCCAATAGTAACCAAAGCAACAAGGATTCTTGCTAGCTTCTTGCATTATCCTGATGCAATTCATGGAGCAACAATAAAGTAATCTACATGTGAGATGTCTCATCAACATAATACAAACTAGCTCCCTTATGCCACATTGCGTGAGAATTATGCTTTCTCCCAAACCCAAGTACATACATGAACATGAGATACATCCCAAACATAAATACATGTAAATACATGAGACATATCCCAAACAAGAGTAAATATAAGGACATAAAATATAACATGTGATGTCCAAAAACTCTCATCAATAACCAAAGTAGCCATGCCTTTTTCTTATGCATTCTTCCAGTGATGTATAAGGCATAAATCATCAAAATATGACTTCTTCAATGGTATCGATACTCACCCAAGAGAAACCAGCACAACCATGCTTCTTGTTGGATTGTATCATAGATCTGAAAATGGTTTGGCAACCCCTTGCTCCATCCTATCAACCATTCATCCCAATGTGGATGATGGATCTCATTCTACAAATACTAGGTATCCTCCCATTGTAGGACACCAACCTCCTCAAACTAATGAAGAACTTTTCACTCCATGAAATGTTGAAGTTCACCTCCAATGAGATCTTCTTCTCATCCATGGCCTCCCAAAACCAATGAGGTTCTAGATCTGTTGTAGGTAGAAGTCCCTCTTTGAGTTGTGAGATGCTCATTGAGAAAGTTTCATCAAGAAAGGAGAAATTATTTCTCATATCAAGATGAATACCATTCATCATCTTAACCTCCATTGCTTCATGAGTGAAGATACCCTTAGAATTCTCTAAGAATAATGGGGCCTCATCATTATCACTGCTACTAAGTGACAACATTGTAGATCTGCAAAGTAATACATATAGTGTCCCAAAGCAAGGTACAATACTGATCTCATAACCAGTCATTGTACATAGGATCATGCTCATCCCTTGCTCTGAAACTCTACACTTCAACTCAAGAGGTTTAATGTAGTCCATCCATGACAAAATGGGATAGCTTTTCATCTCCTCCTTGATTAGATCAAGGGTCCTTTGCACTGTGATAGTTTTCTGCTTCAAATCAGCATTTTGTTCTAACCATTAGTTATGCATTGGCCATGATGTCATGTCCTCAAAAGTTTCAATAAGATCTACTTAAACAATATGTGATGAAAGTTCATGCATACATTGGATCAAATTATGTGTGGAAACCTCTTGCCAGAAAACAAGAGTTCCTCCAACCGGGACAATAATGTCTCCAGTTGCTGGTAAGAGTGATCGCTGCTCTTCTACAAGTGTACCAGCGCTGGAATATTCCTCCTTTTCTTCATGCATCTCCTGAATCATGCATGGGAATCTATGTATCAAGAGCTCAAGACTATCTTGCAAGGTTGCAAGTGTCTCTTCTCTAGATGCAAGTACTTTTGTAGCTAGTGGTGAATGTAGTGACTTCTTGTCCAGAGTGACAAGAATGACATCTTCCTTTGTTCCCTTAGGAAATGTCTCTTTGTGGCCCTTCTCTTTCTTCTCCACATCAAAATTCTTCCTCAAGTTGTGAAATAAATCTGAATATTTAGTCACCTTTTCTTGCTCCATGTGACTAAACCACCAATCATTAGCTTCACCTAAAAGATAAAGTGCTACAATTTAGAAAACCTCTTTTTCAGCCATAGGATGTAGAATGAAAATATATCTAACTCTTTACTCCAAGCCTTAACAGTGCTTGAGGAAGACCCATAAAATGTAGGCAGATAGAATCTATTGTGCCTCTTTCTTCTATTGTTGTTGTAGGATCTTCTTTCTTCCTTGAGTTCAAAGAATTCTTGGAGAGTTAAACTTTCTTTGAAAGCTTTAGATTATTCCTTGTACTCTTCATGATACAAACTGAGAGTCTCATGAGTCTGAGGTTCTCTTCTTTCTTCATTTCTATACCTTTCACCTTCTGCAAATAAAGTGGGCATAATATCTCTATGAGGAGATCTATGATTCTCCGGTTTTATTTTCTGCTGATAGGAAGTGCTTGGACCTTCCTCTTCAAATATTCTTCTTGAATCCTTCCTTTGCATTTCCTTATTCATTTTATAGACCTCATTGGAGAGATATTGCATGATCTAAAGAGAGGAGTGGAAAAATTAACCTCCTTCATGATATATCTCATCTATCTTCTTCTTCTTTTGATGCAAAAGATGAAGTGTCCACAAGCTGAGCCAAATATCATGCTCTGATACCACTGTAATATCCCAAAGGGAGAATGAAGTAATACTTAAAAACAGTATAAGAACTACAACAAAGTAAAAAATACATCTAAAGAAAATATCGAAATTTACAGATAAGTTGAGCCATTTTATTATATAGGTGAAGATTCAGTTACACAATCTACAAAATATGAGTAGATCTAGCCAAGGAGATGGCCTAGAATCACCCTAAAAACATGCCACAATAGGCACTGCGTAACTAGAGAGCTACTAGAAGAAAATATTGCGTTGTCCTTTTAGAAAAATATGAATATATGATTGTAGGCTCAAAAGGAAAATTCATATCTACAAAAATCTGGAGCTTTGATGATGCCAAGATTCAAGATCTGTCCAATGTGATGGGTTCCCAAGATAACCCAGAAAGGATTTTCCAGATCTACAACTTTGGAAAATCACCCTCCTAGCATTTGGTCCTTAATCTACAGCGATTACAAATCTGAAGTTATATATGACATATAGATGGCTAAAATATGTCACAAGATCAAATCTAAGCTCGTAAGGGTTGATCCCCTCTTCAAATATACAAGCTAGAAGCTCTAGATCTAGCTTCTCAATCCTCCAATGTTGATTACAGCTACTGCAACATAACTACACTATAAAGAAAAGAGAGCTTCTATGACTACTGAAATATGCTGCAATAAAATCCAGGATGCTGGAAATGCTGATGTCAAGGTGAGGGGATGATCCCTTACCAGATTACTAGCTGAAATGCTAGCAACTTCATTCCTCCTTTTGGATCTGCAAAATGGACAGCGTAATTCGTTAAGGGATTACTGCTGCTAGGAGGTCAATAAATTTTGGCTTGATGCTAGATCTGATATGAAGCTCTGGGAATGCTGATCTTTAAGCCCAAGGTGATAGGAATAAACCTTCACCAGTTCTCCAGATGAAACACTGAAGAAAACCTCCACCTTAGAAACTGATCTTCAGAAATATTCAATTTCTGAATATGAATGTTCTGCAGAAAGTAGGAAAATATAAGTGGCACCAATGCTTGATGTAGAATGAAGTACAATAATCTTTCTTAGAGATCACTCAAAGAAAGAGGTGGGATTCCCGACCAGGAACACCTTGTGCTAAACAACACTTGCAATCTTTGCTAAACAACCCAAGAAAGAAATGGAATGTCACATGACAATTCCAGATCTAAGTAGACACTCAACATCAATAATCTCAAGCATGTCTTCATTCTTGCCTTCATCTTCTTTATATAATGTTTGAGCCTTCCCATGCCTTGGCCCTCATCTAAACTATGTTGTGCATGTGGACAATATCCTCCATGTTTTACTACGCTGTCTATCCAAGTCATCCATCATGTCTAGGTGCAATGTACACCCTCTCCATCATGTGTGCATTAATTGCACAACTTCCTCCATCATCTTCTCATGAATGCTCCATGATCTCCTGTTTGACCTCTTCAAGATCTTAGTTGACTGTGTCAACCTCCATGATCTATCTCACTAATGAGACATGATCTCCAATTCCATTCACATTAGTAGTTGCTCAACTACCTCATTATGTAGATCTAGGCTTAATTAGTCCACATTAACACACAAAAAGTGGATATTTATTCATATTGAGGATTATGGGTCCCTCCACCCTTTTATTTACTTAATTAATTAATTAAGTTAAGAACTCTAATATTCTAAATATCAAGTGAAAATTTGGGAATATTACAACAACGTAGTGTTCTTGAGAAACTACGTTATTTTTCATGGTGTTGCAGGGGAAGGGTCAAAAGCAATTGGAAATATTTGGACCACCTTGTTGGCCCGGTGCAACTAAGACCAAATTCCTGGATCCCATACAAGCCCCTCAGTGCCTCTATGCCCTTATGTCATGATACCCGGAATAGAGCCCTCAATGTCAGGATCCCAAAAAAATCTCTGACCATACCTCTTATGAATTAAACCCCCTAGCTCAGACTGCACACTACATCTAGCTATAGATACTCCCTCATGAGGTGAAGACTGTCAACATGCATCAATGCTCCATGGATCTTGTTTTTCCATGGCTCTGACTTTATAAGCTTCTCCACGAACTTGGTGCCAACTCATTACCTCTCTCCAATATAAGCCATAACTCAATTGAATGTTGATCCTTCTATCCCAAAGTTGGGATGTAATGTCGAAGATTTTTTGACATGTGTCCCACTGCCAACTGTAAACCGTAGTATCTATTATGTCTATGGGTCCTTGCTCCTCTATGTGCCTGACTAAGAAGATCATACCATCAATACAATACAAACTCATGATCTCTCACCAATATATCCTGGATGAAGAATCTAATGTGGTGATATTTGCATATGAAACATGTCTGGAGTGTGGTCGCCAACTCATACTCAACTCATGCTACTCTGTCCTACCTGTCAATGAGAACGGTCTAAAAGGGAAGGCCCCTATCTCTATAATAGGCTCAAGTGGGCAAGCTATACTGCAAGCCCCATCAACGTACTCCTGGTGAGTGCTTCTCCCTAAAATTACTGTAGTCCTGCTAATTGTATATGCATGTACCAACACCTCATCAATGGGTCAAGCCAAAGATGGATGCACCACCATATGATGCTCAGGTTGAATAATCACAAGTGACTCATCATCCTGAATATCTCTCATAGAATCCTTTGACTACTCACCCTGCATGCTCGAAGACAAATCCAACCTACTGTCATCTCGTTGAACAACCTGCCATACTAATGAAGTCCCCCACTCCATCAGTGACTCGCTAAAGCCCAATGGAAAATCTACATGACCCCCCCATGTAGTATGCAAATAAAACCTAAAGGTTATTGAGTTGTGTAGAGTTGTACTGCTCTGGTCGCCTACTAGTTGTTGGGAAAAATACTGAGAGGGGGGGGTGAATCAGTATTTAAGGCTGAACAATTTTTCTTTCTTTTCTCTTAAAACCATATGTTATAGTACTGCATCCAACATGAATGTCCAGATATCCTATTATGTATTTACTTAGAGCATTTCATCAGATAAGAATTAACCATGAACAGAATTAACAGAGCAAACCATCAAACATGAACCACACATATGGACAGCAGGATTTAAGGTGGAAACCCAATTTGGGAGAAAACCACCGCTGCTGTAATCTGAGCCTTCAATATTTTATTATAGAGAAAAATTCTTACAATATATGCTGGTGCAGACTTATACCAGCACGTAGGCACCCACCTGCAGAAGGCTACAACCTTCTCTCGTCTAGCCTCTCCTGGAAGGGAGCTTCAACCCCCTAACGCACCGGTTTCTGCGCGGAAAACTTCTACTTCCAAAATGAAGGCTTCAACCCTCAAACTCATCGGATTCATATGTTTTCTTCAGCAAACATGCGCTAGCTCTTCATCATTTCTTCGTCTATCATTGAAGACCAGAGGTTCATTTAGATTTTTCAGTTAACAACAGAGTTCGCCCATCCAGACATTCCTTTGAGAGCTTCATTCATTCATCACCCTTATGCATGCACATGTTCTTCATAATTGCGTTAGTCGATCTGGTCATCATATTTACAGGTGCACCATCGATTCAGATATATCAGGGTTTATTCATACAGATATCTCCAAAGGAGACTTGTTTATTATCAACCCTCGCACGCACACCCTTCTTCATAATTCTCATCACTTTATATAGTTTATGCCCTTATTAAAACCATGGGTCAAAACCATTCAATTACTAATGGTATTCATATTAAAATTCGAGCCAATCCAATCTTCGTTCTTCTATACATGAAATGTCCCAAAGGTATTCTTTTCTCTGCCAAATAATATTTCAATAAAGCTTTGAATCAAATTTCATTCTTTGACCTCGGGCCCACATCATAGTCGGCGGATCGGCGGTGTCAAAAAAAATTTGCGATTGCGATTGATCAAACGGATGCAATGACCACATAAAACATGGCTCATAGCGCAATCGGGTCCGAACTTTGAACAAATGAAATCGGGGCACACAATAGAAAAGTTCCGATTGTGATCAGGACACAGATGCGATTTGCACATATTAACTCCATCGTATAACGTGATCAGGTCCGCCAATTTCAAGGTGCAATCGGGCCCAACACTTAAGAGCTTCCGATTGCGATTGGGAACTCGGATGCGATTAGCAATAAACTGTGGCATATAACTTGATCTAGTTCGGCCTTTGATCGGAGCACATAACAAAACTCCGCCGATTGAACCTTCCAATTCAAGACTTGCGATTCCATTAAAACATCGCCACATGGTCAAGTGGACCCACGAGCCTTCGCTACTGTGGTGGGGGTGATTTATATAAGGTTTGGTTGTATGTTTTATATACAGCCGTTCCATTGTGGAAATCTACACATCCACAAGACATTTGATTATTGCGATTGGCAATTGCGATTGGATCACATCGCAAATCTTTATATCAACAAGACACTGCACCAAAATGACTTTGCTATTCCGATTGGCATATAAATGGTGGGGATCACTTGTCCCGCCAATTCAGAAATAAAAGGACTTCCGCCTCATTAAAAAAAATTCCCATTCTGGTTGTTGAGGGCTTTAAAAACCCGAAATGACTGTCTTTAATAAATATGCTCCTCCGTAGTTCAGATCTACAGGAAATCTTCATTCCTCCTGCAAAACGGCTACGCCCATCACCTTTTAATTCTCTTCTGTCATTTGTGGCTGCGGCCCATCAAGATTTAATTCTCCTTCATACAGATTTCTCCAAGCTTCTTCAATATAGAGTGTTGTGAACTCAAAACTCTGATTCCGCTGCCTTGTACTTGTTTCTCCTTCTGCCCAAGGCTTTGCCAATTACTTTACCACATCCTTTTCCATATCCTTTGCCATCAATGAAAATATTTCCAACAATCTCCCCCTTTGGCATTGATGGCAATATTCTTCCACTGATTTTCTTATAGAAGCACTTTGTTGCTTTTCCTCCCCCTTTGGCATCAATGGCAAAGAGTTGATATTTCCATGCTCCCCCTGAGATCACGCTGCATATTTATAATATAGTAAGGCCAATAGTGCATCCTTTTTAGATGACCAATGCTCCCCCTTAGCCTGTGCATTCAGAGATGCCCAACTGCATCTCGAAACCAATTTAGTCTTCTGTCATTAAGTAGACCTGATCCTCTGCATGGCAGAGACTACTCCCAGTTTCAGTCTGAGATATTCGAACGCTTCCCTGGGTAGAGATTTGGTAAATATATTCGCAACTTGTTCTTTGGAGGAAACATATTCTAGTTTCACCTTTTTTTCAAGAACTTGTTCTCGTAAGAAGTGATATTTGATGGGAATGTGCTTGGTTTTGGAATGCATAACAGGATTCTTTGAGATACTGATGGCACTTGCATTATCACACATAATGGAGATAGGGGATGAACATTTGATTTGAAAATCTTGTAGGGTTTGCATCATCCAAAGAAGTTGAGTGCAACATGATGCTGCAACCACATATTCAGCTTCTGCTGTAGATAAGGCAATGGAGCTTTGCTTCTTATTGAACCAAGATACTAACCGGGGCCCCATAAAAAATGCACCACCACTAGTGCTTTTCCGATCATCAATACTTCCAGCCCAATCTGCATCAGTGTATGCATGAAGAGTAAGGTCAGCATTCTTTGGGTACCATAGTCCAAAATCTTGAGTTCCTTGTAGATATTTGAATATTATTTTCATAGCCTGAAGATGAGACTCTTTTGGATTAGCTTGGAATCGTCCAAAAATCCCGACTGCATGCATGATGTCTGGTCTTGTCCCAGTGAGATAAAGTAGACTTACTATCATAGATCTGTATTCTGGTTGATTTACGGTGGGGGAATCATTATTAGAACTGAGATTACATCCGATTATCATTCGTGTACTTACAGGTTGGCAATTTTCCATGCCATACTTCTTCAGGATTTGCTTGAGGTACTTTGCTTGTGATAAGAATATACCATCTGTTGCTTGTTGCACTTGCAGGCCGAGAAAGAATGTTAGTTCCCCAAGTAAAGACATTTCAAATTCTTGCTGCATATCAGAAGCAAATTTCTGACTCATAGACTCTTTATTACTTCCAAAAATGATATCATCGACATATACAACCACAATCAACAGTTTGTCATTTTCAGTTTTTGTGTATAAGTTGTTGTCAACAGACCCCTTTGAAAATCCTTGTTGATGAAGATATTTGTCAAGACGATAGTACCATGCCCTTCGAGCTTTTTTGAGACCATATAGAGCCTTTTTAAGTCTACAAACAATTTTTTCATCATTTCCCAAAATGAATCCCTCTGGTTGTTCTATATAAACTTCTTCTTCTAGATCACGATTGAGAAAAGAAGATTTAACATCCATTTGATAAACTCTGATTTGTTGGAAGCTTGAATAAGCAAGAAACATTCTTATGGCTTCAAGTCTGGCTATAGGAGCAAATGTTTCTTCAAAGTCTATACCTTCTTGTTGAGCATACCCCTTGCAAACAAGTCTAGCTTTATTTCTTATAACATCCCCATTCTCGTTTAACTTGTTTTTGAATATCCATTTAGTTCCAATGACATTTTTGTCATGAGGTCTTGGTACTAATTCCCAAGTGTGATTATTTTCAATTTGATCGAGCTCTTCATTCATGGCTTGAATCCAACAGTCATCTTTGCTAGCTTGACTAACACTGTGAGGTTCAATACTGGACAGAAATGCCAGATTGCTAGAATATCCCATAAGAGTTCTTCTTGTTTGTACACCTGATCCCTTTTCTCCGAAAATTTGAGATTCTGGATGATTCTTTTGAACATATATGGAGGGAGCCTTTTCAGACAAACCATCTTCGGGTTCTTCACTGGGTTCACTATTTGTATCATTACTATTTGATGTAGAAGGATATGTGTCATCATCATCTTCATCTGTAGTTTGCTTTTCTTCTTTTGGAGCTGCAGAAGACTCATCAATAACAACATCAATACATTCAAAAATCTTCCAAAGTCTTTTATTGTAACATTTATAGGCCCTACTCCTAGAGGAGTATCCAAGAAATATCCCTTCATCTACTCTGGGTTCAAACTTGCCAAGTTTTTCATCATTATTCTTGATGAAGCATTTGCTTCCAAAAATTCTAAAATTCTTTATAGTGGGAGGATTACCATACCAAAGTTCATATGGAGTTTTATCACTATTTACACGAACATGTGCCTTGTTGAGAATGTTTACTGCTGTATGTGCTGCTTCTCCCCAAAATGTGTCAGGTGTTCCGGAATCATCCAGCATAGCTCTAGCCATTTGTTGAACTGTTCTATTCATTTTTTCTGCAACACCATTTTATTGTGGAGTGCCAGCTACAAAAAACTGTCTTTTTATGCCATGTTGTTCACAAAATTCAAGAAATTCATCTGATGTATATTCTCCTCCTCGATCAGATCTGAGACACTTGATTTTTGGATCTAATTCATTATCAACTAGTGCTTTGAAGATCTGAAATTTCTCAAATGCTTCATCTTTGTGTTTAAGCAGCCCAATCCAACACATTCTAGAAAATTCATCAATGAATAAGATATAGTATTCTTCACCACATGGTGAATTTTTTCTCATAGGTCCACATATGTCAGTATGGATGAGTTCGAGAGGCTTACTTGATGATCCTTCCTTGGCATTAAATTGTACTCTGGTTTGCTTACTGAATTGGTAGGATTTACATATGATATTTTCAGGCAGAGAAATATTGGGAAGATCACGAACAGCTTTAAGTCTTCTTGATTTGTTGATTTGAGAGAAGCTCAGATGCCCCAACCTTCTATGCCATAGCCAATTTTCTGAAGATTTACTCAAATAGCATTATTCTTTGCAGTTATTCAATATATATAGGTTGTTTGGAGTTCTTTTCCCTTTTATAATTGCTTTACCCGTATCAAGATCACGTACCACACATTCTTTTGAACTAAAAGCAACTTCAGTTCCTTGATCACACATTTGAATTACACTTAACAGGTTATGCCTTAATCTATCCACATACATGACTTCATTAGCTTTCACATTTTCTTTTAGAAAAAGAGACCCTTTTCCTTTAATGACCGCAGGAGTATCATTTCCAAATGTAACCTTCTTTTCCTTTTCTAGAGCACTATATGCAAGAAGTTTGTCTTTATCACCTGTCATGTGTCTTGAGCATCCACTATCAATGTACCATTGGTTTTCTTCATCTTCTGCAAATAACGCTATGCCACAATTTTCAACCTGTAATTCCTTCTTTTTCCATACTTTGGAGCTTGAAGGAACATGTTCTTTTAGCTGAACTTTTCTCCTGCATTCAGATTCTTCATGGCCAAAGTTATTGCAGTAAGCACATTCAACTTCATTTTGAAGAGGAGAAAAGTTGTTATAAGTATTCTTCTTTGTCTCAATATCCACTCTTTTCTTTCTTGCTTCTCTTGTCATGATGGTTTTATATGCAACACATTGAACAGCTTTATGACCAAAATTGTGACATGAGAAGCATTGTCCATTGAAGAAGAAATTTCTGCGATCATAAAATCTTCTATATGAATTTACTTGTTGATTGGTGTTTCCATGAAAGACATTCCTGTTAGTGTTCTTTGAATTGAGATGATCATGCTTTACTTGTAAATATTCTTTATTCCCTTGCTGAGTGGCAGCATATTGTAAACTAGCTGTAACTGCTTTTAGATAATTTGGTGCTGAAGGCTGAGAAGATTCTCTGGTATATCCAAGACCTGTTTTTATAAGAGGAGAACGTTGTACCTTGATAATTTCATCTAAGGTTTCTGATCCTTTAGCAAATCTAAGATTCAGATTCTTTACTTTCTCAAGTTCTTTTCTTAGACTTACTACTTCACACTCTAATTTCTCATTGTGTTTCTCCTTTTCTCCAAGCTGATTTTTCAGAGTTTCTATGATTATTTTGCTTTCTTCTATGCAGATTTTGAGTTTATTGTTTTCATCAAAAAAATCACTGTCTTCTAGAGCATCCACAAAAGTATCCTTTTCTTCTCTAGATTCTTTTTCAAATGCCAAGAGAAGTCTAAGATCTTTTTCACATTCTTCCTCACTATCAGATAACCCATCACTATATTCATGAGTATAGAAACTCTTTTTGGAACTAACATGATTCTTATTCCTTCTTGCTATTTCCTTCCCCTTTTTATGTGTTTCTTTATAAGGACACTTAGCAGCATAATGACCAACTCTTCCACAATCAAAACATTTGAAAGGAAGCTTACCTCTAAACTGTCATGTGCCAAGTTGAAGTTTCTTTACGAAGTTTATCTCATCTTCTTCTGAGACATATCCTGATCCTTCTGTTATTTGTACTTCCTTCCCTTTTGTAGAAGTTCTAAAGATTGCTTCTTTGACTTCATATGGTCCTCCTCTTCTCATTTCATATGCAGTTAGTATGCCATGAAGTTGTACCACAGTAAGATTTTGAAGATCCTTCTTTTCTTCAAGAGCTGAAACTTTTGACTCAAATTTTGCTGTTAGAGATCTTAAAATTTTCTCAACCAACGTATATTCGGTTATTGTTTCTCCCAGATTTCTCATGCGATTTACAATATCATCAAGACGTAGAAAGAAATTTGCAATGCTTTCTTCATTAAGCATTTTTAGATTCTCATATTGAATTCTGAGAGTTTGAAGTTTAACACTTTTTACCTTTGCATCACCTTCATAGCTTAGAATCATTTTGTCCCATATTACCTTTGTTGTATTTAGCTGCATGACTTTGACAAATTATGATTCAGTGAGACTTCCCAATAGATAATTGACCGCCTTTGCATTTGTTTCATAGTTCTTTCTTTCAGTTGGATCCCTTGGCACTGCAGCTGGATATTGATATCCTTGTTCAACAATTGCCCATACATCTTCTCCCAAAGACTGAAGATAGGACCTCATCCTTGTTTTCCAAAAGATTAAGTTGTTTCCGTTGAAGAGAGTAGGCTTGATAGATGCTCTTCCATCTTGATTGCTCATTTTGATTGATCTTCCTTCTAGCGGCTAAGCTTTTTCAGAAGGACCTGCTCTGATACCAATTGTTGGGAAAAATACTGAGAGGGGGGGGGGTGAATCAGTATTTAAGGCTGAACAATTTTTCTTTCTTTTCTCTTAAAACCATATGTTATAGTACTGCATCCAACATGAATGTCCATATATCCTATTATGTATTTACTTAGAGAATTGCATCAGATAAGCATTAACCATGAATAGAATTAACAGAACAAACCATCAAACATGAACCACAAATATGGACACCAGGATTTAAGGTGGAAACCCAATTTGGGAGAAAACCACTGCTGCTGTAATCTCAGCCTTCAATATTTTATTATAGAGAAAACTTCTTACAATATATGCTGGTGCAGACTCATACCAGCACATAGGCACCCACCTACAGAAGGCTACAACCTTCTGTCATTTACCAGCCTCTCCTAGAAGGGAGCTTCAACCCCCTAAACATAACACCAGTTTCTACTGGCAGAAAAATTCTACTTCCAAAATGAAGGCTTCAACCCTCAGACTCACCGGATTCATATGTTTTCTTCAGCAGACATGCGCTAGCTCTTCATCGTTTCTTCATCTGTCATTCAAGACCAGAGGTTCATTCAGATTTTTCAGTTAAGAATAGAGTTCGCCCATCCAGACATTCCTTCGAGAGCTTCATTCATTCATCACCCTTATGCATGCACATGTTCTTCATAATTGCGTTAGTCGATCTGATCATCATATTTACAGGTGCACCATCGATTTAGATATATCAGGGTTTATTCATTAAGATATCTCTGAAGGAGACTTTTTTATTACCCTCGCACACACACCCTTCTTCATAATTCTCATCACTTTATATAGTTTACGCCCTTATTAAATCCATGGGTCAAAACCATTCAATTACTAATGGTATTCATATTAAAATTTGAGCCAATCCAATCTTTGTTCTTCTATACATGAAATGTCCCAAAGGTATTCTTTTCTCTGCCAAATAATATTTCAATAAAGCGTTGAATCAAATTTCATTCTTTGACCCCGGGCCCATATCACAGTCAGCGGATCGGCGGTGTCAAACAAAATTTGCGATTGCGATTGATCAAGCGGATGCGATGACCACATAAAACATGGCTCATAGCGCAATCGGGTCCAAACTTTGAACAAATGCAATCGGGGCACACAATAGAAAAGTTCCGATTGCGATCAGGACACGGATGTGATTTGCACATATTAACTCCATCGTATAACGCCATCGGGTCTGCCAATTTCAAGGTGCAATCAGGCCCAACACTTAAGAGCTTCTGATTGCGATTGGGAACTTGGATGCGATTAGTAATAAACTGTGGCATATAACTCGATCGAGTCCGGCCTTTGATCAGAGCACATAACAAAACTCCGCCTATTGAACCTTGCGATTCCATTAAAACATCGCCACGTGGTCAAGTGGACGCACGGGCCTTCGCTGCTGTGGTGGGGGTGATTTATATAAGGTTTGGTTGTGTGTTTTATATACAGTCGTTCCATTGTGGAACTCTACACATCCACAAGACATTTGATTATTGCGATTGGTGATTGCGATTAGATCGCATCACAAATCTTCATATCAACAAGACACTGCACCAAAATAACTTTTCTATTCTGATTGGCATATAAATGGTGGGGATCACTTGTCCCTCCAATTCAGAAATAAAAGGACTTCCGCCTGATTAAACAAATTTCCCATTCTGGTTGTTGAGGGCTTTAAAAACCCGAAATGACTGTCTTTAATAAATCTGCTCCTCCGTAGTTCAGATCTACGGGAAATATTCATTCCTCCTGCAAAACGACTACGCCCATCACTTGTTAATTCTCTTCTGTCATTTGTGGCTGCAGCCCATCAAGATTTAATTCTCCTTCATACGGATTTCTCCAATCTTCTTCAATACAAAGTGCTGTGCACTCAAAACTCTGATTCTGTTGCCTTGTACTTGTTTCTCCTTCTGCCCAAGGCTTTGCCAATTCCTTTACCACATCCTTTTCCATATCCTTTGCCATCAATGACAATATTTCCAACACTAGTCTCGTAGAGGTGCCACCATGCTACCGTTGTGCCACTCTGACTGTGAGATACCCCCAATCAGGTGTAGACTCTATCCCTTTCTCCTGGGGCCTTGTGGTGAAAAATATGCATAGGCCATGCTCATCTTGCCTGAGCATCCCCATGATGATGATATCTACCCGTCCACTTATGATCACAACCCTGATAAGTAACATGATAAGTCTTCCTCACCATGTAGTGGAAATCTTAGTGCTCCCCCACGTGTCAAACCCAAAGTGGATTGGATTGTCATCTGATATGCCCCTTCTCATCTCAAACTAGAGTGATCCACCTACCCAACAGATCCTTGGATCCCCCAAGCATACTAGGGGCTCCCAACTCCAACTCCTCCCGGGATGTCTCTGCATAGCGCTGCTACTTGCTAGAATCCATCTGACCCTCAGGTCTAACTCCTATATGTATCCCTTGGATGTACTGCAAGTATCAGGAGTCTGTCCCAAGCATGTATACCTGCCCTGCTCCTTCCATACCTTGTAGTAAACTCCATTGTCCCAACTCCTGATGATACGTCTCGACACTGCTTGGAGTCTGGGTACCCTCCTATAGATGAAGTCTACCATCCATCATTCCTCAAATGTGAGCTAATAACACACTCGTAGCCATGTCTCTGCTAAACGTGATGTCTCTATATACTCAACAATATCGTCATAAATCCTAGGTGAAATGCATCTCACGGTACACCTAATTCCCCTGTCCATATGTCCCCTTGGAGGCAATGCTCCAACTACCCTATGCATCGTATCATGGGTCACTACATACCAGCAAGTGTCTCTACACTCATCATCATGCGATTGTATGTTGCAACCTTCCCCTGTACACCATCAGATACTTCTAGTTATGTTTATACCATCCTGTACCGTATAGTATCCTGCATGGGCCAAAATATCTACCACTTTGCTAGTAAACTCCCCATGAGGTGGGCTACATATACTCATCTGCTCTAAAGGATCAAAGTGACCCAATGCCTCAGATGCTAGTGACAATGGCACCACTGATGCTATCCTCCATAGATCAAGTGTGACATATACCCATGAGAGAGCACTGTCCCTACATACTTCCATGTTTGGTGGCCTTTTGATGCCACCTCCTCTGACCAAATCCTGTCAAAGCAGGCTAATCACCCTATGATTCCATGCACAGTCGATATGCTGAGATATTTCTTGAAAAGGGTGTACCCTCCTGTCGAACAATCATGTCAGTAGGGATGTCTGGGGCTTTGATAGAGATCTAAAAATTTGTGTGCGCCCAAACATCAGACCCATCACACAATGACTACCATCACCTACCGACTCTATCATGTGATAGGAAATCCCACATGGATCCCAAAAGTAATTTGGCCCTCGTGCCCCTCTCGTAATCCATGGATTCTGCTGAAATGTGGCCATGAATGTATCGAGTTTCCTAGCCTCCTCCATAGGGTACTAGCTCAGTACCTCTCGCCATCCCACCTTGAGAAAATAATCAAATGCAAGAATCCCCACACATAGAATAATCCCTCCATCATGCGAGTGTTGCACCATGTCAATGTATGCCTAAAGTGGGGTGCTCTGACACTCCAATGTGCCCTCTAAATTCACCATTAGGGAATCCAACCATTCCCCAATGTGGACCAACTTTTCCGCTGACTCGATACAAACCACTCTGATGCCCTTTAGCTCCTCATTCTGTCGTAGGATAGCCTCTCATACTAATTTCTCCTTCTCTTTCAAAGCTAGAAGGTTTTCTTGAAATTGATGGCAGTGTTGTGTGCAACCATCATCTAATACCTTTGTATCTCCTAGCACCTCCTCATGGGCTAGCCCAAAGTATGGTTGCACACCCTCCTCTGTAGATACTCCAACACGCAAGGCATGCTCACTATTTAGCTGCATGTGATTTCCATCGGACAATTCTATCATAAACCTAGAGGCCTCTCTACCTATCGGATCCTCAACAATGGTGGACTTGTCTCCAAACACCTTATCAACCTGTGATGAACTACTATCATCAAATGACTTGGTTACAATCCCATACACCCCATCAATGGATATCTCAATAATTGGTAGTGTCTCACCAACGAATGCATGTTGATATGTATCCTCCGAAGTCTTTGTCATATTCTTTGATGACCCTTAAAAACTAGGTAGAAAAATTCCGCCCATGATACGTTGCAGGTCATTGCCCTACATGTACCCTCTTCCTCTGTTATAGCTACGAGGTCTTCGGTTATCCTTAATCTGGAAAAATTCCTGGAAAGTAATATGATCTATGAAATCATGGGTATGAGATTGTTACTCCATGAAATAATCGTTGTAGTGATCTGCCTCGAGCTCTTGAGGTCCCCCTCCTCCTGTCTCAACTACTAAGAAAGTGGGCATAGTGGGACGCTGTGACACTTATGGCGCCAGTGGTTTCTCAATCAAATGGTGAGAAGTACCCTAAATTTCTCCATTCTCAAACCCTCGTGAGATTTCCCTTTCTATTCTCATCTCCCTTGTTACTCTAGTGAGATCCTACACCGATCTAAGGAGGAGATTTCCAAACTCCTTCCTATAACCTTCTTCTGCCATTGGAGACTTCCTTTATCCTCCTCCACTTGAACACAATTTTCTTTGCCAGATGTGAAATCTGAACAAGTTGATCTGGTATTGCAATTGGAAGAATTTGAAAAACAACCACCACAACAAATTTGAGAAAATATTCTTCATAGTACCTTCTGTTCTCTAAATCTAAATCAAATTTTGAAAAAATGATCAAAAGGAAATAGAATTGGTCCATTCTGCACAAAACCCATGTCTCGGACTTTTGATATTCATCTTCATTTTCCTGAAACATCCAACGCAAAACCTTCACTTTTTATTCCAGTGAATTTCTGCATTTTTTTGTTTTTTTGTCTCTTAGAGAACCTTCTGTTTCTCTCAATCCAAAACGAATTTGGAAAAAATTCTCTTTCAAAAACATAATTGTTCCATTCTGCACAAAACCATGTGTCGAATTTGCGAGATTAATATTCATTTGTTTGATACATCTAACGCAAAACCGTCTCTTCTTATTCCAACGAATTTCTACGTTCTCTGTTTTTGTATCTTCTTGTCTGGTTTGTAATGTGTTCTCTATCTTCAGGTGTCATAGACCGGTTGTTCCATAGGCTCAACCAAGTATATGAGCTCTGATATCACTAAAATATAACACTGGAGCACAATTTTTCTTCCGAATGTGAACTCTAAAACAAGTTGAATCTTGTATTGCAATTGGAAGAATTTGGAAAACAACCACCAAAAAAAATCTAGGAAAATATTATTGAGAGAATCTTTTGTTTCTATCAGTCTAGGTTGAAATTGGAAAAAATACTCGTTCAGAAATACAATTGGTCCATTCTGCACAAAACCCATGTCTCGGATTTTTGATATTGATATTCATTTTCCCAAAACATCCAATGCAAAATCGTAACTTTTTATTCAAGCAAATTTCTAAATTTTCTATTTTTGTATCTTTTAGAGAACCTTTCATTTCTCTCAATCCAGACTGAATTTGGAAATAAATCTAAAATATAAAGATAATTTTTTTTTTCTACACAAAACCCATGCGTCAGATTTTCAAGATTGATCTTCATTTTCTAGGAACATCTAACGTAAAACTATCACTTTTTATTCTAATGAATTTGTATGTTCTCTATTTTTGTATCTATTTGTCTCGTCCATAATGTATTCTCTATCTTCAAGTGTCATAGACCAGTTGTTCCATAGGCTAAGCCAATTCTATGAGCTCTAATACCACTGTAATATTCCAAACAGGAAAAGAGATTAATACAATACACAATAAACTTGAAACTACAACAACATAGAAATAAACTACAAACACTGTAAAAATAGGTAGAACAACTAAGCCATTTTATTAATGAGGTGAAATATAAGTACAACAGTGCTCAATAATTGTAGTACTCAAGCCAACATAGATGGCTAGAATGACCCCCAAGTTCCCCCACTGAGAACACTGCGTAATTGTTGCTCTACTGGAGACCTCACTACGCTACCCCAGCTGGGAATGTTGGAAATCTAATTGTTGGATGGAAAGGGGTGCGTAGATAAGGTTGTTCCAGTGATCGAAAAATGTAGATATTTGAACACCGGCTTCTACTCACAAAACCCAGAAAAAACCCAGAAAGGAATTGCAGATTGGAAAAACCTGAAAAATCACCCTCCTATGAGCTAAACTAAAAAAGAAAATGTTGCAACAACTCCCACGTACCTCAATTGATGAAGGGTTCTTCCCCTCATTGGATTCCAAGCGACAATGATATGGAATCTCACCCTCAGGATCTCTCAACTGCTGCACTATGTGAGCCACTGGGTAACTACGCTGCTCAAGAGGGATGCAAAATGGTCAAATGTCGAAATATTAAAATATTATCAAGATAGAAGGACTCTCCTCCTGAGTGAGAACTCGAAGTCCCCTGAGGACGAGGTTGGGATCACCACTCGGAGACACTTGTATGCTAAATAACACTGCAGACTCGGCTAAACATCTCAAGTGTGCTCAAGTCGTAAACGACAAGAAAATAATAATACTCCTAAATGTTGTCTATGGATGCCCTCACCTCTTTCTTATACATGTGGAACCCTCTTACCCCTCGGCCCACATCATAATTTCACTGCTCTCTTTGTCCATATCCTCCTCCTTGAATACATTGTTCACATGATCTCTTGGCCCCCTCCAATACTGCATTATTCCACTTCCACACTAGTGTTGTGGTTTTATTATACCAAAGGGATTTATGGGTCCCTCTACCCTCTTATTCATATATTAATTAAGGAAGACAAGATTTAATATTCTAATTAGCTAAAGGCTAAATTATGAATATTACAAGGTCAGAATTGAAGAGCAGGATGTGTGGAACATCACATTCAAGACCAAACAGGGGTTGTTCGAATGGATGGTGATGTCGTTTGGAATGTGCAATGCTCTAGCCACATTCATGAGGGTCATGAATGATCTTTTTAGGCCTTTCATTGTTGAATTTGTTCTTTTATTTTTATATGATATTCTTGTCTTTAGTAGAACTTGGGGTGAACATGTATGCCATATAAAGAAAGTGCTTGATGTATCGAAAAGGACAAACTGTATGTAAATTTTTCGAAGTGTGAGTTTGGGAAGACCTTCTTGGTTTACCTAGGTCATATTTTCAGTAATGTTTAATTAAAAATCGACCCCTCTAAATTTGAGGTGATTGTAAAATGGCCCAAGCCTACCAATGTCACAGAGGTCTACAGTTTTCTGGGTGCAGTACAATATTGGACAAGATTCATTGCCAACTTCTCTGTTATTGCATCACCCTTACATGCAGTAAAAAGTGTGAAACAAGCCTTTCAGTGGGGAGGAAAGTGACAAAAATCCTTTGAAGCAATGAAAGAGAAGATTAGCATTGCACCAGTATTGGCCTTACCCGACCTCCAACAACCTCTTGAGATCAAAATAGATGCCAGTGGATATTCCATGGGGGTTGTACTGATGCAGCAAAGGAAGCCTATATGTTACCATTCGGAGAAGTTCTCCCTCGTTGTTGTGAATTATCCCACTTATGACAAGGAACTGTATACCTTGGTACATAGTGTGAAAAAGTGGAAACACTACCTGATCAGTAAAGAGACTATGATCCATATGGATCACCATCCCTTGTAGTACCTTCAGTCACAGACCAAGCTTCAACAAGATCATCATTTCAGGTAGATGGGATTTCTTCAACAATTTCATCTTGTAATAAAGTATAAGAAGGGCACTAGCAGCAATGTAGAATATATGCTTTCTCGCACTCCTATCTCTACTTCTATCATTTTGCATAATGCTTCTTTGTCTTTTGAAAGTTATGTTGAAAAATATGTTAACGATAATAATTTTAAGGAGATTTATGCAAAATTGACTAATGGATCACAAGTGGACAACTATCATTTGTAGGGACAACCATTGTATCACCTTGGAAAATTATGCATACCCATGGATGAAAGGGTACATGTAATCAGTGAGGCCCATACCTCTCTTGTGTTAGTACATTTTGGTGTCGAAAAAACTTTATGTCATTTACAAAGTTTTTTCTTTTGGTCTAATATGAAAAACATTGTAACTCGATATGTAAAGGGATCTGTGATGTGTTCTATTTGAAAGCCCTCTAATAGAAAAATCGGGCTTTACACGTCACTCCTTATTCTGTATTGTCCATGGGAAAGTGTGTCGATGGACTTTGTTAGTGGTTTGACCATGTCTAAGAAAGCTCACGACTATATGTATGTCGTCATGCACCATTTTACTAAAATATGTTTGTTAATTCCTTGTAAAAAGTAGGTCACTGCAGAGCAGACTGCTTGTCTTTTCTTTCAATTTTTTTGGGTCGAAATTGGGTTGCCCACATTGATTGTGTTAGATCGATACTCTTGCTTTGTTGGAGATTTTTGGACTACCTTGTGGAGAATGATGGACACCAAGTTGAAGAGAAGAATGACATTTCATCCATAGACTGATGGGTAGACAAAAGTCATCAACCGTACCGTGGTGCACTTGTTATGAGGCTATTGTCGCAAACATCGCAAGTTGTGGGATGAGCATATTCCTTATGTGCAACATGCCTACAAGAAATTAGTGCATTATTCTATGTAGCATTCACCATTTGAGACACGTTTTGGTTACCTATCAAAGGATCCTTTGGACGTGGTCTTTGGGAGGGATGAATATTCCAGTGGACGTGATGATAGGGACAAAGCACATCGATTCATCCAGCAGATATAGTCGATTCACCAAGAAGTACAGGAGAAGTTGGAAAAGAGTCAAGCTTGATACAAGGCTCAACATGGTAAACACCAAGTTGACCACCAATTCCAAGTTGGGGACAAGGTGTGGTTCCATATCAACAAGGACAGAATGAAGGGATAAGGAAAAAAGTTGTAACCAATCCAGTATGGTCCATTTACAATATTGGATAAGATTGAGGACAATGAATTTCATCTCGATTTTCCTTCATCCATGCAAATGTACTCGATAGTGAATGTAACATACTCGGTAGTGAATGTCGAAAATCTAAAGCTTTATGAGCCACCATTGATTATGGACACCCAAGAGGTGGGATCAGTTCCTACAGTGGATGACTTTGACCTGAATATCTCAATTATTTGCCAAAGTATATCATCCTCGACAAGAGAAATAGGACTTCACTAGGGGGAGATGTGGAATATCTTCATGTTTGTTTCAAATGGATTCACCCAAGCAAGGCTAGATGGCTGGAAAAAGAGAAAGTGAGGGAGAAATTCCCTAACTTTCCAATTGACTGATAAGGGTTTTGGTGGTTCAAAAGCTCCTTAGTGGGGAGGAATGATCTAGGAGGATATCTCAAGTTAAAGTACAAGTGGCATTAGGTTCAGGTCAAGATTCAAAGTGGTTGGATTTCTCTCGAACCATGTTCAGATTGAAGTACTCATCACCTTGATTTCAACAATGCGAATGGATCTCCAATCTGAGCTCGTATGGAAAGTTAGAGCAAGTCAAAGTTGCGATAAAAATGGGGCAATGGCTAGGTTTAAGTATCCTACAATTTCACTGTCAATCGGCAAGGAACCTAGCACCCGAGAAGTGGGCTAGTTTGTGGGATGGTTAATTTATCTAATAACCCCTATGCTCAAGAAAGTTTTAAAGAGGTTTATGGTTACAAAAAGATCAATATATATATATATATATATATATATATATATATAGATATATATTTGTGGCAGACCATCAACCCCGCTACCCACCGTAACAAAGTCAAACTAAAGTTGGGGGTGGTATGTCACCCCCACCACTTGCACTGGCGATTATACATATAATTCCAAACGGTGGGGTAGGCCACCACCGGTGGACTCGCAAACCCTTTTAAAACATTTTTTATATTTAAATAAATTGCAACGTATGGAAACCATCAGAGGAAGAACAATGTCAGCAGTGATCAAACCCACCCGAGCCACATGGTTGGCCCCCAAGCTGGCAACATCACCAAATCATATAAAAACCAATATAAAAAGAATAAATTCCATTTTTGGGAGAGGGTGGGATTCGAACCCTGATCTCCACCCTAACAAAAAACTCCATCACCATTGAGCCATGGGCTCAGCCTTGGTCACTCCTGCAACCTAAAAATTATATAAAACCTTTCATTTCCACAGTGCATCTAAGAAGATTTGAGTAGCAGAGTGGAACCACGAGTAAGCAGAGGGGTAGAACCATGCACAGGGAATCTTTACGAGCATAAAAAATATTCCCTGGGTTGCAGAACTTTACAGTGTCCATTTGGGACAAACATTATGTCATTTTTAAACTTCTTGGAAATAGGAACTCGATGGTGATGTATGTTTCTACATTAGATCTCTCCATTTTTTGGCCACTTTCCATCTTGGAGGTATAAGGGTGCTTTATGTAATTTTACTTGTACTTCTTCTTCTTCTTTCCACTTAATGAATGAAATCCTCCCCTTTGTTGAGCATGGCCTAGAGACGTAGTCCAAATCAGGCGAACTCCATTATCAACTCTTATTGACATATTTTCATGATTTCATATTCTTCCTCTCTTCTTTCATGTGCACTTTAAGTTTTTATTGTTAACATGCCATGTTTCATGTAATCCTTTATACATCTACAACCAAAAAATCTCGGATCAAAAGTATGCAATGTCAAGATAAATGATTGGTATATGATAATTCCAATAGTATTATGGGCTTACATAAAAAAGTGCAAGAATTTGATAGGACAAACACCTTTTAGTTTGGTTTATGGATAGGAATCAGTTATGCCTATGGTATACATTGCTCCTAGTTTAAGAATCACAGATAGAATAGACATGGAAAGAAATGATATCATGGAGGAAAGGTTAGAAAATTTTGTTGCTAGATTCATTGTTGGATATCACCAGTAAGTACAAAAAGCAATGGAAATGGCCTAGCATGACAAGAATATCAAGAAGAAAACATTCAAGGAAGGAAACCTGGAGTTGATGTATGATACTATGTTCTTGAAGTTCCCAGGAGAGTTCCAAAAACATTGGTTGGGGCCATATATTATCAAATATGTCTCGGAGGGAGGCACAGTTCAGCTTGTGAAGTTGGATGGTAAAATGATGCCAAGACGAGTAAGTAGAAGTAGGTTGAAGTTGTGCAGGGATAATTTTGTTTGTGGTACTTCGCGCTGACTATATGAATGGGAAACAATCTTAGTGATTCAAGCAACTATAATAGAGCATAGGACTATAAACTACTTTGTGATAGAAGGGTTTCAAAGAAGTGGAAATAATGTGTGGTATTTAGTAAGATGGCAAATTTCCTAGAAAATGTGACATAGGGGGAACGACTATGACATAAAGGAACATCCATCAAAATCCACAAGAAATATGACTACTAGAAGTGAAAAAAATGATTTCAAAGGAAATTTTCCATTAAAGGGAGCGGGAAAAATACATGTAATGAGCTTAGCTGGGAAAATATACCAGCAAATATGCATTAATGAGATGAATATGAAGAGGATCAATGGGTCAAAAATTCAAATTTTTTATAAATATTACATCCTGCTCCGCATTTGGAAACTTTGTTCACTAAGAATTAGATTTGCGATTTTCCGCCTAAGTGTGAGCTGAGCGTTCCATTGTATGACTGGAAAGAGTTTCAAAGAGATTGAAAAATAATTTCTAAGGAGAGGGCTAGGATACTTCATAACTGCCACACAATTGTCTCTTGTGATACGGACAAGGTCACTGAAGAAGCAGTCTTCTGTAGTAGAAGTGCAAAAAACAAATCCAAATAAGCCTGCAGTAAGACAATTGCCTCGGAACAAGATCACTAAGGAACATGGGATTAAGGAGAGACTGGATAAGCATAAGCAATGAATGGAGGTTTAATACTCTCATGAAAAATTTATGGCTGGTATGATAGAATATATTAACACAGAATATGTGGAACCCATTTCCAGGTTTCCACTATATATGCCACCGAGTAAGTCGATTGACAAAGTGACAAAGGATCTAGATAGTGCCAAATTCACTGTGTTTACTCTGTTATTTCTAGATTAAGTATCATTTGAGGGATATTTTTTGGAGAAGGTGCCACAATTGAAAATGGAGGATTGGGATTTTAGTCAACGAAATAAATATCCCTAGTTCAAGCATATCAAATACTTGTGTTCCATCTATTATGAAGAAACCAGAGTGACAATGTTCGAGCCACTTAGGTGAGCATCGGGAATTCAATGAGCACAGTCATTGAATATGCTTTATGTTCCACATTTTTGGTGTAGCAACATCAACACCATCTCTGTGTGCCAGTTCTTAGCCTTAGTGCATGAAAAATGAATTTCGTTGGGTGATAAAATCCCCCTTAAAGATATGCTTATCTGACGGATAACTGCACTTCCATGCTAAGGATTGAACCTTGTCGATGAAATTTTTTAGAAAAATCATAATAAGGAGGTTGTATATAAAATGAAGGAGAAATATGGCCTAATAAAGAAATATCAAGGATACACTATCAACTAAATCAATGATCAATTTGTGTGCTTCATGGCACAATTTTGACTGGAAATATTATGCGTTGAGTAGAGGAGGTGTTAGCACCATTCGTGTCTTTCACTACAAAATCTAGCAAAAGAGTCTAGTATAACTGGGTTGGTTATTTGTGTAAGGATTTTTTTCATGATTGCAGAGATTCCTAGGAGTATGGCAAGCAATTCCACTACGCGTGGTTATTTATCTTGATAGCTCTGATGTCATGGAGAGAGCCGAAGGAGTCACAATTCATGAATGTGGATCCAGATGTCTGTGAAGCTGCAAGGTATGCCTCGCTATGACTTTCCAAGGATCCAACCTCAGTGATCGAGAGAAATTTATCCTAGGTATTATTGGAGATATATTTTTCCATGGTGGTGAGCCAAAAGCCAATGTTATCATGAGTTTTTTTTTAATAATATCATGTGATTGCAGAGTTTAAAGAATATTTTCATTGTGTTTACATCTGCATATGCATGGATTCTGAAGAGGAATGCACCCACTTCCATATTTGGTCACAGAGGTGGATCTTGCGCATGTTCCATGTAGATGGAAAAATCATTGGTTGAATCCCCCTGAAAAATACTGGGTGCGAACCAGTGGGAAAGTTACCACTCCAGAGAAAGTCACAAAGAAATACTAAAGGAAACAAATTGTGTAGGAAGCAAAACTAGAGGCTTTGTAGGATAGAGAAGAAACTACAGAAGTTGTTAAGGGTGGCGAGTATCCCTTGACGATACAATAGTGAAAATAGACCCCCAGCTTATTGTCAAGTGACAAAAAATACCTATTGTTGTTCAGAATTATGGATTATGGATAAAACATTCTTCCCTAAATGTGGTGCTCATTTATAATAACAGATTAAATAATTTGCAGATACTTTTCCTAATAATAAATATACACACCAAATAGATCAAGAAACCTACTTGGAGTCCAAGCGCTTCCTTTTCTCCCTCTGTCGCTCTTGCTATAGCTCCAATCAAAGCTTGATTTCCAAAATATTTCCTGCAAGTATGAATACTAAACAACAAAGATATTGCAATATACAGATGGCTATTCACTTTAATCAGTTAAATCAATGAAACATGAAAAATATACATCAGATAAGAAACCATGATATGAAAGACATAAGCTTATACAGATACATATGTGGGAAAGTAGGCAACAATATTTATTAACGGATAGAAGGGGGAGATTACAACCAGCGATTAATGTGATGTCACCAACTCCAACATCATCCCAGCCTCATCACAATGAACATCTCTCTAGCATCATATCACACAAATAAAACACTCAATTGAGAATCCAAGAACATTTATCTACCAAATTTCTTCCTTCTCAAGCACTAGGATCTATGCACAATTTATAGAATAGCTGAAGGTAGTTTCACAATCAATGAATTTCTAATAATAGGCAATACATGTTCCCAAGCTCACAGGTGTGGAATGGACACATGAATTCAAATTTTGACACATATCCACTCTTCTAGAAGGCACTGGCCAAGTGGAGATTCTGGAAAAATGATAATTTCGCTCCCAATTTTACCAACACACCCTTGAGTGTCGGGATGTGCTTTTTAGAGCACCCCTGAATGGAGGTGCTTGCATATGCAAAGCAGTTAGTCCCTTGAGAGACTATGTTGGTGAGCTCATAGGTGATATAACATATACTTCAAATATTGGAAACCTTGCAATGGAAGTCATGAATGATTTGTTCTTGTTCTTTGTCTTAGGGAATGTAGCAACTAAAATGGTAGGGGATGATAGACCCTATTCATTGGTTCTGGGGATGATGCCTGGTTTAACTAGGTCATTGGGAATGATGCTCAAATTGACCTGTAACAGATTTCCCCCTAAATCATGAATTCAGAATAATAATAACAATATTTTTTGAATGATATGCTTTACACTGTGATGGGCTAGAGCTGAAGTGGAGTGGTGACCTGCATCAATATTACAATACATTACATCATGATATATCCTCTTGATCATGAATTTCTAACAGAAGGCATTCCCATGCTCAGCACATAAACTGTCTAATAACATGTACATAATGCATAAAGTCGTCTACATTGGAATGTTGCCCACTATAGACCTGCCTACAGATATAGGCCCATGTTCAGATGACGATCTATATATAAGGTCACCGTACAGATGATGTGTACAAAAATCCTTGAATCGCAGCCTGGATGGATGAAAATAGATCTGGGTCTTCTTATCTTATTCACTCGATCATTCGGGTACAATCCTAGCCATGTGAATATATGATTTGTAGTCAAACATGGTAAGACATCATTTGATTACGAGCCAACGATGTGAGCTGTTAAAAAATGCGAGAAAGCCACCATTGATTTCAATGGCCATCAAGGTACTGCAGTACATTTTGTAAGGCGTTAATAGATGATTTGATGTTGAACACCGAACAAAATATTTTGGTCAGAAGTCCGGAAGCGAGGATCTTGTCGATGCTGTAAGAAGCCTCATGGTACTAGAAGATGATGTTTCTAAGTGAACTTCTTGGATGATGATTTGACGTCAATAGGAAGCCACTTTATTTTGAAACGAGAGTTATTGATTTCAGAGACAAAGTATGACTTGATATAGCAATGTTCACGGATGATTTTCATGAGAATAAAGGTTTATGAGTATTGCAAAATGATGAGTATTCATTGGATGACTTCTCTTCAACATATCGACGACACTGATATGAGTTGGCAGCGTTGACCCAAAACCAAAGTGAATGCATGATGAACCATAGGTATGCATTAACCATCAAGAAGATTACCCAACCCAAATAGTCACGGTGATGGAGTGAAGTGTCATGTTTAAGAGAGACCTGCTACCGTAAAACGTTATGTTCACTTTCCCAAATTATCCCTAGTCATTTGTTGACTAGTACCTCTTTATTTTTTAACAAGCTTGGGGAGGATAACATATTCTTGATCTATAATTCAACCCTTTGGGTGAATAATGTATCACTATTTAATAATTTAACGAGTCTAGCGATGAATGAAACTCGATTCTTGCCATGATCGACAAGTTCGTCTCTATTTTATGTTTTAACGAGCCTAATGATAGTGACAGCCCGATCCTTTTTCATATTTAGAGAGTTTGAAAAAGAGGATGAAAGAAAACTCCATAAGTACTTTTTCATAAATTTGTCACTCAAATCCGAAAAAGTGTAAAATAATATCTTAGAGAACCTCTTTTGTCATGTTTGACAAAGGTATTCCTTTTCATAAATAGTCTATCTTAGTCCGGAAAAAGGTTAAACTTATACTGAGTAGATATCAATTCATTTACTTTTACAAGCTCGAAAAGACAAGTGCTCAGCAATCTTTTCACATTATCGGAGTCTGAAAAGAGCTAAAAGAAGGCTCCAGGGCTTCCTTTTTTGTTGTTATAGAAGCTCAAAAAAGAGATAAAAGTGCACTTCAAGTCCTTTTTCATTTTTATCAAAGCTCGAAAAATAACGATAAAAGTATGCTTTGTGGGCAAATCATTCTTTGAAATAAATATGCACAGCTAATATGCTCATCGACTGCAAGTATGTTCAGGACAACATCAAATAGATTAAAAATATTGGTTTCATAATAAAAAATGAATAAAATCATAGTCACAGCAATAAATATTATTTTCAAATAGTCAAATGACTAATTAAAGGAGATTTATCATTCATTTTTACCATTTGAAAGTTACCATTTTCATTTTGGAGCTTTGAACCTATATTCCCCCCCGCACTTCAACTGTTGATTGCATGCAATTGGTAAGAATGTTTTGAATGCACCCTGCAAGAGCACGTGTTGAATTCCCCCAGTGAATTCCCGCTGAAAGAGAAGATGTTGAATGCCCCCTACAAGATTACATGCCCCCCAAGCTTCATTTCATTCTGTTAAGTAGATTATTGTTTACTAATAGCTGGATGGAATGAAGGTTCATTTACGAGATCAAATGGAAGACTCATCGTAAGTAGGAGAGGATTTGTTTTATTTTTTAACGCGATTAACACAGGAAAATAACTATCCTCATGCCCTGTTTCATTTTTTAATGAGGTTGACATAGTAAAAGGGCCATCCTCATAACATGTTTCATTTTTTAACGAGGTTGACACAGTTAAAGAACCATCCTCATTGTGTGGTTGGACTAGTGAGTGTGCGTCGGAAAAGACATAGTCTAATGGATTCATCATTTAAGGAGCTTGATGAGCACCACAAACGCTAAGTTATAACATGCGTTGATGTGTCTTCTCCAGGGTTTTCATTGAATTTTTGAATTTTAGAGGGTAATTTATGTGAAATCACTAGCCACCAAGGGGAATAATTGTTGGGAAAAGCTTGATATTTCACTGTAGATGTGATAAAGGATAAATTCATTAAATATTCATAAAGGAGGAACCAGATAGGATTCTAGATGATGGTATGGGTGAATTCAATGGACAAAACATCGAAGATGAGGCAACAATAGATGTTGTCGCAGCTGAAATAGATGGTTCAGTCTGGGATGTTATCTCAGCCATGGTAAAATAACCCTATGTATACCCTATAGAATATATGGGAACTCGAAGTGAAACAGGATCAACAAAAGAAGAGGAAGGTGATTGAGGAAAAGACTCATACAGGTAAAGCTCCTACCGAAAATGAGTTGGAGTTAAAGGTGTCTCATCTTGTGGTATTTATTCAATAGAAATCAAACCAGGTAGAAGAACTTCATCATCAAGCCCAAAGTATATTTTAGGTGGTTGACAAAAAAATATGGGAGACTCAATGAATACAAAAGATTTTGGAGTGACCAATACAGAAACAACTTCCGGTTGTTTGACTTCGGGATCAAGATTTTCTCCACTTAGGGAATATAGGAACTGAAATATAAGGGGATGATAGACCCTATTTCATTTTTCATGGGGATGATGTCCATTTTGACCAATAACATCTTCCCCCTAAAGCACGATGGGATCTGGATCAACTTCTGGTTGAACAACGTTGGGTTTGGGAGGTATGGTCTCACTGATTGGAGACCACACGTAGTTTTGGGGACTTTGTCTCAACAACAGTAGATGAAATAGAATTTATAGAAACAACTTGTGCCAAATCAAGAGTATGTGAAGATGATGCTTCACCAGAGGTACTGATAGTACTGGTTTCAGTAGAGTGATGTCGCCTTCACCGACCAGTAGTAACTTCCGGTGGTAAAGGTGGTTTCAATGCTAATTTGCATGAATGACGGGGAAAATTATTTCATTATTCCAAAATGACTAATTTTTTTAACCAAAAAATAAATAAACAAAATAAAAGGGTAATTCTAGGCGAAAGGTTTACCAAGAAACTATGAAATACAGAATATCTCCTGGCGAACCAAGAAGTACGGGTAGGCAATCTCCTCGAATGTTGTGTTTGGTGTATCACATTTTACAACGTGGCCGAATCAGTTCACTATGGATGGATAGAAACCTAAATTTTTCCTCCAAAATATATCCAAAGGTACATGGAGGCCCAAGTCTATATTAGCGCTATCTAATGCGAAACCACATAGTGAGAGCACCCCTTTATACTTTTCGTATTATAACACCGCCCAATATACCCAAAGGTATGTGGACGAGCTACGATATACTTACGTACGTGGAGTGAGGTATCACAATTGGAATGTATTGCAGAAAATTAATGACAGCTGCTATGTTTTACGATGCTAGAAAACGTCTCTAACCTAGACCTTATAAATGTTATTGTTATGCTTCCAATGTGTAATATCCCAAAAGGGGACTGCTGAGCAATGCATGCATAAAATACGAATTTTCAGAAATATATGCTACATAAAAAAAATAAACATTTGAATCCCTTATATCTGACAATATAAAACCTATATCCGAGAATATATCAAAAACCAATCAAACAAGGTGAGGTAAACAGACCTCCCACACCTAGTATAGCTAGAAAATGCTAAAACCACGAAACTACTGCAACATGAAATTACTGCATAAAAATACAGCGCATTCTAATGAGATTTTATGCACAAAATTAGCTCAAACAAATAGATCTGATGTTATATTAAAAAATATGGCTCAAGAACTAAGATCTAGTCTCCTTTATACAAAATCTAGAGAAACCGAGAAGGGTTTCTAGGAATACACCCAAATACAAATGGTGATATTCAGCACTAAGACTGAATAATCACTAAAAATTGAAGCAAAAGAGTATAAAAGACTGAGATAATATAGATCTGATGCAGATCTGATAAAAATTCTTCCCCCATGGAAGGATCAACCCTCTAATCACAGGAAAACTCCCAAAAAGAGCCACAAGAGACACTATTGAAACTGCCCTCCAGAAATAACGCAATTCCAGACTGGAATAACATTGTAAGTGATGGAAATATGTTGGCCTACTGCAAAATATCTTAAATCAGCCCAAGAACCCTCCAAATTGATCTCTTAATAGAAGGAATCCTTCCTCCTATGAAAAATCAACTCAGAAAGTGGGGTTCTCAACCCAACATTGCAACGCCCTGCAACACAACGTTATACTTCTGCAGAAATAACACTGTAGCTGAAGACTAAAGCTTGGCACCAATGCCAGATGTGTGGAATGATATATCAAGTCTCTCTCAAGAGCTACTCAAAGGGAAGATCTGGAATTCCTACACAGGAATACCTTAGTGCTAAACAACACCAACAATCTTAGCTAAACAGCTGAAGAAAGAAAATTCTAAGAAAACACATCAAAATATAATTCATAAGCTAACCTCAAATGGCTGCCATCCTCTTCCTTATAAACTAAGTGAGCCTTCTGACCCTGGGTCCCACTCATTATCGTTTCCACAATCACACAATCAATCTCCCTCCAAAAATGCGTTGTACCTTCATCAATGCCACTCCTAGAAAACAATGTTGTTTTATTTGGTACTCAAGGAGGCAATAAGGAGCTGTTTAGAGGTCCCCTTAAGGAATGGGATCTGAAATATGTTTGGAACCATTATTCCCATGTGGATCCTCCATCCCCAATCAATCATCCATACAAAATGAGTCACCTCCCAACATGGAAAATCCTGAAAATTCTTCTCCACCTTTGGCTCCTGCAATTTAGGTGGGATGAAAATTTGAACATGGTAGAAAAATTAGCCTACCCCACACTATCCTTCTCTCCACTCATGACAAGTGTAGAGTATTTGCTGATCTTGGGCTGCAATAATGTTTCCTCCAAGTGGCAAGAAGAAGACTAGATCTCCAAAGACCCTTTCTCCAATGTTGTGAATCAAGCTAGCCCAAACCATCCCATATATGATGAATAGGACATGATCATCATATGGTATCTAAATGAGAAAATTGTTGAAGGTTCATATAGTGCTGAAAGGTACTAATAGTTTCCCAAGTGGTCATAGTGCAGTTTTCCCCACTGCTGCTTCAGAAAATAGCATGGCAAGTTGTTTCTTGACAAATGGCTAGTTGTGTAAGTCATCACATCTACTAGTAAATAGTAAATGGTTGAGTGTATCAACTAAGAATACAATAAGTAACAAAAAAATTGCCCAAATTCATACAAAATATGGTTGTCTCCATCATAATAGTTGGCCAAAAATTGCCCATGGAGCTCAATAAGAAGGTTTCCCTATTGTAGAGCAATACATTGAATAGAAATGGTAAGAGAATGAAAATAATGTGTTATATAATCAATAGATGCAAAAAAACATTCTTACCATGTGCTGAAAGTAAGATTATTCATATATACATGAATAGGCCCTCCATAGTGGTATGGCATACTCCCATGAAGAGGAATGTGTTGATTAGTGGTTGTCATTGATGTCAACCCAAGCAGAACTAGGGGCTAACCCAATATTGCATGGGAATTTTGACCTACAAAATTAATATATTCTGGGTCAATAATGCTTTTGATGGTTTCTACTTGTCAAGATGTTTCCGTTGATGTATGGCACGCCATGTAATTCTTCACGGTTTGAGAGATATTCATGTTTGAAGTTTGTACCCCTAGTTAGTGGGTTAAAACCCCATGGGGTTGGGGCATGGGTCATTGAAAAGTCATAATTAATACTTTTTAAGCTCCTAAAATCCCTCCCATGTTCACTTGTTGAAGCCCCTCTCAACTTAAGCATTTATATAAATTGTGATTTTCATTTCCTCCTTAGGCAAGGGATTTCCCCATCTGAAACAAGTCAGCTTGGAATTTTTGCTCTAAACTTTTTTCTACAAAGGTTCAGAAGCTGAAATTTTTATGAGGCGAAGCCGAAATCCTGAGGAAGATGTAGTACAAATTTCAGATCAAGGTGCACAATATGTTTGGAGATATGATCTGTGGAATTCAGGGTTTTTGCAGGCTCCTGAAATTCATCTCAAAGAAGTGACCTTGGTAAAATCATCATAAATATATCTATGAGTATTGGATTGGAATTCTATAAAAATTTATCGATATTGCATAGTCTGTGCATTTCTCTCTATCAATTTTAGATCGAAATGAAGAAATAGTGACACGTGGCACGTCGTACAAGTGCGCTCGTCTAAAACAATCCATAATTAGGGCATTGTGAGAGATTGGGTATAAATATTCCTTGAAGAATCCAAATTGGGTCAGACCTATGGCATTATAAAGATGACTCAAAGAACTACTATAGGACTGAAAATCAAATATTGAGGATTTGAAATAACATAGATACACCAGATTCAATATCAAGCTCCTAGAAGGCAAGAAAAAGCTAGATCATGTGTTGTCAAGGGTTGCAAAGGACCAGAATTTCTACGGAAGAAAAGAAAATCAAGGTGCAGCAGAGGGTAGCATGACAAGAGCAGCAACCAAGGTGCATAACAACAGCAAGAAATTCATCATATGAAGTCTTCAAGTGGGCAGCACTGCATACAATCATTGTAAAGGTATCATTGTACATAGTCATTGTAAATAAATTATTGTACAAATTGTAATAGTATCTATCTACCAAGGGTTTAAGAGGTAGTGTTGGGAGGTCTAGGATCATCATTAGGTGGTTGTGTGAAAGTTAGGTTTATGGTCTAGTATATATTCTTCTTCTACATCATTCTATATCATTGTAAAGTGGACTATTTTCCCTGGTACGGGAGTCCATTCTTCTTTTATTCTTCTATAGGGTGGTAGGTTGGTGCTAGGGTGAGTTGTAGCTCATTGGGTGTTGGGGAATCCGTTTAGTTGAATACTGAAGAATCTCGGGCATTGGAGCATCCATCCAGTGGGAGCTGGAAAAGAATGCTTTTCTAGGTTCTAGGAAGTTGGAGCTTTATTTTCAATTGGAATTGAATATTAAAGAAATATTAGCAAAGCATTAGGTGGTTTTTTTCTGAGAGTGGGTTTCCACTTTAAAAACTGTGTGCATTTGTGTTCCTCTTGTTTACTGCTATCATTGTACAAACACTGATAATAATTGAATATTAACTAATTCTCTAATTGAAAGGAATACCGATTCACCCCCCCCTCTCAGTATTTCCAACAATTGGTATCAAAGCTTGGTTCCTTCAATAGTAGTTTAACAGCTGGAAGGAGGTCATGGAGCATACCAAGAATGGTGTACCTCTATTCAATGAAAATAATTATGCACTATGGAAAGGAAGAATGGAGGTCTATCTCTTAGCACAAGGTTACAAAGTATGGGACACTATTCAAAACGGATTTACATCAACCGCGGATGAACAAGGTAAGCAAAATTTGGCAAATGATGCAAAAGCAAAGAATATTATTATTAGTGGACTTATTGAATCTAATTATCATAAGGTGTTGGGTTGTAAAACCACCAAAAATGTATGGGACAAGCTTGAGAATATATATGCAGGTGACTCAAATGTCAAAGAAGCAAAGCTTCAAATCTATAGAGAAAAATTTGAGCAACTCAGAATGAAAGAAGATTGCAACATTGCTGCATACTTCCAATACATTGATGAAATAACCAATACTCTGGAAGGATTGGGAGAGCCAGTTGACGAGAAGACTATTATACGGAAGATTCTTAGAACGTTACCAGGGAGATTCAACCCAAAGGTATCGGTCATATAATACAGTACAAATCTGGACAAACTCAGCAAGGAAGAATTACATAGAGTTCTCATAGCATATGAAATGAAACTTGATGAAGAAAAGGGTACTTCAAATCTAGAAACTACATTCATTGCATCTAAGCAAAGAAATAAGGACAAACAACCTTCAATTGAAATGACATGCACCTGCAAGTGTGAAGAAAAGGGAGATGATGGAGAAGGTCTTTCAGATGAGGAATATGCTTACTTTACGAGAAAACTAAAACCTGGTAAGGGAAAATTAAAAGGTAAACTTCCATTGATATGTTTCGGTTGTGGTGAGGTTGGGAATTTCATAGCAAAATGTCCGAACAAAAGTGATGGCAACTCAAAAAGAAAGAAAGGCTTTAAGAAATTCAACAAGCAAGGCAAAAAGAAAGGATCCAAAAGGAACTTTCTCTCTAAAGAAGATAGCTCATCATCCGATGAAGAAAGTGACACCAAAGAATAAGCCAATGAGAAAGTATTGTTTATGGCCAAGCACAATAAACAAGAAGTATCAAACAATGAAGAAGAAGAGTTGACCATAGAAGAATTTTATGAGGAGGCAATCAAGCTTATAAAAGAGCTCAATGCTGAGAAAATCCGTTCCAACACTCTTGAAGAACAAGTTCAAGGTCTCAAAATTGAGGTTGAAGGACACAAATGTATTGAAGAGTCACTTCAAAAGAAGTTGGAAGAATGCAACCAAGAAAGGGAAGCATTAGAAGCCGAAGTAGTCTTGCTGCGTAAGGAAGTGAATAAGGGAAAAACTATCCAAAACTATGCCAACAGCTCAAGGGCATTGGAATAACTCATCAACAATCAACGATATTACAATGATAGAACTGGCCTCAATTACAAAGAAGAAGAAGCAGGACCATCTACAAAAAAATACAATGAACTTATGAGATCTGACATACATGTAGACTTCATTGGAAAAGATTCACAAGCACATCCTTGGAAGAAGACTTCATTGGACAATATTCGCAAGCACATCCTTGGAAGACAATTCATCGATGAAGATTTTCATCTAGGTACTGACATATTTTTCATGGCTATTGTTATTCATGTGGAAAATTTGGTCATAAAGCTGTAGAATGTCGCACGTACCGTATGAACCAATACAATTCCAAGAGATTTTTCAAATATGAACCTCCCAAGGCTCAACGAAACATCAATAGATTTGGAAATTTAAGAAATAATATCGAATATTACAAATATCAGAACTTTGGACACATAGCCAGAGACTGCAGACTTGAAAATCCTCCAGAAGAATCTTCGAAGCCACAGATTGAACGAACATGGAAGAAGAAGAAGACTGATAATTGTGCTCTCGCTCTCAAGGCTCAAAAAACCAAATATGTGTGGTATATTGACAGCGGTTGCTCAACGCATATGACTGGAGATAGAAGGAAATTTGTATCTCTGAAAGAGAAGAAGGATGGAACCATATCCTTTGGAAATGATGGATCTTCAAATGTTACAAGATCAGGTACTGTCACTTTCAGAAGTAAAGATGTTATAGCCAAGAATGTTCTATTGTTCGAAAACATGAATCACAATCTGCTCAATGTTGGACAAATGTGTGATCAAGGACACACAATGCTATTCAACTCCACAAAATGTGAAATCTAGAAAGGCGGGTATGGTAAAATTGTGGCTACAACAAGTCAAGCTCCAAACAACATATATGTTCTGGATGAAGCAACTAAAGCATGTCTACTAGCTAAAGAAGATGAAAGGTGGTTATGGCACAAATGATGGGTTACATAAACTTTGACAATCTTGTCAGGATAAGAAAAAAGGAAGCAGTATGATAAATGCCAAAAATCTCAAAACCTTCCAACACACTATGTGAGGCATGTCGACATGGCAAGCAGACAAAATTCCAATTTAAAACAAAGGAACACTTTGCATCACATCCATTGGAATTGATACATACTGATCTATGTGGTCCTGTTAGAACAAAAGGCTTAGACATAGAATTATATTTCATGTTAATGATAGATGACTATACCGGGATGATAGTCGTCAGTTTCCTAAAGAAAAAATCTGAAGCATTTGAGTGCTTTAAGATCTACAAGGAGTTGGTTGAAAATGAAACTGATTTGAAAATAAAGTTTTTAAGATCAGATAATGGTGGAGAATTCACTTCCAAATTATTTCAGAAATACTATGATGAAAATGGAATAAAAAGGAAATTTTCAATAGCACGAACACTTCAGAAAAATGGAGTTACTGAAAGAAAGAATAGAACCGTATAGGAAATGGGTAGAACAATGTTGAAGGACTCAAAATTGGATGAAAAATTCTGGGTGCAAGCAATTGATATGACAATCTTCATTATCAGCCAAAGTCTTCTTAGAAATAATTGCAACAAGACTCCATATGGATTATGGAAAGGAAAACCAGCTAATGTAAAATATTTCAAAATCTTCGGAAGAAAATGTTATATCAAAAGAGAAGATCAAAATTTGGGTAAGTTTGAATCACGTTTTGATGAAGGTATCTTTGTTGGTTACTCACGCAAAAGAAAGGCCTATAAATGCTATAATCTAAGACAATAATAGATAGAGGAGAGCATAAATGTTACATTTGACAAAGATGGTGTTCTAGCGAGTAATGATGAGGATCTAGAATCTTTGAAACTTGAGACAGAGGCTGAAAAAGACAGAGAAAAAATTGTAGAACAAGAAGCAACTATCAACGAGGAAGAAGTAAACAATGATCATCAAGATATACCAGAACAACAACAAGAAGCTCCTCCAAGGAGAACAAAAGAGTGGATTCAAAAGAACCATCCATCAAATCAAATCATTGGTGACATAAATGAAGTTCGATAGCTTCGTTCATCACAACAAGCTCACGTTGCTTTTCTAGCAACCTTTGAGCCTAGTAGTTTTGAGGAAGCCAGCCAAAATGAACATTGGGTAGCAGCTATGAATGAAGAATTGGATCAAATTGAGAATAATAACACCTGGGAATTAGTTCCACGACCAAAAGATAAAAATGTCATTGGGACTAAATGGGTGTTCAGGAACAAATTGAATGAAGATGGGCAGGTTACCAGAAACAAAGCAAGATTAGTTTGCAAAGGCTATGCACAAGTGGAAGGAATTGATTTCGACGAAACATTTGCACCAGTTGCCAGAATGGAAGCCATCCGAATGTTTCTCGCCTATGCATGTTCAAGAAAAATCAAAGTCTACCAAATGGATGTTAAGTCATCATTTCTAAATGGAGAATTAGAAGAAGAAGTTTACATCGAACAACCTGAAGGTTTTCTACTATCACAAAAAGAAGACTATGTCTGCAGGTTAAAGAAGGCTCTATATGGTCTCAATTAGGCTCCCAGAGCATGGTATGCTTGTCTTGATGGATATATAAGTCAACAAGGGTTCAAGAAAGGTACTGTTGATAGAAATCTTTATGTACAAATAGATAAAGATAATTTAATAATCGTTGAGGTATATGTGGATGATATAATATTTGGTAGCAATGATGATGGACTAAGTAAGAACTTTTCTACAAATATGCAAAGTGAGTTTGAGATGTATTTACTTGGTGAGCTAACATACTTCTTAGGGCTTCAAATATCTCAACAAGAGAAAGGAATATTTATATGTCAAGCCAAGTACATCAAGGAAATGCACAAGAAATTCAAAATGGAAGATTGCAAACCCGTCCTTACTCCAATGGTAATAGGTTGCAAATTGAGCATAGACAACTCATCTAAGGATGTGAATCATAAGTTGTACAGATCTATGATTGGTAGTCTTCTATATGTAACAGCCTCTTGACCAGATGTTATGCAAGAAGTTGGACAAGTAGCAAGATTCCAAGCAGCACCAAAAGAATCACATATTATTTCCGTCAAAATAATTCTTTGATGTATAAAGGGAATAGAAGAATATGGCTTGTGGTATCCCAAGGGTAATAATCTCATTATTCAAGCCTTTACATATGTAGGTTGGGCAGGAAGCGTTGATGATCATAAGAGTACTAGTGGAGCAACAATCTATATAGGTGGTTGTCTCGTATCATGGTTGAGAAAAAAGAAAACTTCAATCTCATTATCTACAACAGAAGCAGAATACATTGCAGAAGTATCATGTTGTACTCAATTCCTTTGGATGAAAAAAACCTTGCATTATATTCAAGTACAATTCAGTGAGCCTATTTCCATATTTTGTGACAACACTAGTGCCATCAGCATCTCCAAGAATCTTGTCATGCATTCAAAAAAAAACTCATTCCGATCAAATATCATTTTGTTAGAGAACAAGTCGCTGAAAAGAATATCAAACTTGAGTATGTTTGTACAAAAGTACAAATTGTTGATATCTTCTTTAAACCTTTACCTCGTGAAGCATTTGAATATCTTCATCAAAAGCTTGGGATTCTCCCAAGTTCTCATTAGATTACAGGTTTGCAGGATGGTTGTGTGTTAGCGGGAGTGGAAGTGTGTACAGGTCCATAGGATGGTTGTGTTTCAGGGGGAGAGAATGTTGTAGGAAGAGGTGTCATGATCGCAGGGGGAGTACTTGTGTTGCCATCAATGCCAAAGGGGGAGATTGTTGATCAACGATTGTCATTGATGTCAACCTAAGTAGCACTAGGGGCTAACCAAATATTGCATGGGAATTTAGACCTACCAAGTTAATATATTATCGGTCAATAATGCTTTTGATGGTTTCTACTTGTTGATATGTTTCCATTGATATATGGCACGCCATATAATTCTTCACGGTTTGAGAGATATTCATGTTTGAAGATTGTACCCCGAGTTAGTGGGCTAAAACCCCATGGGGTTGGGGCATGGGTCATTGAAAAGTCATAATTAATATTTTATAAGCTCCTAAAATCCCTCCCACATTCACTTGTTGAAGCCCCTCTCAAATTAAGCATTTATATAAATTGTGATCTTCATTTCCTCCTTAGGCAAGGGATTTTGCCATCTGAAACATGTCATATTGGAATTTTCGCTCTAAATTTTTTTCTACGAAGGTTCAAAAGCTGAAATTTTTATGAGGTGAAGCCACAATCCTGGGGAAGCTTCAGTAAAAATTTCAGATCAAGGTTCACAACATTTTTGGATATATGATCTGTGGAAGTCAGGGTTTTTGCAAGCTCCTAAAATTCATCTCAAAGAAGTGACCTTGGTAAAATCGTCATAACTCTCTCTCTGAGTATCAGATTGGAATTATGTAAAAAGTGGTGTATATTTCACAGTATTTAAATGTCTCTCTATCAATTTCAGAGCCAAATGAAGAAACAATGACACGTGTAATGTCGTACAAGTGCGCTCTTCTGAAACAGTCCATAATTAGGGCATTGTGAGAGATTGGGTATAACTGTCCCTTGAACAATCCAAATTGAGTCAGAACTGTGGAATTGGAAAGAAGACTCAGAGGACTACTACAGGACCGAAAATCAGATATTGAGGATTTGAAATAACAGAGATACACTAGATTCAATATTGAGCTCCTAGAAGGCAAGAAAAAGCTAGATCATGTGTTGTCAAGGGTTGCAAAGGACCATACTTTCTACAGCAGCAAAGCAAAGAAAGGTGCAGCAGAGTGTAGCATGACAAGAGTAGCAACCAAGGTGCATAACAGTAGCAAGAAGGTCATCATATGAAGTCTTCAAGCATACAATCATTGTAAAGGTATCATTGTACTTAGTCATTGTAAATACATTATTGTAAAAATTGTACTAGAATCTATCTACCAAGGGTTGAAGAGGCAGTGTTGGGAGGTCTAGGATCATCATTAGGTGGTTGTGTCAAAGTTGGGGTTATGGTCTAGTATATATTCTTCTTCTACATCATTCTATATCATTATAAAGTGGACCATTTTCCATAGTACAGGAGTCTATTCTTCTTTTATTCTTCTATAGGGTGGCAGGGTGGTGCTAGGGTGATTTGTAGCTCATTAGGTGTTGGGGCATCTGTTCAGTTGACTACTGAAGAATATAGGTTGTTTGAGCATCCATCCCACGTGACAATGCTATTGGCTTATGCAAATAAGCTCCTGCCCACTCATAGCTCTATTCTTTGACATGCTCATTGTCAAAGAAACCTCCCACACTGTTGCTATATATAAGAATTTCCTTCCAAAGTGGAAGTACCTCTTGATCATCCAAGGCTAAGGAATAGCCCCTTTGCACCATGATAGTTCCATCTCCCACTATCGCAACATCATCCAAAGTATGAGAACAAATCTGCCCATGCTCTCCAAAGAACAACCCAAGCAACAAAATTTTTTGCTGCCTCCTCATACCTCCATCATAAAAATCATGTGGTGAAGACATAATGATTGATATGAAGAATGTCATACCAAAAAAATTCATCCATACTCCTTGTTTCCCTATGATGCAATTATCCCGCCAAACTTCCTCCACCCACATACCCTTTGAAAGAGGATATGTCACATGATGGCCAAATTCTTTCAAGAGTAGCCAATGTAGCCAAGCCTCCTATTGCCTAGTATCATATATTTGCAAGTAGCTTACCAGCCTCTTGCTCACCATCCACACCCATTCATCCAAATGTGGGTGCCTCCCATCATGCTCAACCTTAGAACCATTCCAATGAAAACTACCATCCTCCCAAATCAGATTTCTCTTCTTTTATTTCATGGGATGTTGAAATGCAACTCCTTGGAGATCTCCTAGAAAATATCTCACACCAATGATCATATTGAATCCATAAATATCTAAGTGTGTTGAAGGCAAAACCTCCTTACTATTACTTATTGACAGCACTGTAGAACTCCCCAATGGTGTACTTGTTGTCTCATGCTCCAACTCAAGGATGAACATATGGTTTTGTGTAAGTTTTATTGGAACAAGGTTCATCTTGTCCTTTGAAAGTTCACACCCCACCCTCAAGTGTTGTGTGCCACTCAACAAAGGCACATGAGGATGATGGTTCACCCCTTGCTTGATCAATTCAAGGTTGCATAGTGCAGTGCAATTATGTTGTTCCAAATGAGCAGTATGCAATGGTATACAACCCTCCATATGATTTGTTGAAACAATAGGAGATGGAAACTTAGGCATACCTTGGTGAAATTTGGGAATATATTGTATGGTTGTAAGGGCTTCTTCCTCCAATGTGTTGGCTCCTCCAACTGATGATGTTGAGGGCTACTCCTCCATGCACTGGTACAATTCTCCTCCAATGGTGGTGAGGGATTCTCCTCTTCTGATTTCTCTTCACCAAATTTTCTAATCAAAATTTGATTAAACTCAGAAAAAGTAGTCACTCTTGCATGACTCAAATGGTTGAACCACCAAATATTTTCTTCACCCTCAAGGTTCAGCGCTGCAATTTCTACAGCCTCTCTTTCTACCACAGGATGTAGTAGGAAGAATGCATCTAGTTTCCTTGCCCAAGCCCTTGCTGTAGATGACCCATCAAAAGTAGACAATATAAAACTATTACCTTTGATTCTCCCTTTGCCACAAGGTCTTCTTTATTCCTCCAATTGAATGAACTGAGGGAAAGCTAGAGTATTCTTCAAGGCTCTGGGTTGAGATTTGTCTTCAACAAGGTACTCACTTAGAATCTTATGATCTAAGTGTCCTCCATCTTTCTACAATTTGTCCTCCTTTTCTAAAGGAAAGGGTATAGTAAAATTGTTTGGGGCTCTCTGCAACACTGGTTTCCTCTTCTAATCATAGGAAGTGCATGGATCTTCCTTCTCTTAAAACCCTCTAGAAGTTTCACTGCTCCTCTTTTCTTCTTTATGTTTAACCTCCTTGGGGAAGCTCTTCATAGATCTAAAAAATGATGAGAGAAATCTCATTCTCTCCATCATTCTGATCTTCTCTTCTTCTTATAGCATTTTATCTTGAATTCCATAGGCTAAGCCAAAGATCTTTCTCTGATACCACTATAATATCCCAAAAGGTGACTGCTTAGCAATGCATGCATAAAAAATGCATTTTCAGAAATATATGCGACAGAAAACAAAATCAACACTTGGATCCCTTAGATCTAACAATATACAACGTAGATCCGAGAATAGATCAGAAACCAATCAAACTAGGTGAGGTAAACAAACCTCCCACACCTAGTATAGCTAGAAAATGCGAAAACCCCAAAACTATTGTAGCATGAAATTACTACATAAAGAGACAACGTAGTATAATGAGATTTTATGCACATGAATATCTGAGACAAATAGATTTGATATTATATTAAATAATATGGCTCAAGAACTGTGATTTAGTCTCCTTTCTACGAAATCTAGAGAACCCAGGAAGGGATCTAGGAATACACCCAAATAAAAATGGTGATCTTCAGCACTAAGACTTAATAATCACTAAAAACTGAAGCATATGATTATAAAATGCTGAAATAATATAGATCTGATGCAGACTTGATCAAAGGTCTTCCCTCATGGAAGGATCAACCCTCCAATCACAGGAAAACTCCCAAAAATAGCCACAAGAGACACTGTTGAAACTGCCCTCCTGAAATAACGCAATTCCAGACAGGAATAACACTGTAAGTGATGGAAATATGTTGGATTGCTACCAAAGATCTGAAATCATCCCAAGAACCCTCAAAATTGATCTCCCAATAGAAATAATCCTTCCTCCTATGCAAAATCAACTTAGAAAATGGGGTTTTAACACCCTACAACAAAATGTTATACTTCTGTAGAAATAATGTTGTAGCTAAAGACTAAATCTTGGCACCAATGTTGGATGTGTGGAATGATATATTAGGTCTCTCCCAGGAGATACTCAAAGGGAAGAACTGGAATTCCTAAACATGAATACATTAGTGCTAAACAACACCAACAATCTTAGCTAAACAGTTGAAGAAAGCAAAGTCTAAGAAGACACATCAAAATATCATTCATAAGCTAACCTCAAATGGCTGCCATCCTATTCCTTATAAAATAAGTGAGCCTTCTCACCTTCGATCCCACTCGTTAGGGTTTCCACCATCACACAATCAATCTCCCTCCAAAACTGTGTTGTACCTTCATTAATGCCACTCCTCTAAAACAACGTTGTTTGATTTGGTCAAGGTTAACCTCTTCAACCTGCTTCAGCCCTTTTCACACCTAAGGGTCTTCAATTTGGCTCAGATTAGTTGTCTAGACTAATCCTTATTCATATGGAGCTATTTTTATTGATGATTCACTCCTCCCACATTAATGTTGTTGACTTGGTCAAACTTGACTTTGTCCACATCCATTATGCCTTGTTCACACATGAGAGTGCTAGATCCAGTTATTTTGTGATCCCTTTTCACATGAAGAGGGATTTCATGTTTATTCAAGATAAGTATGGGTCTCTTTCCCCATTTATGCATCTACCAAGTGCTAGAAGAAAACATCAATATTCCAATTAGCTGCATGCTAATTTTTGAATATTACACAATGCTTTGTTAGGTAAATTGATGTAAATTTTAAGTTGATCTTGTTTATCAATTTTCCTTTCAGGGTTCACCATGATGATGTGATGTAAATTCCTAAAATGAAAACTAAAATGATAAGAAAAATTTTCAATTTTAGTTTCTTCAATGAAAATCCTAGCTACTAAAGGGAAAGAGAAATCATTTTTGAGAGCAAACAACAAAGAGCAAAAACTAATATGCAACTTTCCTAATTGTTCCTATGAAAAACACACAATACACTATATGAAAATGCAGGTTTTTCTTTTCAGTTCCTTTAATGCGAATGTACAAAAGGAAACTAAACGCATAAAATAAAAAAAACAAATGTTTTTTTCTTTGATAAATGATGAATTGAACAACAATTTCTCTTTTAGGAAAAACAAAGAATAGAAATACAATTTATCCTATAGGAAATGAATAATTTAACGAATTTTTCCTTTTCAAAAGAAAATGGATCTAATGCAATAGTGAAAATAATTTGAAAATAATTTTTCAATGATAAAGAAAAAAAAAATTAAAGAGACATTGAAAAAACTTATCTTTCAAATGAGGAAGATTTAGGTAAATTCACTGGTCTCTATGAGGCATCAGGCAATTAAAAACATAGCAAAAAAAAGGCTGAAAGAAAATGCAATGAAAAATTCAATGGGAATTTGGTTGGCTCAGGGGGGCAACGCAGTCTCTAAGGGGAGACAGTGCATTTCAGAGCACCCCTGAAAGGGAGACAATGCTATGCAAAGCACTGGGTCCTGTTCAACAGTGCACTGGGCACAACAGAGAAAAAAAACTCAATTTTTTAACACACTTCTAATGCAATTTTTATTTAAAAAAGCCTAATATTTAAGAGTAAATGCTACTGGGTGGATAAATAGAGGAAAAAACACCAAGGATGAATGATAAAATCCCCAGTGGAGTCACCAATTTGTTGTGCGGAATTATGGATTACAGATAAAACATTCTTCCCTAAATGTGGTGCTCATTTAGAACAACAGATTAAAGACTTTGCAGATAGTTTTCCTAACAGTAAATAGACACACAGAATAGATCAAGAAACCTACTTGGAGTCCAAGCACTTACTATTCTCCTTCTGTCGCTCTTGCTATAGCTCCAATCCAAGCTTGATTTCCAAAATATTTCCTACAAGTATGAACACTAAACAACACAGAGATTGCAATATACAGATGGCTATTCATGTTAATCAGTTAAATCAATGAAACATGAAACATATGCATTAGATAAGAATCCATAATATGAAAGACATAAGATTATACAGATACATATGTGGGAAAGTAAGCAGTAATCTTTATTAACGGATAGAAGGGGGAGGTTACAAAAAATGATTTATTTGATGTCACCAACTCCAGCATCATCCCATCCTCATCACAATGAACATCTCTCCAATAGCATTTCACTCAAATAAAACACTCAATTGAGAATCCAACGACATTTCTCTATCAAATTTCTTCCTCCTTAAGCACTAGGATTTGTGCTCAATTTATAGAATAGCTTAAGGTAGTTTCACAATCAATGAATTTCTAATAATAGACAGGACATGTTCTCAAGCTCAGAGGTGTTGAATGAACACATGGATTCAAATATTGAAACATATGCACTCTTCTATAAGGCACTGGCCAAGTCAAGATTCCAGAACAATAAGAATTTTGCTCCCAATTTGACCAACGCACCCTTTAGTGTGGGGAAGTGCTTTTCAGAGCACCCTTGAATGGAGGTGCCTACATATGCAAAGAAGTTAGCCCGTTGAGAAACTGCGTTGGTGAGTTCATAGGTGATATAGTATGTACTTAAAATCTTGGAGACCTTGCAAAGGAAGTCATGAATGATTTCTTCTTGTTCTTTGTCTTAGGGCATGTAGCAACTCAAATGGCAGGGGATGATAACCCCTATTCATTGGTTCTGAGGATGATGTCCAATTTAACTAGGTGATTGGGAATGGTGCCCAAATTCACCTATAACACCTACTACGACATGTCCATCTAAGAAGAAATATTTAGACAGATTAGCAGGAGTGAAGCTGATGGTCCTTACTAAAGGGGATCTCAATGAGATTGGTTAAAAAATATTGCATGTCACTAAGAATTTATGGAGCGATATCAAATATCAATACAAGATCGTATTGATGTAGTTTTAGTAGGAATTACTAAGTTGAAAGTACAAGCGAGCATGGCACAAATGAGTGCAGCCCCAGGGAAGCCGACTACACATCGAATATAGTAGATGGAGATAATAACATATTTTCATGCTCTACAGGTACTTGGAGGGGAATTGAATTTTGATACCGTAGAATATTGATATCACATGAAAAACTTCCACAACATTACCTTAAATCTCACTGCGCTACCCATCCAGGCATTGCACGATTTCCATCCGAGACTTACAAAGGAATTTCAGGTGCGTGAGAAACATGCCTTAATGGTCATCAAGGAAGTAAAATATGATAGAAAGTGCATGCACGATGACATGTAAAAGGTTGTACATGACTACGATGAGGCAAGGACACACAGGAAGAAGTTGGAGGAGATTCTCACTAAGACATGCAGCGAGCTTCCTAGCCTCCAGATCTAGGTAGAGGAAACCCCAAAGGAAAATATTGTGAAGCTTACCATAAAAATCAAATATTCCAATAATGAGATGGACAAGGTCAAGCTCAAAATGAAAATGAAAATTCATGAGTTACACTTAAAGATGTATCTAGATACACCACCAGAAGTACGCGAACAACACAAATTAGAAATATAGGTTGCCTTGGAGAATATCTCAACCATAGTCAAGGATTGTGGCTAGTTATTTGAAGATACCATGGAAATTTGGACTTCGTTGTAGGAGGATCCACATGTGCAGCAGATTGAGGTAGAGATTCGGGACAAGTAGAAACAATTTGATGAGATTAAGGTGATAGAGGGTGTTAGTCAACCATAATTTTCACTATCTAAAGATGACTAAGTATTGGTCCTAGATTTCTAGAAACAAAGTTCATGAAAATTGTGAGTTCTATAAATCTCACTACCTTCATTATCCTAAGACAAAATTTTCACTATTTTATCATCCTACCTAGTCATGACTGGCCCACCACTCCCGGAAGACCCATCATGGGCTCAAGCCATTTATTCTAACCCTAACCTGTCACCCATTTTTCACCATGTCTTTCCTTTTGGCCCAAATCCTCTGTTTTGTTTACCTACAAAACTCCCCACTACCACCTAAACCTACCAATAAAATAACTTTGTTGTCTCTTCCATAATACTGTCAAACATTGATTGTCTCTGTAGGCCCTTTGGACAGTCAATTATGTTGGATCTTAGGTCTTCAATACACTAATCTAAGCATGGATCCTATCTTACACTTGTAAAAACTAAATCTAGATCTCAGTCCAAAGTACAAAACCAAGAAAGCCCCATTAGGTCACCTAAGGTCTCACTCAATCATAGGTTGGATTTGGTGTTGTGCAAACTATGCCATCCTGCATGAGGAAATTGTATTCAAAGAGGGATAAAATCAAGAAATTTGGTCCAGGGCTGGTTAAAATATGATTCAAGAAAAACCTCCGTGGCTTAGAGCACAAATACTACACGGGAAAATTGTCCTTATTCATATTTTACAATGAATTATTAAGTTAGCCATCAACAAAAAGAAGAAGTAAGGAAATTGGATGCAATCATCACTAGGAGACTTCCACAAACAAGACAAACTGGTGATAGGGAAGAAACCATCACAAAGGCCACAAGGACAAAAGCCACTTCAAATACCATCAAATGCACACTGAAGATTGTTGCAAAGTAATGAATAAAGGTTTGATAAGCTACAAAGAAACTTAGCAATATCCTTTCTAAGAACCCTAAAAACCTAAGAGTTTGCACAGATTGGAAAAACTATTCAACTGAAGACGACAAAGCCTCCTTCTTAACATCAGAGGTCATACAAAGGGTATAAGTTTAAAAGGAAGAAACAGAACAAAGGGATAAGTTTTTTGTTCATATAAACTGATAAATTTCAAAGAAAAACCACCACCTACAACACCAAACAGTCAAAAAGGCACAGTGACTAAAAGGTAAATAAACAAAAGCATCATCAAAGTGGGTTTCAAATTCTAAATTATTTTTCAAAAAATGTTATAAAAAAGCTTTGAGCATACTTTCCCCTCCACCATTCATCATCTCCAAATCGAAGAGAGCCATTGAGAGAAGATTTTTTTCATTTTTTGAGCAAATTGGGGAAGTTGGCAGTGTTATGCACCTGGGCGCCCGCTCTTGTTACGCACCTGGCAGTGTTACACACCTGGTAGTGTTATGCACAAGCTTGACTAAAATGGCCCACCTTTTATGCACATGGGTGCCCAACTCTTCCTGTTACACTCATGGGTGCCAAACTCACCTATTACGCTCCTGGGCGCCTGACTCTGCCTGTTACATTTCTGGGTGTTACGCACAGACAGAGTCTCTCCGAAATTTCTCAAAGAGATCAAAAATTCAATTTTTCTTCACCCTCAAGGCCTCAGCGAAGGACAAGAGAAAGGTTGGTTATTTTATTGGCCTCCTAAACCTCCATTTTTCTAGGCAAAATCATATTTAAGGGCTCGAATGAAATAAATCCTAAGCTACATTACAGTCAATTTTTGAAAAATATATTGGTTTAGAGTTTGAGAGAGGAAATTGTTATGTATACCAGAGGGGGTGAGTGGCATCAATCAAGCCTCTGAACACACTGAATACACCATTGGAGACTTCCATCTTGCCTTCATTTTCTCAGCTTTTCCATCACTTCACTCATTACAACCTTTTAACCCAAAAATCCCTCAAATAGTTTTAAACGAGCCCTTTTCCATGCTAAGGGAATTAGCCACTATGTCTGAAGCAGAGAGCCAAACCAAAAGTGATGAGGTTCAAACACCTACTAAACCTCAATACAAAAGAGGGAGGACAAATAGATTTGAACCCTTAGAAACAATCCAGATTACCTCCTCTCCTATGATCCTTTCATGCTTTCAGGATGTAGCGTGTTATCAATTTTGTGAAAAGATCAAACAAGTTGGCAATGATCCAAACTTGACTAGGTTGTTTTCCTTTAACTTACAAAATCATCAAATTAACCTAGCAGGGGTGAAATTTAAGCTCTCAGCTGAGATTACTTCAAAAGCAATCGGTATACCAGACATTGGTGAAATATGGTTCAAACAAAATAAGTTGCAGTTGAGTTATTATGAGCCCTACCCGAAACATGGCTATTAACAAAATTGCAAGGTTGTTTTCCCTTTCTCTCACTAGTTAGAAATTTATGTTGCACTAATGAAACAAATTATTAGGTATTTCACCTATGATGGGAGATATTTTAGACTCTACTCTATCATATAAGGTTGCTGATGCACTTCACTAAAAGCAAGATTATGAATCTACCATACTACCTTTTACAGAGCATTGAAAAGATTGTCTCACTTGTCAAAAAGAAAAGCTATGACCACCAAATGTGGAGCCCTTTTCACCACTCCATCATAAAAATGATTGTCCTATATCAACTAGAATAACAAGGAATAACTTGGAAAACCTTCATCTCACATGATGTGTTTGCAGACCCCCAGGCCTTCATCCAAGAGAATTTTCCTTCCACCTCACAACCATCTACCTCCACCCATCCATCATCTCCCCATGTGCCTTCTGCACAAAGAAATTCACCTCTTGTTTCTTCCCCTAATCTACCAAGTGGAGAGGCTGGCAGTAGCCCTAGTGAAGAACAGATAGAGGGCAACAGTCAAGAGGAAACTGAGACAGATAATGATGGCCATGAAGAAAGCAGTGGTAGCCCTGAAGAAAGTAGCCATGATCATGAAGAAAGAAGTGATGATCATGAGGAAAGAATTAAGGGATAGGATGATTATGAAAATGAAGAAAACAGTGATGGAAAAAAGAAAAATGATGAATATGAAGAAGAAAATGAAGAAGAGGGAGATGGCCAAGAAGAAAGAAGCAATAGCTAAGAACAACATAGTGAAAGTAGTGAAGATGATGAAGAAGAGTAGCCAGATGATGAAGAAGAGCAGCCAGATGATGAGGAAGAGTAGCCAGATTATGAGGAAGAGTAGCATGATGAGGAGGAAAACCATCAAAGTGCACGAGATAGTCAAGGAAAGATTCATGACAGTCATGATAGAAGTCATGACTGTCTTGACAAAAATCAGTCCATGGATGACAAAGAAAATTAGAGTGAGGCAAGTGCAGAAGATATCAAGAAAATTAAAATTCAAAATGATGATAGCAATGCCTTTTAAACTTCCATTGTTACCCCTCTCACATGCACATATCACAGAGGGAGAAGAAATGTGTTTGCTGCCTCTAAAAGGCAAAGGGTTGTCTCTTCTCAAACTGCCAAAACATTGGACAAGGGAAAAGAAAAAATGGAAAATGTTGAGCAGAAAGTACAAGTAAGAAGGAGCAAAAGGATCAAAAATACTTCTCAAGGGCCTGTTTTGTTGACCTAGACAGTGATAATGAGGACGAAGGGATGAGTACTAAGTTTCACCTTTTAGAAAAGGATGCCCAGCTTCAAGAATGGGAAAAGGACTTTGAGAAGGCACAAAGGGTCATATACTATTATAAATATGAGCATAAAAATTTCAAAGAGGTGAAGAGGGGCCTTTGCTTATAGAAGAAAATGGTCAAACACTATGCAAGGAAAAGTATGCTTGCTAATGCCAAACTAAAGCAAGCCCTCATGGAACTAGAAGAGATAAAGAGGACCAAAGTGCATGAAAACCTCGAGATCTCGGTTGATGCTTCTCAGCAGGTATCTAAAACCCCTTGAGAGGTCTACACACCAATTTTGAGGCAAATCCAGAAACTTTTTGTTTTTTCCAAATTTTAACCCCTAGGAGCATAGTACCATAGCCTCTATGCAAACAATTGGGACATCCTCATCTGCTGGAGTTTACATTTTTTGGTTTTTCACATCACCAATAGTCTACCCAAAAAATTTCAGGTCAATTGGAGCTTTTTTTTCCTCCTCGAAAGGTCAAAAAACACCTCAAATTTGACCTGTCTACCTCTTTTTGAGAGCAGGTGCTACACACAGAGCAGTGTTGGGAGATTTAATTTTTGAGTAGGTAAATGGAATCCATTCATCGCAAATCAAGTATTTTTGGAAAGAAGACTCATCAATATTTCCAACGAGCCATCACGGGGCCAAATCCGATACCAGGAAGGGGTCTAAAAATCAGATACAATAGACCCTATTTTCTGCTGAAAAGGTGTTATGCACAGGAGTAGCCTTTTGCCAAAAAAGTCAACAAAAAACACAGATTAATGACAAAGGATTTTTTTAATATTTTCTTGGAAAAATCACTTCTAATTTGATTGGGAAGTTATGTTTTGGTTTTTTTTATTTATTTTCTTATCAGCTATGTGTCTTGGGCCTTGCATGGTCATTAAGCATATTTATGGCATTTATGATTAGATTAGGGTTTTAGGAAGCCTCTTAGGGCTTCCCACCTCCTCAGCTGCTCCATAAATAGAGCTTGAGGTTCTCATGTATTGGTTGGGATTTTGATAGCTTATGATGAAGCATTACATAGTCTCTTCGATCCTTTGATGAGAATTTGATGTCTTGGAGCTCATGCATGCCTTGATTTGTTTACTAATGGTGGAGGACTATTTGCAGGATCCATAGGCCTAGTTAATGGTGAAGTTTTCTCTTGTTTATGTTTTCTAGTTTTCCATTATGTTTTCCATCTTGCTCTGTTGTAGTAGGAAAAATAATTTAGATTAAGAAATGTTTTCTAATGGCACATTAAGTTTGTTTTTCCTTCACTACCTCAATGTTTTCTTCTGTTGAGATATGTTAGGGAATCCATTTATTTCTCTCTAAGAAGTTCTTAGCTTGTTCATTCCTTGAATTGTTTAGATCATTTAGTGTCAAGTATGATTTATGGATAGCCCTGCATATTGTGGCCATTGAAATACTCCATCCTTGGAATCACCTCTTTAAAGTAGCTTTGCCTAGGTTTGTCAAAGAAGTCTGTTTGAATTATGCTCTTTTCCTTTACTTAGCTAAAATTGTTTCAAGGAAACTTCATAGCTATAACTTTAGATTTTAGGATTTTCTCTCCTTCTATGGTTATAGCTACTTGTGCATCTTAAATATTTTTCTTCTCTTAATGATGAAATCTATGAAAGTTAAATAAGTTTCTTTCCTTCCTATGTTTCATCTAAATGTGTGTCTTGGTTGATTATCTGCTTTCAGTCTGAAATCAAATGGATTAGGTTTTGCTTATACCTTTGATTCTCTTGCTATGCTCATAAATCTTCCAACTCTCTCATTTTATAAGTACATAAAGGATTCAGTTTTTTCCATTTATTAGATTGTTGTTCTCAAACTTAATGTTCACCTCATGATCCTTCACAACCTTAAAAGATCCACCAACCAAGTTAAAATTGCCCTGCAAATGCTCTGGAAACCATTGATGAACTTATCATGACCTTTCTAGACTCCATTGCCCAATGACTTAACAGTCTTCCTTGTTTTTTTATCTAAATCTATCTGAGCATCATACCCAACAAAAAAACAATCAAAATACCCTACACTTAACATCTAGCTTAAAATCAACCCAAATCAGCAAACAAGTTCACATCTTTGCACCTACTAGAGAGATCCCTCTCTGAATCCAGGAAGGCTAGGTCCTTGGATTCCAAATCTTGGTTTGATGTTACCCCTGTCCATTTGTATCTCATTCAATCTAGCAAATTACAGGGAGCTAACATAATGGTGATCACGGTGGGACTAAGTCCATAGTATCCTGGAAAACTCTTACAAACTCATATACATCCCCAGTTTGACTTAAAATATCAACTCATAGCTAAGAGTAGAAACTAATTTCTTCACCATCCTAGCAAGATGATGACTTAGCTAGAGGATACTCATTGAAACCTTAACGCTGTATAAAGAAATTCAAAAGCCCAAAATACTCCCTAGATTGATTTTTATCAAAAATTGGTGGTGGACCATTGTATACATATCCTCAAAATTTCAAAAGCATCCACCTGGTGACTCCACTAGCCTCCAATAGGCCTTTTTTCATCTCACTGGTCCCATAGGTTTTCTTTAGGATTGTGTCAAATCAGTCCAAATCAGTTTTTAGGGCCTAGTTATACCTTGTGTGAGTAAAGAAAATGCTAAGAGAGGCCAGCCTTTCAAAAAGGGTCCCAAACCTTCAGCCTCTGTGATTTTCGAGTAAAGAGATCTGGCTTCACGAAGGATCAATACCAAATCACACCCAGACCCAAATCCTGCTACCATAGTTGATGACCCAGAAAATATTTTGTGGCAAAATTCTAAAGCTATAAACTCACCCACTGTTAGGACCATTCATAGAGAAAGTTCCGCACCAGAACACCTTATAGTTTCACAAGATCCTTAGTTTGACATGCACCATACCAAGAATCTATTCAGGACAAAGTCACAAAGTAGGGTTAACCAAACCGACCTTGACCCCATAGATTTGTAGCAAATCTCCAGTAGACAAGATTCTCCTTCCACTCCACCCGACTTTTAGCATCTCCATCACTTCAGCCCTTTTCATATCAAATCCACTCAGAATCAATTTTCCAGTCCAAGTACCCCAGTTATACCCATGCATACCACCACTTTGCAAACCACTTCACTCCATCCTACTCCACCTATCACAACTCCCCCCCCTTGTAAATCGGCCCTTATTTCCATTTCCTCCCATCATGGTAACCTGATATGCTCCATTGGCTCTACAACAACCACTATTACCTTTTCCTAATGAATATCAGTCCAATATCCCTCACTTCTTGGGGACTGAATCCATCACTGCTCTAAATCATGTAGATAGAATTAATGATGCTTTTAACTACATGGAGATAGAAGAAGAAACCATACAAATGAGGATTTTTTCTCAGAGCCTAGGGGGAGAACCCAATAAATGGTTTAAAAACTTACCTACCAACAACATACATGATCTCCCTACCATCTACCAAACCATTTTGAACAAATGAGAAATCAATAAGAACCCCCTTCAAATTATTTCTGAGTATAACAATCTTAAAAGGAATCCGGGAGAAAGTGTTCATGACTACTCCACTAGGTTTAGTAGTGTTTACAATTCCCTCCCACCTCACATAAAACCTCCCCAAGGCTTAGCCTTAGTAAAATGTCCCGAAGGCTTTGATGTTGATATGGCCTATCAACTAAGGGAGAGAGATTGCCTAACTCTATAAGACATGCAAAAATGGGTTGTGATTGTAGAGGTCAATTTAATTGAGAAAAGGGCTAGGATGAGATCAGAAAAAAGGGTGACTTATAAAGATGACACAACACCTACAACCTCCTTTTCTGATAGGAAACTTGACTCCATAGTTAGGACAATGGAGAGGATGATGGAAAAAATCAGTTTAAATGAGAGAACACCTCCTAGGGAAAATGAAGCCAATATTCAAAACAAGAATAGGAGTCAAAATTTTAGAAGATACCCTCCTCAAGTCAGACAAAGAGAGAGTGACCAACAAATTAGACCTCCCTTCCAAGACAACTATGTAGATGAAGAGGAAAGAGAGTCTGAGAAGTAGGAAGAAGACCATGTAAATTTCATAGGTTCGTATGATGAGGACAACACCTTCCTTACCAAAGAATAACAAAAGATGTTTTCTTCAAAACCAAATGAGAAATCATATTAATATTCTGAAGACTGTAGACTAGGATTTGAGAATGCCATTATGGAGTTCCATACGCAATGTGACCTTAGGAGAAAAAAGAATCAAGATGTTCCTAAAACAAATCATCCAAACACTGTTGTAATAAAGACCTCTGAACACATTCCTAAAAATACAGTAGAAAACACAAATACAATGGCTAAGAAAGCTGACCTAAACAAGCCAAAGACTAGCCAACCTAGTAACGATTCAAGCTACCCTTGTACTTCAACTAGTAGCCTTGAAAAAACATTGTTGTCCAAACCATCAAATCAGAATCATCAAATCAAAAATGTAGAAAATTTTATGGCTCATAAAGCTGATGTAAATACAATAAAGATACCTACGCCTTTCAGCTTTGAGGGGGAGATTGCTAAAATCAAGATAACCATACCCCTTAGTAAGTTGGTAACCCAAGAGGTATATAGATCCTAGATTTTCAAAGTGTTAAATATAGGGAATGATACTGACACTTTAAAATTAACTGATGATAAACCAAAGCTATTGTTTGGTCCTAAAGTAGAGGGAAAATATCAAGGAGTTGTCCCTCCTTTCTATGTTAGTCTGAACATACATGACAAAATTTTGCATAATGCTATGCTAGAATCCGGTGCCTCACACAACCTCATGCCAAAGGTTGTGATGGAGATATTAGGCTTAGAAATTGGAAAGCCCTACAAATACTTGTACTCTTTTGATTCCAGTAGGGTTAAGTGTCTAGGTATAATCAAGGATATGTGTGTCAATCTGGCACAAATCCCTGCTAAGAGTCTAGTCATGGATATAGTTGTGGCTAAAATCCCCCCAAAGTATGACATGCTTTTATCTAGATCATGGGGGGCCAAAATCCAGGTAGCCTTCAAATGGACATGACTTATGCCACCATCCCAGTCCTTAATCAAACAAGGAGATTGTACTGGGAATCCCACATGAAATACATGGTGAGTAACAAAGATAGGCCAAATAACACATCGGTTTATTCCATTCACTCAGACCTTGAATCCTTCATCCTGTACAATGAAAATGACATAATTTAACAATTGAATGAAAATGAGAGAGAAATAAGCCCCTTAGAACAACCAAGCCAATCCTCTAACCAAGAAAATGACACCCAAAAATCTAGCAACCCCGAAGTGCAGAACATTGACAAAAATGAAATTGAAAACCTTTGGCATATGAGCTTTGATGGCTCTTATGGTAAGGTTGGCTCAGGAGCAAGGGTTTGGATCCACAACACAAATGAAGGCCATTCCTATAGGCTAGATTTCGAATGCACCAATAACGTTGCAAAATATGAGACTCTCCTTATTGGTTTACACCTACTTAAAGACCTCAAAGCTAAGAAAATCTTGATTCAAGGAGATTCAGAACTAATCGTAAATCAAATTAAGGGAGAATATTCAGCCAAGAACCCTAAACTAGGGGAATATAGGAATGTTTCCCTAGACCTTCTCAAAACCTTTGAGAAGTATGAGCTCACATTCATCCCTAGGGCCCAAAACTGCCTTGCCAATGAACTTGCCTTTGCTGCCAGAAATTTCTCTTTACCTTGTGAAAATAATCAATGCCTCATCAAAGTAAAGAATAGGCCTACTATACCAGAAAACTTGAACCATTGGAAATTTTTTGACAATGATAAGAAAACAGATGATTTTCTGCAATCCAGAAATGAATTTGCAAGCACAAAACAGAGTTTAAGTTTTGAAAGAAATAATTTTGCTGAAAATGAAACTCCCAAAACAGAGCTGCCCCTTGATTATGATATAAACCACCTTCAAAACCCTTGTGTTGAGAAATATTTGATAAATCAGATCAAAGAGAACTTGAAATTTTGGAGTGCAAAGATGACACATTTCCAAGATGCCTTACACCACTAGAAGAGTTTTTTTTTATTTTAATGATGTAGCTAAAACACCCAAGATGGAATCCACTAAAACAAATATAGAAGAATGTAACATTGGAGGGATGAAAGAGCCCAAAATAATCAAGTTGGCCAAAACTCTCCCACCTCACACAAAACAAAAATACATTGAGTTGTTTAAAGAATTTAAAGATGTGTTTGCTTGGGGGTATGAAGACTTGAAATCCTATGACATAAAAATCATTCAACATAAAATTCCTCTCAAGGAAAATCAGAAACCATTTAAACAAAAATTGAGAAGAATTAACCCGCTATTGTTACCCTCAGTTGAGAAAGAAATCAAAATGATGTACGATGTTGGGATCATAGTCCATGTCCGATACTCATAATGGATGTCCAACCTTATGTCAGTTAGGAAGAAGACCGAGGACATTAGGCTTTGTATTGACTTCAGAAATTTGAACAAGGCCTCCTTGAAAGACAATTACCCCTTTCCTAAAATGGATCACATACTCCAAAAAGTAGTTGGCTCACAAAGAATCTCATTACTAGATGGCGTCTCAGGTTATAACCAAGTTCTAGTATTTCTAAGTGACCAACTCAAAACTACTTTCACTACACCTTGGGGTACATTTATGTATGTTAAAATTCCATTTGGTTTAATGAATTCAGGGGCTACTTTCCAAAGGGAAATGGCATATCTTTTTTAGAATACATAGGTTACTTCATAGTCATATACCTTGATGACATCACTGTATACTCTAAGACTGATGAAGAGTACTTAGTCCACTTGAGAAAAGTCTTTGAAAAGTGTAGAAAGTATGACCTATCCCTAAATCCTAAGAAAAATTTGTTTGGCCTTTAGGAAGGAAAACTCTTAGGTCACATCTTCTCTGAGGAAGTAATCAAGATATATCCCAAAAGAATAGAAGGCATCTTACAAATCAGCCATCTTAGAAACATTAAAGAGCTACAATATTTTATTGGAAATATTAACTTCCTAAGAATATTCATCCCTAACCTTGCTGAGCTCCTAAGAAATATCACAAATATGTTGAAAAAGGAATTAGGAGTGAAGTGGAGTATGGAAGCAAAACAATCTTTTGAACTGGTAAAACAAGCACTCACACAAACACCAGTCTTAATCAACCATGACTTCACCAAGGACTTTTACATATTCTCCTTTGCCTCTGAACATATTGTGGCTGCAGTATTATTGCAAAAGAGCATCATGGGGCAAGAACAACCCATAGATTTCCTTAGCAAAGCCTTAAGGGATTCTCCTCTAAAGGATAACATCATGGAGAAACAATCCTTTGCCTTAATCAAAGCTTTGAAGGATTTTAGAGTTTATATTTTGCATTCATATATCATAGCTTTTGTCCCACACACAATTGTCAAAGACATACTTAATCAAGACCCTGATGGTAAAAGGGGCAAGTGGATTGCTACCATTTTAGAATATGATTTAGAAATCAAACCCAGTAAATTGATTAAAGGACAAGGACTTGCAAAACTTATGGCTGACTCAAATTTCCAAGCTTTAGACATGAATATGGTTGATGTGTTAGAAGAAACTGAAGAATTTACAGCGCCATACATTGAAGAAATGTTTTTAAATTCATCTTGGTATGCTGATATTATTTATGTGCTTCTTTATCTCAATGCTCCCCCTTCTTTGCCAAAAACCAAAACTATATTCTTAAAAAAAAAGGCATTAATTTTTTTCATTTTAGATGGAGTGTTGTACTAGAAGATTTTTGCTGGTTTGTTGCTTAAATGTTTTCTTGAAGATGATGCAGGGAAAATCACGCATGAATTACATGAGAGAGAAGGTAGGGGTCACCTTTATTGGAAGACCACATCCAACAAGATCCTTAGAGTTGGCTACTATTGGCCTACCCTATTTCTCGATACTCACAAACTAGTCATGACTTGCCATCAATGCCAAATATTTGATGGCAAAAGAAAAATCCTACCGCTACCCTTGCATCCCATCAGTGTTGAAGCTCCTTTTCAGTAGTGGGGTTTGGGCTTCATAGGAGAGATCCATCCTACTTCATCTGCCCAACATAAGTTGATCCTCACTGCCACTGATTACTTCACCAAATGGATAGAAGCCATCCCTTCTAGAAATGCCACTGACTCAGTCATCATCAAATTCCTTGAAACCAACATCTTTTCCAGGTTTGGTTGTCCTAAAATTATCATCATCGATAACGCTGCTACCTTTGAATCTAAGAAGATGGTAGACTTTTGCTACAAATATCACATCACCCTGGGCCACTCCACTGCTTATTACCCACAAGGTAATGGACTAGCTGAGTCTTCTAACAAAATCTTGGTAAACATCATTAAGAAGCTCCTAGAACAAAATAAAAAAGCATGGCATGGAAAACTAGTGCACGCACTATGGGCTGATAGACTAACGACCAAGAAATCAATTGGTATGTCTTCCTATCAACTAGTGTATGGCATGGATGTATTTTTCCCCACCTCTTTGGGACTTCCAGTCATGAAGCTTCTTCAAGAAGTACAATCAAAAGAAAATGACATGTAGAGGAGGCTGAACCAAACCATTCATTTGCAGCAGTCAAGGGAGGAGGTTTACAAAAGGACACAAGCTATACAGGACAATATCAAGAAAAATATTTGATAGGAGAATCAAAGAAAATGAATTCCAGATTGGAGACATGGTTCTGAAATGGGATTCAAGAAGGGAAGACAAGGGAAAACATGGCAAGTTTGAAAATCTATGGAAAGGTCGTTACAACACTTAGTCAGTTAGAGGCAACAATGCTTTCTTTTTGCAACAGCTTGATGGAACTGAAATTTTTGGAGGTTCGGTCAATGGGAGGATGCTTAAACATTAATTTTGTTAAGAAACCTAGTTTGTTTTTCTCATTCATTGTACATACCACTGTTTGATGAAAAGAAAAATAAAAAAAACAATATAAAAAGAAAAGAGGGTAGAGTTTGAAAGAGAGGTATAGCCCCATACCTAAAAAAAAATAATGCTGAAAGTGTGCAAGTCTAAATGCCACTACATATTTCAAAAAATCCTTATTCATTCATCCAGCCTAATCATGGTTGAACATATTTTAAATTTATGGTTGATAAGTTAGTGAAAAAAAGTAGGTTAAAATTTTCAAGCTTGACTTGTAAAAAGATAGATTAGGAATGAGAGATGTTGGTTCCACATGCTCAAATCTGAACCAAAGAGGAAAATAGAGATGTTAAACAAATGACATATATGGCCCTTATGTTTCCTAAGCTTTGTCTATACAAAAATAACACTTGTGTGCAGCTTGTTTTAATTCCACAACTCATGGTTAGTCAGATTGCCTAATCCTAATTTACCGTGATTTCAATTTCATGTTAGTAGGATAGAGAATAAATTTTTTCAAACAGATTAATCTTGACAAATGAGTATATTAGGTAGAAAATAAAAAGAGTTCATTACCTAGTCTGAACTCTTGGAATAAATCAGGGTACAATTATATAGTTTGATTTTTGTTTCCAAAAAGAGAAATTTCAAGGGTTTTCCAATTCAAGTGCACCCAAGGAAGAAAAAATGTTAGGCAAGTAGATTGGGTAGGTAGAGATGATGTTGATATGAATCATGTCTTTTCAGATCTCAAATATTACAGACTCAAAACAAACATTAGCAAATGAAGAAAGAGCACATCTGCCCAATGGAAGAGGCACTGGTCTTCAAAAGCCAGAAAATCTAAAGTTCTGGACACCTCCTGAGAAGGAGTTTCCCTCCCCAAGTGGAGCCACTATTATTCATCCATAATTTTCACTATCTGATGATGACTAAGTATTGGTCCTAGATTTCTAGAAACAAATTTCATGAACATTGTGAGTTCTAGAAATATCACTACCTCCATTATCCTAAGATAAAATTTTCACTATTTTATCATCCTATCTAGTCATGACTAGCCTGCCACTCCTGGAAGAGCCGTCATGGGCTCAAGCCATTTATTTTAACCCTAAATTGTCACCCATTTTTCACCATGTATTGACTTTTGGCCCAAATCCTCTGTTTTGTTTACCTACAAAATTCCCCACTACCACCTAAACCTACCAATCAAATAACTTTGTTGTCTCTTCCATAATACTCTCTGTTATAGGTCAATTTGGGCACCATTCTCAATGATCTGGTTAACTGGGTAGTATCTCCAGGACCGATGATTGAAGTGCCTACCATTCCCTATCATCTCAGTTGATATATGCTCTAAGACAGGAAACATTCATGAATCAAACAAGATTTTCATCAAAGAAATGATTTTCCATGGTTTGAAGCTTATTATTAAACATGTGGGAGCTAATCAACGTAGGATTTAAGGGGCCTGTGTGCATTGCATATGCAGGTAGCTCCATTTTGGGATGCTCTGCAAAGCACTTCTCGACATTCAAAGGTGTGTTGGTTAGATTAGGAGCAAAATTCTCATTGTTTCAGAATCTCCACTTGGCCAGTGTCTTCTAGAAGGGTTCACATGTGTCATGCTTCGGATCCTAGTGTCCACTGACATCTACATGACTATAAAACATGTCTTGCCTATTTTTGGAATGCAATTTTTTGCAAAACAACCTACAGTTCATCTATAAATTGAACACAAAGCTAAGGGTTCAAGGAGGAAGATTTTGAGTAGAGAAATGCTGGAGAATTTTCAATAGAGAGTTTGATTTGTGGAGCTACTGGTGGAGAGGCTTATGCTATGATGAAACTAAGGAAATCTGCTGGAAGGTCACGATGAATCAGTCACTAGGTTGTAACCTCTCCTTCTATCATCAATAAAGAGAACTTCTTGTTTTTCCCTACATGCATCCATGTTTACTTTTATTTTCCATGTTGTTAAATCTTTGTTGATGAATGTAGTTTTTTCTTAAATGATTTGGCTAATTAACTTGAATAGATATCTAGATTATTGTATCTTCTGCTGTTTTAGCACTCTTTCTTGCAGGAAGCATTCAACTATTTGAAACCGCTTGAAGTTGAGGCTGTAGTGGAAGCAACAGAAAGGAGCCATTTGGAAGCGACTGAAACAAGTAAGCATCCAATCCTCTTTGTATATTTTTTCTGAGTTAGGAAAAAGGGTAGTGCATTCTTTCACCTGTTGTTCTAGACTAGACACCAGTCTAGGGAAGCGTAGTTTATCTGTAGATTACAATTATGGCCCAACAAACTAGTTACTCCGCTAGGGAATAATTTCTCTTGAATCTTGGTGTTTTAGTCTCTGATCTGCTTTCTAAATCCACCCAGTAGTTATTTCACATAAAGATTAGACATTTTTAGAGGTTAATCTACAAATTTAGTGAGTCAAAAGGTATCTTTTTATTTGTTTACTATGCTCAACGCACCCTTGGTTAGGGCACAATGCTTTGTAGAGCACTGTCTCCCTTGTCAACCTGTGTTGCAGAGCACTGTCTCCCTTTGGAGACTGCATTGGCTCCTGAAAGGAACAAATCCCCTTGAATCTAACTTTGTATTTTGCTTCAGTTCTGTTTGCTAACTTGTTCTGAAAAGTTTAATGCTCTATTTGACTAGTAGCTCTATATATTTCTTCTCCTTTGACTGAAAAATTGTTCAATGTTGTTTTAAAAAGTTTTTCATTATCATTGACAAGTTTATTTCAAAGTATTTTTTATGGTCGCATTAAGAATTGTTTGCTTTCAAAATAGGAAATTTTTGTAAAGTCTTCATTTCCTTGATAGGAGAAATTGTTGTTGAAATCTTCGTTTTTCCTTCAAAAGAGAAATTGTTGTTTGTATTCTTCGTTTCTCGAAAGTAAAAATCATTTCGATTATTGATCTAGTGCACCTATTTTTCTTTCTACATTCATAACATTAAGAAAACTAAAAATAAAAACTTTCATTTGCATGTAGGATTGTGTGTTTTTTGCAAAAGGAACTAGGAAATCTGCATTTAGTTTGAGATTCATTGATTTTGTTTTTGTTCATTGATTTGTTTGCTCTCAAATTACTTGCTCTCTTCCCTTAGTAGCTAGGTCTTTCATTGAAAAGCTGAAAGTGAAAGTTTGTTTATCATTATTAGCTTGAATTTTAGGAATTTCATATACATCATCATGGTGAACCTGAAAGGAAAATTGTTAAGCAAGATCAACATAAAATAAATCTCAATTTACGATAACATTTAGAGGTCTAGGCTAGAGACGTGTTCCGGTGTCGTAAAACATAGCGGCTGTCGTTAACTTGTTTACGATACATTCCAAGTGTGATACCTCACTCCACGTATGTAAGTATATCGTAGCTCATTCACGTACTCTCACTATGAGGTGTTACAGTACGATAAGTATAGAGGGGTGCTCTCACTATGTGGTTTCGCAACAGATAGCGCTAATACGGACTTGGGCCTACAGATACCTTCGGGTATATTTGGGAGGCCAAATTTTATGTGTTATCCATCCATAGTGAACCGAGTCGACCGCCTTGAAATTGTGATACACCGAACATAGCATTCGGGGAGATTACCTACCTATACTTTTTGGTTCGCCAAGAGGTATTCTGCAGTTCATAGTTTCTTGGTAAACCTTTTTGCCTAGCATTACCCTCTTTTTGTTTATTTGTTTTTGGATAAATAAATCATTAATCATGGAAGAACATAATCCTACCCCTTTTCGTTTGCGTAGATTAGCTGTAAAACGACCTTTACCACCAGAAGTTATTTCTGGTAGGCGAAGGCGATCACGATCTACCAAATCAAGTACAATTCTTACCTCTGGTGAAACATCATCTTTTAATCCAGAGTTAGCTCAAATTGTTTCCACACATCCCAGTTCGTTTACTATTGTCGAAATGGAGTCTTCACAGTTACCCATGGTCACAATCCATTCAGTCACTGAGACCATACCTCTTAGACCCGATGTTGTTCAATTACATATTGATCCAGATCCTGTCTCTTCTTTGCCAGAATATCTAAATCATGAATCTGAACAACCGGAAGTTGTTCCTACTTTGGTCATCCCACAAATTTTTGTAACCACTGAAACTCCTGTTGCACACAGTCAACTGTCTGAAATATATTTTGGGTCCGACGGTGAAGTTCTTCCTCTTGGTTTAATCGCAATTGAAGAAATCTCTCAACCTGATACACCTTTAAGTCAAACCCACTTTGGGGGAGACCTTTACTTGTACTAGTCATTTCCTCGATCGTTTCCATCTGCTTTTTTTGATCCTATTTCCATTCAATCACCTGTTGATTTTTGAGGGTATACACTTGGTCAAACTACCATGTCTGAACCAACATATTCGGTTGGGTCTGTTGTTCCTATTACGTCAACTCCTACCCTCGCTACTCCGTCGATGTTCACAACATCACTAGAGTCATATTTTCATGGTGGCCCTTCGGTCCCAATAGGTTAAAAATCATTATTTGGCACTTTCTCTGGTGCACCTTCATGTTCATGGTCTTTGACAATGTCATCATCTGGTGTTTTAACTAGTAGTCCTATAGTTAGTGTTGAACAACTTGATTCATTAAATCCATCATTAGGGCAATCTCAAGCCAGTCAGTATGAGTCAAATCCCTTATAAATTGGACTCCCAACATTCAGTGAACAATATTTTCCATCTTATTATCCTCCTTATGCTGGGGGGCAACCTTTGGTTACCCAATATGACAGTACTCAGTCACATTTTGATTTAAATGTTTTTCAATGGCAGCCCACTCTGCCTATCCAACCACAAAAGGTTGTCCAATCATATCAACCAATTCAACCTGTTACACCAACTTCAATACCACTTGTTAATACATCTATACCCCTATTACATCATCAAAATCTTGTTCATCAACCTTATCAGGCGAGTTCTTCAACTCAATATCATCAAATTTTGGGTCCACAAACTCAAAATCCTTTGGTTAATTTACAACAACCTGTATCAGGGATCATTTATTCATAAGCTGGTCCACCATTTTATGGGGCGTCACAAACACAATCTACTTATACATATCAACCGAATCCAACTTATACAAATTTGGGTTATAATCTTTGTGGACAGACCCCTAGGCAGCCACAGGCGCAAATTCTGCAACCTTCACTTCAGCAAGTAACATATCCAGGTTTTGGTCAACAACACTCTCAAGTGTTTGCCATGCAAAACAACCCCTATCTGGGTTACCGGCAAGAAATCCCATATGCCGGTGCTCAAGGACTTGTTTCCCAACCAATTCAATCTTATCTTGGCTATTCTCAACCTAACCTTAATAGACAATTGCCTTTTGTTGCAACCTTGGAATTACCAGATTTAAACCGGTTAACTAATGATCCTATCAATTATGCTCCTTAGTGGCCGGTGATACCACATAAATTACCCTCTGACATTCCTAAGTTCAATGGAAACCCTGAAGAATACCCATCAACTCATGTTATGACTTATCATTTATGGTGCTCATCAAATTCCCTAAATGATGATTATGTTCGATTACGTATTTTCCAGAGAATGCTCAAAGGTCCGGCATCCAAATGGTACATTGAATTACCTAGAGCTTCATTTGAAAATTTTACTGCTTTGGATACTATATTTTTGACCCATTTCTAGTTACCGATCAGATACGAAACTGGAACGGAACTCTTGAAAAAATTCAAACAAAGTAATGCTACTCACATTTCAGATCATATTCATGAGTGGCATCATCATCGACGAATGGTTAAGACATTTGTTCCTGATCAACTGCTTGTTGAATGGTTCATCAAATCCTTATTACCATCTATAACAGAGGATGTGGCTAAAGGTGGCGTCGTCATAGAAGAGAAATTCATCGCTCATGCCCAGTATTTAGACTTGATTTATACTCAGTCTAGCACACTCCATGAGAAAATACCAAATGCGTCGTGATCTAGTTTCAATGTTCCTCCTCAAATAAAGGACTCTCATGCCAGAGCCGGCTTGATAGGCACTTTAAACACACACAAAACTACTGCATTTGATCCTACTCCTACTTCGGAAATAAACGCCATCTCATTTGACAAAGGAAAAAGTGATAAGAAACCAGGAATAAGAAAAAGGGAAATCAAAGAAAAAGAAAACTTATAACCTACAGGAACCATCATCTGATCAACCGTCAGGACCACGGAAAGCCCATTATCCATGCATAATCTATAACGAGGAACACTTTCCTATGGATTTTCCTCACCATGCTGAACTCTCAAAAATCATCAAGACTTCAAATGCATCAGCTATGTTAATAGACCCATGTCCAAATCCAAATGCAAATTTGGTTGCTACGGATCCAGCTCCTAGTTCCCAAGTGTTAATGTTATCCAGTACAAAACCTTCGCAAGATATTTTGGTGTCGACATGGAATAAATACAATGGTAGTCCAGCTGATCAACCTACTACCTCGACAATAAATCCATCTACTAAATCAGTACCACCTCCAGTTATTCCTGAATTGATGATTAAGCCACCAAAGGGAGTAATTCATAAATTGACATATAATCCTCGAGCAAGAGCTACACAAAATTATAATATAGTTGAATATTTGGCTCAATCCCCTTCAGTTATGTCTGCTCTTGAGATATTACAAAATTGTCCCTCCCAGAAGCAGGCTTTATTGTCCGCCATTGGTGGAATTGATCCGACTGATTCCAATATTTTTGTCTTTAATCATATGGGCTATGTGCCGCAGCTACCAGCAGAATTGGCATTCTCCATCCAAGTAAATGTTCTCAATCACCTTGTTCATCGTACTATTATCAATGAGGGAGAATCTATGTGCATTATGTCTCTAAACTATTGGAATTCACTTGGCTCGTCGTGATTATCGCAATCATCAACAACGTTGAAGGCTTTTGATGGAAGAACATATAAACCTTGTGGTATTATCAATAACCTGCAAGTTGAATTAGGGGGAAAAATAGTAAGTATTGATGTTGAGGTTGTTGACAGACCCCTTGACTATAATATTTTAGTCGGAAGACCATTGGTATATGCGATGACTGCAATTGTTTCTACATATTTTAGAATGGTTGCCTTTCCTCATAAAAGTACTATTACAGTCATTAATCAGTTATCCTTTTATGCCTCTGCTTCGTAGGTAACTGGAAGCATTCCATATGTTCACTTACCCCAATTAGAAATCTAGAACATTGGTGTAGGACTCTTAAAGGATTCCACTCTTATGGGAACCTTTGCATTACTACCGCCCGCGACGTCGACAGAAATTTCAAGTATAGAGACCTGCTACATGATCTCTTCCACTCCATCTAGCTTAAGGAAGAGTATGGATGATTCTGATATTTCTACTTTAGATGATGTTTTACCGCTTAGCCCTATTGAGCTACAATAGAAATCAATCTATTTGGATTGGGCGGAAAATCCAAAATCAACATCGCCAAGTGTTTGTGTTGATCGTTCATTAGATTTTGGTACTCCATCTGATTCGTTTTCCTCAAAAATTTTGACAGATGAAAATATTTTGGAAGCTATGATGGCAGAAGGAGAACCATGGGAAGATTATCATCATCGTTCCCATCTTCCAGATTATGAAGAAAATAATCTTAGTGAACTATATCACCCATCCATTCAAAATTTATTTTCGAATTCTTTTCCGATTAATGCAATTGAATCTGAGCACAATTTATCAAATATTGAAGAAATGATTTCTATCGATATTTCGACTAAACCTAGTGTTGTAGAAAATATTCATGTCAGTGTATCTTGTTCTCCATCAAAAATTGATTCATACCGCTCTCTGTTTCATGAATTTCGTGATGTATTCGCTTGGTATTACGAGGAAATGCTAGGCATAGATACTAGTATAGTTTAACATACTATTAATATGTATCCTGATGTCAAACTAGTGTGTCAATGGCTTCGTCTTGTTCATCCGAAGAAAGCTGCTGCCATCAAAACAGAAGTTGAAAAACTTTTGCATGCTGGTTTCATTTACCCTGTTCCGCTAACTGAGTGGATTTCCAATATCGTTCCCGTTATGAAAAAAAAAGGAACCATTAGAGTGTGTGTCAATTATCAGGATGTTAATCAGGCTTGTGCAAAAGACAATTACCCTACACCCTTTATCGACCAGATTATTGATGATTGTGCTGGATGAAATTTTTTTTCTTTCATGGATGGATTTTTCGGCTACAATAAAATCAATATCCACCCAGATGACCAACATAAGACAACATTTATCTGTCCTTGGGGCACATTCACATATGGAAACTTCCATTTGTTTTGAAGAACGTTGGGGAAACTTTTCAGAGAGAAATGGATTATGCTTTCAATGACATGAAGCACATTGTTCAACCATATCTAGATGATCTACCAGCGCATTCACAAAAACAGACTGATCACCTGATGCATTTGAGAGCCATTTTCTTATGCTGCCGACACTACAAAATACGGCTCAATCTGCACAAATGTGTGTTTTGTGTTGGTTCTGGTCGATTGCTCAGATTCATAGTCTCAAAAGAGGGAATTCGAATAGAACCACTAAAGGTTCAGGCCATTCTTGATTTTCTATGCCCTCAAACTTACTTCAGATACAGAAACTTTAAGGAAAGGCTAACTTCTTGAAAAGGTTCATTCCAAACTACACCGATATGGCTAAAGGATTTACTCGATTATTGAAAAAGGGGGTTCCCTTCCATTGGGAGCAAGTTGCACAAGCTTCTTTTGATGCTGTCAAGGACCATCTTGTCTGAGCATCATTAATTTATCCTCCAAATGATCAAAATTATTATTTCCTATATATTTTCACAGCTGAAACGACCATCACTATGGTTTTCGTCCAAGTAGAAGATAGAATTGAACATCCAATCTATTATTTGAATCATAATCTCAATGATATGGAAGTTAAGTGATCATACGTGGAAATGCTTGCCCTGGCAGCCATTCAAGCTATCTAAATATTTCACCATTATATCTTGCTCCGCAAAACAACAATAGTTTCGGATTGCAACCCCATGACATACATCTTATCACGTCAATTGCTGGGGGGAAAATATTCAAAATGGATTTTCATTTTGCAGGAATTTGATTTTGAATTCATCAAATCCAAGTCAAAGAAGTCTTTAGTTTTGGCTAAGCTTCTCTGTGACCTTCCCTACGATAGTACTGGAACTACATCAGAATCATCTATTCCAGATGAGTCTATATTTGTAATTGGATCATCTGATCCTTGGTATGGGGATTTCATCATTTATCTCCAAACCCAAACTTTTTGACCTAATACCTCTCACTCTAATTAGTGACGTATTCGATACCAAGAAAAAGATTATCTGATCATCAGTGATACACTTTATCATTGCGGTGTCAATACCATTTTAAGGAGGTGCCTCACTCATGAGGAGGCCCAAAAAGTGTTAAATGATTGTCATGTTGGGGCTTGTGGTGGACATTTATTTGGTTATGCTACCACTCAGAAGATACTCCGCACCGGTTACTTTTGGCCTACTATTTTTCGAGATTGTATCCCCGCAGTTAGAAGTTGTCATTCATGTCATATTTATGACCGTAAAATCTGCAAACCGCCACCACAAATGCATCCTGTTGTCTCTACTCAACCATTTATGAAATGGGGTATCGATTTCATGACCTGTAACCCTCCTTCATCCGGGGGGTATGGTTATACTATTGTCGCAGTAGACTATTTTACCAAATTGGCTAAAGCGATGCCTACATTCAACAACACATGACAAACAACTGCATTTTTTTTCTTCAACCATGTTATTGCACAGTTTGGTGTCCCACAAGCTATAGTTACGGATCATGGGAAGCATTTTCGCAACCATATGATGTCTGAATTGACAGCCAAGTTAGGATTGTCGCATGATAATTCTACTCCTTATTATCCACAATCGAATGGACAAATTGAGGCTATTAACAAAATTCTTAAATGAATGCTTCAACGAATTATAAGAGTCTGTAAAAGGAACTGGCACTTGATCCTGTACTCCGCCTTTTGGGCATATCGAACCTCAATGAGAAACACTACTGGATTTACTCCTTTTCAATTGGTGTATGGTATGGAATCTATATTACCAATCAAATGGGAAATAACATCATTAAATATCATGATAGACTTGTTACTTAAAACCTCTGAAGAAGAAGTGTGTCTCCTTAACCGCATCCATCTAGATGAAACGCGTCGTGAATCCCAATTGGCCAACGAAGCGCATAAGAGACGTATAAAGGCACAATACGAAAAAAATGTCCAACCTCGCATCTATTTAGAGGATGACTTGGTCCTTCTTTACGACCAGGGAGCTGATAAATTAGGTACAGGGAAATTCGAACTGTTATGGCATGGCCCCTACATTTTCAAAAGAGTTCTTGCTAAAGGTGCCTACAAGTTAGTTTATTATGACGGGATTCCATTGGCACAACCTACAAATGGGTTGCATCTTAAATGTTACTATGCTTAATCATGAGCGTAGTAATTTTTTGTATTATATTGTTTATATGCTGTTGATTTGCATTCACTATCTTAATTTGTTTTTTAGAGTTTTCTTGGCATTAGTAATCCACTTGACATTTTATGGTAGATGTTTGAATATTCGAAACCATTTGTTGGATATGCTGATGGTTCTAGTCGTAGTACACAGAATCTATCCTTTGCAGCGTGGGCCATTTTCGCTCCAAACGACGAGTTAGTGAGTTTTCAAGGGATTTGTATTGGTAGAAAAACGAACAATATCACTGAGTATAGTGCATTGATCGAACTTCTCTCTGATACCATTTAATTTGGTATTAACCGCATAATCATCAGGTTATACTCATAACTTGTGGTACTACAACTTACTAGTGTTTATACTGTTAGAAATCCAACAATTCTTAGATTGTTCCTAATATTTTAACTTTTGGAGAGACATTTTGATTTCATCCGATATCAAAACATTTCCAGAAATCTGAACACTTTAACTGATTCATTAGCTAATCAAGTTTTAGATAGACATTTGTGACATAGGTAAATAAAACATTCACATCATTGAATAGGATTGCGCATTAAACATAGGAAAAAATCTAAAAACGTATAGATAGATAGTTATAGGTTTTTACAAAATTTGTGCCCAAGACACATTGGTCATCTGACCCCAAAATGTATGCAAAAATTCATAAGTAACTAGTGGTTCTCATGATAGCACGCTATGGATTTATCAATCCTACGGAGCAACTGCATCCAATGGTTAGGAACCCCAATTGTGTGTCACTGCAGTCACATGGGAAGCTCTTCGATCCGTCAATCCAAAATCCTGAAGGTGAACCCCTCTATGTGCTACTAGAGCTCAGCAAGAGTCTCAACCATATCAAGGTCCTGAAGGACTGCTCTCCCAACAAACCTCTCTGTTGGCACATCCACTTCGTGCTCTGGTTCCTCTACTAGTTGAACACGACCGATATCTGCATTACATTAAAATATTTTTTTTAGTCTTGGAAAGAAATCAAAACACAAAAACATTTGTATAAACCTTATAAAAATAAAAAAACATGGTCAAATCAATCTTACCTATTGCACCCCACTGAGCGCCTTCTAGTAAAACTAGATCTGGATCTCCTCAGAAGTCGACACCTGCATATGCATATTCATTCATGGCGATGATTTTCTGCCTGAACCAGGCAGAGAATGCAGTCGAGAACACAACGGTCGATTGGCCTAAATTCTGACCCATGAGTTCTACCCATCTCTGCATTCGAGGATCTCTAGGACTAGATATATCCAATGTTACATGTTGTGGCTGCATCAGTGGAATCCATTCCAAAGTGAAGGAGATAAGGATAGAAAAATAGTTGAAATTTTTCTTCCTTCCTCCCTTTGCTTTATTCAATTGTTCCTTTATCTGAGATAGAACAGCTTTAGACCAGTTGAAATTTTTTGGCTCTAAGCATTCCAACACATACTGCATATATGATCTGTTTGCCACATGGAGTGTAAAAGTGCCAGCTTGTTTAGTGATCATGAATAGGATGGTTCTCAGAGGAAAATCCCTGACATCACGGATGTTTATTTTTCAACTTCGCTAAGTTCTGACCCCAGATAGCAATACTGCATAACATAATCCCTCACTGTTTCTCCTCCAATGGTAGACCCTGTGAGTGAAATGGGCAAACCTCTCCTCGAAAAAATTGTGAGAAAATACGCATCCTCAATTGTTATGGACAACACTTGATTTTTTATGTGAAATTCCTCTATCACTGGATCCATGCTCGAACAAGTAACTCCAAGAGTTCTATCTGTTGCCTCATTCCTGTTAATTTAAAGTACTTAAGCAACCCATAATCTCTTAAAGCTCTTACAGTACCCGGATCATTCAAGGAAATCATGTATTGTTCTTCATGTTATCTTTCTCTCGATGTAAGCATCATTATTATCCAATGGAAACCTGAAAATAAACCACAAGATCCATTAGATACCCTTCATTGCAAAAAAACTAGGAAAATTTTGAGCACATCTTGAAAATAAAAAACATGAACTGCACCCAACACACTCCCTAGGTGAAGACATTGCATTGCACATGCAAGTACTCTTCACTGTACCTGATATGCAACATAGGTTTCGATGTACAAGGCTGCGTTGCCCTCATTTTGGGAAAAATTTACCCTAGGGGCCTGAAAACCCTTAAAATTTGTAAAGAATGGAAATGAAATGACTACTGAAAGAAAGAGGAGGTTTTTACTACTGACCTATATCATATGGCGATGAAATGTGTCCACAGAAATGATCGCAATCAAGGACTAAAGTTTGGGGGAAAAATTAGATTCAGAGCTCCAAAATGCAAATGGTAACTATGGAATGGTAAAATGAAAAGTGAAACTACTTTTCATAGTCATTTAATTAATTTCAAGTTAAATTTATTGCTATGACTATGGTTTTGTTATATTTTTATTATGAAACATGTATTTTTAATCCATTTTCTATTGTTCTGAACATGAAATGCAACTGACGAACAAATTAGTCATGCAGATTTATTTCAAAGAAGGACTTGACCACAAAACATACTTTTTCTCCTTGTTTTTCGATCTTTGATAAAAACGAAAAAATATTTGAAGCGCACTTTTATCTCTTTTTCGAGCTTCGATAACAGCAAAAAAGGAACCCCTGGAGTCTTCTTACAGCTCTTTTCAGACTCCTATACAGTGAAAATATTTCCGAAAACTTTCCATTTCGAGCTCGTTAAAGTAAATGACCAAAGAGGTTCTTTCAGATATTGTTTTACACTTTTTCAGATCTGAGAGAAAAATTTACAAAAAAGTACTTTTGGAGTCCTCTTTCGTCCTCTTTTCCAGACTCTCTAAACATGAAAAAGGACCGGGCTATCGCTGTCGTTAAGCTCGTGAAAACATAAAATAGCGATGGGCTTGTAAATCATTGAAAGAATCGAGTTTCATTCATCACTAGACTCGTTAAATTATTAAATAGCGATACTTCATTCTTTATTTGCCTGAACGGTTGAATTATAGATCAAGAAAATGTTATCCTCCTCAATCTTGTTAAAAAATAAAGAGGTACTAGTCGAAAAATGACCGGGGAAAATTTGGGAAAGGCAAGAAAAGTTTATTTTTGGTAGCAAGTTGCTCTTGAACATGTCACTTCTTTCACTCCATGTTCGTGACTGTTTAGGTTGGGTAATCATATTGAAGGTTCATTCACACGTATGGTTCATCATACCTTCACTTCGGTTTTGGGTCAATGTTGCCAACTCATCACAGTGTCACCGATATGTTCAAGAGAAGTCATCCAGTGATTTAGAACTCATCCATCTGCAATACTCATAAACCTTCATTTTCATGACCGTCATCCCTGAGAATTGCTATATCAAGTCATACCCTTGTCTCTGAAATCAGTAACTCCAGTTTTGCATTAAGGTGATTTCCTGTTGACTAAAAATCAATATCCAGGAAGTTCATTTAGAAACATCATATTCCAGTACCATGAGGCTTGTTACAACATCGACAAGATCCTTGCTTCTAGACTTTTGACCGAAAGATTTTGTTTGGTGTTCGACATCAAATCCTCTATTCATGCCTGAAGAAATGTACTGCAGTACCTTGAGGGCCATTTTCATTAATGGTGGTTCTCTCAAGTTTGTTAACAAATTTCATTATTGGCTCGCAATCAAACGATGTCTTTCCATGTTCGATGACAAATCATATATTCACATGGCTAGACTTGTACCCGAATAATCGAGTGAATGAGATAAGAAGACCCCAAATCTAGTTTCAGCCATCCAGGCTGCAATTTCAGGATTGTTGTACACATCATCTGTACGATGACCTTACATATAGATTGTCATCCAAACATGGGCCTATATCTATAGGCGATGTCTGCATCTGGGCAACATTCCAATGTAGACAACTTTCTGAATTATGTACATGTTATTAGATTGTTTTATGTGCTAACTATGGAAATTCCTACCCTCAGCAATTATGATCAATACAAGATTTATCATAATGTAATGTATTATAAGATTGATGTAGGTGATCGTTCCACTTTGTTTCCAGTCTCATCACAGTGTAAAGCATCTCAATCAAATGTTCTTATTATTTGGATCTCATGCTTTAGGGGGCAATTGTTATAGGTCAATTTGGGCACCATTCCCAATGACCTAGTTAACTGGGCAGCATCTCCAGGATCGATGATCTAAGGGTCTATCATTCCCTATCATCTCAATTGCTATATGCTCTAAGACAAGAAACATTCATGAATCAAACAAGATTTTCATCAAAGAAAGGATTTTCCATGGTTTGAAGCTTATTATTAAACATGTGGGAGCTCACCAACACAAGCTCTAAGGGGCCTAAGTGTGTTGCATATGTAGGTAGATCCATTCTGGGCTGCTCTGCAAAGCACTTCCCAACATTCAAAGGTGCGTTGGTCAGATTAGGAGCGAAATTCTCATTGTTCTAGAATCTCCACTTGGCCAGTGTCTTCTAGAAGGGTTCACATGTGTCATGCTTTGAATCAAAGTGTCCACTGACATCTACATGACTGGAAAACATGTCTTGCCTATTTTTGGAATGAAATTTATTGCAAAACAACCTACAGTTCATCTATAAATTGAACACAAAGCTAAGTGTTCAAGGAGGAAGATTTTGAGTAGAGAAATGTTGGAGAATTTTCAATAGAGAGTTTGATTTGTGGAGCTGGTGGTGGAGAGGCTTATGCTGTGATGAGACTAAGGAAATCTGCTGGAAGGTCACAAGGAATCAGTCACTAGATTGTAACCTCTCCTTCTATCATCAATAAAGAGTAATTCTTGTTTTTCCCTGCATGCATCCATGTTTACTTTGATTTTCCATGTTGTAAAATCTTTGTTGATGAATGTAGTTTATGATTAACTGATTTGGCTAATTAACTTGAATATATATCTAGATTATTGTATCTTCTTCTGTTTCAGTGCTATTTCTTGCAGGAAGCATTTAGTTGTTTGAAACCGCTTGAAGTTGAGGCTGTAATGGAAGCAACAGAAAGGAGCCATTTGGAAGTGACTGAAACAACTAAGCATCTAATCCTCTCTGTATATCTGTTCTGAGTTACGAAAAAGGGTAGTACAGTATTTCACCTGTTGCTCTAGACTAGACACCAGTTTAGGGAAGTGTAGTTTATCCATAGATTACAATTCTAGCCCAACACTCTCAAACACTGATTGTCTATGCAAGCCCTTTGGATAGTCAAGTATGTTGGATCTTAGGTCTTCAATACACTAAGCTAAGCATGGATCCTATCTTACACTTGTAAAAACTAAATCTAGATCTTAGTCCAAAGTCCAAATCCAAGAAAGCCCCATTAGGTCACCTAAGGTCTCACTCATTCATATGATGGATTTGGTTCCCTGCAAAATATGCCTTCCCGCATGAGGAAATTGTATTCAAAGAGGGATAAAATCATGAAATTTGGTCCAAGACTGGTTAAAATAGTCATTCAAGAAAAACCTTTGTGGCTTAGAGCACAAATACTACAAGGTACATCAAACCTTGTTCATATTTTACAATGAATGATTAAGTTAGCCATCAACAAAAATAAGAAGTAAGGAAATCGGATGCAATCATCACTAGGAGACTTCCACAAACAAGACAAAGTGGTGATAGGCAAGAAACCATCACAAAGGCCACAAGGACAAAAGCCACTTCAACTACCATCAAATGCACATTGAATATTGTTGCAAATTAATGAATAAAGTTTTGAGAGGCTATAGAGAAACTTAGCAACGCTCCTTGTCCTTTCTAAAAAACCCTAAAAAGCTAAGAGTTTTCACAGATTGGCAAGACAGGTCAATTGAAGATGACGAAGCCTCCTTATTAACAACAGAGGGCATACAAAGGGTATCAGTTTAAAAGGAGGAAACGACACAAAGGGATAAGTTTTTTGTTCGTATAAAATGATAAAGGTCAAAGAAAAACTACCACCTGCAACACCAAACAGTCAAAAGGGCACAGTGAGTAAAAGGTAAATGAACAAAAACATCATCAAAGTGGGCTTCAAATTCTAAATTATTTTTCAAAAAAAGGTTATAAAAAGCTTTAAGCATACTTCCCCCCACACCATTCATCATCTCCGAATCGAAGAGAGCCGTTGAGAGAAGATTTTTATCATTTTTTGGGCAAATTGGGGAAGTTGGCAGTGTTACACACTTGGGAGCCCACTCTTGTTACGCACCTCACAGTGTTACCAACCTGGTAGTGTTACGCACATGTCTAACTCAAACGGCCCGCCTGTTATGCACTTTGGCACCCGACTCTGTTTGTTACGCTCCTGGGCACCCGAATCACCTATTACGCTCCTGGGCACCCGACTCTTCTTGTTATTCTCCTGGTTGTTACGCATAGACAGAGTCTCTCCGAAATTGCTCAAGGTGATCAAAAATTTGATTTCTCTTCACCCTCAAGGCCTTAGCGAAGGACAAGAGCAAGGTTGGTGATTTGATTGGCCTCCTAAACCTCCATTTTTCTAGCCAACATCAAATTTAAGGGCTTGAATGAAATAAATCCTAAGCTACATTACAGTCAATTTTTGAAAAATATCTTCGTTTAGAGTTTGAAAGAGGAAATTGTTATGTATACCAGAGGGGGGTGAGTGGCATCAATCAAGCCTCTGAACACATTGAATACACCCTCGAAGACTTCCATCTTGCCTTCATTTTCTTAGCTTTGGCCTCACTTCACTCATTACAACCTTTTAACCCAAAAAGACCTCAAACAGTTTTAAAGGATCCCTTTTCCGTGCTAAGAGAATCAACCACTATGTTTGAAGCAAAGAGCCACACCAGCAGTGATGAGGTTCAAACACCTACCAAGCCTTAGTACAAAGGAGGGAGGGAAAATAGATTTTAACCATAGATACAGTCCATATTACCTCCTCTCCTATGATCCTTTCATGCTTTCAGGATGTAGGGTGTTATCAATTTTGTGAAAATATCAAACAAGTTGGAAGTCATTCAAACTTGACTAGGTTGTTTTCCTTTAACTTAAAAAATCATCAAATTAACCTAGTAGCGGTGCAATTTGAGCTCTCAGCTAAGATTATTTAAAAAGAAACTGGTATACCAGACATTGGTGAAATATGGTTCAAAAATAATAAGTTACTATTGAGTTATTATGAGCCCTACCCGAAACCCAGCTATCAACAAAATTGCAAGGATATTTTCCCTTTCTCCCACTTGTTAGAAAGGTATGCTACACTAATGAAACAAATTATCAGGTATTTCATCTGTGAAGGGAGATATTCTTAGACTCTCATATCATATAAAAAGGTTTGTTGATGCACTTCACTAAAAACAAGATGATGAATCTACCATACTACCTTTTCTGTAGCATTGACAAAATGGTCTCACTTGTCAAAAAGAAAATCTATGACCAACAAATGCCGAGCCTTTTTCACCACTCCCTCATAAAAATGATTTTCCTATATCAGCTAGAAAAACAAGGAATACCTTGGAAAACCTTCATCTCCCATGATGTGTTTGCAGACCCCCAGGCCTTCATCCAATAGAACTTGCCTTCCACCTCACAACCATCTACCTCCACCCATCCATCATCTCCCCGTGTACCTTCTCCAAAAATAAATTCACCTCTTGTTTATTCCCCTAATCTACCAAGTGGAGAGACTGATAGTAGCCCTAGTGAAGAACAAATAGAGGGCAGCAGTCAAGAGGAAACTGAGATAGATAATGATGGCCATGAAGAAAGCAGTGGTGGCCCTGAAGAAAGCAGCCATGATCATGAAGAAAGAAGTGATGATCATGAGGAAAGAATTAAGGGAGAGGATGATGATGAAAATAAAGAAAAAAGTGATGGAAAAGAGAAAAATGATGAATATGAAGAATAAAATGAAGAAGAGGGATATGGCCAAGAAGAAAGAAACGATGGCCAAAAGAAAGCAGCAATAGCCAAGAACAACACATTGAAAGCAATGAAGATGATGAAGAAGAGCAGCCATATGATGAGGAAGAGAAACTAGATGATGAGGAAGATCAGTGTGATGAAGAGGACAACCATCAAAGTGCCCGAGATAATCAAGGAAAGAGTCATGAAAGTCATGAAAACAGTCATGACTGTCTTGAAAAAAATTAGTCCATCGATGACAAAGAAAATCATAGTGAGGCAAGTGCAGAAGATATCAAGCAAATTAAAAGTAAAAATGATGATAGCGTTGCCTTTTAAACTTCCATTGTTACCCCTCTCACATGCACATATCATAGAGGGAGAAGAAATTTGTTTGCTACCTCTAAAAGGAAAAGGGCCATCTCTTCTCAAACTACCAAAACATTGGACAAGGGAAAATAAAAAATGGAAAATGTTGAGCAGAAAGTACAAGTAAGGAGGAGCAAAAGGATCAAAAATAATTCTGAAGGGCCTCTTTTTGTTGACCTAGACAGTGATAATGAGGACCAAGGGATGACTACTAAGTTGCTCCTTTTAGAAAAGAATGCCGAGCTTCAAGAATGGGAAAAGGACTTTGAGAGGGCACAAAGGGTCATATACTATTATAAATAGGAGCATAAACATTTCAAAGAGGTGAAGAGGGGCCTTGCCTTACAAAAGAAAATGGTCAAGCACTATGCAAGGAAAAGAATGCCTGCTAATGCCAAACTAAAGCAAGCCCTTACGGAACTAGAAGAGCTAAAAAGGACTGAAATGCATGACAGCCTTGAGATCTTTCCTGATGCTTCTCAAGAGGTATCTAAAACCCCTTGAGGGGTCTACACACCAATTTTGAGGCAAATCCGGAAACTTTTTGTTTTTTCCAAATTTTGACCCCTAGGAGTGTAACACCCTAGGTGTTATGCACAAAATTGGGACATCCTCAGCTGCTGGAGTTTACATTTTTGGATTTTTCACATCACTAATATTCTACCCACAAAATTTCAGGTCAATTGGAGCATTTTTTCCCCCTTAAAAGGTCAAAAGACACCTCAAATTTGACCTTTCTGCCTCTTTTTCAGAGCAGGTGTTACACACAGAGCAGTGTTGGGAGATTTAATTTTTGGGCCTGTAAATGGCATCCATTCAGCACAAATCAAGTATTTTTGGAAATTAGACTCATCAATTTTTCTAACGAGACATCACGAGGCCAAATACGATGTCAGGAAGGAGTCCAAAACTCAGATACAACAAACCCTATTTTCTGCTGAAAAGGTGTTAAGTAGAGGAGCAGCCTTTTGCCAAAAAAGTCAACAAAACACACGGATTGATGGAAAAGGAGTTTTTTAATATTTAATTGGAAAAATCACTCCTGATTTGATTGGGGAGTTATGTTTTGGTGTTTTTTTATTTATTTTCTTATCAACTATGTGTATTGGGCCTTCCATGGCCATTAAGAATATTTATGGAATTTATGATTAGATTAGGGTTTCTGGAAGCCTCTTAGGGCTTCCCACCTCCTCAACTGCTCCATAAATAGAGCCTGAGGCTCTCATGTGTTGGTTGGGATTTTGATAGCTTATGTTGAAGCAATACATAGTCTCTTCGAGCCTTTGATGAGAATTTGATGTCTTGGAGCTCATGCATGCCTTGATTTGTTCACTGATGGTGGAGGACTAATTGCAGGATCCATAGGCCTGGTTGATGGTGAAGTTTTCTCTTGTTTATGTTTTCTAGTTTTCCATTATGTTTTCCATCTTGCTCTGTTGCAATAGGAAAAACAATTTAGATTAAGAAATGTTTCTAATGGCACCTTAAGTCTGTTTTTCCTTCATTGCCTCAATGTTTTCTTCTGCTGAGATATGTTAGGGAATCTATTTATTGCTCTCTAAGAAGTTCTTGTTCATTTCTTGAACTGTTTAGATCATTTAGTGTCAAGTATGATTTATGGCTAGCCCTGCATATTGTGGCCACTGAAATACTCTATCCTTGGAATCACCTCTTTGAGGCAGCTTTGCCTAGGTTTGTCAAAGAAGTCTATTTGAATCATGCTCTTTGCCTTTACTTAGCTAAAATTGTTTCAAGGAAACTTCATAGCTGTAACTTTAAATTTTAGGATTTTCTCTCCTTCTATGGTTATAGCTACTTGTGCACCTTAAATGTTTTTCTGCTCTTAATGATGAAATCTATGAAATTTAAATAATTTTCTTGCATTTATATGTTTCATCTAAATGTTTGTCTTGGTTGATTATCTCCTTTTCAGTATAAAATCAAATGGATTAGGTTGTGCTTATGCCTTTGATTCTCTTGCTATGCTCATAAACCTTCTAACTCTCTCAGTTTATAAGTACATAAAGGATTCAGTTTTTTCCCTTTATTAACTTATTGTTCTAAAACTTATTGTTCACCTCATGATCCTTCACAATCTTAAAAGATCCACCAACCAAGTTAAAATTTCCCTGCAAATGCCCTGGAAACCATTGATGAACTTATCATGACCTTGTTAGACTCCATTTTCCAATGACTTAAATATCTTCCTTATTTTTTATATAAATATATCTAAGCATCGTACCCAACCAAAAAACAATCAAAATACTGTGCACTTAACATCTAGCCTAAAATCAACCCAAAATAGCAAACAAGTTCACATCTTTGCACCTACTAGAGAGATCCCTCTCTGAATCCAAGAAGGCTAGGTCCTTTGATTCCAAATCTTGGTTTGATATTACCGCTGTCCATTTGTATCTTAATCAATCTAGAAAATTACGAGGAGCTAACAGAGGGGATTGTGGCACCTGTGCAATTGTTCTCCCGACTTCAAGAGGGAAAGTTTATCTAAAGTGAGATTGAGGAGTTATAGAGAAAGGAACATATCATCATAGTGCACACCTAGCCTTGGAAGGATGAGGAAATGCAATTATCACAGATTGTAGACACTAAAACTAAGGAGATGAGGAAGTAGCATAAAGATGTGTTTCAACATACTGGACGACCGACTATAGAGAAGTTGTTGGAAGAGGTGTAGGAGAGGTAGACATAGTTTGTAGTGATGCTTCATCCATTGAAGGATTCCTCTCCTACATAAAATAAAATAGACAGGGCGCACCAGTTGAGTGATGCAGGATGAGTCAAATGTGAGTTTTGGGGGCTTGTTGGGCAGGGCCCAACTTGGTTTAAATTTTTAGTAAAAGACTCCATATTTAGAGGAAATTGAGTGTACGACCGAGTAGAAAGGAGTCAAAAGTGCAGAGCTTAAATACTTTGCATGAAATTTTAGGAGTCTTAGGGGATTTGCGGTGGGTCAAAGCCCTTATTTTTGTAATGGGATTAGAATTTTTTTGTATAGTTTGAGCTCTGCCCATGGTTTTGGGACCATGGTATTGTAAGAGAAAATGCTATATAAGAAGATGTCTTAGGGAGTCAAATGATATGTTAGATATTATGTAATGGAGCGAGCATGAAACAAGTTTGAATTCTTTCTATCTTTCTATGTTTTGGGTTAAGGGATGGCTCTAAATTTGTGTGCACTAAGGCCTTAGGAAATCCATATCCATGTCTACAGACCCCTGCAGTTTTCTGCGCAGGGCAAGAAGTATTGTATCTGAAGGATTGTGCATAATAAAAGGATGATTTGAAGGAAAATATGTGTATTTATATTGTATCTTTAATTTATCTACACTGGATTAGGGTTTTCTATATATTTACTCAGTAAATCATGATAGTATGAATATTGTTTTATATACTGAATACTACATGTTAGAGTAGAAAGGCACAATGTGCAAGGTAATTTATAGAGTAACTGAACATCATTTGTCATGAGTCAGTTATTTTTCCAGCGAATATTTCATTCAACCCTAAGAATAAATAATCCCTAAAGCCACATTGCATAGTCCCTCTCCATGCAGAAACGTAATTCTAGCATCCCCTAATATTGTCATAGGTGAGACTGTGGTATGGGCATAAAATTGTTGCTGAAAGGGTCAATAATAAATGGTTTTTTTGGTTTGCGTAGCCATATTTGAACCTAGTTCTAACCCCCTCAAGCCAACAAGAACGATTTTCTTTAGCAAGTCAAAAAACTAATTTGATAATGGATATTCCAACCATTATTAACTAGAACTATCTAAAATCTTGAGGATGAAGTCAATAATCACTTTAAAATAAATGTAGTTAAGTATTTCAAAAAAAAAATTCCCTTTACTACATTCAATGTTAGAGTTTCAAAAATAACACTACCACAAAATTCTAGGCAAAAGAATTTTTTGTTGAAATGCATGATAGTATATGTCGATGGATGGACAATCTATTGAAAATTTTAGTGGATTAAACTTCTCCATAGTTTCCATGTAGTAGTTTTGTGCATCAGAAGTAAAAGAAGTTACAATTTTTAAACATGTGAGGTTGTAGAGGTATGTATGAGGTGTTGTATTAGACCTCCCCACCCCCCCCCGTCTTGAAAAAAAAAATGTCACATGGCACTTCTTTCATTGAACTCATGATGACTAAATGTTTTTTTTTATTCTAACAAAAATGCTCATAGAAATTTTGGTTCCATTCAATCATTCCATCCCTTTCATGTGGTATTTTTTTGTGTGGAATGTATGACAATGGGATAAGGTGGAAAATGGTGTGAAAAAACCTTTCCAATGAATGTTACTATTCAAATTTTTTCATTAAATTTTTGTGTATTTTGTAAGATCCTTAACCTCTTGTTGGGAAACATTACCACAACCATGAAACTTAAAAACACATGAATTCTTTATAGAATAATAAACCTAACACTATCATGGTTGTATCTATGCCTAATGCAATGTCATAATTCTTGTATCTCAAATTTTAACACAAATACATCATAATCACAACATGCACAACAAAAATGGCATTTAGATAAACAACAATACATCAATCTGCTAGCCTCTTTTTGTTGAGAATTTAGAACATCTATTTTTTTCCTCAACTTCTCATTATCAAGCTCATACTCATGCAACTGTTCCTTTTTCTCAAGATTTTATTTTGATAGCTCCTTGATCTCTTTTAGAGTTGAGATCAACTTCTTTCTCAAATATATCCTTTGATCTAGAACATTTTCTTCATTATCTAAGGATATAGATGAGCCACCACAAAGATATATATCCATTTATGTATCCATGGAGTCTTCCACGGGTCGAAGGGGTATCCCTTCTTCATCACTACTAAGGGTACTCTTACTTTCTCCAATGGATGAGCACACTGTCATCTATCTTATTCCTATGAGGTACTCTCATTTGCTACTACTAAAAATGTAGGTCTCTCTTTATAAAAATTAGATGTATGCCTATATTTATATTCAAAAGAAAAATATGTACATCTTGGGCTAAATGACATATCAATTTATAGTTATCACAAAGGAATAACTTACCTTGAGAGAAAAATTATGCCTCTTTAGAGTCTTGATCATCCTCTTGAGAATGATGGTCAATATCTTCCTTACCGGAAGAAGGATCTTTAATATTTTGAGCATAATTCCTTTGGGATTCCTTCTTCTTCTTCTTCGTTCTCTTCTTCTCATAATTAGCATCCTTCACAGATTCAAGTTCACTATTTCAGAAGAAAGGTTCTTCAACCTTCTGTTGACCCAAATTGAAATATTTTCAACAAAAACATTGTAACATATCTAGAATTTCCTTTGTTGACTCACAATTCCTCACTTTATCAACATCTGGCATGGAAAACCCTTTCATGATGATTTCCTTGGCTTCTATATTGAAATAAATCCTCTCTCCATATATCTCAGACAACCAAATGTTTTCATTGACTATCATTAAGTAGGATTCCATTATGATCTTCCAAAGATGAAACTTCGCCTGATGTTAGCTAAATTCGAATAAGAATTATTTCCCATTGGTATACCCTCTAGTGATTAAGTTAATCCTAAAGGAACCTAGCTTTGATACAAAGTATTGGAAACAATGTCAATAGTGAGAAGGGGGTGAATCAATATTAAGGATGATTTAAACTTTTATGCCAATTAATTTTTACTCTTTCAAAATTTGCATCCATTATATGAGAGAATCCATTAACAATCCATAACAACAACCATATCAGCTAATACAAGCATACACAACATGAGTAGCAAACACATGAGACACAAAGGTTTTATGTGGAAACCCTTTCGGGAAAAAAACACCAAATATTTTTTTTGTTATTGATGTAAAACTAATAGCACCTAGTATATTACATCAATTTATTTGTAAGCCACCACTCATATGAAGCACCACCTCCATTTTATTGTTTTATAGCACCCAATAGAAACAAGCACCAACTCCCTCCTTTTGTAGACAGGTGATGAACTTACCAAAAGCACCATGTGAAGAACCAACTTCATGGATTTTTTGGAAGCACCAGCTTACAACTCCTTGGATTTATGCAAGAACCAACTTGCAGGAGGCACCAACCCCCAAGCCTTCTTCAAACAGCCACTAGAGATGGAAGCACCATCTTCTTGTATGTAAGCACCAACCCACACTCATTAAGGAAACCGATATTCTCTACATATGGGATCTACTCTTCTTGATATCAAATCTGTTTGCTACAACCTTTCGCCCACACAACATTCTATGCATTCCTCTCACTCATCTAACCCTACAACAACCCACTATTATCCTCAACAACAATTACTTATCACGACTCTCACCGCCCTATATATGCACCACATCATCATACTATTCTATGCCCTCTACTATAAACATCATACATTCAACACTTGACCTTCTTCCTCTTCTTTGAAACTTTCAACCTTTCACACAACAATAACATAGGCTCTCACAGGGTCTCTTTACTTTTCATAGCCACTCTCAGCATTTCTATAGTGAACATTCTCACTTGGACTCACATAGAACCGTACACACACAAAGCTCTCCACTCATCTCAATCAACAATGCTTCTTTCCCCAGTTTCTCAATGGAAATACTAATTTTTACTCCTCTACTGCAAACTAGTCTATATTTCCTCTGCTGCCATCCACATTATCTGAGAGTATACTCCCAACATGGTTCTCCATTCTGATGTTGTGTATTAATTGGCTGAATTTTTTTGTTGCATTTAACATGAGGAAGTGCATCTTTCTCTCACCAATTGTGCTTATGGTACAATCAATTTTGAGAATCGGTCTTTTTGTGATTCTCCATGCTAAGAATTAAATCTCAGCAAACCTGCAAATTCCAACAAGGCATTCTTCCATACACACAACATATCTCTCCAATCCTGTGAATAATTCTCTTGTACCTAAGGCTTTGATATTAATTTAATTCAATGAAGTGTGCATGCAAGATTATATGTGGCTTACTTCTCAGCACATGAAAAACTCCTTGAAAACATCCTTCGCAATCATGGTCCTTGCTCCTTACACCCAATGATCTTTGTCTCTATCTTTTTCCCATGATGGTCTTCATTGACTCCATCGAAAAAATATTCTGCACACATTTACATCACTGTTGACTCATCCATCTTAGATAAACCTCTGTGCTACAATATCAGAGCACCACATATCGTAACTTTTCATCAAGGATATATTACAATATTACAAAATCATGATATTCTGAGCCCCTTTTGCTTAGCCCTTATCACATTTCCACCATAGGACCGTGTTTCGATACCAAAAACATAGAATATAGGTCATAATCCCTATATGATTCTATCATGGGCCTTTCTCCTCGTGTTTTTTTCTCTACACCCTTGGTTCTTTTTTCTTCACGACCAAATTCCAATCAACATTGAAGCTCTCACATATCGTAACGTTTTTCAAAATGCACTTATAGTAGACTTCAAAAATCTCCAACCTTTGATATGCTCCATAACACTTAGGTGTTAGGCCCTCCTCTATTCCCTTGGTTCTTTGGGTCTGCATGACTAAATGACAATCATATAACAAAATCTTTCTAAATCAAAACTTTTCCAAAATGAAAATACAAGAGTTATGAGATTTTTGACCTCTGAGCTACATCATGCTCTCATCATCAAATCCACATGGTGTCTTCGTAGTCGTGATACATGTCATCTATATTCTCCCCATTAGGCCACCTAATAGTGCTGATTTTGACTTCCACATGTCCTTTCTACTACCATGTGATGCTCACATCATATGCCACCATCATCTCCTCAACAACAATCAACGAATTCCATATGTCATATATTTAGGAGAGAGAAAGGGTCCGTTGGTCCATGGTTTTGCAATGAATAACTTTGTATATTGGCTCATAAAAACCTTATATATTTTAAATAATTTCACTATTAGGAACTTACAAAACCCTAAGATTCCAAAATATTTAGGCTGCAATATTCCAAAGTTCTAAAATCCATCCTCTATGAGGTTCCAATATGTCGACCTTTCTATATTCATGGTTTCAATGTTCTATTGGCTCAACCCTTCCAATATATAACATTATGTGAATAGGTTCCTGAGACTCTGACCCTCCGATATTCTGACCTCCTGGTCTCCTGAGGCTCCGCCATCATCTCTGCTGAGTTTGGCATTACTTCTAACTTTGGCTATGTGACAAGACTCCTCTAATCACCTTTTAACTTTGCTATCATAAACTTAAGTCACCAAAATTTGATTGGGAATAAAACCTGATCTAGGAGGTCATTTTTAGAATTCAACATACTGCTGGAAATATATTTCATAGCACTTTCCCATGGAGAAGGTTTGATGTAGGCTTTGATCCCATTTTTTTACTTGAAAAGTTGTTGCAAACTCTCTCTTTTTCTTTGCACCTTGACCCTTCTTCTTATGCCTTGAACTTGTTCTTCGGAGGCATTTTATAAGGTTCCAAATACCATTACAGAGGTATTCTCATTGTATTCACCAACTATTCCACTTTCAAGATTATCTAAGCTAATCTATTGAGTAAGAATCACCTCCAAATTCTGGGACTCCCAACTACCACAGTCATATTTTTATGGCTTCTCCAATATGCTTGATACTATGGTGATTATCTACCAGATAATGTAGCAATCATATGACTCCCTGTGAGATTGAAACTTCAATCATATCAATTCTAGCATTTGTTGTTATCACAACTAGCTTAATGGATATCAAATCCAACATCTGCTGCCACAAAAATCCATGCAAGTCTGGTTGACATCAATGCCAACACTCTTGCAAGCTGTTATGCAATGCCAACTTCCCAATACATCTCTAAGCATGATTTTTGACATAAATTCCAACACATTTGTAGCCACTAGCCGTACAAACAATTCCAATTGTCCAATATCTACAACCATGGCTCATTTCCTCAACATGGACTAACTGGCTTCATAGCTCTGTGCCAACCTATATGTTCATCTAGTTGAGACCGTGTCGTATTGCCCATCCTACACCTAATAACCATAACATTGGTTCTCATCCCCATTTTGACCTAGGGCTTGTGACCCCTGACCGTCCTCACTCATAGAACTATGCAACACATTTGGAAAGAGTGATTCCACTCTTAAACCTTGCTCCACCATAAATATAAATTTTGTATATAACATTATATATATACATTTTAATTTGTTTCTCACATAATTTTTGATACACCTATATCACTTCCCCAAATTTAGCCGTATATATACACACACACACACATGCAGAAATTCGGTAAGGTTGGTATAAAACATTATATTAAAAAACATAAAAACCTTTTATATAAAATGTCGTATACACGTAAAAAAATAGAAACATTACAAATATATATATATATATATATATATATATATATATATATAATTTCCTTCCACATCACATAAAAGGTAATGTCATACACTCAAATCTAGTTTTTACAATGAAATTTGTCACAATGACGTTTTAGTATATATATGAGTTTATCATTACTCATATATTACTCCCTTAGAAGTCTACAACACCAAGTTCCTAAAATCAAGCCTTGAAATTGAGAGAGAAGCTCATAAAAGTCTTAAAAACACTTGTACTCCACTTTCTATCAACATTGCCTACGGTGCCACACCTATTTGTTCTAAAGCATGCAGAGCTAAATGCACTTTTTCTTCATTAAAAGTGTGGACCCATGTTAAAGGTAAAAAGAAGGCGAAAAGTAATATTTAGAAGCCCAGTAGTCAAATTTGGAAACGTCTAGAAGCAATTATCCGGTCAAAGGTTCGCCCCTATCATGTATGTTCATTCCTCCATTATGGGAGCCTATCCCTTGGTTTATGGAGCTTAATCCCTTCAAAATAGGATTCTATCCCCTCTTATATGGAGCTGCAACCTCTTCTCTTTTCCTATAAATTAAAGCCATAGTGTAGCCTCAAAGGGAGTTAGACTTGGAGAATTTTTTAGGAGAAATTCTATAAAAACTCAGACTTTTTTAACTAATCATTATGTGGGAATGATTACACAGCCATGTGAATTTTAGCTAAGAGAGTGCAAAGCTTGTCCGAGTAAAGGAAATGCCTGTTCCGAACCCCAGGAAGGCCTGTACGACATCAAGGTAGACACAGTTGTAAGGCTCTTTCTTCATCAAATTTAATACGAATAAAATCCGTTTTCTCAATTACTTCTTTAATTAAGTAGCTTTTATATCATGTTTTATCAATGATAAACAAGCTACTTAATTAATTAATTAACTTGTTTCTTGAATTCCTTGATCATCTTGATAGATATATGATTCGTGAATTAGTTTATACTATGTAGATGCTATGGATTTTTTCCATGTTTGTGATTGCAAATCTTTGAAGACGACTCTTTCAAGCAACTGGAAAGAAGATCATTACAAATAGCACTGGACTATAGGTAGGCCTTCAAAACCCCTGTCGTAGCTAATTCTGAATCGAATATTATCTAGAGAACATAGTTTTTGTTCGTATGTTTGTTGCTAGCTGTCCGTAGGACACTTGGGAGGTCTGTCTTGTCAGAAAGAACAAATTATCCATCCAACAAAATGGAGGCTTCGTCGAGGAATGGATCTTGAACTTTGATTTCTTTTACTTTTGACTAGTGAATTTATTTTTTGATTTTGATTGATTTATACTGTCTTGGGTAGTTTATCCCTGTAGAACCACTGAGAAATGTTTTATATTTTTATATTTTTCTTTTATTTTTCTGGTATCCACACTTTTCTTTGAGAAACAGTGTGGGCATCTCCACTCTTTTCTTGTATAAATAGTGCGGGACCGCACCTGTTTACACTGAAAACTACAGACCCTGTGAAATTTTTTGCAAAACTTTAAAATTCTCTTTTTTGGATCCGTTGATTAGATTCTTAGTGTATACTCATATCATATAAGGTTGTTGATGCACTTCACTAAAAACAAGATGATGAATCTACCATACTACCTTTTCTGTAGCATTGACAAAATGGTCTCACTTGTCAAAAAGAAAATCTATGACCAACAAATGCTGAGCCTTTTTCACCACTCCCTCATAAAAATGATTTTCCTATATCAGCTAGAAAAACAAGGAATACCTTGGAAAACCTTCATCTCCCATGATGTGTTTGCAGACCCCCAGGCCTTCATCCAATAGAACTTGCCTTCCACCTCACAACCATCTACCTCCACCCATCCATCATATCCCCGTGTACCTTCTCCAAAAATAAATTCACCTCTTGTTTATTCCCCTAATCTACCGAGTGGAGAGACTGATAGTAGCCCTAGTGAAGAACAAATAGAGGGCATCAGTCAAGAGGAAAATGAGATAGATAATGATGGCCATGAAGAAAGCAGTGGTGGCCCTGAAGAAAGCAGCCATGATCATGAAGAAAGAAGTGATGATCATGAGGAAAGCATTAAGGGAGAGGATGATGATGAAAATAAAGAAAAAAGTGATGGAAAAGAGAAAAATGATGAAGATGAAGAATAAAATGAAGAAGAGGGATATGGCCAAGAAGAAAGAAACGATGGCCAAAAGAAAGCAGCAATAGCCAAGAACAACACATTGAAAGCAGTGAAGATGATGAAGAAGAGCAGCCAGATGATGAAGAAGAGCAGCCATATGATGAGGAAGAGAAACTAGATGATGAGGAAGATCCGTGTGATGAAGAGGACAACCATCAAAGTGCCCGAGATAATCAAGGAAAGAGTCATGAAAGTCATGAAAACAGTCATGACTGTCTTGACAAAAATTAGTCCATCGATGACAAAGAAAATCATAGTGAGGCAAGTGCAGAAGATATCAAGCAAATTAAAAGTAAAAATGATGATAGCGTTGCCTTTTAAACTTCCATTGTTACCCCTCTCACATGCACATATCATAGAGGGAGAAGAAATGTGTTTGCTACCTCTAAAAGGAAAAGGGCCATCTCTTCTCAAACTACCAAAACATTGGACAAGGGAAAATAAAAAATGGAAAATGTTGAGCAGAAAGTACAAGTAAGGAGGAGCAAAAGGATCAAAAATAATTCTGATTGGCCTCTTTTTGTTGACCTAGACAATGATAATGAGGACCAAGGGATGACTACTAAGTTGCTCCTTTTATAAAAGAATGCCGAGCTTCAAGAATGGGAAAAGGACTTTGAGAGGGCACAAAGGGTCATATACTATTATAAATAGGAGCATAAACATTTCAAAGAGGTGAAGAGGGGCCTTGCCTTACAAAAGAAAATGGTCAAGCACTATGCAAGGAAAATAATGCCTGCTAATGCCAAACTAAAGCAAGCCCTTATGGAACTAGAAGAGCTAAAAAGGACTGAAATGCATGACAGCCTTGAGATTTTTCCTGATGCTTCTCAAGAGGTATCTAAAACCCCTTGAGGGGTCTACACACCAATTTTGAGGCAAATCCGGAAACTTTTTGTTTTTTCCAAATTTTGACCCCTAGGAGTGTAACACCCTAGGTGCTATGCACAAAATTGGGACATCCTCAGCTGTTGGAGTTTACATTTTTGGATTTTTCACATCACTAATATTCTACCCACAAAATTTCAGGTCAATTGGAGCATTTTTTCCCCCTTAAAAGGTCAAAAGACACCTCAAATTTGACCTTTCTGCCTCTTTTCGAGCAAAGAATCACGTAAAGCGTTGTTGGGAGATTTAATTTTTGGGCCTGGGAATGGCATCCATTCAAAGACAGAATAAGTATTTTTGGAAATTAGACTCATCAAATTTTTCTAACGAGACATCACGAGGTCAATACGATGTCAGGAAGGAGTCCAAAACTCGTATACATATAACCCTATTTAAAAGGTGTTAAGTAGAGGAGTGTACTTTTTGCCAAAAAAAAAAAAGTCAACAAAAAACACGGATTGATGGCAAATGAGTTTTTAAATATTTTATTGGAAAAATCACTCCTGATTTTATTGGGGAGTTATGTTTTGGTGTTTTTCATTTATTTTCTTAACAATTATGTTTCTTGGGCCTTGCATGGTCATTAAGCACATTTATGGAATTTATGATTAGATTAAGGTTTCTGAAAGCCTTTTAAGGCTTCCAACCTCCTCAGCTACTCGATAAATAGAGTGTGAGGCTCTCATGTATTAGCTGGATTTTGATGACTTATGCTGAAGCAAATACATAGTCTCTTGGAGTTTTTTATAACAATTTGATGTCTTGGAGCTCATGCATGCCCTGGTTTGCTTGTTGATGGAGATAGACTATTTGCAGGATCCATAAGCTTGGTTGATGGTGAAATGTTTCTTATGTTCATGTTTTCTAGTTTTCCATTCTGTTTTCCATCTTGCTATTTTGCAGTAGGACAAAAAATTTAGATTAAGAAATGTTTTCTGATGGCACCTTACTTCTATTTCTCCTTCACTTCCTCAATGTTTTCTTCTATTGAGATATGTTAGGGAATCCATCTCTTGCTCCCTAAGAAGTTCTTGGCTTGTCCATTTCTTGAATGGTTTAGATCAGTTAGTGTCAAGTATGATTTATGGCTAGCCCTGAATATTGTGGCCACTAAAATACTCTGTCCTTAGAATCACCTCTTTAAAGCAGCTTTTCCTAGGTTTGTAAAGAAGTGTATTTGAATCATGCTCTTTGCCTTTACGAGCTAAATTTCTTTCAAGGAACCTTCACAACTGTAACTTTAGATGTTTAGAGTTTTCTCTTCTTCTATGGTTATAACTACTTGTGCATCTTAAATGTTTTTCTGCTCTTAATGATGAAATCTATGAAATTTAAATAAGTTTCTTGCATTTATATGTTTCATCTAAATGTTTGTCTTGGTTGATTATCTCCTTTTCAGTATAAAATCAAATGGATTAGGTTGTGCTTATGCCTTTGATTCTCTTGCTATGCTCATAAACCTTCTAACTCTCTCAGTTTATAAGTACATAAAGGATTCAGTTTTTGCCCTTTATTAACTTATTGTTCTAAAACTTATTGTTCACCTCATGATCCTTCACAATATTAAAAGATCCACCAACCAAGTTAAAATTTCCCTGCAAATGCCCTGGAAACCATTGATGAACTTATCATGACCTTGTTAGACTCCATTTTCCAATGACTTAAAAAGCTTCCTTATTTTTTATATAAATATATCTAAGCATCGTACCCAACCAAAAAACAATCAAAATACCGTGCACTTAACATCTAGCCTAAAATCAACCCAAAATAGCAAACAAGTTCACATCTTTGCACCTAGTAGAGAGATCCCTCTCTGAATCCAAGAAGGCTAGGTCCTTCGATTCCAAATCTTGGTTTGATATTACCGCTGTCCATTTGTATCTTAATCAATCTAGAAAATTACGAGGAGCTAACAGAGGGGATTGTGGCACCTGTGCAATTGTTCTCCCGACTTCAAGAGGGAAAGTTTATCTAAAGGGAGATTGAGGAGTTATAGAGAAAGGAACATATCATCATAGTGCACACCTAGCCTTGGAAGGATGAGGAAATGCAATTATCACAGATTGTGGACACTAAAACTAAGGAGATGAGGAAGTAGCATAAAGATGTGTTTCAACATACTGGATGACCGACTATAGAGAAGTTGTTGGAAGAGGTGTAGGAGAGGTAGACATAGTTTGTAGTGATGCTTCATCCATTGAATGATTCCTATCCTACATAAAATAAAATAGACAGGGCGCACCAGTTGAGTGATGCAGGATGAGTCAAATGTGAGTTTTGGGGGCTTGTTGGGCAGGGCCCAACTTGGTTTAAATTTTTAGTAAAAGACTCCATATTTAGAGGAAATTGAGTGTACGACCGAGTAGAAAGGAGTCAAAAGTGCAGAGCTTAAATAATTTGCATGAAAAATTTAGGAGTCTTAGGCTCTCTGGGGCAGGTCAAAGCCCTTATTTTTGTAATGGGATTAGAATTTTTTGTATAGTGCTTTTGTGCTTCCGCTCATGGTTTTGGGACCATGGTATTGTAAGAGAAAATGCTATATAAGAAGATGTCTTAGGGAGTCAAATGATATGTTAGATATTATGTAATGGAGCGAGCATGAAACAAGTTTGAATTCTTTCTATCTTTCTATGTTTTGGGTTAAGGGATGGCTCTAAATTTGTGTGCACTAAGGCCTTAGGAAATCCATATCCATGTCTACAGACCCCTGCAGTTTTCTGCGCAGGGCAAGAAGTATTGTATCTGAAGGATTGTGCATAATAAAAGGATGATTTGAAGGAAAATATGTGTATTTATATTGTATCTTTAATTTATCTACACTGGATTAGGGTTTTCTATATATTTACTCAGTAAATCATGATAGTATGAATATTTTTTTATATACTGAATACTACATGTTAGAGTAGAAAGGCACAATGTGCAAGGTAATTTATAGAGTAACTGAACATCATTTGTCATGAGTCAGTTATTTTTCCAGCGAATATTTCATTCAACCCTAAGAATAAATAATCCCTAAAGCCACATTGCATAGTCCCTCTCCATGCAGAAACGTAATTCTAGCATCCCCTAATATTGTCATAGGTGAGACTGTGGTATGGGCATAAAATTGTTGCTGAAAGGGTCAATAATAAATGGTTTTTTTGGTTTTCGTAGCCATATTTGAACCTAGTTCTAACCCCCTCAAGCCAATAAGAACGATTTTCTTTAGCAAGTCAAAAAACTAATTTGATAATGGATATTCCAACCATTATTAACTAGAACTATCTAAAATATTGAGGATGAAGTCAATAATCACTTTAAAATAAATGTAGTTAAGTATTTCAAAAAAAAATTTCCCTTTACTACATTCAATGTTAGAGTTTCAAAAATAACACTACCACAAAATTCTAGGCAAAAGAATTTTTTGTTGAAATGCATGATAGTATATGTCGATGGATGGACAATCTATTGAAAATTTTAGTGGATTAAACTTCTCCATAGTTTCCATGTAGTAGTTTTGTGCATCAGAAGTAAAAGAAGTTACAATTTTTAAACATGTGAGGTTGTAGAGGTATGTATGAGGTGTTGTATTAGACCTCCCCACCACCCCCCCCCCCCCGTCTTGAAAAAAAAAATGTCACATGGCACTTCTTTCATTGAACTCATGATGACTAAATGTTTTTTTTTATTCTAACAAAAATGCTCATATAAATTTTGGTTCCATTCAATCATTCCATCCCTTTCATGTGGTATTTTTTTGTGTGGAATGTATGACAATGGGATAAGGTGGAAAATGGTGTGAAAAAACCTTTCCAATGAATGTTACTATTCAAATTTTTTCATTAAATTTTTGTGTATTTTGTAAGATCCTTAACCTCTTGTTGGGAAACATTACCACAACCATGAAACTTAAAAACACATGAATTCTTTATAGAATAATAAACCTAACACTATCATGGTTGTATCTATGCCTAATGCAATGTCATAATTCTTGTATCTCAAATTTTAACACAAATACATCATAATTTCAACATGCACAACAAAAATGGCATTTAGATAAACAACAATACATCAATCTGCTAGCCTCTTTTTGTTGAGAATTTAGAACATCTATTTTTTTCCTCAACTTCTCATTATCAAGCTCATACTCATGCAACTGTTCCTTTTTCTCAAGATTTTATTTTGATAGCTCCTTGATCTCTTTTAGAGTTGAGATCAACTTCTTTCTCAAATATATCCTTTGATCTAGAACATTTTCTTCATTATCTAAGGATATAGATGAGCCACCACAAAGATATATATCCATTTATGTATCCATGGAGTCTTCCACGGGTCGAAGGGGTATCCCTTCTTCATCACTACTAAGGGTACTCTTACTTTCTCCAATGGATGAGCACACTGTCATCTATCTTATTCCTATGAGGTACTCTCATTTGCTACTACTAAAAATGTAGGTCTCTCTTTATAAAAATTAGATGTATGCCTATATTTATATTCAAAAGAAAAATATGTACATCTTGGGCTAAATGACATATCAATTTATAGTTATCACAAAGGAATAAATTACCTTGAGAGAAAAATTATGCCTCTTTAGAGTCTTGATCATCCTCTTGAGAATGATGGTCAATATCTTCCTTACTGGAAGAAGGATCTTTAATATTTTGAGCATAATTCCTTTGGGATTCCTTCTTCTTCTTCTTCGTTCTCTTCTTCTCATAATTAGCATCCTTCACAGATTCAAGTTCACTATTTCAGAAGAAAGGTTCTTCGACCTTCTGTTGACCCAAATTGAAATATTTTCAACAAAAACATTGTAACATATCTAGAATTTCCTTTGTTGACTCACTTCATCCTCACTTTATCAACATCCGGCTTTGATAGCCCTCTCATTGATTTCCTTGGCTTCTATATTGAAATAAATCCTTCTCTCTCCATATCTCGATAACCAAATGTTTTCATTGACTATCATTAAGTAGGATTCCATTATGATCTTCCCCAAAAGATGAAACTTCGCCTGATGTTAGCTAAATTCGAATAAGAATTATTTCCCATTGGTATACCCTCTAGTGATTAAGTTAATCCTAAAGGAACCTAGCTTTGATACAAAGTATTGGAAACAATGTCAATAGTGAGAAGGGGGTGAATCAATATTAAGGATGATTTAAAATTTTATGCCAATTAATTTTTACTCTTTCAAAATTTGCATCCATTATATGAGAGAATCCATTAACAATCCATAACAACAACCATATCAGCTAATACAAGCATACAAAACATGAGTAGAAAACACATGAGACACAAAGGTTTTATGTGGAAACCCTTTCGGGAAAAAAACACCAAATATTTTTTTTGTTATTGATGTAAAACTAATAGCACCTAGTATATTACATCAATTTATTTGTAAGCCACCACTCATATGAAGCACCACCTCCATTTTATTGTTTTATAGCACCCAATAGAAGCAAGCACCAACTCCCTCCTTTTGTAGACAGGTGATGAACTTACCAAAAGCACCATGTGAAGAACCAACTTCATGAATTTTTTGGAAGCACCAGCTTACAACTCCTTGGATTTATGCAAGAACCAACTTGTAGGAGGCACCAACCCCCAAGCCTTCCTCAAACAGCCACTAGAGATGGAAGCCCCATCTTCTTGTATGTAAGCACCAACCCACACTCATTAAGGAAACCGATATTCTCTACATATGGGATCTACTCTTCTTGATATCAAATCTGTTTGCTACAACCTTTCGCCCACACAACATTCTATGCATTCCTCTCACTCATCTAACCCTACAGCAACCCACTATTATCCTCAACAACAATTACTTATCACGACTCTCACCGCCCTATATATGCACCACATCATCATACTATTCTAGGCCCTCTACTCTAAACATCATACATTCAACACTTGACCTTCTTCCTCTTCTTTGAAACTTTCAACCTTTCACACAACAATAACATAGGCTCTCACAGGGTCTCTTTACTTTGCATAGCCACTCTCAGCATTTCTATAGTGAACATTCTCACTTGGACTCACATAGAACCGTACACACACAAAGCTCTCCACTCATCTCAATCAACAATGCTTCTTTCCCCAGTTTCTCAATGGAAATACTAATTTTTACTCCTCTACTGCAAACTAGTCTATATTTCCTCTGCTGCCATCCACATTATCTGAGAGTATACTCCCAACATGGTTCTCCATTCTGATGTTGTGTATTAATTGGCTGAATTTTTTTGTTGCATTTAACATGAGGAAGTGCATCTTTCTCTCACCAATTGTGCTTATGGTACAATCAATTTCGAGAATCGGTCTTTTTGTGATTCTCCATGCTAAGAATTAAATCTCAGCAAACCTGCAAATTCCAACAAGGCATTCTTCCATACACACAACATATCTCTCCAATCCTGTGAATAATTCTCTTGTACCTAAGGCTTTGATATTAATTTAATTCAATGAAGTGTGCATGCAAGATTATATGTGGCTTACTTCTCAGCACATGAAAAACTCCTTGAAAACATCCTTCGCAATCATGGTCCTTGCTCCTTACACCCAATGATCTTTGTCTCTATCTTTTTCCCATGATGGTCTTCATTGACTCCATCGAAAAAATATTCTGCACACATTTACATCACTGTTGACTCATCCATCTTAGATAAACCTCTGTGCTACAATATCAGAGCACCACATATCGTAACTTTTCATCAAGGATATATTACAATATTACAAAATCATGATATTCTGAGCCCCTTTTGCTTAGCCCTTATCACATTTCCACCATAGGACCGTGTTTCGATACCAAAAACATAGAATATAGGTCATAATCCCTATATGATTCTATCATGGGCCTTTCTCCTCGTGTTTTTTTCTCTACACCCTTGGTTCTTTTTTCTTCACGACCAAATTCCAATCAACATTGAAGCTCTCACATATCGTAACGTTTTTCAAAATGCACTTATAGTAGACTTCAAAAATCTCCAACCTTTGATATGCTCCATAACACTTAGGTGTTAGGCCCTCCTCTATTCCCTTGGTTCTTTGGGTCTGCATGACTAAATGACAATCATATAACAAAATATTTCTAAATCAGAACTTTTCCAAAATGAAAATACAAGAGTTATGAGATTTTTGACCTCTGAGCTACATCATGCTCTCATCATCAAATCCACATGGTGTCTTCGTAGTCGTGATACATGTCATCTATATTCTCCCCATTAGGCCACCTAATAGTGCTGATTTTGACTTCCACATGTCCTTTGTACTACCATGTGATGCTCACATCATATGCCACCATCATCTCCTCAACAACAATCAACGAATTCCATATGTCATATATTGAGGAGAGAGAAAGGGTCTGTTGGTCCATGGTTTTGCAATGAATAACTTTGTATATTGGCTCATAAAAACCTTATATATTTTAAATAATTTCACTATTAGGAACTTACAAAACCCTAAGATTCCAAAATATTTAGGCTGCAATATTCCAAAGTTCTAAAATCCATCCTCTATGAGGTTCCAATATGTCGACCTTTCTATATTCATGGTTTCAATGTTCTATTGGCTCAACCCTTCCAATATATAACATTATGTGAATAGGCTCCTGAGACTCTGACCCTATGATATTCTGACCTCCTGGTCTCCTGAGGCTCCGCCATCATCTCTGCTGAGTTTGGCATTACTTCTAACTTTGGCTATGTGACAAGACTCCTCTAATCACCTTTTAACTTTGCTATCATAAACTTAAGTCACCAAAATTTGATTGGGAATAAAACCTGATCTAGGAGGTCATTTTTAGAATTCAACATACTGCTGGAAATATATTTCATAGCACTTTCCCATGGAGAAGGTTTGATGTAGGCTTTGATCCCATTTTTTTACTTGAAAAGTTGTTGCAAACTCTCTCTTTTTCTTTGCACCTTGACCCTTCTTCTTATGCCTTGAACTTGCTCTTCGGAGGCATTTTATAAGGTTCCAAATACCATTACAGAGGTATTCTCATTGTATTCACCAACTATTCCACTTTCAAGATTATCTAAGCTAATCTATTGAGTAAGAATCACCTCCAAATTCTGGGACTCCCAACTACCACAGTCATATTTTTATGGCTTCTCCAATATGCTTGATACTATGGTGATTATCTACCAGATAATGTAGCAATCATATGACTCCCTGTGAGATTGAAACTTCAATCATATCAATTCTAGCATTTGTTGTTATCACAACTAGCTTAATGGATATCAAATCCAACATCTGCTGCCACAAAAATCCATGCAAGTCTGGTTGACATCAATGCCAACACTCTTGCAAGCTGTTATGCAATGCCAACTTCCCAATACACCTCTAAGCATGATTTTTGACATAAATTCCAACACATTTGTAGCCACTAGCCATACAAAAAATTCCAATTGTCCAATATCTACAACCATGGCTCATTTCCTCAACATGGACTAACTGGCTTCATGGCTCTGTGCCAACCTATATGTTCATCTAGTTGAGACCGTGTCGTATTGCCCATCCTACACCTAATAACCATAACATTGGTTCTCATCCCCATTTTGACCTAGGGCTTATGACCCCTGACCGTCCTCACTCATAGAACTATGCAACACATTTGGAAAGAGTGATTCCACTCTTAAACCTTGCTCCACCATAAATATAAATTTTGTATATAACATTATATATATACATTTTAATTTGTTTCTCACATAATTTTTGATACACCTATATCACTTCCCCAACTTTAGCCGTATATATACACACACACACACATGCAGACATTCGGTAAGGTAGGTATAAAACATTATATTAAAAAACATAAAAACCTTTTATATAAAATGTCGTATACACGTAAAAAAATAGAAACATTACAAATATATATATATATATATATATATATATATATATATATAATTTCCTTCCACATCACATAAAAGGTAATGTCATACACTCAAATCTAGTTTTTACAATGAAATTTGTCACAATGACGTTTTAGTATATATATGAGTTTATCATTACTCATATATTACTCCCTTAGAAGTCTACAACACCAAGTTCCTAAAATCAAGCCTTGAAATTGAGAGAGAAGCTCATAAAAGTCTTAAAAACACTTGTACTCCACTTTCTATCAACATTGCCTACGGTGCCACACCTATTTGTTCTAAAGCATGCAGAGCTAAATGCACTTTTTCTTCATTAAAAGTGTGGACCCATGTTAAAGGTAAAAAGAAGGCGAAAAGTAATATTTAGAAGCCCAATAGTCAAATTTGGAAACGTCTAGAAGCAATTATCCGGTCAAAGGTTCGCCCCTATCATGTATGTTCATTCCTCCATTATGGGAGCCTATCCCTTGGTTTATGGAGCTTAATCCCTTCAAAATAGGATTCTATCCCCTCTTATATGGAGCTGCAACCTCTTCTCTTTTCCTATAAATTAAAGCCATAGTGTAGCCTCAAAGGGAGTTAGACTTGGAGAATTTTTGGGAGAAATTCTATAAAAACTCAGACTTTTTTAACTAATCATTATGTGGGAATGATTACACAGCCATGTGAATTTTAGCTAAGAGAGTGCAAAGCTTGTCAGAGTAAAGGAAATGCCTGTTCCGAACCCCAGGAAGGCCTGTACGACATCAAGGTAGAAACAGTTGTAAGGCTCTTTCTTCATCAAATTTAATACGAATAAAATCCGTTTTCTCAATTACTTCTTTAATTAAGTAGCTTTTATATCATGTTTTATCAATGATAAACAAGCTACTTAATTAATTAATTAACTTGTTTCTTGAATTCCTTGATCATCTTGATAGATATATGATTCGTGAATTAGTTTATACTATGTAGATGCTATGGATTTTTTCCATGTTTGTGATTGCAAATCTTTGAAGACGACTCTTTCAAGCAACTGGAAAGAAGATCATTACAAATAGCACTGGACTATAGGTAGGCCTTCAAAACCCCTGTCGTAGCTAATTCTGAATCGAATATTATCTAGAGAACATAGTTTTTGTTCGTATGTTTGTTGCTAGCTGTCCGTAGGACACTTGGGAGGTCTGTCTTGTCAGAAAGAACAAATTATCCATCCAACAAAATGGAGGCTTCGTCGAGGAATGGATCTTGAACTTTGATTTCTTTTACTTTTGACTAGTGAATTTATTTTTTGATTTTGATTGATTTATACTGTCTTGGGTAGTTTATCCCTGTAGAACCACTGAGAAATGTTTTATATTTTTATATTTTTCTTTTATTTTTCTGGTATCCACACTTTTCTTTGAGAAACAGTGTGGGCATCTCCACTCTTTTCTTGTATAAATAGTGCGGGACCGCACCTGTTTACACTGAAAACTACAGACCCTGTGAAATTTTTTGAAAAACTTTAAAATTCTCTTTTTTGGATCAGTTGATTAGATTCTCAGTGTATACCCAAACTTTTATTTTCTTTCAGAAAGCTTTGGTTGAGTTTTCTTTAGCATTTTTAAGTTTTGAATGATTTTCTAAAAGATTTGCATGTTATAGTTATTTTTGCTTGGTCTTTATCCCACTCAAAGATTAGAAGACTTGGTATACCTTTAGATCATTGGTATTTCCTTGCTTTCATGCTGAGTTTGACTTCATAGTAGAAATTTTTTTATGAGATTTAGATCCCATTTTCTCATTTGTAAATCTTTAAAATAAACTTTTGGTAATAACTTTGGAATTTCACTTAAAAAACCATAATTGAATTTTTTTTTTTTGAGTTCTTGCTCATCTAAGCAAATAATTTCTTAGTTAGATAACAAGCTAATAAAAACATCCTCAAAATATTTAAAGTTTTAATTCAAATCTAGTCTTTAGAATTGTTAGATCTCAAAATTAGTGTTTTTTTTAGTTTTGAGTGTTATTTCTAGAAATTGTAGTCTTCCTTTGAAGAAAATTTTGTTTGTAGTTTCAAACTTGGATGTGTTAGCCACCCATATTTTTCAATTATAGCAGTTGGTGGCTAAATGTTCTTTGCAGCCTTCAAGAAACAAGTTTAAATCCTGAAAATTGTTGGTACTTGAAGTCTGTTGGTAAGAGTCCAAACTACTGTTGGTTCTACATACTCTCTACATCCTCTCTGCCTCTGATGAACTATAAAAATCCTAATCAAATGTTGCTGCATCCTCCCCTTTTTCCTCTCCCCTTCTTCCACTTCTCCTTCGTTTCTTCAACTCTCCTTTCACCCATAAAGGACCCCATCAAACCTTTTATATCCCATATTCCTCCATTAATCTCATTTCCTAAGGTCAAAAACTCACTTTTTGATCTATCGGAGCCTTTCTCCTCTTGCAAAAATCATTAAAAAACCATGGAAAAACATACATTTTCTATGCGTTGGGCTTTAGCCCCTCAGGCTAAGCCCCTGCTTTCTCTCCCTCCATATGCCCCGACGCCGAAATCGTGTGCAGAAGTCCGCAGGGCGCTTAACCCTCAGAAATAATTTATCACCTGAAAACATTGAAAACCTTTGTAAAAAGTAACGTCGGGTTTATTTTATTTTTGTCCACCGAGGAAAATCATATTAAAACTCCGCCGTTGATCTATCCCACGGATCAACGGTGCGGAGTGTCCCGTCATCTAGTGGACCCCCCCCCCTTTTCCGCCGCGCTGTTTTTCATTTCCGCCTGTTTTGTGCCCGCACCACCTTTCGTCCGGAAGTGGTTTTGTGCCGTCGGCCAGCGATCCCACCCACTGGCCGACGCGTGTTCTCCACCTCACCCCCAAAACTGCCGTTCCAAGTCTTTCCCCGCGCGTTAAACCTCGTCCTATGGCCATGCAGCGGGATTCATCCCCGCCATCGGATCCGAGCCCTCCCATCCGACGGTCCCCGATCACCTTTCCCACTCGCCCTTTAACCAATTCGCTCGTCCGTTAAATTTGCCCCGGCGCATTTAAAACCCAATCCCCGCCGTCGATCTCTGTAGATCGACGATCTGCATCTCCTCTCCCGATTCCATTATACGGTCCACTTTTCTCCTCGTTGACCGTTTGATTTGCTCCCAACCGTTGATCGCAATACGATCGACGGTCCTGATCTCTCCATCCACCCGCACGCCTTCTGATGCAGTCTATCCATATAACGCAGGATTTCCTCATTTTTCTTGTTTTTTGCAGGTTTTCAAAGGTTTTTCCTTCGTATTCTACGAAATATAAAGGATGAGGGTGACGACTCCAGTCCTCCCGATTTGTCCAGGGAATCGATCATACGGAGAAGAACCAAGATATCTACAAAGTTTCATGAGCTTTGGTTGCCGCACGTCCCTGCAAAGCTTGAAGAAGGCCGCCAATATCAAAGCAGAGAAAGAGTATCAGATTAAAGATAGAATGAACCAGAGCAGTGGTTTTGGGAGAAGATTGGCGGGGATTACGGCTAAGACGGTTATCAAAAGCCTAATCCCCGGCTCAGAACACGGATTAAAGCAAAACCTAAAAGTGTTCGGCAGACATATCGCCTCCACCGCCCTACTTCGAGGCGAATTGATTCCTCAACCACCACAGTGCCACCTATTGCCTCAGAAAGCTCAAACAGAGGATGAATTTATTGAACAGGATCAGATATTATGCCTCGAACAACCAAAGAAGTTATTACTGCACCGGATTTCAACGACAGAATGTTTGCAGAGTAACCCTAACAGTACGCCGAGCCTCAAAGGTCAACATAAGCTCTCTTTGAGCTTACTTCTTAAGTATAAACACATTAATGCAATGTAACACCTGTAGAATTTCTTCATCGAACCTCTCGGGGTCAGGAAGACATTAATTCTGCATTGATTGTGTTTGAGATCTTTTAATCAGATCTCACCTCCTCATCCTTCTATAAATACTTCAATAGAAGATGAGTGAGGGGTTGGATTAGTTGGTTGTCAATGTAATTGCTGAAGCGCTGTAGCTATTTCTGAGTGGAAAACTCTTGACTGTAAATAGTGGTTTCATGGGCTCTTGGAGCTCTTCTTGTAACGGATAAGTTAGATTGTGAAAAGAGATGGATTAAAACATTGGATTTGAAGATTGTAACCGGTTTGAAGCAATCAATACAAGCTGATTTATGGGATCCTGGTCTATGCCGATGGTGATGTTATTCTCGCTGTAACTTGTCATTTTATTTCTGTTTTCAATTTGTTTCATTTTCCACTATAAAGAACAGTTTAAACAGTGTTAGAGTTTGCTGTACACCAGTGACCTTCTCTGGCTGAAAAATCTTTATCCCAATGTTTTCCTCTTATTGTGTTATTTAGAAATGATTTAATTCAGTCTAAGCACGGAGATGCCGGCGTTCCCTCATCTTTTCGTCACTGCTGAATGTTGTTTTTAAATGTTACTTTCATATATGTTGTGTAAGGAATGAATTGAGGAAATCAAAGGTTAGCCCTGAGTCCCTTTCTTGTTTGCTCAACTATTTGTCTATTTCCCTTAGGATGTGTCAAAAGCTGACTAGTTTCAAAGTACTTATCAGATCTTGGGCCATTCTGTGTTATCTTGGTGATTGTCTTGGAAGTAACTAAGTAAAGGAGAACTAAGATGAGGAGAAAGGTGAGCCCTACCCACTAGATTCTGCTCCAAAGGTTGCCTTCAAGTTTCCCTTGTTTTAATTTGTTTTCTATTGGAAATGTATCAAAGGCTGGCTAGTTTCAAAGTACTTACCAGATCCTAGTTTGTTTCTATGTTTTTCTTAAGTGCCTGGTCAAAGGCTGGCTAGTTTCAAAGTACTTACCAGATCCTGGGCTGCTCTTTGTTCTGCATCCGTTAATTCCCTCTCTTGTTGTATCACCCCATTCCATAAATCAAACTTCAAAGAGATCCTTAGGCCTAGATGACTTGCCCCATAGATTACTCTTGAACCTGGATGTTTCAATTAAATTCCCTTATGACTCCATAGCCCAATGGATTAAAAACTTGCCATCATCTTTCTTTAGAATCAAAGCTTATTTTGTTTACTTGCAACTTCTCACCTTTGAACCTATTCGCATATAGATCTTTCCGTCTCAGACAGCAACTATGTTCAACCATCCAAGAAAACCAAACAAAACCCTTGGCCTTCATAACTAGCCTAATATCATCATCCTAAACTTCAAAGACAATATCCATCTTTGTATATATTGGAGAGATCCCTCTCCAGATTCAGGAGGGCTAGATCCTAGAATCCCAAAGTTGGTTGAAATGATGTTAACTCTGTGATCGGACTTTGCCAATCTTGCTTGTTACAGAGACCTAACATTTCTGGCGACTCCACTGGGGATCGAATCCAGAATCTTTTACATTCAAATCTATTTCAAATCTAGTCATAAAGAAGCTTGCGTTGGGGTTCATAGAGCACTTGCTTTATTAGCCAGCTTGAGCCACCAGAACCTAACATTTCTGGTGACTCCGCTGGGGACCTTTTCCTCAGAATCCTCATATAAACATTTTGAGAGTAAAAAGAAACCTTTCCAAGCACTACCAAAGAATGGTAATCATGATAAAACTTGTTTGAATCAATGACAAACTAGGTCAATCCTAGGGTTCTTTAAAGTCTTTATCTAACCTTGGAAAATCAGCTAGCTTAGCCACAAGGATAGACTGTCTTTGTTTCTTAACCGTAGCTAAGTTTTGAGGCAAAGCTAGGACATTATTTTTTTCTTTTTTTTCTTTTAAAAAAAAAAAAAAAAAACCACAAATATAAACAATTCAGAAAATACCAAAAACATTTCAGATTGGTAGTAAAACACTAGTTTTGATACCTGTATACGTCTTTGATGTGTTTTACCCTATACTCTTAGACAGAGTCTGGAAAGGGCCAGGTAGCCTCTGGATCTCATCCTCTTCTTGGGGTGACATATCTGGTGAATGCCCTCCCAGTCAATCTCTGGTTAGAGTTTGTTGTATTTTGAGATATCCTTGAAAAGGAATGTTCCTCAAACACTGAGGTGGACAGTGTACTTCGGTGAAAACTCTCTGAACCTTCCACCTGGCGACTCCACCATCCTGAGCAGACCTTAAGACTCCACTGGAAAGAACCCTTATCATTATAAAATCATTCAAACTCAGTTAGAGGACTGCAGGAGTCGAATTGGAAAAACAGATTAGTTAAACCACCTAAATATTGTCATATCTGGTTAAACTTCTCTTGTTTAGGTGGGTCTAAACATATAAACATTGTGGCTCCTAAAAGGATTCACACTAGAGCCCATCCTGACCCAGATCCCCCTGAAATAGTTGATAACCCAGAAAGAATCCTTAGGAAGTCTCCCAGGATACAATCATCAACTATATTCAGACCACCCATAAGAGCCAATTCAGTCCCTGAAAACCTTTCAGCTCTTCATAAATCACAAATTGAATTATTAAACCCATTTAGAACTAGGTCATTTGGTGATTTAGATCAGTTAGATTCTGAGCCTACCCTTTCATCTCCCGAAACCAGTGGGACTCTTGGGAATAGAGAATCAACACCTCCTGATTTACATTTTCTACATAATCTAGGTGTCCCTCACCCGAGATCAGCTCAGAGATCTACTGTTGTTCCATCCACTTCTGTTCATCCTTCATCCACTGTTCAAACCACCCCACTTCAACCCACACCTCCACTTGTAAACCCACCCCCACCACATATCATGGCATCATGGTATGCTCCCTTAGTCCTTCCTATACCATTAGTCAATCTTCCACAGGACTATCAGTCCAAAATTCCATTATATGATGCTAATAATACCATAACAGCATCTCAACATGTGGACAAGATGAATGACTACTTTGACAGAAATGAAATTGATAATGAGTCTGTCAAAATCAGATTGTTTGCTCAAAGCTTGGGGGGAGAAGTCAGAAAATGGTTTAAAGGTTTAACCCCCCATAGCATTAACGACCTTCAAGCCTTCCATCAAACATTCTTAAACAAATGGGAAGTAAGGAAAAACCCTCTCTAAGTCCTTGCCGACTACAACAATCTCCATAGGAACCTTGGGGAAAGTGTACAAGCTTATTGTACCAGATTCAACAGTGTGTATAACGCGCTTTCCCCTGAACTGAAACCTCCTCAGGGATCAGCCTTAAACAAATTTCCTGAAGGGTTTGATCCAGACATGACATATTCACTCAGAGAAAGAGTCTTTGCAACCCTTGAAGATATGCAAAGAGGTGCTCTTTCTGTGGAGGTGAACCTTATGGAGAAAAGAGCAAGGATGAAAGCTGAAAAGAGAGTTTCTTTTAGGGAGGACCCCACCCCTTCTACTTCAAGCTCAAAGATGGAAAGAATGATGGAAGAAATGATGAAGAAAATGAGCATTCTAGAGAGAGCACAAGCGAGTCTAAATCAAAATGCTCCTCAAAACAGAAATCAAAACCAGAATCAGAATCTTAGAAGAAATCAGCCTCCTAACAGACCCAGGGAAGATGATCAGCACATCATTCCTCCCTTTCATCAGAAATTTTTAAGTGAGGTTGAACAAACAGATCAGATAACAGAGGAAGATGATATAAACTTGTTTGGGGTAGATGATGATGACTTTGAGGTTCATCATGATAATAAACAAGGCCTTTATACACCTTATGATGACAGAAGAGATGATAATCATAATTACTATCAAAATATGGAGAACGCCGTCATAGAGCCTTTCAAGGAGTATGAACTCAGAAGTAGATCTAATCAACAAACCCCCAATAGTAAAACCTCTGACAAACCTTCCCAAAACAGCGCTACAACCAAGACTAAAACAATCAGACAAAAGGACAAAACAGTGGCTGTTGATTCTGTTAATAGTAAAGAGAAAGACACTCAAAATATTGAAAAACAGAGTGAAAACACTAGTAGTACTAGCACCTCAGTTAGTACTCCTGCAAAAGTAACTGTTTCAACTGTAGATAAACCAAATCAGCAAGCTGTTAGTGCTGATAAAGTGGCAGTAAACAAGGCTGAAGTCAATGCTTTAAAAGGTCAAAACCTTTTCAGCCTGGAACAGGAAATCTCAAAGATCAAAATCTCTGTTCCTTTGACTGAGTTGGCTGCCCAACATGTATATAGGTCCAAAATTTTGAAGGCTTTAAACTTGGAGGATAACGAAGATACTCTCAATCTTAGTGATGACCACCAGAGCTTATTTTCGGTCCAAAGATTGAAGGAAAGTTCCAAGAGGGTCCTGTCCCTCCCTTTTATGTAAGCCTAAACATTCATGACAAAATTCTCCATAATGCTATGCATGACTCAGGCGCTTCCCATAATTTAATGCCAAAAGCTGTAATGGAAAGCCTGGGTCTTGAAATTACCAGACCCTACAAAGACTTGTACTCCTTTGACTCAAGTAGAGTTAAGTGTCTAGGATTGATTAAAGATCTCTGTGTTAATCTAGCCCAAATTCCAGCCAAATGCTTAGTCATGGATGTTTTTGTGGCTGATGTTCCCCCAAAGTATGGAATGCTTTTATCAAGATCTTGGGGGGCTAAGTTATAGGGGACTATGCAAATGGACATGGCCTATGCAACCATCCCTGTCTTCAATCAAACTAGGAGGCTTTATAGGGAATCTCATATGCAATACACAGTAACAAGCCAGGAGCGGCCTCAAAACTCTCCACTCTATGCTATAAACACGAGCCTTGATTCTTTTATCATGTTCAATAATGAAACACTCACCGAACAAATTGTCTCAAAAGAATCCATGGCTGAAGTAAAAGAGGAGGAAAACGATGCCGAATTGCCAAAACAGTCTACTGTGTCTGAAGGTCCTAGCAAATTAAACACAAATCTTGAACTGCAAGTCATCCATCCGTTGAACTTAAATTTTGGCAGTCAGGGAGACAGTCCTCAACCCGATGAAAAACTTGAGGAATCAAATGACACAAAGTCCATTCATCAAACTGAAAATCTGCCTCTCTGGACTATGTATTTTGATGGGTCATGCACCAAAACAAATGCAGGTGCAGGTGTCTGGATCACTAAAACTGAAGATGATCACACAGAATGCATCTCATGCAAATTAAACTTTCAGTGTTCCAACAACATAGCATAATATGAATCCCTTCTCTTGGGCTTGCATCTTTTGAAAAAACTAGGTGCCAAGAAAATCGATGTATATGGGGATTCTGAATTAATCATTAGGCAAGTCAATGGGGAGTATAACGCAAATCACCCCAGACTTAGGGCCTACAGGAATGATGTCATTGATCTTTTAAAAACATTTGAGGAATACACCTTATCTTTTGTCCCAAGGAAAAGAAACATTGCAGCCCACAATTTAGCCTTTGCTGCTAGGACCTGCCCAATGTCGTATGATGACACCTCTCAAATAAAATTCAGACCATCTATCCCAGATAACAAGAAATATTGGCAGGTATTTGATGGAGATAAACAAATAGAATACTTCATGCAATTCAGAAATGAGTTTGAACCCCATAGTTCAGATTCAGACTATGATACAGACTGCAGTGAAGAAAATTTTCTTGGTGAAGAAGAGCCATCTCCACATCTGGTAGATATAAACCTTCAGACTATCACATCCACACGCCAAACAGAATTAAGTCCGAAACCTGAAACACAAGAAATAGAAACTCTGCATTCTAATAATGATAGTCTGCCCAAGGGTTTGGCCCCTCTAGAAGAACTGTTTGATTTTGATGATGTGGCCAACAAACCAAAATTGGAACCTGTGGAAACTGAAGTGGAGGAATGTAATATAGGCAGTGAGCAAAAACCGAGATTGATTAAACTGTCTAAAACTTTACTAGCTCACATTAAACTCAAATATTTGGAGCTGTTTAAAGAATTTTCTGATGTTTTTGCATGGAGTTACGAAGATCTTAAGTCCTATGACACTGAAATAATACAGCACAAAATCCCTCTTAAAGAAAACCAAAAACCATTCAAACAAAACCTGCGCAGAATCAACCCTGTCCAGTTGCCATTGGTTAAGAAGGAAATTATGAAGATGCATGATGCTGGTATTATTGTCCCTATTAGATATTCTGAGTGGGTATCTAATCTGGTGTCAGTTAGGAAAAAGACTGGAGAAATCAGGCTTTGTATAGACTTCAGGAATTTAAACAAAGCTTCATTAAAGGACAACTACCCTTTGCCCAAGATGGATCATATTTTGCAAAGGGTGGTAGGGTCTAAAAGAATTTCTTTGCTGGATGGCTATTCAGGGTATAACCAAGTCCTAGTCCACCCTGATGATCAGTTAAAGACAGCCTTTACTACACCATGGGGCACTTTCATGTATGTGAAAATGCCTTTTGGTTTAATGAATGCTGGAGCAACCTTTCAGAGAGCCATGGACATAGCATTCTCGGAAGAATTAGGTTTCTTCATCATTATCTATCTTGATGATGTAACTGTGTTTTCAAAGACAGATGAAGAACACTTGGAACATTTAAGAAAAGTTTTCGAGAAGTGCAGAAGGTTTGGGATATCTTTGAACCCCAAGAAGACATTATTTGGTCTCCAAGAAGGTAAGCTCCTTGGACATATCATTTCAGAAGAGGGTATAAAGATAGATCCTATGAGGATTGAAGCCATATTGCAAATCTCCCATCCTCGGAATATCAAAGAGTTGCAGTCTTTCATAGGGAAGATTAACTTTTTAAGAAGATTCATCCCAAACTTGGCTGAGCTCCTTAGGAATATCACGAACATGTTGAAAAAGGAGCAAGGGGTAAAATGGACCGCAGAAGCAAAGACATCCTTTGAACTGGTTAAACAAGCGTTAACCAAAACACCGGTTCTCATAAGTCCTGATTTCTCAAAAGATTTTTATATCTTCTCATTTGCATCGGAACATACTATAGCTGCTGTCCTTTTACAGAAAAATCCACAAGGACAAGAGCAGCCCATTGCATTCTTTAGCAAGGCACTGAGGGATGCCCCTTTGAAGTATAACATTATGGAAAAACAGGCTTTTGCCCTGGTGAAAGCTTTAAAAGACTTCAGGGTATACATCCTTCACTCACATATCATTGCCTTTGTCCCAAATTCAGTGGTAAAAGACATTTTAACCCAGGATCCAGATGGTAAGAGAGGTAAGTGGATTGCTGTTATTCTTGAATATGATTTAGAGATTAAACCCACTAAGCTTATCAAAGGTCAGGGTCTAGCTAGGCTAATGGCTGAATCAAATTGTGAGGTTCTTGATATTAATATGATTAATGCTTTGGATGACCAAGAAGAATTCTCAACTCCCATTGTTGAAGATTATTTTGCGAATTCTCCTTGGTATACTGATATTGTTTATGTTTTTCTTAATTTAAACACACCTCCTGGTTTATCCAAAACAAAGGCAAGATTCCTAAAGTTAAAAGTTGTAAACTATTGCATTATTGATAAATGTCTTTATTGGAAAAATGCTAGTGGTATATTGCTTAAATGTTTGCCTGAGTTTGATGCAGAAAAGATTAAGCAGGAATTCCATGAAGGAGAGTGTGGAGGCCATTTGTACTGGAAGTCAACAGCCAACAAAATTTTGAGGGCTGGTTTCTATTGGCCTACTCTTTTTCCTGATGTACACAAACTTACAACCACTTGCCACAAATGCCAATTGTTCGAAGGCAAGAGAAAATTACTACCCCTTCCTCTGCATCCAATTACTGTTGAAGCCCCTTTTCAGCAGTGGGGACTTGACTTCATAGGAGAAATCCACCCATCATCTTCTGCCCAGCACCGGTGGATCCTTACTGCCACAGACTATTTCACTAAGTGGATAGAAGCCATTCCGTGTAGACAGGCCAATGATTCAGTCATCATTAAATTCATAGAAACCAACATCCTTTCCAGATTTGGCTGTCCTACCAAGATCATTACAGATAATGCAGCAGCATTTGGATCAAAGAGAATGGTAGAATTCTGTCATAAATACCAGATAGTATTGGGGCACTCTACTGCCTATTACCCTCAAGGTAATGGACTTGCAGATTCTTCCAACAAAAGCTTAGTGAACATAATAAAGAAACTGTTGGAAGGCAACAAGAAGTCTTGGCACACAAAGCTGATTCATGCACTTTGGGCTGACAGATTAACATTGAAGAAATCCATTGGTATGTCACCCTTCTAGCTTGTGTATGGTACAGAGGCAATTTTTCCTAACAGCCTTGGTGTACCAGTTATGAAGTTAATTCAAGAGCTCCAAACTGAAGAGGATGACATAATCAGAAGGATAAATCAGACCATTCATCTTCAACAAACCAGAGAGGAAGTGTACAACAAAGCATTACAGAAACAAGACAATATCAAGAAGATATTTGACAGAAGAACAAAGGCCAACAACTTCAAAATTGGGGACAAAGTCTTAAAGTGGGACTCAAAGAGGGAAGACAAGGGAAAGCATGGTAAATTTGACAATCTGTGGATTGGCCCTTACTCCATTCATTCAGTAGCTGGAAACAATGCATTCTTCTTACAAGAGCTGAATGGGACAGAATTGTTTGGAGGTCCTGTCAATGGCAGGATGCTTAAACATTACCTTTCTTGAATTACTTCATGTTGAAGCCTTTTTGCCTTTTCCATTGTAAATACTACATTCACCATTTCGTTTAAAGTTATGAAAAATCAAAAAATACAAAAAACAAAGAAAGAAAGAAAAGAGGGCAGAAATGAAAAAAAAGAAAGGCAAGGCCCCATGCCAAAAAGAGAAATGAATCTGAAAGTGTGCAAGCCTAAATGCCACTCCTCGAAACACACTTCTAATTGGTCAAACTGTTTAATCTTGACTGATTAGCTTTCAATTTTCTGCTAATAGGGTAGCAAATTTGATTTGCCAAACTGTTTAATCTTGGCTTATCAGTAGATAGAGTAGGGTAGAAATCAAGGTTCTAACAAACTCAAAATCTGAACCAAAGTTTCCAAAGAGGTGACTCAAAGCTACCCTAATTTCTGAGTCAAAGAAAAGACCTGGTTATAATTCACTCAAAACTCGAACCAGAAGAGAAGCAAATAAGAGAAGGCCATAATGAGAAAATTTTCAGATCTTAAGCCTTCTGTTTTGATTTTAAATTTTCTGCAAATAATAATCTATGTGCAGCTTGTCTTTATGCCATAGATCATAGCAAGTCAAACAGTTCAATCTTGGCTTGTCTATTTTTAAATTGCTGTTGTAGAATTTAGAGAATGAAAGTTTGTTGGACTGTTTAATCCCAACAAACAGTAGAATAGGTAGAGGAATATCTGAACTCAACTGTTTAATCTGAGTTCAGGGAGAAATAAGGAGTAGAAGTAGATTAGATTTACTGCTTTCAAAAGAATAAAAAGTTGTATGAAGAGTTTGCCAATCCAAGTGCACTCTGATGAAGAAAAAATGTTAGATCAGTAGGATTGGGGTAGGTAGAAGTTGTATTGATGAAATTCATCTCTCTTTGATGACTGACATTATTTTTTCCAGAAGAAAAGCAAGAGAAAGTGATGGGTCAGACACCATTCAACCTCCCATAGAAATCAAGTCTGAATTCTTGATGCCTTCAAGAAGGCACCATCCCCAAGTGGAGCCACTGTTAGCCCCCATATTTTTCAATTATAGCAGTTGGTGGCTAAATATTCTTTTCAGCCTTCAAGAGACAAGTTTAAATCCTGAAAATTGTTGGTACTTGAAGTCTGTTGGTAAGAGTCCAAAACTACCGTTGGTTCTGCATACTCTCTCTCCTCTCTGCCTCTGATGTACCATGAAAATCCTAATCAAAGTGTTGCTGCATCCTCCTCCTGTTTCTTTTCCCCTTCTTCCTTTTTTCTCATTTCTTCAACTCTCCTTTCACCCATAAATATCCCCATCAAACCCTTTTATATCCCATATTCCTCCATTAATCTCATTTCCCAAGGTCAAAAACCCACTTTTCGATCTATCGGAGCCTTTCTCCCCTTGCAAAAATCATTAGAAAACCATAGAAAAACACACATTTTCTATGCGTTGAGCTTTAGCCCCTTAGGCTAAGCCCCTGCTTTCTCTCCATCCATATGTTCTGCCGCCGGAACCGCGTGCTTAACCCGCCAGGCGCTTAAACCTCGGAAATAATTTATTGCCCGAAAAACGTTTAAAACCTTTGTAAAAAGTAAGGTTGGGTTTGTTTTATTTTTTCCACCAAAGAAAATCAAAATTAAAACCCCGCCGTCGATCTGTCCCACGGATCAGCGGTGCGGAGTGTACCCCTCATCTGGTGGACCCCTCCCCCCTTTTTTCGATGCGTTGTTTTCCTTTCCCGCCGGTTTGTGCCCGCACCACCTTTCGTCCGGACGCGGTTTTATGCCGTCGGCCAGCGATCCCACCCGCCGGCCGACACGTGTTCTCCACCTCACCCCGAAAACCGCTGAGACATATCCATCTCCTGTGCGTTAAACATTGTCCTATGTCCCCGCAGCGGGATTTATCCCCGCCGTCGGATCTGGGCCCTCCCATCCGACGGTCCCCGATCACCTTTCCCGCTCGTCCTTTAACCAATTCGCTCGTCCATTAAATTTTCCCCGGCGCGTTTAAAACCCAATCCCCGCCGTCGATCTCTGTAGATCGACGGTCTGCATCTCCTCTCCCGATTCCATTATACGGTCCACTTTCCTCCTCGTTGACCGTTTGATTTGCTCCCAACCGTTGATCGCGATACGATCAACGGTCCCGATCTCTCCGTCCACCCGCACGCCCTCCGATGCAGTCTGCCCATATAACGCAGGGTTTCCTCATTTTTTTTGTTTTTTGCAGGTTTTCAAAGGTTTCTCCTTCGTATTCTACGAAATCTAAAGGATGAGGGTGACGACTCCAATCCTCCCGATTTGTCCAGGGAATCGATCATACGGAGAAGAACAAAGATATCTACAAAGTTTCATGAGCTTTGGTTGCCGCATGTCCCTGAAAAGCTTGAAGAAGGCCGCCAGTATCAGAGCAGAGAAAGAGTATCAGATTAAAGATAGAATGAACCAGAGCAGTGGTTTTCTGGGAATATTGGCAGGGATTACGGCTAAGACGGTTATCAAAAGCCTAATCCCCGGCTCAGAACATGGATTAAAGCAAAACCTAAAAGTGTTCGGCATACAGATCGCCTCCACCGCCATACTTCGAGGCGAATTGATTCCTCAACCACCACAGTGCCACCTATTGCCTCAGAAAGCTCAAACAGAAGATGAATTTATTGAACAGGATCAGATATTATGCCTCGAACAACCAAAGAAGTTATTACTGCACCAGATTTCAACGACAGAATGTTTGCAGAGTAACCCTAACAGTACGCAGAGCCTCAAAGGTCAATATAAGCTCTCTTCGAGCTTACTTCTTAAGTATAAACACATTAATGCAATGTAACACCTGTAGAATTTCTTCACCGAACCTCACGGGGTCAGGAAGACATTAATTCTGCATTGATTGTGTTTAAGATCTTTTAATCAAATCTCACCTCCTCATCCTTCTATAAATACTTCAATAGAAGATGAGTGAAGGGTTGGATTAGTTGGTTGTCAATGTAATTGCCGAAGCGCTGTAGCTATTTCTGAGTGGAAAACTCTTGACTGTAAATAGTGGTTTCATGGGCTCTTGGAGCTCTGTTTGTAACAGATAAGTTAGATTGTGAAAAGAGATGGATTAAAACATTGGATTTGAAGTTTGTAACCGGTTTGAAGCAATCAATACAAGCTGATTTATGGGATCCTGGTCTATGCTGATGGTGATGTTATTCTCACTGTAACTTGTCATTTCATTTCAGTTTTCAATTTGTTTCATTTTCCACTATAAAGAACAGTTTAAACAGTGTTAGAATTTGCTGTATACCAGTGATCTTCTCTGGCTGAAAAATCTTTATCCCAATGTTTTCTTCTTATTGTGTTATTTAGAAATGATTTAATTCAGTCTAAGCACAGAGATGCTGGTGTTCCCTCATCTTTTCGTCACTGCTGAATGTTGTTTTTAAATGTTACTTTCATATATGTTGTGTAAGGAATGAATTGAGGAAATCAAAGGTTAGCCCCGAGTCCCTTTCTTGTTTGCTCAACTATTTGTCTGTTTCCCTTAGAATGTGTCAAAAGCTGACTAGTTTCGAAGTACTTATCAGATCTTGGGCCATTCTGTGTTATCTTGGTGATTGTCTTGGAAGTAACTGAGTAAAGGAGAACTAAGATGAGGAGAAAGGTGAGCCCTGCCCGCTAGTCTCTGCTCCAAAGGTTGCCTTCAAGTTTCCCTTTGTTTTCAATCTGTTTTCTATAAGAAGTATATCAAAGGCTGGCTAGTTTCAAAGTACTTACCAGATCCTAGTTTGCTTCTATGTTTTTCTTAAGTGCCTGGTCAAAGGCTGGCTAGTTTCAAAGTATTTACCAGATCCTGGGCTGCTCTTTGTTCTGCATCTGTTAATTCCCTTTCTTTTGTATCACCCCATTCCATAAATCAAACTTCAAAGAGATCCTTAGGCCTAGATGACTTGCCCCATAGATTACTCTTGAACCTGGTTGTTTCAATTAAATTCTCTTATGACTCCATAGACCAATGGATTGAAAACTTGCCATCATCTTTCTTCAGAATCAAAGTTTTTTTTTTTACTTGCAACTTCTCACCTTTGAACCTATTTGCATATAGATCTTTCCGTCTCAGACAGCAACTATGTTCAACCATCTGAGAAAACCAAACAAAACCCTTGGCCTTCATAACTAGCCTAACATCATCACCCTAAACTTCAAAGACAATATCCATCTTTGTACATATTGGAGAGATCCCTCTCCGGATTCAGGAGGGCTAGATCCTAGAATCCCAAAGTTGGTTGAAATGATGTTAACTCTGTGATCGGACTTTGCCAATCTTGCTTGTTACAGAGACCTAACAGGAACTAGAAATTGTTCAATTTTATTTTTTGTAATGAATTGTATTCATTTCACCAAGAAGAAGTTTTCAATGCAGACCTCTGATCTTTTCCTAAGCTAAAGAGCCATATCCCTGCAAGAGACAACAAAATCGTCAATTCAAAACTCAAAAAAGCCAAAAGAGAGATATTGTATTAAAAAGCCAAATGTGAAAATGCAAAAACATTGTAATGTGGGTTATCAAATAGATTTGAAATCAAATCTGATTGTGAAAGATATTTACATCATGTATAAAATGGCAAACAAATTCATTTGCAAAGATCCGCAGCATAGAAGTCGAAATCTGGAGTTTGGAGGCCGAAATCGAGTTTTGGAGCATCATTGACAGAGTTTGGAGGTCGTGAGACCCACTTGGGCAAAAGCGACCCACTTGGCAAAAGCGACCCACCTGGGCGTTTTCTCCAGTGTAAAATATAATGCATGCGACCCACTTGACAAAAGCGACCCACTTGATCGCATGCGACCCACTTGCCAACAGAGTTCAGAAAAGTTGCGTTGGGCACCCAGTTTCGTTTTAAATCGTCTCCAACTACCTTCAAACAGGTTCTAAACTATTGCTCAGTAGATTTTAATGCGTTGGTGATATCTTGAAGACTTTAAACATATGAATGGGAGAGTAAAACCCTACATATATGGCAGTTTTTTTCCTCAGGGTTTTAAAATATATATGGATGGTTTATGAGTATTTTCCCACCTTATATCATTGATATATCTACCTTTGCATGTATTTTCAAAGTCCCACTGTTTTCACACCCATTATACCACCGTGGTCATCATTATTGTTTTACCACTGTCATGGCTTGTGTTCCATGGTGATCATGGTCATATTGCGTCTCACTGCCCAATGATAAAAACGTTCTTATACTCATTGTTCACTGCCCATTGAAAAACACAGTCTTGTGATTCATTGTTCCCTTTGACAAAGTTTATCCAATATTCTAAAGGCTGCCTGCTACCATTTGTCAAATTTCACTTGCAATTAAAACAGAGACTGTGCTTCTATCTCAAATCCACCTAAAACAGAGTTGTTATCATTGTTTGTTTCCTTATGGTGCTTTGACAGTGGGGGATATTTATTGGGTGTTGAAACATACATTATAACTCTATTTTCACTGCACTTATATCAGTATACATATTGCCAATATCTTGTTTAAAGCCATGTCAGAGACAGAGTCAGTGTATGAGCAAGGGTCAGGCAGTGATTCCACGACTGAAGGTAATGTGCCACGGGGGTCTCATAGAGTTGTCAGAGGTGGTAATCATCGCAGAGAGGAGCCTACTTCTTTGGCTCGGTTGCAGGCATGTCCACTAGCAATGGATTGTTTTCGGTATTTGTCATGTTTCCAATTTTGTGAGATGATTGCACAAACCCGGCTACATCGTGAATTGGCTCGTCTGTTTGTTCTACATTTACGGGATGGCCGGGTAAATCTTGCCGGGGTTGATTTCATTTTGTCACCCTTGACTATTGCTCAAGCCACTGGCATACCAAACATGGGCGAGGAATGGAACAAACGTCAGCATTTAGAGAAATTCCACTATGAGCCATACATTAAAGCTGGATATATGAGGTACTTGGGCAGAGTTTTTCCATTCAGATTCTTGAGGGATGAGTTTGCACTGCTGATGAAACTCATCATTCAGTATTTTAGTTGTGAGGGCAGATATGCTCGTCTCTTTGCGTACCATATTCGTTTGTTGATGCACTTCACAAGGGTACGTATGATGAATATTCCGTACTTCATGTATCGCAACATAGAGAGAATGGTGATTTTTGTGCAAAAGAAGACGAGACCAGTGCAGCAGTACAGGAGTATATACCATTACGCTTTGATCAAGATCATAGTGTTACATCAGTTGGCAGAGCATGGCATCACTTGGGAGGATTTCATTTCTAGAGACTTTTTCAGAATGCCACAGCCGCCTCCCGAGGCAGTTCATGATGCAAGAGAGCCTTCACACCAGCCGGACATGCCTGAGGTTGAGCATATCAGCGCTCCTTTGGTTCGTACATATCAGCGAGGCCACAGGGCCTTATTTGCAGCGACACGGCGAGTATTATCTCCACGTGAGGTGGAAGGGGTCTTGCTGACTTCATCAGCAGAGCGAGTATTATCTCCACATGATGTGGAAGGGGTCTCGCCTTCTTCTTCAGCGCAGGTACAGATACAGGACAGGGGCAAGAGGCCCATGCATGATGAGGGCCCATCAGGAGGCCTGGACACAGATTTCACAGTCATTGATGTTGATGCGAGCTCTCCTAGCTCGAAACCGAGGGAAGTCATCCAGGAGCAAAGGGCCGAGAATGACAAGCTGAAATATCAATTGCAGAAGGCTCAGTGGGTGATTAACTATTTGGAGCAGCGCAACAAACAGCTTGAGGATGAGCTCACATATTATGAGTTGCGTCGGATCCGTGAGGACCGACAGTGGAATCGAAAGAGACCCGGTGACATGACACCAGCTGACCGAGATACTGTACTCACACATGTGAACATTCATCTGGAGAAATTATTGGCGAAGGCCAATCGAGACAAAGACATGCTTCGTCACATGAAAGGCCATTATTGGGCTCGCACGCATGTCTGCAAAGCGAGAATGAAGATTCTGAAGAGGAGGTTGCGCGAAGCACTAAGACGGCGGAAAAGGCCTAATCCACTTCGGATTTTGGCCGAGGCTTCGTTGAATGGGCAGGATACATGATGGAGGACCTCCGTTCTGAATTTGGGCAAATTCGGAGAAAATTTTGTCATTTTCAAATTTTTGGGTCAAAAAACAGGTTTTTCAGTTAAGTGGGTCTCACCCTCATATGCTCACTTTTTTTTTGGGACAGTTGCTGGAGGAAATTTTTGCATTTCTGGATTTTTCATGGTTAATTATGCATCCTCAGACATTACCTAAGCATTTCATCAAAATCTGGATGGTCAAAGAGCTCAAAAACACCATGAAAACCACCTTGCTGCCACCTTTTGCACCAGCAGGAAGTACTTCTGGGAGAAAGAAGTTGTGGAGGGTCAAATGAGCTCCAAATTTGGAAATTCCACTTGGGTTGGATAGTCAACATCCAGGGCTTTCCAACTAGCTATCATGAGCTCAATTTGGATGCCGGGAAGTACCTCAAATTCAGGCTGGAAAAAATGCGACCCACTCGGCTCAAATGCGACCCACTTAAATTTTTGCTGAATTTTCAACTGCTAGCTCAGATTTTCGCCTAGTATGGACCAGTTTTGCTTGTGGATGGAATTTTTGGGTTTTTATGATGTAAATTTATGTTTGGCATGTAACTTTGGCTTGTTTTTATCTATTCTAGAAGATTCACTCTCAAAAGGGTAAAAATCATGTAAATGGATCAGTTCCCACTCTTTTAGAGGCAAGTTGTTAGCTGCCTAGATTGTAGTTCCATGAATAGAATTGGTTGAAACTGATCCCTGAAGAGGGAATTCGACCCCTAGAGGTGGGGAAATGTGTTAGAGTGATCTATATATTTTAATTTCTGAGGCATTCTACAGGTTGGACTCTTGGGAGACTTTTGATATCATTGTACATATTATTTCATATTTTGGCTAAGGAAAGATCAGGGGTTTTGCGGCACTTGTTGGGATCCTTGTGGTGTTCTGTTCTTGATGGTGTTTCTTCTTTGTTTACTGTATGTTTCTTCATGTTTAATGTATGCCATCCTTTCATATGCTTCTGAACTAAATTGAATGAGTGAATAAGGTTGAATCCATTGTTTACAGTGCTTGGCCTTTGAATTCAGTTAGTTCTATATGTTTTTAGCTGTTTGGAGAGGATCCAAGTTCTTCTTTTCCCTCTTCATCTCCTCGTCGGTCTAATCTACTCATATATCCAATCAAAAGCATCAAGACATTCACCTACCTCGCCCCAACTCGAAATCTGCAAAGGTCTGACCTTATCCCCGGACCCAAAAATTTGTTTTCCCATTTCTCTAGCGAAAAACCCAAAAAATCAAAATCAAACATACCTATCTCTTTACTAGCCTAAAATCAGTTCCCATTGTAAGTCATCTCGCATCCTATTGCTCATTTTCTCGAGATTGACGGAGAGAGCCCTCTCCTGTCTTCGTAGGGCTAGCTACGAGGCTGAGCGTGGTTTGATGTAGCCTTGAGTTTTACTTCATTTCAGCCTGAGGTAGATTTGAGCGCTAACAAAGGTTAAGGTTAGGTTAAGGTTAAAGTTAAAGGTTAAGGTTAAGGTTAAGGGTTGAGGGTAAGGTTAAGGTTAACCTTACCTTAACGTAACCTAACCGTAACCTTAACCTTAACCATAACCTTAACCTTAACCTTGATCTTAACCTTACCCTTAACCTTAACCTAACCCTAACCTTGTCCAAACCCTTAAGGTTAACCTTAACCTTAACCTAACCTTAGCCTTAAACTTACCCTTAGACTTATCTTAACTTTATCCTTAACCTTAAACTTAACCTTGACCTTAACCATAACCTAACCCTAACCTTAACTGAACCTTAACCTTGACCAAGCCCGTAACACAACCTTAACCTTGAATTTACCCTTAGTGTAACCTTAACCTTGACCTTAACCTTACCCTTAACATTAAGGTTAACCTTTACCTAAACCTTGGCTTTACCCTTAACCTAACCTTAACCTTGACGTTAACCTTATCTTAGTCTTAACCTAACCTTAACCTTAGCATAACCTTGACCTTAACCTTAACCTTACCCTTAACATTAAAATTGACCTTAACTATAACCTAACCCTAGCCTTAACCTAACCTTAACCTTGACCAAACCCTTTACGTAATCTTAACCTTGACTATACCGTTAACGTAACCTTATCCCGTACCTGAACCTTACCCTTAACCTTAAAATTAACCTTAACCTTAACTTGATTAAACCTGTAACCTTAAGCTTACCCTTAACCTTAAACTTAACCTTGACCAAACCCTTAACCTTAACCTTAACCATAACCTTAACCTTGACCTTTCCCTTGCCCTTAACCTAACCTTAACCTTAACCTAACATTAACCTCATCTTAGCCTTAACCTAACCTTAACCTTAACTTTACCTTAACCTTGAATTTACCCTTAACCTAACCTTAACCTTATCTTTACCTCAACCTTAACCTTAACTTTACCCTAACCTTAACCTTAACTTTACCTTAACCTTGACTTTACCCATACCCTTAACCTTAACCTTAACGTTGTCTTAACCTTAACCTAACCTTAACCTTAACCTTATCTTAACCTTAACCTAACCTTAACCTTAACCTTAACCTAACCATAACCTTTCCTTAACTTAACTTAACCTTAAACTTGACGTTGACCTTAACCTTAACTTTAACTTTACCCTAGCCTTAAGGGTTTAGTTAGGTTAAGGTTAGTCAAGTTAAGGTTAAGGTTAGGTTAACGGTAAGGTCAAGGTTAAGGTTAAGGTTATGGTTAAGTTTAACATTAAGGGTTTGGTCAAGGTTACAGTTAGGGTATAGTTAAGGTTAAGTTTAAGGTTATGGTTATGGGAAGGTTAAGGTTAACCTTAAGGGTAGGGTAGGTTAAGGGTAATGTTAAGGTTAAGATTAGGTAAAGGTTAAGGTTAGGGTTAAGGGTTAGTTAGGTTAAGGTTAATATTAAGGTTAAGGTTAGCTTAAGGTAAGGCTATAGTTAGTTTAAGGTTAAAGTTAATGTTAGGATAAGGTTAAATTTAAGGTTAGGTTAAGGTTAAGGTTTAAAGTTACGAGTCTTAACCTTAACCTTCACTATAACCTACCCTTAACATTAACCTTTACCTAACCTTAATCTTAACCTTAACCATAACCTCAACCTTAACCTTGACTGTTGGGCCAGAATTGTAATCTACGGATAAAGTATGCTTCCCTAGATTGGTGTCTAGTCTAGAAAAATAGGTTAAAGACCGCACTACCCTTTTTCTTAACTCAAAACAGATATACAAAGAGGATTGGATGCTTACTTGATTCAGTCGCTTCCAAATGTATCCTTTCTGTCGCTTCCACTACAGCCTCAACTTTAAGCGGTTTCAAATAGCTGAATGCTTCCTGTAAGAAAGAGCACTGAAACAACAGAAGATACAATAATCTAGATATCTATTCAAGTTAATTAGCCAAATCAGTTAAGCATAAACTACATTCATCAACAAATATTTTTCAACATGGAAAATCAAATTAAACATGGATGCATGTAGGGAAAAACAAGAAGTACTCTTTATTGATGATAGAAGGAGAGGTTACAACCTAGTGACTGATTCATTATGACCATCCAGCAAAGTTCCTTAGTCTCATCACAGCATAAGTCTCTCCACCAACAGCTCCAAAAATCAAACTCTCTATTGAAAATTCTCCAGCATTTCTCTACTCAAATTCTTCCTCCTTGAACACTTAGCTTTGTGTTCAATTTATAGATGAACTATAGGTTGTTTTGCAATAAATTGAATTCCAAAAATAGGAAATACATTTTTCCATTCATGTAGATGTCAAATGGACACTTGGATATGAAGCATGACACATGTGAACCCTTCTAGAAGACACTGGCCAAGTGGAGATTTTGGAACAATGAGAATTTCGCTCCCAATGTGACCAACGCACCTTTGAATGTTGGGAAGTGCTTTGAAGAGCAGCCCAAAATGGGGCTACTTGCATATGCAATGCACTTAGGCCCCTTAGATCCTGTGTTGTGAGCTCCCACATGTTTAATAATAAGCTTCAAACCATGGAAAAGCCTTGCTTTGATGAAAATATTGTTTGATTCATGAATGTTTCTTGTCTTAGAGAATATAGTAACTGAGATGATAGGGAATGATAGAGCCTTTGATCACCGGTCCTAGAGATGCTTCCCAGTTAACCAGGTCATTGGGAATGGTGCCCAAATTGACCTATAACAATTGCTCCCTAAAGCATGAGATCCAGATAATAAGAACATTTGATTGAGATGCTTTACACTATGATGAGACTGGAAACAAAGAGGAATGGTCACTTGCATCAATCTTACAATACATTACATCATGATAAATCCTCTATTGATCATAATTAGTGAGGGTAGGCATTCCCATAGTCAGCACATAAAACAATCTAATAACATGTACATAATTCAGAATGTCGTCTACATTGGAATGTTGCCCAGATGCAGACATCACATATAGATATAGGCCCATGTTTGGATGACAATATGTATGTAAGGTCACTGCACAGATGATGTGTACAACAATCCTAAAATCGTAGCTCAGATGGCTAAAACTAGATCGAAGGTCTTCTTATCTCATTCACTTGATCATTTGGGTACAAGTCTAGCCATGCGAATATATGATTTTTCATTGAACATGGAAATAAATCGTTTGATTACCAGCCAATAATGAAAGCTGTTAACAAATTCGAGAGAACCACCATTAATGAAAATGGCCCTCAAGGTACTATAGTACATTTCGTAAGGCGTGAATAGATGATTTGATGTCGAACGCCAAAAAAAATCTTTTGGTCAAAAGTCCAGAAGTGAGGATCTTGTCGATGCTGTAACAAGCGTCATGGTACTAGAATATGATATTTCTGAGTGAACTTCTTGGATATTGATTTGTAGTCAACAGGAAGTCACCTTATTGAAAAACTGGAGTTACTGATTTCGGAGACAAGGGTATGACTTGATATAGAAATTTTCAGGGATGACGGTCATGAAAATGAAGGTTTATGAGTATTGCAGATGGATGAGTTCTAAATCACTGGATGACTTCTCTTGAACATATCGGCGACATTGTGATGAGTTGGCAGAATTGACCCAAAATCGAATTGAAGGTATTATGAACCATAGGTGTGAATGAGCCGTCAATATGATTACCCAACCCAAACAGTCACAGACATGGAGTGAAAGAAGTGTCATGTTCAAGAGCCACTTGCTACCAAAAATAAACTTTGCTTTCTTTTCCCAAATTTTCCCTGGTCATTTGTCGACTAGTACCTCTTTATTTTTTAACAAGCTTGAGGAGGATAACATTTGCTTGATCTATAATTCAACCCTTCGAGCGAACAAAGAATGAAGTATCGCTATTTAATAATTTAACGAGTCTAGCGATGAATGAAACTCGAGTCTTGCCATGATTGACAAGCCCATCACTATTTTATGTTTTAACGATCTTAACGACAGTGACAACCTAATCCTTTTTCATGTTTAGAGAGTCTGAAAAAGAGGATGAAAGAGGACTCCAAAAGTACTTTTTCATAAATTTGTCTCTGAGATCCGAAAAAGTGTAAAATGATATCTGAAAGAACCTCTTTGTTCATGTTTAACCAAGGTATTATTTTTTCGTAAATAATCAATCTCAGTCCAGAAAAGGGTTAAACTTATACTGAGTAGATATCAATTCATTTACTTTAACGAGCTCGAAATGACAAGTGCTCGGAAATATTTTCACATTATCGGAGTCTGAAAAGAACTAAAGTAAGACTGTAAGGGTTACTTTTTCGCTGTTATCAAAGCTCGAAAAAGAGATAAAAGTGCGCTTCAAATCCTTTTTCGTTTTTATCAAAGCTCGGAAGATAAGGAGAAAAAGTATGCTTTGTGGTCAAGTCCTTCTTGAAATAAATCTACACGACTAATTTGTTCATCAGTTGTATTTCCTATTCAAAAAAACATCAAATGGATTAAAAATACTTGTTTCATGATAAAAACATAATAAAACTATATTCATAGAAATAAATTTAACTTGCAAGTAATTAAATGATTATATAAAGCAGTTTCACTATTCATTTTTACCATTCCATAGTTACCATTTGCATTTTGGAGCTCTGAACCTGATTTTTCCCCCGAACTTTAGTCATTGATTGCGGTCGTTTCAGTGGACAGATTTCATTGCCGTTTGATCCAGGTCAGTAGAAAAAACCTCCTCTTTCTTTCAGTAGTCATTTCATTACCTTTCCTTGCAAATTTTTAGGGTTTTGAGGCCCCTAGGGTAAATTCTGCCAAAATTGAGGGAAACGCACCCTTGAATGTCGAAACCTACATTGCATAGCAGGTACAGTGAAGGGTACCTACATATGCAACGCACTGTCTTCACCTAGGGAGTGCATTAGGCGCAGTTCATGTTTTTTATTTTCAAGATGTGCTCAAAATTTTCCTAGTTTTTTGCAATGAAAGGTAGCTAATGGATCTTTTGGTTGATTTTCAGGTTTCCATTGGATAATAATGAATATTACATGGAGAGAGAGAGAGAACATGAAGAACAAGATATGATTGCCTTGAATGATCCGGGTACTATAAGAGCTTTAAGAGATTGCAGGCTACTAAGTACTTCAAATTGTCGAGAATGAGGCAAAAGATAGAACTCTTGGAGTTCCTTGTTCGAGCATGGGATCCAGTGATAGAGGCATTTCACATAGAAAATCAAGTGTTGTCCATAACAGTTGAGGATGTGTATTTTCTCACAAGTTTGTCGAGGAGAGGTTTGCCCATTTCACTCACAGTATCTACTGTTGGAGGAGAAACAGTGAGGGATTATGTTATGCAATATTGCTATCCGGGGTCAGAACCTAGAAAAGGTGGAAAAATAAACATTCGTGATGTCAGGGATTTGCCTCTGAGAACCATCCTATTCAAGATTTCTAAACTAGCTGGCACCGTTACACTCCATGTGGAAAACATATCATATATGCATTATGCATTGGAATGCTTAGAGCCAACAGTTTTCAACTGGTCTGAAGCTATTCTATCTCAGATAAAGAAACAACTAAATAAATCTAAGGGAGGAAGGAAGAAAAATTTCAGTTATGGTTCTATCCTTATCTCCTTCGCTTTGGAACGGATTCCACTTATGCAGCCACAACATGTAACATTGGATATATATAGTCCTAGAGATCCTCGAATGCAGAGATGGGTAGAACTCATGGGTTGGCATGCAGGCCAATCGACCGTTGTGTTTTTGAATGCATTCTTCACCTGGTTTAGGTGACATATTATCGCCATCGATGAGTATGCATATGCAGGCGTTGACTTTCGAGGAGATCCAGATCTAGTTTTACTAGAAGGCGCTTAGTGGGGTGCAATAGGTAAGATTTATTTGACCATGTTTTTTTATTTTTATAAGGTTTATACAAATGTTTTTGTGTTTTGATTTCTTTCCAAGACTAAACAAATTTTTTTAATGTAATTCAGATATCGGTCGCGTTCAACCAGTAGAGGAAACAGAGCATGAATCAGATGCACCAGCAGAGAGGGATGTCGGGAGAGTAGTCCTTCAGGACCTTGATATGGTTGATACTCTTGTTGAGCTCCAATAGCACATAGAGGGGTTGAACTTCGGGATTCCAGATTTTTGGATTGAAGAGCTTCCCATGTGACTGCAATGACACACAATTGGGGTTCCTAACCATTGGATGCGGTTGTTCCGTAGCATTGCTATATCTATAGCGTGATATCATGAGCACCACTAGTTTACTTATGAATTTTTGCATACATTTTTAGGTCATATGACCAACGTGTCTTGGGCACAAATTTTGTAAAAAAACCTATAACTATCTATCTTTATGTTTTCAGAGTTTTTCCTATGTTTAATGCGTAATCCTATTCAATGATGTGAATGTTTTGTTTACCTATGTCGCAAATGTCTCTCTAAAACTTGATTAGCTAATGAATCAGTTAAAGTTTTCACATTTCTGGAAATGTGTTGATATTGAATGAAATCAATTTGTCTCTCCAAAAGTTGAACTCTAAGGAACAATCTAAGAAGTGTTGGATTTCTAACAGCATAAATACTAGTAAGTTGTAGTACCACAAGTTGTGAGTCTAACTTGATGATTATGCGGTTAATACCAAATGAAATGGCATCAGAGAGAATTTCAATCAACGTGCTATACTCAACAATTTTGTTCGTCGATCTACCAATACAAATCCCTTGAAAACTCACTAACTCGCCATTCGGAATGAAAATGGCCCACGCTGCAGAGGATAGATTCTACGTACTACGACTAGCACCATCAACATATCCAACAAATGGTTCTGAAGATTAAGACATCTTCCATAAAATGTAAAGTGGATTACTAACGTCAAGAAAACTCTAAAAAACAAATTAAGATAGTGAATGCAAATCAACAGCAGATAAAAAATATAATACAAAAAATTACTACGATCATGATTAAGCATAGTAACATTTAAGATACAACCCATTTCTAGACTACACCAATGGAATCCCGTCGTAATCAACTAACTCGTAGGAACCTTTAGCAAGAACTATTTTGACAATGTAGGGGCCATGCCATAACGGTTCGAATTTCCCTGTACCTATTTTATCAGCTTCTTGGTCATAAAGAAGGACCAAGTCGTCCTCTAAATAGATGCGAGGCTGGACATTTTTGTCGTATTGTGCCTTTATATGTCTCTTATGCGCTTCGTTGGCCAATTGGGCTTCACGACACGTTTCATCTAGATGGATGAGGTTAAGGAGACACGCTTCCTCTTCAGAGGTTTCAGGTAACAAGTCTATCGCGAGTTTTAACGATGATATTTCGTATTGGATTGGTAAGATAGCTTCCAAACCATACACCAATTGAAAAGGAGTAAATCCAGTAGTGTTTCTCACTGAGGTTCGATACGCCCACAAGGTGGAGTACAGGATCAAGTTCCAATTCCTTTTACGGACTCCTATCATTTGCTGAAGCATTCATTTAAGAATTTTGTTAATAGCCTCAAATTGTCCATTCGATCGTGGATAATATGGAGTAGAATTATCATGTGAAAATCCTAACCTTGATGTCAATTCAGACATCATATGGTTGCGAAAATTCTTCCCATGATCCGTAACTATAGCCTAAGGGACCCAAAACTGTGCAATAACATGGTTGAAGAAAAAAAAATGTAGCTATTTGTCTCGTGTTGTTGAATGTAGGCATCGCTTTGGCCCATTTGGTAAAATAGTCGACTGTGACAATAATATAACCATGCCCCCCAGATGAAGGAGGATTACAGGTCATGAAATTGATACCCCATTTTGACAATGGTCTAGCAGAGACAACATGATGCATTGGCACTGGCGGTTTGTGGATTTTATGGTCATAAATCTAGCATGCATGAAAAATTCTAACTATGAGGATACAATCTCAAAAAATAGTAGGCCAAAAGTAACCAGCACAAAGTATCTTATGCGTGTTAGCATAACCAGATAAATTTCCACCACAAGCCCCAGCATGACAATCATTTAAAACCTTTTCGGCCTCCTCATGAGTGATGCACCTCCTTAAAATGGTATCTACACGATGACGATAAATTGTATCGCTGACGATCAGATAATATTTGGCTTGGTATCGAATACTTCTTTGATCAGAATGAGAGGTATTAGGTCGAAAAGTTTGGGTTTGGAGAGAAATGATGAAATCTCCATACCAGGGATTAGATCCGATCAGAAACAAAGACTCATCTAGAATAGATGGTTCCGACGTAGTTGCTATACGATCATAGGGAAGGTCAAAGAGAAGCTCAGCCAAAATTAAAGACTTCTTTGACTTGGATTTGATAAATTCCAAATCAAATTCCTGCAAAATGATGATCCATTTTGAATATTTTCCCCCCATTAATTGATGTGATAAGATGTAAGTCATGGGGTTGCAATCCGAAACTATTGTTGTTTTTCAGAGTAGGATATAATGGTGAAATCTTTGGACAGCTTGAATAGCTGCCAAGGAAATATTTTCCACGTATGATTACTTAAATTCCGTATCACTGAGATTATGACTCAAATAATAGATTAGATGTTCAATTCCATCTTCTACTTGGACCAAAACCATAGCGATGGTCGTTTCAACCGCGGCGATATATAGGAAATAATCATTTGAATAATTTGGAGGATACATTAATGACGCTCGGACAAGATGGTCCTTGACAGCATCAAGATAAGCTTGCACAACTTGGTCCCAATGGAAGGGAACCCCCTTTTTCAATAATCGAGTAAATCCTTTAGCCATTTTGGCATAGTTTGGAATGAACCTTCTCAGGAAGTTAGCCTTTCCTTCAAGTTTCTGTATCTGAAGTAAGTTTGAGGGTGCAATAAAATCAAGTATTTCTTGTACCTTCAGTGGGTCTATTCGAATTCCTTCCTTTGAGACTACGAATCCAAGCAATCAACCAAAACCAACACAAAACACACATTTGTGCAGATTGAGGCGTATCTTGTAGTGTCGACAACTTAAGAAAATGTCTCTCAAATGCATTGGGTGATCAGTCCATTTTCATGAATGCGCTGGTAAATCATCTAGATATGGTTGAACAATGTTCTTGATGTCATTGAAAGCATAATCCATTGCTCTTTGAAAAGTTTCCCCAGCGTTCTTTAAACCAAACGAAAGTTTCCAATATGCGAATGTGCCCCAAGGACAAATGAATCTTGTCTTATGTTGGTCATCTGGGCGGATATTGATTTGATTGTAGCCAAAAAATCCATCCATGAAAGAAAATATTTCACATCCAACACAATCATCAATAATCTGGTTGATAAAGGGTGTAGGATAGTTGTCTTTTGGACACGCCTGATTAACATTCCGATAATCGACACACACTCTAATGGTTCCTTGTTTTTTCATAACAGGAACGATATTGGAAACCCACTTAGTTAGAGGAACGGGGTAAATGAAACCAACACGAAAAAGTTTTTCAACTTCTGTTTTGATGGCAGCGGCTTTCTTCGGATGAACAAGACGAAACCGTTGACGCACCAGTTTGACATCAGGATACATATTAATAGTGTGTTCAACTATACTAGTATCTATGCTTGGCATTTCCTCGTAAGACCAAGAGAATACGTCACAAAATTCAAAAAAAAAAGAGTGATATGAATCAAGTTCTGATGGAGAACAAGATACACCGACATGAATATTTTCTACAATGCCAGGTTTAGTCGAAATATCGATAGAAATAGTTTCTTCAATATTTGATAAATTTCGCTCAGATTCAATTGCATTAATAAGAAAAGAATTCGAAAACAAATTTTGAATGGATAGGTGATATAGTTCACTAAGATTATTTTCTTCATAATCAGGAATATGGGAGCGATGATGATAATATTCCCATGGTTCTCCTTCTGCCATCATAGCTTCCAAAATATTTTCATCTGTCAAAATTTTTGAGGAAAATGGATCAGATGGAGTACCAAAATCTAATGACCGATCAACCCAAACACTCAGCGATGCTGATTTCAGATTTTCCGCCCAAGCCAAATAGATTGATTGCTATTGTAGCTTAATAGGGCTGAGCGGTAAAACATCATCCAATGTAGAAATATCAGAATCACCCATACTATTCCTTAAGCCATATGGAGTGGAAGAGATCATGTAGCAGGTCTCTATGCTTGCAATTTCTATCGACGTCACAGGAGGCGGTAATGCAAAGGTTCCCATAAGAGTGGAATCCTTTAAGATTCCTACACTAATGTTCTGGATTTCTAGTTGGGGTAAGTGAACATATGGAACGCTTCTAGTTACCTATGAAGCAGAGGAAAAAAAGGATTACTGATTAATGATTGTAGTAGTACCTTTATGAGGAAAGGAAACCATTCTAAAATATGTAGAAACAATTGCAGTCATCGCATATACCCATGGTCTTCCAAGTAAATAGTCAAGGGGTCCGTCAACAACCTCAACATCAATAATTACTTTTTTTCCCCCTAATTCAACTTGCAGGTTATTGATAATACCATAAGGTTTATATGTTCTTCCATCAAAAGCCTTCAACGTCGTTGATGATTGTGATAATTACGGTGAGCCAAGTGACTTCCAATAGTTTAGAGACATAGTGCATGTAGATGCTCCCTCATCAATAATAATATGATGAACAAGGTGATTGAGAACATTTACTTGGATGGAGAATGCCAATTCTATTGGCAGCTGCAGCGTGTAGCCCGTATGGTTAAAGACGACAATATTAGAATATGTTGGATCAATTCCACCAATGGACGATAATAAATCCTGCTTCTGGGAGGGAAAATTTTGTAATACCTCAAGAGTAGACATAGCTGAAGGGGATTGAGCCAAATCTTCAACTATATTATAATTTCTTGCAGCTCTTGCTTGAGGATTATATGTTGATTTATGAATTACTCCCTTCGGTAACTTAATCGTCAATTCAGGAATAATAGGAGGTGGTACTGATTCAATAGATGGATTTGTTGTTGAGGTAGTAGGTTGATCAGCCAGACTACCATAGTATTTATTTCACATCGACACCAAAATATCTTGTGAAGGTTTTGTACTGGATAACATTAAAATTTAGGAACTAGGAGTTGGATTCGTAGCAACCAAATTTGTGTCTGGATTTGGAAATGGGTCTGTCAACACAGCTAATGCATGAGAAGTCTTGATGATTTTTGAGACTTAAACATTGTGAGGACGATCCCTAACAAAATTTTCCTCATTACAGATTATGCATGGATAACGAGGTTTCCGTGGTCCTGACGGTTGATCAAATGATCGTTCCTATGGGTTAGAAGTTTTCTTTTTCTTTGATTTCCCCTTTTTCTTACTTCTTGGTTGCTTATCACTTTTTCTTTTATCAAATGAGACGGAATTTATTTCAGAAGTAGGAACAGGATCAGATGCAATAGTTTTGTGTGTATTTATAGTGCCTATCAAGCCGTCTCTAGCATGAGAGTCCTTTATTTGAGGAGGAACATTGAAATTAGATTGTGGCGCATTTGGTATTTTCTCATAGAGCGTGCCAGACTGAGTATAAATCAATTCTAAATAATGGGCATGAGAAATGAATTGCTCTTCTATGATGACACCACCTTTATCCACATCCTCTGTTATAGATGGTAACAAGGATTTGATGAACCATTCTGCAAGGAGCTGATCATGAAAAAATGTCTTAACCATTTGGCGACGACGACGCCACTCATGAATATGATCTGAAATGTGAGTAGCATTGCTTTGTTTGAAGTTGGTAAAGAGTTCCATTCCAGTTCCGTATTTGATCGGTAACTGGAAATGGGTCAAAAATACAGTAGCCAAAGCAGTGAAATTGTCAAATGAAGCTCTAGGTAATTCAATGTACCAATAGCTGCTAGACTTGTGAGCATTCTTTGAAAAAGACATAATCGAATAGAATCATCATTTAGGGAATTAGATGAACACCATAAATGATAAGTCATAACATGAGTTGATGGGTCTTCTCCAGGGTTTCCATTAAATTTAGGAATGTCGGAGGGTAATTTGTGTGGTATCACCAGCCACTAAGGAGCATAATTTATAGGATCATTGGTTAACCAATTTAAATCTGGTAATTCCAAAGTTGCAACAAAAGGCAAATGTCTATTAAGGTTAGGTTGATCATAGCCAGGATAAGATGGAATTGTTTGGGCAATAGGTCTTTGAGCACTGGCATAAGGGATTTGTTTTTGGTAACCTAGATAGGGGTTGTTTTGCATGGCAAACGCTTGAGAGTGTTGTTGAAAAAAACCTGGATATGTTATTTTTTGAAATGAAGTTTGCGGAATTTGCGTGTGTGGCTGCTAAGGGGTCTGTCCACTAAGATTATAACCCAAATTTGTATAAGTTGGATTCGGTTGATATGTATAACCAGATTGTGTTTGTGACACCCCATAAAATGGTGGACCATCTTGTGAATAAATGATCCCTGATACAGGTTGTTGTAAATTAACCAAAGGTTTTTGAGTTTGTGGACCCAACATTTGATGATATTGAGTTGAAGAACTCGCCTGATAAGGTTGATGTACAATATTTTGATTCTGCAACAAGGGTATAGATGTATTAACAAGTGGTATTGAAGTGGGTGTAATAGGTTTAATTGGTTGATACGATTGGACAACCGTTTGTGGTTGGATAGGAAGAGTGGGCTGCCATTGACAAAAAATTAAATCAACATTAGTCTGACCAAAATGTGACTGAGTACTGTCATATTGGGTAACCATAGGTTGCCCCCCAACATAAGGAGGATAATAAGATGGAAAATATTGTTCACCGAATGCTGGGAGTCCAATTGATAAAGGATTTGACCCATAATGACCGGCTTGATATTGCCCTGATGATGGATTTAATGAATCAAGTCGTTCAGTACTAACTATAGGACTACCAGTTAAAACACTAGATGATGACATTGGTAAATACCATGAACGTGAAGGTGCACCAGAGAAAGTGCCAGATAGTGATTTGTAACTTTTTGGGACCAAAGGGCCACCGTGAAAATATGACTCTAGTGATGTTGTGAACATTGACGGAGTAGCGAGGGTAGGAGCTGATGTAATAGGAACAACAGACCCAACCGAAGATGTTGGTTCAGACATGGTAGTTTGACCAAGTGTATACCCTCGAAAATTGATGGGTGACTGAATGGAAATAGGATCAACAAAAGCAGATGGAAATGATTGGGGAAATGAATAGTACAGGTAGAGGTCTCCCCCAAAGTGGGTTTGACTTAAAGGTGTATCAGGTTGAGGGATTTCTTCAATTGTGATTAAAATAGGAGGAAGAACTTCACCGTTAGGCCCAAAATATATTTTAGATGGTTGACTATGTGAAATAGGAGTTTCAGTGGTTACAGAACTTTTTGGGATGACCAAGGTAGGAAAAAATTCTAGCTGTTCAGATTCAGGATTCAGATATTCTGACAAAGAAGAGACAGGATCTGGATCAATATGTGATTGAACAACGTCGAGTCCAGGAGGTATGGTCTCAGCGACTGAACGGATCGTGACCATGGGTAACTGTGAAGGCTCCGTTTCAACAACATTAAACGAACCGGGATGTGTGGAAACAATTTGAGCTAACTCTAGATTAAAAGATAATGTTTCGCCAGAGGTACGAATTGTACTTGATTCGGCAGATCGTGATCACCTTCGCCTACTAGAAATAACTTCCGGTGGTAAAGGTGGTTTTAGAGCTAATCTACGCAAATGAAGAGAGGTAGGATTATGTTCTTCCAAGATTATTGATTTATTTTATCCAAAAATAAATAAAAAAAGAGAGGTTAATGCTAGGAAAAAATGTTTACCAGGAAACTGTGAACTACAGAATACCTCTTAGCGAACCAAAAATTACAGGCAAATAATCTCCCCAAATGCTGTGTTTGGTGTATCAAAATTTCAAGGCAGCCGGCTCGGTTCACTATGGATGGATAGCACCTAAAATTTGTCCTCCCAAATATACCCGAAGGTACGTGGAGGCCCAAGTCCATATTAGCATTATCTGATGCGAAACTGCATAGTGAGAGCACCCCTTTATACTTATTGTACTGTAACACCACCCGATATACCCGAGAGTACATGGATGAGCTACGATATAATTATGTACGTGGAGTGAGGCATCAAACTCGGAATGTATCGTAGACAAGTTAAAGACATCTGCTATGTTTTACGACGCCGGAACACGTCTCTAGCCTAGACCTCTAAATTTTATCGTTAATGTTCCAAAGCGTTTTTAAGTAAATTGAGATTTATTTTATGTTGATCTTGCTTAATAGTTTTCCTTTTAGGTTCACCATGATAATGTAAATAAAATTCATAAAATGCAAGCTAAGAATGATAAAAAAAATTTCACTTTCAGCTTTTTCAGTGAAAGACCTAGCTACTAAGGGAAGAGAACAAATAATTTGAGAGAAAACAAATCAATGAACAAAAACAAAATCAATGAATCTCAAACTAAATGCAGATTTCCTAATGTTCCTTTTGCAAAAAACACACAATCCTACATGCAAATGCAAGTTTTTCTTTTCAGTTTCCTTAATGTTATGAATGCAGAAAGAAAACTAAGTGCACTAGATCAATAATCAAAATGCTTTTTAATTTCAAGAAATGAAGAATAAAAATAACAATTTCTCTTTTGAAGTAAAAACAAAGATTTCAACAAGAATTTCTCCTATCAAGGAAATGAAGACTTTACGATAATTTCCTATTTCGAAAGCAAACAATTCTTAATGCGAGCAAAAAAAGTACTTTGAAATCAACTTGCCAATGATAATGAAAAAGTTTTTTAAAACAACATTGAACAAATTTTCAGTCAAAGGAGAAGAAATATATAGAGTTACTGGTCAAATAGAGAATTAAACTTTTCAGAACAAATCAGCAAACAAAACTGAAGCAAAATACGAAGTCAGATTCAAGGGGATTTGTTCCTTTCAGGAGCCAACACAGTCTCCAAAGGGAGATATTGCTCTGCAACGCAAGATGACAAGGGAGACAGTGCTATGCAAATCATTGTGCCCTAACCAAGGGTGCGTTGAGCACAGTAAGAAAAAAAAAGCTACCTTTTGGCTCACTAATTTTGCAAATTAATGACTGAAAAAACTCTAATCTTTATGTGAAATAACTACTAGGCAGATTTAGAAAGCAGATCAGAGACTAAAACACCAAGATTCAAGAGAAATTCTCCCCAGCGGAGTCACCAGTTTGTTGGGCAAAAATTGTAATCTACGGATAAACTACGCTTCCCTAGATCGGTGTCTAGTCTAGAACAACAGGTTAAATATTGCACTACCCTTTTTCCTAACTCAGAACATATATACAGAGAGGATTGGATGCTTACTTGTTTCAGTCGCTTCCAAATGTCTCCTTTCTGTCGCTTCCACTACAGCCTCAACTTCAAGCAGTTTCAAATAGCTGAATGCTTCTTGCAAGAAAGAGCACTAAAATAGTAGAAGATACAATAATCTAGATATCTATTCAAGTTAACTAGCCAAATTAGTTAAGCATAAACTACATTCATCAACAAAGATTTTGCAACATGGAAAATCAAAGTAAACATGGATGCATGTAGGGAAAAATAAGAAGTACTCTTTATTGATGATAAAATGAGAGGTTACAACCTAGTGACTGATTCATTGTGACCTTCCAGCAGAGTTCCTTAGTCTCATTACAGCATAAGTCTCTCCACCAGCAGCTCCACAAATCAAACTCTCTATTGAAAATTCTCCAACATTTCTATACTCAAATTCTTCCTCCTTGAACACTTAGCTTTGTGTTCAATTTATAGATGAACAGTAGGTTGTTTTACAATAAATTTCATTCCAAAAATAGGCAATACATGTTTCCATTCATGTAAATGTCAAATGGACACTTGGATCTAAAGCATGACACATGTGAACCCTTCTAGAAGACACTGGCCAAGTGGAGATTTTGGAACAATGATAATTTCGCTCCCAATGTGACCAACGCACCTTTGAATTTCAGGAAGTGCTTTGCAAAGCAAACAAGAATGGGGCTACCTGCATATGCAACACACTTAAGCCCCTTAGAGCCTACGTTGGTGAGCTCCCACATGTTTAATAATAAGCTTCAAACCATGGAAAAGCCTTGCTTTGATAAAAATCTTGCTTGATTCATGAATGTTTCCTGTCTTAGAGCATATAGAAACTGAGATGATAGGGAATGATAGACCCTTTTATCATTAGTCCTAGAGATGTTGCCCAGTTAACCATATCATTGGGCATGGTGCCTAAATTGACCTATAACATTGACCTTAACCATAACCTTAACCTTAACTTTAACCTTAACCATTACGTGTCTTAACCTTAACCTTACACTTAACCTTTCCTTAACCTTAACCTTAACCTAAATAAACCCTTAAGGTTATGTTAAGTTAGGTTAAGGTTAAGATCAAGGTCAAGGTTAATGTTAAGTTAGGTTAAGGTAAGGTTATTGTTAGGTTACGGTAGAGGTTAAGGTTAGGATAAGGTTAAGGTTAAGGTTAAGGTTAAATTAAGGGTAAAGTCAAGGTTAAGGTAAAGTTAAGGGTAAAGTCAAGGTTAAGGTTAGGTTAAGGTTAAGATGAAGGTTAAGGTTAAGGATTAGGTCAAGGTTAGGGTTAGGTTATAGTTCAGGTCAAGGTTAAGATTAAGGTTAATGTTAAGGGTTTGGTTAAGGTTAAGGTTAAGGTTAAGGTTAAGGGTAAAGTCAATGTTAAGGTGAGGGTTAAGGTTAAGTGTTAGTATGAATTCTTTGTCGAAGTGTACGAAAAAGAACCACTTTAGCTACGCATAACTAATAGCCCTAACAACGATAGAGGCTGCAAAACATCTTCAGATCTGCAATTAGTGGTTAAAATGCTGCAACAAACATATCTATAAATGGAAAGACATTAAGCAGAAAAGTAAAGAGTTTGCTCCATGCATCCAACAGACAAGACAAGAACACGATTTTTTGAATGAATTTTTATATTACAGGGCACCTGGGAGGAAACAAGAAGGTGTATCCGGATCTCCTCAATGGGATGGGTTCTTTGTAGTCCTCAGCACTTCAGATCTAAGCTTTCTCTCTCTTGTAGATGTAGAAAACCCAATGTAGAAGATAGAGCTCAATGGGAGAAAAATGGTGGGAATGAGACCAAGTGTATAGATCCAGAGTGATCTAGTAGGCAACAAAAGGTGAAGAATGATGGGGAAACCCCTCCTATTTATAACAAAATATTGGGTCATTCTAGATCTTGGTGCATGATTAAAATAATGTTAATCAAATCTAGATCCACCTCTATGGAATATTTTATTATTATTTGTTGGAGGGAAAGGGTGTTTTGACTTGGGTCAAATCCCTTGATTAGTGAAGAATAAATAAATAAATGATTTATTTATTCTTTTAAGGAAGTGGTTGGGATATAATCAAATAAATAATGATTTATTTAATTAATGGTGGTTGATTTGGTCATATTTAACAAGGAATATTATTTAAATAATTATTCCTAGAAAATAATAAGATAACTATGGGTTTATCTCATTAATTTCTTTGCTTTTGGGTTAAACATGACTGGGAATAATAATTAAATTATGGTTTAATTAATTATTCCTTTTGGGGTTTCCTAATTAACATAGTGAAAGCAGTTTTACTTGGGGTAAAACTGGTCTTACATGGTGTACTTGGGTCCATCTAATGATGAAAGGCTAGATGACCAAAAAATGGTGTAACAGATTGCCCCCCAGCGTGCGAGTGTCAGGAGCAAATCGTATGACCGAAGTACGTTGTAAGAATACAATCACTAGACAACAAAAGGGTATGTCAGAGAGAGAAGTAGGAGGTAGATAGTGTGCTGAAGGACTAGACCCTGAGGAGACGAGACTCGCAGGTGCAACAAGTCTCTTTTTATGAGAGGGTACCTGTGTTGAAGGCGGCGGGGGAGGCATACCTATGCCCGCCATGACAAAGTACAAAAGAATAGTGTGTCCAGTAAACAAGGGACCGAACCATAAAGTACAGCTGGCATAATCAAGGGCCAGATAAAAATACAATGAAGAGTCTCACATACATGCCGTGCCTGGGATAACAGCCAGGACTAGTACAATAACATCTGAGTACATGAGATAAATACAACCCAAATGCCCCCTGTAAATGGGGAAGGGCTCACAAAATCTGACTGATACATAGAGGCGCTGCAAGTGGCTAAGGCCATCATCATCAAAATCTGGAGCGGCATCAAAGGCTGCAATGAAGAGGTCATCCGGGCATGTGGGGGGCTACCTGCAGGGCCACCCCCTCATGAGGGCTGAGACATCTCACACACGCCCGGGAATCATCAAGAGCTGCTGCTGGGTCACTGGATTGTCCAGTATACGAATCTCGATCATGCTGAAAGGAGCTGGAGAAGCAATCAAGCCAAAGGGAAGTGAGAGATCCCCCCGCCTGATCCGAGGCGCCGAACAAGAGTGGAAGCTGGAACCAAGGTACACCGCCCTCTAGACCTTGCTTCTGGAATAAATGTGCTGATGTCGACAGAAGGAGGTCCACCGTAGGTGAGGCAATGAGAGGTCCTCAACTAAGGCACGAGAGAAGAACAATAGAGCGACAGACAGACTGGCACTAATGATGATAGTGGAAATGGGAAGGGTGGAGTGGCGAATGGACGACTTCCCTTGTTAGAGCATAAAGGGCATGAATGACATGGCAGCGACTGACACAATATCGAAAGGGACAGGGGACAGTGGGGCTGAAGGTCATGATATGCGACACAAGAGAGGAACCAAGCAAAGAAGGATGGAGGGCTATAGTGGGGTGTAAAAGGACGCAGGATAGACTCCATGAATGCAATGATGACTCGACTTGGATGCTCTAAACAAGGGTGACTTTATAGTGTTGCCACACAGTAACGGCCCCAATGGGGGGTCATGGAAGCATGAGTACAAGGTGGGCACTCATGACGAAAATCGACACGAACGTGGACAAGTAAGGGAGCAATATGGTGCCCCAAGTACAAGTGTCGTAAGTGAGGAAATTCGATTTTAAGGAGCGGTGAAGTGACCCTTCGTGGAAAAAATGTGTCCGGGTGAAGTATCAAATCACCAAAAACTAATGAAGACCCATGTGAGAGCTTGGTGAGATCTAACCAGCGGTGCTGACGGTTCGTCGAACGGGGCTACGGTGTGGTCGCAGCAGTCGAAAGAAGAAACAGGGGTTCTCTTTTAATGAGGTAGTTTTCCCTCCAAAATCATTCATTTGCTATTGTTGCTGTGGTGAATGTGGAGAGGAGAGAAGGCCCTAAATCTTGCGGCGAACGTAGCGGACAAACCGACCATTGGATTCGAGATCTGTCAGTTGGAGGTAAGAGGCCTAACCTTGCTCTTTGCATTTTGATGGATTAGAGTTGCAGTTTAGGGCCCAACACCCCAGAAACAACCCCTCCCTCATCTCTACGGCCGGGTCGCACTTTTTGGGGCAAAAAGTGCGACCCAGGACACAGGTTTGAGGGCAAAAAGTGCGACCTGGTCCAGAAAATGGCAGAAAACTGCGACCTGGGAGATGAGGGGGGCTTGGTGCTGTTTGATGGCTGGGAGTTGGGTTTTGGTGTGTGGTTATGGTTTTCCCGATCTGTATCCTGACAAAAAGAATGTGTTTGTGCAGGTATGGCAGAGTTGCGGGTCAACTGGAGAGAGAGGGATCTAGGAACACTTCGGGCAGAGATCCAAGCGGATCAGGGCGTTCGTCGTGTATTGGCCAGATTTGGGGTTCTTAAGTTTGTGGAGAACCCATTGATGAGAGCAGGGGAACCATTACTGGCCCGGATTATCAGTTATTGGGATCCAGATCAGGAGATCTTTGTAGTGCAAGGGCACAGGATCGAACTGACGGTCCATGATGTGTACTTCCTGACCGGCCTCCCACCACTGGGGATAGTGGGAGACACGCAGCCAGTGTTGCCGCGGGGGCGGCATATCATGGAGTTTGTGGAACGCCATTGTCGACCGGGTCTTCAATTCAAGGGGACTCGAATATCGATCGGGGATCTAGAGAGGCTAGAAACCCGTGCAGTGGCCGCAGCTGTGCTGCGAATCCTGGGCAGTCAGGCGTTCCATCACATCACCGGTGGGCAGATGATGATGGTGGAGAGTGTGCTGGGTGGGACCTACTTTGGGTGGGCCCAAATGATGCTGGTGTCGCTAAAGCGACAGTTGTCGCTATGCAGGCGGCAGGTGAATCATGATTGCTCATATGGGACTTTATTGTGCGCCTTCTTCTTTGAGAAGATCCCGACCTTGAGGCCTCGTGTGCAGCTTCCAGATGGGGGCCCAAGAGAGCCCAGGATGCGCCGTTGGGGACGACTACTCTGCAGGGGAGGAGGAGGGGCGGTCGGGCGAGTGTTTCGACCGGAGTTTTTTGCCCATTGGGATCAGATGCCGTTGTACATAGACGACTACCCGTATAGTGGGATGAGCTACTGTGGGGATCCGGATCTGCCACTTCCGTCTGGTCGAGTCTGGGGGCCCGATGGTAAGTGACAAATTGCTATTCTTATGTGGGCATGTTAAAGTTTTTGAATAGTAAATAATGATACTGATTCGTGGACTTTTGGTATGCAGATATAGCACCGGTAAAACCGGCCGGATATATGGGACGACCGGCAGCGTCTGGAGCTACGGGTCCGAGTGGGTCGAGAGCAGCGCAGAATGAGGATGCAGCTGCCCTACTGGAGGACATCCGCCGTAGATGTGAGCAGCTGTTGACCGGAGTATCGGAGCGCGGGTGGCAGGATTTAGACGACGAGTACATAGAGCCATGTGTTGGTCTCCCCTCGGAGTGGCGAGGGATCATGCGGCGCATGGCGATGGCCGGTCAAGCTATGCGTGATCTACATGCTGCAGGGGCAGAGCCATTGGCCCGGGAGCCTCCAGATAGTGATTAGGGGCATATGGTGCCCCTTCTGATGTATGTAGGGGCAGGTGGTGCCCCCTAGAATGTATGGAGGGGCATATGGTGCCCCCAGTTTTTTTTTGTAACATGCTATGGGCATGTCGTATGTATATGTATGGGGGGCGTATGGTGCCCCCAGTTTTTGGAACATGCTATGGGCATGTCGTATGTATCAGAGTAGATGGACTCATCAATATATGGTTTGCGACACATATTATGGATATGCATCATCTTTTGATGGTTGATTTAATGTTATTGTCTTGTATGAATTGTGTGTGATAAATTCCAGTCTAGAACATGGTTTGCAATACTATCTACGTAGTGATTCTGGTCTCTGGGTACATGGTTGAAAGTGATGGTTTCAAATGCACGTATTAAGACTTTCACTCGTAAATAGCGTCTAAACAACACATGGTTATGCACACGATAAACACCATTTAGTTGCATTACAATAAGCAGGGAATCCAAACGAACGTGCAGATGGCGGATGCGATGCAACAGGGCATCAGCTAATAGGCCACGCACTGCATCATATTCGGCCTGATTGTTGGTGGCAGAACCAATGCATACCCCGTTAGACAGAACAAGGTCATGCAAGGGGGTGAATATGGCCCACCCTGCCGAGGCAAGATTCCTGGAGTAGCGACTTGCACCATCGGCGTAACCGATAAAGGGTGTGGACAGGGGGTCCTGCAAAATGGTGTGACAAGGCAATAAATGAGGGGATGAAAGGAAATGACGGCAGCGTGAGGGGACAGAAGTCATCGAGCAGTAATGGTAGGGGGAAGGGGCAGGATGATCAAGACTCAAACAAGGTGATGTATGAGAGCTATCGGCTTTTTACTACAACATTGTTTCTGCTTTTTTGAAATTGAGCATATCCGGTGCGTGATTATCTTTGAAATAAAAGACTTCCTCGGGTTGACAATTTATGTGGAGCTTGAATTGTGAAAACAATTAAACGACCAACGAGTAAGAATAGTGTTGTGAACTGGGTCATCGAACATCGAGGATGTGGATGGGAGCGGGGGGATCCTCAGGCTGGCCTGAAGCATACTGCGCGAGAATGGGAGAGGCGGATTGATTTTGTTCAACCTCATACTCGCGGATCACCTCAAGGGAAGCACGGTAATGCGTCAGGTGAGGACAATAATGGGAGTAGTGGCCATGGACACCGCACAAAGCACAAGGCTTGTTGGTGCGGAGAGTCTTGGGGTTCTTGGGGACGGTCGAAGAAGGAGTGGGAGTTTCAGGGACCGTAGTGTCGGGGAACGCGACTTTTACCATGGGTCGAATACGAGGTAACTCGGGACAAGCATGGGTGGCATGACCAATGATATCACATAAGGCACAAGGCTTCGCGGGCGGAGAAGGAGGCGGGTTGGTCGTGGTGGTTTGGTCTTTGGTTGCCCCCTTGCGGGCTTTGCCTTTCTTCCCGGGAGCTGTCACAACAGGAGAAGGGTCCTGTGGTGGTGCTGGGGGCACAGTGGCTATGGAGGAAGCGAGGGGGACCGGTTGCACCGGTGTCAAAGCCATGTAAGGTTTGGGGTGACCAGGGGGGGTGGCGGCTGGGGGGTCAAGGTACCAAACCGGAATGCCCAAGGTCAAGTTAGGGAGAGAGAGGGTGGCCATGACGGGGACATAATATACTCCGGGAGGGGGAGCCAAGAAGGGGATCTGTCCAGCAGGGTAATGACCAGGAGGTATGGCTCCGAGATGGTTAAGGCCAGGGGGAACCGAGCCTGGAGGATAAAGAGGTTCGGGGATACCAGCTGTAGGGGGAGGGCCAGAAGGAGGAGGTCCGACTGGCTGAGATGAATGGCTAGGAGCGGGTTGCGGAGGGCGGGGAGGAGGTGGCTGACTAGCCGAGGCAGGCCGTTTATGGGCAGCCTGAGACGATTGCATCATGCAAACATTCGACAAGCTGGGATCGCAGCCAGGAGGGGGGAGACAGAGCACGTCGCGGTAGAATCTTATAGACGCCTTGGGAGACATCGCTGAATCGACGGTTTTCATATACGTACAGATGTCGGCCCCTGAGGAGGTCTGAGACGGCGGCTCATGATAAGATAGCTGGTCAATGGTGACTATCTTCCCATTATGTGGAAAAGACATCTTGCGGAAAACCGCGGATGGGACAACAGACATGGCATAGGTGTAGCTTCGCCCCAATAGAATGTTGTATTCTAGAGGGGCGTCAATGACTTCGACGTCAACGCAAACAGTCTTACCGGCGAGGGTGATGGGATAGTTACGAAACAGGCCAATAGGCTGGGAGGCATGACCGTCCCACGCTCGAAGGGTGATCATGGAAGGGGCCATCTCAGGGGATCTGAGTTGCTTCCAAACCGAAGCGGACATCACACAGGTGGATGCCCCCTCATCAATTATACACCGGGATACAGTGGCGTTCCGGATTTTGACTGGGATTTGGAAAGCAACGAAAGGACGAAGAGGGGGGTGGTCCGATTGAGTGGCGTCGAAAACAATCATTTGGTCATCAGCAGGATCAACAGCGCCCACGGCAGATAGTAGAGCCTTATTTTGAAAAGGACACGACTGGAGGAGTTCCAGTGTGGAAATGGCAGCAGGAGATTGTGCCAAATCATCTACTATACTGTATGATTGACCGGCTCGACCGGAAGCAGCATTTCGGCGTAATGGGCCCTTTGGAATCTTTGAATGAACCTCAACTTTGGGTTGAGGGATGTGTAAGGGGCCACTAGATGTCGAAAGAGGCTCTGTAGAACCTGGAGATGGAGGCTCGGGAGCAGACTGAGCAGGAGGCTTGGGGTGCTGGCGAGACCGAGTTTGAAGGTGAAGGTCGACGGAAGCGGAAGGATCGGAGCGCATCATAAGGATCTGGTAATCAGAGGAACCAGAAATGGACGAGGGGGTGGCTACATGGCTGTCAGGGGGTTGGGTAGCCACGAATCCCTGTTGAGGGAAAGGATCAGTGAACACAGCTGGCTGGGTAGTGGCCACATTAGGAGGAGCATGAGGGGAGGCGTGTTGTCCGCACAATGTGGCTTGAGACTCCCACATCTGTCGCATCTGGGGTAAGAGAGGACAATCGTGAGTGTAGTGACCGTAAACACCGCAACACGAACATGGCTTGTTTGTGCGAAGCGGCCTGTCCGGCCTGGGCGGGATGCCCTGAGGCTGGTTGCTAGTGTTAGGGTCCATACCAGAATTGGGTCCTCGGTTATCGGGGGCAGATGGGTTCTGGTTGCCTCGCCGCCTTCTTTGAGAAGAAGGGGGATGAATCGCACCCTGCTGTGCAAATACTTGCCCTGGAGGGGGTTGTATGTGCTGTTGCAGGTTGTGAGGAGGCAAGGGAGGCGGAAGCGCATATGCTGGAGGAGCTGGCGCACCAGGCTGTGGATAAAAGTAAGGGTTGGGTTGGGCGACATTGGGGTAAGCAGGAGGTTGGGCAAAAGGAGGAGGCATGCCGTATCCTGGATACATGTTGCCGGGAGGGGGAAGAGTGCTTGAGGTGCTGGCCCCTCCCTGAGGGAGACCATAGCTCATAGGAGGGTGAGTAGATGGGTGGGAAAGAGATCCAACAATACCGTCGGCGGAATGAGATGCCCCCGGGGCGTTAGCGCCACCGGGCCTGGGGATGTCAGGAAGAACGGTATAAACATAACCAGATTGAGCGTAGATCATGTCATATTTTAAAGCTATTTGGAGGGCGGCTTCTTCAGATTGAGGAAAGTGAGAGGCGACATCTTTGCCGATGGGAGATGGGAGGGTGCGAAGGAACCAGTCCATGTAAACCCGATCTTCAAAGGGAGGGGCTCGACATAAGCTCCGTCTTCGTCGCCATTCCTGAACATGGGCAGAAAGGCGTGTGGAAGAGGTTTGCTTAAATGAAGTCAAGAGCTCCGTGCCAGTGTCGTATAGGAGAGGGAGCTGGAAGTACGACAAAAAGGCTTGGGCAAGAGTCTCGAACGTGGTATGGGAGGAAGTGGCCTATTCGACATACCATTTAGAAGCTTCGCCGGTAAGCGTGCGTTGGAACAAACGAAGACGGATGGAGTCATCGGTAATGGAATTTGAGGAACACCACATGTGGAAAGACCGAACGTGATTGGTTGGATCTTCTCCATTAAGGCCCTCGAACTTAGGGATATCAGAGGGCAGCTTGGTGGGCATAGCGGGCCAGGTAGTATTGTGGTGAATGGGGTCATTAATCAACTGATGGAAATCGGGGAGGCTGAGGCCTACAATGTACGGCAGCACGGGGGTGGCGGGGGTAGTGGTTGTGACGGTTCTGCTAGAAGTAGGGCAGGCATTGGGGCCGGGAGAACCGCTAGCGTTAGGCCCTGATCCAGACATGGTGAAGGTAACAGGGGGAGAACCAGAAGGAGAAGGGGGACCCGATGAATCAGGAGAAGAGTCGGAGTGCGGACTCGAAGGTGGACTGGCTCGACGACGGCGGTGCGGAGCAGGTCGATCAACCGGAAACTGAGGGTGAAGGCCAAGAAGTCTTCGGGAACGGCGCCTTGGGGGCGCAATGATGACAGGAAGAAGGAAACCGACAAGGGCAAAAAGGGACAGAATCAAGGAAGGTCAAGGGCAGATAAGGTGCAGTGACAATTGATTTTAGAGTCTTTGCCAGGCGGTGTTAACCAGGCGCTTCTTCACTTAGGGTCGGTGTGTGGCGTGCGTTAATTTTAATTTTTAAACCCTTTCCGTTGTTGAGAGCAAGAAAAAGTGTGCTGCGTAGCTGAAAATAAACCTACAGAGAACAGAATAAAATGCTAAAATAACAGAGAAATAACAGCTACGTATGCATCTATCTAACCCAAGAAGGTGGGTCTCTCACAACTATGCTGAAAAGAAAGGGAAAAACTATGGAAACACACACAAAGGAAGCTCAACAGATCTAGGGTCAAAGGGGACAGAGATCCGGAGGATAAAGCTGCAGGCAAGGGGTGCAGATCACAGCCAAGAGACAGAGGCAAGGTGGCCGGAAAAGGGAAATCAGCAAAAAACCGGGGGGCAAGGCAGAGGCCTTCAGAGGAGGTCCAAACAAAACGACAAGAGGTGATTTGAAAGGAAAAGAGGCCGATTTCAATGGATCTGAAAGTGAGGTAACAGATCTTGAAAAGAGGGGGCTGAAGCTCTGAAACCGACGGCTGAAACAGCTAAAACTCTTCCACAAAAAGTGGAGGGTACTAAAGCCCTAAGGGGCTGGGTTCCCACTTAGATGAGTAAAAACAGATCAGATCTTGGTCAAGGTGGGCTGAGACAGAGGCTGGAAAACCCTGGCAGAGGCTGCAGCAGAACCCAGAAAAATTACAGAAAAAATGCTGGAAAAAAGGCAGGTCGCAGGTTCTGACCTGATCTGAGTTGAGGTCGCAGGAAACAGGCCAAAAGGTGCGTCCAGGTCGCAGGTTTGGGGCCAAAAGGTGCGACCCCCCCGTTCCGGCTGTTTCGGCGGCAGATTTTCTGAAAAATTGCCGTCTCAGGTGCGGCTGGTGTCGCTTACCTGCGCAATAGGGCCAGAAACACACGAAAGTTAGAAATTTTAGGTTTTTAGGGTTTTATGTGAGAAAAATGACATGAAAAGAGAAAAACTAAGCAGCTAAAAAAGAAGCCCTAGGGCCTGAAGTAGCTGGATATGCAGGAATATGAAAAACGACAGCGGACGTAATTTAAAACCCGTGTGGAGTCGCCATTTGTTAGTATGAATTCTTCGTCGAAGTGTACGAAAAAGAACCACTTTAGCTACGCATAACTAATATCCCTAACAACAATAGAGGCTGCCAAACATCTTCAGATCTGCGATTAGTAGTTAAAATGCTACAACAAACAGATCTATAAATGGAAAGACATTAAGCAGTAAAGTAAAGAGTTTGCTCCATGCATCCAACAAACAAGACAAGAACACGATTTTTTGAATGAATTTTTATATTACAGGGCACCTGGGAGGAAACAAGAAGGTGTATCCAGATCTCCTCAATGGGATGGGTTCTTTGTAGTCCTCAGCACTTCATATCTAAGCTTTCTCTCTCTTGTAGATGTAGAAAACCCAATGTAGAAGGTAGAGCTCAATGGGAGCAAAATGGCAGAAATGAGACCAAGTGTATAGATCCAGAGTGATCTAATAGGCAACAAAAGGTGAAGAATGATGGGGGGAAACCTCCTATTTATAACAAAATATTGGGTCCTTCTAGATCTTGGTGCATGATTAAAATAATGTTAATCACATCTAGATCCACCTCTATGGAATATTTTATTATTATTTGTTGGAGGGAAAGGGTGTTTTGACTTGGGTCAAATCCCTTGATTAGTGAAGAATAAATAAATAAATGATTTATTTATCTTTTTAAGGAAGTGGTTGGGATATAATCAAATAAATAATGATTCATTTAATTAATGGTGGTTGATTTGGTCATATTTAACAAGGAATATTATTTAAATAATTATTCCTAGAAAATAATAAGATAACTATGGGTTTATCTCATTAATTTCTTTGTTTTTGGGTTAAACATGACTGGGAATAATAATTAAATTATGTTTTAATTAATTATTCCTTTTGGGGTTTCCTAATTAACATAGTGAAAGCAGTTTTACTTGGGGTAAAACTGGTCTTACATGGTGTACTTGGGTCCATCTAATGATGAAAGGTTAGATGACCAAAAAATGGTGTAACATTAAGGGTAAAGTCAAGGTTAAGGTTAGGTTAAGGTTAATATTAGGGTAAGGTTAAGGTTAAGGGTTTTTTCAAGGTTAGGTTTAGGTTATGGTTAAGGGTAAGGTTAAGGTTAAGGTTAAGTTAGGTTAAGGTAAGGTTAAGGTTAAGGTTAAGGTCAAGGTTAAGTTTAAGTAAAGTTTAAGGTTAAGGTTAATGTTAAGAATTGGTCAAGGTTAGGGTTAGGTTATAGTTAAGGTCAAGGTTAAGGTTAAGGGTAAGTTATACTTAGGTTAAGGTTAAGGTTAAAGTTAAGTTAAGTTAAGGTTAAGGTTACGTGTTTAGTCAGGTTAAGGATAAGGTTATGGTTAAGGGGGTAAGGTTAAGGTTAAGGTTAAGGTTAAGGTTATGGTTAAGGTTAAAGGTTAAGGTTAAGTTAAGGTTAAGGTTAGGGTTAAGGTTAAAGTTAAGGTTAAGGTTAAGGCCAGGTTATAGTGAAGGTTAAGGGTAAGGTCAAGGTTAAGGGTAAAGTTAATGTTAAGGTTAAGCTTACAGGTTTAGTAAGGTTAAGGTTAAGGTTAGGTTATGGTTAAGGCTAAGGTTAAGGTTAAGGTTATGGGAAGGTTAAGGTTAAGGTTAAGGTTTGGTCAAGGTTAGGGTTAGGTTATAGTTAAGTTCAAGGTTACGGTTACGGGTTTAGTTTGGTTAAGGTTAAGGTTGAGGTTAAGGTTAGGTTAAGGGTAAAGTCAAGGTTAAGGTTATGGTTATGGGAAGGTTAAGGTTAAGGTTAAGGGGTTATGGTTAGGTTAAGATAAAGTCAAGGTTAAGGTTAGGTTAAGGTTAAGATTAGGTTAAGGGTAACGTTAAGGTTAAGATTAAGGTTTGGTCAAGTTTAGGGTTACGTTATAGTTAAGGTCAAGTTCAAGCTTAGGTTAAGGTTAAGGATAGGATTAGGTTATAGTTAAGGTTATGGTTAAGTTAAGTTTAAGGTTAAGGTTAGGTTAAGATAATGTTAAGGGTAAGGTTAAGATAAGGTTAAGGTTAAGTTTAGGTTAAGGATAAGGTTAAGGTTAGGTTAAGGATAAGGTTAAGGTTAAGGTTAACCTTAACTTTACCCTTAACCTAACCTTAACCTTGACATTACCTTAACCTAACCTTAACCCATTAACCGTAACCTTAACTTTACCCTTAACCTTAACCATACTAAACCTGTAACCTTAACTTTACCCTTAACCTTCACCTTAACCTTAACCCTAACCTTAACCTTAAACTTATGTTTACCTTAACCTAAACTTAACCTTAACCTTAACCTAGTTATAACCTTACACTTAACCTAACTTAACCTTAACCTAACTTAACCTTAACCTTGACCTTGACCTTGACCTTGACCTTGACCTTAACCTTAACCTTAACCTTCAGATTCACCTTAACCTCAACCTTAACCTTAACCTAACTAAACCTCTAACGCTTAACCTTAGCCTTAGCCTTAACCTTCACCTTATCCTTAACCTTGACTTTACCCTTAACTTAACCTTTACCATAACTATAACATAACCCTAACCTTGACCTTAAATTTACCCTTAACCTTGACCTAAACCTTAACCCTTGACCTTGACCTTAACCTAACTTTAACATTAACCTTAACCTTAACCTAATCTTACCCTTAACCTAAACTTAACCTTAACTATAACTTAACCCTCACCTTAGCCTAACCTTAACCTTAAATTTAACCTTAAATTAACCTAACCTTAACCTGAACCTTAACCAAACCCTTAACCTTGACTTTAACCTTAATCGTAACCTTAACCTTAATCTAACTAAACCCGTAACCTTAACCTCAACCTAACCTTAACCTTGACCTTATCCTAACCTAACCTAACCTTAACCTTAACGTTAACCCTAAGCTTGACCAAACCCTTAACCTTAACTATAACCTACACCTAACCTCACCTTAACTTTACCCTTAACCTTGACCTTAACCTTAACCTAACATTAACCTTAACTTTACCCTTAACCTAACACTAACCTTGACCAAACCTTTAACATTAACCTTAACCTAACCTTGACCTTAACTATAACCTAACCCTAACATTGACCAAACCTTAAGCTTAACCTTAACCTAACCTTAAGCTTAACCATAACCTAACCTTAACCTGGACCTTAACTATAACCTAACCCTAACCTTGACCTTAACTATAACCTAACCCTAGCCTTGACCAAAAACTTAACCTTAACCTTAATCTTAACATTACTTAACCTTAACATCAACCTTAACCTAACCTTAACTTAACCTTAACCTTAACCTAACCTTAACCTTAACTTTATCCTTAACCTAAGCTTAACCATAACCTTAACCTTAACCTTACCATTAACCTAATATTATCCTTGAGTTTACCTTTAACATAACCTTAACCTTGACTTTACCCTTAACCTTAACTATAACCTAACTTTAACCTTAACCATAACCTTAACCTAACCTTAACCTTAACCTTAACCTAACCCTAACCTTGACCAAACCTTAACCTAAACTTAACCTAACGTTAACCTTAACCCTAACCTTAACCTTGACCTTACGGGTAAGGTTAAGGTTAATGTTTAGGTTAAGTTAAGGTTAAGTTCAAGGTTAAGGGTAAGGTTAAGGCTCAGGTTAAGGTTAAGGTTAAGGGTTTGGTTAAGGTTAAGGTTATGTTAAGGGTAAAGTCAAGCTTAACGTTAAGATAAGGGTAAAGTTAAGGTTAGGGTTAGGTTAAGGTTAAGGTTAAGGTCAGGTTTAATGTTAAGGGTAAGTTTAAGGTAAGGGTAAGGTTAACCTTAAATTTACCCTTAACCTTAACCTTAACTTGACGAAACCTTAACCTTAACTTTACCCTTAACCTAACCTTAACCTAACCTTAACTCCTTAACCTTAACCTTAAATTTACCTAAGGTTAGGGTTAAAGTTAGGGGAATGTTAGGTTAAGGTTAACCTTGACCTTGACCTTAACATTAACTATAATCTAACTGTAACCTTGACTATATCCTTAACCTTAACCTACCCTTAACCAAGTCCTTAACCTTAACCTTAACCTAGCTAAACCCTTAAGGTTAGGTTAAGGGTAAAGTTAAGGTTAAGGTTAAGGTTAGGTTAAGGTTAAGGTTAAGGGTAAGGGTAAAGTTGAGGGTAAATTTAAGGTTAAGGTTAATGTTAAGGGTAAGATTAAGGTCAAGGTTAAGGGTAAAGTCAAGGTTAAGGTTACATTAAGGGTTTGGTCAAGGTTAAGGTTAGGTTATAATTAAGGTCAAGGTTAAGGTTAGGGTTAGGTTATAGCTAAGGTCAAGGTTAGGTTAAGGTTAAGGTTAGGTAAATGTTAAGGTGAAGGGTTAAGGGTAAGGTTAAGGTCAAGGTTAAGGGTAAGATTAGGTTAAGTGTAAGATTAGGTTAAGGGTAAGGTCAAGGCAAGGTTAAGGTTAAGGGTTAGGTTAAGATTAGGTTAAGGTTAAGGTTAAGGTTACGTTAAGGGTAAAGTCAAGGTTAAGGTTAGGTTAAGGTTAAGATAAAGTTAGGGTAAGGTTAGGGTAAAGGTTAAGGTTAAGAGTTTGGTCAAGGTTAGGGTTAGGTTATAGTTAAGGTCAAGGTAAGGTTAAGGTAAGGTTATGGTTAAGGTTAAGGTTAATGTTAAGGGTAAATTTAAGGTTAGGGTTAGGTTAAGGTTAAGGTTAAGGTTAAGGTTAAGGTTAGGTTAAGGTAAAGTTAAATTTAGGGTTAGGTTAAGGTTAAGGTTAAGGTTATGGTTAGGCTAAGGTTAAGGCTAAGGTTAAGGTTAAGGTTACTGTTAGGTTCCTATATTACTATTATAGTCCCTTATTGTTGTTAGTGTAACCCCCTTATTGTTATTATTGTACCCTTGTAACCCCCATATTGTTATTATTGTACCCTTAAATTATTATTGTTAGGTCATCTAGGATTACATTATGGCCCCATGGACTCCTATATATAGAAAGAAGGTTTTGTAATTTGTATCATCCAAGAATTGTTTATTAATGTAATGTGTTGGAGGTTGCCCCGTCGAAGTGGCTTATTTATAAGGCGTTTATATCTCTTTTCTTCTATTTTTGGAGCTAGTTTCACAACATTTGGTATCAAAGCTTTGGATTCTAGGGTTTTGCTGCTCCAAACAAGTTAATGTGGAATTTTCGCTATAAAATTTCTTCTACTAAGTTTCAGAAGCTGAAATTTTTAGGGTGCGAAGCTGAAATTCTGAGGAACATCTTCAAAAAAAAATTAGAGCTTGGTTTGCAATATTTTCGGAGATATGATCTGTGGAAGGTAGTGCTTTTTCAGGCTCCTGAATTTCATCTCAAAGAGGTGATCGTGGGAAAATATTCATAACTCTCTCTCTAAGCATCAGATTTGAGTTCCGTAAAAATTTGTCGCAAGTAAACGGACTTTAGTTTCATGGCTATCGATTTCAGAGCTAAAAGATGAAAAAGTGACACGTGGAAAGTCGTACAAGTTTGCTCTACTAAACCAGTCCATAATTAGGTCATTGTGGGAGATTGGACATAAATTTTCCTTGGAGAATCCAAATCAAGTCACACCTATTCCATTCAAAATATAATTCAGAAGGCTACCTTAGTGCCCAATTTCAGATATTTAAGATCCACAATCACAAATATAATCCAATTTCAATATCGAGCTCCTCAAAAGCAAGAAAAAGGTGTGTATTTTTTTTTACGAATTGCATAAGTCTTGTTTGAAGAATCAATTTGAATTGATTCCAAGGACATATTGTAGAATATATATCAGTATTGGGTAAAAAAATATTCCCTGTAAAAATAATTCAACACCCATTAAGCCTTCAAAAGGCTCTACTATGACTCATGAAGATGAAGAATTGCAACATGATATATCAAAATTACAAGAGCAAGTGCACCAAACTTCGCTCTCGCAAAGAGAAACAAAAAATGAAATGGATGTTTTGAGGAAAGAAGTCGAAGAAAATATGGATGTTTTGAAGAATAATATGGATGGTTTGAAGAAAGGAATGGACTCTAAGATAGATGGCATGGAATAGTAGAGGAAACTCATGATGAGAACAAAATAAATGTTAATTGTGACTTCATAAAATCTAATGTTGGCGGGAAGAACCACCAAATTCCAAAAATGGATATGAGGAAGTTTGATGGAAAGGATCCTGTAATATGGATACTACAGATGGAGCAATATTTTGATCTCCATAATGTGCAAAACACACAAAGGGTACGCATTGCAACTTTACATTTAGAACAAAATACATTTGTATGGTATCGATGGCTTTCCTCCCGTAAAAAAATTGTAACTTGGTCAATTTTTATGGAGGAAATGATAGCACATTATGAGGATACAAAGAGAAACACCTTCTTTAGCCAATTGATAAATCTCAAACAAAAGGGCTTAGTGGGGGAGCACATTGAGGACTTCCAAAAATTTAATATAAGGGTAACTGATATTCCAGAGGAACACATGATTGATCTCTTCATAGATACTTTAAAGGATAACATCCAACATGAATTTCACGTTTTGCAACCTGATTCATTGGAGAAGGCATTCAGTTTGGAAAGAAAAATTGAATGTATAATTATGGCGACAAGGAAGCCTACCACTCACTTCTATAAAGAAGGAAGTGTTGCTACACCTAGATTTCCACAACCTAAAAGGTTGACACCACAACAATTGGAAGGAAAACGAGAAAAAGGGCTTTGCTACAGTTGTGATAGCAAATACACTAAAGGTCATAAGTGTGTTGAGAAGAAATTATTTTACATAGATTGTGAAGAGGAAGAAGAAAATGAACAAGAAGAGGATATACACCAGGAACTAGCCCTAAAAGAGGAAGAAATGAGTCTGACCATATCGTGTAATGCATTGGCAAGAATTACCACTCCTCAAACTCTCAAGATAGAAGGAAATATCAAGAATAAAAAGCTAATAGTGTTGATTGATTCAGGTAGCACCCATAATTTTGTTCATTGTAAGGTAGCCAAGGAATTGAATTGTTTCCTATACCTAGCACCAGAATGTCAAGTGATGGTTGCAAATGGAGGAACTATAAATTGCTTTGGAAAACTCCATAATGTAAAGCTAACCATGGGGGAATATGTATTGAATATTCCAATGCTTTCCATTCCTATGGGAGGTGCTGATGTTGTACTAAGAGTATAATGGTTACAATCTTTGGGGACGGTAGCTTTTAATTTTCAAGAACTTTTCTTGAATTTTTTTTCAAAAGGAAAGGAAGTTGAATTACGAGGTATTGCAAGGATTCTAGGAAAGATAATAAGATATAATTTCATGAAAAAGATTCTAAAGAAAGAAAAACGAGGCGTAATTACACAATCATGTTCACTAGAAGTTCCAACATCAAAATCATCTATTTCTGAAGATCTCCAACAAGTCTTGGACAATCATTCCAAGGTGTTTGAAACTCACAAAGGACTCCCACCTATTCGTGATCATGATCATGCTATTAATTTGATTCCAGGAAGTTTTCCTCCAAACATCAGGCCTTATATATATCCTTATGTCCAAAAGAGCGAAATTGAATGTATGATTGCAAAAATGTTAGAGGCGGGTATAGTTCAACCTAGTCAAAGTTCTTTCTCTGCTCCTGTAGTATTGGTACACAAGAAGGATGGATCATGGTGCATGTGTCCGGATTATAAGGAGCTCAATAAGCTCAACATTAAAGATAAATTTCCCATTCTTGTGATTGATGAATTATTGGATGAATTACATGGAGCAATTTATTTTACCAAGTTGGATCTTCATTCAGGATATCATCAAATTAGAATGAAGACCGAAGATATTCCAAAAACAGCATTTCAAACTCGTGAGGGTCATTATGAATTTTTGGTCATGCCTTTTGGCCTTACCAATGCACCTTATACATTTCAAGGGTTGATGAATTCCATTTTCAAACCCTTCCTTAGAAAATTTGTGCTAGTATTTTTTGATGATATACTAATCTACAGCAGGTCTTGGAAGGAGCATGTTGAACGTGTTGACAGGGTGCTCAAAATATTGCAAGAGAAACAATTATATGCAAAAACATCCAAATGTTTCTTTGGAGTACAAGAGGTGGAATATCTAGATCATATTGTATCTCACGAGGGTGTTAAGGTAGACCCTAACAAAATTAAATCCATTAAGGAATGGAAAGTCCCCACAACCATAAAGAAATTGCGAGGATTTCTCAGATTAACAGGGTATTATCGCAAGTTTGTTAAGAATTATGGGAGAATAGCAGCACCTATAACAACATTATTGAAGAAAGATGCATTTTCATGGAATCCTGAAGCAACTAAGGCCTTTGAACATCTTAAAGAGGCAATGTTCCTAGCACCGGTGTTAGCTATGCCAGACTTCACAAAAAACTTTATTGTGGAATGTGATGCCTCAGGAAATGGAATTGGTGTTGTTTTAATGTAGGAAGGAAGACCCATTTCTTTTGAAATTCATCCAATCAAAGGAAAGTATTTACATAAACATATTTATGAGAAGGAAATGTTATCAATACTGCATGCACTAAATAAACGGCGAACTTACCTAATGGGAAGACACTTCAAGGTAAAAAATGATCATGATAGTCTTAAACACTTTTTGGAACAAATAATATCTTCAGAAGAGCAGCAAAAATGGGTCACAAAGATGTTGGGTTATGACTTTGAAATAATCTACAAAAAAGGAAAGCTTAATGTTGTTGCGGATGCACTCTCAAGAAAGAATGAAGAGGTGGAAGCATTGCTTTGTGCCATTTCTATTATCCAACCAGATTGGATAACCGAAGCAAGAGATGAATGGAAGAAGGACAAAGATGTATGGACACTCATTCAAAAGTTACAGCAAGATCCTAGTACATTTGATACATTTAGTTGGAAAAATAATTCCTTATGGTACAAAGATCGCTTATATCTTTGTAAGAATTCCCAACTAAAACAAAATATTCTTCTGGAATTGCACACTTCTCCTTTAGGAGGACACTCGGAATTTTTAAAAACTTACCACAGGGTGAAGAAAGAATTTTTTTGGGATGGCCTTAAATCTGATATTCAAAAGTTTGTGGCGGAATGTTTGGTTTGCCGGCAGAATAAAGTGGAAACAATTAAGACCCCGGGACTTCTACAACCTTTATCCATTCCAAGTCAACGTTGGGAGGAGATTTCAATGGATTTTATCACAGGTTTACCTAAGTCCGAAGGAAAGAGTGTCATCATGGTGGTAGTTGATAGACTTACCAAGTATGCACACTTTTGTGCATTATCTCATCCATTTAAATCAAGTACATTTGATACTACATTTATGGACACAATTCAAAAGCTACATGGAAACCCAAGGGTTATTGTGAACGACACAGATCCCATTTTTACGGAAAATTTTTGGACGGAGTTATTTTCTTTTTTGGGTACTCAATTAGCTCATAGCTCATCTTATCATCCTCAATATTATGGTAAAACTGAGATAGTAAATAAATGTTTGGAAGGATATATTCGTTGTTTTGTATTTGATAAACAAACACAATGGTTCAAGTGGTCACCTCTCGCTGAATGGTGGTATAACACTTCCATCCATACTGCAGAAAAAATGACCCCATTTATGGCACTTTATGGATATCATCCACCATCCATCACATCATCTTTAAGATAAAATTCGAAGGTTCAAGCAGTGAGGATCACATCGAGCATCAACAAGAAGTTCTTCAACTCTTAAAGGATAACCTGAATTTGGCACAAAATCGAATGAAACAACAGGCAGATCAACATTGTAGCGAGAGAAGTTTTGATGTAGGAGACTGGGTATTTTTATGGCTACAACAATACAAAAAAATGTCCCTCAAGCAAGCTAAGAAGGATAATAAATTATCGCCAAAGTACTATGGCCCTTACAAGGTGTTGCAAAATATTGGTACTATGGAATACAAATTGGATCTTCCTGCTTCTTCACGAGTGCATCCAATTTTCCATGTTTCATGCTTAAAGAAGGTTATAAGTGAAAATCTTCCAGTTCAAACAATATTGCTAGAACTTGATGAGGAAGGAAAAATCATATTGGAACCTGAAGCGGTCACGGAAACAAGAACTCGACATCTACGGAATCGATCAATTTCAGAGTATCTTATCAAGTGGAAGAACTTACCCACTGAAGATTCTACATGGGAGGATGAGAATTTTATACAAAAGCACCCAGAGCTACTCAAGCGTTGAGGACAACACTTTTTTTAAGGAAAGGGGCATGTTAGGTCCCTATATTACTATTATAGTCCCTTATTGTTGTTAGTGTAACCTCCTTATTGTTATTATTGTACCCCAGTAACCCCCATATTGTTATTATTGTGCCCTTAAATTATTATTGTTAGGTCGGCTAGGATTACATTGTGGCCACACTAGGATTACATTATGGCCCCATGGATTCCTGCATATAGAAAGGAGGTTTTGTAATTTGTATCATCAAGAATTGATCATTAATGTAACATATTTGAGGTTGCCCCCTCAAAGTGGCTTATTTCTAAGGCGTTGATATTTCTTTTCTTCTATTTTTGGAGCTAGTTTCACAACAGTTATAGTTAAGTTAAGGTTAAGACTAGGTTAAGGTTAAGGTTAATGTTAAGGGTTTGGTCAATGTTAGGGTTAGGTTAAGGTTAATGTTAAGGGTTTGGTCAAGGTTAGGGATAGGTTATAGTTAAGGTCAAGGTTAAGGTTAAGGGTAAGGTTATAGTTAGGTTAAGGTTAAGGTTAAGTTTAAGGTTAGGTTAAGGTTAAGATGGTTAAGGTTAAGGGTTTGGGAAAGGTTAAGGTTAAGTTATAGTTAAGGTTAAGGTTAAGGTTAGGTTAAGTTAAGTTCAAGGTCAAGGTTAAGGGTACCATTAAGGTCAAGGTTACGTTAAGGTTAAGGGCAAGGTTAAGGTTCAGGTAATGGTAAGGTTCAGGTTAAGGTCAAGCTTAGGTTATAGTTAAGGTCAAGGTTAGGATTAGGTTATAGTGAAGGTTAAAGTTATGGTTAATGGTGAAGGTTATGGTTAAGGTTAAGTTCAAGAACCGTAACCTTAACCTTCACCCTTAACCTTAACATAACCTTAACCTTAACCTTAACCTTCCCCTAACCTGAACCTTAACCTTAACCTGAACCTTAACCCTAACCTTAACCTAACCTTAACCTTGACTTTACCCTTAACCTTAACCTTAACGTGACTAAACCTATAACCTTAACCTTAGCCATAACCTAACCTTAACCTTGACCTTAACTATAACCTAAACCTAACCTTATCCAAAACTCTAACCTTAACCTTAACCTTAACCATAACCTTAACCTTAACCTTCCCATAACCATAACCTTAACCTTAACCTTAACCTTGACCTTACCAATGTTAGGGTTAGGATGTAGTTAAGGTTAAGGTTAGGTAAAGTTTAAGGTTTGGTTAAGGTTAAGGTAAGGTTAAGGGTGAAGGTTAAGGGTTAAGGTTAAGGGTGAGCATTAAGGTTAGGTAAAGGTTAAGGTTTGGCTAAGGTTAAGGGTTAAGGTTAAGGTTAAGGTTAAGGTAAGTTTAAGGTTAATGTTAAGGTTAATATTATGGGAAGGTTAAGGTTAAGGGTATGGTTAAGGTTAAGGATAAGGTTAATGGGGTAAGGTGGAGGTTAAGGATAAGGGTAAGGTCAAGGTTAAGGTTAAGGTTATGGTTAAGGTTAAGGTTAATGGGGTAAGGTGAAGGTTAAGGATAAGGGTAATGTCAAGGTTAAGGTTAAGGTTATGGTTATGGGAAGGTTAAGGTAAGGTTAAGGTTAAGGTTAAGGTTAGGCTAAGGTTAAGGTTAAGTTAACCTTAACCCTTAACCTTACCCTAACCTTACCCTAAACTTAACCTTAACCTTAACTTTACCCTTAACCTAACCTTAAAGTTAACTTTACCCTTGACCTTAACTTAACCCTAAACTTGACCAAACCCTTAACTTTAACCTTAACCTATCTAAACCCGTAACCTTAACCTTAACCTTACCCTTAACCTTCACCTTAACTTTAACATTAACTATAACCTAACCCTAACCTTGACCAAACCCTTAATTTTAACCCTAACTTTAACCTTAACCTTAACCTTGACCTTACCCCTAACCTTGACTTTATCCTTAACCTTGACCTTACGCTAAGCTTAACCTTGACTTTACCCTTAACTTAACCTTAACCTTCACTATAAACTAACCCTAACTGTTACCAAACCATTAACCTTAACCTTAACCTGACTGAACCTGTAACCTTAACCTTAGACTTACCCTTAACCTTAGACTTACCCTTAACCTTCACCTTAACCTTAACTTTTCCCTTAACCTAACCTTAACCTTAAATTTGACCTCGACCTTAACCTTAGCCTTAACCTCACCCTTACCCTCAACCTTAACTTTACCCTTAACCTAACCTTACCCTTAACCTTAACCTTATCTTAACCTTAACTATAACCTAACCCTAACCTTCACCAAACCTTAACCTTAACCTTGGTTAAGGTTAGGGTTAGGTTAAGGTTAAGTTTAAGGTTAAGGTTAAGGTTAGGTTAAGGGTTTGGTCAAGGTCAAGGTCAAGGTTAGGTTCAGGGAAAGGTTATAGGTAAATTTAAGGTTATGGTTAGGGTAAGGTTATGGTAAGGTTAAGGTTAGGTTAAGGTTAAGGTTAAATTTAGGTTAATTTAAGGTTAAGGTTATGGGTTTAGTCAGGTTAAGATTAAGGTTAAGGTTAGGGCAAGGTTAAGGTTAAGATAAGGTTAAGGTTAAGTTTAATGTTAGAGTTAAGGTTATGTTAAGGGTAAAGTTAAGGTTAGTGTTAGGTTAAGGTTAGGTTAATGGTAAAGTTAAGGTTAGGGTTAGGTTAAGGTTATGGTTAGGCTAAGGATAAGGTTAAGGTTAAGGTTAGGTTAAGGTTATAGTTAGGTTAAGGTTAATATTAGGTTAAGGTTAAGGTTAAGGTTTGGTGAAGGTTAGAGTTAGGTTATAGTTAAGGTCAAGGTTAAGGTTAGGTTAAGGGTAAAGTAAAGGTTAAGGTTAGGTCTAGGTTAAGATTAGGTTAAGGTTAAAGTTAAGGTTAAGGTTAGGTTAAGGTTAAGGTCAAGGTTAAGGATAAAGTTAAAAATCAAGGTTAGGGTTAGGTTATAGTTAAGTTTAAGGGTTTGATAAAGGTTAGGGTTAGGTTAAGGTTAAGGTTAAGGTTAGATTAGGATAAGGTCAAGGTTAAGGTTAGGTTAAGGTTAAGGTTAAAGTTAAGGTTACGGTTAAGGTTAAAGTCAAGGTTAAGGGTTTGGTTAAGGTTAAGGTTAAGGTTAAGGTTAGGTTAAGGGTAAAGTTAAGGTTAAGGTTAGGGTTAAGGTTAGGGGAAGGTTAAGGTTAGGTTAAGGTTAAGGTTAAGGTTAGGTTAAGGTGAGGATTAGGTTATAGTTAAAGTTAAGGTTAGGTTAAGGTTAAGGTTAAGGTTAAGGTTAAGGTTCGGTTAAGGTCAAGGTGAAGGTTAAGGTTAAGGTTAAGGGTAAACTTAAGGTCAAGTTTAGGGTTAGATTATATTTGAGGTTAAGTTTAGGTTAAGATTAAAGTCAAGTTTAAGGTTAAGGTGAAGGTTAAGGGTAAGGTTAAGGTTAAGGGTTACGGTTTTAGTCAGGTTAAGGTTAAGGTGAAAGATAAGGGTAAGGTTAAGGTTAAGGTTAAGGGTTTAGTTAAGGTTAGGTTAAGGTTAAGGTTAAGGCTAAGGGCTTGGTCAAGGTTAGGGTTAGGGTAAGGTTAGGGGAATGTTAAGGTTAAAGTTAGGTTAAGGCAAGGTTAAGGTTAAGGTAAGGTTAAGTTTAAGGTTACGGGTTTAGTCAGGTTAAGGTTAAGGTTAAGGGTTTCGTCAAGGCTAGGGTTAGGTTATAGTTAAGGTTAACGTTATTTTAAGGGTTTTATTAAGGTCAGGGTTAGGTTATAGTTAAGGTTAAGGTTAAGGCTAGGGTTAAGTTTAGTGTAAAGGTTTAGGTTAAGGTTAAGGTTATGAATTTGGTCAAGGTTAGGGTTTAGGTTTTAGTTAAGGTTAAGGTTAAGGATTAGTTAAGTTTAAGGATAAGGTTAAGGGGGTAAAGTTAAGGTTAAGAGTTAAGGTTAAGGTTAAGGTTAGGGGAAGGTTAAGGTGAAGGTTAAGGTTAATGTTAAGGGTTTGGTCAAGGTTAGGGTTAAGTTATAATTAAGGTTAAGGTTAAGGTTAAGGTTACAAGTTTATTCAGGTTAATTTTAAGCTTAAGGGTTTGGTCAAGGTTAAGGTTAAGGTTAAGGTTAAGCTATCCCCTTCATGCTTGTTTAAAAAATAATTGGGGTACTCTCCAGAAATGGTGGGGAAAAAATGAAACCAGTATCATCATCGTGTCGGCAGTATGTCGCTCTTGAACTTGGCACTTGTCTGCATTCGTTTCGGGTTGGAGACATCTCACCTCGTTCTCTTCTTGCCCCATGGGTTTGGGTAATCCATTTTGACCGCTCATCTACTCTTTGCCTCTTCATCATGACCTAACAAATTTTGATGTCAAATACTGCCAAATCCACTGTCGTGCTGCCGATATGTTCAAGAGAAGTTGATCTCTGCAGTTTTCAACCCTCCTCTGATTCTCATTTGATCCTGAATCACAAACATTATGTTCCTCTGTATCGTGTCGATGATGTGGGAAACACTATGGCCCACCTTCAATCAAGGTCACTTCCTATCGACTCCAACTCATTATCCAAGAAGCTGATCTAGAGACTCCCTTCCGATACCTTGGATCTTGCATGCCTCAATGGTAGGTTCTTCGCATTCGACGCAAGGTTTTTATCATTGACCTTCGATCAGATGATTCTGCGGGTGTTCAACACCAGCTCACTATTCACATTCCATGGATTGTACCTATAGTACCTTAAGGGCCACTGTCATTATTGGTGGTTCCTCTCGCATCTATTAACAACTTTCATCATTGGCTGGTAATCAGACGATGTTCTTGCATGTTCGACTTTAGCTCACTTATTCACATGCTAGAACTTGTACGCTGGATTTTTTTTTTATGGAATCCAGGCTGCGGATTTTGTGGATTATCATGATTGGTTATATGACTCATTGATTAGATGACTGCGACCATACCTGAGTTTGCTTACTAATCCTCACTGGATGGCTACGTCCATGCCTCAGATCTTGATTATTATATACTCTATTATGGATGGCTGTTCCCATACCACATATAATGTATTTGAGATATCAGTTGTACTTGTCTATGCAGGTTTTCCAACAGCATTGTTTTCAGTTGGGCATGTTCTCGTAAAGCATTTCACCCCTCTCTCTCTCTCTCGGGCCTCATGCTTTAGGGGGCATATGTTACACAGTAATTTGTCACTGTCCCTACAATCCCCCGTTCTACACATTGGAGGGCCTTTTCCGTGACCTGTGAGCAATGACATGACCTGAAACCACTTTCATGGAATCCCCCTTGACGAGGAAAATCATTCCTCTCAAGAAAGTTTCCTGTGAAAAACCCTAAAAATAGACCTTTTGGCCTTGCGCTACCAGCTAGTTCAGCCCTCGCGCTAATGGGGGAAATCCACCAAAGAGGGCATGCCAACTGGCACATTGTCCCAGTGTATTTCCCACACCAAGCTTAATAAGGATTGTTTTTTAAAAATAAATGGAGGAATTTTGATTCCAACCAACTCCTGAACGAGTCTCTAAAATGAGTTGGGAGGTTTGGCTCTGCATCTCCATGTAGGGGAAGTGCTTTTCCACCTATCATGGAAGCTTCCTTGAGGATAGGGCCAATCCCACCATTGTAGGGATCCCAACTCCCCTTCCACAATCTATATAAGCTTGCCATTTTCCCTTAGCAAGCTAGCACTAAGAGTTGAATCAGTAGCAAGGAGACTATCACTATATAGCCTTTGAGAGCCAAGCCGAAGAGAGAGAGCTTTGTCCCATTTCCGACGATCTTCATTGAGACGTGCTCCACTGTCGGCCTCGCCGAAGGAAGATCTAGCATTAGAGCTTGAGGTTGTATCATTCATTTGTTTTATTAATGATAAGCGACTTTGATTATGGTTTCATTCGTGTATCTTTATCTTTGATGCAATGAGTTACATCTTCTCTGAATGATGTATAGTTAAAAGATTTAGATTCTATGCTGTGTGTCGTCATGTTTCTTCAGATGTGTGCAGGTGTTCGTATGTGCTAAGCGGAAGGACTTTGATCCGCCGAAGTGGAGGACGAGAAGTGTCATCCTTCTTTCAATGACCATCGCGTAGGACCCGAGGTAAGAAAATTATCATTTCTTGTCATTTTGTAACTAGAGACCTGCGTCTTAGCGTGACTTGATTGTTGCTAGACCCGATCTGGGATAGTAGGGATCACCTTTGTCTGCAGAGGGGATTTACCTCTCCAACAGGGTTAAATTTAAGGTTAAGGTTAAGGGCAAGGTCAAGGTTAAGGTTATGGGTCTTAACCTTAACCTTCACTATAACTTAACCTTAACCTTAACCTTAACTCTAACCTAACCTAACCTTAACCTTAACTATAACCTAACCCTAACCTTTACCAAACCCTTAACCTTAACCTTAACCTTAACCTTAACCTAACCTTAACCTTAACCTTAACCTTCACATAATCATAACCTTAACCTTAACCTTAACTTTAACCTTAACCTAAACCTTAACCTTAACCTTAACCTTCCCATAACCATAACCTTAACCTTAACCTATCCTTAACCTTACCCTTACCCTTAACCTAACCTTAACCTTAACTATAACCTAACCCTAATCTTACCCTAACCATAACCTTAACTATAATAACCTAACCCTAACCTTAACCTTACCCTTAACCTAACCTTAACCTTAACCTTGACCTTGACCTTGACCTTAACCTTAACATAACCTTAACCTTGACCTTAACCTTAACTCTAACTATAACCTAACATAATTTTGACTTTATCTATAACCTAACCCTAACCTTGACGAAACCCTTAACCTTAACCTTAACCTTAACATAAACCTTCCCATAACTATAACCTTAACCTTCATCTTAACCTTTTCCTTGACTTTACCCTTAACCTAACCTTAACCCGTTAACCTTAACCTAAACCTTCCCAGAACCATAACCTTAACCTTGAATTTACCCTTAACCTAATCTTAACCTTAACCATAACCTTTTTCAAACCTTAAACTTAACCTTAACTTAACCTTAAACTTAACCTTAACCTTCTCCTAACCTTAACCATAACCTTAACTTTAACCTTAACCTTCCCCTAACCATAACATTAACCTTAACCTTCCGATAAACATATCCTTAACCTCAACGATGACCTTACCCTTGACCTTAACCTTAACCTTAACCTTCACCTTCACCTTGACCTTAACCTTACCCTTAAAATTATCTTAACCTTAACCTTACCTTAACCTTAACTTTACACTTAACCTTACCTTAACCGTAACCTTAACCTAACCTTAACCTTAACCTTACCCTTAACCTTATCTTAACCTTACCTTAACCATAACCTTAACCTTAACCTTATCCTAACCTTAACCTTGACTTTAACCTTAACATAACATTAACCATAACCTTATCTTTACCCTTAACCTTAACCTTAACCTTAACCCTAACCCTAACCTTAACCTTCACCTTAACCTTCAGGTTAGGTTAAGGGTAAAGTTAAGGTTAAGGTTAAGTTTAAGGGTTTGGTCAAGGTTAGGGTTAGGCTAGGGTTAAGGTTAGGGTTAGGCTAAGGTAAGGGTAAGGTTAGGGTTAGGGAAGGTTAAGGTTAAGGGGTTAAGGTTAGGTTAAGGTAAAGTGAAGGTTAGGGTTAGGTCATTGTTAAGGTTAAGGTTAGGTTATGGGTAAGATAAGGTTAAGGTTAAGGTTAAGGTTAAGGTTAAGGTGAAGGTCGAGGTTAAGCTTAAGGTTAAGGGTAAAGTTAAGGTCAAGATTAGGGTTAGGTTATGGTTAAGGTTAAGGTTAGGTTGATGGTAAAGTCAAGGTTAAGGTTAGGTTAAGGTTCATGTTAAGGTTAACATAAAGATTAAGGGTTTGGTTAAGCTCATGTTAAGGTTAAGGTTAAGGTTACGGGTTTGGTTAAGCTTAGGTTAAGGCTAAAGCTAAGGTTATGGTTAGGGTAAGGTTAGGGTAACGTTAAGGTTATGGTTAGGGTAAGGCTAGGGTTAAGGTTTAGGTTAAGGTTAAGGTTAAGCTTAAGGGTTTAGTTAAGGTTAGGTTATAGTTAAGGTGAAGGTTAAGGTTATGGTTAAGGTAAGGTTAAGGATAAAGTTAAGGTTAAGGTTAAGGTTAAGGTTAAGATAAGGTTAAGTTGAAGGTTAGGTTAAGGTTAAGGTTTAAGGTTACGAGTCTTAACCTTAACCTTCACTATAACCTACCCTTAACATTAACCTTTACCTAACCTTAACCTTAACCTTAACCTAACCTTAACCTTAACCTTAACCCTAACGTTAACCAAACCCTTAACATTAACCTTAACTTAAGCTTGAGCTTAACCTTAACCTTAACCTAACCTTAACTATAACCTAACCCTAACCTTGATCAAACCCTTAACCTTAACCTAACCTTAACTTTGACTTTACCCTTAACCCTAACCTTAACCATAACCTTTACCTTAACGTAACCTTAACCTAACTTAACCCATAACATGAAACTTAACCTAAAATTAACCTTGACTTTACCCTTAACCATAACCTTTACCTTAACGTAACCTTAACCTTACCCTTACCTTGACCTTACCCTTAATCTTAACCTTTACCTTTACCTTGACATTACCCTTAACCTAACCTTAACCTTAACCTTAACCTTATATTAACCTTAACCTAACCTTAACCTTAAACTTAATCTAACCATAAGCTTACCTTAACCTAAATTAACCTTATCCTTGACCTTGACAAGGTTAGGTTAAGGGTAAAGTCAAGGTTAAGGTAAAGTTAAGGTTAAGGTTAGTTTAAGGTAAGGTTATGGTTAAGGGTAAAGTCAAGGTTAAGGTTAAGGTTATGGTTAAGGTTAAGGTTACGGTTAGATTAAAGGTAAAGTTAAGGTTATGGTTAAATTTAAGGTTAGGTTAAGGTTAAGGTTAAGGTTAAGGTTAGGTTAAGGGTAAGATAAGGTTAAGGTTAAGTTTAGGTTAAGGTCAAGGTCAAGGTTAAGGTTAAGGTTAAGGTCAAGGTTAAGTGTAAATTTAAGGTCAAGGTTAGGGTTAGGTTATAGTTAAGGTTAAGGTTAGGTTAAGGGTAAATTCAAGGTTAAGGTTAATGTGAATGTTAAGAGTAAGGTTAAGGTTTAAGGTTACGGGTTTAGTTAGGTTAAGGTTATGGTTAAGGTTAAGGTGAAGGGTAAGGGTAAGGTTAAGGTTAAGGTTAAGTTCAAGGTCAAGCTTAAGGTTAAGTTTGGTTAAGGGTAAGGTTATAGTTAGGTTGAGGTTAAGGTTATAGTTAGGTTAAGGTTACAGGTTTAGTCAGGTTAAGGTTAAGGTCAAGGTTACAGGTTTAGTGAAGTTAAGGTTAAGGATAAGGGTTTGGTCAAGTTTAGGGTTATGGTTAATGTTAACGTTAAGGTTAAAGTTAGGTTAAGGTAAGGTTAATGTTACGGGTTTAGTTAGGTTAAGTTTAAGGTTAAGGTTAGGGTAAGGTTAAGGTTAATTTTAAGGTTAAGGTAAGTTTATAGTGAAGGTTAAGGTTAAGATAAGGTTAAGGGTAAGGTTAAGCTTCGGGTTAGGTTATAGTTAAGGGTATGGTTAGCATAAGGTTAGGGTTAGGTTATAGTTAAGGTTAAGGTTAAGGTCAAGGTTAAGGTTAGATTAGGTTAAGGTTAAGGTTAGGTTAAGGTTAGGTTTAGGTTAAAGTTAGGGTTAAGGTTAGGTTAAGGTTAAGATTATGGTAAGGTTAAGGTTACAGGTTTAGTTAGGTTAAGCCTAAGGGTAAGGTTAAGGTTAAGGTTAAGGGTTTGCTCAAGGTTAGGGTTAGGTTAATTGTAAATTTAAGGTTAAGGTTAGGTTAAGGTTACAGTTATGGTTAAGGTTAGGTTAAGGTTAAGGTTAAGGTTAAAGTCAAGGTTAAGGGTAAAGTTAGGGTCTAGTTTAGGGTTAGGTTATAGTTAAGGTTAAGTTTAGGATAAGGGTAAAGTCAAGGTTAAAATTAACCTTCCCATAACCTTAACATTAACCTAACCCTTAAGGTTAAGTAAAGGTTAAGGTTAAGGTTAAGATAAGGCAAAGGGTACGGGTTTAGTAAGGTTAAAGTTAAGATTAAGGTTACGTTAAGGTTAAAGTAATGTTAAGGTTAGGTTAAGGCTAGGTTGAGGTTGAGGTTAAGGGATTGGAAAGGTTAAGGTTAAGGTAATTTTAAGATAAGGTTAAGGGTAAGGTTAAGGTTAAGGTTAGGTTAAGGTTATGGTCAAGGTAATGTTAGGTTAGGGTTTAAGGTTAAGATTAGGTTAGGTTACGGTTAAGATAAGGTTAAGGGTAAGGTTAAGGGTAAGGTTAACTTAAATTTACCCTTAAGGTTAAGGTTACGTTAAGGGTAAAGTCAAGGTTAAAGTTAGTTTAAGGTTAATATAAGGTTAAGGTTAAGGTTAAGGTTATGCTAAGGGTAAAGTTAAGGTTAAGGTTAAGGTTATGGTTATGGGAAGGTTAAGCTTAAGCTTAAGGTTAAGGATAAGGTTACGTTAGGGGTAAAGTCAAGGTTAAGGTTAGGTTATGGTTAAGTTTAAGGTTAAGGTTATGGGAAGGTTAAGGTTAAGGTAAGGTTAAGGTTAAGGTTAAGGTTAAGGTAAGGTTAAGGTTAAGGTTAAGGTTAAGGCTAGGTTAAGTGTTACACTAAAAACTGTCACCTTGACATTCTGCTAACTGTATGAGCTCATTAACACTCATACATGCCTCCTCTGCAAGTCTTACAACCTTTGTTCCTCATTCCAAACCTTGAAAATCAGAGAAAAGTTCCTAAAAATGGAGGAAAAACCCTTAAAACTCAAAAAATCCTTGGGTACGCAGGTAACATGAAGCCTGCATGCGTTTTTGGCTAGGGTACGCAGGTAATGAGAAGAGAAACTGTGAGGAGAAGGTTAAGTTTAAAGTCAAGGTTAAGGTAAGGTTATGGTTAAGGGTAAAGTCAAGGTTAAGGTTAAGGTTATGGTTAAGGTAAGGCTATGGTTAGATTAAGGGTAAAGTTAAGGTTATGGTTAAATTTAAGGTTAGGTTGAGGTTAAGGTTAAGGTTAGGTTAAGGGTAAGATAAGGTTAAGGTTAAGGTTAGGTTAAGTTCAAGGTCAAGGTTAAGGTTAAGGCTAAGGTCAAGGTTAAGGGTAAAGTTAAGGTCAAGGTTAGGGTTAGGTTATATTTAAGGTTAAGGTTAGGTTAAGGGTAAAGTCAAGGTTAAGGTTATGTTGAAGGTTAAGGGTAAGGTTAAGGTTTAGGGTTACGAGTTTAGTCAGGTTAGTGTTGGAAAGGTAAATCCCCTCTACAGACAGAGGCGATCCCTACTAGCCCAGATCGGGTCTAACAACAACCGAGTCATGCTAAGATGCAAGTTCCTAATTGCAAAAGACCAAGATGTGATAAGAGGCCTACCTTAAGTCCTACCTTAAGATGGCACTTCCTTCTCTCACATTGGCAGATCACAATTCTCCCACTAGGCGCGTTCGAACACCTACATGTACAAGAAGAAACAACAAACACACAAGCATAAAACCTAATACATGCAACTATGTATCAGTCAGAGAAGATACAACTCATAACATAAAACATGAACATCTGAGTGGAATCATAATTGAAGTCATTTATTATTAATCAGAACAAAGAAAGATACAACCTGAGCTCTGACGGTGGATCTTCCTTCGACGGGTCGACAGTGGAGTACATCTTAGTAAAGCTCGTCGGGAATGGGAAAAGTCTCTTTCTTCGGTTGTCTGACGATAATCTCCTTACTAATGATTCAGCTTTATTCAGGCTAGCTTGCAAAGGGAAAATGAAAAGCTTATATAGATGGTGGAAGGGGAGTTGGGATCCCTACAATGGTGGGATTGGCCCTATCCTCAAGGAAGATTCCATGATAGGTGGAAAACCACCTCCCCTACATGGAGATCCGGAGCCAAAACTCCCAACTCATTTTAGAGACTCGTTCAGGAGTTGGTTGGAATCAAAATTCCACCATTTATTTTTAAAAAACAATCCTTATTAAGCCTGGTGCGAGTAATACACTGGGGCGGAGTGCCAGTTGGCACACCCTCTTTGGTAGATTTCTCCCATTGGCAGGAGGGCTGAAATGGCTAGTCGAACCAAGGCCAAAAGGTCTATTTTTAGGGATTTTCACAGGAAATTTTCTTCTGGGGAATGATTTTCCTTGTTAAGGGGGATGCCATGAAAGTGTTTTCAGGTCATGTCACTGCTCACAGGTCATGGAATAAGCCCCCCAATGTGCGAGATGCGGGATTGCAGGGACGGTCACAAATTATTATGTAAAAAATGCCCCCTAAAGAATGAGGCCTGAGAGAGAGAGAGGTGTGAAATGATTTACGAGAACGTGTCCAACTGAAAACACTGCCGTCGAAAAACCTGCGTAGACAATTTCAACTAATATCTCAAATACAGGATATGTGGTATGGGCACAACCATCCATAATAGATTATATAATAATCAAGATCCGAGGTGTTGTAGCTCCTAGAGACAGTCCTGAGTTGCCAAAGACCAGTGCCTAGGACATCTTAAGCAGTAGGGAGTATAAAGTATATTTTAGGCTTATTATCAGCTTTGGACTCTCTACCTTTTCAACTTATGTAAAAGGTCATCATATGGATGGGACCAAACTACCTTCGGATTTTAGCAAGTTATAAAGACTCTGTAAAGACAAGAAGGGAATCTTAAATACATATATACTTTAGACAGCTTAGAGACACCTTTCATTAGAGAGGGCGAGTTTCTCAATGACATACCGATATTTTAAACAGAAAGATATTTAAGGCACAGAAAGTGAAAAGGGAATACTAACTACCAATGAAATGATGCTCGGAAAACATATTTCAACATGATATGGGCTTAGGAACTAATAATCCATACATATCAACCAGTTCAGTAAGAGTAACATTTCACGATATTTAATACAGAGGAAATATGAATGATGTGTTAAGAGAAATGACATATCGTGTATGAGCCATATTTAAAGCAACATATACCAGTAAAACATGAGTATCAAATAGCGATAAATTCATACCCGAGCTGGCAAGTTACTCACATTCCAAGACATGATAAAAGGAAATTGAAAACAGTGGAAAGAACAATGATACAATATCACAAAGAAAGAGTCAAAAACTATACAGAGTTAAGACTCGAATCCTCATATATAACTAGAACTTCTCTTCGCTGAAACCCCACGGGCTCTGTGTATTTTCATTGATAATTCCACGACAAGCATACAAAAACTTTTACACTGCAAGTTTCTTCGGGAAATCTGGAACCCGCTTTTTTCATTGGATTTTACTTATATAGGCTTCTCTCTATCTCGGCAAGAAGATTTTTTTGGAAAAATATCTCCTTCGCATAAACAAAATTTGTTAAATGTCATTCTCAAAACAAAAAAATTCATGATGAGGAATCAAGCCTCCCATCATGGATAATCAGGCCCTAGGCCATTTTTTAAAAACAAAAAATTAAACAGCAGTTTGGTGAAAAAGTAAAATGCAGGAGTGGAGAAAACAACCCACTCAAAACTTAAAAGAAACTGATTGAGTAAAAAGTAAAATAGGCTGTTAAGGCCAAATCATGAGTTGACAAAGAGTCATAGGTGTGGCAGAGTTGAGGCAGTTGTTGATTCTGGTGGCGGCACGTTTGCAGATGAACTGGCATACTGGCTCGTAAACTGAGTGCACCTCTACTGACTGTCTGCAGCTGGTTCGGGCATTGCTGAGAACCCCTCCACCTCGACAAAGGCCTCTGTGAGGGCATGGAAACCCACCCCAGTAGGAAGCTTGTGTTTGATCAAATGGAGGAGGTTGAACTCTTTTCGGAGGGATGAAACAATCATATCGGCTTTGAGCTGAGCTGCTTTACCCGTCTGGAGGTCGGTTCAGTCTCTTTCTTCTTGCAAGCGTACTATGTATTGGGCCAAAGGCAAGAGCACGAAAGGAGTGGTCGGGTCCCAACAGGAAGGGAGTCCAGCTGTCATGATCTCACCCCATACCGGGTCGAATCATCCCACGTTGGCGACCACCTGTTGGAGAGCTCTCGAAGCTGTGACTCGGGCCATCTCTTTGTTGATGATTTTGCGACACTCAATAGCCTTCGTGAATCGGATTGGAATACCATGCTTCTCCATGTCATTTGATCCCATCTCATTAAGGAATGAAATATACTCTTTGGCATGTTGGGCCCTGTTGGACAGATCGAGGTCTTCCTCCTGCAATTTCCTACTGAGATAGGGTATAGTAGACTTATGCTCCCCCATCGTCCTTAAGAAGCCCCATTGCTCGGTCACAGCTGAGATTATATAAGACCAGATTATACTCCTAGCCTCAAGGAGGGTGAGATTTCCCTTTGCACGGCTTCTCATGTCGGCGATAGTTTTTTGCTGATATGCCGTCGTCTTCTTTTCCTGCTCTATTTCCCTCTACAACTCTTCTACTATTCTGGTGTTCTAGGCCAGAGAGTTTTCCAGGTTTGTGATCTTTTGCCTTACTGTGGACGCCTACTTTTCCAATACCTATCTCCATCTGCGAAAACAAGGGCCAAGTTTCGATATTAGCCCTCCATTCCATGAATGGCCTCGGCTCATGCATATAGGGTGCAGACTTGTTCCTTTTTCTTTTGTTCGAGATAATTTCTCGAGGGTCATAAGCCCAACTTTTTCCCAGACTTAGGTCCAGACCTTGCAGCATTTTTTCAACGATCGGGAGGGCATGCCTCGAGTTCACCACAAAGGGGTCGATTTCAATGGGAAGCCTTAGGATGTAACCCTTCTTAGCAGGAACAAAATGGAGCCGATCGGCCTTGAGGGCCTGCCGGATGTATTTGAGTGCATAAACTCGATGAACAGGAAACACTGGCAGCCGGTAGGGGGAAACTTCGGCTCCATAGACCCGAATTTTGGTGTAGTCCTCGAATAGAAACCAATCTCTAGTGCTCTGGGATTTTCCGGCTTGCAGCGAGCTTTTCATTTCTGGAAAAACCCTAGGGGAAGGCGAGTCATGAATACTGGTATAGGAAATAGACATGAAACTATTCACAAAACTGGAATAACCCTCTCCCTTAGGTAATTGACGCACAGAGAAATTTCTGTCAAAAACTGGTCGGGGTTGGGAATTCTCAAGATAAACTTTGTCTAGCCCCAAACCCTCAAATTTATCGGCGTGCTGGTACAAGAAGAGATAGAAAACCATTGAACAGAAACGGAACTGACGGGTTTCTAGAAGCTCCTGGAATTGGGTTCGAATGGCAGTGGAGAGGAAAATAGGAATATCTAATACTACTCCTTTTTGGGACATGAGCCATAGGAGATGGACGCACACCGTGGAAATATCTTTCAGACTCCCTACCCCTAAAAGGCCAGCAATCAGAGAGAGAATGGGCCGAACCTCTTCTACAAACAAACTTAATGGAAAACACTCTATGGCAGGAAGAGAAGTAACCTGGTCGCCAGTTATAGAGGAGATGAAGGCTTGTCGGGCCTCCCGTGGCTGTTTGATGAACTGGGCAGCCAAGGCTACTTCTCTGAAACTGATATATGTGTCACTGGTAGGAAATTGGAGGGCCTGTTTGATAATATCGGGGGAAAGGGAAAAAACTTTGTTCCCCTGAGGAGAGGTGAAGGTGCCTCGAAGCTCGTCGAAAACATCTTTGAGCCAAGAGATAAACTCAACTACAGAGTGAACTTGAGGGGAAATTTGGTGGTATAGGCCAGACACGACTACCCGATAATGGTCTGTGTTCTTAATATGACGACTGAAAAGCACGGGCTTAATGCTGCGGATATCAAATGGGTATTTAGGGTCACAGATACCGGCCTGTAGGTCGATGAGAGGGTCAAACCCGGATGGGTTCCTGGATTCACGGACCTGGGGGGCTCTGGTTCATTTTTCTTTGGCGTTCCCCTTCCCATGGATGACATTCAAGAATTTGAAAAAGCGAAAGGAAAACAGAGGGAGTATGAATGATGGAGTACCTAAACAGAAGGTAAATCTGCTCGGGAAAGCGACGCAGGGAACTCTGACAATGATTGGGTAGACCAGGCACTCTTTCCTACTTGGTATATTCCATAGATGGGAACCTGTGACCTTTTACTGGAGTGAAATACGGAGGGAATGTTATCTCTGGACTGGGTAATTTGAGGTAAAAAGACAGATGGGTAAAACGAATGAAGGCAAGTGTCCTAAGGACACTGACAATGAGGCACGCGGCGCATAAGGATTGGGTGTGTCAGAGTGCAGGTGGGTGCCTCGTGCTGGGTTTAATACTGGTACGGGCCTCAGTACCAGTTAACCTAAAGGACTTTACCTTACCTTTTTACCGTATGCGCTGTATAACTCCTGAAACATATTAGCCATTATGCAGATTAAATACATAACCTACCCATCGTGAGGGTCCGCCTTTCGATCCGCCACGTCACCGCACCACACGGCATGCTCCTGCCACCTCCTTCTAACCTTGAGTCCCCACCACGTTATGTGTTCACAATTCCGCGGGGGTATGGGTCTCTTCCCTCCCTCGCTGCTCGACCCCCTCGGAATTCCCCTCGTGTGCGTCTTCACGCGGCGGAACTTTCCTTCAATACATAGGTTTTGCGCTTAGTGTAGCGTTCTATTGCCTTTTATATTTCTGTTAGCTTTTGGCTTTATGCTCCATTCTTTTCGTGTTAATTCCGCCTTTGGATTTAACGCACGTGGCCTTCGTTGCTTTGTCTCCTTTCGACCCAATTTTGAAGTATTTTGTCCTTTGATACAAAGCTTAATGCATGACTTGTCAACCTTGTAATACACCAATGACTAATGTTAAATATTAAACAACATTGGCTCCACCTGGGGACGGCACGTTCATCCTCGAACGTGTTGCGAACTACGCAGACCGCCTACTTATCTTCTGTGAACGCCACTTCCCTTGCACTTTCGACTTCTCCCTTCATAAATCATCATGACTCAGGAATTATTCAATTCAAAAAATGAAAACAGCAGCTACTATACAATATAATACAGTCAGGATTTTTCAACCTGCTTCAGAACTGAAAGTACAGTTTGAGGAACTGTCCATTTACAGGGGCGTCCAGCAGATCTCCCTGCAAATTCTCCAGCTTAAAGGTATTATTTCCTCCCTGTTCTGTAATATTGAAGGGGCCGAACCAAAGGGGATCAAATTTACCATGCTTACCTTTATCAGCCCTTTGTACATCCCACCTGAGGACTAGGTCTCCCACCTATAGCTTTCTGTCCTTGGCATGCTGGTCAAACAACTCCTTCATTTTCTCCTGGTATTCCACAAGTCGTTGATTCACCTGACCAGGCGTTTCTTCGAGTTCCACCAGTTGGTTAATTCTTCTGGTCATGCCATCAGGTTCCTCCTGAGCCTCTTGCATGAAATGAGCGACGGGTAAAGCTAATTGTATAGGGAACACAACTACTCGTCCATATACTAACTCATAGGGAGATTTCCCAGTTTCTCTTTTACTAGTAATCATGTTTTCCCACAGAGCGAACTTCAGTTGGGAATCCCAGTTCCTCTGGTTTTCATTTATTATCTTCTTTAGAGTTCTCACCAGTGTTTTATTTGATGATTCCACCAAACCATTCCCCTGTGGGTAGTAAGCTATAGAGTGACCCGGAGTGATATTATATTGCTGACAAAAACTCACAAATTTTGTAGATTTGAACGCTTGAGCATTGTCAGTCACTATTCTAGCAGGACATCCAAACCTGGATATAATGTTCTCTTCCATGAATTTAATTATCACTGTGTCTGTAGCATTTCATGATAGTGGGACCCATTTGCCTGTAGGGGAAATCAACAAGACTCCAGCGCCATTACCTTCCTTTGAATTTGCCCCGTCGAAATGTAGAGTCCATACCCCTGTTTCAAGATCTTTTGAGGATTGTTGAGTCCTTATCTGACATAAGGGAGGTTCCTGGGCATAACTGTAATCTTTTTCTAACATCAAGCACAAAAAATCTCTGTCCTTACTGTAGACTGGTGAATTTTCTGAACTGTCAGCTTTGGTAACCATTTTTAGAAATCTGGTCTCCCTGTATAATCTCCTCTCCTACCCTCCAAAGATTGGGATGGTGGCATATGTTAGATCTAGTTTGATTGACCCACCAATTTTTGTTCCCCAGGACCTTGATAGTAACATGCCAAAACGGACTGGGATGTCTGCCACCACAATGTCCATTACTACACTTTTAGCTGGGATTTGGGCCAGGTTGACTACCAGGTCCTTAATCATGCCTAAACACTTAACTCTTTTGGAGTCAAATGAGTACAGGTCCTGATATGGACGAGTGATCTGGGGACCTAATTGTTCCATGATAGATAGAGGCATAAGATTGTGGGAGGCACCAGAGTCTAACATACAATTGTGGAGCAATAGGTCATGGATTACCAAAGACACGTAGAAGGGAGGTGTAGTGGGGTCTAATTCCTCGACATGTGGACCAAACACTACCATAGGTCTTTCTTCTTGTAAGTTGAGACTGTAAGGAATGTATATTACTTTTGGGGGAAGCATGAAGGATGTGACCTGGGACTGATATGCAGGTTGCTTTAACAATTCGGTTAGGGGGACTGGGATTTTAACTTTCTCTAGATCTTTTTGTAGACTGAAAGCAGAGGAGGGCTTATCTTTCGACACCTCTTTAGATTCTTTCTCCTTAGAGTCTGTGTTTTGTGGGAGAGGCTTAACTTCTTTTATGACTGCCTTGACATTAGGAGGAGTAGCTGCTTGTGAAGATGAAGAAGCTTGAGTGTCAAAATGTAAAGGTTGGCTAAGAGGTTTCTTACCTCTCTCGGGGAATTTCTGAGTTGTCTCCTCCTGAGCAGGTACTGACTTTTGGGGTGTGTCCTCCTCTTCATCTTGAGTGCAGGTTCTCTTTCTGGAGGACCTGAGGTCATACTTTCTATTGAACTGGGCTTGCATGAAGTCAACAAAATTTTTACAGTAATCATCAATCTCGGGCTCTTCAATATATTTGTTGGCCTTCATTTCTGAGTGAGCTTGTACTCCCCCCTCCTCACTTTCATGTACAGGACATTCTATGTCATCACCGTCTGAGAAGACGAGGCATGCCTCTTCTTGTTCGTAGGTAGGATCTTCAGGAGAAGCCTCTACTTGCCCCTCCAAGTATAGAGGATGTGGTACCTGATCTTGATGCTCCTTCTATCCCCTTTGCAGTATCTGCAAGGGTGGTTTTCTGTGTTGAGGGTTGAATCCCCTATTTGGAGCATTCTAGAAAATATTTAGGGGTGAATTCTTGGCCTCCATCTCAAGCTTGACCAGTTTACTTGAGAGATTCTTGATCATCCTATTCATCTCCTAGATCTTGTCGTTGTCTGAATCTCTGTCTTGGCCTGAGGTGGATACTTCCTCTTTTCCCCTCCTTCTAACATCATGTTCTTGTTTCCCTTTGGATTTGCCAGTCGAGACAAAATTTGCTTCTATCTCCAGTGCGTCTGTCTGTGCATCATCCAGAGTGGCTGGCTTTCTCTCTCTCAATGAGAAACCGAATTCAGAATCAATGCTGCCACAAAAACGACCTTGGCAGCGGTCTGGTGAGGCTTCATCTCGGCGGGGAGACTCAGGTACAATTTGTTAAATCTTCTGATAAACTCTGACACCCCTTCATTGTGTTTCTTTTTTAGAGTGTTGAATTCAGTAAGGACATTACCGTGATCTTTCTTTTCTCCCCATTTTTTTATGAAAGCGTCCTCCATTCCCTCCCATGTGTTGATAGAATGAGCTCCAAGTGTCTTGAACCACTTTCTAGCTTCTCCGTCCAAGGATTGCACAAACATCCTTAGAACCACATCCAGATGTTCCACATTGAAATTTTCTGCGAAAGAGAAAAATACTTCGACATGTTTCTGGGCTTCAATCTCATTCTCACCATTGAATCTGAGCAGAATTTTCAAATAGTCTTGTGCCAAGTCATTTAGTACCGCAGGCAGCTCCAAAGGAGCATATCTGTTTTGCAGGAAACCAGGGACATTGGCCATTGGAGGAGGAGGCAGATGTAATAAGAGGGCTTGATGAGTAAGTGGAGGATTGGGCAGAAGCACAGTGTGAATGATGATAGGGATATAATGGACGACAGTTTGGGATGATGGAGACAAGGGTGGGGTGGTAACAGCAGATACTTCCGTGACCTCTTTAACTTCTTCTGTTTCTGGAATAGGATGGAAAATGTAACGGGTGGTATCTACTGACTCAGCCTCATCTTTAACTCAAATATTACCCGCGGGTAGGTAGTTAGAGTAATAGACGGCTTCACCCAGAGCAGAGTTAGAATCTTGCCACTAGGCGACCTGAGAAGAGGAAGAAGGGAGATCTTCTAGAGAGAGCGGTGGAATTTCAGTATGAAAAAATGGTCTTCCCCTCCAGTTTCTTCTATGTAGGATTCTTTATGGGTCAGACAGAGAGGGTGTCCTTGGATGAGATGTATCTGACCTTAGGTATGGCTTACGGGGAGCCAGGACTGCAAACAAGTTGAACTGTAAAATGACTGTGGAGTCGCCAAGGTGAGGGGTGCACAACTCTCCACTCTTCGTGCTCACCTAACTGAAGAGTGAACAGGTTTTGCCGAGGCCTAGGGATTTAAATTTCTTCAACTTCATCCCCGGAAACAGTGCCAAAAAGATGTTGTAGCTCCTAGAGACAGTCCTGAGTTGCCAAAGACCAGTGCCTAGGACATCTTAAGCAATAGGGAGTATAAAGTATATTTCAGGCTTATTATCAGCTTTGGACTCTCTACCTTTTCAACTTATGTAAAACGTCATCATATGGATGGGACCAAACTACCTTCAGATTTTAGCAAGTTATAAAGACTTTGTAAAGACAAGAAGGGAATCTTCAATACATATATACTTCAGATAGCTTAGAGACAACTTTCATTAGAGAGGGCCAATTTCTCAATGACATACATATATTTTAAACAGAAAGATATTTGAGGCACAGAAAGTGAAAAGGGAATACTAACTACCAATTAAATGATGCTCGGAAATCATATTTCAACATGATATGGGCTTAGGAACTAAGAATCCATACATATCAACCAGTTCAGTAAGAGTAACATTTCACGATATTTAATACAGAGGAAATATGAATGATGTGTTAAGCGGAACGACAAATCGTGTATGAGCCATATTTAAAGCAACATATACCAGTAAAGCATGAGTATCAAACAACGATAAATTCATACCCGAGCTGGCAAGTTACTCGCATTTCAAGACACAATAAAAGGAAATTGAAAACAGTGGAAAGAAGAATGATACAATATCACAAAGAAAGAGTCACAAACTATACAACATTAAGACTGGAATCCTCATATATAAATAGAACTTCTCTTCATTGAAACCCCATGGGCTCTGTGTATTTGCATTGATAATTCCACGACAAGCATACAAAAACTTTTACACTGCAAGTTTCTTCGGGAAATCTGGAACCCGTTTTTCTCATTGGATTTTACTTATATAGGCTTCTCTCTATCTCGGCGAGAAGATATTTTTTGGAAAAATATCTTCTTCGCATAAACAAAATTTGTTAAATGTCATTCTCAAAACAACAAAATTCATGATGAGGAATCGAGCCTCCCATCATGGATAATCAGGCCCTGGGCCGTTTTTTAAAAACAAAAAATTAAACAGCAGTTTGGTGAAAAAGTAAAATGCAGGAGTGGGGAAAACAACCCACTCAAAACTTAAAAGAAACTGATTGAGTAAAAAGTAAAATAGGCCGTTAAGGCCAAATCATGAGTTGAAAAAGAATCACAGGTGCGGCAGAGTTGAGGTAGTTGCTGATTCTAGTGGCGGCACGTTTTCAGATGAACTGGCATACTGGCTCGTAAACTGAGTGCACCTCTACTGATTGTCTGCAGCTGGTTCGGGCATTGCTGAGAACCCCTCCACCTCGACAAAGGCCTCTGTGAGGGTGTGGAAACCCACCCCAGTAGGAAGCTTGTGTTTGATCAAATGGAGGAGGTTGAACTCTTTTCGAAGGGATGAAACAATCATATCAGCTTTGAGCTGAGCTGCTTTACCCGTCTGGAGGTTGGTTCGGTCTCTTTCTTCTTGCAAGAGTACTGTGTATTGGGCCAAAGGAAAGAGCACAGAAGGAGTGGTCAGGTCCCAATAGGAAGGGAGTCCAGCTGTCATGATCTCACCCCATATCGCGTCGAATCGTCCCATGTTGGCGACCACCTGTTGAAGAGCTCTCTAAGCTGTGACTCGGGCCATCTCTTTGTTGATGATTTTGCGACACTCAATAGCCTCTATGAATCGGCTTGGAATACCATGCTTCTCCATGTCATCTGATCCCAGTTCATTAAGGAATGAAATATACTCTTTGGCATGTTGGGCCCTGTTGGACAGATCGAGGTCTGCCTCCTGCAGTTTCCTACTGAGATAGGGTATAGCAGACTTATGCTCCCCCATCGTCCTTAAGAAGCCCCATTGCTCGGTCACAGCTGAGATTATATCAGACCAGATTATACTCCTAGCCTCAAGGAGGGTGAGATTTCCCTTTGCACGGCTTCTCATGTCGGCGATAGTTTTTTGCTGATCCGCCGTCGTCTTCTTTTCCTGCTCTATTTCCCTCTGCAACTCTTCTACTATTCTGGTGTTCTCGGCCAGAGAGTTTTCAAGGTTTGTGATCTTTTTCCTTGTTGTGGAGGCCTGCTTTTCCAATACCTCATTTTCAGCTCTTGCTATGGCCAATTGCTCAGACATCGAGCTAGTTCCACTTGACACCACGGTCGGTTGGCAGCTGTGTGAGTCCCATCTAGCTTGCAGCTCTGTTGCCTTATTATGTAGCATGGTGATTGTTTCAGGCATCTTTTCTTTCTCCTCTCTTTCTTTTGACAGCCTACTGGACATTTCTGATTTCTCTCACTCTACTTGCACTAGTTCAGCCATCTGGACATGGTGGGAGGCTGGTATGCGGGCCTGACTCTTTGCTGGTGCAGCTTCCTTCTGCAGCTGTTTGATCAAAGTCACCTGTGGGTTTGTTTCCCTCATATCCTTCCCCTTGATCTGTTCTTGGAGGAAATGCACCTGACTTGCTCTGGCACGGTAGCTAGCTTGTTCGCTTGCCAGGGTATCCCTCAGCTATTCATGTTTCTGCTCTAATTTCTTCAGCATGAGGGTGACCCGCATCAGTTCATCTTTCATCATATCGCATACAGTCTAGAATAGGTCGCACATGTCGTTGGCTGGCACCTTCTTCATGTCGATCGCATACTCGAGCACCCGATAGCTAGTGACACCTGAATTAGGGTCCAGGATAGCTTCTGCCATAGATAATACCAGGCTTTCAGTGTCCAAATTCATGGAGGAAGAGAGCCTGGTATGATATTTCTCAACGTATCCTCCCAGGTCAGCTTTATATTTGTCTCGGATTGCTCTGTTTTCCTGATCCCTTTCGATCGCCCTTGGTGAGGTATGCTCTATGATGGCCTGTGTGACCTCTGTGAAATCAGAAGAAGTGGTACTATCTCTTAGCACCGTTATCCCGGCCTTGCCTTTATCCAATTTACCGTATACTGTGAAGGGTTCCAGCAGTTGTTCCTCTCCTATGACTTCTGCCTCACTGGAGGCTATTCTTTGTTTTTTGTGAGGGGGCGCTGCTCCTGAGGTACCTGCTTCTTCTCCGCCTGTGCCCCTATTGACGTTCTCTTCCTCCCCTGTAGCAGATGAATCTGTCTCCATCTACGAAAACAAGGGCCAAGTTTCGAGATTAGCCCTCCATTCCATGAATGGCCTCGGCTCATGCATATAGGGTGTAGACTTGTTCCTTTTTCTTTTTTTCGAGATAATTTCTCGAGGGTCATAAGCCCAAATTTTTCCCAGCCTTAGGTCCAGACCTTGCAGCATTTTTTCAACGATCGGGACGGCATGCCTCGAGATCACCACAAAGGGGCCGATTTCAATGGGAAGCCTTAGGATGTAACCCTTCTTGGCAAGAAAAAAATGGAGCTGATCGGCCTTGAGGGCTTGCCGGATGTATTCGAGTCCATAAACTCAACGAACAGGAAACACTGGCAGCCGGTAGGGGGAAAATTTGGCTCCATAGACCCGAATTTCGGTGTAGTCCTCGAATAGAAACCAATCTCCGGTGCTCTGGGATTTTCCGGCTTGCAGCGAGCTTTTCATTTCTAGAAAAACCCTAGGGGAAGGCGAGTCATGAATAATGGTATAGGCAATAGACATGAAATTATTCACAAAATTGGAATAACCCTCTCCCTTAGGTAATTGATGCACAGATAAATTCCAGTCGAAAACTGGTCGGGGTTGGGAATTCTCAAGATAAACTTTGTCTAGCCCTAAACCCTCAAATTTATCGGTGTGCTGGTACAAGAAGAGATAGAAAAACATTGAACAGAAACGAAACTGACGGGTTTCTGGAAGCTCCTAGAATTGGGTTCGAATGGCAGTGGAGAGGAAACCAGGAATATCTAATGCTACTCCTTTTTGGGACATGAGCCATAGGAGATGGACACACACCGTGGAAATATCTTTCGGGCTCCCTACCCCTAAAAGGCCAGCAATCAGAGAGAGAATGGGCTGAACCTCTTCTACAAACAAACTTAATGGAAAAGGCTCTATGGCAGGAAGAGAAGTAACCTGGTCACCGGTTATAGAGGAGATGAGGCTTGTCGGCCTCTCGTGGTTGTTTGATGAACTGGGCGGCCAAGGCTGCTTCTCTGAAACTGATATATGTGTCACTGGTAGGAAAGCGGAGGGCCTGTTTGATAATATCAGGGGAAAGGGAAAAAAATTTGTTCCCCTGAGGAGAGGTGAAGGTGCCTCGATGCTCGTCGAAAAAATCTCTGAGCCAAGAGATAAACTCAACTACAGAGTGAACTTGAGGGGAAATTTGGTGGTACAGGCCAGAAATGACTACCCGATAACAATCTGTGTTCTTAATATGACGACTGAAAAGCACAGGCTTAATGCTGCGGATGTCAAATGGGTATTTAGGGTCATAGATACCGGCCTGTAGGTCGATGAGAGGGTTGAACCTGGGTGGGTTCCTAGATTCATGGACCTGGGGGGTCTCTGGTTCATTTTTCTTTGGCGTTCCCCTTCCCATGGCTGACATTCAAGAATTTGAAAAAGCGAAAGGAAAACAGAGGGAGTATGAATGACGGAGTACCTGAACGGAAGGTAAATCTGCTCGGGAAAGCGATGCAGGGAACTCTGACAATGATTGGGTAGACCAGGCGCTCTTTCCTACTTGGTATATGCCGTAGACGAGAACCTGCGACCTTTTACTGGAGTGAAATATGGAGGGAATGTTATCTTTGGACTGGGTAATTTGAGGTAAAAAGATGGATGGGTAAAACGAATGAAGGCAAGTGTCCTAAGGACACAGACAGTGAGGCACGCGACGCATAAGGATTGGGTGTGTCAGAGTGCAGGTGGGCGCCTCGTGCCGGGTTTAATACTTCTATGGGCCTCAGTACCAGTTAACCTAAAGGAATTTACCTTACCTTTTTACCGTATGTGTTGTATAACTCCTGAAACATATTAGCCCTTATGCAGATTAAATACATAACCTACCCATCGTGAGGGTCCACCTTTCGATCTGCCACGTCACCGCACCACGCGGCATGCTCCTCAAGGTACTATAGGTACAATCCACAGAATGTGAACAGTGAGTTGGCGTCGAACACCCGCAGAATCATCCGATCGAAGGTCAATGATGAAAACCTTGCATTGAATGTGAAGAACCTACCATTGAGGCATGAAGGCTCCAAGGTACAAGAAGGGAGTCTCTAGATCAGCTTCCTTTTTCGTAAGTAATCTATCCTAGCCTGAAAAAGGGGTAAATGTATATTGAGTAGATGTCGTTTCACAACCACTTTAACGAGATCAAAACGACAAGCAACTCGACAATCTTTTCATGTTTAAAGAGTCAGAAAAGAGCTAAAATATGACTCTAGAAATGACTTTTTCATGTTTTTACTGAGTCCGAAAAAGTATAAAATACAACTCGTACCACCATCCAAGCTTCGTAAAAACTTGTTGCTGCACATGAAAGCGAGCGTAAAATCCATTTTTCAACAAAATATAGCAAAATATTTGGAAAAATGACTTTCAAAACCTAATTTTGACTTTGAAAAGTTATAAATATGTCAAAAATAGTAAAACATATTCACTTCTACTTTTTACCTCTTTTGAAGAGAAACAGTGAGCTTTTGATGTGCAAAATCGGCAATCATGATCAATCCAGTACATCGTTCTGGTTCTCGTTTGTTCCAGGTAAGAGGCACTTCCATTAGCTTTGTTTTGATTCATTTTTTTCTAGATTTCCATTGTGTCTTTGACCCCTGGGGGAACCCTTAGCAAAATTAGGGCTCAGGAAATTGGCGCGGGTATCGGGCAACGACCCGCGCCAAATGGCTCCTTTTTGCAAAGGGGTCGCGCCAGTTGGCATGAATGTTAGCAAAACAATTGTGCTAATGGCGCAACTCAAATTTCTGCCTCAATTTATGAAAATGTGAGCCAATCAGATGAATTTTTGAGTGTTGCAGAGATCTAATAAGGTGTTTTTGACCATGTTGGTGCAGATACCAACCACAATGGTGATTGAGTGGAAGGAAAGGGAGCATGGTGAAGAGGATGAAATGGCCATGCAAAATGAAGCTTACATGATTGCCCTCCGAAACTATGGTCTCAAAAATTTCTTCCTCACACCATGTTTGAGAGCACAACCTGAGCTATTGCAATATTTGATTACCATTTGGGACAAGAACAAATAAGTGTTCAAGCTCTGAGACCAAGTGCTAGAACTTGAGGTCTCTGATGTTTATTTCATAACCGGATTGTCCTGCAGAGGCCCAGTGCCAATCATGACAAGCAGTAGAAATTCTGGTGAAAAAATGGAGATGGTAATGGTGAGAGTGTGTCCAGGGGCACGGACAGGATTGGGGAGTGGGAAGGTAGGCATCCACACAGTCTGCGATCTAGCACTCCGAGTAGTGCTCCACACCATTACGCGGGCTGTGGGGTCGCAGGCACTGCATGAGGCAACCAAAGCAAAACTCATACTAGCCTTTGAATGCATGAACCCTACACTTTTTGATTGGGCCATTTTCGTAACAAAAAACATCAAACGATAGCTGGCAAAGTGTAATATGGCCAAACTAAAACAGTTTGGGTATGGTTTCATTCTGAAAAGATTACCAATTTTCCAGGGCTAAGGGGTGATAGTCATTGAGCCATCATTGAGGGAGCCGAGGATGGCTTGATGGGTAGCACTCATGCCCAGATCAGGAGGGGGCCAGCAGATGTCCTGGAGGCCCGATTTGTTTGTATGGCTATGATGACAACTAATCGTCATTTAGGATTGGCCCTACGCTAGTACCGAATTCACGGGAGACCCAGATCTTCCACTCTCAGAGGGGGATGACTGGGACGAGGAGTTGGCTAAGACTCTTTTTGATTTTTTATGTATTTATGATTTTTTTCATGATACATGCCTATTCTAACAACAATTCTATGTGTATGCAGATGTTGGCCCACAGAGGCCCGCCGAAATGTCGCCCATTGCACGGAGGACCCCTCTCGCACACGATCCTCAAGCTAAGGGTGGCGAAGGGAGCGAGCTAGCCCAGAACCTGGAGGGTATTTCTTGGGGGATCTCAGATTATGCATGACTAGCATACGTCTCGATGGCTTACCAGAGACAAACTATGGGGGTGCCTAGTCACCTCCATCGATTACTGAGGCAATTGGTGCGCGCGGTGGAATGCTACCATGAGCACCATGGTGATTAGTCATCTAGGGCTTTTATATGCATATTTTTGAGAGAAATGTTGTCTCCAGCCATTATTAAAACATACATGTATATTTTTTGATTTTATGTGATGTACACAAACTACAAACTATTCGACACACACACACACACACACACACACACACACACACACACACACACACACACATATATATATATTTCTAGATGGATCTTTTTACATGTGATGATGTTTTTACAAGTTGCGCAAATGTCTATCTAAAACCAAATTAGCTACTGCATCTGTTAACACATTCATATGTCTGGGTATATGTTGATATGTAATGTAATCAAAGTTTCTTTATAGTAAACAAATACGTAGATACATACGTAAAATGGATGGGTTTCTAACTGAATAATGACCGTTAAGTTGTAGTACTACAATATGTGAGTCTAGATACATAAGTAATGCACGAATACTGAGGTTAACAGCCTCGTTTAATAATTCCAAAATGGCACTATACTCTGCGACATTATTTGCGGTAGGCCCTAGACAAACACTTTGCAAATTAACCAACTCACTAGCAGGATCGTAGATTACCTAGGCTGCTGAAGATAGATTTCTGGTACTGCAAGAGGCACCATCCGCAAAACTGATAAAAGGAGTAATAGACATCTGCACAATCAGGAAGACCCAATCAGCAAAAAGACACTTACAGAGCACACCACACCACACATGCACAAAAATTAAAACACTCAATTATGTACACACACACCACACAAGAATAACTCAAGCGTAGTACTTTTTGAGGTACAGCCCATTCCTAGGCTGGGCCAGAGGAACTCCTTTGTAGTTGATAAGCTCATAGGCCCAATTTTTTAATACTCATTTAACTATATAGGGCCCATGCCACATGGGCTGGAATTTTTCCCGCTCCAAGTTTATCATGTGCTTGGTAATATAGGAGGACGAGGTCCCCTTCAATGAAGGAACGTGGAGAAACTGATTGATCGAAGTGGGCTTTGACCCGCTTTTTCTATGCCTCAATAACCAAAGAAGCTAAGCGGTGGGTTTCATCCAGTCGTTCCAAATATAAGAGACGTTCTTCCTCCGTAGAAGTTTCAGGCAATGGTTCCACAGCCAACTTCAGGGAAGGAATTTCACATTCAACCAGGAGAGTTGCTTCCAGACCATACACCAAATGGAAAGGTGTGAATCTGGTTGCGCTCTTTATAGATGTTCGATAATCCCATAGAGCTGAAAACAATTGTAGATTCCAGTTGGATTTGTGGATGCCAATCGTTCGTTGAAGCATGGTGACCAAAACCTTGTTCACAGTGTCAACCTAGCCATTCGCCTAGGGGTAGTATGGCGTTGAGCTATCATGGCGTAAGCCCAACTTTGATGTCAGCTCAGCCATCATGTAATCCTGAAAATGATTGCCATGATCGGTGACGATGGCTTGAGGGACTCCGAAATGCATAATAACATGGTTTAAAAGGAATTGGGCAGTTGTCTTATCATCGACAGCTAATGTAGGCATCGCTTCGACCCACTTAGTGAAGTAGTCTATGGCAACGATTATATAAGCATGCCCCTCGACCGAGTGAGGGCTACATGTCATAAAATATATGCCACATTTAGAAAAAGGGCCTACGGTAATGACAGGATGCAAGGGTAGGGGTGGCGCATGCATCTTGCACTGAAATACCTAGCACACATGAAATTTTTAGACTGCAACGATATAGTATTTGAATATAGATAGCAAGAAGTAACCTGCATGCAGAATCTTCTGGGTGGTGGCATATCCTGACATGTGATCACCACAGGTGCCACTGTGATAGTATTCCAAGACTCTCTCAGCCTCTTCCAGGGTCAAGCACCAGTGGAGCACCGAATCAACTCCGACACTGTACAGGTATCTCCTACAATGCGGTATGGTTGAGATTGATGCCAAATTTGTCGTCGAGATCCTTTTTCAATTCAAAATAGAATGTGGATGTTTGAATATACACGATAATGTCACCATACCAAGGATCACGAGTGCTGATAAGAAAGAGTGTTTCATCCGGGATATGATCCTCGGATTGGGATGGAACGAAGTCTGTCGGGAGAGAGCAAATAAGATCAGCAAAAACCAATGATTTTGTTGACTTAGCAGTGGGGAACTCTAAATCAAACTCCTGAAGGATTACAATCCACTTGGAGTACTTGCCCCCCAGCAATTGTCGAGACAAGATATATGTCATGGAGTTGCAGTCAGAAACCACGGTTATGGTACGCAATAGGATGTAATGGCGGAATCGCTAAATAGCCTAAACCGCAGCGAGTGCCAACTTCTCAACATGAGAATAGCATGTTTTCATGTCGAGAAGATTCTGAGATAGATAATAAACTACATGTTCATTTCCATCGTCATCATCCTGTACTAAAACCATAGCTATCATGCTAAACACAGCGGCCAAGTAAAGGGTGAAATCGCGATGATAGTTGGGAGGATGTATCAGCGGAGCATTAATGAGCAATGTTTTAAGCTTATCAAAATATCGTTGGGCAATCTTGTCCCAATGGAAGGGAATGTCCTGTTTCAAAATTCACGTAAATCCCTTGGCCACTTCTGCATAATTAAAAATAAAGCACCGTAAGAAGTTAGCTTTCCCCTGCAGACTCTGTAGTTGATGTAATGAGGAAGGGGATGGGAGGTTGGTGATGGTCTAGACCTTGAGGGGGTCAAGGTGAATTCCGTATTTGGAGATGATGAATCCCAAAAGACGGCCAGAATCCACGCAGAAGACGCACTTATGAGGATTGAGCCTAATATTGTAATGTCTGCAACGGAGGAAAATTTGGCAAAGGTGTTAAGGATGGTCCTCACGCTGAGCTGAATGGGCCGACAAATCGTCCAGATATGGCTGAACAATATGACGTATGTCATGGAAAGCATAGGACATAGCACGCCGGAAGGTGGCCCCAACATTTTTTAAACCAAACGGGAGTTTTTTGTAAGCGAAGGTACCCCACGAATAGATACAGGCAGTCTTATGTTGATGAGCAGGTAAAATTTTGATTTGATTGTACCCAGAGAAGCCGTCCATAAGGGAATAAATCTCACTCCCCGCACATTCATCAATGATCTGATCTATAAAGGGAGTGGGGTAATTGTCCTTAGGATAGGCCCGATTGATGTCTCGGTAATCAACGCAGACCCATATAGTGCCCTGCTTCTTATCTACAGGGACAATATTTGAAACCCATTCTGTGAGGGGAATTGGATAGATAAAGCCCGCGTTAAGAAGTTTTTCAACTTCTGCCTTTATAGCTGCGGCTTTTCGGGGATGCATTGGGCATATGCATTGATGCATGGGTTTCGCACCTGGATAGGTAGGAATATCATGCACAAATATGCTGGGATCAATCCTAGGCATCTCTTCATAGGACCACGCGAAAAAATTTCTAAATTCACGAAAAAGGTTGGTATAAACTTGTATCTCTTTAGGAGAACAACTCACTCCCACATGAATATTCTCAACTACCCCCAGTTTGACGGAGATGTCGATTGGCATGGTTTGAGTGATATTACTCAGGTTTCCCTCCAAAATAACCTCATGATTCAATATCGGTGTTTGATGAGGTGGAGTGGGAACCTGAGATGAGAAGCACTCTAGACAATAAGACATTTCCCCCAGGCCAGGCCTGAACGAGGAACGATGATGTCCATCGCTCCACGGTAGATATTCAAGAGACATTGTTTCAACAATAGCTTCATCGGAAGGGAAAAAATATCTTAAAGGGTCAGGCAAATCTGCATCGCTGAGCCAAAGGGATTGAGAATATATATCCAGAGCCATGCTCGAAGGAGCATGTTCGAGAGGAGGAGGATCAGATGCAGCGACGATTTTGCAATAATTAATCTCAAATGGAGTTAATGGAATTGATTCTCTCAAAGAGGTCACATGTTCAGGTGAAGGGATGATCCAAGGGTCATCTAACCTAGAGATCATGTTAACTTGAACGGTGTGTGGTGGTGGCGTGGGAAAAATACCCATGAGGACGGGGTCCTTTAAGAGACCTGGTCCTACACTGTCGGGGGAATTGGGGATCTGATCCACGTAAGGAATGTTGTTCTCAGAGGATGAGGTGAAGAAAGACAACTGATCCATAGTGATGATTTTTCCCTCATGAGGGAACTTGAGAAGCCGAAAGAGGGTGGATGGAACGCATAGCATGGCGCGGGTCCAACTGTGACCAAGAAGGAGATGTAGTTGAGCTTGGCGTCAACCACTTCTACTTCTACATTGACTGTATTCCCCTATAACATGATCGAAAAACTCTCGAGAACACCCAGGGTTATTGATTCCCAACCATCGAATGCCTCTAGGGCATTGGGAGATGATGTAAGAATCGAAGAGCCAATGGCCTTCCAGTAGGCGAATGAAATAACACAGGTGGAAGCACCTTCATCCACAATGGATCTATGGATGTTGAGGTCGTTGATCCCGACTTGGATAACAATAGCGATTTGATGCGGAAGTCAGGGGAAACATTTTTTTAGGTCGAAGGTGAGAAGATTAGAATCGGCGGAATCAATTCCATCAATTGTGGACAACAGAAATTTTCGTTGCGATGGGTAACTTTGAAGCACTTCCAATGCAGACATTACAGAAAGCGCCTGTGCCAAATCCTCAACAATACTGTAGTGTTGAGCGGCACGGGCATTTGGGTTGTAGGAATATTTTTGCAGAACACCTTTAGAAGGTGGCCTCAAAACAGTTTCAGCGTTGTGCTTCTCAATTTCTAAAGGACCAGAGACAGGTGGGGGAGGTGGGCCATCCACGAATTCCTTCCCAGCTTCCTGGCGTGATCCAGCATAATCCTTCGAACACGTAGCAATTGAGACAGGTGCAACACCATTCATCATAAAGACCTGGGACCCAAATGGTACAGATGGTGAAGGCTGCTCAACCATCTGGGTCTGATGAGATAGGAACGGTTATTTGAGAACTTTCGAAGTCCCTTTTGAGCCTTTCAGAAGTTTACTAACTTCAGATCATCGAGGAAAATCTTTGGTATAATGGTCTCCTTCATAGATAAGGCAGGGGTACTTCGGTTTACGTTGAGAACAGTCATCAGTACGAGGTTTAGAAGACTCTGGTTTCGGGGCATCGTGTTTGGATTTTCCTTTTCCCTTATTCTTTAATTTGGATGCCTTTAACGTAGGATTAGCCTGAATGGCGCTGACCTCCACAGTCTTACCAGAATCCGGAGGGGAGGGAAGAGCAGAATTATTGGAAGAATTGGACTTCTGCTTCCCATTCGAGGATTTCCGAGAATTTTGAGAAACGGAACCAATAACACCATCCACCGCTGGGGTAGGTGGTATTTTAGAGGTCTCGGGCCATGGAGCATCAGTAAAAATATCATAAAGCGTGCCAGACTGAGAGTACATCAGATTAAGGTACTGGGCATGCGTGATGGCTTATTCTTTAGTCACACATGCCCCAATAGCAATATCTTGAGCGATCTTGTTAACAAAGGAGGTAGTGAACCAATGAGTTAGTAGATGATTAGGTATATCAAACTTGATCAGTCTATGATGATGTTGCCACTCATGAATATGATCAGATATGTGGGTGGCTTTATCCTACTTCAAAGAAGTCATGAGATGCATCTTGGCTTCATAACGAATCGGCAACTAGAAATGTGTCATAAAAGCCATGGCTAACGTATTGAAGTCTTGAAAGATACCATAGGGTAATTATATATACCACTTAGTGGCAGCACTGGTAAGAGTGCGCTGGAAGAGACGTAGACAAATTGAATCATCCACCCAAGATTTGGATGAACACCATAAATGGTATGTCATTACATGAGCTTGGGGGTCTTCTCCAGCGTTTCATTCAAACTTAGGATAGTCGCCGGGCACCTTGGTTGGAACTGGAGGCCAATAAGGATAGTGAAGAATCGGATCATTGGTCAATTTAGAAATTTCCAGTAATTCCAAGGTAGCCAGGAACAGAAACTGAGGATTGAAAGGCATACCAGGCCCTCGATAAGGACCTGTACCTGTACTCCACCCTGGTTGAGCATAACCTTGCCCCCATTGGTTCTGTCTTGGAGGATTCTGACCATAGGGGGTATAGGCCGTATAATTATTCTGATACATTTGCTGATAACCAGTGTATGGGGGTTGATAACCGGGGTATGGACCCTGATTATATGTCGGCCCCATTTGAGCAGTATACGGATTTGACTGCTAAGTATAGGTATAGCCTGGTTGTTGAAGATAATAATTAGAACCTTGGGGTGGGTTGTAAACCATTCTAGATTTTCCTTGAAGATAATAACAGCCTTGGGGTTGAGCGGGTTGTTGATAAGTGCGTCCCTGTTGAACCTGATAAGTGGGGCGCACAGGCGGATTCTGCTGTGGCATAGAGTAAGTCGGTTGTTGAGCAGGGTTGACAGGATGTGCAGGCTGGCTTGGTTGGACAAGTTGGCCTGGCTGAATGGGCTGCCCTAGTTGAACAGGTTGCACCGTTCCACAAAGTTAACTTAATGTTTTTCAATTTAGTGTATCCAAATTGTTGGGTATCATTTAATTGGTCATAACCCTGTGATTCGAAGCTTGATAAGGCACGACTATATGTGATAACTATTTCTTCTAACTTTTATTTTATTTTCTAAGGTGAAATGGAAATTCTAAAATGAAAACAAGTATGGTTATATTTTTTCAAGGAAATGATATCTCCTATAATGATTTACCAACTTGAAACTTAAAAAGGAATTTGAAATTTTCAATGACAAAACTTGAAAGGAAATGAAAATGTACTGCTGAAATGAAAAGATGCTGTAAGTCTAATAAATCAAAAACAATGAACTAGTGAGCATGAAACTAAACTATTCTTGTTGCTGTCTAAACAAAAAGAAACTATGCTTAAATAAATTCAAAATTGCAACAAAGTAAATCTAAATCAGATTACATCAATTTATCTTTTGATCCTTCATCATTAGTCCAGCTATGATTTTCGGAAGTAACCATAAACAACTTGAGTAACTGATATCTAACTTGCAGAAAGTAAACTAATATCAAACCATACATTCATAATTCAATCCCTCACCATCAGTCCAGCTGTGGCTTTCGGAGGTAACTGAATATGTCATGCACAATTTAACATTTCTAACTTGCAGAAAGGAAACTAATACTAAAATACACATTTCATAATACAATCCCTCACCATCAGTCCAGTTGTGGCTTTCAGAGGCAACTGAAGACATTATGAGCAGTTTAATATATTTAAATTTGCAGAAAGGAAACTAATACTAAACTACACATTTCATAATACAATCCCTCACCATCAGTCCAGCTGTGGCTTTCGGAGGCAACTGAAGATGCTATGAGCAGTTTAATATATCTAATTTTGCAGAAGGGAAACTAATACTAAACTACACATTTCATAATACAATCCCTCACCATCAGTCCAACTGTGGCTTTCGGAGGCAACTGAAGATGCTATGAGCAGTTTAATATATCTAAATTTAACTACTGAAACAATTAAGAAAAACCGAGTTAAACAAAGCAATACTGAAATGAAACAGAAACTAAGAAAAACACATTAGCAGCAGAACAATGTTAATTCCATGTCATTAGTCAAAAAGCTATGAAAATGCCCGGGCTGCCTATCTATAACCTGAAACAAGAACACTGATCAGTGATTAACAACATAAAACATGAAGACAAAAGTGAAATGGAAAGTAGGAAAGTTTATAAACAGAAATGAAAAAAAATGAAATGTATAAACATGTAAATGGATTATGGCACAATGAGCTTTAAAGAAATGAAATAAGAACTATACACTAATGCACAAAACCTTAGCTGAGCAGGGGCCCTCTACATCAGCCTTGGAAACGATCTTCAAGTACGAATTAAGTTGGAAAACAGAGTCTTCTTATATTAAAATGCAGTCATAACAGTATGGTAGTATTACGGCTCAAAGGCAGCGTAATTACATTACAGAGCAGACTTAATAAAATTAACAGAGACTAATCAGGACTAACTCCATATGCGTATGCAAACGCGTTATATATAACAAAAGAAATATAACTGTCTCCTAAAGTTTATGCTGGTGTAGAACACGTAGACCATTACGTCCACGGATCTAGGATCATGGCCGTGTTGGAAAATAAATCTATGAGAAGTGGATGCTTGAATTCGACTATGGAGTCATGTACAGATGTCGACTTGTCCTCCACAAGCTCAAAAACGGCCATATGAACCTTTACGTGACACGGAACAGAGTCCTGTCACCGTAAGACTCTATGGTTGACTTCCATGTGGACGCCTTTGACCGCGACTTCTTTAGATGATTTTTCTCGAACCAATAGGACACGAACCATGTCCACATCATTCCTGACTTGCCCATGTGGCTCGTTTTCCCTGTAGACACCTGTAACATAGAGTTTCACAAAATAGCTGCGGAAAGTTGCAGTAGCTGTGGAAAGTGGCAAGATTCCGCAGCTGAATGAACAAAATCTAAATCAAATAGCAAACAAAAAAATATAATTAAAAACCATGTTAGATGCTCTTTTGCAAATGATATTGACAACTTGGGAGGTTCAGGTGAGTGAAAAAGGTATAGAAAAGTGTATGGAAAAGATGCAGAATTGAGACTCAACATACCCCCACTGTGAAGGTGTTGCATGTCCTCATGCAACCAAAATTTTAATATTCCTTCCTTAGTTCATGTGCCTTGACACTTCAGCCAGGACATCCAATCCTCTCCTCCTCTTCTGTGGTGCTGCCAACATTCTAGTTTTCTTCATTAAGCACCTAAATTTGATATTAACTAGTGCTCTGCTCAACTTCTGGCATTTTCTTTTCAATTTCTTGTTCTTCTTTTGCCATATTCCCAGATGTAGCATAGTATTATCATGGATGATTTTGTCCAGTTTGCCTTGTTCCTTCAATGTCTCATTTTCATTTTTGATATGTTTATTCAAAAGCTCTAACTCAAAAATTTCCTATTTTAGTGATTGGACTAAATCATCCTGTACTGTATGAGGCTGGATAGACAAAGTACTGGGACCTGTAGCTGCCTTTTCCAAATATTCTATATAGTCATATACTTCCTGCTGCTTGGGATCTATTTCAGGAGTCATTTTTATTGGGTTGTCCCCAAAATGCCGTGAAGGAGAATAATCTGGCTGAGGAGGGCTCACATCAATATCTTGCTGAGAATGGGATGGAGTATGTTCAATTTCTGATTGGGAATGAAATGAACCAGGTTCACTAACTGACTGAGATGGACTATGGTCAGCTGGGGACTGTTCAGATGTTTCCTCTCCCAAATCAATGAAATGAGGACCCTTCATTTGCGTTTTCCTCAATTTCCCCTTAAGTCTGCTGCTTCTTCTCACACGCTGCGGTGCACTATCCTTTTGTTTTTGTTTTCCTTTCTCTATCTTCTTGGCCATAGAGGACTGTTTTTGAAGATAAACTAGTCTTTCAGATAACACTTGATTATCTTCTTCTTCAGAAGAAGGAGTTTTATGTATAGCCTCAATAGTTTTTCTTTCTTTTGGTGTTATTGGCTTCTTACCCTTGATTTCTTTCTTCTTCCTCTTTGACAGTCTTTCTTCCCTATCAGTTCTTTCAATTGAAGTAATAGGAGTATTTTGGATTTCATCAATTGTTCTTTTTCTCCTACTTCTTCTTGCTGTGCTACCTTCAGGAATTTCCTGAGGTTCCTCAAAGAAATTTCTAACCAGAAATTGTTCCCATGTGTCTTTATTTTCCTTTAACTCCTTTTCAATCAAAATTTTTATAAGGCCTTGGTGATATAGATGAGGTTCTACATCTCCTAAATGTTTCTGAACAGTCACAGACATTTTCTTCAAGCTATTTAACAGAAAATATGGGAGATTGAGAGCTTGATTATCTAGAAAATTCATCAGTAACCTGGTATGGCACATGTACATGGACCCAAAACGGCCTTCACATGTAATGAATTTCTGAACAACTAGCAGCAAAGTAGCCCATTCCTCTTTCAATGCATGCACATGAATTCCTCTTTTAAAAACAGTTATGTCCATACCTTGGTTTCGTAAGATTGTTCTCCATGCTTCATCACTGATACTTTTATTCTTAAACCAACGCTCACCCTCCTGAAGAAGTTCCGTGGCTGTTTCTATATATGCTTCATTGACCGCAAACTTAAGGTCTCCAATTTCTGCTTCCAAGCCATTAAACGACCTTGCAAATGCTTTTGTAACTTCTTTGTGATAACCTCTGAACTTCTGGATAAAACGCAGCCATTTTGCTTTCTTCAATATCTCCCTTACTTGTGGATATCCTTGCATGAACTTCGGTCCTTCCAGTTCTGCTCTTAGCAATTTACCCATTTCTCTTTTTGCTCTTCAAAGACTTTCCTATGTGGAGGATTCAAATGGAAATAGAATGGCTGAATGCACAGAAATGAGCTCAATGACTGTGGGAATATATTATAGAATGGGAATGAGCACAATGAACGGAATGGAGTGAGACTGTGGGTAGATATCCGAGAGTGGAAATGAGCACAATGAACGGAATGGAGTGAGACAGAATAGAAAATGGTTTCGTGAGCATAACAGAGATACGACTGTGCAATTGACAGAGTATAACACATTCGGCAGCGTTTTGAAATTTGGTGGCTGCGAAATAAATGTGAACACGTTTCAATCAACGGTTATGGATTTATGCGGCTATAAGAGTCCTTGGTCAAATCAAATATGTCTCATTGTCACCGGTGGAATATTGTATCATGAGTGAAAATCGGGGGTTTAATGATGGAACCATTTGGGAATGAATGCGAGAGGATAATATGGAGGTCGTGAAAGGTTACGGAATTGTCAATATAATCATTGCACATAATGGATAGAGCTCATGGTTTATAACTATATAAAAATGTGTTTTTTTTCAATGCTATTTGAAATAAATTTTATTCATACCTTTGGAATCTTTGCCTTTTCCTTTGGTCTTCAACTAATTGTTCTTAATTGGTGTCTTGAATGCTCCATGTCTTCATTTTTGATCCTCTCACCTGCATTTTATTTCATGATTATGGAAATAACATCTGACTGTACATTCTTTTTGAAAACAGAGTAGTAGCTGCGGAATCTGCTTCTGGCTGTGGAAACTGGAGTCAGCTGCGGAAACAGATGTCAGCTGCGGAAACTGACACAACTATTACTTGGATGAATGGAAATGAACAGATGACAAATGACCAGATGGAAATGGTCATGAAAAAGATTTTTATTAATGAAATGGATGAAATGAAGTGGAGTGGAGTGAAATGAAGTGAAATGAAATGGAATGAAGTGGAATGGAATGGAGTGAATGATCACAAAACTTGTGAAATGAAAGAGAGATTTTTTTTGGAAAATATAGAGTGTCAGGTGTTCCTGATTATCACCCTATATTTTCTGTATAAGACTGCCAATCAGTGATTGGTTTTCAGGCTTATATAATATTTTTTTTTTTTTTAAACTGAAAAGAACAAAAGCTAGGCTGGTGGAGAAGAAGAATTCTTCTGTACCAGCCTAATTGCAAAACTTTCTTGAAACATTTTGACAAAATCCTCTTTTGAGAGTGGCTTATGATAAACTTTCAATCTATGGCCATTCACAATAAGAGGAGTTTGAAACTCATCGATGGTCTTGATTCTTACCGCTCCATTGCTAAAGATCTTGTCAATCTCATATGGCCCAAGCCAATGAGTCTGAAATTTTCCTTGAAAATCTTTAAACTTGGAATCAAATAACAATGCCCAATCTCCTTCTTGAAACTTCTTCTCTTTGATGTACTTGTCATGCCATTTAGCTCTTTGATATTGAACTAGATCGGTTCTTAAAATTGCTTCTTGTCTGATCTCATCTAGCTCATTCAACTGCTCCATTCTATGCTTTTGGGCTTCTGATAAGTCCATCCCCAACTGAACTGCTATCTTGAAGGTCTTGACTTGGAACTCAATGGGAAGCAAGACTTCTTTCCCATAAACAAGTTCATAGGGAGAATGTCATGTTGTATTTCTCCATGTAGTTCTGTAGGCCCACAAGGCTTCAGGAAGCCTTTCTGCCCAATCTCTTCTATGTAGATGAACAGTTTTGGTGATGATACTTTCAAGAAATTTATTTGTGGACTCCACTTGACCATTTGCTTGCGGGTGGTAAGGAGTAGATATTCTGTGCTTGATTTTGTATTCTTCCATCAACTTCTCCACCAAATTGGATGTGAATTGGCTCCCCGATCTGTCACAATTTCTCTTGGAACACCAAAGCGAGTAAAAATATCCTCATAAAGAAAATGAATAACTGAATTTTCAGTAGCAGATACTAATGCTTTGGCTTCTACCCATTTAGTAACATAATCAGTACAAACCAATATATACTTCTTTTGCTTGGATGGTGGATTAATAGGTCCAATGAAATCTAAAGCCCACTTTTCAAAGGGTTCAATGAGTACCTGTGTTTGTAATGGCATTTCATTTGAAAGGGTAGGTTTCCCTACTCTTTGGCAGCTGTCACACCTTTTGACATATTGTTTTGCATCTTTGAAGAGGGAAGGCCAATAATATCCTAAATAGAGGATTTTATAGGCCGTCCTTTTGTCTGGAAAGTGTCCACCGCATGGTTCATCATGACATGCCTTAAGAATATCAGGCATTTCATCTTCCCTGACACATCTTCTGATCACAAGATCTGGCCCTGTTTTAAACAATTCGTTAGAAATCCATGAATATTTTGAACTCTCCTAAATAATTTTTCGTTTTTCATTTGGAAATAAATGTGAAGGCAGTTTCCCTATAACCAAATAGTTAGCAATATCTGCATACCAAGGAGTCTTAATAGTTACTGCAAACAAGTATTCATCAGGAAACTTATCCTCTACGGGAGAATCTTCTTTAGTATTCTGAATCCTAGACAAGAAATCAGCTACTGTATTTTGTTTTCCTGGTCTATCCAACACAGTAATATTGAATTCTTGCAAAATTAAAAGCCATCTTGTCACTCTGCCATTAGTAACAGGTTTGTTCATCAAATATCTAATTGCAGAATGGTCAGTATGAATAAAAGTTTCATAGCTTGTTATGTAATGTCTAAACTTATTAATTGCATGAACAACAGCTAAAAACTCTTTTTCAGTCACAGTATAATTCAACTCTGTGGACGTAAAATTTTTACTGGTGTAATAAATGGCATAAGGAACTAAATATTTTTGACCCAACACAGCTCCTAGAGCTGTATCTGAAGCATCCGTAGAAATATGGAAAGGGAGTTTCCAATTTGGTCCTCTTAAGATAGGTGCTTCAGATATTCTTGTTTTCAAAGTTTCAAAAGCTGATTGACAATCAGGATCCCATTTAAATTCACGGTCTTTTGTAAGCAATTTGAAGAGTGGAGATGCTATTTTAGTGAAGTTTTCTATAAATCTTCTATAGTAACCAGTAAATCCTAGAAAACTTCTAACATCTCTTTAACAATTTGGAATAGGCAACTTGGAGATGACTTCAACTTTTGATCTATCAACCTTAATCCCATCTCCTGAAATATGATGTCCTAAAACAATCCCTTCGGTAAACATCATAAAGCATTTTTCATGGCTTAATGAAAGGTTTGTTTCTTTACATCTTATGAGAACTTTTTCCAAATTTTCTAATGCCTCTTCAAATGTATTACCATAAACTGTAAAATCATCCATATAAACCTCTACACAATCATGGATTAGATCGAAAAAAATTCCTAGTACTGCTCTTTGGAATGTTGCTGGTGCATTACATAACCCAAAAGGAAGCACTCGGTAGGCAAAAGTTCCCCATGGACAAGTAAATGTGGTCTTATCTTGATCTTCAGGTGCTACCTGAATTTGATTATAGCCACTAAAACCATCCAAAAATGAAAAGTAATTTTTACCTGCTAATGTATCTAATACCTGATCAATAAAAGGAAAAGGAAAGTGATCCTTTAAAGTTGCTTTGTTCAATTCCATGTAATCAATGCATACCCTCCATTTACCATTCTTTTTAGGTACTATAACCAAAGGAGAAACCCATCGGCTATCTGAAATTGGATAAATGAAGTTTACATTGAGTAGTTTTTTGAGCTCTTCTTTCACTATCTCCCTAAGATTTGGATTCATCCTTCTTTGAGGTTTTTTGATTGGTCTACTGTTTTCCTCAATATAGATGTGATGGATGCAAGTCTTAGGATCAATACCCTTCATGTCAGTATACTCCCATGCAAATGCAGTAGAATGTTTTTGCAAGATTTTGGTTAGTTCTTCTTGTTGTGATTTTTCCATATGTTTGTTGATATTCAATGTTTTTCCTGGAAAAATCTCAATAGTAGAACTACCAAACTCTTCCATAGAGTAAAGAAACATTTGTCTTGATGATAAATATTCTATGTCAGATTCCAACTGAAATTGTGTGGGGTCATATTCTGAAGATGTCTCAAAATTTTCTAATGTGTTCAGAATTTGACTATCCTCACTGATTTCAGAAATGGTAAAGATAGGTTGTATAGTGTCCTCATCATCAACCCATTCATTGTCTTCTACTTCTGTGAATGCTCTTGTTGGAGAATACAAATTGAATTTCTTTGTCGAATTACCATTAGAAATGTACATGTCCCCAGATCTACAACTAATAAAAGCATCAGCTGTGGCTAGCCAAGGTCTTCCTAAAATAAGTGGGTGCCCTCCTAGATTACTCTTGGGAGTCAAAATCATAAAATCTACTGGATATTCCCAAGAATCTAAGGAGACTGAAATATCTTCTAATACACCATATGGTTTAATAATTGATCGATCTGCAAGTTGCAGTAAAGTAGGTGTAAAAAGAAGGTTAGGAAGTTTTAGCTGGTCCATAGTCTGTCTACTCATAATGTTGATAGCAGCCCCTAAGTCAATCAATGTGTTTGGAATTTTTATCCCATTTATATGTGTCTTGACAATTGGACTTCCTGGATCTACATACTTCTGCATGGTAATTTTTCCCATCATAATATCTGCAATCTTTCCTACCAGGTGGATTCTTCTTGTGTCTTTTAGTTTCCTTCCTGGTCTTTTGAAACTCAACTCCTTTATTGTTTTTGCTAGAATAGGAATCTCTCGAATGGATTGTAGCCAGGGAATCTTGATACAAATATTCTTCAATTCATCTAGAAAGTCATATTTAGGCAACAAGATTTGTTTTTCCACCCCCTTATCAATTTGTAGTCTTTCAGGAAAATGAGGTGTAGATGAAGATGCAGGTTGCTCAACTATAGGAGTTGTGGGTGTTAAATTTTCTTTTTCTTTTTGAATATTTGAATTTTGAAGAGATTCTTCTTCAGAACCCTTATTGACTTGAAGAGAATCCTCCTCAGAGGTATCTTGCTCTTGGATATCTATAGAAGGTTTTTCTAAAACTCTACTAGATCTGAGTTGTACATCGTTGAGAGGAACAATCATATAGGTAGGAAATTGTTGTCCTTCTACCATGTGAGTATTCTGAGGATTCTTATTGTTAGGATTTGGTAATGGATGAGCTGGAAGTTGATTTTTCTTTTGTTGGTATGGGAGCATGAGTTGAGGATTTGGATTTTGTTGAGAAGGTTGTTGTTGTGGAAATGGCAATGAAAGTTGTGGATTTGAGTTTGGAAGTTGTGGAGCTTGTTGATTTTGAAAAGATGGAGGATATTGATAAAATTGAGCAAATCTCCCATAAGGATTTTGCATCCCTTGTACCCATGGATGATATGAATTTTGATGTTGGGGCCAAGGTTGTTGCCAAGGATTCCAATTTGGTTGGGTTTGATAATTCATAGGGTTGTTAAACCCTTGAGTTTGTTGTCCCTGCCAAGGTCTCCTTGCGACAAAACAGAGAGATTCTACTGAATTTGGGTCTTCTTGAAAGACAGCTTTGAGTCCAGGAATTGAAGGATAATCCTTGATCTCATGATTCTCTGAGCAAATCATACATGTTTCTACAACTTTTGCATCCAAGGGACATTCCCTTAAAGCATGTTTCTTCCTACATTACGGACAAAAGATGGCTAAAGCATCTGTTTCTGCTTTCTTCTTGTGTTGGATTTTAAGGGTGTCTAGTTGTTCACTAAGGCTCCCTAAGATATCAGTTTTGAACTCATCAAGCATATTACCAATCTCTGCCCTACTTACTGATCCAGTTGCAGATTTGTTAGCCCTAATAAGAGAAGGATCCCTAGGCCCTTTTCCTGTTTTAGATTTTCCTCTTGAGAGATGGACACATAGTTCTGTTATGTCACGAAGTGGGAGTTGAGAAATATCTCCTTTCTCCATAATGTTTAAAATATCTATCTATTCATCTCTAATGGCTTTTAATATGAGGGCTTTCAAGGTTTCATCATCTAAGTTGCTCATCTTTGCTCTTTTCAAGTTGTATTGAAATCTTTCAAGTAAGTCTTCCAAATTTTCATCTTCTTTTTGCATCATCTTGAATACCTCATCCTTGTGATTGGTGGGCTTACAATAGTCCAAGTATCTATCCAAAATTTTTTGTTTCATATCATTCCAAGTCCTAATAGATTGAGTGGTTAATCCCATGAACCATTTCAAAGCAGATCCTTTCAAAGTTGAAGGAAACAGTTTGAGTTTTTGAGAATCTTCCATATAGTCATAGGTTCGGCACACAACTTCAAACTCAAACAGAAATGTTTCAGGGTCCTGTTGTAACCTTTACAACACCCTCCAAAAAAGACTACCTTTTAAAATTTTGGAGCCCCTTAGAACTAAAGAGAAATTGCTAAGTCACTAAGTCGCAAAAGTAGACATTCATGCAAATTGCGACCTTGCGACCTAGCGACCTCAGGTCGCCAGGTCGCCAGGTCGCACATTACATAAAATTATGAAAACTGCGACCTAGCGACCTAGCGACCCAGGTCGCCAGGTCGCCAGGTCGCAATTTGGTCATTTTACGAAAATCGCGACTTAGCGACCTTGCGACCCAGCGACCCCAGGTCGCCGGGTCGCAAGGTCGCCAGGTCGCAAAACGCAAGGTTTGACGAATATGCGACCTAGCGACCCACATTAATGGCCCGCACGTGCGACTTCCTATAAAATGGGGGTCGCAGGTCGCATTATTCACGTTCAGCGATTTGTAAGGAAAACGCCTCTGACAGCTCAACTGACGAGTTTTTCCCGGGTAAGTTGCCATTTCTTCCTGCTGTTTCCGTTCTAATGATTTTCTTACTAAACCCATCTCCCCTTGTAGCCTATAAATTGTCTTTTGGCCATGCTTTAATGTTTTCTGAGAATTTTTCCAATTACATATTGCATAAATTACCAAAAACCTCTCTGTTTGCTATTTTACCCCATGGCATCATCCCCTTTTCTTTAAAATCATGCCACAGCTCTCCCTGGCCCCAGAAACATTGAAAATTCCCAAGAGAAAGGAGGCAAAAGGGTTCAAGGCCGCGCGCACCAAACCCCCGGCAAGACAATCTGCGACCTGCGACCCAGCGACCTAGTCGCGAGGTCGCAGAGTCGCAATTTTCTCCAGTTTTACATATTTGCGACCTGCGACCCAGCGACCTAGTCGCCAGGTCGCCAGGTCGCACTTTCCTTTGTTTTCGTAGATCTGCGACCTAGCGACCCAGCGACCTCAGGTCGCCAGGTCGCGAGGTCGCAAGATCGCGCCCGGGCCCTGTTTGCGTGATCTGCGACCCAGCGACTCACCAGTCCAGTTTTGCTTTAACACATTTAGGTTTTGTCACTAAATTGTAACTGATTTTTTATCGCCATGACGTTCTTATCGTGGGACTCCTTTCTGAATTTGACAGGTGAAGACATAGAGTGCATACCTGTGCTCTCAGATTCTAGTGACATGGCGCCCTAGCGATCTCGGAGAAAGGACGGGGAACGGGGAAAGGGCGATGAGTTTGGTGGTGAGATCCCCACCCCCAATATTCCGAGATACATTATGTAGTTTTTCGAAAGACGACAGCATGAGGTGGTACCAGATTTATCAGGAGTTCGCCAAGTTGCCAGAAGAATTTCCGGAAGACCTCCCAGACCGAGAAATATACTTGGCGGTAAAGAGGTCCAAACTACATCTGGCGGGGGCACATCCAGCCATATTCCCATGTCCAGAGATCATAGACTGGATAATACAAAAAACAGACCCAGAGAAATTTGTGATCAGAGATCATGAAGGCAGAGCTTTCACTACGCTGGTAGGCTCAGATGCACACCTTTATTATTCACTGCCGCGCCCAAACCAGCACTTTACTCGAGAATGGGCTGCTACTCACGCCGTCCCGATCGTCGATACTATTCAACAATGGTGGGAGGAGCCCGAGAAGTTCAAAGTGAAAAAGAACCAGGAATACCCAGTGGCAAGCCTAAGAAAAGTTTATAAATTGGTTGCTGCCATGCTCTGCAGGCTTTACGGGCGCCCAGATAGCTCCACTTTCAACGGCAGTTGGGCCACTATTATGGAGTATGTGACAACACAGGGGACCCGTTTTAACTGGGCCGGCATACTGATGACGTCGCTGCAGACCAACTTGAACTCGGCATTGGCTCCGGACGAAGGAATGCCTGCTGAATTTTACATGGATTCATACCTATTAGATGCGGTGTGCGCCCGAGTGGAGTTTGACGGCTGGGAGCACAACTGGGACCCCGAGAACACGCGCGCAATCCATCTACAACTTAAAGTATTCTGGGAGTCTAAATACAAACATGACCTAGATCGGATCTCCCAAATATTTGTTCCCGCTCTGTACAGGCATTTATTTGGCCAAGACGCCCCTTGCATGTCATGGCGGGCCAAGGAGACCCTGGTTAAAGTGGCGCACTGGTTCCCTTTCCCTGAGTACACCTTCATCCGAGTCTTTGGAACTTACAAGGTGCCACATGTTATGCCTCGTTTCGTGACGGACAAAATGCTGATGCAGGAGGTGTGCTTTCAGATGTCACATGGTTTCTCCAACATCTTGTCTAAGGGAAAAAAGAAGCCATGGCCCACTCTGCCCCTCACTATTGGTGCATTCACGGTTAAAGACTTCAAGGAGGTGCTAGCAGAAGCAGACGCAATGAGAAGTTATCAGCTGGGGGCAATTGAACACCGAAACTATGACCCAGAGAGATTGGTCCCTGAACACTGTCGGAGAGCCAACCTCAGGTGGACTTATCAGCATCTCGAACGCCCAGCAGAAGATGAGAGGAGAAACTGGTATAATGCTGAAAGACAACTTGCTCCGGGGGTTGACGTGGTCCAGGAAGACTTGGATGATCAGAACTTGGAAGACAGAAGACGTCAGTTAGAAGCTTCTTCTTCATCCATGCTCCAGAAATCCCGAATCAACACAGGGTCAACTCCATCCGCCAAACAAAAGGAGGCAGAAGCAAAGGCCCAGCAGGAAAGGGAGAGGAAGTTAAAAGAAGATGAGGAGGCGCGCCCAAAAGGTACAACTGCAGCACAAAAGAAGAAGCTGGCCAAAGAGGCCAGGAAAGAAAAAGAAGACAAAGAGGCACAAGCTGCAGCGGAACAGGCGCTTAAGGCAGAGTTGGACAAGGCGGAGGCCGGAATACGAGAAAGCGCCGCTCGCGCGGTGAACAAGAGGAAGAGGGCCCGAAATAGAAGCGAGCGCGGGGACTCGAACGATAAAGGAAAGAGAGAGCGAGCCGGCGCGGGCGGGAACGAGAGAAAGAGAGACCGAGATAGAGCGAGCGAGAGAGAACGAACGGCGGAGGAAGGAAGAGGAAGAGAAGAACACGAGAGGAAAGAGAAGATGTCACAGCCCAGATGATCTTGGAAGTAACTCCTCTCGAAGTGACTTTGGAGCGTACACAACTCTACGTGTTAGATCGCTAAGACGGGGAAGAAGATAATGTTCGACGACCCGGACTCACTGATCGGTTTTCGTTCAAGTCAGGTCGGGGAGAGAGAAATTCGTTGGCACAAAGTCCCTCTGCATCATCCGCAGTGTCAACAGGAAAGGATATAGTTTTGGATACTAGGACTAATCCGGTAATGATAGCATCAGCAGGTACTGCCTTCGCTACGGCTACGGAAGAGAATGTAACCCGGATGAGTAGAGAAATAGTATCTCTACAAAACAGACTGTACGCAGCTGAGCAACGCGAAAAGATAGCAGAGCAGGAGAAAGCAGAATTGCAAGCAGAAGTCCAGCAACTTCGAAACCAAGCTTTACCAGCAAATGAAGTCTCGCTTGCCATTTTCAAAGAGTGTGAGGTGTTGGAAATGACTATGAGACAGGTATATGGTGAAATTTTCACCATCAAACAAACAGTCGCTCCCCTGGCAAGAGCACGAATGGAAACCAGGCAAAGACAAGATCAGCTCAAAGAGGCTTCACATAGGCTTCTGAGGCTTTGGACAGGATGATGGGTTCGACCATTCAGTACCCTCAGGCACCTGAAAATTAGCCTAAGAGGGACTGGATCCACACGCAGGATGCGAAAGTTCAACTCCGCATAGCGATGCAATCTGGAGAAAAATTGACTAAAGACCTGGACAAAGTGATGTCATCGTACGACCATCTGATTAGTGGTATCGACTCAATGCATACGCTGCACCACATCCCATCGCTTGGAGATTAGGAAGAAAGCTACAGGAACAAGTAAGCCCGGGATATTCAAACGTTCTTGCAACCCATCAAGCAGGCCGCAGCTGATCCGGAGCCCTCCGCATCTCAAGAGCATCTCAGTCAATTCATCGCCGCTCCAGCGCGGATTTATACCAAGCTTGCGTCGCTCTCAAATCAGATTGGACAGAAGAGGGAGACCCTAGTACCAAATGCTTTGGAATGCGTGTATAGGCTGAAAGAGGAGGTGCCCCTGGTGTCCCCCATAGCGGCAGAATACCAGGCATGGCAGGATTTCCTTAGGGAACAACAGGTTGACATTAACAATTCGCGTCCCGGCAGCAGCAAGTCCTGAGCAGCAAGAAGAACCAGGTCGCAAATCGCACCAACAGGACAGGTCGAAGGTCACATCATCTACCCAGGTCGCAGAAGGAGTTGGTCGCAAGGTAGCCCAAAAGTCAAGAAGGTGAACAGTCAAGGAAACCCAATAGACAATTTTGGCATTATAAATACTCCTACGGGACATTGTACAAAGGCTTTTTCTTTTGGGAATCTCAGGAGCTACAAGCATTGTATTTAAAGATCTGACACTTGAGCACATGAATATAGAATCTTGTTAAATATACCCTATGGTTATGATGTGTTTTGCTGTATGAACACTTTGTGTATTTCTTTCAACAGTTTCAGAATATCCTATGATTAATGAATCTGTTCTTTTCATGATATCGTTTATACGTCATGGCTATCCATGTTGTATCAATGATGTTCATCTTATTATCTGTTATATTAATGAATGTTAATAAACTAGATTGTTAGCATTTCGTTTCATCTTTCAGGAAGTGCAGAGGTATCTTATCATCAAGAACTATTTTTTGTGTGATCAGACCACTGTACAAGCAATTACCCCACAAAATATGTGTTGCTAATGACATCTCTTGAGGTGTATGTGCTTTATCATAATGCCCCTTACTATCATAGTGTTTTAATTCATGTTTAACCGTTAAATCTCGTATTCTATATCGAGTGAATAAGTGTATGTTCGCAGTTTCAAGCAGGTTCTTTTGAGACCGAAGAGAAGTCATCTTAAGCGGTAGCCGGACCCACACTCCGGACGGGATCCCTACTCCAAACGGTTTAAGGTCTAATTGGGAATTTCTACCGGGGAGATCCCCTACTGTTGGCCGTACAAATTTTCCCGTCAACAGAATTGGCGCTAGAAGGAGGGCCTGAATGGCAGCCTCCCAGCACACAACAAACATCCCATCACAAACTCCCCAAGGGGAGGTCATAAACAATGAAACTAACCCTCCCCTTCCAGAAGATATTCCAGGGAGGGAGCTTCGATATTATGAAATCACTAGGGAGCAGCTGAGAGCCTTACGCCCAGCTGCTCGAGATCTCGTCAACCATTTACGGTTCACTCCAATCATGGAATACCTTGCCCATACTAGAACTCCGCCCGAGAACATCACCCGTAACGGTGCCATCGCTAGTGCCATACCCGAGCTCGTAAATCTCATGTTTGTAGACCTCGCAAATGCCGTTGAAAAAAATGATCCTATCCTCCAAGAGGGCGAAGAGTTTGCTGACACCGAGCCTTTCCCCGACGCCCAGCCTTACCAGACTCGACAAAACAACAACCAGGCACACCCCCCACCCGGGGATGGTGAGGGAGGCAGAGGCCGAGGAAACATAGATGGGGGAAATAGAGCTCGTAGAAATGAAGGAGATAGGAATAGAGGCCGAGGGGCCGGAGGTAGAGGAGATAGAGGCCGAGGCTAAGGAAACCAAGCTCGCAACCGCCACCCAAACCCAGTAAGGCCTCCTGTAAACAACTTGGGATATCTTAGAGATTTTCTGCACCGTGGGAGACACCAAGACGAACACTCCCGTCACGAGTCAGAAGCATCGGTCTCAGGTTCGGAAGGTGAATCTGAACATCAGTTTAGGCAACACCAGCGAGCGAGAAGAGTGCAACCCCTGGCCTGGATGGCTCAATCCCCGTTAAACCTTTTAGGCCCGCTCCAAGATTTGCCTAGGCATCCGGAGAAACATCTACCAAAGTTCGACCCTGAAAAAGGTACCCTGGCTGAAGATCATATTAACAGCTTCTATTTGTCTCTGCAAATCATGAGAGTCCAGTCCGATGATGTCGCATGTCGACTGTTTCCCCATACCCTCGAAAACAAGGCAGCCACTTGGTACCGCTCTCTCCCCAGTGCCTCCATCACTTCATGGGAGCAATTCCGTCGCATTTTCCTGCATAAGTTTTCAGAAGATAAAACTCCTTCCATGCTTCTAACTGAGCTAAGCACCATCAAGTGTCAAAAAAAGGAAAAGGTGAAGGACTTCAACCAACGCTTCGCTACCATACTGCAGAAATTTTCCCCCAACTTAGCATTGGATGACTCAATCACCATTGACTACTACACCAAAGCCCTGCCCAGAGATATTGCAGTTTTCGTGAAACGGGAAGCCCGTGCTAACCTTACGGCTAATTATGAGGCTGCTCTCGCTGTGGAAAAGGACATGCTTTCGATAGGAGCCATCGATCATGAAGGACGAGATGATAACAAGCCCAACACGAAAAGAGGTCAGTCCTCCACTCCTAAGACTACTGATAGGGATAGAGATACTCTTGACTTTGAAAGCATGGCCAAAACGCTCAGGCATTTAACAAATGAAGTCACTGACCTCAGGAGAAAGGGCGCAGAAGCCACGACTAGTAGTAGACCACCTAAACCTTTTTTCAGAAAAAGTAATCTCAATACTAGCAGACCTCCGTCCAACACAAATACTGCTCTAAATGTGGAAGAGATAGGGAAAGATAATTTCTGTTCTTTCCACCAAGCTGCCCATTCCGAGAAAACATGCCCTCAATGGATTGGCAGCATGACAGCAGTAGTTAATCAGCTTTTAGATGATCAAACTCCAGGGGATGTGACGGAGGATGAGTTTTCAGATCACGATGAAGATCCGCCCTCAAATGAAGAACCAGGATCCTCTATCCTTGCTTTTGACATAATTCGAGGTGGAGGAAACCTTACCCCTATCGATATTTACATGGCGGATGCTCCCAAGGATCAGCCCATGCGGAATTATAGCCTCAGAAGCAAAGGACCTGTTCCCGAACAGTCTTATGAAGACAAGAAAAGGGCTTTCCTAAGGAAAATCCTGCCCCCTGGGAACGGAAAACAATCTGTCCCGGAAAAACTTCCCAACAACACTACCCGAGCGAGTCAAAAGAGCAAACTTCCGACAGAATCCTCTAAGACTTCAGCCGAGCCTAGCCCTCAACCAGAGCCCAGCTATAACATTGTTGAAGATATGAAGAAAACAAGAGCAAACATTTCTCTCTATGAGTTGGCCCGCATTACTAATCAAAGGGAGCTCATTCTTAAGGCTTTCGCAAATACTTCAGCTACAAAGACTGTGAGCAACACGTCTGCGCAAGCCGGACCAGATGTGCAATCCATAGTAAACGCCATTAATACAAACTCTAGAGGATCCACACCCCCTTTCCTTTTGTCCTTCGAGATTTTCAACTTCAATGTCCACAACTGTCTGGTCGACTCCGGTGCCTCTACCAACGTCATGCCTTTATCTGTCTGTAAGAAACTTAACATTCGCCCGGAGAAGACTGATGCAAAAATCATACAACTCGATAGATCACAAGTACCTGCCATAGGGGAATTGAACAATGTCATTATCCGCTTGTCATCAGACTCTAGGGTCCATCAGTGCATCGACATTGTGGTTGTCGATATTCCAGAAGCATACGGCCTATTGCTCAGTAGAGATTGGTCCAGCAAATTACAAGGCTACTTCGCCACCGACTGGTCCCACTTGTGGCTTCCTTACAAGGGGCGGAATAATCAAATCAGGGTAGAAAGTGAACCTTATATGAAACACACCGTCACTGATCTGGACGCCGTTAATGAACCCATCAGCTTTGCACAAGAAGAGCTCGGCATGTGCTTTCTGGAGTCAATATTTGGATGCTACCAACCCCCTCAGTCTCCTATAGGCCCCGAGGTTCAATCTGAAGTAGCCTTTGTCACTGAAGAGCAAGTGATCCCTGACTTACCACTAGCAGGGGCCCCTCCACAACCTAGTGCCATGAAGGAGCCAGAAAGTGACCCATGGACCTTGTATTATGATGGTTCCAAGACTCATGACGGAGCTGGTGCTGGTTGCATATTTCTTGACCCGCACAAGAATAAATACTTAATCTCATGCCGGCTAGAGTTCCAGTGCACCAACAACTCTGTTGAGTACGAGGCATTAATCCTCGGACTTAAAAAGGCACTGGACTTGAAGGTAAAATGTTTGCAGGTCATTGGAGATTCCGAGATCATCACCCGCCAGGTACGCAACACTATTCACTGTTTATCTCCACATTTAAAGGCGTATCAACAAGAGGTATGGCGTTTGATTTCTTGTTTTGATGCATTTGGCATAAAATCTGTCCTTAGGATGCACAACGCAGCAGCAGATACTCTGGCCAATGCTGCTGCTAGATTCACGCCTTTGAGGGACGGCTTTTCTATTGAAATTGTATATAGGCCCTCTGTGCCAGACAATATTTCTAATTTACACGTGTTTAATGATGATCAACAGATTTTGGATTTTATGTGCAACGCTGAAGTATTCAAAGACGCGGCAATTGATGAGGAAGAACATGAGCGTGCGTTACAGAAAAAGAATGAGGAACACAGAGAGAACATTATGCCCAAGGGGGTGGTATCATTAGAAAAGATGTTTGATCTGCAAAACTGATTCCGCAGGCCTCCGAACACCAAAGTGCAAAGTTCCATATTGGCTCATCGGCAAGTCAACTTGGGGTCAGATGAGAACCCTAAGTTTGTTAACCTTGGCAAAGACTGTAGTGATGAAGAGGCACGGGCTTTCACCCAGCTATTCCGGAAGTATCGTGATGTATTTGCCTGGACGTATGAAGATCTACGTACATACGATACTCATATCATTCAACATGTAATACCCATGAGAGAAGGGGTTAAACCCTTCCAACAGAAACTCAGGAAAATACATCCAGCTTTGGAGCCAATGATTCTAAAAGAACTTAAAAAGCTTTTAGATGCTCGCATCATTTTCAAAGTTCGTCACTCCACGTGGGTGTCGAATCTGGTACCTGTGCGAAAGAAGTGTGGTGAAATTCGCTTGTGTGTAGATTTCCGCAATGTGAATCGGTCCTCAAACAAAGACAACTACCCGGTGCCCCCCATGGAACAGATATTACAAGCTGTGTCTGGATCTGAGATGTTTTCCCTATTGGACGGCTTCTCCGGCTATAACCAAGTGTTGGTAGCCGAACCTGACAGATTGAAAACCACATTCCGGACAAAATGGGGAACCTTTGCTTTCAGACGCATGCCCTTTGGATTGATCAATGCAGGAGCCACCTTCCAACGAGCTATGGACATAGCCTTCCACGGTCTAATAGGGCAGAGCGTGGTGGTTTATTTAGACGATGTTACTGTATTTTCAAATTGCAGGGGCGATCATTTACGTCACCTTAGACAAATCTTCGATAGATGCAGGAGGTATGGAATATCACTCAATTTTAAAAAGAGTGTTTTTGCTGTGGCAGAGGGAAATTTGCTAGGCCACATTATCACTAAACAGGGCATTGTGGTTGATCCGGAATGGGATAAAGCCATTGCTCAGATTCCGCCCCCAAACAACAAGAAAGCAATGCAATCCTTCCTGGGGAAGATTAATTTTGTCCATAAATTCATTTCAGATTTTGCGCAGATTGTCAGGCCACTGCAGGGAATGATTAAGAAGAATGCTGCATTCAAATGGAATCCCGAAGAGAAAGAGGCTTTCGAAAAAATCAAAAGGGCTATAGCTGAAACTCCTTCCCTCCAAAGTCCAGATTTTGATAAAGGTTTCATCCTATACACTTTCGCTTCAGATTCCTCGCTTGCGGCTGTCCTCACACAGAAAGATAATAACCACGATGAACGGCCCATTTCTTTTATGAGCACCGGTCTACAGGGAGCTGAATTAAACTATCCGGAAATTGACAAGCAAGCCTATGCGGTTTATAAGGCAGTAAAACATTTTAGGCCTTACATCTTGAAAAGTCACGTCACGGTTTTTGTACCACACCCCGCAGTCCGCTCACTCTTCGTACAGCAAGAACTAGGCGAAAGGCGGGGCAACTGGATAGCATGTTTACAAGAATACGATTTAGAGTTCAAACCAGCACATACCGTCAAAGGACAGGGCTTATGTCAAATGGCCGCAGAGGCTGCAAATACACGCGAGATGGAAGAAGAATGTTGGGAACAAGAAATCGACATGTATCAGAGCGACCATGTGCCCCAGCAAAATAGCCCTTCTTGGTATTCTGACATCTCAAGATATCTGGCCCAAGGCACGATGGACCCTGCTCTTACTGCCCGACAGAAGCGCGCAATAAGATTAAAAGCCGCATCTCACCAACTGATCCAAGGTAAGTTATTCAAGAAACACCACGATGGGGTCCTGTTACGCTGTTTGGAAACTGACGAAGCTCAAAAAATCTTAACTGAGTTACACGATGGACCCGCTGGAGGTCATTTTTCTGGAGATACCACTGCCCATAAGATAATCCGTGCAGGATATTATTGGCCTACTCTTTTCAGAGACACGCATGCATATGTTCGGAAATGCATTCAGTGCCAGAAGTTCGCCAACCGAGAAGCACGGCCAGCCGCACCACTACTCTCAGTAGCAGTAGAAGAACCTTTCCAACAATGGGGTTTGGACGTAATTGGGGAAATCCTACCGCACTCTTCTAAACAACATCGGTATATCCTTACGGCCACTGATTACTTCACCAGGTGGGTTGAGGCAACACCGTTACGCCGAATCAATGATCAAGAGGTAATAGAATTCCTCACGCATTCCATTATGACTAGGTTTGGCGTTCCGACTTCTTTAGTTTTTGATAATGCGACTTATTTCTCATCTTTTAAGTTATATGATTTTGCGCTGGAAAATGGAATTATTTTGAAACATTCTGCAAACTACTATCCCCAGGGAAATGGATTAGCTGAGTCCACTAACAAGAACCTTATCCAGATTATTAAGAAGACTCTTCTATCCCACCAGCGCAACTGGCACAATGCCCTTCACAATGCACTGTGGGCTGACCGTATTACTCCCAAGTCCTCTTTAGGCACCTCCCCATTTTTCCTCGTGTATGGAAAAGAAGCTGTTCTACCTTCTCATTTATCTCTCCCGGCTCTCCAACTGTCCCAAGAGTGTCATGGTACCCCGTGTCCCACCTTGCAAAACCGAATCGACACCTTGCTGAAATTGGAGGAAGAAAGGCAAAAGACCCGGGAAAAGTTTGCCATCCATCAGAGCCGAATCAAAAGATGGTTCGATAAAAAGTCCGCGGGAAACAAAACTTTTGAGGTAGGAGACCTGGTCCTTAAGTGGGATAAAGCCCATGAGGAAAAGGGGAAGCATGCCAAGTTCCAAGCACTTTGGACAGGCCCGTTCCAAATTAAGGAAAAGATAGGATCACACACGTTCAGATTGCAAACCCTCGATGGACGAGTCGAGGTCCTCCCATAAGGATTTTGCATCCCTTGTACCCATGGATGATATGAATTTTGATGTTGGGGCTAAGGTTTTTGCCAAGGATTCCAATTTGGTTGGGTTTGCAAATTCACAGGGTTGTTAAACCCTTGAGTTTTTTGTCCCTACCAAGGTCTCCTTGCGACGAAACAAAGAGATTCTACTGAATTTGGGTCTTCTTGAAAGACAGCTTTGAGTCCAGGAATTGAAGGATAATCCTTGATCTCATGATTTTCTGAGCAAATCATACATGTTTCTACAACTTTTTCATCCAAGGGACATTCCCTTAAAGCATGTTTCTTCCTAGATTTCGGACAAAAGATGGCTAAAGCATCTGTTTCTACTTTCTGCTTGTGTTGGATTTTAAGGGTGTCTAGTTGTTCACTAAGGCTCCCTAAGATATCAGTTTTGAACTCATCAAGCATATTACCAATCTCTGCCCTACTTACTGATCCAGTTGCAAATTTATTAGCCCTAATAAGAGAAGAATCCCTAGGCCCTTTTCTTGTTTTAGATTTTCCCCTTGAGAGATGGACACATAGTTCTGTTATGTCACGAAGTGGGAGTTGAGAAATGTCTCCTTTCCCCATCATGTTTAAAATATCTATCTATTCATCTCTAATGGCTTTTAATATGAGGGCTTTCAAGGTTTCATCATCTAAGTTGCTCATCTTTGCTCTTTTCAAGTTGTATTGAAATCTTTCAAGTAAGTCTTCCAAAGTTTCATCTTCTTTTTGCATCATCTTGAATACCTCATCCTTGTGATTGGTGGGCATACAATAGTCCAAGTATATATCCAAAAATGTTTGTTTCATATCATTCCAAGTCCTAATAGATTGAGTGGCTAATCCCATGAACCATTTCAAAGCAGATCCTTTCAAAGTTGAAGGAAACAGTTTGAGTTTTTGAGAATCTTCCATATAGTCATAGGTTCGGCACACAACTTCAAACTCAAACGGAAATGTTTCAGGGTCTGTTGTAACCTTTACAACACCCTCCAAAACTACCTTTTTAAAATTTAGACCCCTTAGAACTAAAGAGAAATTGCTAAGTCACTAAGTCGCAAAAGTAGACATTCATGCAAATTGCGACCTTGCGACCTAGCGACCTCGAATCGCCCAGTGCCAATTAAACACATTACATAAAATTATATTTGCGACCTTGTACCTAGCGACCAATTCGCCCAGTGTAGTCGCAATTTAGTCATTCTGTCAGCGACTTAGCGACCTTGCGACCCAGCGACCCCAGGTCGCCAGGTCGCAAGGTCGCCAGGTCGCAAAACGCAAGGTTTGACGAATCTGCGACCTAGCGACCCACATTAATGGCCCGCACGTGTGACTTCCTATAAAAGGGGGGTCGCAGGTCGCATTATTCACATTCAGCGATTTGTAAGGAAAACGCCTCTGACAGCTCAACTGACGAGTTTTTCCCGGGTAAGTTGCTCTTTCTTCCTGCTGTTTCCATTCTAATGTTTTTCTTACTAAACCCATCTCCCCTTGTAGCCTATAAATTGTCTTTTGACCATGATTTAATGTTTTCTGAGATTTTTGCCCGTTACATATTGCATAATTTACCAAAAACCTCTCTGTTTGCCTTTTCACCCCATGGCATCATCCCCTTTTCTTTAAAATCATGCCACAGCTCTCCCTGGCCCTAGAAACCTTGCAAATTCCCAAGAGAAAGGAGGCAAAAGGGTTCAAGGCCGCGCGCACCAAACCCCCGGCAAGCTAAATCTGCGACCTGCGACCCAGCGACCTAGTCGCGAGGTCGCAGAGTCGCAATTTTCTCCAGTTTTACAGATTTGCGACCTGCGACCCAGCGACCTAGTCGCCAGGTCGCCAAGTTGCACTTTCCTTTGTTTTCGTAGATCTGCGACCTAGCGACCCAGCGACCTCAGGTCGCCAGGTCGCGAGGTCGCAATATCGCGCCCGGGCCCTGTTTGTGTGATCTGCGACCCAGCGACTCACCAGTCCAGTTTTGCTTTAACGCATTTAGGTTTTGTCACTGAATTGTAACTGATTTTTTATCGCCATGACGTTCTTATCGTGGGACTCCTTTCTGAATTTGACAGGTGAAGATATAGAGTGCATACCTGTGCTCTCAGATTCTAGTGACATGGCGCCCCCGCGGTCTCGGAGAAAGGACAAGGGAATAGTGGAAGAGACTGATGAGTTGGTGGTGGTGTCCCCACCCCCAATATTCCGAGATACATTATGTACTTTTTCGAAAGACGACAGCATGAGGTGGTACCAGATTTATCAGGAGTTCGCCAAGTTGCCAGAAGAATTTCCGGAAGACCTCCCAGACAGAGAAATATACTTGGCGGTAAAGAGGTCCAAACTACATCTGGCGGGGGCACATCCAGCCATATTCCCATGTCCGGAGATCATAGAATGGATAATACAAAAGACAGACCCAGAGAAATTTGTGATCAGAGATCGTGAAGGCAGAGCTTTCACTACGCTGGTAGGATCAGATGCACACCTTTATTATTCACTGCCGCGCCCAAACCAGCACTTTATTCGAGAATGGGCTGCTACTCACGCCGTCCCGATCGTCGATACTATTAAACAATGGTGGGAGGAGCCCGAGAAGTTCAAAGTGAAAAAGAACCAGGAATACCCAGTGGCAAGCCTAAGAAAAGTTTATAAATTGGTTGCTGCCATGCTCTGTAGGCTTTACGGGCGCCCAGATTGCTCCACTTTCAACGGCAGTTGGGCCACTATTATGGAGTATGTGACAACACAGGGGACCCGTTTTAACTGGGCCGGCATACTGATGACGTCGCTGCAGACCAACTTGAACTTGGCATTGGCTCCGGACGAAGGAATGCCTGCTGAATTTTACATGGCTTCATACCTATTAGATGCGGTGTGCGCCCGAGTGGAGTTTGACGGCTGGGAGCACAACTGGGACCCCGAGAACACGCGCGCAATCCATCTACAACTTAAAGTATTCTGGGAGTCTAAATACAAACAGGACCTAGATCGGATCTCCCAAATATTTGTTCCCGCTCTGTACAGGCATTTATTTGGCCAAGACGTCCCTTGCATGTCATGGCGGGCCAAGGAGACCCTGGTTAAAGTGGCGCACTGGTTCCCTTTCCCTGAGTACACCTTCATCCGAGTCTTTGGAACTTACAAGGCGCCACATGTTATGCCTCCTTTCGTGACGGACAAAATGCTGATGCAGGAGGTGTGCTTTCATATGTCACATGGTTTCTCCAACATCTTGTCTAAGGGAAAAAAGAAGCCATGGCCCACTCTGCCCCTCACTATTGGTGCATTCACAGTTAAAGACTTCAAGGAGGTGCTAGCAGAAGCAGACGCAATGAGAAGTTATCAGCTGGGGGCAATTGAACACCGAAACTATGACCCGGAGAGATTGGTCCCTGAACACTGCCGGAGAGCCAACCTCAGGTGGACTTATCAGCATCTCGAACGCCCAGCAGAAGATGAGAGGAGAAACTGGTATAATGCTGAAAGACAGCTTGCTCCGGGGGTTGACGTGGTCCAGGAAGACTTGGATGATCAGAACTTGGAAGACAGAAGACGTCAGTTAGGAGCTTCTTCTTCATCCATGCTCCGGAAATCCCGAATCAACACAGGGTCAACGCCATCCGCCAAACAAAAGGAGGCAGAAGCAAAGGCCCAACAGGAAAGGGAGAGGAAGCTAAAAGAATATGAGGAGGCGCGCGCAAAAGGTACAACTGCAGCACAAAAGAGGAAGCTGGCCAAAGAGGCCAGGAAAGAAAAAGAAGACAAAGAGGCACAAGCTGCAGCGGAACAGGCGCTTAAGGCGGAGTTGGACAAGGCGGAGGCTGAATACCAAAAGAAAGCCGAGCAGGCTGCTGCAGCTGAACAAAGGAAGAGGGCCGAAATAGAAGCAGCCGCAGAGGCTGAACGACAAAGGAAAGCCGAGCAGGCAGCTGCAGCTGAACAGAAGAAGAGGGCCGAGATAGAAGCAGCAGCAGAAGCTGAACGGCGGAGGAAGGAAGAGGAATAGAAGAACACAGAGGAAAGAGAAGATGACACGCTAGATGATCTTGAAGTAACTCCTCTCGACGTACCTTTGGGCCGTACACAACTCTCTGACGTTAGATCGCCCCAGGGACAGGAAGAAGATGTGTTCGACCTGACCAGACTCACATTTGATCAATTTTCGTTCAAGATCCGTCAGGAGAAGAGGAGGTCGTTGGCACATAGCCCCTCTGCATCATCTGCAGTATCCACAGGGTAAGGATATAGTTTTGGATACCAGAACTAATCCGGTAATGATAGCATCAGCAGGTACTGCCTTCGCTGCAGCTACAGAGGAGAATGTAACCCGTATGAGTAGAGAAATAGTATCTCTACAAAACAGACTGCACGCGGCGGAACAGCGCGAAAAGATAGCAGAGCAGGAGAAAGCAGAATTGCAAGCAGAAGTCCAGCGACTTCGAAACCAAGCTCTACCAGCAAACGAAGTCTCGCTTGCCATTTTCAAGGAGTGTGAGGTGTTAGAAATGACTATGAGACAGGTATATGGTGAGATGTTCACCATCAAACAAACGGTCGCTCCTGCAGCGAGAGCACGAATGGAAACCAGGAAAAGACAAGACCAGCTCAAAGAGGCTTCACAGGCTTTGGACAGGATGATGGGTTGGACCATTCAGTACCCTCAGGCACCTGAAAATTTGCCTAAGAGGGACTGGATCCACACGCAGGATGCGAAAGTTCAACTCAGCATAGCGATGCAATCTGGAGACAAATTGACTAAAGACCTGGACAAAGTGATGTCCTCGTACGACCATCTGATTAGTGGTATCGACTCAATGCATACGCTGCACCACATCCCATCGCTTGGAGCATTAGAGGAAGAGAAAACCTGGGAACAAGTAAACCAGGATATTCAAACATTCTTGCAACCCATCAAGCAGGCCGCAGCTGATCCAGAGCCCTCCGCATCTCAAGAGCATCTCAGTCAATTCATCGCCGCTCCAGCGCGGATTTATACCAAGCTTGCGTCGCTCTCAAATCAGATTGGACAGAAGAGGGAGATCCTAGTACCGAACGCTTTGGAATGCGTGTATAGGTTGAAAGAGGAGGTGCCCCTGGTGTCCCCCATAGCGGCAGAGTACCAGGCATGGCAGGATTTCCTTAGGGAACAACGGGTTGACATTAACAGTTCGCGTCCCGGCAGCAGCAAGTCCTGAGCAGCAAGAAGAACCAGGTCGCAAATCGCAACAACAGGACAGGTCGCAGGTCGCATCATCTACCCAGGTCGCAGAAGGAGTTGGTCGCAAGGTAGCCCAAAAGTCAAGAAGGTGAACAGTCAAGGAAACCCAACAGACAAGTTTGGCATTATAAATACTCCTACGGGACATTGTACAAAGGCTTTTTCTTTTGGGAAACTCAGGAGCTACAAGCATTGTATTTAAAGATCTGACACTTGAGCATATGAATATAGAATCTTGTTAAAATACCCTATGGTTATGATGTGTTTTGCTGTATAAACACTTTGTGTATTTCCTTCAACAGTTTCAGAATATCCTATGATTAATGAAGCTGCTCTTTTCATGATATCGTTTATATGTCATGGCTATCCGTGTTGTATCAATGATGTTCATTTTATTATCTGTTCTATTAATGAATGTTAATGAACTATTTTGTTAGCATTTCGTTTCATCTTTCAGGAAGTGCAGAGGTATCTTATCATAAAGAACTATTTCTTGTGTGATCAGACTACTGTACAAGCAATTACCCCACAAAAGATGTGTTGCTAATGACATCTCTTGAGGTGTATGTTCTTTATCTATAATCTTGCTACACATAGTGTTTGATTCATGTTTAACACGTTAATCTCGTATTCTATATCAGGTGAATAAGTGTATGTTCGCAGGTTCAAGCAGGTTCTTTTGAGACCGAAGAGAAGTCATCTTAAGTGGTAGCCGGACCCACACTCCGGACGGGATCCCTACTCCAAACGGTTTAAGGTCTAATCGGGACTTTCTACCGGGGAGATCCCCTACTGTTGGCCGTACAAATTTTCCCGTCAACAGAATTGGCGCTAGAAGGAGGGCTGAATGGCAGCCTCCCAGCACACAACAAACATCCCATCACAAACTCCCCAAGGGGAGGTCACAAACAATGAAACTAACCCTCCTCTTCCAGAAGATATTCCAGGGAGGGAGCTTCGATATTATGAAATCACTAGGGAGCAGCTGAGAGCCTTACGCCCAACTACCCGAGATCTTGTCAACCAGTTACGGTTCACTCCAATCATGGAATACCTTACCCATACTAGGACTCCGCCCGAGAACATCACCCCTAACGGAGCCATTGCAAGTACTATACCCGAGCTCATAAACCTCATGTTGGAAGACCTCGCACACGCTGTTGAGGAAAACGATCATGTTCTCCAAGAGGGTGAAGAGTTTGCTGACACCGGTCCTTTCCCCGACTTCCAGCCTAACCAACCTCGACAAAACAACAACCAGGCACAACGCCCACCCAGGGATGGTGAGGCAGGCAGAGGCCGAGGAAATATAGACGGGGGGAATAGAGCCCGTAGAAATGAAGGAGATAGGAATAGAGGCCGAGGGGCCGGGGGGAGGGGAGATAGAGGCTGAGGCCAAGGAAACCAAGCTCGCAACCGCCACCCAAACCCAGTGAGGCCTCCTGTAAACAACTTGGGATATCTTAGAGATTTTCTGAACCGTGGGGGACACCAAGACGAACACTCCCGTCACGAGTCAGAAGCATCGGTCTCGGGTTCGGAAGGAGAATCTGAACATCAGTTTAGGCAACACCAGCGAGCGAGAAGAATACAACCCCTGGCATGGATGGCTCAATCCCCATTAAACCTTTTAGGCCCGCTCCAAGATTTGCCTAGGCATCCGGAGAAGCATCTACCAAAGTTCGACCCTGAAAAGGGTACCCTGGCTGAAGATCATATTAGCAGCTTCTATTTGTCTCTGCAAATCATGAGAGTACAGTCCGATGATGTCGCATGTCGACTATTTCCCCATACCCTCGAAAACAAGGCAGCCACTTGGTACCGCTCTCTCCCCAGTGCCTCCATCACTTCATGGGAACAATTCCGTCGCACTTTCCTGCATAAGTTTTCAGAAGATAAAACTCCTTCCATGCTTCTAACTGAACTGAGCACCATCAAGTGTCATAAAAAGGAAAAGGTTAAGGACTTTAACCAACGCTTCGCTACCATACTGCAGAAATTTCCTCCGAACTTAGCGTTGGATGACTCAATCACCATTGACTACTACACCAAAGCCCTACCTAGAGATATTGCAGTTTTCGTCAAACGTGAAGCCCGCGCTAACCTTACGGCTAATTATGAGGCTGCTCTCGCTGTGGAAAAAGACATGCTTTCGATAGGATCCATCGATCATGAAGGGAGAGATGATCACAAGCCTAACACAAAAAGAGGTCAGTCCTCCACCCCTAAGACTACTGATAGGGATAGAGATGCTTTTGATTTTGAAAGCATGGCCAAAACGCTCAAGCATTTAACAAATGAAGTCACTGACCTCAGGAGAAAGGGCGCAGAAGCCACAACTAGTAGTAGACCACCAAAACCTTTTTTCCGAAAAAGTAATCTCAATACTAACAGACCTCCGTCCAACACAAATACTGCTCTCAATGTGGAAGAGATAGGGAAAGATAATTTCTGTTCTTTCCACCAAGCTGCCCATTCCGAGAAAACATGCCCTCAATGGATTGGCAGCATGACGGCAGTAGTTAATCAGCTTTTAGATGATCAAACTCCAGGGGATGTGACGGAGGGTGAGTTTTCAGATCACGATGAAGATCCGTCCTCAAATGAAGAACCAGGATCCTCTATCCTTGCTTTTGACATAATTCGAGGTGGAGAAAACCTTACTCCTATCGATATTTACATGGCAGATGCTCCCAAGGATCAGCCCGTGCGGAATTATAGCCTCAGAAGCAAAGGACCTGTTCCCGAACAGTCTTATGAAGACAAAAAAAGGGCTTTCCTAAGGAAGATCCTGCCCCCTGGGAACGGAAAACAATCTGCCCCGGAAAAACTTCCCAACAACACTACCCGAGCGAGTCAAAAGGGAAAACTTCCGACAGAATCCTCTAAGACTTCCGCCGAGCCTAGCCCTCAACCAGAACCCAGTTATAACATTGTTGAGGATATGAAGAAAACAAGAGCAAACATTTCTCTCTATGAGTTGGCCCGCATTACTAATCAAAAGGAGCTCATTCTTAAGGCTTTCGCAAATACTTCAGCTACGAAGACTGTGAGCAACACGTCTGTGCAAGCCGGACCAGATGTACAATCCATAGTAAACGCCATCAATACAAACTCTAGAGGATCCACACCCCCTTTCCTTTTGTCCTTCGAGATTTTCAACTTCAATGTCCACAATTGTCTAGTCGACTCCGGTGCCTCTACAAACGTCATGCCTTTATCTTTCTGTAAGAAACTTAACATTCGCCCAGAGAAGACTGATGCAAAAATCATACAACTCGATAGATCACAAGTACCCGCCATAGGAGAATTGAACAATGTCATCATCCGCTTGTCATCAGACTCTAGGGTCCATCAGTGCATTGACATTGTGGTTGTCGATATCCCGGAAGCATACGGCCTATTGCTCAGTAGAGATTGGTCCAGCAAATTACAAGGCTACTTCGCCACCGACTGGTCCCACTTGTGGCTTCCTTACAAGGGGCGGAATAATCAAATCAGGGTAGAAAGTGAGCCTTACATGAAACACACCGTCACTGATCTGGACGCCGTTAATGAACCTATCAGCTTTGCACAAGAAGAGCTCGGCATGTGTCTTCTGGAGTCCATATTTGGATGCTACCAACCCCCCCAGTCTCCTATAGGCCCCGAAGTTCAATCTGAGGTAACCTTTGTCGCTGAACAACAAGTAATTCCTGACTTATCACCCGCAGAAACTCCTTCACAGCCTAGTGCCCTGAAGGAGCCAGAAAGTGACCTATGGACCTTGTATTATGATGGATCCAAGACTAATGACGGAGCTGGTGCTGGTTGCATCTTGCTTGACCCGCATAAAAATAAATACTTGATCTCATACCGGCTAGAGTTCCAGTGCACCAACAACTCGGCTGAGTACGAGGCATTAATCCTCGGGCTTAAAAAGGCACTGGACTTGAAGGTAAAATGTTTTCAGGTCATTGGAAATTCCGAAATCATCACCCGCCAGGTACGCAACACTATTCACTGTTTATCTCCACATTTAAAGGCGTATCAACAAGAGGTATGGCGTTTGATTTCTGGTTTTGATGCATTTGGAATAAAATCTGTCCTTAGGATGCACAACGCAGCAGCAGATACTCTGGCCAATGCTGCTGCTAGATTCACGCCCTTGAGGGACGGCTTTTCTATTGAAATTGTATATAGGCCCTCTGTGCCAGACAATATTTCTAATTTACGCGTGTTTAATGATGATCAACAGATTTTGGACTTTATGTGCAATGCTGAAGTATTCAAGGACGCGGCAATTGATGAGGAAGAACATGAGCGTGCATTACAGAAAAAGAATGATGAACACAAAGAGAACATTATGCCCAAGGGGGTGGTATCATTAGAAAAGATGTTTGATCTGCAAAACCGATTCCGCAGGCCTCCGAACACCAAAGTGCAAAGTTCCATATTGGCTCATCGGCAAGTCAACTTGGGGTCAGATGAGAACCCTAAGTTTGTTAACCTTGGCAAAGACTGTAGTGATGAAGAGGCACGGGCTTTCACCCCGCTATTCCGGAAGTATCGTGATGTATTTGCCTGGACATATGAAGATCTACGTACATACGATACTCGTATCATTCAACATGTAATACCCATGAGGGAAGGAGTTAAACCCTTCCAACAGAAACTCAGGAAAATACATCCAGCTTTGGAGCCAATGATTCTAAAAGAACTTAAAAAGCTTTTAGATGCTCGCATCATTTTCAAAGCTCGTCACTCCACGTGGGTGTCGAATCTGGTACCTGTGCGAAAGAAGTCTGGTGAAATTCGCTTGTGTGTAGATTTCCGCAATGTGAATCGGTCCTCAAACAAAGACAACTACCCGGTGCCCCCCATGGAACAGATATTACACGCTGTGTCTGGATCTGAGATGTTTTCCCTATTGGACGGCTTCTCCGGCTATAACCAAGTTTTGGTAGCTGAACCTGACAGATTGAAAACCACATTCCGGACAAAATGGGGAACCTTTGCTTTCAGACGCATGCCCTTTGGACTGATCAATGTGGGAGCCACCTTCCAACGAGCTATGGACATAGCCTTCCGCGGTCTAATAGGGCAGAGCGTGGTGGTTTATTTAGACGATGTTACTGTATTTTCAAAATGCAGGGGCGATCATTTACGTCACCTTAGACAAATCTTCGATAGATGCAGGAGGTATGGAATATCACTCAATTTTAAAAAGAGCGTTTTTGCTGTGGCAGAGGGAAATTTGCTAGGCCACATTATCACTAAACAGGGCATTGTGGTTGATCCGGAATGGGCTAAAGCCATTGCTCAGATTCCGCCCCCAAACAACAAGAAAGCAATGCAATCCTTCCTGGGGAAGATTAATTTTGTCCGTAAATTCAACATTTATTTTGCGCGAATTGTCGGAGCCCTTGCGAGAGATGATTAAAATCATTCAAATGGAATCCGTGAAAGGAAGCTTGACATCCAAGGGCTATGGTAAAACTCCTTCCCTCAAAGTACGGTGCAGTAAAGGTTTCATCCTATACACACTTTAAACGATTCCTCGCTTCTTATTTGTCCTCACACGAAGATAATAACAACGATGAACGGCCCATTTCTTTTATGAGCCTTAGGTCTACGGAAAATTTGGAGTAAACTATCCCAGGAAATTGACAAGCAATTTAATGCGGTTTATAAAATGATAAAAACATTTTAGGCTTGCCCCCATTGAAAAAGTCACGTCGGTTTTTGTACCGCACCCGACGGTCCGCTCACTCTTCGTACAGCAGGAACTAGGCGAAAGGCGGGGCAACTGGATGGCATGTTTACAAGAGTACGATTTAGAGTTCAACCCAGCACATACCGTCAAAGGACAGGGCTTATGTCAAATGGCCGCAGAGGCTGCAAATACACGCGAGATGGAAGAAGAATGTTGGGAACAAAGAAATCGACATGTATCGGAGCAACCATGTGCCCCGGCAAAGCCCTTCTTGGTATTCGACATTTCAAGATATCGGCCCCATGCATGATGGACCTTTGCTCTTAATAAATGACTGGCACTTAATAAGATTAAAAACGCATCTCACCAAGTAGATCCAAGGTAAGTTATTCAACAAACACCACGATGGGGTCCTGTTACGCTGTTTGGAAACTGACGAAGCACAAAAAATCTTAACCGAGTTACACGATGGACCCGCTGGAGGTCATTTTTCTGGAGATACCACTGCCCATAAGATAATGCGTGCAGGATATTATTGGCCTACTCTTTTCAGAGACACGCATGCATATGTTCGGAAATGCATTCAGTGCCAGAAGTTCGCCAACCGAGAAGCACGGCCAGCCGCACCACTACTCTCAGTAGCAGTAGAGGAACCTTTCCAACAATGGGGTTTGGATGTAATTGGGTAAATCACACCTCACTCTTCTAAACAACATCGGTATATCCTTACGGCCACTGATTACTTCACCAGGTGGGTCGAGGCAACACCGTTACGCCGAATCAACGATCAAGAGGTAATAGAATTCCTCACGCACTCCATCATGACCAGGTTTGGCGTTCCGACTTCTTTAGTTTTTGATAATGCGACTTATTTCTCATCTTTTAAACTATATGATTTTGCGCTGGAAAATGGTATCATTCTGAAACATTCTACAAACTACTATCCCCAGGGAAATGGATTAGCTGAGTCCACTAACAAGAACCTTATCCGTATTATTAAGAAGACTCTGCTATCCCACCAGCGCAACTGGCACAATGCCCTTCACAATGCACTATGAGCTGACCGTATTACTCCCAAGTCCTCTTTAGGCACCTCCCCATTTTTCCTCGTGTATGGAAAAGAAGCTGTTCTCCCTCCTCATCTATCTCTCCCTGCTCTCCAACTATCCCAAGAGTGTCATGGTACCCCGTGTCCCACCTTGCAGAACCGAATCGATACCTTGCTGAAATTGGAGGAAGAAAGGAAAAAGACCCGGGAAAAGTTTGCTATCCATCAGAGCCGAATCAAAAGATGGTTTGATAAAAAGTCCGCGGGAAATAAAATTTTTGAAGTAGGAGACCTGGTCCTTAAGTGGGATAAAGCCCATGAGGAAAAGGGGAAGCATGCCAAGTTCCAAGCACTTTGGACAGGCCCGTTCCAAATTAAGGAAAAGATAGGATCACACACGTTCAGATTGCAAACCCTCGATGGACGAGTCGAGGTCCTCCCGGTAAACGAGCACGACCTCAAACACTATTTCACTTAAGCAGCCCTTGGGGGGCTGCCTCGTTTTTGTACCATATTTTCTTGTCCCTTTTGTTTAAAAAAATAAAAATAAAAAAATAAAAAATAAAAAAATAAAAAAAAAATAGAATAAAAGCCTAAGGAAGGATGTATTAGAGTCACACAGATTGGCATACTGCCGCAGGTTCTCCACTGATGGAAAGCTTTTCTCGACAAATTCAAAGGTGGCAAAAGCTTGCTTGTTCTCCGCACCTAAAAGTAGCACATTACCGAGCTCAAGTCCTCAAGCAGGAAAGCTTACCTCGCCAGTCTGAGAGGGTGTCCACAAAAGAAAATGCAGTGTAAATGGTAACCGGACCAGAAGGGAGGAGAGATATTCTACGCTATGTCAGGGTGTCTGGGAAAAATCAAAGTCCTCATACTAGACCAGGAACAACCTAGCTGCAAGCAAAATAAGTCGGGATCCCTCGTCCGCCCAGGCAAAACTGCCATTTCAAATAAGTGCCATAAGCACATCTAAATAAGTGCATCAGGCACATTCAAAATAAGTGCAATAGCACACAAATAAAGGGTAAAGGATTGAGAAAGGCTTCCTGCGCAGAGAGGTGATGTAACGACTCCGCCAGGGTACTGACCAGGCTCGCTGGCAGCGGAGCAACGTTCACGATTCCTAGGCAGTGACTCCGCCGGGATCGAGAGGTTCGCTGGCAGCGGAGCAACACGATGAGGATGAAATAATCGTACCAGACCCTGTAGCCGCCTAGAGTTCTCCAACCCTTCCGGCCCGGAGACCTGAAGAAAGAATTTGTTTGAATGGCGCCCAACCGGACCAGCAAGCTCGGCAACCCAGCTGGACGACCGAAGGCTAGGAAATGGCAACCACAAAGTAAAAGAGGACAGTTAGCATAAGCCCCTCCCTCCCCCCACTAAGGCTAACCATCAGCAGAGACTCTGAGTTCGTCCAGTGAATCGCCATTTGTTGTAACCTTTACAACACCCTCCAAAAAATACTACCTTTTTAAAATTTTGGAGCCCCTTAGAACTAAAGAGAAATTGCTAGAATCACTAAAGTGTAATCGCACAAACAGGGCCTGAGTGCGACCTTGCGACCTAGCGACCTCGAATCGCCGGGTCGCCCGAGTCACCACATTACATAAACTTAGCTAGGCCTAGCGACCTAGCGACCCGGAGTCGCCCGGTCGCGGTCATGCATTGGTCATTTTACGAAAATCGCAGCAGCGACCTTGCGACTTGACGACCGGAGTCGCGGGTCGCAGGTACCAGTCGCAAAATGCAAGGTTTGACGAATATGCGACCCTGGCGACCCACATTAATGGCCCGCAAGTGCGACTTCCTATAAAAGGGGGGTCGCAGGTCGCATTATTCACATTCAACGATTTGTAAGGAAAACGCCTCTGACAGCTCAACAGACGAGTTTTTCCCGGGTAAGTTGCCATTTCTTCCTGCTATTTCCGTTCTAATGATTTTCTTACTAAACCCATCTCCCCTTGTAGCCTATAAATTGTCTTTTGGCCATGCTTTAATGTTTTCTGAGAATTTTGCCAATTACATATTGCATAAATTACCAAAAACCTCTCTGTTTGCTATTTTACCCCATGGCATCATCCCCTTTTCTTTAAAATCATGCCACAGCTCTCCCTGGCCCCAGAAACCTTGCAAATTCCCAAGAGAAAGGAGGCAAAAGGGTTCAAGGCCGCGCGCACCAAACCCCCGGCAAGCCAATCTGCGACCTGCGACCCAGCGACCTAGTCGCGAGGTCGCAGAGTCGCATTTTTCTCCAGTTTTACAGATTTGCGACCTGCGACCCAGCGACCTAGTCGCCAGGTCGCCAGGTCGCACTTTCCTTGTTTTCGTAGATCTGCGACCTAGCGACCCAGCGACCTCAGGTCGCCAGGTCGCGAGGTCGCAGATCACGCCCGGGCCCTGTTTGTGTGATCTGCGACCCAGCGACTCACCAGTCCAGTTTTGCTTTAACGCATTTAGGTTTGTCACTAAATTGCTTGGTTTTAAGCGCCATGACGTTCTCATTAGGACTCCTTTAGAATTTGACGGGTGAAGACATAGAGTGCATACCGTGCTCTCGGATTCTAGTGACATGAGCGCCCAGCGTCTCGGAGAAAGGATGAGGAACGGCGGAAGAGACGATGGTAGTGGTGGTGTCCCCACCCCCAATATTCCGAGATACATTATGTACTTTTTCGAAAGACGACAGCATGAGGTGGTACCAGATTTATCAGGAGTTCGCCAAGTTGCCAGAAGAATTTCCGGAAGACCTCCCAGACCAAGAAGTATACTTGGCGGTAAAGAGGTCCAAACTACATCTGGCAGGGGCGCATCCAGCCATATTCCCATGTCCGGAGATCATAGACTGGATCATACAAAAGACAGACCCAGAGAAATTTGTGATCAGATATTATGAAGGCAGAGCTTTCACTACACTGGTAGGCTCAGATGCACACATTTATTATTCACTGCCTCGCCCAAACCAGCATTTTACTCGAGAATGGGCTGCTACTCACGCCGTCCCGATAGTTGATACTATTAAACAATGGTGGGAGGAACCCGAGAAGTTCAAGGTAAAAAGAACTAGACAACTAGAGATACAGTGGAAACCCCTAAGAAAAGTTTATATAGAATTAGTTCTTTACTCTACAGACTTTACGGGCGCCAGATTGCTCCACCTTAACGCGGTTAGACACTATTATGGAGTATGTGACAACCACGGGGACAGTTTTAATAGGCGAGCATGCGATGGCCGTCATTATGAGACCAACTTGAACTCGGCATTGGCTCCGGACGAAGGAATGCCTGCTGAATTTTACATGGCTTCATACCGATTAGATGCGGTGTGCGCCCGAGTGGAGTTTGACGGCTGGGAGCACAACTGGGACCCCGAGAACACGCGCGCAATCCATCTACAACTTAAAGTATTCTGGGAGTCTAAATACAAACAGGACCTAGATCGGATCTCCCAAATATTTGTTCCCGCTCTGTACAGACATTTATTTGGCCAAGACGCCCCTTGCATGTCGTGGCGGGCCAAGGAGACCCTGGTTAAAGTGGCGCACTGGTTCCCTTTCCCTGAGTACACCTTCATCCGAGTCTTTGGAACTTACAAGGCGCCACATGTTATGCCTCGTTTCGTGACGGACAAAATGCTGATGCAGGAGGTGTGCTTTCAGATGTCACATGGGTTCTCCAACATCCTGTCTAAGGGAAAAAAGAAGCCATGGCCCACTCGCCCCTCCCCTTATTGGTGCATTCACGATTAAAGACTTGAGTCTTGCTTGAAGCGAGCCTTGATGAGAGTTATGTCTGGGGGCAATTGAACACGGAAACTATGACCCGGAGATTGGTCACGAACACGCCGGAGAGCCAACCTCGGGTGGACTTATCGGCATCTCGAACGCCCCGAGATGAGACCAGGCCGAGGTATAATGCGGGAAGACAACGCTCGGGGAGTTGGCGTGAGGATCAGGGAAGACTTGGATGTCAGACAGAGAAATGAGGAAGGCGTCAGTGGAGCTTCTTCTTCATCCATGCTCCAGAAATCCCGAATCAACACAGGGTCAACTCCATCCGCCAAACAAAACGAGGCAGAAGCAAAGGCCCAGCAGGAAAGGGAGAGGAAGCTAAAAGAAGATGAGGAGGCGCGCTCAAAAGGTACAACTGCAGCACAAAAGAAGAAGCTGGCCAAAGAGGCCAGGAAAGAAAAAGAAGACAAAGAGGCACAAGCTGCAGCGGAACAAGCGCTTAAGGCGGAGTTGGACAAGGCGGAGGCTGAACGCCAAAAGAAAGCCGAGCAGGCTGCTGCAGCTGAACAAAGGAAGAGGGCCGAAATAGAAGCAGCCGCAGAGGCTGAACGACAAAGGAAATCCGAGCAGGCAGCTGCAGCTGAACAGAAGAAGAGGGCCGAGATAGAAGCAGCAGCAGAAGCTGAACGGCGGAGGAAGGAAGAGGAAGAGAAGAACACAGAGGAAAGAGAAGATGACACGCTAGATGATCTTGAAGTCACTCCTCTCGACGTACCTTTGGGCCGTACACAACTCTCTGATGTTAGATCGCCCCAAAGACAGGAAGAAGATGTGTTCGACCTGACCAGACTCACATTTGATCAGTTTTCGTTCAAGATCCGTCAGGAGAAGAGGAGGTCGTTGGCACATAGTCCCTCTGCATCATCTGCAGTATCCACAGGTAAGGATATAGTTTTGGATACCAAGACTAATCCGGTAATGATAGCGTCAGCAGGTACTGCCTTCGCTGCGGCTACAGAAGAAAATGTAACCCGGATGAGTAGAGAAATAGTAGCTCTACAAAACGGACTACACGCAGCTGAGCAACGCGAAAAGATGGCAGAGCAGGAGAGAGCAGCATTGCAAGCGGAAGTCCAGCAACTTCGAAACCAAGCTCTGCCAGCAAATGAAGTCTCACTTGCCATTTTCAAGGAGTGTGAGGTGTTGGAGATGACTATGAGACAGGTAGATGGTGAGATGTTCACCATCAAACAAACAGTCGCTCCTCTGGCAAGAGCACGAATGGAAACCAGGCAAAGACAAGATCAGCTCAAAGAGGCTTCACAGGCTTTGGACAGGATGATGGGTTGGACCATACAGTACCCTCAGGCACCTGAAAATTTGCCTAAGAGGGACTGAATCCACACGCAGGATGCAAAAGTTCAACTCCGCATAGCAATGCAGTCTGGGGACAAATTGTCTAAAGACCTGGACAAAGTGATGTCCTCGTACGACCACCTGATTAGTGGTATCGACTCAATGCATACGCTGCACCACATCCCATCGCTTGGGGCATTAGAAGAGGAGAAAACCTGGGAACAAGTAAACCAGGATATTCAAATATTCTTGCAACCTATCAAGCAGGCCGCAGCTGATCCAGAGCCCTCCACATCTCAAGAGCATCTCAGTCATTTCATTGCCGCTCCAGCGTGGATTTATACCAAGCTTGCGTCGCTCTCAAATCAGATCGGACAGAAAAGGGAGACCTTAGTACCAAACGCTTTGGAATGTGTGCATAGGCTGAAAGAGGAGGTACCTTTGGTCTCCCCCATAGCGGCAGAATACCAGGCATGGCAGGATTTCATCAGGGAACAACAGGTTGACATCCCTGACATTAACAGTTCGCGTCCCGGCAGCAGCAAGTCCTGAGCAGCAAGTAGAACCAGGTCGCAAATCGCACCAACAGGACAGGTCGCAAATCGCACCAACAGGACAGGTCGCAGGTCGCATCTCCTACCCAGGTCGCAGAAGGAGTGGGTCACAAGGTAACCCAAAGGTCAAGAAGACGAACAGTCAAGGAAACCCAACGGACAATTTTGCAGTATAAATACTCCTACGGGACATTGTAAAAAGGGGCTTTTTCTTTTGGGAAAACTTAGGAGCTACAAGCATTGTGTTTAAAGATCTGACACTTGAGCATATGAATATAGAATCTTGTTAAAATACCCTATGGTTATGATGTGTTTGGCTGTATGAACACTTTGTGTATTTCCTTTAACAGTTTCAGAATATCCTATGATTAATGAATCTGTTCTTTTCATGATATCGTTTATACGTCATGGCTATCCGTGTTGTATCAATGATGTTCATCTTATTATCTGTTATATTAATGAATGTTAATAAACTAGATTGTTAGCATTTCGTTTCATCTTTCAGGAAGTGCAGAGGTATCTTATCATCAAGAACTATTTTTTGTGTGATCAGACCACTGTACAAGCAATTACCCCACAACAGATGTGTTGCTAATGACATCTCTTGAGGTGTATGTGCTTTATCTATAATCTTGCTACACATAGTGTTTAATTCATGTTTAACACGTTAATCTCGTATTCTAGATCAGGTGAATAAGTGTATGTTCGCAGGTTCAAGCAGGTTCTTTTTGAGGCCAGATTGTCATCTTAAGCGTTGGCCATTCCTAAGCACTGGACGGGATCCCTACCAAATGGTTTAGGTCTAATTGGGATTTTCCTAGAGGAATCCTGCGGTAGTAGGTACAAATTTTCTAGTCAACGAGTCCACTCACTTCGCAATCCATAAAAGTTAGGGAGGACGGATGGTGGGAATATTTTCATTGTTGCATGAGTTTCCTCATCAACTATAGGGAATCCAAACAAGTTGTCTCCTTCCCTATTTCTACCATTATTTCCTTCACCATTGTTGTCTCCATTGTTTCCTCCTCTTCTACCTCTACCTCTACCTCCATCTATTACTTACTCCGCCATGATAGTTTCTTTAGAGTCCTTAAAGTCCTCTAGTTTTTCTACCAAGGGAGAATGAGAGAAAGTCTCTTTGTTTTCTAAATGGGATTGAGTAGGTGGTATAGGAGAATCCTATAATTCAGCTATTCCTTGACTTCCAAAAATCTTAAGGCTAGGGGTAGATGGTGGTGAATCTAGTCTATGCCTTGAAGAAGATGGAGTTGTGAAAATCGAACTCTTGGCTTTAGCTATAAACCTTCCCCTAGAATCTCTTGCTCTATGCATGTCATTTTTTATTTTTATTTTTTTTTATTTTTCAAAAAGTTGGGCTAATAATCCTCTTTCTGATCTTCCAGATCACACTAGGTGCAGGAAGAGAGCATACTTAAGAAATTACTAAACCAATAACTCTCTTTTCTGATCCTCCAGATCACACTAGGTGCAAGAGGAGAGCATACTTCAAGAAGTTATCAAGTTTTCCCTTCTTTTATGATTTTGTGTGTTTTTTTTTTAAGAAATTGGCTACCTAGTTACACTTCCCCGACAACGGCGCAAAAATGTTTGGTCAATTTAGTGTATCCTAAATTGCTGCATTTAATTTGTCAATCCGGGATTCGTAAGCTGATGAAGTGCGGTGCACTATATGTGCAAGATAACCTATTTCTTAACTTTTTGTCGTTTTTGGTTTTATAAGGTGAAATGGAAATTCTAAAATGAAAACAAGTATGGTTATATTTGTTCAAGGAAATGATATCCCCTATAATGATTTACCAAATTGAAACTTAAAAAGGAATTTGAAATTTTCAATGACAAAACTTGAAAGGAAATGAAAATGTACTGCTGAAATGAAAAGATGTTGTAAGTCTAATCAATCAAAAACAGTGAACTAGTGAGCATGAAACTAAACTATTCTTGCTGCTGTCTAAACAAAAAGAAACTATGCTTAAAGAAATTCAAAATTGCAACGAAGTAAATCTAAATTAGATTACATCAATTTATCTTCTGATCCTTCATCATTAGTCCAGCTATGATTTTCGGAAGTAACCATAAACAACTTGAGTAACTGATATCTAACTTGCAGAAAGTAAACTAATATCAAACCATACATTCATAATTCAATCCCTCACCATCATTCCAGCTGTGGCTTTCGGAGGTAACTGAAGATGTCATGCACAATTTAACATTTCTAACTTGCAGAAAGGAAACTAATACTAAACTACACACTTCATAATACAATCCCTCACCGTCAGTCCAGTTGTGGCTTTCGGAGGCAACTGAAGACGTTATGAGCAGTTTAATATATTTAAATTTGCAGAAAGGAAACTAATACTAAACTACACATTTCATAATACAATCCCTCACCATCAGTCCAGCTGTGGCTTTCAGAGGCAACTAAAAATTCTATGAGCAGTTTAATATATCTAATTTTGCAGAAAGGAAACTAATGCTAAACTACACATTTCATAATACAATCCCTCGCCATCAGTCCAGCTGTGGCTTTCGGAGGCAACTGAAGATGCTATGAGCAGTTTAATATATCTAAATTTAACTACTGAAACAATTAAGAAAAACTGAGTTAAACAAAGCAATATTGAAATGAAACAGAAACTAAGAAAAACACATTAGCAGTAGAACAATGTTAATTCCATGTCATTAGTCAAAAAGCTATGAAAATGCCTGGGCTGCCTATCTATAACCTGAAACAAGAACACTGATCAGTGATTAACAACATAAAACATGAAAGACAGAAGTGAAATGGAAAGTAGGAAAGTTTATAAACAGAAATGAAAAAAAATGAAATGTATAAACATGTGAATGGATTATGGCACAATGAGCTTTAAAGAAATGAAATAAGAACTATACACTAATGCACAAAACCTTAGCTGAGCAGGGGCCCTCTACACCGGCCTTGGCAACGATCTTCAAGTACGAATTAAGTTGGAAAACAGAGTCTTCTTATATTAAAATGCAGTCATAACAGTATGGTAGTATTACGGCTCAAAGGCAGCGTAATTACATTACAGAGCAGACTTAATAAAATTAACAGAGACTAATCGGGACTAACTCCATATGCGTATGCAAACGCGTTATATATAACAAAAGAAATATAACTGTCTCCTAAAGTTTATGCTGGTGTAGAACACGTAGACCATTACGTCCAGGGATCTAGGATCATGGCCGTGTTGGAAAATAAATATATGAGAAGTGGATGCTTGAATTTGACTATGGAGCCATGTACAGATGTCGACTTGTCCTCCGCAAGCTCAGAAACGGCCATATGAACCTTTACGTGACATGGAACAGAGTCCTGTCACCGTAAGACTCTATGGTTGACTTCCATGTGGACTCCTTTGACCGCGGCTTCTTTAGATGAGTTTGCTCGAACCAATAGGACACGAACCATGTCCACATCATTCCTGACTTTCCCATGTGGCTCGTTTTCCCTGTAGACACCTGTAACATAGAGTTTCACAAAATAGTTGCGGAAAGTTGCAGTAGCTGCGGAAAGTGGCAAGATTCCGCAGCTGAATGAAAAAAATCTAAATCAAATAGAAAACACAAAAATATAATTAAAAACCATGTTAGATGCTCTTTTGCAAATGATATTGACAACTTAGGAGGTTCAGGTGAGTGAAAAAGGTATAGAAAAGTGTATGGAAAAGATGCAGAATTGAGACTCAACAGCTGGTGAGGGACACCAGGCTATCCCGGATGGGCCGATTGACCTGGTGGCGGGATAAGGCCAGGCTATGCCTAATAACTAGTTTGACCTGTAACAGGACCATAAGAGGGCCCTGGATATGCAACATTCGGACCGATAGGAGACTGAGGTTGCAGAGGTTGCACCATAGGTTGACAGGGTTGGATTTGTCCCCAAGGACCATACAACGGCTCGGGCTGGTACCCTGGTTGACCTGTGGGTCCTTGAGGTTGCCCTAGTTGGACCACAGGGTGAGGCTATATAGGTTGACCTTGAGGGTTGTAGGACTGTCCTTGCGGACCGTATAATAACCCCTGCTGGCCCGAAGGTTGGCCCTGTAAGGGTTGTCCTTGCGGGTCATTAATATAACTCGGCTGGCCCGAAGGTTGGGCCTGAAAGGGTTGTCCTTGCGGGTTGGAAGGTTGTCTAGCCTAGGTAGATAGAAAACCTTGAACATGCTGATAAGCCTCTAGAGTAGGAAAATTTAGAGGGTTTCCTTGCTCATCGTACTGATATGGAAAGATGTAGATAGGTGTACCATCTTGTGCATAATGCAAAAAATAAGGACAGTTGGGATCTTGGGAGGATTGACCGACCTCAAAGTTTGATTGTTGTAGGGACAACCGATACTCCTCAGGAGAGATGTTCTTCGGAATAGTAGATTCTATGTAGACATCTTCGAGAAGTGACGCAGTTCTTACGGACTGAGTAGTAATAGTGGGTGTAGACGCGGCCACACAGACAATGGGTCGGACAGGTGCTAAGGTGACCTTAGGATATGACGTGAGGGGTGTCCTTGGGAACATCCATAACGAAGGAATAATCAGCCTTGTAGAAGGAGTTGATACTCCCATAGAGGCGACAACAGTCATAATATGACTTAAAGATATATACCCTGCTGGAAGCAAAGGACTCGGCGAAGACATGATAGATAACTCGGGGCTGTCTTTTGGGAACAACCAGTAATCTTCATCAGATGTGGGGATTTCCTCACTAGGAGAAGGACTGGATGAGCCCATATCTGACCTTGTTGGTAGATCTTCTAGAAGACGACGAGGACTAGGAGGAATGACAACAGCTAGAAAAGGCTGAACCCAATATAAGAGGAGGGAAATATTCCCCTACTCCAAATCCAAACCAAGTGTTGGATAAGGGCCAATTGAACTCAACTGGTCCTCCAAAGGGAAGATCAGATAGAACCATTCCCCCATCGGGAAACTCGGAGACAATGCACTGCTGAGGTTCAGCAGAGGATTGGGAGACCTCCGATGAATCGTCTATGTAAGGACTACCAGTAGATGAAACTAAGGGTTCCGCCACTGTGACAGTAATGATAAGAGGAAGAGATCAAACAAAAAAACACACGGGCTAAAACACTAAGGCACACAATCAAACGGCCAACAAGAAAAATCTAAAAGGGCGTATGATCGCAGGTGATTTATTTTACCACATTGAAACTTATAAACTTCACTGTTTCATGTTTTAAGAGTCGAGAAACGGATGAAAGGTGACTCTATCTCTTTCCATTTTGAAACAAGCGTGAAAGGACAAGCACTTGGTGATCCTTTCAAATTTAATGAGTTAGAAAAGATCGAAATGACTACTCTGGAACTCTAGGCAAAGGGTGCACCAGATATCCATGAAATACAATATACACCTTGGTTTCAAAATGAAAAATAAATCAACCAAGGACTTGACGAACATGCAGGAAATCTCCCTGAATGCTGTGTCTGGTGTATCACGGGTATAAGGCGGCAGACTCAGCTTCATATGGATAAATGATAGAAACCTAGTGGGGTCTTTCTTTATATACGCAACGGTACGGGGAGCACAAGTCCGTACCAGTGCTGTCTAAAGCCAAGAGGAGAACGACAGCTACTAGGTTTAACGGCGCTGGAACACGTCACTAGCCTAGACCTCTGAATATTTCGTTAATGTTTCAATGCTGCCTGTTGAGGAGGTAAATCCCCTCTACGGACAGAGGCGATCCCTACTAGCCCAGATCAGATCTAGCAACAATCAAACACGCTACAATGCAGGTTCCTAATTGTAAATAAACCGACTTGTGAGGAAGGCTTACCTGGAATTGAACGCTATCTTCTATAGAAGAGGTGGTGCTCCCGTTCCTTTGCCCTGGCAGATCACAATCCTCACGATCTCCGTGATCAGGCACCTGCACATGCAAGAAAAAACACAAACGCAAGCATAAAATCCAGTGCATACAACTATATATCAGTCGAAGAGGATATAACTCATGAACATGATCAAGAACAAGAGTGGAACCATAACCGATAGTCGCTTATCATTAAAGAGTCAAAAGAATAATAAAACCATAGCTTCAATGCAACACTCTCCTTTAGCAAGTCGTTAGCACAACATGTCTCAGAAAATCCTGTCGGGGATGGGACAAGCCTCTCTCTCCGGATACTTGGAAATAGTCTCCTTGCTTGGATTTTGCCTTAGGGAATCAAGAAGGCTTTTGCAGCATGAAAGCTCTTGGGAACTTAGAAATTCTGCCACTCTTTGGAACTAGCTTGCAAATGGAAATGGGCAAGATTTTATAGAAGGATGAAGGGGAGTTGGGATCCCTATAATTATGGGATTGGCCCTATCATCAAGGAAGCTTCCATGAGAGGTGGAAAACCACTTCCTCTCTATGGAAATCCGTAGCCAAACCTCCCAACTCAAGATAGAAATCAGCCTAGTAATATGTTAGGATGAAACTTCTGCCTTTTATTTTTTTAAAACACCTCTTAATATGGTTGGCGCGGGTACGGCTCTATGAAAGAGCGCCAACTGGCGCGCCCTCTTTGGAGGATTTCCCTCTTGGCGCGAGGGCTGAACTATGGAACCGCGCCAATGGAAAAAGAGCTATTTTAGGGTTTTTTGCAGGGAGATGTCTTCAGGGCAATTAAATCTCATCTTCAGAGGGATGCAATGAAAGTATTTTCAAGCCTTAACTCTTTCCACGGGTCATAGAATGAGCCCTCCAATGTGCGGGATGGGGATTGTAGGGACGGTGATAAATTGCTGTGTAACAGATGCCCTCTAAAGCATGAGGCCCGACATAGAGAGAGAGGGGTGAAATGCTTTATGAGAACATGCCGACTGAAAACACCACCATCGGAAAACCTGCGGAGCGAAGTATAACTGATGTCTCAGATACATGATATATATGCGTGGTATGGGCGCAACCATCTATAACAGAGTGTACAATATTCTAGATCCAAGGCATGGACGCAGCCATCCAATGAAGATCGATAAATAGACTCAGGTATGGTCACAGCCATCCAAACGGTGAGTCATGTAAATAATCATAATAATCCACAATATCATAGCTTGGATTACAACAGACACAATCCAGGGTCTTGCACTCCATCTTGACCCGAACAAAGTACAAGTTCAAGCATGCAAATATGTGAGCTGAAGTCAAACATGCAAGAACATCGTTTGATACCAGCCAATGATGAAAGTTGTTAACAGACGCGAGAGGAACCACCAATAATGACAATGGCCCTCAAGGTACTATAGGTACAATCTACAGCGTGTGAATCAATGAGCTGGTGTCGAACACCCGTAGAATCACTCGATCGGAGGCCAGTGATGAAAACCTCACGTCGAATGCGACGACCCTGCCATTGAGGCATGCAGGCTCCAAGGTACCATGAAAGAGTCTCTAGACCATCTTCCTGGATAATGAGCTGAAGTCGACAGGAAGTGGCCTTGATCGAAGGTGGGCCATAACGTTTCCCACATCATCGACACGAGACAGAGGAACATAATGTTTTTGTGAATCAGGATCATCTGAGAATCAGAGGAAGGTTGATACTTGCAGAGGTCAACTTCTCTTGAACATGTAAACGGCACGACAGTGGACTTGGCAGTATTCGACATCAACGGATCAGAGGTCATGGTGACGAGGCAATGAGTAGATGAGAGGTCAAAAGGGATTATCCAAACCCATGGAGGCAAAGTGAAGAACAAGATGAGATGTCCCCAACCCGACACGAATGCAGACAAGTGCCATGTTCAAGAGCGACATACAGCGGACACGACAACGATACTGGTTCCATTTTCCCCCACCATTTCTAGCGAGTACCCCAATTATTTTTTATAACAAGCTTGAAGGGGATAGCATATGCTTGTAATATAAGTCCGCCCTTCGGGCGAATCCATCCTAGTACATTTAACGAGCCCTAGGAAGGAGTGACTCGAATAACGTCATTTCGACTGAATCCAATGTCATTAGGGTTTAACAAGTCTGACAAAGGAAGAACTCGGCGTATTTTATAATTTAGAGAGTTTGAAAAGATAGCAGAAAAGTAAACTCCAGCGGTCCCTTTTCGTAGATAGTTCCTCGGACCCGAAAACGTAGAAAACAATATCCGAGAAAACCTCCTAGTCGCGATAGGCTAGGTATTCCTTTTTCGTAAATAATCCATCCCAGCCCGAAAAAGGGGTAAACGTATACTGGATAGATGTCGATTCATGTCCACTTTAACGAGATCGAAACGACAAGGGCCTCAGCAATCTTTTCATGTTTAGAGAGTCAGAAAAGAGCTAAAAGATGACTCCAAAGTGACTTTTTCGTGTATTTACTGAGTCCGAAAAGGTATAAAATACAACTCGTTTCACCATTTCAGTTGCCTGAAAGACCTGTTGCTGCACAAAAAGGCAAGTGTAAAACCCATTTTCGACAAAAATACATTAAAATATTCAGAAAAATAACTTTCAAAACCTATTTTGAGTTAAAAAATTTATAAATATGTCAAATGGTAAAAATAAAATTACTTTTTACTTTTTACCTCACCGAAGAGCAGCAGTGGTTCAGTTTGGTGTGCGAACTCCTGACAGTGATTACGACCGATCCGGGCTACCATTCAGAGTTCCGTCAGTTCTAGGTAAGAGGTGCTTCTTCGTACTCCATTTCAATCCATTTTTTAATAGTTTTCCATCATGCATTAGACTTCTGAGGCCACTTTTTAAATTTTTAGGGCTCCGCTCATTAGCACGGGTATCGGGCACGGACCCGCGCCAATGGGCTTTTATATGCAAAGGGCTCGCGCCAGCTGGTGCGACTATTCAGGAAACAGCTGCGCCAGCGACAGAACCTCAATTTCCGCCTAAAAATTTGATATTTTAATCAATTTGAATGAAATTTGAAGCTCATCAGAGATCTAATTAAGGGTTTCGACCATGTTGATGCAGTGAACCGAACAAAATGGTGATTGAGTGGAAAGAAAGGGAGCACGGTGAAGAGGATGAACAAGCCATGGAAAATGAAGTTTGCATGAATGCCCTCAGGAACTGTGGGCTAAAAAAGTTATTCCTAACACCTTGTTTACGAGCTCAGCCTGAGTTTCTACAATACTTGATCAATATGTGGGACGCAGATGAAAAAGTATTCAAACTGCGGGACCAAGTGTTATAACTGGAAATTGCTGACGTGTACTTCATAACCGAATTATCGCGCAGAGGTACGGTGCCCATACTAATAGGGAGCAGACCCTCTGGTGAGAAAATGGAGCAAGTGATGGCACGAGTGTGCCGAGGGGCACAACTGGGATCTGGAAGTGGAAAGGTGGACATCCATACCATTCCTGATCTGGCACTGAGAGTGGTGCTGCATACCATCACGCGGGCTGTGGGGTCACAGGCACCGCACGAGGCCACAAAGGCCCAACTTTTGTTAGCCTCTGAGTGTATGACTCCTATATTGTTCGACTGGGCCACAACAGTGACGATAAACATAAAGAGGCAACTGACCAAATGCAAACAATCCAAGCTGAAACAGTTCGACTATGGTTCTATCTTGGTATCGTTCATTCTGGAACGATTACCAATATTCCAGGGCCAAGGGGCCATAGTAGCTGAGCCTATTCCACGAGAGCCAAGAATGGATCGCTGGGTAGCACTGATGCCCAGAGCTGGAGGGGGCCAACAGATGTCCTGGAGGTCGGAGTTTTTTGGGTGGTTGTGGCGTCAGTTGATCATAGTGGAAGACTGGCCATATGCCGATACCGATTTCACTGGTGATCTAGATCTCCCACTGCCGGAGGGAGATGATTGGGACAAGGAGTTGGGTATGACCCCTTCTCTTTTTGATTTTATATTTTATGATTTTTTTTTGTTAATACATGTTCTTCTTGACAAATTTTATATGCATGCAGACGTGCGTCTAGAGAGACCAGCCGGTATGTCTCCTATCACACGGAGGACTCTTCCCTTACCTGATCCTCAGGCAGAGGGTGCAGAGGGGGGGGAGTTAATCCATAATCTCGAGGGCATCGCCTGAGGGATCCCAGACTATGCCCGGCTGGCGGATGTACCGATGGCGTACCAGAGACACACGGTGGGAGTGCCCAGTCGCCTCCACCGAATTCTGAGACGCTTAGTGTGTGCAGTTAGTTGTTATCATGAGCACCATGCGAATTAGACTCCTAGGACTTTTATCATGCATGTTTTTTGAGAGACATGTCGTCTCCGGATGTATTAAGATGAACATATATATTTTTTGATTTAATGTGATGCACACTATGCAAAAATTTCGATATATATATACATATCTATTTCTGGATGGATCTTTCTTTTTCATGTGATGTTGTTTTACAAATTGCGCAAATGTCTATCGAAAACCAAATTAGCTACTGCATTAGTTAACGCATTCATATGCCTGGGAATATGTTGGTATGTAATATAGTCAAAATTTCTTTCCAGTAAATGAATACACAGATACAGATGTAAGATGGATGGGTTTCTGACCGAATAATGACTGTTCAGTTGTAATACCACAAGTTGCGAGTCTAGATACACAAGTAATTCACGAATACCAAGGTTTACAGCCTCGGTTAATAATTCTAATACGGCACTATATTTAGCAATGTTATTTGTAGTACGTCCCAGACACACACCTTGCAGGCATGGAAAATTTTAGGGGCTAATATTCGCACGTGGGCTAATTTTCCATGGTTTTTACAAAAAAAAAAATCGCCAATTTCCATTTTTTTATAAAAATGATTCGCCCAAATTTTACAATATAAAATTATGTTACTTTAAAATTCCCCAACATTATATAGACATTATATATAATATCATTATAAATTTGAATAATTTTACAAATACGTCAATAAACATTTTATAGTTTGTATATTAGGGACTAGTGAGATTCACCATTTTTTTAAACTTCAAGATAATTTTCCATCCTTAAAATTATCCCTGCTTGCAGGTTGACCAACTCATCAACAGGATCGTAGATTACCCAGGCTGCTGAAGACAGATTCCTGGTACTGCGGGAGGCACCATCCGCGAAACCAACAAACAGATGAATGGACATCTGCACAATCAGGAAGACCCGATCAGCAGAAAGATGTTTACATTGCAAACCACACCACACATGCACACAAATGAAAAACACACACTTATGTACACACACCACACCAAAAATCACTTCATGCATATTATTTTTTGAGGTACAACCCATTTCTGGACTGCGCTAGTGGAACTCCTTCATAATCTATAAGCTCATAAGCCTCATTCTTCAAAACACGTTTTACTATGTAGGGCCCATGCCACATAGGTTGGAACTTACTGGCCCCAAGCTTGTCATGTACTTTATCGTACAGGAGGACGAGGTCTCCTTCAACAAAGGAACGAGGAGAAACCGATTGATCGAAGTGAGCTTTGACCCGCTTCTTTTGTCCTTCAATAACTAAAACAGCTAAGTGGCAGTTTTCATCTAACCGTTCCAGATACAAAATTCACTCTTCCTCGGCAGAAGTGTCGGGTAGAAGTTCGATAGCTAATTTCAACGAAGGAATCTCGCATTCAACCGGAAGAGTTGCTTCCAGGCCATACACCAATTGAAATGGTGTGAACCCAGTTGCACTCTTTGCAGATGTCCGGTATGCCCATAGAGCTGAGAACAGTTGGAGGTGCCAATTGGATTTGTGGATACCAACTTTTTGTTGAAGCATAGTGACCAAAACTTTGTTCACTACTTCAACCTGGCCATTCGCCTGAGGGTAATATGGCGTTGAGCTATCGTGATGTAAGCCCAACTTTGAAGTCAGCTCAGCCATCATATAATCTCGGAAATGAGTACCATGGTCAGTAACGATGGCTTGCGGGACCCAAAAACGTGCAATGATATGGTTGAATATGAATTGGGTAGCAGTCTTACCATCGGCAGCTAGTGTAGGCATCGCTTCGGCCCACTTGGTGAAGTAGACGACAGCGACAATGATATACGCATGCCCCCTAGCTGAGTGAGGGTTACACGTCATAAAATCCATGCCCCATTTCGCAAAAGGGCCGACGGTAATAAAAGGATGCAAAGGGAAAGGCGGCACATGCATCTTGCACTGAAACACCTGGCACGCATGACATTTCTGGACTGCAACGATACAGTCTTTGAATATTGATGGCCAGAAATAACCTGCTCGCAGAATCTTCTGGGTAGTAGCATATCCGAACATATGTCCACCACAGGTGCCAATGTGGTAGTCATTTAGAACCCTTTTAGCCTCTTCCAAGGTTAGGCACTGACGGAGCACCGAATCTACTCCAACATAGTATAAGGTATCTCCTATGATACGATAGGGTTGAGACTGATGCCGAATCTGACGTCGGGCATATTTAGTAAACTCAGACCGAAATGTGGAGGTCTGAAGATACACGATTATGTCGCCATACCAAGGGTCATGAGTACTGATGAGGAAAAGAGTTTCGTCCGAGATATGATCCTCGGAAAGTGAAGGAGCGGAGTCTGTCAGGAGTGAGCATATAAGATCCATGAAAACCAGTGATTTCTTTGACTTAGCGGTAGTGAACTCTAAGTCAAACTCCTACAAGATAACGATCCATTTGGAGTATTTTCCCCCCAGCAATTTTCTAGAGAGAATATATGTCATGGGGTTGCAATCTGAAACCATTGTTATTGTACGCAACAGGATGTAATGGCGAAAACGCTGCACAACGTGTACTGCGTCTAACGCCAAATTCTCGACATGAGCATAATGTGTTTCTGTATCGAGAAGGTTTCGTGATAGATAATAAACAACATGTTCATTACCATCATAATCATCCTGCACTAGAACCATCGCAATGGTGCTAAACGCGGCGGTAAGATATAAAGTGAAATCGCAGTGATAATCGGGCGGACGAAGCAAAGGGGCATTAACCAATAACGTCTTTAGCTTCTCAAAGGACTGCTGAGCAATTTCGTCCCAATGGAAGGGAACATTCTGCTTTAATAGGCATGTGAATCCTTTAGCCACCTCCGCGTAGTTCGGGATAAAGCGTCGAAGGAAATTTGCTTTTTCCTACAGACTCTGCAACTGATATAATGAAGAGGGTGATGGGAGGTTGATGATAGCCTCGACTTTTAAAGGGTCAAGGCGAATTCCGTCTTTAGTGACTATGAATCCCAAAAGACAGCCAGAATCCACGCAAAAGATGCACTTATGAGGATTGAGCCTAATATTGTAGTGCCTACAGCGGAGGAAAATTTGGCGGAGGTGTTCAGGGTGATCCTCTCGCCCAACTGAATGAGCTAGAAATTTTTCCAGATAAGGCTAAACAATATGGCGAATGTCATGGAAAGCATAAGACATCGCACGCTGAAAAGTGGCTCCAGCGTTCTTCAAGCCGAACGGGAGCTTTTTATATGCGAAAGTACCCCACGGACAGACGAATGTAGTCTTATGTTGATCCTCAGGTGCAATATTGATCTGATTATACCCTGAGAAACCGTCCATCAAGGAATAAATCTCACCTCCGACACATTCGTCGATAATCTGGTCTATGAACGAAGTGGGATAGTTATCTTTTGGACAAGCGCGATTGATGTCGTGGTAATCAACACAGACCCTAATAGTACCCTGCTTTTTATCAACAGGAACAATGTTAGAAACCCATTCTGTGAGGGGGATGGGATAAATAAAGCCCGCATTCAAAATTTTTTCAACTTCTGCCTTAATTGCAGCGGCTTTCCGAGGATGCATGGGGCGTAAGCATTGGCGCACGGGCTTTGCACTTGGATAGGTTGGAATCTCATGCACTACGATACTGGGATCAATCCCCGACATTTCCTCATAGGACCAGGCGAACACATATCTGAATTCTTTGAAAATATCAGTATAGACTTGAATCTCATCAGGAGAACAAGTCACTCCCATGTGAATATTCTCAACGATCCCCGGTTTGACGGAGATGTTGATCAGGATGGTTTGAGTGATATTACTCAAGTTTCCCTTCGAAAAAACCTCGTGCGTCAAGATGGGCATTTGGAGAGGGGGAGTAGGAACCTGAGATGCATAACGCTCCATAAAATCTGACATTGCCCCCAAGCTAGGCATAAAAAAGGAGCGATGATGTCCATCGCCCCAAGGAAACTCCTCGAGAGACATAGTTTCAATGATGGCTTCATCGGAAGGAAAATTATCTTTGAGAGGATCAGGTGAATCAGCCTGACCAAGCCAGGGGAATTGAGAGTAAACATCTAGAGCCATGCTCAAAGGAGCATGCTGAGGAGGTGGAGGATCAGATGCAGCAACAATTTCACAGTAGCTGATCTCTACTGGAGTCAAGGGCATTGATTCTCCAAACTCAAACACCTACTCAGGCGTAGGAATAAGCCAGGGGTCATCCAACCTAGAAATCATGTTAACTTGAGCGGTGTGCAGTGGTGGTGCAAGAAAGATACTCATGAGGACGGGGTCCTTGAAGAGACCGGGTCCTACACTGTCAGGGGGATTCGGAGTCTGATCCACTTATGGTACGTTGTTCTCGGAAGTGGAGGTGAAGAAGGACAACTGATCCACTGTGACGATTTTTCCCTCATGAGGGAACTTAAGAAGTCGAAAGATGGTGGATGGCACGCATAGCATGGCATGGGTCTAGCTGCGGCCAAGAAGTATGTTGTAGTTGAGCCTGGCGTCGACTACTTCTACTTCCACGTTGACAGTCTTCCCCTGTAAATTGATCACTAAACTCTCGAGAACACCCAGGGGTTTGGATTCCCAACCATGAAATGCCTCGAGGGCATTGGGAGATGACGCAAGGGCTGGAGAGCCAATGGCCGTCCAGCAAGCGAATGACATGACGCAGGTAGAAGCACCTTCATCCACAACGGCCCTATGGATGTTAAGACCATTAATCCCGACTTGAATAACAAGAGCTATCTGATGTGGAAGTTGAGGGGAGAAATTCTCTAAATCGAAGGTGAGAAGACTCGAATCAGCGGGATCAATGCCACCGATCGCAGACAATAAAGCCTTCCATTGCAAAGGACAACTTTGAAGAACTTCTAGTGCAAACATAGTAGAAGGTGCCTATGCCAAATCCTCAACAATGATGTAATGTTGAGCAGCACGAGCATTCAGATTATAAGAATATCTTCGAAGAACACCTTTAGAAGGTGGCTTCACAACAGGTTCAGGAGTAGGCTTCTTGATTTCCAACGAACCGGAGACAGGTGGGGAAGGCGGTCCATCTGCAACTGCCTTCCCGGGTGCCTGCCGCAATTTGTTGTAATCCTTCGAATGCGTAGCGACAGAGATAGGTGCAGCAACCTTCATCATAAAAACTTGGGACCCAAATGGTGCAGATGGTGATGGATGTTCGACCATCTGGGTCTGCTGAGACGGGAATGGCTCCTTAAGAACTGCCGGAGTCCCTTTTGAGCCCTTGAGAAGTTGACTAACCTCGGATCGTCATGGAAAATCCTTAGTATAATGGTATCCTTCACAAATGAGGCAGGGGTACTTCAGTTTACGCTGAGAACCATCCTCAGTATGAGATTTGGATTCTGGCCTCGGGGCATCGGATTTGGATTTACCTTTTCCCTTCTTTTTCCCTTTGGAGGCTTTCTCCATAGGATTGGCCTTAACGGCGTTCACCTATGTGGTTTTGCCAGAATCTGATGGGGTGGGATTAGCAGGAGTATTGTTGGAAGAATTAGACTTCTGCTTCCCATTCGAATATTTATTTGAATTATGAGATACAGAACCAATGACACCATCCACTGCGGGGGTAGGTGGAGCCTTAGAGGTTCCGGGCCGTGGGGCATTAGGAAAGATATCATAAAGCGTGCTGGACTGAGAATATACAAGATCCAGATATTGGGCACGCACAATGGCTTGTTCCTCCGTCACACACGCTCTCATCGCAATATCTTGGGTGATTTTGTTCACGAAGGAGGTGGTGAACCAGTGAGTTAGTATCTGATCAGGTATATGAAACTTGATCAGTCTACGATGGCGCCGCCACTCATGAATGTGATCAGAAATGTGAGTGGCTTTATCCTGCTTCAGAGAAGTCAGGAGGTGCTTCCCGGCTTCATAACGAACCGGTAACTGAAAGTGCGTAAGAAAATCCATGGCTAAGGAATTGAAATCTTGGAAGATACCACGAGATAACTTGATGTACCACTTAGCAGCAGCTCCAGTTAAAGTGCACTGGAAGAGGCACAGACGAATCGAATTGTCGATCCAAGAGTTAGACGAACACCAAAGATGATACGTCATCACATGCACTTGGGGGTCCTCTCCATCTTTTCCCTCAAACTTGGGGCAATCACCTGGTATCTTGGTAGGAACCGGAGGCCAATACGGATTATGTAAAATCGGATCATTGGTCAATTTTGAAACATCCGGCAACTCCAAGGTGGCCAGGAACGGCAATGGCGGATTAACCGGCATGCCAGGCCTGGGATGAGGACCGGTACCCGTACTCCACAATGTTTGTGAATATCCTTGCCCCCATGGGTTCTGTCCCATAGGATTTTGACCGTAGGGGGTGTAGGTCATATAACCAGACTGATTTGGATGTTGGTAACCAGTGTGTGGGGCTTGATAACCAGAGTGTGGACCTTGGTTAGGATTCGGCCCTGTATAAGCAGCATTTGGATTTGGTTGCTGAGTATAGGTATAACCGGGTGGAGGAGAATAATACTGAGAGCCTCTGGGGTGGTTATAATTTGGTTGAGATTGACCATGAGAATAATAACCTCCCTAAGGATGAGTCGGCTGCTGATAGGTGGAACCCTGTGGAGCCTGATAATTAGGGCGCAGCTATTGATTTGGCTGCATCATCGAATGAATCGGCTGGTGGGCAGGGTTAATGGAATGAGCGAGCTGCCCTGAATGAACATGTTGACCCGACTGAGAGGGTTGCCCTGAATGAACAGGTTGACCCGAATAAACAGGCGGCACTGGCTGCGCAGGTTGACCTGGCTGTAAAGGAGCCCCAGGTTGTACCGGATGGGCCGGTTGGCCTGGTGGAGGAATAGGGCTAGGTGTTTGCTGGTAATAGGCTTGACCTGGGGCGGAACCATAGGATGGTTCCGTCTGATATGAAACGCTAGAAACAACAGGATACTGCGGTTGCATTGGTTGAGAAGGTTGGATTTTCCCCCCAGGGCCATAGACCGGTCCCGGTTGGTACCCCAGCTGAGGATGTACAGGTTGATCGGAAGGGCTGTAATACTGTCCTTGCAGACTGTATGATGGCCCTTGCTGGCCCGCAGGATAGCCCTGCACGGGCTGCCCTTGTGGGTCATAAGGATAGCCAGGTTGGCCCGAAGGTTGGCCTTGGAAAGGTTGCCCTTGCGGGTTATGAGCTTGGTTATAAGGTAAACCTTGAGCATGGAGGTAAGCCTCAGTAGTGGGTAGACGCAAAATGTCCCCGTGCTCATCATACTGACCTGGAAAAGCATACACGGGTGTACCATCTTGTGCATAGTGTGAAAAGTAAGAGCGGTTGGGATCTTGGGAGGATGGTCCAACCTCGGGGTTCGGCTGTATCAGGGACAACCGATACTCCTCTGGAGAGATATTCTCTGGTACAGCAGTCGCTAGATAAATGTCTTCAGGAGACGGCATAGCCCTGGCGGAGGGTGCCATGACAACGGGTGTAGATGCGGCCACACAAACAGTGGGCCGAACGGGTACAGAAGTAACGGACGTCTGAGGAGACACCCCCGGTGAAGGAGCAGCTGGCCTCGGAGAAGGAGCTTACACTCCCATAGAGGCAGTAGAAGAAATGATCTGACCCAAAGACCTGTAACCCGGTGGTAATGAGGGACTGGCTATTGACATAACAGCTGATCCAGAGTTGTCTCCCGGAAACAATATTCGTGGGAAGAGCTGATAGTATTCACCAGACGTTGGAATTTCCTCACCAGAATCACTCATGGTTGAGCCTGCCGCTAGATCTCGCAATAGACGGCGAGGACTAGGAGGAAAAACAGCAGCTATAAAAGGCGAACCTGATGTAAGAGAAAGGAAATCAGCTCCTAATCTCAATTCAGACACAGGGTCCGAAAAGGGTCAATCGAACTCAACTGGTCCCCCAAAGGGTTGCTCAGAAAGAACCGGTCCCCCGTTAGGAAACTCGGAAACAATGGGCTGCTGTGGTTCAGCAGAGGATTGGGACACCTTTGATGAATCGTCCGTGTAAGGACTGCCAGTAGACAAAACCGAGGGTTCTGCCACTGTGACAAAAGCGACAAGAGAAAAGATCAAACACACACACGGGCTGAAAAAGAGTCAAGACACACGATCAAACGGTCAACAAGCGAAATCTAACAGGGCATGTAATCGTGGGTAATTAATTTTTTACCACATTGAAAAATAAGAAACTTCACTGTTTCATGTTTTAAGAGTCGAGAAACGGTAAAAAAGATGACTCTATCTCTTTCAGATTTGACACAAGCATGAAAGGACAAGCGCTTGGTGATCCTTTCAAATTTAGGGAGTCAGAAAAGATCAAATGACTGCTCAGGAATACTAGGCAAAAGGGTGTACCAAATAACCGTGAACTGCAATATACACCTTGGCTTTAATAATGAAAGAGAAATCAACCAAGGACTTTTCGTACATGCAGGCAATCTCCCCAAATGTTGTGTCCGGTGTATCACGGGTATAGGGCGGCAGACTCGGCTTCCCGTGGATAAAGGATTGAAACCTAGAGGGGTCTCCCTTTATATACGCGATGGTATGGGGAGCACAAGTCCATACTAGCGCTATCTAAAGCCAAAAGGCGAATGACAGCTACTAGGTTTAAAGATGCCAGAACATGTCTCTAGCCTAGACCTCTAAATGTGTTTCGTTAGATTTCAATGCTGCCTTAGTGTAAATTGAGTGAATTTTAAAGTTGATCTTCAATTACGTTTCAGTTTTCAGGCCCTAACGAATGTGCTATCTCAAAAATATCCTAAATGCAAAACTACATGCCACAGTACATCATTTCGTTCGATGAAAACTAGGTACAGAAGAGTCGAGAGTTTTTTACACAAACAAAATGATCAGAAGACAATCAATGATATCTCTAATGCAACTAATGAAACTAAAAAATTTTCTTTCAAATTCACTAGATACTAGTAAAATCAAAAATATTTCAATTTGCATTAATCAACCAAAATCAAAAGAGATTTTTTTTATTTTCAATGTTTGATAGCTAGATGCACTAAACAAACCGAAAACAAATAAGAATCAATTCGAGAAATGATATTAAGAGAGCAAAACCAACAAATTTCACTCAATGGCAGAAACAATCAGGTCTCAAATCGACAAAAAGTCTCTCAAAACCAAGAAAAGTCCCAGACACCACTGAGCCGTGTGATCTAGGCCCAAAACGAAGCAAGGAGAAATTTGAATAAAAACAAAATCAGTCACTCAAAAAATGCAACAATATGATAGACAACTGTCAAACGAATGCAAGGAAGCAATCCCACAGCTGACTGAACGAACAGAAACCAAAAACTCCCAAGGGAGGCTCTACTCACAAAGGCACCTAGATGCCCTAGGGCTCGTATGAAAAATCGAAAGAAATAGGCAAACAACCAAAGGAAGGAGGTTCCAACCAGTCAAACGAGGCTCCAGTGCACTCAAACAGCCGAAAAAACAAGATCAAAATCACAAGTCAGCCTCAGAAAGCTTGAAACACAGCAAACCCTAATAGCTCACAGGATTGGCGTGACTGTGAGCTTGAAATTAGTGCCAGAAAGGCAATGGCGCGGGTGATACACAGACAACCTGCGCCAATGGGCGCGACTGTCACGCTAGAAAGTGCGCCAGCCAAGTTTACTATGGAAAAAATAAAAAACAAGCAATCTCAGACACAGACAAGTGAAAACAAGGCTAAAACAAAGCCAAACAAATAGGAAAATCCAGTCCAAAGAGTTGACCAAGCAAGCAAGACCAAGAAGTTAACCGGAAAGAGAAGACAAAACTCCAAGTTGTTCAGTCCGTAAACCAAACTGGAGATCGACTAAAGCAACGTTGATCTACTCCGCTAATGCAGAGCAAAAGCATTTCGAAGGCTATCTAGCTGTGCTTCAGACTCCGTCTATAGTTTACAAATCAAACAACAAGCTGAGTCCCCAGCGGAGTCACCAAATTTTTGAGGAGGTAAATCCCCTCTGTGGACAAAGGCGATCCCTACTAGCCCAGATCGGGTCTAGCAACAATCAAACATGCTATAGTGCAGGTTCCTAATTATAAATAAACCGACTTGCGAGGAAGGCTTACCTGGAATCCAACGCTATCATCTGTATAAGAGGTGGTGCTCTCGTTCCTTTGCCCTGGAAGATCACAATCCTCACGATCTCCATGATCGGACACCTGCACATGTAAGAAACAACACAAACGCAAGCATAAAATCTAGTGCATACAACTATATATCAGTCGAAAAGGATATAACTCATGAACATGATCAAGAACAAGATTGGAACCATAACCGATAGTCGCTTATCATTAAAGAGTCAAAAGAAGAATAAAACCATAGCTTCGACGCAACACTCTCCTTTAGCGGGTCGTCAGCACAACATGTCTCGGAAAATCCTGTCAGGGATGGGACAAGCCTCTCTCTCTGGATACTTGGCAATAGTCTCCTTGCTTGGATTTGGCCTTAGGGAATCAAGAAGGCTTTTGCAGCATGAAAGCTCTTGGGAACTTAGAAATTCTGCCACTCTTTGGAACTAGCTTGCAAAAGGAAATGGGCAAGCTTTTATAGGAGGAAGGGGAGTTGGGATGCCTATAATTATGGGATTGGCCCTATCATCAAGGAAGCTTCCATGAGAGGTGGCAAACCACTTCCTCTCTATGGAAATCCGTAGCCAAACCTCCCAACTCAAGATAGAAATCAGCCCAGTAATTTGTTAGGATGAAACTTCCACCTTTTATTTTTAAAAAACACCTCTTAATATGGTTGGCGTGGGTATAGCTCTATGACAGAGCGCCAACTAGCGCGCCCTCTTTGGAGGATTTCCCTCTTGGCGCGAGGGCTGAACTATGGAACCATTCCAATGGAAAAAGAGCTATTTTTAGGGTTTTTTGCAAGGATATGTCTTCAGGGCAATTAAAGCTCATCTTCAGAGGGATGAAATGAAAGTATTTTCAAGCCTTAAATCTATCCACAGGTCACAGAATGAGCCCTCTAATGTGCGGGATGGGGATTGTAGGGACGGTGACAAATTGTTGTGCAACACTGCCTTAAGGTAAATTGAGTAAATTTTAGTGTTGATTTTCAATTATGTTTCAATTTCCAGGCCCTACCAAATGTTACGTCTCAAATTCCTCTAAAGGCATAGTACATGCCACAATGTATCATTTCATCCGATGAATAGCTAACTACAGGAAGGTTGACAGCTTTCACACAATAACAAAATGATCACAAAACAACCACTAGTGTCTCTAATGAAAGTTAACGGAAACTAAAAGCTTTTCTTTCAGAGTTACAAATCACTAATAACACAAAATATTTAATTTACATTAACTAATCAAAAGAAAAAGAGATTTTTTGTATTTTCAATGTTTAAGAGCAAAATGCACTAAAAAAAATGAAAACCAATGAAAATAACAATTTGAGAAGTGGTAGCAAAGGAGCAAAGACAAGAAAGTTCACTCAATGCCAAACACACAATCAGACCTCAAATTGATGAAGAAGTCCCTCAAATCAAAGAGGAATCCCAAAGACTCAAATTTAATCTAGGCCCAAAATGAGACAAAGCAGAATTCAAATGAAGAACAAGCCAACCACTCAAATAACGCAACAAAACAATGGAAAACCACCTAGAAAATGCAGAGAAGAAATAATGAAATTAATTGATCAAATGAGGGCCAAAAACTCCCACGGGAGGCTCGACACACTATAGCACCTAGATGCCCTAGGGCTAGAATGTAAAATTGATAGTAGAGGGAAAAAAACTGGAGGATGAAGGTCACACTCAGTCAAACAAGGCTCCAGAACACTTAGGTAGTCTAAAAAATGAAACTAAAACCACAAATCAAGCTCAGAAAGCTCAGAAAGAAGCAAACCCTAGCACCACATAGGATCGGCGCGATTGTCAGGCTACAACTAGTGCCAGAACAGGATTGGCGTGAGGGATAAACTGGCAACATGCGCCAGCTGGCGTGACTGTCAGGGGAAAACCGCACCAGTCGAGTTTACAACTGCAAAAAATAAAAAAGAGCAAACAGGGAGCAAATCAGGGATGGTGAGGCTAAAAAAAATTTTAACACTAGAAAATAGCGAACCAAAAGAGCTGATCAAGTAGAAAAAGACCAAAATCAATTGAAAATACAAGACAAACTCCAATCAATGTCTCCCCAGTGGAGTCGCCAGTTTTTTGGAGAGGTAAATCCCCTCTCTGGATAGAGGCGATCCCTACTAGCCCAGATCGGGTCTAGCAACAATCGATTCATGCTAAGACGCAAGTTCCTAATTGCAAAATACCAAGATGTGACAAGAGGCCTACCTTAAGTCCTATGTTGTTGTCATTTGCAGAGAAAATGGTGCTTCTGTCTCTCACTTTGGTAGATCACAATTCTTTTGCTAGGCGCATTCGAACACCTACACGTACACAAAGAAACAACAAACACACAAACGTGAAACCTAATACATGCAACTATGTATCAGTCAGAGAAGATACAACTCATAACATAAAACATGAACATCTGAGTGGAACCATAATCAAAGTCATTTATTATTAATCAAAACAAAGAAAGATACAACCTGAGCTCTGACGTTGGATCTTCCTTCGGAGGGTCGGCAGCGGAGTATGTCTCGATAAAGCTCGTCAAGAATGGGAAAAGTCTCTCTCTTCGGCTGTCTGACAATAATATCTTTACTAATGATTCAGCTCTATTCAGGCTAGCTTTCAAAGGGAAAATGACAAGCTTATATAGATGGTGGAAGGGGAGTTGGGATCCCTACAATGGTGGGATTGGCCCTATCCTCAAGAAAGCTTCCATGATAGGTGGAAAACCACCTCCCCTACATGGAGATCTGGAGCCAAACCTCCCAAATCATTTTAGAGACTCGTTCAGGAGTTGGTTGGAATCAAAATTCCACCATTTATTTTTTAAAAATAACCCTTATTAAGCCTGGCATGAGTAATACACTGGGACAGAGCACCAGTTGGTGCGCCCTCTTTGGTGGATTTCCCCCATTGGTGCGAGGGCTGAACTGGCTAGTTGCACCAAGGCCAAAAGGTCTATTTTTAGGAATTTTCACAGGAAATTTTCTTCAGGGGAATGATTATCCTTGTCAAGGGGGATGCCATGAAAGTGTTTTTAGGTCATGTCACTGCTCACAGGTCATGAAATAAGCCCTCCAATTTGCGATACAGGGGATTGCAGGGAAGGTGACAAATTACTATGTAACAAATGCCCCTTAAAGCATGAGGCCCGAGAGAGAGAGAGGGGTGAAATTCTTTACGAGAACGTGTCCAACTGAAAACACTTCTGTTGGAAAACCTGCGTAGACAAGTACAACTGATATCTCAAATAAACGATATGTGGTATGGGTTCAGCCATCCATAATAGAGTATACAATAATTAAGATCTGAGGCATGGACGCAGCCATCCAGTGAAGATCAATAAATAGACTCAAGTATGGTCACATCCATCCAATCAATGAGTCATGTAACCAATCATAATAATCCACAAAACCGCAGCCTAGATCCCAACAGACAAAATCCAGGGTCTTGCACTCCATCTCGAACCGAATAGAGTACAAGTTCAAGCATGTGAATAAGTGAGCTAAAGTCGAACATGCAAGAACATCGTCTGATTACCAGCCAATGATGAAAGTTGTTAACAGACGCAAGAGGAAGCACCAATAATGAAAATGGCCCTCAAGGTACTATAGGTACAATATACGGAATGTGAACAGTGAGCTGGCATTGAACACCTGCAGAATCCTCCAATCAAATGTCAATGATGAAAACCTTACGTCGAATGTGAAGAACCTGCCATTGAGGCATCCAGGCTCCAAGGTACCGGAAGGGAGTCTCTAGATCAGCTTCTGGGATAATGAGCTAAGGTCGATAGGTAGTGACTTTGATCAAAGGTGGGCCATAGTGTTTCCCACATCATTGACGCGAGACAGAGGAATATAACGTTTGTGAATCAGGATCAGATGAGAATCATAGGAAGGTTGAAACTTGTAGATGTCAAATTCTCTTGAACATATCGGTGTCACGACAATGGATTTAGCAGTATTTGACATAAAAATATCAGAGGTCATGATGACGAGGCAAAGAGCAGATGAGAGGTCAAAAGGAATTACCCAAACCCACGAAGGCAAATAGATAATGAGGTGAGTTGTCCCCAACCTAACACGAATGTACATAAGTGCCATGTTCAAGAGTGACATACTGCCGACACGACGACGATACTAGTTCCATTTTCCCCACCATTTCTGGTGAGTACCCCAGTTATTTTTGAAAACAAGCTTGAAGGGGATAGCATATGCTTGTGATATAATTTAGTCCTTTGGATGAATCCATCCTAGTACATTTAACGATCCCTAGGAAGGAGGAACTCGAATATCATCATTACGACTGAATCCAATGTCATCAGGTTTTAACAAGTCTAACAAAGGAAGAAATCAGTGTCTTTTCATGTTTAGAGAGTTTGAAAAGACAGTAGAAAAGTAAACTCTAACAGTCCCTTTTCGTAAACAGTTCCTCAGATCCGAAAAGGTAGAAAACTGTGTCTGAGAAAGCCTCCTAGTCGTGATAGGCTAGGGTATTCTTTTTTCGTAAGTAATCTATCCCAGCCCAAAAAAGGGGTAAATGTATACTAGGTAGATGTCGTTTCGCAGCCACTTTAACGAGATCAAAACAAAAAGCGACTCGACAATCTTTTCATTTTTAGAGAGTCAGAAAAGAGATGAAAGATGACTCCAGAAATGAATTTTTCATGTTTTTACCGAGTCCAAAAAAGTATAAAATACAACTCATACCACCGTCCAAGCTGCGTAAAAACCTGTTGCTGCACATGAAAGCGAGCGTAAAATCCATTTTTCGACAAAATATATCAAAATATTTGGAAAAATGACTTTCAAAACCTAATTTTGACTTTGAAAAGCTATAAATATGCCAAAAATAGTAAAACATATTCACTTTTACTTTTAACCTCTTTTGGAGAGCAACAGTGAGCTTTTGCTGTGCAAACTTGCGATGACGATCGTGATCAATCCAGTACATCATTCTGGTTCTCGTTTATTCCAGGTAAGAGGTGCTTCCCTTACCTTTTTTTTAATTCATTTTTTGTAGATTTCCATTGTGTATTTGACCCCTGGGGGAACCCTTTTCAAAATTAGGGCTCGGCCAATTGGCACGGGTATCGGGCACGGACTTGCGCTAATTGGCTCCTTTTTGCAAAGGGGTCACACCAATGGTGCAACTCAAATTTCCAACTCAATTTTTCAAAATATGTGAGACAATCAGATGAATTTCTGAGTGTTGCATAGATCTAATAAGGTGTTTTTAACCATGTTGGTGCAGATACCCAACCACAATGGTGATTGAGTGGAAGGAAAGGGAGCATGGTGAAGAGGATGAAATGGCCATGAAAAGTGAAGCTTGCATGACTGCCCTCCAAAACTGTGGTCTCAAAAATTTCTTCCTCACACCATGTTTGAGAGCACAACCTAAGCTATTGCAATATTTGATTAGCATTTGGGACGAGAACAAAGAATTGTTCAAGCTCCTAGACCAAGTGCTAGAACTTGAGGTCTTTGATGTTTATTTCATAATCGGATTGTCCCACAGAGGCCCAATTCCAATCATGACAGGTAGTAGAACTTCTGGTGAAAAAATGGAGATGGTAATGGCGAGAGTGTGTCTAGGGGCATGGACAGGATCAGGGAATGGGAAGGTAGACATCCACACAGTCTGTGATCTGCACTCCGACTAGTGCTCCACACCATTACGTGGGTTGCGGGCTTGTAGGCACTGCATGAGGAAACCAAAGCACAGCTCCTACTAGCCTTTGAATGCATGAACCCTACACTTTTTGATTGGGCCACTGCCATAACAACAAACATCAAACGATAGCTAACAAAGTGCAAGAAGGCCAAATTGAAACAGTTTGGGTACGGTTCCATTCTGGTGTCATTCATTCTAGAATGATTACCAATTTTCCAGGGCCAAGGGGAGATAGTCGCCAAGCCATCATTGAGGGAGACAAGGATGGCTCGATGGGCAGCACTCATGCCTAGATCAGGAGGGGGCCAGCAGATGTCTTGGAGGCCCGAGTTTTTTGTATGGCTATGGAAATAGTTGATCGTTGTTGAGGACTGGCACTACACCGGTATCAACTTCACGGGAGACCTAGATCTTCCACTCCCGGAGGGGGACGACTGGGACGAGGAGTTGGGTAAGACTCTTTTTGATTTTTTATGTATTTATGATTTTTTTCATGATACATGCCTATTCTAACAATATTTCTATGTGTATTCATATGTTAGCCCAGAGATGCCCGCCGGAATGTCGCCCATTGCACGGAGGACCCCTCTCGCACATGATCCTCAAGCTGAGGGTGGCGAAGGGAGCGAGCTAGTCCAGAACCTGGAGGGTATCGTCTGGGGGATCCCAGATTATGCACAACTAGCAAATGTCCTAATGGCTTACCAGAGACACACTGTGGGGGTGCCTAGTCACCTCCATTGATTATTGAGGTGATTGGTGCGTGCGGTGGCATGCTACCACTAGCACCACGCTGATTAGTCATCTAGGGCTTTTATATGCATATTTTTGAGGGACATGTTGTCTCCAGCCATTATTAAAACATACATGTATATTTTTTGATTTTATGTGATGTACACAAACTGTAAACTATTCAACATATATATATATATATATATATATATATATATATATGGATCTTTTTACATGTGATGATGTTTTTACAAGTTGCGCAAATGTCTATCTAAAACCAAATTAGCTACTGCATCTATTAACGCATTCATATGTCTGGGTATATGTTGATATGTAATGTAATCAAATTTTATTTCTAGTAAATGAATATGTAGGTACAAACGTAAAATGGATGGGTTTCTAACTGAATAATGACCGTTAAGTTGTAGTACTACAAGATGTAAATCCAGATACACAAGTAATGCACGAATACCGAGGTTAACAGCCTCGTTTAATAATTCCAAAATGACATTATACTCCGTGACATTATTTGTGGTAGGCCCTAGACAAACACTTTGCAAATTAACCAACTCACCAGTAGGATCGTAGATTACCTAGGCTACCGAAGACAGATTCCTGGTACTGCGGGAGGCACCATCCGCGAAACCAAAAAAAGGAGTAATAGACATCTGCATAATCAGGAAGACCCAATCAGAAAAAAGACGATTACAAAGCACACCACACCACACATGCACAAAAATTAAAAAACGCACTTATGTACACACACACAACACAAGAATAACTCAAGCGTAGTACTTTTTGAGGTACAGCCCATTCCTATGTTGTGCCAGAGGAAATCCTTCATAGTCGATAAGCTCATAGGCCCCATTTTTTAATACTCGTTTAACTATATAGGGCCCTGTTGGCCACCTATACAATTTTTTATAACAAAGGTGGCTAAATCATTTTTGGAGCCTTCAAGGAACACATTTTATTGCAAAAAAGTGTTATCTCTTGAAGAGTCTTGAAGGCCTCATGCCTCTGTCCAAATATTCCTACTGTGCCCATTTGACACTTTGGAATTTTGTTGATTTCATGAGAAGGAAACACTGCTCCAAAGGCCATTTTCCCCCTCCTTCCACTTCCAAAAATAACCTCATTTTTACCCCTTTATTCCCCATAAAAATCCTTCATTTTCATATTTTTCCCCTTTCCCCTCCATCAAAACCTTTTTGATAAGGTTTAAGATTTTTTCTTAGCCTTATTGAAACCCTCAAAACCCTTTGAAAACCAAAGAAAATAATAAAAAATACATGTTTTTTATGATAAGGGTTTAAGCCCCCTTAGACCAAAATCATAAACCATTTCCCCCACATGCCCACGCCCTACAAACCAGGCGCTAACCCCTCACAGCGCTAATTGCATTGCAAACTTTGAAAATGGTTAGATCAAAAAGACGGAAATCCCGATTATGATTAGCAACTTTTTTTATATGCCCTGGGCATGTTATATTACATAGATACCACGGGCCCCGCAGACGGGCGCCTATCCACTTCGTATATATAAAACCATCCCGACACATGAAACCTTTGTTTATATTAATTTTTTTCGTTTTTTGCAGGGTTTTCATATATCATAAAGGTTTTCACTGGTGCAAAGCTTAAATTCGCTCCCCACCATCGATCTAATATGCAAATCGACAGCCCACAAATCAACTTCCCTGGTGGTCCCCACAGTGAATCACTGTACAAAAACGGAGCAATCCTGATCGCACCTCCTTTAAAAGGAAAGTTGTATTTACAATTCGAGCACGACACATGCTACAGGCCAACACGTGGCCCTAAGCGGTTTGGAGATACCTCCCTCCTCGGGCGTTAAATATCGACTGTGAGCTCAGTACGATATTGGCATATGCCATCCAATATGAGGTCGGCTCATCGGACAGCGATCACGCTCAAAAGAAGCTCGGGGGATGAATTAAGGTACGACACTTTTATTAGAACATCTCCGCCATCGATCTGATCTACAGATCAACGGCCCATAATCAGTCGCCCTGGTCCCCACGGCCATGACAGCAGTCAGCTGTCCCAACACCTAGTCAGCATCCACGTGGCAGTAGCGGATTGGAGCGGGCCTTGTTTGGTTGCTTGTATGGTCGTGAAATCCAGACCCGGGGAGCTTTATATGGCGGATTTTATAAGGATTTTGGGTCACAAACACCTTGATGTCTACAAGTCCCTTTTGTGACCTGAAATTATTATACAGCTTGGTTTTATTTAAATTTTTGAAGTCCGGGTATGTTATTTGATAAACGATGATTATATGGTTTTTTCATTATAATGAAGAAAAAACCGAAGGCTGGGGTTTCAATTCTCGTGCCTTTGATTCTTTAAAGAGAAGCCATATATGGTTCAAATTTCCCCACCTCGTAAATACTCCAAAGGCACTGATACCTCACGATCTCTATGCAACACTGCACACCAACAAAACATCGTAAATGAATCAAAAAAGAAGAGTATCAATGTCGAAGACATAAATGCACCAGAACAGAAGATTGAAGACAGATCTGGCGGGATTATGGCTAAGATTGATTATCAAAAGCCTAATCCTCCCAATAAAGATAGTTAAAAGAAAATCAAAGTGTTTTATCAGACAAAAAACCTCCACTGCCACATCTGAGGAAAATTGATTCATCCCAGCTACCACAGTGCCACATGTGCCTCAATGCATTCAAACAGAGGCTAAATTTATTGATCAAGATCAGATATTTGCCTCAGCACATCCAGAGAGTTAATTCTGCAAATAAACTTAATGACAAAATATCAGCAGAGTTACTTCAACATAACAGAGAGCCTCAAAAGTCAAAAAGAACTCCCACCGAGCTTAAATCTTAATGTAAATTATTTAATACAGAGGACACCTATGTAAGCTTCTTCATCAAGCCCCCCAAAGGCCAAGAAGCCATTAAGTCTATATTAATTATCTTTTGAGATCTTTTTATCAGATCTCACCTCCTCATTCTTCTATAAATACTACTGGAGAAGATGAGAGAGGGGTTGGTTGAGTTAGTTGCTGAACTTTGAAATGTAATTGAGCTTGAGACTTCTACTTGTAAATAGTGTTCATTGGCTCTTGAATTTCTACTTGTGATAGATAAGTCAGTCTGGGAAGTGTAGATGATTGCTAAGCTAAAGCATTGGACCTAAAGCTGTAACTAGTTTGGAGCATCAATACAAGCTGATTTATGGGATCCTGGTCTATGTCGACGATGATGTTATTTCTTATTGTGAATTGTTGTTTTATTTCTGTTTTCACTGTGTTCATCTTCTCTTATAAATAACAACATGCATAGAGTTACGACCTACTGTATATCAGTACCCTTCTCTGACTGAAAATATTTATCTACATGTTTTCTTCCAATTTGTGTTATTTAGGAATGATTTAATTCAGTTTAAGCATAGGAATGTTGGCGTTCCCTCGTCCTACTGTCTGAGCTAATTGTTATTCCTAAATTTTATTTTCAGTATATGTTAAGTAGAGATGAACTAAGGAAGATATGGTGTGCCCTAGTCCTAGTTTTATCCCCAAAGACTATTTGAACGTTTCCCTTGGAATGTGTTGAAAGCTGGCTAGTGTTGAAACTCTTACCAGATCTTAGGCCATTCTTTTTTATCTTTGTGTTTGTCTTGAAAGTTACCAAGTAGAGCAGAGCTAGGAGAGGATTTGTGGTGAACCCGACCCGCTAGTTTTTTCTCCAACATTTGCCTTCAAGTTTCCCTTTGTTTTAATATGTTTTCTATTGAAAGTGAATCAAAAGCAGGCTAGTTTAGAAGCACTTACCTAATATTAGATTACTCTTATGTATTTATTAAGTGTATGTCAAAAGCAGGCTAGTTTAGAAGTACTTACCTGATCTTAGGCTGCTCTTTGTTTTTCATCTGTTTTAATTCCCCTTCTTATTGTTTCATTTCATTCCATAAATCAAATTTAAAAAAGATCCTTAGACATAGATGACTTGCCCCATGGACCACTCTTGCGCCTTGTTGTTCAAATTAAATTCTATTATGACTCCATAGCCCAATGGAGTAAAACCTGCAATTATCTATCTTCCTGGCCAGAGCTTGTTCTATTTTCTTGCAACTTCTCACCTTTGAAACTATTTTTATTTAGAACTTTCCACCTCAAACAGTAATCATGCTAAACCATCCAAAAACAAAAAAAAACCCTCAGCCTTCATAACTAGCCTAACATCATTACTATAGAATTCAAAGACAAATCCATCTTTGCACTTATTGGAGAGATCCCTCTCCAGATTCAGGAGGGCTAGATCCTAGAATCCCAAAGTGGTTGAAACGATGTTCTCCCTGCAGTTGGAATTTTGCCAATCTTGCTAATTACAGGGTTCCAACATTTCTGGTGACTCCACTGGGGAGTTTCTGAGTAATTTTCATTTAAGGTAATCATAGGATATCAGAAATTTGGTTCAAAGAACATTTTCTATATGAACCAGCTGAGCCACCATCAACTAACATTTATGGAAACTCCGCTGAGGACTTAGTCAAATTTTCATCTTAGGTTCCCTTAAAAACTTCATAAAACCTTGTGAGTGAAAGAAGCCTTTTCAAGCACTACCAAAAAATGGTAATCATGATGAAGCTTGTTTGAATCAGTGACAAACTAGGAAAAACCCTAGGATTCTCATAAGACTTTATCTAACCTTGAAAAATCACCTGACTTAGCCATAAGAGTACACGATATTTGTCTCATAACCATAGATAAGTTGTGAAATGGATTTAGGACACTCTTAGAAACCACACAACTAAAAAATAACTCAGAAAACCCAAAAATATTTAATATTGGTATCCAATAAATATGGTGGTGGACCATAAAGCCTTTTACCTCCTTAGGAGCTAAAAACTTCCACTTGGCAACTCCAAAATCCTCAACAGACCTTAAGACTCCACTGGGAAAAAATCTTATCATTATAATATCATTCAAACTCAGTTAGAGGATTGTAGGATTAAAATTTGTGTAAACAGATTAGTTGACCTTTTAAAGACTGTTATACCTGGTTGAACTTTTCTTATTTATTTGGGTCTGAACAACACAGCATAGTGGCTCCTAGAAAGATTCACACTAGAGCCTATCCTGACCCTGATCCACCTGAGATAGTTGATAACCCAGAAATTATCCTTAGGAAGTCTCCTAGGATTAAATTATCAATTGTTTTCTGATCACCCTTGAGAGCTAATTCAGTTCCTGAAAATCTTTCAGCTCTACAACAATCACAAGTTGACTTAGTAAATCCCTTTAGAACTAGGTCTCTTGATGATTTAGATCAGTTAGATTCTGAGTCTTCACCTTCATCTCCTGAAACAAGTGAACATAGCAGAGAAACAACACCTCCTGATCTACATTTCCTTCACAACTTAGGTGTCTCTCATCTAAGATCAGCTCATCAATCTACTCTTCGTCCATCCACTTCTACTCACCCTACATCCACTGTTCAAACCACTCCATTCCAGCCCACTTTTCCTTTTGTTAATCCTCCTCTTGTGAATCCACCCCCACCACATATCATGGCAGCATGGTATGCTCCCTTATTCCTTCCTGTACCATTATTCAATCTTCCACAGGACTATCAGTCCAAAATTCCATTATATGATGCTAGTAATGCTACAACTGCATCACAACATGTGGATAAGATGAATGACTACTTTGACAGAAATGAAATTGATGATGATTCTGTCAAGATTAGATTATTTTCTCAGATTCTAGGGGGAGAAGTAAGAAAATGGTTTAAAGGCTTAACCCCCCATAGTATCAATGATCTCTAGGCCTTCCATCAAACATTCTTAAACAAATGGGAAGTGAAAAATAATCCTCTCCAAGTCCTTTTTGATTACAAGAACCTCCATAGGAACACGAGGGAAAGTGTACAAGCTTGTTGTACTAGATTTAATAGTGTATATAATGCACTTTCCCCAGATCTAAAGCCTCCACAAGGCTCAGCATTAAAAAAATTTCCTGAAGGGTTCAACCCCGAGATGGCCTATCAGCTGAGAGAGAGAGATATTGCAACTCTTGAAGAGATGAAAAAAGGAGCTCTTGCTGTGGAAGTAAACTTAATGGAGAAGAGAGTAAGAATGAAAAATGAGAAAAGAGTCTCTTTTAGAGAGGAAAACACACCTTCTACTTCCAAATCAAAGATGGAGAGAATGATGGAGGAGATGATGAAGAAAATGAGCATCCTTGAGAGAGCACAAGCCATTTAAAACCAAAATTCTCCTCAAAACAGAAACCAGAAACAAAATCAAAATTTTAGAAGGAACCAACCTCCAAATAGACCTAGGGAAGATGATCAACAGATCACTCATCCCTTTCATCAAAACTATGTAAGTGAGGTTGAGAAAAAAAATGAGATAATAGAAGAAGATGATATCAACATGCTGGGGGTAGATAATGATTACTTTGAAGTCCATTATAATAGAAAAAAAATTCTTTATACACCTTATGATGAAAAAAGAGATGACAATGAAAATTATTATCAAGACATGGAAAATGTCATCATAGATTCTCAAAGAGAATATGACCTTAGAAGAAAAACCAGTCAACAAACTCCCAACACCAAAACCTCTAACAAATCTTCACAAAACAGCACTGCAACCAAGCCTAAATTTGTCAAAAAAAAGGACAAAACAGTGGCTTTAATTCTGATAAAGGTAGAGAGAAATGCACTCAAAACAGTGAAAAAAAAAGTGCAGACCTTAACAGTGCTAACATTTCAGCTAGTACTCCTTTCAAAACAATTTTTTCAAATTTAAATAAAACAAATCAGAAAGATGATGTTGTTGATAGACTAGCAGCTAGTAAGGCTAAGACAAGTTCTTCAAAGAACCAAATTCCTTTCAGCCTAGAGCAGGAAATTTCAAAGATCAAAATATCTGTTCCCCTGAATGAGTTAGATACCCAGAATGTATATAGGGCCCAAATTTTGAAGGCTTTAAAAATTGAGGATAATAATGACACAGTCAATCTTAATGATGAGCAGCCATAGCTTATTTTTTGTCCAAATATTGAAGGTATGTATCAAGAGGGACCTGTTCCTCCCTTTTATGTGAGTTTAAATGTTCATGACAAAATTTTGCACAATGCTATGCATGATTCCGGAGCTTCTAATAATTTAGTGCCTAAAGCTATGATGGAGAGCCTTGGTCTAGAAATCACCAGACCTTATAAAGACCTTTTTTCCTTCAACTCTAGCAGAGCAAAATGTTTCGGATTAATCAAAGACCTCTGCGTTAACTTAGCACAAATTCTAGCCAAATGCTTATTCATGGATATTGTTGTGGCTGATGTGCCCCCAAAGTATGGAATGTTTTTATCTAGGTCTTGGGGGGCTAAGTTACAAGGGACTATGAAAATGGACATGACCTATGCGACTATCCCTATTTTCAGCCAGACGAGAAGACTTTACAGGGAGTCTCATATGCAGTACATAGTTACAAGCCAAGATAAACCACAAAACTCTCCCCATTATTCTGTATACACAGGCCTGGATTCATTTATCCTTTTCAATGATGAAACTCTCAGTGAACAAGTGACCTTGTCTGATTTAATGATAGATAGAGAGAAGGATGAAGATAACGTAGGAGTGCCAGAATAGTTTGCTGAACCTGTGAACTCTAGAAAACAAAACACAGGTCTTGAGCTAAAAATCATGTGTCCTTTGCTTTTAAACATTGAGAGTCAAGAAAGCATTCCTTGTCTTAACGAGAAACCAAAGGAAGTAAAACAAATTCAACTAAGCGCTGATATTCAAAAACAAACCAAAAGCGCATTGGTTGAGGAGGATAGTCAAACTGTTAAACCTGAGACTAATCCTCTATGGAGTATGCACTTTGACGGGTCATGCACTATAACTAACACTAGTGCAGGTGTCTAGATCTGCAACACTGAAAACAATCACATAGAAAGCATTTCCTGCAAATTAAACTTTCAGTGTTTTAACAACATAGAGGAATATGAATCCCTGCTTTTAGGCTTACGATTGTTGAAGAAGTTAGGAGCCAAAAGAATCAATTTGTATGGGGATTCAGAATTATTCATTAGGCAAGTCAATGGGGATTATAACACAAATCATCCCAGACTTAGGGCCTATCAAAACGATGTCATGGACATTTTAAAAACTTTTGAGGAGTACCAAATTATTTTTGTCCCAAGAAAAAGAAATATTGTCGCCCACAATTTAGCCTTTGTAGCTAGAACATGCTTAATGCCATATGAAACCAAAGACTGCACAACTCAGATAAAATTTAGACCAGTCGTGCCTGATAATGAAAAGTATTGGCAGGTGTTTGACAAAGAAAAACAAATAGAAGACTTCATGCAATTCATAAATGAATTCGAACTAAACAATTCGGACTCAGATTATGATACTGACTGCAGTGAAGAAAATTTTCTTGGTGAAGAAGAGTTGTCTCCTGAGCTTGTCAATATTAATCTTCTGACTAGAAAACTTAAAAAAAAAAAAAAATTGAATGCAGAGTTAGAAACAAAGGAGTTAGAAACCCTGCACTCTAAAGATGAAAGTTTTCCAAGTGGTTTGGCACCTTTAGAAGAGTTGTTTGATTTTAACGAAGTGGCCAGGAAGCCAAAACTAGAACCTATAGAGACTGAAGTGGAAGAGTGAAATATAGGTAGTGAACTTAAACCAAAAATGATTAAACTGTCTAAAACTTTGCCAGCTCACATTAAAATCAAATACATAGAGTTGTTCAAAGAATTTTTTGATGTTTTTTGTGTGGAATTATGAAGTTCTTAATTCCTATGACACTGAAATAATACAACACAAAATTCCTCTCAAAGAAAACCAAAAACCATTCAAACAGAAACTGCACAGAATAAACCCTGTTAAGCTGCCTCTGGTTGAGAAGGAAATTAGGAAAATGTATGAAGATGGTATTATTGTCCCTATTAGATATTCTGAGTGGGTGTCTAATCTGGTGTCATTTAGGAAGAAAACTAGAGAGATCAGGCTTTCTATAGACTTTAGGGACTTAAACAAAGCTTCATTAAAAGACAACTACCCTTTACCTAAGATGGATCATATTTTAGAAAGGGTGGTAGGGTCTAGAAGAATTTATTTGCTTGATGGCTACTTAGGGCACAATCAGATCTTAGTTCACCCACTGATCAATTAAGGACAACCTTTACTACACCATGGGGAACTTTCATGTATGTGAAAATTCCGTTTGGTCTAATGAATGCTGGATCAACGTTTCAGAGAGCCATGGACATAGCGTTCTCAGAAGAACTGGGCTACTTCATCATTATATACCTTGATGATGTCACTGTGTTTTCAAAAATAGATGAAGAGCACTTAGAACATTTAAGAAAGGTTTTCGAGAAATGCAGAAAGTTTGGAATATCTTTAAACCCTAAGAAGACACTATACGGTCTCCAAGAAGGTAAAATTCTTGGGCACATCATTTCAGAAGAGGGTATTAAGATAGATCCCAAAAGGATTGAGACCATATTGCAAATCTCTCATCCTCGAAACGTCAAGGAGTTGCAATCTTTCATTGGAAAGATTAACCTTTTGAGAAGGTTCATCCCCAACTTACCTGATCTCCTTAGGAATATAAAAAACATGTTGAAGAAGGAGGAAGGGGTAAAATGGACCTTGGGAGCAAAGAAGTCCTTTGAGTTGGTGAAACAAGCGTTAACCAAAACACCGGTTCTAATAATTACTGACTTTTCAAAAGATTTTTATATTTTTTCATTTGCATCAGAACATACCATAGTTGTTGTCCTTTTATAGAAAAATCCACACAGACAAGAGCAACCTATTGCATTCTTTAGAAAGGCATTGAGGGATGCCCCTTTGAAGTATAACATTATGGAGAAGCAAGCTTTTGCTTTGGTTAAAGCTTTGAAAAACTTCAGAGTATACATCCTTCACTCACACATCATTGCCTTTGTCCCAAACTCAGTTGTTAAAGAGATTCTAAGACAGGACCCAGATGGTAAGAGAGGTAAGTGGATTGCTATCATTATTGAATATGATTTAGAGAAAGCCCACTAAACTCATTAAAGGCCAAGGTCTATCTAGATTAATGGCTGAATCCAATTTTGAGGTTCTCGATATTAATATGATTAATGCTTTGGATGATTAAGAGGAAATATTAACTCCCATTGTTGAAGACCATTTTATGAATTCCCCTTGGTATGCTGATATTATTTATGTTTTTCTTAATTTAAATACACCCCCTGGTTTGACAAAGACAAAGGCAAGATTCCTAAATTTAAAAGCTGTAAACTATTGCATTATAGATAGATGTATTTATTGGAAAAATGCAAGTGGTGTATTGCTTAAATGTTTGCCTGAGTATGATGCAGAGAAGGTTAAGCACGAGCTCCATGAAGGAGAGTGTGGAGGCCATTTGTATTGGAAGACAACAGCCAACAAAATTTTGAGGGTTGTTTTCTATTGGCCTACTATTTTTCTTGATATACACAAGATGATCATTTCCTATCATAAATTTCAACTCTTTGAAGGCAAAAGAAAACTGTTGCCCCTACCTCTGCATCCAATCACTATTGAAGCTCATTTTCAACAGTGGGGACTTGACTTCATAGGAGAAATACATCCACCATCTTCTGCCCAACATAGATGGGTTCTCACTGCCATAGAATATTTCACTAAGTGTATAGAAGTCATACCTTGTAGGCAAGCTAATGATTCTGTTATTATAAAATTCATAGAGAATAATATTCTCTCTAGATTTGGTTGTTCTACCAAGATCATTACTGATAATGCAGCAGCATTTGGATCAAAGAAGATGGTTGAATTCTACCACAGATATTAGATAGCATTGGGGCATTCCATGACCTATTACCCTCAAGGTAATGGACTTGCAAAATCCTCGAACAAGAATTTAGTGAACATAATCAAGAAACTGTTGGAGGACAACAAAAAGTATTGGCACACAAAGCTATTTCATGCACTTTGGGCCGACATATTGACTTTGAAGAAATCTATTGGTATGTCACCTTTCCAACTTGTGTATGGTACTGATGCAATTTTTCCAACTAGCCTTGGTATACCAGTGATGAAGTTGATTCAAGAGTTGAAAACTAAAGATAATGACATGATCCTTGGATCAATCAAACGATTCATCTTCAGCAAACCAGAGAGGAAGTTTATAACAAAGCATTGCAGAAACAAGACATCATTAAAAAGCTTTTTGACAGAAGAACAAAGGCCAAAAATTTCAATATTGGGGACAAAGTTTTGAAATGGGACTCAAGGAGGGAAGACAAGGGAAAGCATGGAAAATTTGACAACTTATGGCTTGGCCCTTACTCTATCCATTCAGCTGCTGGTAATAATGCCTATTTTTTGCAAGAGTTGAATGGAGTAGAATTCTTTGGGGGTCCTGTCAATGGTAGGATGCTTAAGCATTACTTCTTTTGATCCATGTTATGTTCTGAAAGCCTTTTTATCTTTTTTCTCATCATAAATACTTTACCCATCATTTCACTCAAAGTTATGAAAATAAAAAATACAAAAACAAATTAGAAATAAAAGAGAGAAGATTGTAAAAACAAGAAAGGTACAGCCCCATACCAAAAAGAGAAACAGATCTGAAAGTGTGCAAGCTCAAATGCCACTCCTAGAAAACACACTTATAATTAGTCATACAGCCTAATCTTGACTAATTAGCTTTATATTTTCTGTTGATAGGATAGTGAATTCAATCTTCCAAACTGTTTAATCTTGGCTTATCAGTAGATAGTTTAGGATAGAAATTAAAGGTTCAAACATGCTTAAAATCTGAACCTAAGTTTCCAAAAGAGATTGACTCAAATCTGTTTCAAATTCTGAGTCAAAAAAGATATAAATTTGGTTCCACTCAAACCAAAAATCTAAACCAGTTGATCAAAGAAAAGAACAGCTCAAACAAAATTCAAAACAGAGCTGTAAAAAAGATGAAGGAAATGCTTTGAAAGTTCTGATCCTAAGCCTTCCATTTTGTTTTAATTTTCTACAAAATAAGATCTATGTGCAGCTTGTTTTTATGCCATGGATCAGCTACAAGTTATACTGTTCAATCCTGACTTGTATGCTTTTAATTTCTGTTGTAGAATTTAGAGAATAAAAAATCTATTGGACAGTTTAATCCCAACAAATAGTAGATTAGGTAGAGAATCACATGGGCTCAACTGTTTAATTTGAGTCCATGGAGAAATAAGGAGTAGAAACAGATTAGATTCCTGCTTTCAAAAGAATAAAATGTTCTAAAAGAGTTTTCCAATCCAAGTGCACTCTAAAGAAGAAAAAATGTTAGATCTGTAGGATTGGGTAGGTAGACAACTTGTTGGTGAAAGATCCATTTTTTTATGACTGCTAATATGTTTTCATAGAAAAATAAGATCATTCAAGGAAAGAAATGTAGCCCAATGGATGAGGCACTAATCCGCCTCCCATAGAATGCAAGTATGAAGTTCTTGATGCCTTCAAGAAGGCACCATCCCCAAGTGGAGCCATTTTTAGCCACCTATACAATTTGTTATAACAAAGGTGGCTAAATCATTTTTGGAGCCTTCAAGGAACAAATTTTATTGCAAAAAAGTGTTATCTCTTGAAGACTCTTGAAGGCCTCATGCCTCTGTCCAAATCTTCCTACTGCGCCCATTTGACACTCTGGAATTATGATGATTTCATGAGAAGGAAATATTGCTCCAAAGGCCATTTTCCCCCTCCTTCCACTTCCAAAACTAACCTCATTTTTACCCCTTTATTCCCCATAAAAATACTTCATTTTCATATTTTTCCCCTTTCCCCTCCATCAAAACCCCTTTGATAAGGTTTAATATTTTTTCTTTTCCTTGTCAAAACCCTCAAAACCCTTTGAAAACCAAATAAAATCATAAAAAATACATGTTTTATATGATAAGGGTTTAAGCCCCCTTGGGCCAAAATCATAAACCATTTCCCCCACATGCTCGCGCCCTACAAACCAGGCGCTAACCCCTCATAGTGCTAATCACATCGCAAACTTTGAAAATGGTTAGATCAAAAAGACCGAAGTATCGATTGTGACTAGCCCCTTTTTTTATACACCCTGGGCATGTTATATTACATAGAGACCATGGGCCCCATAGACGGGCGCCTATCCACTTCGTATATATAAAACCATCCCGACACATGAAACCTTTGTTTATATTAATTTTTTGTGCTTTTTGCAGGGTTTTCATATATCATAAAGGTTTCTGCCAGTGCAAAGCTTAAATTTTCTCCCCACCGTCGATCTGATCTGCAGATCGACGGCCCACAAATCAACCACCCCGGTGGTCCCCACAGTTAATCACTTTACAAAACCGGAGCAATTTTGATCGCACCGCCTTTGAAAGGAAAGTTGTATTTCTGATTCGAGTGCGACACATGCTACAGGCCAACATGTGGCCCTGAGTGGTTTGGAGATACCTCCCTCCCTGGGTGTTAAATATTGACTGTGAGCTCAACGCGATATTGGCATATGTCGTCCGATATAAGGCCAGCTCATCGGTTGGTGATCGCGCTCAAAAAAAGCTCGGGGGATGAATTAAGGTACGACGCTTTTATTAGAACATCTCTGCCATCGAACAGATCTGCAGATCAATGGCCCACAATTAGTCGCCCTAGTCTCCATGGCCACGACAACAGTCAGTGGTCCCAAAGCCTAGTCAACATCCACGCGACAGCAGCAGATTGGAGTGAGCCTTGTTTGGTTGCTCGTATGGTCGTGAAATCTGGACTCGGGGAGCTTTATATGGTGGATTTTACAAGGATTTCGGGTCACAAACACCCTGATGTTCGCAAGTCCCTTTTGTGACCCTAAATGGTTATACAGCTTGGTTTTATCAAAAATTTTGAATTCCGGGTATGTTATTTGATAAACGGTGATTATATGGTTTTTTCATTATAATGAAGAAGAAATCGAAGGTTGGGGTTTCAATTCTTGCACCTTCGATTCTTTAAAGAGAATCCATCTATGGTTCAAATTTCTGCGCCTCGTCAATACTCCAAAGGCACTGATGCCTCACGATCCCTGCACAGCACTGCACACCAACAAAACATAGTAAATGAATCAGAAATGAAGAGTATCACTGTCGGAGACAGAAACGCACCAGAATAGAATATTGAAGACAGATCTAGGGGGATTATGGCTAAGATTGATTATCAAAAGCCTAATCCTCCCAATTAAGACACAGTTAAAATAAAATCAAAGTGTTTTATCAAACAAAAGGCCTCCATCACCACATCTGAGGTAAATTGATTCCTCCTAGCTACCACAGTGCCACCTGTGCCTCAAATCATTCAAAAAGTGGCCGAAGTTATTGATCAAGATCAAATATTTGCCTCAGCACAGCTAGAGAGTTAATTTTGCAAATAAAATTAATGACAAAATATCATCAGAGTTACTTCAACATAACAGAGAGCCTCAAAAGTCAAAAAGAGATCCCACTGAGCTTAAATATTAATGTAAATTATTTAATACAGAGGACACCTATGTAAGCTTCTTCATTGGGCCCCCTAAAGGCCAAGAAGACATTAAGTTTGTATTAATTATCTTTAGAGACCTTTTTATCAGATCTCACCTCCTCATTCTTCTATAAATACTACTGGAGAAGATGAGAGAGGGGTTGGTTGAGTTGGTTGCTAAACTTTGAAATGTAATTGAGCTTGATACTTCTACTTGTAAATAGTGTTCACTGGATCTTGAAGCTCTACTTGTGATAGATAAGTTAGTTTGGGAAGTGTAGATGATTGCTAAGCTAAAGCATTGGACCTAAAGCTGTAACTGGTTTGGAGCATCAATACAAGCTGATTTATGGGATCCTGGTCTATGTCGACGGTGATGTTATTTCTTATTGTGATTTTTTGTTTTATTTCTATTTACACTGTGTTCATCTTCTCTTATAATGAACATCATACATAGAGTTAGGACCTACTATATATCAGTACCCTTCTCTGACTGAAAATCTTTATCTACATGTTTTCTTCCAATTTGTGTTATTTAGGAATGATTTAATTCAATTTAAGCATAGGAATGTTGGTGTTCCCTTGTCCTACTGTCTGAGCTAGTTGTTATTCCTAAATGTTATTTTCAGTATATGTTAAGTAGAGATGAACTAAGTAATATATGGTGCGTTGTGGTCCTAGTTTTATCCCCAAAGACTATCTGAACGTTTCCCTTGGAATGTGTTGAAAGCTGGCTAGTGTTGAAACTCTTACCAGATCTTAGGCCATTCTTTGTTATCTTTTTTTTTTCTTGAAAGTTACCAAGTAGAGCAGAGCTAGGAGGGGATTTGTGGTGAGCCCGGCCTGGTAGTTTTTTCTCCAACAGTTGCCTTCAAGTTTCCCTTTGTTTTAATATGTTTTCTATTGAAAGTGCATCAAAAGCAGGCTAGTTTAGAAGCACTTACCTGATCTTAGATTACTTTTATGTCTTTCTTAAGTGTATGTCAAAATCATGCTAGTTTAGAAGTACTTACCTAAACTTAGGCTGCTCTTTGTTTTTCATCTGTTTTAATTCCCCTTCTTATTGTTTCATTTCATTCCATAAATCAAATTTCAAAGAGATCCTTAGACATAGATGACTTGCCCCATGGACCACTCTTGCCCCTTGTTGTTCCAATTAAATCCTATTATGACTCCATAGCCCAATGGATTAAAACTTGCAATTATCTATCTTCCTGGCCAAAGCTTGTTCTATTTGCTTGCAACTTCTCACCTTTGAAACTCTTTGTATTTAGAACTTTCCACCTCAAATAGTAATCATGATCAACCATCCAAAAACAAAAAAAAACCCTCGCCCTTCATAACTAGCCTAACATCATTACTATAGACTTCAAAGACAAATCCATCTTTTCACTTATTGGAGAGATCCCTCTCCGGATTCAGGAGGGCTAGATCCTAGAATCTCAGACCCATAATCAATGTAGACCCATATATTTCCCTGCTTCTTATCTACAGGTACAATATTTGAAACCCATTCTGTGAGGGGAATTGGATAGATAAAGCCCGCGTTAAGAATTTTTTCAACTTCTGCCTTTATAACTACAACTTTTCGGGGATGCACTCGATGTAGGCATTGACGCATGGGTTTTGCACTTGGATAGGTAGGAATTTCATACACGACTATGCTAGGATAAATCCTAGGCATATCTTCATAGGACCACGTGAAAACATCTCTGAATTCACAAAAAATGTTGGTATAAACTTGTATCTCTTCAGGAGAACAAGTCACTCCAACATGAATATTTTCGACTACCCCCGGTTTGACGGAGATGTTGATTGGCATGGTTTGAGTGATATTTCTCAAGTTTATATCTAAAATAACCTCATGAATCAATATCGGTGTTTTAAGAGGTGGAGTGGGAACCTGAGATGCGAAGTGCTCTAGACAATCAGACACTGCCCCCAGGCCAGGCCTGAACGAGGAACGATGATGTCCATCGCTCCATGGAAGATCTTCAAGAGACATTGTTTCAACAATAGCTTCATCGGAAGGGAAAACTTCTGTTAAAGGGTCAGGTGAATTTTCATTACCGAGTGAAGGGGATTGAGAATATATATCCAGAACCATGCTTAAAGGAGCATGTTTAGGAGGAGGAGGATCAGTTGCAGCGACGATTTCGCAATAATTAATCTCAACTAGAGTTAACAAAATTGATTCTCTGAAAGAGGTCACCTGTTCAGGCGAAGGGATGATCCAAGGGTCGTCTAAACTAGAGATCATGTTAACTTGAATGGTGTGTGGTGGTGGTGCGGGAAAAATACCCATGAAGATGAGGTCCTTGAAGAGACCGGGTCCTACACTGTCGGGGGGATTGGGGATCTAATCCACATAAGGAACGTTGTTCTTAGAGGATAAGGTGAAGAAATACAACTGATCCACAGTGATGATTTTTCCCTCATGAGGGAACTTGAGAAGCCAAAAGAGGGTGGACGGAACACATAGCATGGTGTGGGTCCTACTGCGACCAAGAAGGAGATTGTATTTGAGCTTGGCGTTAACCACTTCTACTTCTAAGTTGACTTTCTTACCCTGTAATATGATCAGAAAACTCTCTAGAACACCTAGGGGTTTTGATTCTCGACCATTGAATGCCTCTAGGGCATTGGGAGATGATGTAAGAGCCAGAGAGCCAATGGCCTTCCAGCAAGCAGATGACAGAACATAGGTGGAAGCACCTTCACCCACAACGGCTCTATGGATGTTGAGGTCGTTGATCCCGACTTGTATAACAAGAGTGATTTGATGCAAAAGTCGAGGGACAAAATTTTCTAGGTCGAAGGTGAGAAGATTAGAATTGGCGGGATCAATTCCACCGATTGCGGATAACAGAGCTTTCCATTACGATGGGAAACTTTGAAGCACTTCCAATGCAAACATTGCAGAAAGCGCCTGTGCCAAATCCTCAACAATACTGTAGTGCTGAGCGATACGGGCATTTGTGTTGTAGGAAGATTTTCGCAGAACACCTTTAGAAGGTGGCCTCACAACAGGTTCAGCGCTCGGATTCTCAATTTCTAAAGGACCAAAGACAGGTGGGGGAGGTGGGCCATCCACGACTTCCTTCCCAGCTACCTGCTTCTAGCATAATCCTTCGAACGCGTAGCAATTGAAATAGGTGCAGCACCATTCATCATAAAGACCTGGGACCCAAATGGTACAGATGGTGAAGGCTGCTCAACCATCTGGGTCTACTGATATGGGGACAGTTCTTTGAGAACTGCCGGAGTCCCTTTGGAGCCTTTCAGAAGTTTAATAACTTCAGATCATCGAGGAAAATCTTTGGTATAATGGTCTCCTTCATAGATAAGGCAGGGGTACTTCGGTTTATGTTGAGAACCATCATTAGTACGAGGTTTATAAGACTCTAGTTTCGGGGCATCGTGTTTGGATTTTACTTTTCCCTTCTTCTTTCCTTTGGAGGCCTTTTCCGTAGGATTATCCTGAACGGCATTGACCTCCGCAGTCTTACCAGAATCTGGAGGGGCGGGAAGAGCAAAATTATTGGAAGAATTGGACTTCTGCTTTCCATTCGAGGATTTCCAATAATTTTGAGAAACTAAACCAATAACACCGTCCACCGCTAGGGTAGGTGGTTCTTTAGAGGTCCCGGGCCGCGGAGCATCAGTCAAAATATCATAAAGCGTGAAAGACTAAGAGTACACCAGATCAAGGTACTGGGCACGTGCGATGGCTTGTTCTTCAGTCACACATGCCCCCATAGAAATATCTTGAGTGATCTTGTTAACGAAGGAGGTAGTGAACCAATGAGTTAGTAGCTGATCAGGTATATCAAACATGATTAGTCTACGACGATGTCGCCACTCATGAATATGATCAGATATGTGGGTGGATTTATCTTTCTTCAAAGAAGTCAGGAGATGCGTCCCGGCTTCATAACGAACTGGTAACTGGAAATGTGTCAGAAAAGCCATAGCTAACGTATTGAAGTCTTGAAAGATACCGCGGGGTAATTCTATATACCACTTAGTGGCAACACCAGTAAGAGTGTGCTGGAAGAGACGTAGATGAATTGAATCATCCACCCATGAGTTGGATGAACACCATAGATGGTATGTCATTACATGAGCTTGGGGGTCTTCTCCAAATTTTCCTTCAAACTTAGGACAGTCGTTGGGCACCTTGGTTGGAACCGGAGGCCAATAAGGATTGTGAAGAATCGAATCATTAGTCAATTTAGAAACGTCCGGTAATTCCAAGGTAGCTAGGAATGACAACTGAGGATTGAAAGGCATACCAGGCCCTCAATAAGGACCTGTACCTGTACTCCAACCTAGTTGAGCATGACCTTGCCCCCATTGGTTCTGTCCTAGAGGATTTTGACCATAGGGGGTATAGGCCATATAATTAGTCTGGTATGGTTGCTGATAACCAGTGTATGGGGGTTGATAACTGGGGTATGGACCTTGATTATATGTCGGCCCCATTTGAGTAGTATACGGATTTTACTGCTGAGTATAGGTATAGCCTGGTTGTTGAAGATAATAATTAGAACCTTGGGGCGGGTTGTAAACTTGTCAGGATTGGCCTTGAAGATAATAACTGGCTTGGGGTTGAGCAGGCTGCTGATAAGTGGGGCCCTGTTGAGCCTGATAAGTGGGGTGCACAGGCAGATTCTGTTGTGGCATAGAGTAAGTCGGCTGTTGAGAAGGGTTGAAAAGACGTGCAGGCTAGCTTGGTTAGACAGGTTGACCTAGCGAAATGGGCTGCCCTGCTTGAACAGGTTGACCCAGGTGAACAGGTTGCACAGGTTGAATAGGTTGATCTGGCTAGTGAGAGACACCACACTGTCCCAGATGGAACGGTTGACCTGGTTGCGGGATAGGGCCAGGCTGTGCCTAATAACCAGTTTGACCTATAACAAGACCATAAGAGGGCCCTATCTGTGCAACATTCAGACCGATAGGAAACTGAGGTTGCAGAGGCTGCACCATAGGTTGAGAGGGTTGGATTTTCCCCCCAGGACCGTACAACAGCCCAAGCTAGTACCCCAGTTGATATGTGGGTCCTTGAGGTTTCCCTGGTTGGACCACATGATGAGGCTGTATAGGTTGACCTTGAGGGTTGCAGGACTGTCCTTGTCGACCGTATAACAACCCTTGCTGGCCCGAAGTTTGGCCGTGTAAGGGTTGTCCTTGCAGGTCATAAAGATAACCAGTTTGGCTCGAAGGTTGGCCCTGAAAGGGTTTTCCTTGCGGGTTGGAAGGTTTTCCAGCCTGGGCAGACATAAAACCTTGAACATAATAATAAGCCTCTGGAGCAGGAAAGCGTAGAGTGTTTCCCTGCTCATCGTACTGATATGGAAAAATGTAGACGAGTGTACCATCCTGTGCATAATGCAAAAAATAAGGACAGTTGGGATATTGGGAGGATTGACCGACCTTAGAGTTCGATTTCTATAGGGACAACTGATACTCCTCAAGAGAGATGTTCTTCGGAATACCAGATGCTATGTAGACATCTTCGAGAAGTGATGCAGTTCTTACGGACTGAGTAGTAACATCGGGTGTAGACGCGACCACACAGACAGTGGGTCAGACAGGTACTAATGTGACCTGAGGAGATGACATGAGGGGTGTCCTTGGGGACATCCCTAACGAAGGAATAATTGACATTGTAGAAGGAGTTGATACTCCCATAGAGGCGACAGCGATCATAATCTGACTTAAAGATATATACCCTGCTACAAGCGAAGGACTCGGCTTCCTACGGATAAAGGATAGCAACCTAGTCGGGTCTCCCTTTATATACACAAAGGTACGGGGAGAACAAGTTTGTACTAGTGCTGTCTAAAGCCAAGAGGCGAACGACATCTACTAGGTTTAACGAAACCAAAACCCATCACTAGCCTAAACCTCTGAATATTTCGTTAATGTTTCAATGCTCCCTTAAGGCAAATTGAATAAATTTTAGTGTTGATCTTCAATTATGTTTCAATTTCCAGGCCCTACCGAATGTTATGTCTCAAAATCCTCTAAATGCACACTACATGCCATAATGTATCATTTCGTCTGATGAATAGCTAACTATGGGAAGGTTGAGAGCTTTCACACAATAACAAAATGATCACAAAACAACCACTAGTGTCTCTAATGCAAGCTAACGGAAACTAAAAGCTTTTCTTTCAGAGTTACATATCACTAATAACACAGAAAAGATTTAATTTACATTAACTAATCAAAAGCAAAAGACATTTTTTGTATTTTCAATGTTTAAGAGAAAAACACACTAAACAAAATGAAAACCAATGAAAAGAACAATTCGAGAAGTGGTAGCAAAAGAGAAAAGGCAAGCAAGTTCACTCAATTCCAAACACATAATCAGACCTCAAATTGATGAAGAAGTCCCTCAAATCAAAGAGGAATCCCAAAGACTCAAATGAACCATGTAATCTAGGCCCAAAATGAGACAAAGCAGAATTTGAATGAAGAAGAAGCTAGTCACTCAAATAACGCAACAAAAAAAATAGAAAACCACCAAGCGAATGCAGAGAAGCAATAATGAAATTGACTGTTCAAACGAGGGCCAAAAACTCCCACGGGAGGCTCAACACACTATAGCACCTAGATGCCCTAGGGATAGAATGTAAAATCGATAGTATAGGGCAAACAACTAGAGGATGAAGGTCACACTTAGTCAAACAAGGCTCCAGAACACTCAGGCGGTCAAAAAAATGAAACCAAAACCACAAATGAAGCTCAGAAAGCTCAGAAAGAAGCAAACCCTAGCACCACAAAGGATTGGCGCGACTGTCAGGCTGCAACTAGTGCCAGAACAGGATTGGCGCGAGGGATAAATTGGAAACATGTGCCAGCTAGTGTGACTGTCAGGGAAAAAACCGCGCCAGTTGAGTTTACAAATGCAAAAAATAAAAAAGAGCAAACAGGGAGCAGATTAGGGATGGTGAGGCTAAAAAAAAGTTTAACACTAGAAAAGAGCGAACCAAAAGTGTTGATCAAGCAGGCAAAGACCAAAATCAACCGAAAAGACAAAACAAACTCCAATCAATGTCTCCCTAGTGGAGTCGCCAGTTTGTTGGAGAGGTAAATCCCCTTTGCGGACAAAGGCGATCCTTACTAGCCTAGATCAGGTCTAGCAACAACTAAGTCACGCTAAGATGCAAGTTCCTAATTGCAAAATACCAATATGCGACAAGAGGCCTACCTTAAGTCCTACGCTGTTGTCATTTGCGGAGAAGATGGCACTTCCGTCTCTCGCTTTGGCAGATCACAATTCTCCCGCTAGGCGTGTTCGAACACCTGCACGTACACAAAGAAACAACAAACACACAAGCATAAAACCTAATACATGCAACTATGTATTAGTCAAAGAAGATACAACTCATAACATAAAACATGAACATCTGAGTGGAACCATAATTGAATTCATTTATTATTAATCAGAGCAAAGAAAGATACAACCTGAGCTATGACGCTGAATCTTCCTTTGGCGGGTCGACAGCGGAGTACATCTCGGTAAAGCTCGTCGGGAATGGGACAAGTCTCTCTCTTCAGCTATTTGACAATAATCTCCTTACTAATGATTCAGATCTATTCAAGCTAGCTTGCAAAAGGAAAATTACAAGCTTATATATATGGTGGAAAGGGAGTTGGGATCGCTACAATGGTGGGATTGGCCCTATCCTCAAGGAAGCTTCCATGATAGGTGGAAAACCACCTCCCCTACATGGAGATCCGGAGCCAAACCTCCCAACTCATTTTAGAGACTCGTTCAAGAGTTGGTTGGAATCAAAATTCTGCCATTTATTTTTAAAAAGCAATCCTTATTAAGCCTGGCATGAGTAATACACTGGGACAGAGCACCATTTGGTGCGCCCTCTTTGGTGGATTTCCTCCATTGGCGCGAGGGTTGAACTGGCTAGTCACGCCAAGGCCAAAAGGTCTATTTTTAGGGCTTTTCACAGGAAATTGTCTTCAGGGGAATGATTTTCCTTATCAAGGGGGATGCCATGAAATTTCCCATAGGTCACGGAATAAGCCCTCCAATGTACGGGACGAGGGATTGCAGGGATGGTGACAAATTACTATGTAACAGATGCCTATAGTTAAGGTTATGGTTAGGGTTAGGTCAAGGTTAAGGTTACATGAGGTTAAGGTTAAGGTTAGGTTAAGGTTAAGGTTAAGGTTAGGTTAAGGGTAAAGTCAATGTTAAGGTTAGATTAAGGTTAAGATTAGGGTAAGGTTAAGGTTAATGTTAAGGGTTAGGTTAAGGTTAAGGTTACGAGTTTATTTAGGTAAAGGTTAAGGGTAAGGTTAAGTTTAATGTTAAACTTGACTTTATCCTTAACCTTAACCTTACCCTTAGCAGAATCTTAACATTACCCTAACCTTAACCCTAACCTTACCCTTACCCTTAACCTTAACCTAACCTCAACCTTAACATTATCCTTATCTTAACCTTAACCTTAACCTTAGCCTTAACCCTAACCTTAAGGTTAAAATTACGGGTAAGGTTAGGTTAAGGTTAGGGTTAGGTTATAGTTAAGGTCTATGTTAAGGTTAGGGTTAAGGTTAAGGTTAAGGTTAAGTTTAATGTTAAGGGTTTGGTTAAGGTTAAGGTTAAGGTTAGGGTTAAGGTTAAGGTTAAGGTTAGGTTAGGTTAATGTTACGTGAAGTGTAAAGTCAAGGTTAAGGTTAAGATAACGTTAAGGTTAAGGTTAAGGTTATGTCAAGGGTAAAGTCAAGGTTAATGTTAAGGTTAGGTTAAGGTTAAAATAATGTTAAGGTTAAGGTTAAGGTTAAGGTTAAGGTTAGGTTAAGGTTAAGGCTAAGGTCAAGGTTAGGTGTAGGTTAAGATTAGGTTAATGGTAAAGTTAAGGTTAAGGATATCTTAAGGGTAAAGTTAACGTTAAGGTTAGGGTTAAGGCTAACGTTAAGGTTAAGGTTAGGTTTTGGTCAAGGTTAGGGATAGGTTTTAGTCAGGTTAAGGTTAAGGTTAAGGTTAAGGTCAAGTTTAAGGTTAAATTAAGGGTAAAGTCAAGGTTAAAGTTAAGGTTAAGGTTAAGGTTAGGGTTATGGTTAAGGTTAAGGTTAAGGTGAAGGGTATAGGTTAAGATTAAGGTCAAGGTCAAGATCAAAATTAACTTTACCCTTAAAATTACATTGACCTTGACCTTAACATTAAATTTAACCTTACTAAACTCGTACCTTACTTTAACCTTAACCTTGACCTTGACCTTAACTATAACCTAACCCTAACCTTGAAAAAACCCTTAACTTTGACCTTAACCTTCCAAAACCCTCAACCTTAACGTTAATGTTAACCTAACCTTAACCTTAACCTTACCCTTAACCTTCACCTTAACCTTAACCTTAACCTTAAACTTAACCTGACCAAACCTTAACCTTAACCTTAACTTTACCCTTAACCTAACCTTAACCTTAACCTTAATCTTAAATATAAACTAACCTTAACCTTAACCTTAACCATAACCTTATCTTTACCCTTAACCTTAACCTTAACCTAACCTTAACCTAACCCTAAACCTTGACCAAACCCTTAACCTTAAACTTAACTTAACCTTAACCTTAACCTCAACCTTCCCATAACCATAACCTTAACCTTAACATTAACCTAACTTAACCCTAACCTTGAAAAAACCCTTAACCTTAACCACTTAACCTAACCCTAAGCTTGACCAAACCCTTAACCTTAACCTTAACTTTAAGTTTACCCTAACCTTAACCTTAACCTTAACCCTAACTATAACCTAACATTAACTGTGACCTTAACTATAACCTAACCCTAATCTTACCAAACCCTTAACCTTAACCTTAACCTTACCACCTTAACCTAACCCTAACCTTCACCAAACCCTTAACCTTAACCTTAACCTTAACTATAACCTAACCCTAACATTGACCAAACCCTTAACCTTAACTTTGACCAAACCCTTAACCTTAAGCTTAACCTAACTAAACCCATAACCTTAACCATAACTATAACCTAACCCTAACCTTGACCAAACCCTTAAACTTAACCTTAACCTGAACCTTAACCCAACCTTATCCTTGACCTAAAATATAACCTAACCCTAACCTTGACCAAATCCTTAACCTTGAATTTTACCTTCACCTTACCTATAACCTAACCCTAACCTTGACCTTAACCTTAACCTAACCTTAACCTTGACCTTAACTATAACCTAACCCTATCCTTGACCTTAACCTTAACTTAACCTTAACCTTAACCTTAACCTTCCCATAACCATAACCTTAACCTTGACTTTACCCTTAATCTAACCTTAACCTTAACCTAACATTAACCTTAACTTTAACTTTACCCTAACCTTAAGGGATAACCTAGCCTTAACCTTGACCAAACCCTTGACCTTAACCTTAACCTTAACCTAAATCTGAACCTTTACCCTAACCTTAACCTTAACATTAACCTTGAATTTACCCTTAACCTTAACCTTGACCTTGACCTTAACCTAACCTTAACCTTAACCTTAACCTTTACTTTACCTTAACCTAACTTTAACCTTAACCTTCCCCTAAACTTAACCTTAACCATACCCTTAACCTTAACCTTAACCTGAATAAACCCATAACCTTAACCTTAACCTTACCTTTAACCATCACCTTAACCTTAACTTTACCCTTAACCTTGACCTTACCCTTAACCTTAACCTTAACCTTAAACTTAACCTTACTAAACTCGTAACCTTAACCTTAACCTTAACTTTACCCTTAACCTTCACTGTCACCTTGACCAAACCCTTAACCTTAACCTTAACCTGACTAAACCCGGAACCTAAGGATAAAGTTAAGGTTAAGATTAAGATTAGCTTAAGGTTAACCTTGAGCTTAACCTTAACCTTAACCTTACCCGTGACATTTACCTAAACTTAACCTTGACCTAACCTTGACATTAACTATAACCTAGCCTTAACCTTAACCTAACCTTAACTTTAACCATAACCTTAATTTTACCCTTAACCTAACTGTAACCTTAACCTTAAGCATAACCTTAACCTTAAAATTGACTTTAACCTTAATATTACCCTTAACTGACACCCTTAACCTTAACCTAACCCTAACCTTGACCAAACACTTAACCTTAACCTTAACCTGACTAAACCCTTAACCTTGACCTAACTATCACCTTAACCTTAGCTTAACCTAACTTAACCTTGACCTTAACCTTAACAATAACCTTAACATTAAATTTAACCTTACCTTAACCATAACCTTAACCTTAACCTTACCCTAACCATAACCTTAACTTTACCCTTAACATGACCTTAACCTCAACCTTAAGGTTAGGGTTAGATTAAGGGTAAAGTTAAGGTTAAGGCTAGGTTAAGGTTAAGGTAAGGTTAAGGGTAAGATTAAGGTTAAATTTAGGTTATGATTCAGGTCAAGGTTAGGGTTAGGTTAAGGTTATGGGTGAAGGTTAAGGATAAGGTTAAGTTTAAGATTAGGGAAATGTTAAGGTTAAGGGTTTAGTTAAGGTTAAGGTTAGGTTAAGATTAAGGTTAAGGTTAAGGGTTTAGTCAGTTAAGGTTAAGGCTTACCCGCTTAAACTTAACCTTAACCTAACCTTAACCTTAACCTAATTATAACCTTACCTTAACCTAACTTAACTTTAACCTTGATCTTGACCTTAAATTTAACTTTAACTTTACACTAACCTTAAGGGTTTAGTCAGGTTAAGGTTAAGGTTAAAGGTTTGGCCAAGGTTAGGGTTAGGTTATAGTTAAGGTCAAGGTTAAGGTTAGTTTAAGGTTAAGGTTAAGGTTAAGGTTAAGTTAAGGTTAATGTTAAGGGTTTGGTCAAGGTTAGGGTTAGGTTATAGTTAAAGTTAAGGTTAAGGTCAAGGTTAAGGGTAAGGTTAAGGTTAAGGTTAAGGGTTTGGTCAAGGTTAGGGTTAGGTTATAGTGAAGGTTAAGGTTAAGGTCAAGGTTAAGGTTAGGTTAAGGGTAAATTTAAGGTTAAGGTTAAGGTTTTCTCAAAGTTAGGGTGATGTTATAGTTAAGGTTAAGATAAGGTTAAGGTTATGTTAAGGTTAAGGTTAGGTTAAGGGTAAAGTTAAGGTTAAGTTTAGGGTAAGGTTAGGGTAAGGTTAAGGTTAAGGTTAGGTTAAGGTTAAGATTGAGGTTAAGGTTAATGTTAAGGTTAAAGGTAAGGTTAAAGTTAAAGTTAAGGTCAAGGTCAAGGTTAAGTAAAGGTTAAGGTTAAGGCTAATGTTAAGGGTTTGGTGAACGTTAGGTTTAGGTTATAGTTAAGGTCAAGGTTAAGGTTAAGGGTAAAGTTATAGTTAGGTTAAGGTTAAGGTTAAGGTTAGGTTAAGGTTAAGATAAGGTTAAGGTTAAGGTTAGGTTAAGGGTAAATTCAAGGTTAAGGTTAAGGTTAAGGTTATAGGTCTTAACCTTAAACTTCACTATAACCTAACCTTAACCTTAACCTTAACCTTAACCTTTACCCTAACCTTAACCTTAACCTTGACCTGAACTTTAACCTTATCTTAACCTTATCTTAGGTTAAGGTGAGGTTAAGAATAGGTTAAGAATAGGTTAAAGGTAAAGTTAAGGTTAAGGATAAGGGTTTGGTCAAGGTTAGGTTTAGTTGTTACGGGTTTAGTCAGCTTAAGGTTAAGGTTAAGGGTTTGGTTAAGGTTAGGGTTAGGTTATAGTTAAGGTCAAGGTTAAGGTTAGGTTAAGGTTAAGGTTAAGTTAAGATTAATTTTAAGGTGAAGGTTAAGGTTAACATTAAGGTTAAGGCTAAGGTTAGGTTAAGGTTAGGTTAAGGTTAAAGCTAGGTAAGGGTAAGGTTAAGGTTACGAGTTTAAACAAGTTAAGGTTAAGGTTAAGGTTAAGATTAAGGGGGTAAGTTTAACTATAACTATAACCTAACCCTAACCTTGACCAAATCCTTAACCTTAACCTTAACCTGACTAAACCCGTAACCTTAACCTTACGGGTTTATTGAAGGTTAAGGTGAAGGTTAAGGGTTTGGTTAAGTTTAGGTTAAGGTTAAGGTTAAGATTAAGGTTAAGGTCAAGGTTAGGGTTAGGTTAAGGTTAAGGTTAAGGTTAGGTTAAGGGTAAAGTTAAGGTCAAGGTTAGGTTAAGTTTAAGTTGAAGGTTAAGGGTAAGGTTAGGGTAAGGTTAGGCGAAGGTTAAGTTTAAAGTTAGGTTAAGGTAAGGCTAAGGTTAAGGTTAGGTTAGGTTAAGGTAAGGTTAAGGTTAAGGTTATGTTTATGGGAACTTTAAGGGCTTAATATTACCCTTAACCTCAACCTAACATTAACCCTAACCTTAACCTTGATGTTAACTATAAACTTACCCTAACCTTAACCTAAACTTAACTTTAAATTTAACCTTAACCTTACCCTAACCTTAACCATAACCTTAACCTTAACCTTATCCCCTTAACCATAGCCTTAACCTTAACCTTAAACATAACCTGACTAAACCCGTAACATTAACCTTACCTTAACCTAACTTTAACCTTAACCTTAACCTTAACCTAACTATAATCTTAACCTTAACCTTAACCTTGACCTTAACTATAACCTAATCCTAACCTTGATCAAACCCTTAACATTAACCTTAACCTTAACCTTGACCTTAACCTTAACTGTAACCTTAATCTTACCTTAACCTAACCTAACCTTAACCTTAACCTTACCCTTAAGCTTGAGCTTAACTATAATCTAACCCTAACCTTGACCAAACCCTTAGTCTTAACCTTAACCTAACCTTAACCTTCCCATAACCATAAACTTAACCTTAACCTTAAGGTTATTGTTAAAGTTAAGGTTAGGGTTAAGGTTAGGGGAAGGTTAAGGTTAAGGTTAGGGTTAAGGTTAGGGGAAGTTTAAGGTTAAGGTCAAGGTTAAGGGTAAAGTTAAAGTGAAGGTTTTGTTAAGGTTAGGTTAAGATTAAGGGCATGGTTAGGGTTAAGGTTAGGGTAAGTTATAGTTAAGGTTAAGATAAGGTTAAGGTTAAGAGTAAGGTTAAGTTTAAGGTTAAGGTTAAGGTTAATGTTAGGTTAAGGTTATGGTTTTGTAAAGGTTAGGGTTAGGTTATTGTTAAAGTTAAGGTTAAGGTCAAGGTTAAGCGTAAGGTTAAGGTTAGGTTAAGGTTAATATTAGGTTAAGGGTAAAGTTAAGGTTATGGTTAGGGTAATATTAGGGTTAAGCTTAGGGGAAGGTCAAGGTTAAGGTTTGGTTAAGGGTAAAGTCAAGGTCAAGTTTAAGGTTGTGGTTATGGGAAGGTTAAGGTTAAGGTTAGGTTATAGTTAAGGTTAAGGGTTTGGTCAAGATGGTAAGGTTAGGGTTAGGGTTAGGTTAAGGTTAAGGTTATGGTAAAGTCAAGGTTAAGGTTATGGTTATGGTAAGGTTAAGGTTAATGTAAAGGTAAAGGTAAGGTTAAGGTTAAGGACAAGGTCAAGGTTAAAGGTGAGATAAGTTTAAGGTTAAGGTTAAGGTTAAGGTTAGGTTAGGTTAAGGGTAAGGTCAAGGTTAAGGTCAAGGTTAAGGTTAAGGTTATGGTTAAGGTTAAGGTTACCGTTAGGTTAGGTTATGGTAAAGTTAAGGTTACAATTTTGTCAAGGTTAAGTTAGGTTAAGGTACGGTTAAGGTTAGGTTAGGCTATAGTTAAAGTTAAGGTTGAAGTTAGGTTAAGGTTAAAGTTAAGGTTAAAGTTAAGGTTAGGTTATGGTAAGATTAAGATAAGGTTAAGGGTTACGGGTTTAGTCAGGTTAAGGTTAAGGTTAAGGTTACGGGTTTAGTCAGGTTAACGTTAAGGTTAAGGTTAAGGTTAAGGGGTAAGGTTACGGTTAAGGTTAAGGTTAAGGTTATGGTAATGGGAAGTTTAAGCTTAAGGTTATGGTTAAGGGTTAAGGTTAAGGTTAAGGTTAAGGGTTTGGTTAGGGTTAAGGTTAGTTTATATTTAAGGTCAATGCTAAGTTTAAGGTTAAGGTTAAGGTTAAGGTTAAGATAAGGTTAAGAGTAAGGTCACTAATGTTAACCTTAACCTTAACCTTAACCTTAACCAACCTTAACCTTCACCTTAACCTTAACCTTAAGTAAAGCCTAACCCTAACCTTACCCTAACCTTACCCTTTACCTTAACCTTAACTATACCCTTAACCTAACTTTAACCTTAACCTTAACCTTGTCTTAACCTTTATGTAAACTTAACCTTGACTTTACCCTTAACATAAGCTTAACCTTAACCTTACCTTTAACCTTATCTTAACCTTAACCTACCCTTAACCTTAACCTTAACCTTTACCTGAACCTTTACCCTAACCTTACCTTAACCTTAACCTTAACTTTACCCTTAACCTAAACTTAACCTTAACTTTAACTCTAACCTAAACCTAACCTTAAGTTAACCTTAACCTTGACCTTAACCCTAACCTTGACCAAACCCTTAAGGTCAATGTTAAGGTTGTGGTTAAGGTTAAGGTTAGGGTATAGTTAGGTTAGGTTAAGGGTAACTTTAAGGTTAATTTAAGGTTAAAGGTCAAGGTTAAGGTTAAGGTTAAGGTTAGGGTAAGGTTAAAGGTTAAGGTTAAGGTTAAAGTTAAGGTTAGGGTAAGGTTAAAGGTTAAGGTTAATGTTAAGGTTAAGGTTAAGTTAAGTTTAAGGTTAAGGTTAAGGGCAAAGTCAAGGTTAAGTTTATGATTAGGTTAAGGTTAAGGTTAAGATTAGGTTAGGTTAAGGTTAAAGTTAAGGTTAAGGTTAGGTTAAGGTAAGATTGATGTTAGGTCCCTATATTACTAGTATAGTCCCTTATTGTTGTTAGTGTAACCCCCTTATTGTTATTATTGTACCCCTGTAACCCCCATATTTTTATTATTGTGCCCTTAAATTATTATTATTAGGTCGGCTAGGATTACATTGTGGCCCCACTAGGATTACATTATGGCCCCATGGACTCCTATAGGCAGAAAGGAGGTTTTGTAATTTGTATCATCCAAGAATTGTTCATTCATGTAATGTTGGAGGTGGCCCCCTCAAGTGGATTATTTATAAGTGCTTATATTTCTTTATTCTATTTTTGGAGCTGGTTTCACAACATTTGGTATCGCAGCTTTGGATTCTAGGGTTTCGTTGTCTAAAACAAAGTCATCGTGAAAATTGCTATAAATTTTTTTCTATGAAGTTTCAAAAGCTGAAATTTTTAGGGTGCGCAATGAAGCCTAAGGAACATCATCAAAAAATTTCAGAGCTTTGTTCGAAACATTTTCGGAGATATGATCTGTGGAAGTTAGGTCTTTTTGCAGGCTCCTCAATTTAATCTCAACAGGTCATCGTGGAATTTGCACTATAAAGTTTTTTGTACAGAGGTTCAAAATCTGAAATATCTAGGGCGCGAAGCCAAAATCCTGAGGAAACTCGTCGCAAAATTTTAGAGCTTGGTTTGCAATATTTTTGGAGATATGATATGTGGAAGGTAGTGCTTTTTCAGGCTCCTGAATTTCATCTCAAAGAGGTGATCGTGGGAAAATATTCATAACTCTCTCTCTGAGCATCGGATTGGAGTGCCATAAAAAGTGGTTGCAATTACATGGAATTTAGTTTCTTTGCTATCAATTTTAGAGCTAAAAGACGAAACAGTGACACGTGGCAAGTCATACAAGTTCGCTCTACTGAACTAGTCAATAATTAGGTCATTGTGGGAGATTGGACATAACTTTTCCATGAAGAATCCAAATCAAGTTAGACCTATGGCATTCAAAAGATAATTTAGAAGGCTACCTTAGTGCCCAATTTCAAATTTTGAAGAGCCACAATCACAAATATAATCCAATTTCAATATCGAGCTCCTCAAAAGCAAGAAAAAGGTGTGTATTTTTTTTACGAATTGCATAAGTCTTGTTTGAAGAATCAATTTGAATTGATTCCAAGGGCATATTGTAGAATATATATTAGTATTGGGTTAAAAGAAAATGCCCTGTAAAAATAATTCAACACCCATTAAGCCTTCAGAAGGCTCTACTATGACTCATGAAGATGAAGAATTGCAACATGATCTATCAAAATTACAAGAGCAAGTGCACCAAATTTCGCTCTCGCAAAGATAAAAAAAAATGAAATGGAAGTTTTGAAGAAAGGCATGGAAGTGAAGATGGATGGTTTGAAGAATAATATGATGGTTTGAAGAAAGGCGTGGAATCTAAGATGGATGACATGGAAGCTAAGATCGATGACATGGAAGCTAAGATCGATGAAAAAATGAAAGACAACATGGAAAACATGAAGAATGATCCGAAAGCAGACATGGAAGGTTTGACAAAGTTGATACAAGAAATGTTTCCTAATGGTGAAAAGATAGTAGAGGAAACTCATGATGAGAACAAAATAAATGTTAATCGTGACTTTATAAACTCTAATGTTGGCGGGAAGAACCACCATATTCCAAAAATGGATATGAGGAAGTTTGATGGAAAGGATCCTGTAACATGGATACTACAGATGGAGCAATATTTTCATCTCCATAATGTGCAAAACACACAAAAGGTACGCATTGCAACTTTACATTTAGAACAAAATACATTTGTATGGTATCGATGGCTTTGCTCACGTAAAAAAATTGTCACTTGGTGAATTTTTACGGAGGAAATGATAGCACATTATGAGGATACAAAGAGCAACACCTTCTTTAGCCAATTGATAAATCTCAACCAAAAGGGTTTAGTGGGGGAGCACATTGAGGACTTCCAAAAAATTGAATATAAGGGTAACTGATATTCCAGAGGAACACAGGATTTATCTCTTCATAGGTACTTTAAAGGATAACATCCAACATGAAGTTCGCGTTTTGGAACCTGATTCATTGGAGAAGGCATTCAAGTTGGCAAGAAAATTGAATGTAAAATTATGGCAACAAGGAAGCCTATCACTCACTTCTATAAAGAGGGAAGTGTTGCTACTCCTAGATTTCCACAACCTACAAGGTTGACACCACAACAATTGGAAGAAAAAAGAGCAAAAGGGCTTTGCTACAGTTGTGATAGAAAATATACTAAAGGTCATAAGTGTGCTGAGAAGAAATTATTTTACATAGATTGTGAAGAGGAAGAAGAAAATGAACAAGAAGAGGATATACACCAGGAACCAACCCTAGAAGAAGAAAAAATGAGTCCGACCATATCATGTAATGCATTGGCAGGAATTACCACTCCTCAAACTCTCAAGATAGAAGGACATATCAAGAAGAAAAAGGTAATAGTGTTGATTGATTCAGGTAGCACCCATAATTTTATTCATTGTAAGGTAGCCAAGGAATTGAATTGTTTCCTATACCCAACACCAGAATGTCAAGTGATGGTTGCAAATGGAGGAACTAAAAATTTCTCTAAAAAATGCCATAATATCAAGCTAAACATGGGGGAATATGTATTGAATAGTCCAATGATTTCCATTCCTATGGGAGGTTCTAATGTTGTACTAGGAGTACAATGGTTACAATATTTGGGGACGGTAACTTTTAATTTTCAAGAACTTTTCTTGAAAATTTTTTCAAAAGGAAAGGAAGTCGAATTACAGGGTATTGTAGGGAAGCCAGGAAATATAATAAGCTCTAATGTCATGACAAAGATTCTAAAGAAAGAAAAACAAGGCATAATTACACAATTATGCTCACTAGAAGTTCCAACATAAAAATAATCTATTTCTGCAGATCTCCAACAAGTCTTGGACAATCATTCCAAGGTGTTTGAAACTACCAAAGGACTGCCACCTATTCATGATCATGATCATGCTATTCATTTGATTCAAGGAATTTTTCCTCCAAACATCAGGCCTTATAGATATCCTTATGTCCAAAAGAGCGAAATTGAACGTATGATTGCAGAAATTTTAGAGGTGGGTATAATTAAACCTAGTCAAAGTTCTTTCTCTGCTCCTGTAGTATTGGTACACAAGAAGGATGGATCATGGCGCATGTGTCTGGATTATAGGGAGCTCAATAAGCTCACCATTAAAGATAAATTTCTCCTTCCTGTGATTGATGAATTATTGGATGAATTACATGGAGCAGTTTATTTTACCAAGTTGGATCTTCATTCAGGATATCATCAAATTAGAATGAAGACTAACGATATTCCAAAAATAGCATTTCAAACTCATGAGGGTCATTATGAATTTTTGGTAATGCCTTTTGGCCTTACTAATGCACCTTATACATTTCAAGGGTTGATGAATTCCATTTTCAAACCCTTCCTTAGAAAATTTGTGCTAGTATTTTTTGATGATATACTAATCTACAATAGGTCTTGGAAGTATCATGATGAACATGTTGACAGGGTGCTCAAAGTATTGCAGGAGAAACAATTATATGCAAAAACATCCAAGAGGTGGAATATCTGGGTCATATTGTATCTCACGAGGGTGTTAAGGTAGACCCTAACAAAATTAAATCCATTAAGGAATGGAAAATCCCCACAACCATAAATTAGTTGTGAGGATTTCTCGGGTTAATAGGGTATTATCGCAATTTTTTTAAGCATTATGGGAGAATAGCAGCACCTCTAACAACATTATTGAAGAAGAATGCATTTTCATGGACCCCTGAAGCAACTAAGGCCTTTGAACATCTTAAAGAGGCAATGTGCCTAGCACCGGTCTTAGCTATGCCAGACTTCACAAAAACCTTTATTGTGGAATGTGATGCCTCAGGAAATGGAATTGGTGTTGTTTTAATGTAGGAAGGAAGACTCATTGCTTTTCAAAGTCATCCAATCAAAGGAAAGTATTTATAGAAACCTATTTATGAGAAGGAAATGTTAGCAATACTACATGCACTAAATAAATGGCAAACTTTTTGGAACAAAGACTATCTTCAGAAGAGCAGCAAAAATGGGTCACAAAGATGTTGGGTTATGACTTTGAAATAATCTACAAAAAAGGGAAGCTTAATTTTGTTGCAGATGCACTCTCAAGAAAGAATGAAGAGGTGGAAGCATTGCTTTGTGCCATTTCTATTATCCAACCAGATTGGATAACCGAAGCAAGAGATGAATGGAAGAAGGACAAAGATGTATGGACACTCATTCAAAAGTTGTAGCAAGATCCTAATACATCTGATACATTTAGTTGGAAAAATGATTCCTTATGGTACAAAGATCACTTATATCTTTGTAAGAATTCCCAACTAAAACAAAAGATTCTTTTGGAATTGCACACTTCTCCTTTAGGAGGACACTCAGGATTTTTAAAAACTTACCACAGGGTGAAGAAAGAATTTTTTTGGGATGGCCTTAAATCTGATATTAAAAATTTTGTGGCAGAATGTTTGGTTTGCCAGCAGAATAAAGTTGAGAGAATTAATACCCCGGGACTTCTACAACCTTTATCCGTTCCAAGTGAACGTTGGGAGGAGATTTAAATGGATTTTATCACAGGTTTACCTAAGTCTGAAGGAAAGAGTGTCATCATGGTGGTAGTTGATAGACTTACCAAGTATGCACACTTTTGTGCATTATCTCATCCATTTAAAGCAAGTACAGTTGCTACTACATTTATGGATAGAATTCAAAAACTACATGGAAGCCCAAGGGTTATTGTGAGCGACAGAGATCCCATTTTTACCGGAAATTTTTGGACAGAGTTATTTTCTTGTTTGGGTACTCAATTAGCTCATAGCTCATCTTATCATCCTCAATCTGATGGTCAAACTGAGATCGTAAATAAATGTTTGGAAGGATATCTTCATTGTTTTGTATCCGATAAACAAACACAATGGGTCAAGTGGTTACCTCTTGCTGAATGGTGGTATAACACTTCCTTCCATACTGCAGCAAAAATGACCCCATTTATGGCACTTTATGGATATCATCTACCATCCATCACATCATCTTTAAGGGAAAATTCGAAGGTTCAAGCAGTGGAAGATCACATCGAGCATCAGCAAGAAGTTCTCCAACTCTTAAAGGATAACCCGAATTTGGCACAAAATCGAATGAAACAACAGGCAGATCAACATCGTAGCGAGAGAAGTTTTGATGTAGGAGATTGGGTATTTTTACGGCTAAAACCATACAAACAAATGTCCCTCAAGCAAGCAAAGAAGGATAATAAATTATCGCCAAAGTACTATGGTCCTTACAAGGTGTTGCAAAAGATTGGTACTATGGCATACAAATTGGAGCTTCCTGCTTCTTCACGAGTGCATCCAGTTTTCCATATTTCATGCTTAAAGAAGGTTATAGGTGAAAATCTTCCAGTTCAAACAATATTGCCAGAACTTGATGAGGAAGGAAAAATCATATTGGAACCTGAAGCGGTCACGGAAACAAGAACTCGACAGCTACGGAATCGATCAATTTCAGAGTATCTCATCAAGTGGAAGAACTTATCCACTGAAGATTCTACATGGGAGGATGAGAATTTTATACAAAAGCACCTAGAACTACTCAAGCGTTGAGGACAACACTTTTTTGAAGGAGAGGGGCATGTTAGGTCCCTATATTACTAGTATAGTACCTTATTTTTGTTAGTGTAACCCCCTTATTGTTATTATTGTACCCCTGTAACCCCCATATTGTTATTATTGTGACCTTAAATTATTATTGTTAGTTCGGCTAGGATTACATTGTGGCCCCACTAGGATTATATTATGGCCCCATGGATTCCTATATATAGAAAGTAGGTTTTGTAATTTGTATCATCCAAGAATTGTTCATTCATGTAATGTATTGGAGATTTCCCTCTCAAAGTGGCTTATTTCTAAGGCGTTGATATCTCTTTTCTTCTATTTTTGGAGCTGGTTTCACAACAATTGAGGTTAAGGTTAAGGGTAAAGTCAAGGTTAAGGTTAGGTTAAGGTTAATATAAGGTTAAGTTTAAGTTTTAGGTTAAGGTTAGGTTAAGGGTGAAGTTAAGGTTAGGGTTAGGTTAAGGTTAAGGGTAAGGTTGGGTTAAGGGTAAATTTAAGGTTAGGGTTAGGTTAAGGTTAAGGTTAAGGTTATGGTTAGGCTAAGGTTAAGGTTAAGGTTAGGTTAAGGTTAAGATAACATTAAGGTTAAGGTTAGGTTAAGGGTAAGATTAGGGTTAAGGTTAAGGGTAAGGTTAAGGTTAAGGTTAAGGTTAAGTTTAAGGTTATGGGTTTAGTCAGGTTAAGGTTAAGGGGAAGGTTAAGGTTAAGGTTAAGGGTTTGGTCAAGTTTAGGGTTAGGTTATAGTTAAGGGTAAGGGTAAGGGTGAAGGTTAACCCTAAATTTGACCAAACCTTTAAGGTTAAGGTTAGGTTAAGGTTAAGATTATGTTAAGGGTAGGGTTAAGATTAGGTTATAGTTAAGGTCAAGGTTAAGGTTAAGGTTAAGGTTAAGGTTAGGTTATAGTTAGGTTAGGTTGAGGGTAAATTTAAGGTTAAGGTTAAGGTTAGGGTTAAGGTTAGGGTAAGGTTAAAGGTTATGATTAAGGTTACAGGTTTAGTAAGGTTAAGGTTATAGTTAATGTTAAGGTTAAGGTTAAGGTTACATGTTTAGTCAGGTTAAGGTTAAGGTTAATGTTCAGGGTAAGTCAAGGTTAAGGTTAAGATTAGGTTAATGTTAATGTTAAGATTAGATTAAGGTTAAGGTTAAAGTTAAGTTAAGGTAAGATTAAGGTTAAAGATAAAGTCAAGGTTAAGGTTAGGTTAAGGTTAAGATAAGGTTAAGGTTAGGTTAAGGGTAAAGTTAAGTTTAAGGTTAGGTTAAGGTTATGGTTAGGCTAAGGTTAAGGGTAAAGTTCAAGTTAAGGTTATGTTAAGGTTAAGGTTAAGATAAGGTTAAGGTTAAGGTTAGGTTTACAGTAAATTCAAGGTTAAGGTAAAGTTAAGGTTTGGTTAAGGTTAAGGTTAAGGTTAAGGTAAGGTGAGGGTAAATTTTTAGGTTAAGGTTAAGGGTTTGGTAAAGGTTAGGGTTAGGTTATAATTAAGTTTAAGGTAAGGTTAAGGTTATGGGTTTAGTCAGGTTAAGTTTAAGGTTAAGGCTAAATTTATGTTAAGGGTAAAGTTAAGGTTAAGGTTACGGGTTTAGTATGGTTTGGGTAAGGTTAAGGTTAGGTTAAGGGTAGAGTTAAGGTTAAGGTTATGGTTAAGGTTAGGTTAAGGTTCATATTAATGTTAAGGTTTGGGTTAGGGTTAAGGTTAGGGAAGGTCAAGGTTAAACTTAATGTTAAGGTTAAGGTTAAGGGTCAAGGTTAAAGTTAAGGGTTTGGTCAAGGTTAGGGTTAGGTTATATTTAAGCTCAAGGTTAGGGTTATGGTTAAGGTAAAGTTAATATAAGGTTAAGGGTAAGGTTAAGGTTAATGTTAGGTTAAGGTTATGGTTAAAGTAAGGTTAAGGATAAACTTAAGGTTAAGGTTAGGTTAAGGTTAAGGGTAAGGTTAAGGTCAAGGTCAAGGTTAAGGTTAAGGGTAAGGTTAATGTAAGAGTAAGTTTAACCTTAACCTAACCTTAACCTTAACCTTGACCTCAACTATAACCTTAACCTGACTAAACCTGTAACCTTAACCTTAACCATAACCGTGACCAAACCCTTAAGGTTAGGTTAAGGGTAAAGTCAAGGTTAAGGTTATGGTTATGGGAAGGTTAAGGTTAAGGTTAAAGTTAAGGTTAGGGTAAAGGTTAGGGGAAGGTTAAGGTTAAAGGTTAGGGAAAGGTTACCCTTAACCTTAACCTAACCTTAACCTTAACCTTAACCTAACCCTAACCTTGCCCAAACCCTTAACCTTAACCTTAAAATAGCCTTAACCTTAATTTTACCCTTAACCTTGACTTTAATCTTAACCTTCCCCGAACCTTAACCTTAACCTTGACCTTATCCTTAACCTTAACCTTAAATTTACCATTAACGTTACCCTTAACCCTTAAACAAACCATAACTGTAACCTTAACCTAACCTTAACCTTACACTTAACCTAATCTTAACCTTAACCTTAACCTTAACCTTAACCTAACCTTAACCTTAACCTTAACCTTAAGGTTAACCTTACCCTTACCTTAAACTTACCCTTAACCTTGACCTCACCGTTAGGTTAAGGTTAGGTTAACCTAAGGGTAAGGTTAAAGTTAAGGTTAAGGTTAGGTTAAGGTTAAGGTTAAGGTCAAGGTTAAAGTTAAGATTAGGTTAAGCTTAAGGTTATGGTTAGGTTAAGGGTTAAGGGTAACATTAATGGTAAAGTTAAGGTTAAGGTTAAGGATAAGGTCAAGGTTAACGTTACGTTAAGGGTAAAGTCAAGGTTAAGGTTAATATTATGTTAAGGGTAAAGTCAAGGTTAAAGTTAAGCTGAAGGTTAAGGGTAAGGTTAAGACTAAAGTTAAGGTTAAGGTTAAGGTTAGGGTAAAGTTAAGGTTAGGATAAGTTATGGTTAAGGTCAAGGTTAAGATTAGGTCATGGTGAAGGCTAAGGTTAAGGTTAAGGGTGGAGGTTAAGGGTAAGGTTAAGGTTAAGACCTGTATCCTTGACCTTCACCCTTAACCTTAACCTAACTTGACTAAACCCATAACCCTTAACTATAACCTAACCTTAACCTAAACCTGACTAAACCCATAACCATTAACCATATCTTAACCTTACCTTAACGTAACCTTAACCTTAACCTAACCTTACTCTTAACCTTAACTTTAACCTTAACCTTAACCTTAAATTTACCCTTAACCTAACCTTGACCGTCACCTATGGGTTAAGTTTAACGTTATGGTTAAGGGTAAGGTTAGGGTTAAGATTAAGGGTAAGGTTAAGGTTAATGTTAATTTTAAGGTTATGGGTGTAGTCAAGTTAAGGTTAAGGTTAAGGTTAAGGGTTTGGTCAAGGTTAGGGTTAGGTTATAGTTAAGGGTAAGGGTAAGGGTGAAGGTTAACCCTAAGCTTGACCAAACCCTTAAGGTTAAGACTAGGTTAAGGTTAAGATTACGTTAAGGGTAGGGTTAATGTTAGGTTATAGTTAAGGTCAAGGTTAAGGTTATTGTTAAGGTGAAGGTTAGGTTATAGTTAGGTTAGGTTAAGGGTAAATTTAACGTTAAGGTTATGGTTAAGGTTAGGGTAAGGTTAAAGGTTATGGTTAAGGTTATGGGTTTAGTCAGGTTAAGGTTAAGGTTACGGGTTTAGTCAGGTTAAGGTTAAGGTTAAGGTTACGGGCTTATTCAGGTTAAGGTTAAGGTTAAGGTTAAGGGTAAAGTCAAGGTTAAGGTTAAGATTAGGTTAAGGTTAAGGTTAAAGTTAAGGTTAAATTTAGGTTAAGGTAAGCTTAAGGTTAAGGTTAAGGGTAAAGTCAAGGTTAGGGTTAGGTTAAGGTTAAGGTTAAGGTTTGGTTAAGGGTAAAGTTAAGGTTAAGGTTAGGTTAAGGTTAAGGTTAAGGGTAAATTTAAGGTTAAGGTTAGGTTAAGGTTAAGGTTAAGATAAGGTTAAGGTTAAGGTTAGGTTTAGGGTAAAGTCAAGGTTAAGGTAAAGTTAAGGTTAAGGTTAGGTTAAGGTTAAGGTTAAGGTTAGGGTAAGGTTAGGTTAAAGGTGTAGGTTAAGGTTAAGGTTAATGGTTTGGTCAAGGTTAGGGTTAGGTTATAGTTAAGGTCAAGGTAAGTTTAAGTTTAAGGTTAAGGTTATGGGTTTAGTCAGTTTAAGGTTAAGGCTAAGGTTAGGTTAAGGGTAAAGCTAAGGTTAAGGTTACAGGTTTAGTATGGTTTGGGTAAGGTTAAGGTTAGGTTAAGGGTAAATTTAAGGTTAAGGTTATAGCTAAGGTTAGGTTGAGGTTTAGGTTAAGGTTAATGTTTGGGTTAGGGTTAAGGTTAGGATAAGGTTAATTTTAAACTTAATGTTAAGGTTAAAGTTGAGGTTAAGCGTCAATGTTAAGGTTAAGGGTTTGGTAAAGGTTAGGGTTAGGTTATAGTTAAGTTCAAGGTTAAGGTTATGGTTAAGGTAAAGTTAAGATAAGATTAAGGGTAAGTTTAAGGTTAATGTTATGTTAAGGTTATGTTTAAGGATAAATTTAAGGTTAAGGTTAGGTTAAGGTTAAGATAAGGTTAAGGGTAAGGTTAACCTTAACCTAACCTTAACCTTAACCTTGACCTTAACTATAAAATTAACCTCACTAAACTCGTAACCTTAACCTTAACAATAAACGTGACCAAAACCTTAAGGTTAGGTTAAGGGTAAAGTCAAGGTTAAGGTTATGGTTATGGGAAGGTTAAGGTTAAGGTTAAAGTTAAGGTTAGGATTAAGGTTAGGGGAAGGCTAAGGTTAAATGTTAGGGGAAGGTTAACCTTAAACTTAACCTAACCTTAACCTTAACCTTAACCTAACCCTAACCTTGACCAAACCCTTAACCCTAACCTTAACATAGCCTTAACCTTAAATTTACCCGTAACTTGGACTTTAACCTTAACCTTCCCCTAAACTTAACCCTAACCTTAACCTTCCCCTAACCTTAACCTTGACCTTGACCTAACCTTAACCTTAACCTTAACCTTAACCTTATCATTAACCTTACCCTTAACCTTCACCTTAACCTTAACCTTATCCTTAATGTTAAGGTTAAGGTAAGGGTAAGGTTAAGCTTATGGGTTTAGTCAGGTTAAGGTTAAGGTTATAGTTATGGTCAAGGTTAAGGTTAGGTTAAGGTTAAAATTACCCTTAACCTTGACCTTACCCTTAGGTTAAGGTTAGGTTAACCTAAGGGTAAGGTTAAGGTTAAGTTTAAGGTCAAGGTTAATGTTAATATTAGGTTAAGGGTAAGGTTAAGGTTAGGTTAAGATCAAGGGTTAAGGGTAACGTTAATGGTAAAGTTAAGGTTAAGGTTAAGGATAAGGTCAAGGTTAAGGTTACGTTAAGGGTAAAGTCAAAGTTAAGGTTAATATTAGATTAAGGGTAAAGTCAAGGTTAAGGTGAAGGTGAAGGTTAAGGTTAAAGTTACGGTAAAGTTAAGGTTAGGTTAAGTTAAGGTTAAGGTCAATGTTAAAGTTAGGTTATGGTGAAGGCCAAGGTTAAGGTTAAGGTTGAGGGTGAAGGTTGAGGGTAAGGTTAAGGTTAAGACCCGTATCCTTGACCTTCACCCTTAACCTTAACCTAACCTTAATAAACCCATAACACTTAACTATAACCTAACCTTAACTTGAACCTTACCTTACCCTTAGGTTTAAGGTTAAGGTTAAGGTCAAGGGGAAGGTTAAGGTTGAGGTTAGGTTAAGACTAAAGTTAGGTTAAGGTTAAGGATATATTTAGGTTAACCTAAGGGTAAGGTTAAGGTTAAGTTTAAGGTCAAGGTTAACATTAAGATTAGGTTAAGGGTATGGTTAAGGTTAGGTTAAGGTTAAGGTTATGGTTAGGTTAAGGGTTAAGGGTAACATTAATGGTAAATTTAAGGTTAATGTTAAGGATAATGTCAAGGTTAAGGTTCCGTTAAGGGTAAAGTCAAGGTTAAGGTTAAGATTAGGTTAAAGTTAAATTCAAGGTTAAGGTTAAGGTGAAGGTTAAGGGTAAGGTTAAGACTAAAGTTAAGGTTAAGGTTAAGGTTAAGGTTAGGGTGAAGTTAAGATTAGGCTAAGTTAAGGTTAAGGTCGAGGTTAAGGTTAGGTTATGGTGAAGGCTATGGTTAAGGTTAAGGTTAAGGGTGAAGGTTAAGGGTAAGGTTAAGGTTAAAACCCGTATCCTTGACCTTCACCTTTTACCTTAACCTAACCTTAACCTTAACCTTAACATTACTAAACCCATAACCTTGACTTTAACCTTAACCTTAACTATAACCTAACCCTAACATTGACCTTAATTTTACCCTTGACCTTAACCTTAACCTTAACCTTAAACTCAACCTTTACCTTAACTATAACCTAACCTTAGCCTTAACCTTAACTTTAACTTTAACCTTAACCTTCACCTTAACCTTAAATTTAACCTTAACCTTAACCTTCACAATAACCTTAACCTTAACCTTAACTTAACCTAACCTTAATGTTAACCTTCCCCTTGACCTTAACCTTAACCTTAACCTTGACTTTACCCTAACCTAACCTTAACCTTACCCATAACCTAACCCTAACCTCGAGGTTACGTTAACCTTGTCCAAACCCTTAACCTTAACATTAACCTAACCTTAACCTTAACCTTAACCCTAACCTTAACCTAGACATTAACCTAACCTTAACCGTAACCTTATCTTAACCTTAACCTAACTTTAACCTTAACCTTAACCTAACCATATCCTTACCCTTAACGTGAAACTTAACCTTAACCTTAAACTTAAATTAACCTAACCCTAACCTTGACCTTAACCTTAACCTTAACCTTAACCTAAACTAGAATTAACCTTAACTTTAAATTTACCCTAACCTTAACCTTAACCCTACCCTTAACCTTAACCTTATCTTAACCTTAACCTAACCCTAACATTGACCTTGAATTTACCTTAACCTAGCCTTAACCCCTTAACCTTAACCTTAACCTTCCCATAACCTTAACATTAACTTTAACCTTAAAATTAACCTTGATGTTAACTACAACCTAACCCTAAACTTAACCAAAACCTTAAGCTTAACCTTAACCTTAACCATAACGTTAAAATTAACCTTCCCATTACCATAACCTTAACCTTAACCTTGACCTTACCCTTAACCTTAACCTTAATCTTACCCCCTTAACCTTAACCTTATCCTTAACCTTAACCTGACTAAACCTGTAACCCTAACCTTAACCTTAACCTTAACATGACTAAACCCGTAAGCTTAACCTTTACCTTAACCTAACCTTAACCTTAACTTTACCCTTAACCTAACCTTAACCATAACCTTAACCTAAACCTTAACCTTAACCTTAACCTTAACCTAACCATAACCTTACCCTAACCTTAACCCTAACCATAACCTTAACTTTACCCTTAACCTAACCTTAACCTTAACCTTAACTATAACCTAACCGTAACCTTAACCTTAACCATAAAATTATATTTACCCTTAACCTTAACCTTAACCTTAACCTAACCTTCACTTTAACCTAACCTAACCTTAACCTTGACCAAACCCTTAACCTCAACCTAACCTTAAACATAACCGTAACCTTAAACTAACCTTAACCTTAACTTTGCCCTTAACCTAACCCTAGCCTTAACCAAACCCTTAACATTAACCTTAACCTTAACCTTTACCTAACCTTAACCTGAACCTAACCTTGACCTTAACTATAACCTAACCCTAAGCTTGACCGAACCTTAACCTTAACCTTAACCTTAACTATAACCTAACCTTAACCTTAACCTTACCCTTAACATTGGCTTTAACCTTAACCTTACCCTTAACCTAACCTTAATCCAACTTTAACTATAACCTAACCTTAACCTTGACCAAACCCTTAACCTTAACCTTTATTATAACCTAACCCTAACCTTGACCAAACCCTTAACCTTAACCTTAACTATAACCTAACCTTAACTTTACCCTTAACCTTACCTTAACCATAAACTTAACCTAACCTTAACCTTAACCTTACCCTTAAACTTATGTTAACCTTACCTTAACCATATCCTTAACCTTGACCTTAACTATAACTTAACCCTAACCTTAACCTTAACCTAACCTTGACCTTAGGTTAACCTTAGACTTAACCTTAGCCTAACCTTAACCTTCCCCTAACCTTAACCTTAACTATGACCTAACCCTAACTTTGACCACAAATAACCTTAAGGTTACGGGTTAAGGTTAGATTTAAGGGGAAGGTTAAGGTTAGGGTTATGGTTAGGAAAAGGTTAAGGTTAAGGTTAGGGGAAGGTTAAGGTTAAATTCAAGGTTAAGGGTTAAGTGTAAGATCAAGGTAAGTTCAAGGGTAAGGTTAAGGTTAGGTTAAGGGTAAAGTTAAGGTTAAGGTTAAGGTTTGGTCAAGGTTAGGGTTAGTGCTAAGTAGCAGTTATGATAAGGTTAAGCTTAGGTTTAGGTTAAGGTTAAGGTAAGGTTAAGGTCAAGGTTAAGGGTAGGTTTAAGGTTAGGTTAAGGTTATGGTTATGGGAAGGTTAAGGTTAAGATTAAAATTACCCTTAACCTAACCTTACCCTTAACCTGACTTTACCCTTAACCTAACCTTAACCTTATCTTTAACTTTACCTTAACCTTAAGGGTTTAGTCAGGTTAAGGTTAAGGTTAGGTTAAGGTTAAGGTTAAGGTTAGGTTAAGGTTAGGTTAAGGGTAAATTCAAGGCTGAAGTGCAGTTATGTTGTTGCTAAGGTTAGGGTTACGATTAGGTTAATGTTAAGGTCAAGATTTTGGTTAAGGGTTAGGTTAGGTTATAGTTAAGTTCAATGTTAAGGTTAAGGTTAAGGTTAAGGTTACAGTTCATTCGCTTAAGATTAAGATTTTATGGTGAAGGTTAAGGTTACGGTGCCTTAACCTTAACTCATTCTTAAACCTTCACTATAACCTTAATGTTAGTATGAATCCTTTTTTCGGCGTACTTAAAAAATACTCACTTTAGCTAATGCATAACTAATAGCCCTAACATCAACATGGTCGCTAATATTCCAAACATATGCAGATAGTTGATCAGCACAAGCACTCGAAGAACCGCATCTATGCAGAAATACATAATGCTAAAGAAAAAGAAGGTTTTGTTCCATATATCCAATAGACAAGACAAGAACAATTTTTGAAATAATTTTTTGTATTAAGGGCACCTGGGAGGAAAACAAGAAGATGTTTCCAATTCTCCTCAATGGGATGGGTTCTTGGAAGTCCTCAGCACTTCAGATCTAGCATTTCTCTCTCCTGTTGGTGTAGAAAACCCAGACAAAGATAGAACTCAAAGGGAGCTCACACAACAAATAATGGAAAATATGGCAATGATAATGGCTCAAAGTCAGACCAAGAGTTTAGATCCAGAGTGATCTAATAGGCAACAAAAGGTGAAGAGTGGTGGGAAAAACCCCCCTATTTATAACAAAATATTGGGTCATTCTAGATCTTGGTGCATGATTAAAATAACATTAACCAAATCTAGATCCACCTTTTATGGAATATTTTATTATATTTGTTGGAGGGAAAAAGTATTTGACTTGGGTCAAATCCTTTTATTTGTGAATAATAAATAAATAAATGATTTATTTATCATTTTAAGGAGGTGGTTAAAAGATAATCAAATAAATAATGATTTATTTAATTATTTATGGGTGATTTAGTCATATTTAACAAGGAATATTATTTAAATAAGATTTAAATAATTATTCCTAGAAAATAATAAGATAAATAAAGATTTATCTAATTAATTTCTTTGTTTTAAGTTAAACATGACCAAGAATAATAATTAAATTATTGTTTAATTAATTATTCCTTGAGGAAAATCAAACAAATATAGGTTTGTTTAATATTTCCTTTTGGGGTTTCCTGTTTAGACCATAAACAACCTAATAAATGTTTTTTATTAAGTTATTTTACATAGTGAAAGCAATTTTACTTAGGGTAAAATTGGTCTTACATGGTGTACTTGGGTCCATCTAATGATAATAGGTTAGATGACCAAAAAATGGTGTAACAGATTGCCTCCCAACGTACGAGTGTTAGGAGCAAATCGTATGACCGAAGTATGTTGTAAGAACTCAATCACCAGACATCAAAAGGGAAGTCAGAGAGAGAAATGTAAGGTAGACTAATGTGTTGGAGAACTAGACCCTGAGGAGACAAGACTTACAAGTGCAACAATTCTCTTTTTATGAGAGGGTACCTGTGCTAAAGGCAGTGGGGGAGGCATACCTATGCCCGCCGAGACAAAGTACAAAAGAATAATGTGTCCAGTAAACAAGGGACTGAACCATAAAGTACAACCGGCATAAACATGAGCCAAATAAAAATACAATGAGGGATCCCACATGCATGCTATGCCTGGGATAACAGCCAAGACTTTTACAATAATATCTGAGTACATGAGATACAAATACAACCCAAATGCCCCCTATAAGCGGGGAAGGGCTCACAAAATCTGACTAATACATGCAAATCAAAGAAGCGATGTAAGCGGCTAAGGCCGACATCATCAAATATATGGAGCTGCATCGAAGGCTGCAATGAAGAGGTCATCTGGGCATGTGGGGGGCTACCTGCATGGCCACCCCCTCATGAGGGCTGAGACATCTCACCACACCCGGGAATCACCAATAGCTTCTACTGCATCACTGAACCATCAAGCATACAGATCCTGATCATGCTGAAAGGAGCTGGAGTGGAGAAACAATCAAGTCAAAGGGTAATGAGAGATCCCTTTGCCTGATCCAAGGCACTGAACAAGAGTGGAAGCTAGAACAAAGGTACACCACCCTCTAGACCTGTCTTTTGGAATGGAGGAACTGATGTCGACAGAAGGAGGTCCGCCATAGGTGAGGCAATGAGAGATCCTCAACTAAGGCACGAGAGAAAATAGTAGAGCAATGGAAAGACTAATATCAATGATGATGATGTAATGGAGGGGACTGAGTAGCGAATGGACGACTTCCCTTGTTAGAGCATAAAGGGCATGAATGACATGGCAGCGACTGACACAATATCATAAGGGATAGGGGATAGTGGGACTGAAGGCCATAATGTGCGACACAAGAGAGAGACCAAACAATGAAGGATGGAGGACTATAGCGGGGTACAAAGGGACTCGGGATAGACTCCATGAATGCGATGATGACTCAACTTGGATGCTCTAAACAAGGGCGACTCGATGGTGCTGCCACACAGTAAAGGTCCAATGGGGGACCATGAAAACATGAGTACAAGATGGGAACTCACGACGAACATCAACAGAAGCATGGATAAGTATGAAGGCCAAATGGTGCCCCTAGTATGAGTGTTGCAAGTGAAGAAATTCGATTTTGAGGAGGGTTATGGTTGAGGGGAATAGGTGCCCCCAAGCATGGTGTGGTCATGCCAAAATGTAATTAGAAAAAGGGGAATCTAAACACATTTTAATGATGTGGTGTGCCATTTGTTTTCGTTATGGTTATGCAGTTTGAGAAAGGAAATGGAGGATTACCAATCTCTTTTAGTACTGCATATATGAAGCAAATGGACTTTAAGTTTTTGGGTTGGCATACCTGGTGTCACTATCCCAAAGAGAGGATTTGGAGATAATGAACTGATGCTCGCCTAGAAAACCCATAGGTTGGTCAACAACAATGTCTAAGAGATTGGGTTGCTGATGGAAGATGAGGGAACGATAAGGGGTATCATCCCTAGAGTGATCTGAAGTGATATGGGACTCTAGAGGTTCTTCTAAATGTGGAAGAATACTGGGACTAAAGTCAACATGACCAGATACACTAGGAGAGTGGTGGAGAATTGCTTCTCTTGGTCTCTCAAATGTGGGTGCCCCCTTACCCAAACATTGGGTTTCAATGTAATGGCCACAAGGTGTATGTGGTGTGAATGCATGGGTTCGATGTAAGGGGGAATAGATAAAGTCAGGGGTGGGGATTTTTTCCATAATGTCGTCATCGTGATAGAAGATGGGGTGACTGGTGGAAGAAAGACCACCTAACGTGGCGAAGCGACCTGAATCATCATCATGAGAAGAGAGGTTCACATGCGTATCGTCACAAGGGGTGATAGAAGAGTAAGTAGATAAAGGATCTACCGATATTGAGCCCAAGGTGATCGCTGAAGTAAGGTCAAGCGAAACAACAGGGGAGGGTTCAGAGGGAATGTTCCTTGAGGGTCTCATGGATGATGATAGGTAGAAAATGCTGGATGAAGGCTCTGTCATCTCGGCATCAGGAGGGGGGATGTCAATGGGAGCAGTCATGTCTGGTAGTTTTGCCAAAGCAAAATGCGCAAATATGGGAGAGGTGGACTCATTGCGCTTGGCCTCGAATTGGCGGACCGCGGCTAGAGAGGTGCGGAAGTCCGCGAGGCGGGGACAAAGGTGGCTGTAATGGCCATGGAGGTCACACAAAGCACAGGGGTGGTTGGTGTGAATAGTCTGGGGGTTCGTGGCCACGGTCGCGAAAGGAACAGAGGCTTCCGGGACTGGGGATCAGGGAACGTGACATTAACCATGGGCTTGAGATGAAGCAATTCAGGACAGGTATGGGTGGCGTGACTGACAATATCACACAAAGCACACTGGATGGTATGCTTTGGAGGCCAAGGAGGGGTAGGGTTTTTCGGGGCAACCTTGTCCTTTGATGCCCCCTTGCGAGCTTTTCCCTTCTTACCCGAAGCGGTCGCAACAGGAGGTGGTTCCTGTTGAGGTGACTGAGGCACTGTTGCGGCGGGAGAAGTCCTGGGGACCGGTTGAACCGGGGTCAAAGCAAGATAAGGTTTGGGTTGACCAGGCAAAGTTGGGGCTGGAGGATCAAGGTACCAGACGAGAATCCCAAGGGTTAGGTTAGGAAGAGAGAGGGTGGCCATGACAGGTACCGTGTACACTCTTGGTGGGGGAGCTAGGAACGGTACCTAACCAGAGGGGTAATGGCCAGGTGGGATGGCTCCTAAAGGGCTAAGTCTTGGAGGAACCGTTCCAGGAGGGTAAAGAGGCTCATGAATACCAGCTGCAAGTGAAGGGCTAGGAGCAGGTTGCGGAGAGCGCGGTTGCTGACTAGCCAAAGCAGGTTGCTTGAGAGCAGCCCGAGATGATTGCATCATGCAAACATTCAATGAGCTGGGGTCAGAGACAAGAGGAGGAGGAAGACCAGGGAAGGTTCCAAGCAAAGAGGAGTCTTTGTAGACACCGGGAGACACACTGGTCAAAGAATCGATGGTTTTCTTATTGGCTATAGAAGAGATGGTCGTCTCAGGGGAGGTCTGAGATTTTGGCTCATGATACGTCAACTGGTCAATGGTAACTATCTTTCCATTGTGAGGAAAAGACATCTTGCGAAAAACTGCGGATGGGACAGCAGACATGGCATAGGTGTAGCTTCGCCCCAAGAGAATGTTGTAATCGAGAGGGGCGTCGATGACTTCTACGTCAACACAAACAGTCTTGCCCGCAAGAGTGATAGGACAATTACGGAAGAGGCCAATGGGCTGGGAGGCGTGGCCATCCCACGCTCGAAGGGTGATCGTGGAAGGGGCCAACTCAGGATATCCGAGTTGCTTCCAAACCGAAGCGGACATCACACAAGTGGATGCCCCCTCGTCAATTATACACCGAGAAATGTTAGCGTTCCGGATTTTGACTGGGATACTAATGAGCAATGCGACTCAGAGAAACATTTCTGCCGTAATGGTCCTTTAGGAATCTTGGTATGAATCTCGACTTCGTGGAGGGATATGTAAGGGACCATTAGATGTCGGAAGAGGCTCTCAGAGAGCCCGAAGAAGGGGATCAGATAGACGGAGCGAGAGGCTTGGGGTACTGATGAGCCCAAGTTTGAAGGTTAAGGTCGACGGTTAGAGGTGGATCAGAGTTCATCATGAGGATCTAGTAATTGGAGGAACCAGAAGGGGAAGGTTGAGTGGCCGCCTATCCATCAAGTGGTTGGGTAGCCCCGAATCCCTGTTGTGCATCCACCTGCTCTTGAGGGGGCGGTGACTGCTGTTGCAAGGGTTGAGAAGGCAAGGGAGGAGGAGGTGCAAATTCTGGAGGAGCTGGAGCACCAGGCTATAGATAAGGATAATGGTTAGGGTGGGCAACATTGAGGTAAGCAGGAGACTGGGCAAAAGGCTGAGGCATGCCGTATCCTGGATACGTGCTACCGGGAGGGGAACAAGTGCGGGAGGTGTTGCCCCCTCCCCCAGGAAAACCATAACCCATGGGAGATTGGGCATATGGGTGAGAGAGAGTGCCAACGATACCGTCGGCGGCATGAGGTGCCCCCGGTGCGTTTACACCACCGGATCTGGGGAGATCAGGTAGAACGGTATAAACATAACTCGTTTGAGCGTAGATCAAGTCATATTTTAACGCCAGTTGGAGGGCGGCTTCTTCGGTTTGGGGGAAATGCGATGTGACATCCTTCCCAATAGGAGGCAATAGAGATCTAAGGAACCAGTCCACGTAGACACGGTCTTCAAAAGTAGGGGATTGACATAGGCTCTTTCGTCTCAGCCATTCTTGGACATGATCGGATAGGCGGGTCGTAGATGATTGAAAGAAACAATTCAAAAGTTCGATACCAGTGTCATAACGAAGGGGAAGCTGGAAGTAAGATAAAAAAGCCCGGGAAAGAGTCGCAAAGGTGGTATGAGAGGAAGGGGCCTGATCAGCATACCACTTAGAAGCCGCGCCTGTAAGCGTTCGTTGGAACAACCAAAGACGGACAGAGTCATCGGTAATGGAGGTAGAGGAACACCACATGTGGAAAGATCGAACATGATTTGAAGGATCTTCTCCAGCGAGGCCTTCAAACTTTGGGATGTCAGAAGGGAGCTTTGTCGGCATAGCAGGCCAACTAGCGTCATGGTGTATAGGGTCGTTAATCAATCAGTCCAAATCGGGGAGGCTGAGGCCTACCAGGAAGGGGAGCAAGGGAGTAGTCGAGGTAGTTCCTGTGGCGGTTCCGCTAGTATTAGTCTCGAAATTAGGGTCAGGAGTACCGCTAGTGTTAGGCCCTGGACCAGACATAGTGAAGGTGACAGGGGGAGAACCAGAAGTAAAAGGAGAACCCAATGAATCAGAAGAGGAGTCGGAGTGCGGACTCGGAGGAGGACTAACTCGACGACGGTGGGAAGGAGTAGGTCGACCGACCGGAAACTGAGGGTGAAGGCCAAGAAGTCTCCGGGATGTGCGCCTTGGGGGCGCAATGGTGACAACACAAACACGGCACAAGGGGAAGAAGAACGACCAACAAAGGCAGGGAGGTGCAGAATCAAGTGATTACAATGTCGAAACAAGGGCAGAAAGGTGCAGTGTCAATTGATTTTAAAGTCTTTGCCTGGCGGTGTAAACCAGGCTCTTCTTCACTTAGGGTGAGTGTGTGGTGTGCGTTAATTTTAATTTTTAAACCCTTTTCGTTTTGAGAGCAAGAGAAAAAGTGTGCTGCGTAACTGAAAATAATGCTGCAAAAACAGTATATAATGCTGAAATAACATAAAATTAACAGCTACTAGTGCATCGATTCAACCCAAAAAGGCAGGTCTCTCAAAACTAATCTAAAAGAGGGAAAAAATCTAGTCAAAACACACTAAAAAGAGGCCAATAGATCTAGGGTCGAAAGGGACAGGGATCTAAAGGAGAAATTTGCTGAAAAGAGGTGCAGATCACAGCCAAGAGGCAGAGGCAAGGTGGCTGGAAAAAAGGAGGAAATCAGCAAAAAGCAGAAAGGACAGGGAGGAGGTCCTAAAAGGAGGTCCAAAAAAAACTACAAGGGGTGGTTTGAAAGGAAGAAGAGCTGATTTAAAGGGATCTGAGAATGAGGTATCAGATCTGAAAAAAGGGGAGGCTGAAACTCTGAAAAATCAAACACCTGAAACAGCTAAAACTCTTCCACCAAAAGTGGAGGGTACTGAAGCCCTAGGGGGCTAGGTTCCCACTTAGATGAGCAAAATAGATCAGAAATAGATCCAAACGGGCAGAGATAGAGGCTGGAAAACCCGGACAGAAGCTTCAGAAAAAACCCAGAAAAATTGCAGAAAAACAGCAGAAAAAAGCACAGGTCGCAGGTTCTGACCTGTTTTCCTGTTCAGGTCGCAGAAAAGGGGCTGAAAAGTGCGACCTGGAGTCCAGGTCGCAGTTTTTGGGCTGAAAAGTGCGACCTCCAACTCCGGTTGTCCCGGCGGCAGATTTTCGGAAAAGTTGTCGTCTCAGTTGCGGCTGATGTCTGTCACCTGCGCAATAGGGCCAGAAACACGCGGAAGTTAGAAATTTTAATGTTTTAGGGTTTTATAGGTGAAAAACAACATGAAAATAGGAAAAAAAAAACTGAAAAGAAACCCTAGGGTCTGAAGTAGCTGGATATGCAGGAATATGAAAAACGACAGCGGTCGTAATTGAAAACCCGTGTGGAGTTGCCAATTGTTAGTATGAATCCTTTGTCAAAGTGTACGAAAAAAGACCACTTTAGCTATGCATAACTAATAGCCCTAACATCAAATATGGATGCCAATATCTTCATATCTGCAGTTAGTTGATCAAGACAAGAGCTGCAAAAACCAGATCTATGCATAGAAAGACATTAAGCAGTAAAAAGAAGGGTTTGCTCCATATATCCAATAGACAAGACAAGAACAATTTTTGAAAGAATTTTTTGTATTAAGGGAACCTGGGAGGAAAAAAAGAAGATGTTTCCAATTCTCCTCAATGGGATGGGTTCTTGGAAGTCCTCAGCACTTCAGATCTAGCATTTCTCTCTCCTGTTGGTGTAGAAAACCCAGACAAAGATAGAACTCAAAGGGAACTCACACAGCAAATAATGGAAAATATGACAATGATAATGGCTCAAAGTCGGACCAAGAGTATAGATCCAGAGTGATCTAATAGGCAACAAAAGGTGAAGAATGGTAGGAGAAACCCTCCTATTTATAACAAAATATTGGGTCATTCTAGATCTTGGTGCATGATTAAAATAACATTAACGAAATCTAGATCCACCTTTTATGGAATATTTTATTATATTTGTTGGAGGGAAAAAGTATTTGACTTGGGTCAAATCCCTTTATTTGTGAATAATAAATAAATAAATGATTTATTTATCATTTTAAGGAGGTGGTTAAAATATAATCAAATAAATAATGATTTATTTAATTATTTATGGGTGATTTAGTCATATTTAACAAGGAATATTATTTAAATAAGATTTAAACAATTATTCCTAGAAAATAATAAGATAAATAAGGATATATCTAATTAATTTCTTTGTTTTGGGTTAAACATGACCAGGAATAATAATTAAATTATTGTTTAATAAATTATTCCATGAGGAAAATCAAACAAATATAGGTTTGTTTAATATTTCCCTTTGGGGTTTTTCTTATTTAGACCATAAACAACCTAATAAATGTGTTTTATTAAGTTTTTTTTTACATAGTGGCACAATTTTACTTAGGGTAAAAATTGGTCTTACATGGTGTACTTGGGTGCATCTAATGATAGTAGGTTAGATGACCAAAAAATGGTGTAACACTTAACATTAACCTTAACCATAACCTTAACCTAACCTTAACCTTACCTTAACCTAACTTTAACCTTAACCTTCACTGTAAGGTTAGGTTATAGTGAAGGTTAAGGTTAATGTTACGGTTAAGGTTAGGTTATAGTTAAGGTTAAGGGTTTGGTTAAGGTTAGGTTAGGGGTAAAGTCAAGGTTAAGGTTATGGTTATGGGAAGGTTAAGGTTAAGGTTAGGTTAGGTTAAGGGTTAAGGCTAAGGTAAGGTCAAGGGTAAGACAAGTTTAAGTTAAGGTTAAGGTTAAGGTTATGGTTAGGGTAAGGTTAGGGTTAAGGTTAATGTTAAGGTCAAGGTTTAGGATAAGGTTACGGTTAAGGTTAAGGTTAAGGTTAAGGTCAAGGTCAAGGTCAAGGTCAAGGTCAAGGTTAAGGTTAGGTTAAGGTTAAGATAAGATTAAGGGTAAAGTCAAGGTTAGGGTTAACCTTAATGTTAACCCTAACCTAACCTTATCTTGAACCTTAACTTAACCTTAACCTTAATTTTAACTTTAATAAACCCATAACCTTAACCTTAAAATTAACATGAGGGTTATGTTAAGTTATAGTTAAGGTTAAGGTTAAGGTGAAGGTTAACGGCAAGGTTAAGGTTAAGGTTACGGGTTTAGTGAGGTGAAGGTTAAGTTAACCCTAACCTTGACCTTAACCTTAACCTGACTAAACCCGTAACCTTAACCTTAACCTTAACCTTAACCTAACCATAATCTAACCTAACCTAACCTAACCATGACCTTAACTACCACTTAACTTGCCTTAACCTTAACCTTAACCTTACCTTAACCTAACCTTAACCTTAACCTTACCCCCCTTAACCACCTTAAGGTTACGAGGTCTTAACCTTAAAACTTCACAATAACCTTAAGTTTAACTATAACATATCCCTAATGACCTTAACCTTAATATAACCTAATATAAGGTTAGGGTAAGGTTAAGATTAGGTTAAGGGTAAGGTTAAGGTTTAGGGTAAAGTCAAGATTAAGGTTACGTTAAGGGTAAGGTTAAGGTTAAGGTTTGGTTAAGTTTATTTTTAGGTTATAGTTAAGGTCAAGGTTAAGTTTAAGGTTAAGAGTAAGGTTAAGGTTACGGGTTTAGTCGGGTTAAGGTTAAGGTCAAGGTTAAGGTTACGTTAAGGGTAAAGTCAAGGTTAAGGTTACGTTAAGGGTTTGGTCAAGTTGAAGGTTAGGGTTAGGTTATAGCTAAGGTCAAGGTTGAGTTTAACGTTAAGGGTAAGGTTAAGGTCAAGGTTAAGCTTAATGTTAAGGGTTTAGTCAAGGTTTGGGTTAGGTTATAGTTAAGTTCAAGGTTAAGGTTAGGTTATAGTAAAGGATAAGGTTAAGGTTAAGGGAAGGTTACGCTAACAGTAAAGTTAAGCTTAAGGTTAATATTAGGTTAAGGGTAAAGTTAAGGTTAAGGTTAAGGTTTGGGTTTAGTCAAGTTAAGGTTAAGGTTAAGGCTTAACCTTAACTTTAACCTTAACCTTAACCATAACGTTAACATTAACCTTCCCATTACCATAACCTTAACCTTAACCTTGACCTTACCCTTAACCTTAACCTTAATCTTACCCCCTTAACCTTAACCTTATCCTTAACCTTAACCTGACTAAACATGTAACCCTAACCTTAACCTTAACCTTAACATGACTAAACCCGTAAGCTTAACCTTTACCTTAACCTAACCTTAACCTTAACTTTACCCTTAACCTAACCTTAACCATAACCTTAACCTAAACCTTAACCTTAACCTTAACCTTAACCTAACCATAACCTTATCCTAACCTTAACCCTAACCATAACCTTAACTTTACCCTTAACCTAACCTTAACCTTAACCTTAACTATAACCTAACCGTAACCTTAACCTTAACCATAAACTTATATTTACCCTTAACCTTAACCTTAACCTTAACCTAACCTTCACTTTAACCTAACCTAACCTTAACCTTGACCAAACCCTTAACCTTAACCTAACCTTAAACATAACCGTAACCTTAAACTAACCTTAACCTTAACTTTGCCCTTAACCTAACCCTAGCCTTAACCAAACCCTTAACATTAACCTTAACCTTAACCTTTACCTAACCTTAACCTGAACCTAACCTTGACCTTAACTATAACCTAACCCTAAGCTTGACCGAACCTTAAGCTTAACCTTAACCTTAACTATAACCTAACCTTAACCTTAACCTTACCCTTAACATTGGCTTTAACCTTAACCTTACCCTTAACCTAACCTTAATCCAACTTTAACTATAACCTAACCTTAACCTTGACCAAACCCTTAACCTTAACCTTTATTATAACCTAACCCTAACCTTGACCAAACCCTTAACCTTAACCTTAACTATAACCTAACCTTAACTTTACCCTTAACCTTACCTTAACCATAAACTTAACCTAACCTTAACCTTAACCTTACCCTTAAACTTATGTTAACCTTACCTTAACCATATCCTTAACCTTGACCTTAACTATAACTTAACCCTAACCTTAACCTTAACCTAACCTTGACCTTAGGTTAACCTTAGACTTAACCTTAGCCTAACCTTAACCTTCCCCTAACCTTAACCTTAACTATGACCTAACCCTAACTTTGACCACAAATAACCTTAAGGTTACGGGTTAAGGTTAGATTTAAGGGGAAGGTTAAGGTTAGGGTTATGGTTAGGAAAAGGTTAAGGTTAAGGTTAGGGGAAGGTTAAGGTTAAATTCAAGGTTAAGGGTTAAGTGTAAGATCAAGGTAAGGTCAAGGGTAAGGTTAAGGTTAGGTTAAGGGTAAAGTTAAGGTTAAGGTTAAGGTTTGGTCAAGGTTAGGGTTAGGTTATAGTTAAAGTTATGATAAGGTTAAGCTTAGGTTTAGGTTAAGGTTAAGGTTAGGGTTAGGTCATAGTTAGGGTTAAGGTAAGGTTATGGTTATGGGAAGGTTAAGGTTAAGATTAAAATTACCCTAAACCTAACCTTACCCTTAACCTGACTTTACCCTTTAGCTAATCTTAACGTTAACTTTAACTTTACCTTAACCTTAAGGGTTTATTCTGGTTAAGTTTAAGCTTATGTTAAGGTTAAGATAAGGTTAAGGTTAAGGTTAGGTTAAGGGTAAATTCAAGGTTAAGGTAAAGTTAAGGTTAAGGTTAAGGTTAGGGTTACGATTAGGTTAATGTTAAGGTCAAGATTTTGGTTAAGGTTAGGTTAGGTTATAGTTAAGTTCAATGTTAAGGTTAAGGTTAAGGTTAAGGTTACAGGTTCATTCAGTTTAAGATTAAGATTAAGGGTGAAGGTTAAGGTTACAGGTCTTAACCTTAACCTTACCCTTAACCTTCACTATAACCTTAATGTTAGTATGAATCCTTTGTCGAAGTGTACGAAAAAATACCACTTTAGCTACGCATAACTAATAGCCCTAACATCAAATATGGCTGCCAATATCTCCAGATCTGCAGTTAGTTGATCAAGACAAGCACTGCAAAGAACCAGATCTATGCATAGAAATACATTAAGCAGTAAAAAGAAGGTTTTGTTCCATATATCCAATAGACAAGACAAGAACAATTTTTGAAATAATTTTTTGTATTAAGGGCACCTGGGAGGAAAACAAGAAGATGTTTCCAATTCTCCTCAATGGGATGGGTTCTTGGAAGTCCTCAGCACTTCAGATCTAGCATTTCTCTCTCTTGTTGGTGTAGAAAACCCAGGCAAAGATAGAACTCAAAGGGAGCTCACACAGCAAATAATGGAAAATATGGCAATGATAATGGCTCAAAGTCAGACCAAGAGTTTAGATCCAGAGTGATCTAATAGGCAACAAAAGGTGAAGAGTGGTAGGAAAAACCCTCCTATTTATAACAAAATATTGGGTCATTCTAGATCTTGGTGCATGATTAAAATAACATTACCAAATCTAGATCCACCTTTTATGGAATATTTTATTATATTTGTTGGAGGGAAAAAGTATTTGACTTGGGTCAAATCCCTTTATTTGTGAATAATAAATAAATAAATGATTTATTTATCATTTTAAGGAGGTGGTTAAAAGATAATAAAAAAAATAATGATTTATTTAATTATTTATGGGTGATTTAGTCATATTTAACAAGGAATATTATTTAAATAAGATTTAAACAGTTATTCCTAGAAAATAATAAGATAAATAAGGATTTATCCAATTAATTTCTTTGTTTTGGGTTAAACATGACCAGGAATAATAATTAAATTATTGTTTAATTAATTATTCCATGAGGAAAATCAAACAAATATAGGTTTGTTTAATATTTCCCTTTGGGGTTTTTTATTTAGACCATAAACAACCTAATAAATGTGTTTTATTAAGTTTTTTTTACATAGTGAAAGCAATTTTACTTAGGGTAAAATTGGTCTTACATGGTGTACTTGGGTCCATCTAATGATAGTAGGTTAGATGACCAAAAAATGGTGTAACAGATTGCCCCCTAGCGTGCAAGTGTTAGGAGCAAATCGTATGACCGAAGTATGTTGTAAGAACTCAATCACCAGACATCAAAAGGGAAGTCAGAGAGAGAAATGTAAGGTAGACTAATGTGCTGGAGAACTAGACCCTGAGGAGACAAGACTTACAAGTGCAACAATTCTCTTTTTATGAGAGGGTACCTGTGCTAAAGGCAGTGGGGGAGGCATACCTATGCCCGCCGAGACAAAGTACAAAAGAATAATGTGTCCAGTAAACAAGGGACTGAACCATAAAGTACAACCGGCATAAACATGAGCCAAATAAAAATACAATGAGGGATCCCACATGCATGCTATGCCTGGGATAACAGCCAAGACTTTTACAATAATATCTGAGTACATGAGATACAAATACAACCCAAATGCCCCCTATAAGCAGGGAAGGGCTCACAAAATCTGACTAATACATGCAAATCAAAGAAGCGATGTAAGCGGCTAAGGCCGACATCATCAAATATATGGAGCTGCATCGAAGGCTGCAATGAAGAGGTCATCTGGGCATTTGGGGGGCTACCTGCATGGCCACCCCCTCATGAGGGCTGAGACATCTCACCACACCCGGGAATCACCAATAGCTTCTACTGCATCACTGAACCATCAAGCATACAGATCCTGATCATGCTGAAAGGAGCTGGAGTGGAGAAACAATCAAGTCAAAGGGTAATGAGAGATCCCTTTGCCTGATCCAAGGCACTGAACAAGAGTGGAAGCTAGAACAAAGGTACACCACCCTCTAGACCTGTCTTTTGGAATGGAGGAACTGATGTCGACAGAAGGAGGTCCGCCATAGGTGAGGCAATGAGAGATCCTCAACTAAGGCACGAGAGAAAATAGTAGAGCAATGGATAGACTAATATCAATGATGATGATGTAATGGAGGGGACTGAGTAGCGAATGGACGACTTCCCTTGTTAGAGCATAAAGGGCATGAATGACATGGCAGCGACTGACACAATATCATAAGGGATAGGGGATAGTGGAATTGAAGGCCATAATGTGCGACACGAGAGAGACCAAGCAATGAAGGATGGAGGACTATGGCGAGTACAAGGGACTCAGGATGATAGACCCATGAATGCGATGATGACTCAACTTGGATGCTCTAAACAAGGGCGACTCGATGGTGCTGCCACACAGTAAAGGTCCAATGGGGGACCATGAAAACATGAGTACAAGATGGGAACTCACGACGAACATCAACACAAGCATGGATAAGTATGAAGGCCAAATGGTGCCCCTAGTATGAGTGTTGCAAGTGAAGAAATTCGATTTTGAGGAGGGTTATGGTTGAGGGGAATAGGTGCCCCCAAGCATGGTGTGGTCATGCCAAAATGTAATTAGAAAAAGGGGAATCTAAACACATTTTAATGATGTGGTGTGCCATTTGTTTTCGTTATGGTTATGCAGTTTGAGAAAGGAAATGGAGGATTACCAATCTCTTTTAGTACTGCATATATGAAGCAAATGGACTTTAAGTTTTTGGGTTGGTATACCTGGTGTCACTATCCCAAAGAGAGGATTTTGAGATAATGAACTGATGCTTGCCTAGAAAACCCATAGGTGGGTCAACAATAATGTCTAAGAGATTGGGTTGCTGATGGAAGATGAGGGAACGATAAGGGGTATCATCCCTAGAGTGATCTGAAGTGATATGGGACTCTAGAGGTTCTTCTAAATGTGGAAGAATAATGGTACTAAAGTCAACACGACCAGACACACTAGGAGAGTTGTGGAGAATTGCTTCTCTTGGTCTCTCAAATGTGGGTGCCCCCTTACCCAAACATTGGGTTTCAATGTAATGGCCACAAGGTGTATGTGGTGTGAATGCATGGGTTCGATGTAAGGGGGAATAGATAAAGTCAAAGGTGGGGATTTTTTCCATAATGTCGTCATCGTGATAGAAGATGGGGTGACTGGTGGAAGAAAGACCACCTGACGTGGCGAAGCGACTTGAATCATCATCGTGAGAAGAGAGGTTCACATGCGTATCGTCACAAGGGGTGACTGAAGAGTAAGTAGATAAAGGATCTACCGATGTTGAGCCCAAGGGGATCGCTGAAGTAAGGTCAAGCGAAACAACAGGGGAGGGTTCAGAGGGAATGTTCCCCGAGGGTCTCATGAATGATGATAGGTAGAAAATGCTAGACGAAGGCTCCATCATCTAGACATCAGGAGGGGGGATGTCAATGGGAGCAGTCATGTATGGTAGTTTTTCCAAAGAAAAACGCGCAAATATGGGAGAGGTGGACTCATTGTGCTGGGCCTCGAATTGGCGGACCGCGGCTAGAGAGGTGCGGAAGTCCGCGAGGCGGGGACAAAGGTGGGTGTAATGGCCATGGAGGTCACACAAAGCACATGGGTGGTTGGTGTGAATAGTTTGGGGGTTCGTGGCCGTGGTCGTGAAAGGAACAGAGGCTTCCAGGACCGGGGACTCAGGGAACGCGATATTAACCATGGGCTTGAGATGAAGCAATTCAGGATAGGTATGGGTGGCGTGACCAAAAATATCACACAAAGCACACTGGATGGTATGCTTTGGAGGCCGAGGAGGAGTAGGGTTTGTCGGGGCAGCCTTGTCCTTTGATGCCCCCTTGCGAGCTTTTCCCTTCTTACCTGAAGTGGTCGCAACAGGAGGTGGTTCCTATTGAGGTGACTGAGGCAACGTTGCGGCGGGAGAAATCTTGGGGACCGGTTGAACCGGGGTCAAAGCAAGATAAGGTTTGGGTTGACCAGGCAAGGTTGGGGCTACAGGATCAAGGTACCAGACGAGAATCCCAAGGTTCAGGTTAGGAAGAGAGAGGGTGGCCATGACAGGTACCGTTTACACTCCTGGTGGGGGAGCTAGGAACGGTATCTGACCAGAGGGGTAATAGCCAGGAGGGACAGCTCTGAGATGGTTGAGGCCTGGGGGAACTGACCCAGGAGGATAGAGGGGCTTAGGGATACCAGCTGTAGGAGAAGGGCCATAAGGAGGAGGTCCGGCTGGCTGAGATGAATGGCTAGGAGCGGGTTGGGGAGAGCGCGGTTGCTGACTAGTTGAAGCAGGTTGCTTGAGAGCAGCCCCAGACGATTGCATCATGTAAACATTCGATGATTTGGGGTCGGAGACAGGAGGAGGAGGAGGACCAGGGAAGGTTCCAAGCAAAGAGGAGTCTTTGTAGATGCCGGGAGAGACATTGGTCAAAGAATCGACGATTTTCTTATTGGCTACAGAAGAGATGGTCGTCTCAGGGGAGGTCTGAGATTTTGGCTCATGATACGTCAACTGGTCAATGGTGACTATCTTTCCATTGTGAGGAAAAGACATCTTGTGAAAAACCACGGATGGGACAGCAGACATGGCATAGGTGTAGCTTTTCCCCAAGAGAAAGTTGTAATCGAGAGGGGCGTCGATGACTTCTACGTCAACGCAAACAGTCTTGCCCGCAAGAGTGATAAGACAATTACGGAAGAGGCCAATGGGCTGGGAGGCGTGGCCATCCCACGCTCGAAGGGTGATCGTGGAAGGGGAAAACTCAGGAGATCCAAGTTTCTTCCAAACCGAAGCAGACATCACACAGGTGGATGCCCCCTCGTCAATTATACACCGAGAAACATTAGCGTTCCGGATTTTGACTGGGATACGAATGAGCAGCTCGACCAGGAGCAACATTTCAGCGTAATGGTCCTTTAGGAATCTTGGTATGAATCTCGACTTTGGGTGGAGGGATATGTAAGGGACTATTAGATGTCGAAAGAGGCTCTGTAGAGCCTGAAGAAGGGGACTTGGGGATAGACGGAGCGGGAGGCTTGGGGTACTGATGAGCCCAAGTTTGAAGGTTAAGGTCGACGGTTAGAGGTGGATCAGAGTTCATCATGAGGATCTAGTAATTGGAGGAACCGGAAGGGAAAGGTTGAGTGGCCGCCTATCCATCAAGTGGTTGGGTAGCCCCGAATCCCTGCTGTGCATCCACCTGCTCTTGAGGGGGCGGTGACTGCTATTGCAGGGGTTGAGAAGGCAAGGGAGGAGGAGGTGCAAATGTTGGAGGAGCTGGAGCACTAGGCTGAGGATAAGGATAATGGTTAGGGTGGGAAAAATTGAGGTAAGCAGGAGACTGGGCAAAACGCTGAGGCATGTCATATCCTGGATATGTGCTACCGGGAGGGGAACAAGTGCGAGAGGTGCTCCCCCTCCCCCAGGAAAACCATAACCCATGGGAGGTTGGGCATATGGGTGAGAGAGAGCTCCAACGATATCGTTGGCAGCATGAGGTGCCCCGAGTGTGTTGACACCACCGAGTCGGGGGAGATCAGGTAGAACGGTATAAACATAACCCGTCTGAGCGTAGATCAAGTCATATTTTAACGCCAATTGGAGGGCAACTTCTTCGATTTGGGGGAAATGCGATGCGACATCTTTCCCGATAGGAGGCAATAGAGATCTAAGGAACCAGTTCATGTAGACACGGTCTTCGAAAGTAGGGGATTGACATAGGCTCTTTCGTCTCCGCCATTCTTGGACATGATCGGATAGACGGGTCGCAGATGATTGATAGAAAGAAGTCAAAAGTTCGATACCAGTGTCATAACGAAGGGGAAGCTGGAAGTAAGATAAAAAAGCCTGGGCAGGAGTTGCAAAGGTGGTATGAGAGGAAGGGGCCTGATCAACATACCAATTAGAAGTTGCGCCTGTAAGCGTTCGTTGGAACAACCGAAGACGGACAGATTCATCGGTAATGGAGATAGAGGAACACCACATGTGGAAAGATCGAACATGATTTGAAGGATCTTCTCCAGCAAGGCCTTGAAACTTCGAGATGTCGGAAGGGAGCTTTGTCAGCATAGCAAGCCAACTAGCATCATGGTGTATAGGTTCCTTAATCAATCAGTCCAAATCGGGGAGGTTGAGGCCTGCCATGAAGGGGAGCAAGGGCGCAACCGAGGTAGTTCCTATGTCGGTTCTTCTAGTAGCAGTCCTGGCATTAGGGCCAGGATTACCGCTAGTGTTAGGCCCTGGACCAGACATAGTGAAGGTGACAGGGGAGAACTGGAAGTAAAAGGAGAACCCAATGAACCAGAAGAGGAGTCGAAGTGCGAACTCGGAGGAGGACTAACTCGACAACGGCGGGAAGGAATAGGTCGATCGACCGGAAACTAAGGGTGAAGGCCAAGAAGTCTTCGGGATGTGCGCCTTGGGGGCGTAATGATGACAACACAAACATGGCACAAAGGGAAGAAGAACGACCAACAGGGAGGTGCAAACCAAGAGATTACAATGTCGAAACAAGGGCAGATAGGTGCAGTGTCAATTGATTTTAAAGTCTTTTCCTGGTGGTGTAAACCAGGCTCTTCTTCACTTAGGGTGAGTGTGTGGCGTGTGTTAATTTTAATTTTAAACCCTTTTCATTTTGAGAGAAAGAGAAAAAGTGTGCTGCGTAACTAAAAATAATGCTGCAGAGAACAATATATAATGCTGAAATAACATAAAATTAATAGCTAATCAATGCATCGATCTAACCCAAAAAATCAGGGCTCTCAAAGCTAGTCTAACAGAGGGAAAAAATCTAGTCAAAACACACGAAAAAGAGGCCAATAGATCTAGGGTCGAAAAGAACAGGGATCTAAAGGAGAAATCTGCTGAAAAGAGGGGCAGAACATAGCCAAGAGGCAGAGGCAAGGTGGCTGGAAAAAAGGGGGAAATCAGCGAAAAGCAGAAACGATAGGGAGAGGTCCTAAAGGGAGGTCCAAAAAGAACTACAAGGGGTGGTTTGAAAGGAAGAAGAGATGATTTAAAGGGATCTAAGAATGACGTATCAGATCTGAAAAAGGGGAGGCTGAAACTCTGAAAAATCAGACACCTGAAACAGCTAAAACTCTTCCACCAAAAGTGGAGGGTAATGAAGCCCTAGGGGGCTAGGTTCCCACTTAGATGAGCAAAATAGATCAAAAACAGGTCCAAACGGGCAGAGACAGAGGCTGGAAAACCCTGACAGAAGCCTCAGCAAAACCCAGAAAAATTGCAGAAAAACAGCAAAAAAAAAGCACAGGTCGCAGGTTCTGACTTGTTTTCCTGTTCAGGTCGTAGAAAAGGGGCTGAAAAGTGTGACCTGGAGTCCAGGTCATAGTTTTTGGGCTGAAAAGTGCGACCTCCAACTCTGGTTGTCCCGGCGGTAGATTTTCGGAAAAGTTGTCGTCTCAGTTGCAGTTGATGTCTGTCACCTGTGCAATAGGGCCAGAAACACGCGAAAGTTATACATTTTAATGTTTTAGGGTTTTATAGGTGAAAAAAAACATGAAAATAGGAAAAACAAAAAGATGAAAAGAAACCCTGGGGTCTGAAGTAGCTGGATATGCAGGAATATGAAAAACGACAGCGATCGTAATTGAAAACCCGTGTGGAGTCGCCAATTATTAGTATGAATCCTTTGTCAAACTGTACGAAAAAAGACCACTTTAGCTACACATAACTAATAGCCCTAACATCAAATATGGATGCCAATATATTCAGATCTGCAGTTATTTGATCAAAACAAGAGCTACAAAGAACCAGATCTATGCATAGAAAGACATTAGGCAGTAAAAAGAAGGTTTTGCTCCATATATCCAATAGACAAGACAAGAACAATTTTTGAAATAATTTTTTGTATTAAGGGCACCTGGGAGGAAAACAAGAAGATGTTTCCAATTCTCCTCAATGGGATGGGTTCTTGGAAGTCCTCAGCACTTCAGATCTAGCATTTCTCTCTCCTGTTGGTGTAAAAAACCCAGAAAAAGATAGAACTCAAAGGGAGCTCACACAACAAATAATGGAAAATATGACAATGATAATGGCTCAAAGTCAGACCAAGAGTTTAGATCCAGAGTGATCTAATAGGCAACAAAAGGTGAAGAGTGCTAGGAAAAACCCTCCTATGTATAACAAAATATTGGGTCATTCTAGATCTTGGTGCATGATTAAAATAACATTAACGAAATCTAGATCCAACTTTTATGGAATATTTTATTATATTTGTTGGAGGGAAAAAGTATTTGACTTGGGTCAAATCCCTTTATTTGTGAATAATAAATAAATAAATGATTTATTTATCATTTTAAGGAGGTGGTTAAAATATAATCAAATAAATAATGATTTATTTAATTATTTATGGGTGATTTAGTCATATTTAACAAGGAATATTATTTAAATAAGATTTAAACATTTATTCCTAGAAAATAGTAAGATAAATAAGGATATATCTAATTAATTTCTTTGTTTTGGGTTAAATATGACCAGGAATAATAATTAAATTATTGTTTAATTAATTATTCCATGAGGAAAATCAAACAAATATAGGTTTGTTTAATATTTCCCTTTGGGGTTTCTTATTTAGACCATAAACAACCTAATAAATGTGTTTTATTAAGTTTTTTTTACATAGTGAAAGCAATTTTACTTAGGGTAAAATTGGTCTTACATGGTGTACTTGGGTGCATCTAATGATAGTAGGTTAGATGACCAAAAAATGGTGTAACACTTAACATTAACCTTAACCATAACCTTAACCTAACCTTAACCTTACCTTAACTTAACTTTAACCTTAACCTTCACTGTAAGGTTAGGTTATAGTTAAGTTTAAGGTTAAGATTACCATTAAGGTTAGGTTATAGTTAAGGTTAACGGTTTGGTTAGGGTTAAAGGTTAAGGTTAGGTTAAGGGCAAAGTCAAGGTTAAGGTAATGGTTATGGGAAGGTTAAGGTTAATGTTAGGTTAGGTTAAGGGTTAAGGCTAAGGTTAAGGTCAAGGGTAAGATAAGGTTAAGTTAAGGTTATGGTTAGGGTAAGGTTAGGGTTAAGGTTAATGTTAAGGTCAAGGTTTAGGTTAAGGTTACGGTTAAGGTTAAGGTTACGGTTAAGGTCAAGGTCAAGGTCAAGGTCAAGGTTAAGGTTAGGTTAAGGTTAAGATAAGGTTAAGGGTAAATTCAAGGTTAAGGGTAAAGTCAAGGTTAGGGTTAACCTTAACGTTAACCTTAACCTAACCTTAACCTGAACCTTAAATTAACCTTAACTTTAATTTTAACTTTACTAAACTTGTAACCTTACCCTTAACCTTAACCTTAGGGTTATATTAGGTTATAGTTAAGGTTAAGGTTAAGGTGAAGGTTAATGGCAAGGTTAAGGTTAAGGTTAAGTTAACCCTAACCTTGACCTTAACCTTAACCTTAACCTGACTAAATTGTAACCTTAACCTTAACCTTAACCTTAACCTAACCATAATCTAAACTATAACCTAACCCTAACCATGACCTTAACTTTACCCTTAACTTTTACCTTAACCTTAACCTTAACCTTTACCTTAACCTAACCTTAACCTTAACCTTACCCCCTTAACCCTGCTTAAGGTTACAGGTCTTAACCTTAAAACTTCACAATAACCTTAAGTTTAACTATAACATAACCCTAACCTTGACCTTAACCTTAATATAACCTAATGTAAGGTTAAGGTTAGGGTAAGGTTAAGATTAGGTTAAGGGTAAGGTTAAGGTTTAGGGTAAAGTCAAGATTAAGGTTACGTTAAGGGTAAGGTTAAGGTTAAGGTTTGGTTAAGTTTATTTTTAGGTTATAGTTAAGGTCAAGGTTAAGTTTAAGGTTAAGAGTAAGGTTAAGGTTACGGGTTTAGTCGGGTTAAGGTTAAGGTCAAGGTTAAGGTTACGTTAAGGGTAAAGTCAAGGTTAAGGTTACGTTAAGGGTTTGGTCAAGGTGAAGGTTAGGGTTAGGTTATAGCTAAGGTCAAGGTTGAGTTTAACGTTAAGGGTAAGGTTAAGGTCAAGGTTAAGCTTAATGTTAAGGGTTTAGTCAAGGTTTGGGTTAGGTTATAGTTAAGTTCAAGGTTAAGGTTAGGTTATAGTAAAGGATAAGGTTAAGGTTAAGGGAAGGTTACGCTAACAGTAAAGTTAAGCTTAAGGTTAATATTAGGTTAAGGGTAAAGTTAAGGTTAAGGTTAAGGTTTGGGTTTAGTCAAGTTAAGGTTAAGGTTAAGGCTTAACCTTAACTTTAACCTTAACCTTAACCTTCCAATAACCATAAACTTAACCATGACTTTACCCTTAACCTAACCTTAATGGTAAAGATTCAGGTTAACGTTAAGGCTAAGGTTAAGATTATGGGTTTAGTCAGGTTAAGGTTAAGGTTAGGTTAAGGTAAAGTCAAGGTTAAGGTTAAGGTTAAGGTCAAGGTTAAAGGTAAAGTTAAGGTCAAGGTTAGGGTTAGGTTATAGTTAAGGTCAAGGTTAGGGTTAGGTTATAGTTAAGGTTAAGGTTAGGTTAAGGGTTTGGTTAAGGTTAGGTTATAGTTAAGGTTAAGGTTAGGTTAAGGGTTAACCTTAACCTTCCCATAACCTTAACCTTAACCTAACCCTTAAGGTTAAGTAAAGGTTAAGGTAAGTTTAAGGTTAGGTTAAGGTTAAGGTTAAGGTTAATGTTAAGTTAAGGGTAAAGTCAAGGTTAAAATTAGGTTAAGGTTAATATTAGGGTAAGGTTAAGGTTACGGTTAGGGTTAAGGTTATAGTTAAGTTGAAGGTTAGGGTTAGGTTATAAGTAAAGTTAAGGGTAAGGTTAAGGTTAGGGTTAGGTTATAGTTAAGGTTAAGGTGAATGTTAAGGTTAAGGCTAAGGTCAAGGTTAAGGTTAAGTATAGGTTAAGGTTAAGGTTAATGTTAAGGGTTTGATCAAGGTTAGGGTTAGGTTATAATTAAGGTCAAGGTTAAGGTCAAGGGTAAGGTTATAGCCTAACCCTAACCTTGACCAAACCCTTAATCTTAACCTTAACCTGACTAAACCTGTAACACCTAACTCTAACCTTGAACAAACACTTAACCTTAACCTTAACCTAATTAAACCCATAACCTTAACCTAACTTTAACCTTAACCTTTCCCCTAACCTTAACCTTAACCTTAACTTTACTCTTAACCTTAAACTTAACCTTAACCTTAACCTTGACCTTAACCTAACCTTAACCCTAACCTTAACCTTCACCTAACGTAACCTATAACCTTAACAGTAACCTTAACCTTACATTAACCTAACCTAACCTTAAGGTTATAGTTAAGGTAAAGGTTAGGGTTAGGGTTAGGTTAAGGTTAAGATAAGGTTAAGGGTAAGGGTAAGGTTAAGGTTATAGTTAAGGTTTAGGGTAAGGTGAAGGTTAAGGTTAAGGTTATGGTTATGGAAAGGTTAAGGTTAAGGTTAAGGTTAAGGTTAAGTTAAGGGTAAAGTTAAGGTTTAGGTTAAGGTTTGGTCAAGGTGAAGGTTAGGTTATAGTTAAGGTTAAGATAAGGTTATGGTTAGGTTAAGGTTAAGGTTAAGGTTAGGGTTAAGTTATAGTTAAGGTTAAGGTTAAGGTAAGGTTAAGGTTAAGGTTAAGTTTAAGGTCAAGGTTAAGGGTAACACTGAGGTTACGGTTAGCTTATGGTTAAGCTTAAGGGTAAGGTTAAGGTCAAGGATAATGTTAAGGTTAATGTTAAGGTTAAGGTTATGGTTAGGGTTGAGGTTAAGGTTAATGTTAAGGTTAATGTTAAGGTTAAGGTTAATGTTAATGTTAAGGTTAAAGTTAGGTTAGGGTTAAGGTTAAGGTTAAGGTTAAACTTAAGGTTAATGTTAAGGTTAAGGTCAAGGATAACATTAAGGTTAATGTTATGTTAATGTTAAGGTTAAGGTTAAGGTCAAGGTTAAGGTTAATGTTATGTTAATGTTAAGGTTAAGGTTAAGGTCAAGGTCAAGGTTAAGGTTAGGTTAAGCTTAAGCTTAAGCTTAAGCTTAAGCTTAATCTTAAGCTTAAGGCTAAGGTTAAGGATAAGGTTAGGTTAAGGTTAAGGTTAAGGTTTACTTAAGGTTAAGGTTAAGGTTAGGTTAAGGTTAAGGATAAGGCTAAGGTTAAGGTTAAGGTTAGGGTTAAGGTTAAGGTAATAGTTAAAGTTAAGGCTAGGTTAAGGTTAAGGTCAAAGTTAGGGTTAATGTTAGGTTAAGGTTAAGGTTAAGGTTAAGGTTAGTTTTAAGACTAGAAAATCGTATAGCAGAAGACGACATCAGTTAATGTTGAGCCTAAGGATTTGCAGGACAGGAATACATTATGGAATCAAGAATCTCTAAGGTTTTGAGAAAATAAAATTTGAACTAGTCATAAATTCTCAAATGCGTGATTTTTCCTTCGAAAAGAGCGCCTTCTGCATGCACTAGAGCCCAATAAGTGCGCATTCCTGGAAGTAGAAAAAGGTCACTTTCTAGGACCACAAGCAAGAAAAGGATAGTTTCTCCTTATGTGAAATCCACCTAAGGACAACACCAACGCCTCCTTAGGACTTGTGTGAGCACACAAATGCATCTTTCAGCACACAATGGAATCATGCCCCTCCCTTGGGAGGGAGGGAGGTTTGAAGCTCACCTATAAAAACCCACCAGGCGATGAAAAATGGGTGATCACAAGGTTATGTTGGCCAAAGTTTCCCAAACAACATGAGTAGTTTGTGTGACCCAAGGAGTTGAAGCAGGAGAGGACTCGAGTGTTGGCCACCCAACAATCTTAGTCCATTGCAGCAGAGAGAGAGAGAGTTAGACTGCGGTATAAAGTAGAAATTGAAGGAAAAAAATTCTTGCATCGGATCCTAGAGCCACTGCTTAGGCCCTTTGGCAAATGGGTAAGATTTTTTTTCATTCCAAGCGTTCAATAAGAAGAGGCCATCGAGTCATTATTTACCTTGTTACTATTTGGAACTCTCTATATAGCTTCTTTTGTGTTTTTAGTTTTATTTTTTTAACAGATCATAATTTAGTGTATTACTTCATTTAATTTTATACTTCTGAGCTCCCCCCAGATACTACCTATTACCTATAGTTTAGAGAGTAGACCACACTGTCTAAACTTGTGCAATTTTGTACACCCGTGTGTCGAATCCACCACAATAGGATTGGTGAATCCACTAACGTGTTTCAAGTTTATGTGATTGTGCCTTCTTTTGTAGGAGACCCTTAGTCTATGCTGGAGTGGAGCTGATAGTCCTCTGACCCATCTTGCAGTCCCTAGACTCACTGAGGTGACAGATTGAAGAAGGCAGCTCCTAATTTTTTTTACTTGTAGGAATTTTGGCATTGTTTTTTCACACAGAAAAGCAGGTTATGCGTTCAGAGGTGACTTGCGTGCAAGAAAGCATAACTGTCAAAGGTTTTTGCGCACAATTTGCAGAGAGAGTTTTCATCCCTATCTTCTGCATTTTTTCTTCTTATAAGAGTGTTGGAAAGCCCCTAATGTATCTTCCAACACCTGTGTTGATACCCCACAGCTTCTGAGAACTAATTTGTGCTGCTTTTTGTAGGCATTTAATTATTTTTCATTTAAGTTGGTTTTTTGCAAAAAGTTTCCACATAGTTTAAGTAGGGGGCCAATTAACCATTGCTTTCCGAACAATTTATGTTTTTTGAAAATTCTGGTATGCACACTTAGTTTAACTAGTCCAAGTAAGTGGCTCATGACCACACATGCATAAGCTAGTGTAGTTGTTTAGTTTAAATTTCAATTTTTGCATTTAGGAAATTGTGGGACTAGGATTGAATGGCAAGTTAGAGCAAGTAATCTTTGTTGTCTTTGTGCCATTGGGTGACCCTAGAAAAGCATATGAAAACTCTATATTTGTGATTCTCCATCTCCCTTTAGTTACTCACGTAGACTAATTAGGAGGTTTTGGAAACGGCCCATTATCCACAAATGATTTTTATTTGAGCATGGAACAACATCACATAGTTTAACTAGGGGACTTTTGTAAAGGATCACCGATATCCACATGTGAAAATTATGAGATTTCTCACCATACACTCAAACACATTCACCCACTAAGAAAATAAATCCACCTAAAAATAACTTAAACCAACTCACTAAACTCTCCCCACAGGGGCCACAAGAGAAGTTATAGTTTAAGTTAGGATCAAGGGGGTAGGCATCCAATAAACCACCTTGATCACGCTTCACATTTGAAACATAGAAGTTGAATTTTTAGGGAGATTTTAAATCCACCTATCAGCCCACGGAAAAGAAAACCCAAGAACGACAGAGACCCGATTTAGAGGGGGTTAGGATTAGGTGTAGTGCGTGCAGTATCAGTTGGGGCTACCTGACCCGTCTGATACTCAATACTATTAGATGGCTACCAAGAAGCCCAAGACTCGAACGCTCATGTGGGATGGTGGTTATTAGTGGCCAAAACTAGGGCATCCTTTACCCTAAAGGTGACAGTGCAGGCAAGCACCAGACCCTCTACCCTTACCTTGGTTGATTCTCTTCGGCTGACTGGGGGTGTCACCAGTTCTTTAGGGACGTTGTGCCAGCAATCGCAAGAAATCCTCTCAAGACCCAGTTAATTTTGAGTGTGTGAGGATTTTATTAGGTCTTCTATGATTTTTGAGTATCACGCACAAACAAACAAAACCATTTTTTGCTTGATTGATCACATAGATTAAATTAAAGGAAAATCATTTCATTTTTTTCTTTGTTTTATGTATGTGGCCATAAATTTGTCGTGATCATAGACTCAATCCCCTCAATTTTTTTTTCCAAAACCTAACCTGGAAGGCCCTCAAATGGTTCCAATGGAACCTCATCGGTCCAGGTGTCTTTTGGACCTCCCCCCATTATCAGGAGGGGTTCCAGGTCTTTCTCCGTTTAGGCGTCAAAGACAGAATGTTGCCACAGTGGTTGGTTTTTCCTTTCTTGGAGAAACCTTAGTTGGGAACCCTAGTCGGTCTCCCAACACCACACCGCACATCACTCCCCCCTCGTCCCCTAGGGGGTAGAAGAGTGCATCCCATACAGGGAGCCAACTGAATTCACAACTGGGTACGTCACAGACTAACCCTCGTTCTAACCAGAACTTCATGTCTTCACACATTGCCATGGCGTCAACCTCTCAGTCACCTTTATTAGCAGCATTAAATCTATTAGATTTAACCAAGATCACCAATGACCCCATCGCACACGACCCCAATTGGCCTCCCATGCCCACGAAGCTCCCTTCAGACATATCAAAGTTTGAGGGCAAGCAAGCGAAAGAACAAGGGAATCATATAATGACCTTTCACTTGTGGTGCTCATCGAATAGCATCATTGACGATACTATTCGATTGAGGCTATTTCAATGCACTCTCACGAGAGTCACCACGAAATGGTACGTTAAATTGTATCTACATCAATCACTTTTGTTGACTTTGGAGGCTTTTGGTAGGCTGGCAATTAATTCTGAGCTGTCTTTGGCAAATATCTCTGACTGTGCATTCAATTTGTATTCTTTTGAGGAAAATGAATTTGTAGGTGGCATTTTGAGGATTAATTGCCTCACTGATGTGGCATTTGGAGGCTCTCTTTGTTGATCTGTCTACTTTTGTGGTTTTAAACATTGATTAGGCCTTTAATTTGTGCTTTTAAAGCTATAATCATCTTCAGGCTTTTAAACCATTACTACTGATTGTATTCACTTTTAATCATCCTTTTCCTTTGGTTTTCAGCCTTAACTGTCGAGTTAAGCTCTTTGATCTTCAATCTCTATGTATTAACCCTTTAACTTTTTAATTATTCTCTGATACTCTTTAATTCTTCACCACTGTGTTTGTTAGTGTACAGGTGGATTTAGTACGCAGAGGGTTTCATAATATGGCCAACACTCATGAAGCACTTGTCAAACCATAAAATAAACCCTGGTAACTCCATTTTTTTCATGATTTTGCCGTTGTTTGGGCTATGAAAGTCGTCACCTCCGGCCCTGTTTCTTTATGAACCATGAGAAGGCTTTATGGCCTTAAAACTGCCATCGAATCCTACAAAAAATTGATAAAAATGTTAATAAAACCTGCATAAGAGGGTTTGATCACTCATAGATGTCAGGCAGAGGTGGAAGGAGTAGTGAGGCAGAGGAAATGCATGCAGGGGAGGTTTTATGGACAAAACACACGAAAACAGGGTTTAAAACTGCATTTGGTGCGAAATATGGCTTGGTGGTTTTGCAAAAACCATCGGTGGTTTTCGTGTGACATTCAGGCGGTAAATGGTTTTAACGCAATCAAACGTGATTCCACACGTTGATCGCCATGTGTCCATGAGGAAACCAGTGGTTTCGCATGAGTTTGGGTGGTTAAACCCCGACACGAAAATTTCTGTGAAATGTGATGTGGACCGTTGGATGATGAGGTGTATATCCAACAGTGGGGGAGGAGCGTGATGGGGAAAGGTGCATGGGTGAGGATTGAAGTGGAAGCCAGGTGGAAAAAGGGGTTTGGGAGATGGCTTCGTAGTGGGGGGTGGGACCAGAATATAACATCAGCTCTTTTGTTTGGTAGCGGGATGGTCAATCGGCGATGGGAAAGGCTTGGGTGAATGCGAGCCATCGGATGAGATGAATCGATGGTGGGGATGGATGGATGGATACATGAGAAGGGACGGTTGGGAGCATGGAGGGTGAGGGGGAAAAGATGGTGGCCGTCAATCTTTATAGATCTATGGTGGGGATAATATTGTGAAATGGTAAGGTAGGGAAAAAATAAGAAAAATAGAGATAAAGAGAGGAGGCTCGATAACCGTCGGATCTCCCAGATCAACGGTGGAGATCTGTCATCGGGGGGGGGGGGGGGGGTAAAGAGGATGGGATTAATGGAACAAGGGGGGCGCGATAGATAATTTAAAACCGTTGATCTTTATAGATCTATGGTGGGGATTAAGTCAGGGTTTGACCAATATGGTGGAAAAAATACAAAGGAGAATGTATTTTTTCAAGGCGCGAGGGTAAATAAAAAGAAAGAGAAGGGGGCTAGGGATAAGCTAGGAGCACGGTCCTATGGAGAAAAAGGGATCGGGGGCAGATGAAAAGGGCTGAGGGCTAAGGATTTTTAGTGCTAGGTCGAGGGTGCGGGTCATATGACAGAGAAGGAGCTAAAGTTTTAAGCCCTCAGGGGCTTAAATCCTGTGTATAAAAAAGGGCGCTTTTTAGGCCAAAGGAGGGGTTTTTCAGGGTTTTTTGAGGTTTTGATAGGTAAAATAGGGTAATTTAAACCATAAAATAGTGTTTTTTATAAGTTTAAAAGGGATTTTTGAGGGTTTTTTAGGAAAATGAAGGGTAAATAAGAAGGAGAAAAGGGGATTTTTTAGAGGAAAATGAAGGATAAATAAGGGAAAAAATGAGTGAAACATGCTTAGAAAATGATGGAAAATGGCCTAAGAAATAGTCTCTTTGGATATCAGCATGGTTTCTTGGTGGATTTTTTTAAAATGAAACAGCAGTGAAGATTATTTTTTGAGTTTAGACAGCATTAGAAGGCTTAAAGAATGAGAATGTTCTATGAAAATGATCTCTTGAAGGCTCAAGACCTATTTTAGCCATCATTTGCTATGACAAAAATTTACTGATGGCTAACACTGGCTCCACTTGGGGATGGCAACTCCTTGGACGTGTCAAGAACTTCAGAGATTGATCTCTGAGATGTAGACCTATGCCTTTATCCATTGAAAACCTTTTCTTCCTTGATCATGCTGCTTAGAAAGATGATCACTACTTTATATCAGCAAACAAATTTCTCCCAATCATTCTACCTACACAGCCTACTTTTCCTAACATTTTTTTCTTCATAAGGTGCACTTGGACTTGCAAACCTTTGTCATCAACACTTTATTTTTTTATTGAAAGAAGGAAACTAATCTAAATCTACCCTTATTTCTTCCATGAGTTCAGATTAAGCAGTTGAACTCATTAATTCTCTACCTAAGCTACTATCTGCCAGGATTAAACTGTTTGACAGATGTTATTCTCTATTTTCTAAAACATAAACTTAAACAAAGTCAAATCAGGATTATATTGTCTAATTTGCCATGGTGTCTATGGTTGTATGTACAAGTTGCACATAGAATTTATTTGCAAAAATTTTAAAACAAAATTGTGAAGGCTTAAGATCTGAAAAACAAAAAACATCCTTTATTCTTTCTTTCAACTCTAGTTTTGATATTTTTAGAGTTTTTGTTTTTATATTATTTCTGGGAGTTTTTAAGCATGTTTGAACCAGTTCTCTTCTTTTTATTTGGCTCAGATTTTGGTTTGATTAGAGCCATTTATTTCTATCCTAATCTAATCTACTAACAAGCCAAGATTACACAATTTGGAAAATCTGATTTACTAACCTATCAGCAATAAATTGAAATCTATATAGTCATGATTAGGCTGTATGACTAGATAGCAGTGTTCTTTCTAGTAGTGGCATTTAAGCTTGCACACTTTTAGATTTTCCTTTCTTCTTTTATCTTTTCCCTCTTTTTCTATTTTCTATTGTTTTTGTATTTCTCTTTTTTCAAATTCAAAGTAGTGTTATATACAATGAACAAAAAAGCTCTGAAACTAAAATATTAGCTAGTAGAAGTAATGTTTGAGCATCCTGCCTTTGACAGGACCTCCAAAAAATTCAGCTCCATCCAACTCTTGTAAAAAGAATGCATTGTTTCCAACAATAGATTGAATAATATAAGGGTCTTGCCATAAATTATCAAACTTTTCATGTTTTCCCTTATCTTCCCTCCTTGAATCCCATTTTAAAATTTTATCACCAATTTTAAAATCACTTTCCTTGGTTATTTTGTCAAACAGCTTCTTGATTTTTTCTTGTAGTTGTTGTGCTCTGATGTATACTTCTTCCCTGGTTTGTTGTAGATGTATGGTTTGGTTTATTCTTCTTGTTATATCATCATATTTATACTGCACTTATTGGATTAGTTTCATGACTGGCACTCCTAAACTGGTTGGAAATATTGCATCAGTTCCATAAACTAGCTGGTAAGGAGACATCCCAATTGACTTTTTAACTGTTAATCTGTCTGCCCATAATGCATGTACTAGCTTACTGTGCCATGACTTCTTGTTATCTTCCAGCAACTTCTTGATAATGTTTACCAAAATTTTATTTGATGATTCTGCCAACCCATTACCTTGAGGGTAATAAGTTGTAGAATTACCCAATATAATCTGATATTTATAACAGAATTCCTCCATCTCTTTAGATCCAAATGCAGCAGCATTGTCAGTTATGATCTTCCTAGAAAAGCCAAATCTAGATAGTATATGGTTTTCAGGGAATGAAATGATGACTAAATCTGTGGCATTCCTAGATCGGATGGCTTCTATCCACTTGGTAAAATAGTCTATTGCTATGAGGATCCATATATGTTTTGAAGGGCAGGATGGATTTCCCCAATGAAGTCTAGACCCCACTGCTGAAAAGAAGATTCAATAGTGATTGGTTGTAGAGGTAAGGGAAGTAGTTTTATTTTGCCTTAAAAATTTTGGCATTTGTGACAGGAAGTAATCATTTTGTGGACATCTTGAAAGAGAGTGGGCTAGTAGTAACCAGCTCTAAGGATTTTTTTAGCAGTTGAATTCCAGTAAAGGTGGCTTCCACATTCTCCTTCATGAAACTCATGCTTGATCTTTTCTGCATCATTCTCAGGAAAACATTTAAGCAATAATCCACTAGCATTTTTCCAATATAAAAATTTATCCAAAATGTAGTAATTTACTTTTTTCAATTTTAAAAATCTTGCCTTTATTTTAGAAAAACTAGGAGGGACATTTAGATTGAGCAAAACATACATAATATCAACATACCAAGATGAATTCAAAAAACGATCTTCAACCATTGGAGTTGTCAAATCCTCTTGTTCATATAATGCATTAAACATGTTTATATCAAGAGCTTGAAAGTTAGATTCAACCATAAGTCTTGCTAGTCCTTGACCTTTTATGAGCTTAGTGGGTTTGATTTCTAAGTCATATTCTAAAATTACAATAATCCACTTTCCTCTTTTGCCATCTAGATCTTGGGTCAATGTGTCTTTTAAAATTGAATGAGGCACAAATGCTATAATGTGGGAATGTAAAATGTAAACTCTGAAGTCTTTTAAGGCTTATAATGTACTTCATAGGTGCATCTCTTAATGCCTTGCTGAAAAATGAAATTGGTTGCTCTTGTCCATTCAAGTTTTTCTGTAATAGGACAACAGCTACTGTGTGTTCTGATGCAAATGAAAAAATGAAGAAATCCTTTGTAAAATCAGGGCTAATAAGAACCAGTGTTTTGGTAAGGGCTTGTTTTACCAGCTCAAATGATTTCTTTGCTTCTAAGGTTCATTTAACTCCTTCCTCTCTTTTAAGCATGTTTTTCATGTTTCTAAGGAGTTCAACTAGATTGGGTATGAACCTTCTCAAGGAATTAATATTTCCAATGAAATATTGAAGTTCCTTGATGTTTCTAGGATAGTTGATTTGCAATACACCATCAATCCTCTTTGAATCTATCCTTATTTCCTCTTCTGATATGATATGTCCAAGAATTTTACCTTCTTGGAGACCAAACAATGTTTTCTTTGGATTTAAGGACAATCCATATTTTCTGCCTTTTTCAAAGACTTTTCTCAAGTGTATTAGGTGTTCTTCATCTATTTTAGAATAGACAATAATGTCATCTAAGCAAATCACTATGAAGTAACCTATTTCTTATGAAAATGCAATATCCATGGCTCTCTAAAATGTGGCACTAGCATTCATTAAACCAAAGGGCATTTTCAAATACATGAAAGTACCCCAAGGTGTAGTAAAGGTTGTTTTAAGTTGATCATCAGGATGAACCAATATTTAATTGTAACCTGAGAATCCATCTAGCAAAGAAATCCTTCTAGAACCAGCTATCCTTTGTAAGATATGATCCATTTTGGGTAAGGGATAATTGTCTTTTAATGAGGCTTTGTTTAAGTTTCTAAAGTCAATGCAAAGCCTTATTTCTCTTGTTTTATTCCTAACAGATACAATATTAGACATCCACTCTGAGTATAGGTACTATAATTCCAGCATCATACATTTTTCTAATTTCTTTCTCCACCAGAGGTAATTGAAAATGGTTAATTTTGCACAATTTTTGTTTAAAAGGCTTCTAGTTTTCTTTGAGGGGTATCTTATGCTAGATCATTTCTGTATCATATCTTCATAACTCCATGAAAACACATCAGAAAATTCTTTAAAATTCTCAATGTATTTCAGTTTAATGTGAGTTGGCAGTGTTTTAGATAGTTTGATCATTTTGGGCTTTCTCTCACTGCCTATGTTGCATTCTTCCACTTTAGGTTCAGTAGGTTCCAGTTTTGGCTTTTTGGCAACATCATTCAAGTCAAACAATTCTTCACCGTGATATTTAGATTGCAATAGTTCGAAGTATTCATTTTGTACATCTGTGCTATTTTCTATTGCATGTTTGGGTTGATGGGTTAACAAATTTATTTCAGCAATCTCAGGAGACTTTTTTTCTTCAAAAAAGTGGGTTTTCTTCAGTAGGATAGTCTTGTTCATACTCTGAATCTGATTTTGGTATTTCAAATTCATTTTTGGACTATAGGAAGTCTTCTATTTGTTCATCTTCATTAAAAACTTGCCAGTATTTTTCATTATCCCAGACAACTAGTCTATATTTGACTTGGGTGGTGCATTGCTTGGTTTCATAAGGTGTTAGAAAAGTTCTAGCAGCAAAGGCTAATCCATTAGCCATAATGTTCTAGTTCCTTGGGGAAAAGGTAAGTTTGAATTCAGCAAATGCTTTTAACAAGTCCATGGCATCATCTCTATAGACTCTAAGTCTGGGATGTTTAGCAATGTATTCCCCATTTACTTGTCTAATTATCAATTGTCAATCCCCATGAACTATTATTCTTTTGGCCCCTAACTTTTTCAATAAATGCAGGCCTAAGAGGAGAGCCTCATACTCTTCTATGTTGTTTGTGCATTGGAAATTTAATCTATAAGAATGGCCTTCAGTGTGTTTGTTTTCAGTGTTATGCACCCATATGCCTGCTCCTACACCAGTTTTAGAGCAAGATCCATCAAAACTCATACTCCAAAGAGGGTTGTTTTCAGATTTTTCATTTATTTCATTATTTTCCTCTCTATCTTGTTCGTCTAATTTGTCACTGTGTTGTTCCAGCAGGTTTGCACTGTATTGAATTTTGTTTTCTTCCTCAAGATTTTCAATGTTTTGAGGTTTTATTCTTTGATTTTCATGATCTACACTATATTTATGACTGTTATGGACCTCAAGAACTTTGATCAGTTTGTTGTGACTTTTTGAATTAACAAATTGTCTTTTAGCTTTTTCCTTTTTTTCCTCTTCCTCTATGGCTGCCACTATGTTTGGATGTGGAGTGACCACTACATGGGATGATTTCTCATTGATTAACTCTTGCTCATTATGAATCTCATCATATAAAGAATTAATGAGTCACGGTTAGTGTGTATGGAATAAAGAGGAGAGTTTTTCGGTCTTACTTGGTTACTCACCATGTATTTCATATGTGTTTCCCTATAGAGTCTTCTAGGTTGAATGAAGAAGGGATAGTGGCATAAGTCATATCCATCTGCATAGTACCTTTCAACTTAGCACCCCATGATCTTGAAATAAGCATTCCATATTTGGGGGTATATCAGCCACTACAATGTCCATCACTAAGATTTTGGCCGGGATTTTAGCTAAGTTAACACATAGATCTTTTATCAGGCCTAGGCATCTTACTCTACTTTCATCAAAGGAATATAAATCTTTATAAGGTGTAGTTACCTCAAGGCCTAGTTTTTCCATGATTACTTTAGTCATGATATTATGTGATGCCCCTAAATCAAGCATGACATTGTGCAAAATATTATCATGGATGTTCAAACTGATGTAGAATGGAGGGGTAGTTCCTTCTTGAAATTTTCCTTCAATTTTAGGACCAAGCAGAAGCTCTGGTGTATCATCATTCAAGTTAACAGTATCATGAATTTATTCTATGTGTAGAGCTTTCAAACCTGACATCTATATATATTTTGAGTGACTAACTCAGTGAGTGTGACAGAGATTTTAATTTTGGAAATTTCACTCTCTAGGCTAAAGGGAATCTGATTTTTCAAAAAGTTTGATTCAGCCTTCTTAGTCCTTAATTCATCATCAAAATTAGCTTGTTGATTTCTACTATTTACAGCAGTTAAAATGGTTTTTTTCAGGAGCATTAGCTGAAATACTAGTGCTGCTAGGGTCACCACTGTGTTTTTCATTGATTTGGGTGTTTTTTCCCTTGTTTGGATCAGAACTTTCAGCCACTGTTTTATGATTTTCTGTTGTCTTTTTAGAAGTATTTACAAGGATGTTTTTGGTAGAATTTTCAGAGGTTTTCTTCTTGGGAGTTTCTTTATTCTTTTTACTTCTTAGGTCATATTTTTTAGGTGATCCTATGATGACATTTTCAAATTCTGGTTCATAGTATTCAATTTCTGGTCTTCTATCATCATAGGGTGTATATAGACCTTATTTTCTTTCATAAATGAAATAAGAATCCTCGTTACTTACTCCCAACATGTTCATGTGCTCATCCTCTGTTTTTTCATTTGTTTCTTCATCCTCATTAACATAATTTTCTTGGAAAGGAGGTCTGATCTGTTGATCAACATCTCTTTGTCTGTTCTGAGGTTGATTTCTCCTAAATTTCCAGTTTTGGTTTTGGGATTGATTTCTGTTTTGAGGGGCTGATTTATTTTCTCTAGATTGGGCTCTCTCATATATTCTCATTCTCTCCATCATCTTCTCCATCATCCTTTCTAGTTTTTAGTCAAATGTAGAAGATGCAACTTTATCCCTTTATGATACCCTCTTCTCAGTCCTCATTCTAGCTCTCTTCTCAATCATATTTGTTTCCACACTAAGAGCTCCCTTCTGCATGTCTTCTAAAGTTAAGGGATCCCTTTCTCTTAGCTGATTGGCCATTTCAGAATCAAATCATTCAGGGAATTTTTCCAAAGCTGAGCCTTGCGAAGGTTTGAAATCTGGGTGAAGTGCATTATAAACACTATTAAATCTAGTGCAATAATCTGAACACTTTCCCTAGCATTTCTCTTGAGGTTTTTGTAATCTAAAAGTATTTGAAGAGGGTTCTTCCTAACTTTCCATTTGTTTATGAATGTTTGATGGAAAGCTTGGAGATCATTAATACTATGAGGGGCTAAGCCTTTGAACCATTTTCTTGCTTCTCCTCCTAAAATTTGAGCAAATAATCTAAGTTTAATGGTATCGTCATCTATCTCATTTCTATAAAAATAGTCATTCATTTTGTCCACGTGTATTTGAGTAGTAATGGAACCACTAGCATCATATAATGGGATCTTGGACTGATAGTCCTATGGAAAATTGGCTAAAGGTAAAGGTAGGACTAGAGGAGCATACCATGCTGCCATGATAGGAGGTTGTGGAAAAAATGGGGGGTTTACAAGTGGAAGGTTTAAGAAAGGAGGAGGAGGATGAGATGGAGTGGTTTGTACAGTGGGTGTATGGATAACAGAGGTACTTGGACCATCAAGAGACTGTTGAGAAGATCTAGGATGAGAAAAAAAAAAGTTATGAATGAAATGAAGGTCAAGTGGACTAGTTTCTCTACTATCAGTATGTTCACCACTATGTTGGGGTGAGTGTGAAGGCTCAAAGTCTATCTGATATATATCACTAAGTGACTTGGTTCTGGATGGGTTTCTTAAGTCAACTTGTGTATCTTATAGAGCTGAGAGATTTTTAGGGACAGAATTAGCTCTATGAATTGATCTGACAATAGTTGAAGTCTTAGATTTAGGAGACTTCCTAAGGATACTTTCTCGATTATCAACTATCTCAGGGGGATTTAGGTCAGGACGGGCTCTAGTATAATTTCTTCTAGAAGCCACTATGTGGTGTTTTTAGACCAAATGATGAGAAAATTTCAACCAAGTATGACAGCCTTTTAAAGGCTAACTAATATTTTTAAAGAAAACTCAATCCTCAAAGTCTTCTTAACTAAGTTGGTATGATGTTATGATAAAAGTTTCCCAGTGGAGTCTTAGGAAAAACCAGTGGGGTCAGCAGGCCTACTGAATTCCAATGGAGTCACCAGGTGAAGGATTTTTACTTGTTTTCAAGGTTTGGTTGTTGTTCACCATCAACAATCAATAATAACCAGTCTTGGTGACACTTGATTCATTTAGGAATAGGGGTATGTTGAGTTGTGAAGTTATTTATTACTCAATATCATCCCCAGTATGGTCGCAACTCTATTAGGTATCTATAGTTTGTAATATTGGCAAGAAAAAACGCTGCAGAGCCAACATCAAAATCCTAGGATCTAGCCCTCCTGGATTCAGAGAGGGATCTCTCTATATGAGTGTTTTCAAAGATATTTCTTCAAGGCTTAGTTTATGATATTAGGCTAGTTATAAGGCACAAGGGTTTTGTTTGGTTTTGGTTGGGTAGAATATCATCAAAATGAAGAAAGTCTTTTGAAGGGTAAAGGTGTGAGTAGGTTGAAATAATAGTTCAACTAATAATATAGGTAAGAAATAGTATCAATCCATTGGGCTATGGAGTCACAAAAGGATTTAATTGCACAAAAAGTTTCGAAAGTGGTCCATGGGGCAAGTCATCTATGCCAAAAGATTCTTTAGATTGATTTTGTGGTATGGAAACATAAAATGTGTTGTGAAAGAAGAAAACACACAATAAAAACAAAGGATAGCCTAAGATCAGGTAAGTAATTTTAAACTAGTCTGCTTTTGGCATGCGCTTAATGGAAGGACACAAAAGTAACCTAAGATCAGGTAAGTGCTTTTAAACTAGCCTGATTTTGATATACTTTTAAGGGAAAAAATTAAAACAAAGAATAGATTAAGATCAAGTAAGAACTTTGAATCTAGCTTGATTTTAGCATATTCTTAAAAAAGAAAACATTCATTATAAACATAAAAAGTAGCCTAAGATCAGGTAAGTACTTTTAAACTAGCTTTCTTTTGACATGCTCATTAAGGGAACTTTTGAAAGCAACTGTTGGAGAAGAAACTAGAGGACAGGGCTAACCATAGACTTCTCTAATTAAACTTTACTTAGCAAACTTTTCAAGAACATTCAAGGATAGAATCTCAAGTTTTAATTAACAAGACATGGACTCACCAACATTCCTAGACTGATTACACTCTATTGAATTATCCTCAAATACACAATTAGCAGAAAACATAAAGATGAATATTTATCAATGAGATTTAGGGTACTTGATAGTAAATCCTAATCTATATTTGTTGTTCTTTATCATAGAAAGTGGAAAATATGGAAAACATGAGAAAAATGACAATTACAGTAAGAAAAACATCACCATTGACATAAACTAGGATCCCATTAATCAGCTTGTGTATTTGATGTTCAAACCAGTTACAATATTCAAGTCCAGTGGGTCTTTATAGCTTCAAAACTCTCTTCTCAACCTATCTTTCTTCAATTACAAAACAGAGCTTCAGCAGCTTCAATAGCCATTTACATTCAATGAGTATTCAACCCAACAATAATAATGAACTCCTCACATGATATTTATAGGTATTTTGAGGAGGTGGAGTAAAAAGAAGGTCTATTTGTTTAATTAACACAGAGTAAATGATTCCTAGCATTTGGGAGGCCGAATGGAGAAGTTTTAAGATGTTTTAACTATGTTTTAATTAATTTTACATTAAATTTTATCTACTTCAGTCACTTTTATTGACTTTGGAGGATTTTGGTAGGCTAGCAATTAATTCTGAGCTGTCTTTGGCAAATATCTCTGACTGCACATTCAATTTGTATTCTTTTGAGGAAAATGAATTTGTAGCTGGCATTTTGAGGATTAATTTCCTCACTGATGTGGCATTTGGAGGCTCTCTTTGTTGATATGTCTACTTTTGTGGCTTTAAACACTGATTAGGCCTTTAATTTGTGCTTTTAAAGCCTTATAATCATCTTCGGGCTTTTAAACCTTTACTGCTAACTGTATTCACTTTTAATCATCCTTTTCCTTTGGTTTTCGGCCTTAACTATTGGGTTAAGCTCTTTGATATTCAATATTTATGTATTAACCCTTTAACTTTTTAATTGTTCTCTAATACTCTTTAATTATTCACCACTGTGTTTGTTGGTGTACAGGTGGCTTTATTACATGGAGGGTTTCATAATATGACCAATGCTCATGAAGCATTGGTAAAACCATAAAATAAACCCTGGTAACTCGCTTTTTTTCATGATTTTTCCATTTTTTGGGCTATGAAAGTCGTCACCTCCAGCCCTATTTCTTTATGAACCATAAGAAGGCTTTATGGTCTTAAAACTACCATCAAATCCTGCAAAAAATTGATAAAATGTTAATAATACCTGCGCAGGAGGGTTTGATTGCTCACAGAGGTCAGGCAGAGGTGGAAGGAGTAGTGAGGTAGAGGAAATGCATGCAGGGGAGGTTTTATGGACAAAACCTGGGAAAACAGGGTTTAAAATTGCATTTGGCATGAAATATGGCTTAGTGGTTTTGCAAAAATCGTTGGCGGTTTTCACGCGAAATTCAGGTGGTAAATGGTTTTAACGAGATCAAACGCGATTCCACACGTTGATCGCCACGTATCCACCAGGAAACCAACGGTTTCACGTGATTTTGGGTGGTTAAATCACAACACAAAAATCTGTGCGAAACGCGATGTGGGCCGTTGGATGATGGGGTGTAGATCCAATGGTGGGGGAGGAGTGTGATGGGGAAAGGTGCATGGGTGAGGATTGAAGTGGGAGCCAGGTGGAAAAAGGGGATTGGGAGATGGCTTCGTAGTGGGGGGTGGGACCAGAATATAACGTCAGCTCTTTTGTTTGGTAGTGGGATAGTCGATCAGTGATGGGAAAGGCTTGGGTGAATGTGAGCCATCGGATGAGATGAATCGACGGTGGGGATGGATGGATTGATACATGAGAAGGGATGGTCAGGAGCAAGGAGGGTGAGGGGGAAAATATGGTGGCCGTCGATCTTTATAGATCTACGGTGGGGATCATTTCATGAAATGGTAAGGCGGGGAAAAAATAAGAAAAATAGAGATAAAGGGAGGAGACTTGATAACCATTGGATCTCCCATATCGACGGTGGAGATCTGTCGTCAGGGGGGGTAAAGAGGATGGGATTAATGGAACAAGGGGGCCGTGATAGAGAATTTAAATCCATTGATATTTATAGATCTAATTGATATTTATAGATCTATGGTGGGGATTAAGTCAGGGTTTGACCAATATGGCAGAAAAAATACAATGGAGAATGTATTTTGTCAGGGCGCGGGGGTAAATAAAAAGCAAGAGAAGGGAGCTAGGGATAAGGTAGGAGCGTGGTCCTGTGGAGAAAAATGGACCGGGGGCGGATGAAAAGGGCTAAGGGCTAAGGATTTTTAGCGCTAGGTCACGGGTGCGGGTCATATAACAGAGAAGGAGCTGAATTTTTAAGCCCTCAGGGGCTTAAAGCCTGTGTATAAAAAAGGGCACTTTTTAGGCCAAAAGAGGGGTTTTAAAGGGTTTTATGATGTTTTTATAGGTAAAATAGGGTAATTTAAACCATAAGAAAGTGTTTTTTATAGGTTTAAAAGGGATTTTTGAAGGTTTTTTAGGAGAATGAAGGGTAAATAAGAAGGAGAAAAGGGGATTTTTCAGAGGAAAATGAAGGATAAATAAGGGAAAAAATGAGTGAAACAGGCTTAGAAAATGATGGAAAATGGCCTAAAAAACAGTCTCTTTGGATATCAACATGGTTTCTTGGTGGATTTTTTTTGAATGAAACAGCAGTGAAGATTACCTTTTGAGTTTAGATAGCATCAGAAGGCTTCAAGAATGAGAAATGTTTTGTGAAAATGATCTCTTGAAGGCTCAAGAACTGTTTTAGCCATCATTTGATATGAAAAAAATTTACTGATGGCTAACAGCCCTTATCCCCTAGAATTAGAGTACACAAAAAATCCCAAATACCAAAATATTTTTGACCCAAAAAACCTAAACGCGCTAAAAATATCACCATGGATCACCAACTTGAACCCTATTTTGGATTTGTTGATGGAGCATCGCGATGGTCTCAAAAATTAGTTGCAGCCACCTGGGTCATCTACTACCTTAACCAATCACCACTATGTTCAAACGTCGTGTGCATCGGATCAGCAACCAACAATCAGGCAGAATATGATGTCGTTATCGGACTTATGTGCGAGGCCCTCCACCAGGGCATCTGCCATATGCATGTCTACCTAGATTCCTAGTTAGCAGTCTCGTAGTTAAACCAAACATTTGAAACCAGGGATGCAAACCTATTTATAAAATATTTGCGTGCCAGAAGATTAAGCAGACAATTTGATTATATTACATTCTCACATGTATCAAGGAATCAAAACCAAAAAAATAATCGCATATTTAACAATATCCTATACTAGAATACATTGCAAGAAAATCACCATACATAAAAAGCCAAAAACATGTATATCCACCAGCATAACGCAAAATTCATAAACCGAAATAGACATCACACCATGTAGAACCACAAAAAATATCTCTCATATATATATATCAAAAAATATGTGTATCAGAATACAAAAATAGTATCACTGGCCCATTGGCCAGCCCAAAAATACAGAGGTCATCAAAAATAACGGAAGCATCCTCATAATGGGTGCTTTCCCTGTGTACAAATCTAACCTAGGTGGGTTCCCCCTCAAGAGGAGCACCTGGGCCCACCACTGCTCCTGTTACCACCACTAGAGCTATTGTCGCCACTGTAATAGCTACCCATTGTAGAGTAGGCCGGTAGTCCCTCTCGCGGCCCATCACTGTCTCTAGCCATATCTCCTCAAAGTCATCCATAAGACCTCGAGTAGGCATCCTGTGGGTCAAACGGTCCACTCAACCTCGGAAGTCCTATAGATCCTCTACCTGAGCCGTAAGTACTGTGATGCGCGCCTCAGCCACATCTGCACGAGCTCTCTCATCCACTACCTCAGCTGCACTCATGTTGCTACCCTCACCAGAAGGACCAACACCATCCCCACCAGGTCTATCGGCACCCTCGCTCGGTTCACCTACGACACCACCCCCCCGACCACCAGGCGGTCATGGTAGAGGGTTGTGACCCACTAGTCAGGCTACTGGGCATCCCACCTCGCCAACATCTACATGAGTAACCAAAATAATGTCAGTGTCAATGAAAAACACTCAAGAACACAAAAACTCAAGTAAATGTAGAAATATAACACATACCTACGGGACCCCAAACATAACCAAAAGGGAGACCAACATCTGGATCACCCTGAAAGTCCATCCTAGCGTAAGGGTATGGAAAGAACATCTGTGGATTGGCCTCAAACCAGGCCTTCATCGTGTCATTCCAATAACGACCCACCATGCCACCACTGCCGCATGGCATCATTGGAGCCCACCTCCTCGTGCGTGGCTCCCTCGGCCCCCCAATAGGCACAGCCACCACAGGCCTCAGCAGCACGACCCTCTCGTACATGATGCTGCACAAAATTCTAGCATACACAAATGATTTGGATCCACGCTGGATGCGATTTAGTTGTGACGCCATACCATCAAAGTAGAAATAGGCAATATCAAAGAAATTCCTGTTCCTCAAATGGCGTAAAACCGCCAGCTGTGGACCCGATGCCCGTTGAGGTGCAAACTACCCCGCCAGTCACACAATAACGGCTAGAGCACACCGCTCGGCCACATCTATCACTGACACGATATTGATGCACCCCTCAGTAAGAGGCACACCACCGCAATGCCTCCTCCAAAACCTGTCTATGTTCACTCGTCCAGCAGGAAGTGGATACCTTAGCACCTCTCCTTGAGGTAGTAATCCGGTCACAAAGTAAATATCCGTCTCCAAATGGATAAGAAATTTCTTCCCCCTCAGAACAAACATGTTGCGCCTCCTGCGCCAATGCCGTATGATGTAACGTAACAATCGGTCCTATGACCGAAGGAACTCATTTTCAGAAAATTTCAGGAGACCCCATGCGGCCAATTGACGGCGCACCCTAGCATCAGCAGCCAGAGCAGTCTAGATCTCGGGCCAATCTCTTTCTCTCCACACCAACCTACCAAGAAATAGGCACCCATCAGCACAAAGGAGAAAAATCATAAAAGGACAGCAATAAACCTAAGTGTTTTCAAAAAAACTTCCCTTACACGCATGTTTCATTCACAGGTGTGCCCTTGCGCACAAAGAGGTAGGAACAACATGCCCTCGTGCAGTTGTACTTGAGAAATAAGTGCAAGGGGGGTGCCTATTTGCCTAGATCGCCCACGCAATCTAGGGAAAAAAGCTCCTTTGAGGCCGTACAAACCTAATTTGTACATCCCTTGGCGTCACCAAACTGAAAAAAATAAAATGCAGGACGTCATGGGAGTTACCTCGGCATAGTATCGCTAATCCCCGATACACAACCTAACCGCAATGACAAGAAAGGCTCTGCTATCACCTCTGATCTCCCAAAACTCAGCAAGTACAAATGAATAGGATTAGGGCCATAATCCCCTATTTATCGCCCTTTTCCAGAACTTTGGAGGTCCATAACAGGAGATCAAAAGGTCCATTCTGTAAACCGTAAGTTGAACCATAATCAGTATACCATGATGAATGAAAGTGATGCCCTACATTCGCTTTTCGAAGAAATATTTTTTCAAGCACTGGCAGGTATGCACCCTCCCATATTCCTTTCCAAGATTCATGTTTTTCAATAATATTGAATGAAAAGAAGATGCTTTCACTTGAGGTAGTTTTTTTTTGCAGGAAGAACCCACAAACTAGTCACAACACCGACCACTGAAAGTTCTGGAGCAGATATCATTCTACCCCCAGCATGATAGAGTCCCAGAAAACTTTTCATATCCTGACATCATTTCTCCATCAGAAATAAACCATAGGGTCCTCATACCTAACTATGTTTATCATCACCTCACCCTGCATATGATAAACGTCTGCGATGGTCGGTAGAGCCTCCCCTCCATGGCGATCGTCATCTCAAGTAGACCACACATCACCCCACAAGTGACTCCATGGCCATACCACTTTTAGTCTGGGAAGCACCTCATGCCCATCCATATACCATGCATAAGGTCAAGTTCACCATTTAAACTAACACCCTTCCCGGACGACCAGGTTGTACAAGCAGAATGAAAGCGCATCTCCGCACACCGCATTTGGCCCACCATACCTCCATCAGCATTAACCCATCTGCGACATCTTCTGCTTCATTAACCCTACACATGAGACCAACCAATGGGACCCCTACCCCCAGAAAAACACCATCCTCACACCACCAAGTGAGCAACCCTCTTTCATGTTTTGGGGTACCTGTCTCTATGTTTTGTACAAACAAAACCCCATTATTTTATTCTTTTGTTAAGTGTACAAAGATCACAAACAACGCCCTCTCCTCTTCGCCCTCATATTACAATTTTTCCTCCCATGGCAGTAGTCCCCCATCTCCCTTGGTTGAAGTATTTCATACCCCCCATGCACACACCATTACGACAATCATAGCCAGTTCATACCCGCCCTAGAAGTCCTACCGAGTCCAAGGATTTTTCCCTTTATAAATACCTATGATTGCCGCCAGGCTCCTCAAATATACTTCAACCTTGGGCCACTGAATCCCCATCATCTGTTTTCAGCCAATGCTCACCAACATGCCTATGTTAAACCCATTATGGTTCGATTAGGGCTTCCTTTTTTTCGACATCAACACCTCTTTTCGAAAAAGGAAGCGGTACCTTGGATGACCCCTCCCCATGTAAAGGGGTATCCTCGAGTGGCACTATGAGAGACATCCTTATCCATAGATGTCATCAATCCTCTTGAAATTCGACTACAGCAAAATCTTTCATGTCATGATGGTATTGTACCTTACAACCATTGCACTTTGATCAAGATCCATCAAAGACCCGTGCCTTTATAAGCGTCTCTGACAACAATGCTTACACGGGAAGGCCCTAGTCAGTACATATGTGTAAATTGCACAATGATATGCCATACCAAGATGACACATATGGGTACCACATTCCACCTATTTTCAAAGAAAAAATGCCCCTAAGGGCGTCGACAGTCGTCGTCAACAACCACCAACATCACTACCACAGTATTGACACAGACAACACATGTATCTGTTAATTTTGTTTAACTAGCCATAGCATCACGAGCATGGGACATGCCCGCCTCATTGAAATTTTGCAAATATGTTGTATATTTTGTCTTCTTGCAGGGTGTCCCATAGGCCATGATTATCTCAGAAATGGTGCAAGGTGTTGTCGGTTCTACACGCAGGCCTCTCTCTCTCTCTCTCTCTCTCTCTCTCTCTCTCTCTCTCTCTCTCTACGTATGATACAGAAAATAAACTTTAATGTATTTCAGCTATACAGTTCTTCCTAGAACTCACACATTAGGGGGCAACTGTTAACACTAGAAAATCATGCAGCAGAAGACAACATTAGTTAATGTCAAGCCTAAGGATTTACAGGACAAGAATACATTATGGAATTAAGAATCTCTAAGGTTTTGAGCAAATCAAAGTTGAACTAGTCATAAATGCTCAAATGCGCGATTTTTCCTTCGAAAAGAGTGCCTTCTGCGCGCACTGGAGCCCAATAAGCATGCATTCCTGGAAGTAGTAAAAAGTCACTTTTCGGGACCACAAGCAAGCAAAGGATAGTTTCTCCTTATGTGAAAGCCGCCTAAGGACAGCACTAGCGCCTCCTTAGGCCTTGTGTGAGCACACAAAAGCATATTTCAGCACACAATGGAATCATGCCCCTCCCTTCAGTCACCATCCACCATGTATCAAGGGAGGGAAGGAAGTTTGAAGCTCACCTATAACAACCCACCAAGAGATCAACAATGGGTGATCACAAGGTTATGCTGGCCAAAGTTTCCCAAGCAACACTAGCAGTTTATGTGACCCAAGGAGCTTAAGCAGGAGAGGACTCGATTGTTGGCCACCCAAAAATCTTAGTCCATTGCAGCAGAGAGAGAATTAGATTGCGTCAGAAGGCAGAACTTGAAGGAAAAACATCCTTGCATCAGGTCTGTTAGCCACCTATAAAAATTTTCATATCAAATGGTGGCTAAATCATTTTTGAAGCCTTCAAGAAACAAGTTTTATTGCAAAATTTTTAATTCTTGAAGTCTAGTAAAGACACTATCTCCTTTGATTAAATCTTCACTATTGTTTCCCTTTTAAAACTCTGAAATTCTGCTATTTTCACTAAAGAAAAAGACTGCTGAAAACTCCATTTTTCATCATTTTAACCTCCTTTCACTGAAAAATTAACCTTCATTTTTACCCTTTATTCCCCATAAATTTCCTCTATTTTTCCTTTATTCCCTTATTCCCTCCATTAAAATCCCTTTTATAAGGTTTGAAAATCCTTTTTGAACCTTACTGAAACCCCCAAATCCATCAAAAATCCTTGAAAAATTCATAAAAAATTCTTTTTTACTATGGCCCTAAGCCCCTTTGGGCTAAGCCCTAAACCACTTCCTCTCCATGTGACTTGGCGCTAGAACCAAGCGCAAAGGCAAAAAGTGCTTATCGCAATCAGAACTCATGATTGGCGCATGTATTTTTGTTATATGAAACCCCCGATGTGATTGGCCCTTTTGTATATAAACTCTCGATCCCTTGCTTTCTTTGAAAATACCAAGAGTTAAAGTCCGACAACACTTATCGCATCAGAGCATTTTCGATGGGCGCATTTCTTTGTTTTAACAAAAGTTCCAATGCGATTGGCCCTTTTATACATAACCTCGATCCCTTTGCTGCTTCACAAAACCAAAGGCCCAAAATCGGGTGCTAGACACATAAAAGAACCCATCCTCGATGCTATTTTCCTTTGAAAAAATCATAAAACCCAGTTTTTCTATTTTTATATTAAAACCCGCCAGTTCATGTTTTTTTTTATGAAAAAGACCGTTGATTTGTTTCCCCAATCAACGGTCCATACAGTCTCGCATCGGAAGTTTTGCGTCAGGTGCATTTGAAAGAACACTCCATTATCCCAATTCCGATTGGCCCCTCTTGTGTATATAACCTCAGTCCCTTCATCTTATTCATGATACAAAGGCCCCGCAATCGGGCGCCAAAATTCATAAATAAACCCTCCCCGAATAAAAAAATCCTTTGTATTTCAGAAAAACTTCACTTTTTAAATATTATAACTAGGCCCGCTGTTAATTGGTCAGAGCTCTTCTCCACCGTTGATTTTGGACCAATCAAACGACCAGCGCTATATTGCATCAGAGATTTCCATTGGCGCAAGTTATTATTTTATTCACCACCTCTGATTGGTGATCTTCCAATTCATCCTCCACCGTCGATCTGATCTACAGATCGACGACCCACAGCCAATTACACTAGCATCCATTTAACTTTTACCCCCGCCAATCGCAAAGATCTGACGGCCCAAATCAATCCTCTCGACCTTGGCTAAAATTCATACACCCTGCTTCATAATGTTCTTTTAGCCGATCTTAACAGTTGATCTCTGCAGATCAACAACCCATATTAACCCTTCCTCCGCCTCACATTTTATTTATTTATACCCCATATTCAATCTCCACCACTGATCCTTTACATCCAACGACCTAGATTTACCCCAATGGGCCCGACCCCTATGGGACCTGCCTTCCTCCAGATTTTATCTCAGCCGTCCAATCTCAGATCCAACGGCTCAAATTAAAACCACCTTACCTACTTCTACTCGTGCATCTTGTAGATATCGCGCTCACTCCCCATCGTTTGATCTGAGGCCCCAGATCTAAAGGTTGACGAGCGTTTTCACGTGAATTCATGCTCAGAGGTTAATGATTTTAAATCACGCAATGTAAGTGGTTTTCCAATGCCACGTGTCAGGCAGGAATGCATATCACATTTGAAAAGGTGAAACCACCTACCTGCCTTTTCACCATGCGATACTGCTGGTTTCTAAAGCCGAAACCATTTTCCCCTATTTCCATTTGCATTTCATCGCGTTTGCTCCCCACCGTTGATCTGTATATCAACAGCTCAGATTCAATCCTATCATTAAACTATCACCATACGCTTTCTCCAAGGGACTTCGTAAAAGCGATCACAGTCGTTGATCTCCATGGGCCGATCTCATCTGACGGCCCATGATCATCTGCAAAACCCCAAATTTCATTTCAATACATTTCTTCCGCCAAAGGTATTTTCACCCTTTTCCTTTGTATTTCCTTGCATTTTCGCTTATTGTAATTATAATGTGACCCCTTCGCATTGTATCATTACGATTTCTCTGGACCATTGATCAACATTGATCTACGGTTCAGACTTAATCCTCTGCTTCATTCTTCCAAACCGCCTCCTTTTGACCCCCGCGAACAATCTCCACCATTGGATGTTGTCATCCAATGGCCACGCTCTAAACCTAAGCCTCCTAAGCAGTCTTACCCTAATACGCAGGATTATTATAACATTTTGTGTATGTTGTAGGTTTTAAAGTTTTTCAAATGATTTTAAAAGAAAATAAAAGACGAGGATGACGATCCTCCAGGCTTTTTTTTATCAAAGAGATTGTTCCATAGGGTTGCAACACCACGTTTTATGGTTTCTCATGAACATTGGTCGCTCTATAAATCCCCTGTCACACCTGCACATCAACAAGACACAGGAATGTATAATTGAAATAGAGATTATCAGTATTGGAGATAAAATCAAACCAGAACTGAAGAATTGAAGGTTAAATCAAAGTTTTGGTGGATTATGGCTAAGATCGACAATAAAAATCCTAATCCACTAAGTTAAACACAGTTAAACAGCAGAAGACAAATTTTAGGCCTGATTAAGCCTAATACATAGAATCAAATCAAATTAACAGTGTTTAAAGAAAAATAAAAAATATCTATCAAACAGAGAAAGCCTCCACCGCCACATCACAGGCTAATTGATTCCTCTCAGCTACCTAATGCCACCTGTAGCCTCATAGCATTCAACAGAGGCCGAATAGTGACTAGAACAGAGGATATTTTCCTCAACACAGTCGAACAGATATTCTAAGCCTAACAGAGTTACTGCAAAGATGACACGGAGCCTTAAAGTCAACAAAAGCTTCCAGCAAGCTTAAATACTTAATGTAAAACAATTAATATAGAGGAAATATCTGTAAAATTCTCCATTGAGCCCCTCAAAGGCCGAGAAGCATTAACTATATTAATTAAACTCAGAAGATCTTTTCTCTCTTTTGACCTCCTCATCCTTCTATAAAATCTTATTGAGGAGCTCATTGTAAAGGGTTGGTTGCAGAACTTTGAAATATACTTGTGCTCGAAACTTTCTACTTGTAAATAGTGTTCAAAGGCTCTTGGAGCTCTATTTTTGATTTAATAAGTTAGGCTGAGAAGTGAAGATGATTATTGAACTGAAACATTGGACTTGAATATTATAACTGGATTGACATCAATATACAAGTTGTTTCTTGGGATCTTGGTCTATATCACTGGTGAAGTGCTTTTTTCTTTATTATTTGTTTTCCTCTCATGTATGCCATTTTGTCAATTATTCTCTGATAAAGAACATAAAGTATAGAGTTAGGATTTACTGTTTACAATATCCTTCTCTGACTGATTAGATTTATCTCAATGTTTTCCTCCAATTTGTTTATTTAAGAATGACTCAATACAGTTTAAGCAATTAGGAATGTTGGCGTTCCCTCGTCCTACTGTTTTTTTTAAACATTGTTCTTGAATGTTATTTTCATTATATACTTAGTAAAGTTAGACTAGAAAAGTGATGGTGTGCCCTGTTTTCTAGCTTCTATTCTCCAAAGGTAGTTCTGAAATTTTCCCTAAGTGTATGCTGAAAGCAGTCTAGATTTAAAAGTATCTTAACTGATCTTAGGCTTCATTTTGTTTATCTTATTTGTTTTTTCATCCCTTCTGAAGGTAATTATGTGGATTACTTGATTTTTTTTCTATTGATTCAAATTCAATACGAACTTGCCCAAAGAGGTTTATGGTGAGCCCTCCCCTTTGGTTGGTTTTAAACAGTTGCTTAAAAGGCTTTTCTTGTTTGGACATACTATAAATCCTAGTTGAAATTATTATCTGTTTCCCCCCCTCCAACACTTTTATTGTTTCCATTCCGTCATTTAATCTCAAATATCTTGTGCTATAGATGACTTGCCCCTTGGACCACTCTTGAAATTGTTGCACAATTAAAGCCCTATTATGACTCCATAGCCCAATGGACTAAAAACCAATGTTATATCTATCTTATCAGCCAAAGCTTGTTCTGATTGCTTGCAACTTCATACCTTTGAAACTCTTTGCATTTTAGAACTTTCCACTCAACTAATAATCATGCTCAACCATCCAAAACAAACAAAAAACCCTCGGTCTTAATAACTAGCCTAATATCATACCCAAAAGCTTTAAAGATAAATCAATCTTTGCACTTATTGGAGAGATCCCTCTCCAGATTTAGGAGGGCTACATCCTAGAATCCCAAAGTGGTTCAAGTGTCCTCCCCGTAGTTCTGGTCTCACCAATCTGTCGAATTATGGGGAGATAAAATTTTTGGTGACTCCATTAGGGAGTTCTGAGTCATTTTCATTTTAAGGTAAGAATATGATATCAGAAATTTGTTTCAAAGAACATTTTCTATATTAGCCAGTTGAGCCACCAACAAATAACAGTTCTGGTGACTCCACTGGGGAGATTTGAGTTTTTTTTTTTTTTTCATCCTCGATACCTTTTAAAAACTCAAAAAAACCCCTGACTCAAGAAAATTTGGTATATTAGCCAGTTAGCCCACCAGGCATAACACTTCTGGCCAAACATTATGCAGTGAGTAAAAGTAGCCCTCTTCAAGCACTACCTAACAGATGGTAATCATGATAAAACTTGTTTGAATCATTGAAAAACTAAGGAAACCTTATGATTCTCATAAGAGCTTATCAAACCTTGAAGGATTAGCTATCTTAGCCATAAGAGTAAAATTTCTTTGTCTCATCACCATAGCTAAGTGTTGAAACAGATTTAGGATACTCTTAGAACCCATAAGACTGAAAAATAACTCAGAAAAACCCAAAAATATTTCAGATTGGTATTCAATAAACATGGTGGTGGACCATAAAACATTTTACCTCCAAAAGAGCTGAAAAATTCCACTTGGCGACTCCATTATCATCTTAACATCATTACACTCAGTTAGAGGATTTCAGGACTAAAATTTTCTTGTTTAAAGATCAGTTAACCTCTTAAATATTGTCATATCTGGTTAAACTTTTCTTATTTAGTTGGGTCTGAAAAAAACATCATAGTGGCTCCTAGAAAGATTCATACTAGAGCCTACCCTGACCCAAACCCACCTGAGATAGTTTATAACCCTGAAAGTATACTTAGGAATTCTCCTAAGATTAAATTTCCAACTGTTTTCAGATCACCCTTGAGAGCTAATTTTGTTCCTGAAAACCTTGTAGCTCTACAAAAATCACAAGTGGACTTAAGAAGTTCATTTAGAACTAGGTCGCTTGATGATTTAGATCAGCTAGATTCAGAGTCTTCACTTTCATCCCCCGAAACATGTGGACATCTTGGTAGTAGAGAAACAACACCACCTGATTTACATTTCCTTTACAATTTAGGTGTCTCTCATCCAAGATCGGTTCAAAAATCTATTGCTAGTACATCCACCTCTGTTCCTCATACATCCACTCTCCAAACCACTTCATTCCAGCCCACTTTCCCTCTTATTAATCCACCACTTGTAAACCCCCCACTTTTTCCACCTCCACCTCCTATCATGGCAACATGGTATGCTCCCTTAGTCCTTCCTTTTCCCTTAGTCAATATTCCACAAGACTATCAGTCCAAAATACCATTGTATGATGTCATTAATGCTACTACTGCATCACAACATGTGGATAAGATGAATGACTACTTTGACAGAAATTAAATTGATGGTGAATCTGTCAAAGTTAGACTATTTGCTCAGAGTTTAGGGGGATAAGTAAGAAAATGGTGCAAAGGCTTAGCTCCCCATAGTATAAATGATCTCCAAGCCTTCCATCGGACATTATTAAACAAATGGGAAGTAAGGAAAAAACCCTCTTGAAATACTTTCTGATTACAAGAATCTCCAAAGAAACGTAGGGGAAAGTGTACAGGCCTATTGCACTAGATTTAATAGTGTGTACAATTCCCTTCCCCCTGAACTAAAACCTCCACAAGGCTCAGCTCTAAACAATTTTTCTGAAGGATTTGATCTTGATATGGCCTATCAGCTGAGAGAGAGAGATCCTTTAACTCTTGAAGATATGCAAAAAGGATCTCTTGCTATGGAAGTTAACTTAATGGAGAAAAGAGCAAGAATGAAGAATGAGAAGAGAGTGTCCTTTAGAGAGGAATCCACACCTTCCACATCCAGCTCAAAGATGGAAAGAATTATGGAGGAGATGATGAAAAAGATGAGCATTCTTGAGAGAGCACAAGTAAGTCAAAACCAAACTGCTCCTTGAAATAGAAATCAGAACCAAAATTAGAATTTTAGGAGAAACCAGCCTCAAAATAGACCAAGGGAAGATGATCAACAGATCACTCCTCCCTTTCATCAAAACTTTGTAAGTGAGGTTGAAGACACAATAGAGTAAATAGAGGATGATGATATCAATATGTTGGGAGTAGATAATGATGACTTTGAAGTTCATCATGATAGAAAACAAGGTCTACATACACCCTATGATGATAAAAGAGATGATGATGAAAGTTATTATCAAGACATGGAAAATGTTATCATAGAGCCTCGAAAGGAATGTGACCTTAGGAGAAAATAAATCAACAAAATCCCAACAACAAAACCTCTGAAAAATCTTCAGAAAACAACACTGTAAATAAACCCAAAATTACAAAAAAAAAGACAAAAAAGTGGTTGTAAATTCTGATAAAGATAAATACAAAGGCACTCAAAACAGTGAAAAACAGAGTGCGGATCATAGCAGCACTAGCACTTCAGCTAGTACTCCTGTTAAAACAATTTTGTCAAATGTAAATAGAGAAAATCAGCAAACTGATTTTGTTGATAGAGTGGCAGTTAATAAGGCTGAGACAAGCACTTCAAAGAATCATATGCCTTTTAGCTTGGAGCAGGAAATTTCCAGAATTAAAATCTTTGTTCCCCTTACTGAGTTAACTGCCCAAAATTTATATAGAACCCAAATTTTGAAGGCTTTAAACATATAGGATAACAATAACACTGTCAATCTTAACGATGACCAGCGAGAGCTCATTTTTGGTCCTAAGATTGAAGGTATATATCAAGAGGGACCTATTCCTCCTTTTTATGTAAGTTTAAATGTTCATGACAAGATTTTGCACAACGCTATGCACTATTCAGGGGCCTCTCACAATTTAATGCCAAAAGCTGTAATGGAGAGCCTAGGCCTCGAAATCACCAGACCTTATAAATACCTGTACTCCTTTGACTCAAGTAGAGTAAAATTTTTAGGATTAATCAAAGACCTCTGTGTTAACTTAGCTCAAATCCCAGCCAAATGCTTAGTAATGGATATTTTTGTGGCTGATGTGCCCCCAAAGTATGGAATGTTGTTATATAGATCTTGGGGGGCTAATTTACAAGGAACTATGCAGATGGACATGACCTATGCGACCATCCCTGTTTTCAATCAGACTAGAATACTTTACAGGGAGTCCCATATGCAGTACATGGTAACTAGCCAGGACAAACCACAAAACTCTCCTCTATATTCTGTAAATACAGGCCTTGATTCTTTTATCCTTTTCAACGATGAAACATTCAGTGAACAAGTCACTTTAACTGAATTAATGGTCGATAGAGAGGAGGAGAAAGACAACACAGAAATGTCAAAATAGTTTGTTGAACCTGAAAACTCAAGCAAACCAAACACAGGTCTCGAGCTACAAATCATGTGTTCTTTGCTTTTAAACCTTGACAGTCAAGAAAAAAGTCGTCATAAAAAACCATAGGAATTAAAACAAATTCAACAGAGTGTTAACCTTAAAAAACAATCCGAAAGCACGTTAGTTGAAGAGGGTAATCAAACTGATGAACTTGAAACCAGTCCTCTATGGAGTATGAACTTTGACGGGTCCTACACTAGGAGTAACATTGGTGCAGATGTCGGGATATGCAACACTGAGCACAACCACACGGAAGGACATTCCTGTAGATTAAACTTTCAGTGTTCAAATAACATAGCGTAATATGAATCCCTTCTTTTAGGCTTGCACCTGTTGAAGAAATTAGGAACCAAAATAATTAAAGTGTATGGGGATTCAGAGTTAATCATTCGGCAAGTCAACGGGGAATGCAACACTAATCACCCTAGACTTAGAGCCTATTGAAAAGATGTCATGGATTTATTAAAAACTTTTGAGGAAGTCGAATTGATTTTTGTCCCAAGAAGAAAGAATAACATGGCCCACAGTTTAGCTTTTGCTGCTAGAACATGTTTAACGCTATATGAAACCAAAGAATGTACAACTCAAATTAAATTCAGACCAGCTATCCCTGATAACGAGAAGTATTGGCAAGTGTTTGATGGAGACAAACAAATAGAAGACTTCATGCAGTTCAGAAATGAATTTGAACTACCTAGTTCGGATTCAGACTATGAAACATACTGCCCTAATGAAGAAAATTTCCTTGATGAAGAAGAAAAGTCTCCTAAACTTGTTGATGTAAATCTTTTGTCTGGAAAACTTGAAAACACAACAGAGATGATTATAGAGTTATAAACAGAGGATTTGGAAACCCTGTAGTCTAACAATCATAGTTTTCCAAAGGGTCTGGCCCCTCAATAAGAGTTGTTTGATTTCAACAATGTGGCCAAGAAACCAAAACTAGAGCCTATCGAGACTGATGTTGAAGAGTGTAATATAGGCAGTGAACTAAAACCGAAAATGATTAAATTGTCTAAAACTTTACCAGCTCACATTAAACTCAAATACATAGAGCTATTTAAGGAATTTTCAGATGTTTTTGCGTGGATTTATGAGGATCTGAAAACCTATGACACTGAAATAATTCAGCACAAGATCCCTCTCAAGGAAAACTAAAATCCATTTAAACAAAAGCTGTGCAGAATAAACTTTGTTCAGTTACCTTTGGTTGAGAAGGAGATTAAGAAAATGTATGAAGCTGGTATTATTGTCCCTATTAGATATTCTAAGTGGGTGTCTAATCTGGTATCAGTTAGGAAGAAAACAGGAGAGATTAGGCATTGTATAGACTTTAGAGACTTAAACAAAGCTTCCCTAAAGGACAACTACCCTTTACCCAAGATGGACCATATTTTACAAAGGGTAGTTGGTTCTAAAAGAATTTCTTTGCTAGATGGCTATTCAGGGTACAATCAGATTTTAGTACATCCTGATGATCAATTAAAGACAACTTTTACTACACCTTGGGGCACTTTCATGTATTTGAAGATGCCCTTTGGTCTAATGAATGCTGGTGTAACTTTTCAGAGAGCCATGGACATATCATTCTCGAAATAATTAGTCCACTTCATCATTATTTACCTTGATGATGTTACTGTGTTTTCAAAGACAGATGAAGAGCACTTAGAACATTTGAGAAAGGTTTTTGAGAAATGCAGAAAGTTTGGGATATCTTTAAACCCTAAGGAAACACTGTTTGGGCTCCAAGAAGGTAAACTTCTTGGGAAAATTATTTCAGAAGAGGGTACAAATATAGACCCAAAGAGTATTGAGGCCATATTGCAAATATCTCATCCTCGAAACATCAAGGAACTCCAATATTTCATTGGAAAGATTAATTTCTTGAGAAAGTTCATACCCAACTTGGCTGAGCTCCTTAGAAACATTACAAACATGCTGAAAAAGGAGCAAGGATTAAAATGGACCTTGGAAGAAAAGAAGTCCTTTGAACTGGTTAAACAAGCATTAACAAAAACACCAGTTCTAATAAGTCCTGATTTTTCAAAAGATTTTTATATTTTTTCATTTGCATCAGAACATACAATAGCTGTTGTCATTTTACAGAAAAATCCACAAGGACAAGAGCAGCGATTGCATTTTTTAGCAAGGCATTGAGAGATGCTCCTCTTAAGTATAACATCACGGAAAAGCAAGCTTTTTCTCTGGTCAAAGCTTTAAAAGACTTCAGAGTTTACATCTTTTACTCACACATCATTGCCTTTGTCCCGAATTCAGTTGTAAAAGACATTCTAACACAGGACCCAGATGGTAAGAGAGGTAAGTGGATAGCTGTAATACTTGAATATGATTTAGAGATCAAGCCCACTAAACTCATCAAAGGCCAAGGTCTAGCTAGATTAATGGCTGAATCAAATTTTGAAGTTCTTGATATTAATATGATAAATGCTTTAGATGAACAAGAGGAACTCTCAACTCCCATTATTGAAGATCATTTTATGAATTCCTCTTGGTATGCTGATATTTTATATGTTTTTCTTAATTTGAATACACCTCCTGGTCTATCAAAAACAAAGGCAAGGTTTTTAAAGTTAAAAGCTGTAAACTATTTCATTATAGATAAATGTCTTTATTGGAAAAATGAAAGTGGTATATTGCTTAAATTTTTGCCTGAGTTTGATGCAGAGAAGGTTAAGCACGAGTTCCATGAAGGAGAATGTGGAGGCCACCTCTACTGGAAGACAATAGCCAACAAGATCCTTAGAGATGGTTACTATCGGTCCACTCTCTTTCTAAATGTCCATAAAATGATCATTGCCAGCCATAAATGCCAAATTTTTGAAGGCAAGAGAAAGTTGCTACCCTTACCTCTGCATCCAATCACTGTTGAAGCCCCTTTTCAATAGTGGGGACTTGAATTCATAGGATAAATCCATCCACCCTCATCTGCCCAACATAAATGGATTCTCACTGCAACAGATTACTTCACCAAGTGGATAGAATCCATCCCTTCTAGGCAAGCCAATGAATCTGTCATCATAAAATTCATTGAGACTCATATCCTATCTAGATTTGGTTGTCCTAGGAATAACATCACTGATAATTCTACAGCATTTGGATCCAAGAAGATGGTTGAGTTCTATCACAAATATTAGATTACATTGGGTCATTCTACTGCTTATTACCCTCAAGGTAATGGGTTAGCAGAATCCTCAAACAAGAGTTTGGTGAACATAATCAAGAAGCTTTTGGAGGAAAACAAGAAGTCTTGGCACACTAAGCTAGTCCATGCACTTTGGGCTAACATATTGACATTGAAGAAATCTATTGGGATGTCACCCTACCAGCTTATATATGGTACAGATGCAAATTTTCTAACCAGCCTTGGTGTATCAGTTATGAGGTTCAGTTAAGAGGTGCAGTATGAATATAATGACATGATCTAAAGAATAAATCAGACTATTCACCTTCAGCAAACCAGAGAGGAGGTCTATAGCAAAGCATTACAAAATAAATATAACATCAAGAAGCTTTTTGATAGAAGAACAAAGGCCAACAATTTTAATGTTGTAGACAAAGTGTTAAAGTGGGACTCAAGGAGAGAAGACAAGGGCAAGCATGGGAAATTTGATAACTTATGGATTGGCCCTTATCTCATTCATTCTGCTGCTGGTAACAATGCCTTTTTCTTGCAAGAGTTGAATGGAGATGAACTGTTTGGGGGTCCTGTCAATGGCAGGATGCTCAAACATTACTTCTCTTGATCCTATTATGTTTTTAAGCCTTTTTATCTTTTTTCCCATTATAAATATTTCATCCATCATTGCATTCAAAGTTAGAAAAATCAAAAATACAAAAAAAAAGAAATAAAAGAGGGCAGATTTTAAAAACAATAAAGGTACAACCCCATACCAAAAAGAGAAACAAAATCTGAAAGTGTGCAAGCTCAAATGCCACTATTGAAAAACAAACTTCTAATTAGTCATGCAACCTAATCATGACTAATTAGTTTTAAATTTACTTCTGATAGGTTAGTGAATTAGATTTTCCAAACAGCTTAATCTTGGCTTATCAGTTAGGTAGATTAGGATAGAAATTAAAGGTTCAAACAAGCTCAAAATCCGAACCTTAGTTTTCAAAAGAAGAATGGCTCTAATCCGTTGTAAAATCCTGAGTCAAAAATAGAGGAAAAATGGCTCTAATTAGCTCAAAATCTGAACCAGAGAACAAAGAAACAGCTCGAATAAACTCAAAACCACAGCTGTAAAAAAAAGAAGGCTATGCTGAGAACTTTTAGATCTTAAGCCTTCCATTTTGATTTAATTTTCTTCAAAATTACATCTATGTGTAGCTTGTTTTTTATGCCATATATCAGCAACAAGTCAGACTGTTCAATCCTGACTTATATTCTTTTAGATTTCTGTTTTAGAAATTAGTGAATAAAAATCTGTTAGACTGTTTAATCCTAACATATAGTAGAATAGGTAGAGAAGCATATGAACTCAACTGTTTAATCTGAGTTCGTGGAGAAATAAGTCGACTTAGATTAATTTCTTGCTTTCAAAAGAATAAAATGTTGTAAGAGAGTTTGCTAATCCAAGTGCACTATGAAGAAGAAAAAATGTTAGATTAGTAGGATTAGGTAGGTAGAAAGCTTGTGTTGATGAAGTTCCATTGTTTTTCATGGCTGCTAACATTTTCAGAGCAAAAGAAGATCATCCAAGTAAAGAAAGTTGCAGCCCAATGGATGAGGCACTCATCAGCCCCCTAGAGAATGCAAGTTTGAAGTTCTTGATGCCTTCAAGAAGCCACCATCCCCATGTGGAGCCACTGCTAGCCACCTATAAAAATTTTCATATCAAATGGTGGCTAAACCATTTTTGAAGCCTTCAAGAAACAAGTTTTATTGCAAAATCGTTAATTATTGAAGTCTAGTAAAGACACCATCTCCTTTGATTAAATCTTCACAGTTGTTTCTCTTTTAAAACTCTGAATTCTACTATTTTCCCTGAAGAAAAAGACTACTGAAAACTCCATTTTTCATCATTTTAACCTCCTTTCACTGCAAAATTAACCTTCATTTTTACCCCTTTATTCCCCATAAATTTCCTCTATTTTCCCTTTATTCCCTTTTTCCCTCCATTAAAATCCCTTTTATAAGGTCTAAAAATTCTTTTTGAACCTTACCGAAACCCCCAAATCCATCAAAAATCCTTGAAAAAATCATAAAAAATAGTCTTTTTTACTATGGGCCTAAGCCCCTTTGGGCTAAGCCCTGAACCACTTCCCCTCCATGCGACTTGGTGATGGAACCAAGCGCAAAGGCCAAAAGCGCTTATCGCAATCAGAACTCACGATCGGCACATGTCTTTTTGTTATATGAAACCCCCGATGCGATTGGCCCTTTTGTATATAAACTCCCAATCCCTTGCTTTCTTTGAAAAGACGAAGAGTTAAAGGCTGACAATGCTTATGGCATCGGAGCATTTTCAATGGGCGCGTTTATTTGTTTTAACAAAAGTTCCAATGCGATTGGCCATTTTATACATAACCTCGACCCCTTTGCGGCTTCACAAAACCAAAGGCCCGCAATCGGGTGCTAGACACATAAAAGAACCCATCCCTGATGCTATTTTCCTTTGAAAAAATCATAAAACCCACTTTTTATATGTTTATATTAAAACCCTCCGGTTCATGTTTTTATTTTATGAAAAATATTGTTGATTTGTTTCCCCGATCAACGGTCCATACAGTCTCACATCGGAAGTTTTGCGTCAAGTGCATTTGAAAGCCCACTCCATTATCCCGATTCTGATTGGCCTTTCTTGTGTATATAACCCCGGTCCCTTCATCTTATTCATGTATCCAAAGGCCCCACAATCGGGTGCCAAAATTCATAAATAAACCCTCCCCGAATACAAAAATCCTTTGTATTTCGGAAAAAATTCGTTTTTTAAATATTATAACTAGGCCTACCATTCATTGGTCAGAGCTCTTCTCCATCGTTGATTTTGGACCAATTAAAATTCCTGCGCTATATCGCATCAGAGATTTCCATTAGCGCAAGTTATTATTTTATTCTCCACCTCCGATTGGAGGTCTTCCAATTCATGCTCCACCGTCGATCTGATCTGCAGATCGACAACCCATAGTCAATTGCACTGGCGCCCATTCAACCTTTTCCCCTGCCAATCGCAAAGCTCTGATTACATCTGGGTCATCCACATGTTAAGATCTGACGGCCCAGATCAATCCTCCCAACCTTGGCCAAAATTCATACGCCCTGCTTCATAATGTTCTTTTAGCCGATCTTAGCCATTGATCTCTCCAAATCAATGACCCATATTAACCCTTCCTCCGCCTCATATTTTATTTCTTTATACCCTAGATTCAATCTCCACTGTTGATCCTTTACATCCAATGGCCCAGATTTACCCTGACAAGCCCAACCCCTGTGGGACCTGCCTTCCTCCATATTTGATCTCAGCCGTCCAATCTCGGATCCAACGGCTTAGATTAAAACCACCCTACCTACTTCTGCCCGTGCATCTTGCCGATATCGCGCTCACTCCCCACTGTTCGATCTAAGGCCCCAGATCTAAAGGCTAACGTGCGTTTTCGTGTGAATTCATGCTCGGAGGTTAATGATTTTAAATCACATGATGTAAGCGGTTTTCCAATGCCACGTGTCGGGTGGGAACACATATCGCGTTCGAAAAGGTGAAACCGCCTACCCACCTTTTCACCGCGTGATACTACTAGTTTCTAAAGCCTAAACCACTTTCCCCTATTTCCATTTGCGTTTCATCATATTCGCTCCCTATCATTGATATCTGTAGATCAACAGCTCAGATTCAAACCTATCATTAAACTATCGCCCTCCGCTTTCTCCAAGGGACTTCGTAAAAGCGATCACAGTCGTTAATCTCTGTGGGCCAATCTCATCCGATGGCCCACGATCATCTACGAAACCCCAAATTTCATTTCAATACACTTCTTCCGTCAAAGATATTTTCACCCTTTTCCTTTTTATTTCCTCACATTTTCATTTATTTTAATTATAATGTGACCCCTTCGCATTGTATCATTACGATTGCTCTGGACCGTTGATCAACACTAATCTATGGCCCAGACTTAATCCTCTGCTTCATTCTTCCAAACCACCTCTTTTTGACCCCCGCAAACAATCTCCACTGTTGGATGCTGTCATCCAACAACCACGCTCTAAACCTAAGCCTCCTAAGAAGTCTTACCCTAATACGCAGGATTATTATAACATTTTGTGTATGCTGTAGGTTTTAAAGTTTTACAAATGATTTTAAAAGAAAATAAAAGTCGAGGATGATGATCACAAGTTGCAACACCACATTTTCTAGTGTCTCATGAACAGTGGTAGCTCTATCAAGCCCTTGTCGCACCTGCACATCAACAAGACACAACAATGCATAATTGAAACAGAGAGTATCAGTATTGGAGATCAAATCAAACCAGAATTGAAGAATTGAATGTTAAATCACAGTTTTGGTGGATTATGACTAAGATCGACAATAAAAAGCCTAATCCACTAAGTTAAACATAGTTAAAGAGTAGAATACATAGTTTCAGCCTGATTAATCCTAATACACAGAATCAAATCAAATTAACAGTGTTTAAAGAAAAATAAAAAATATCTATCAAACAGAGAAAGCCTCCATCGCCACATCAGAGGCTAATTGATTCCTCTCAGCTACCTAATGCCACCTGTAGCCTCACAGCATTCAACAGAGGCTGAATAATGACCAGAACAGAGGATATTTTCCTCAATATAGCCAAACAGTTATTCCAAGCCTAACAGAGTTATTGCAAAGATGACACAGAGCCTTAAAGTCAACAAAAGCTTCCAGCAAGCTTAAATACTTAATGTAAAACAATTAATATAGAGGAAATATCTATAAAATTCTCCATTGAGCCCCTCAAAGGCTGAGAAGCATCAACTATATTAATTAAAACAAAATGTATTTTCTCTCTTTCAACCTCCTCATCCTTCTATAAAATCTTATTGAGGAGATCATTGTAAAGGGTTGGTTGCAGAACTTTGAAATATACTTGTGCTCGAAACTTTCTACTTGTAAATAGTGTTCAAAGGCTCTTGGAGCTCTGTTTGTGATTTAATAAGTCAAGCTAAGAAGTGAATATGATTGTTGAATTGAAACATTGGACTTGAATATTGTAACTGGATTGAAATCAATATACAAGTTGTTTCTTGGGATCCTAGTCTATATCACTGGTGAAGTGCTTCTTTCTTTGTTATTTGTTTTCCTCTCATGTATTCCATTTTGTCCATTATTCTCTAATAAAGAAAAAAAAGCATAGAGTTAGTGTTATAGGTCAAAATACCTCCTCATCAGCTCAGAGGGAAAGACAAATATGGAAGAAGTAAAAAGACCTAAATTAAACCTATTTCTGCCAGGGTAACGCATATATAGAACAGGACAAGGGCGTTATAACGCAGGCAAGAAATATATTGGCCGCGTTAGTGACTAGGGAAACGCTCTGTTTACACTTGATGGTCGTGTTACCCGTGTTTTAAGTTTGAATTGGGAAAAGAGCGCGGAGAAAGATTTGAATCTCCGACTTTCCCTCACGAAGGAGTCAGTGCACAAAGGAAACTGTAGAAGCACCAGTTCATTATTGGTCATTGCCATAGAAGACTGAACTCCAAGAGAGGCAAAAGCATGGAGATCAAGGAAACATCTAAGCCTTTTCCATTCCAAACTAGTGGAAAAGAGAAGGGCAACAATGGCTTTCTCCCTCTCCTATAAGAAGGAGTTGAAGGCTCTTAATTGAAGGTCGAAGGATTGCTCAAAAGTTCTTGCATACTTGTGGAATAGAGAATAGTGTGACATTGTGAAGGCCAAGAGTCAAAGAGGCTCCTAGAGAGTTTGTTGACTTGGACTTCTTCACTAGAGAGAGAAGAGAGATCGGGAGACTGATTTAGTTAGTGTGCAAAGCATTTACTTTTTTAAGAGAAAATTTTTATTTTATTTTGTTTTTCTGCATTTAAGCTGAGTTTATTCTGAAAATTTGGTTCACAGACTGTTAAAAGAGGTAGATAGAAGTCTGAATCTTAAAGGTTGAGCTGTGTTATTTACATGTTGGTGCATGGATGATTGAAAAAAGAAACCTCTCCTTGTAGAAACATTGTCTATCAAGTTACCATTTAGAGCATGTTTTGCATGGTTTATTGAGTCAAGCGTCTCACTATACTTCATACGTCCATTTCCCCTCCGCAAGACTAATAACAAATTACACTAAAAACAAAGCGATAATAAAATCAATCTAATAACTCTTTTTGAGCTCACACAAATAGTATTTCAGGCTAGGATCTTGGGTTAGGAAAGTGAGAAAACTACCCAAGATCTCAAAACTTGAAAACTAGAGTCATAACGAGTGAAATCCTGCTGCACTTACATTATTGGGACCGTTCCTTTACCGGAGCTCAGCGCGAGACAACACTTGGGTGCACTAGAAGGTAGCCCGCCTTCGACTGCATCCTGTGGGTGTGTTATATATTGGGGTTCCCTTCGTGGATGTCAAAACTAGATCGGGGATCTAGGTATTCTGCCCATATAGCACACTGTCCTTGACCGTGGACCCCCCTGATAGTGTATGTGATTTGAGGTATCCTTACTGGCTATACTTTTAGGGACTTACACAAGGTGACTCGGGACCTGCCGTTCCGTACCTCGAAACGTACCTGACCTACTCTGTCTTCGGTCTTTAGGAGGGTACTCGTCTTCACGCAAGTGCTTACACCTATCGTCTGAGGTTCGGGCGAAGCTCTAGAGTGACCGTAACTGTACTTTCGACCAACCCTCTCTATATGCTATTGTGATACTGGATTTCATCACCAGTGAATGGTAGTACTCAGACAGGGCACCCTATTCTGGCTGCTTCCTGATTGATTTTAGAGAGTCTTTTTCTTTTTAGTAAGTGTGTGGTTACTGTCATTTGAGACTTCATAATATATCACATTTTAATAAAATTTGTTAAAATTAAACCGGCCACCGTGGCGTCCCTTGACCCACGCCATCTGTCTCGACGACAGCAAGGTCTACCTCCTCTCACTCTAGAGGAAAGATTGAACCTTAGTGAACCCGGGCCTTCTACGGAAGAGAAGTCTCCTCTGACTAATCTTGATTATCACATAGACCCTTATCAGCCGGAACTTCCGGAGGACCCTTTCACTAAAGGCGTTGTACCTAATTACAATCCTCCGCTCACTAATCCGTTAGGACCTGTGATAGTCCAGATTCCACCGCGCCAAGATATGTCTGCGGTAACACCAACATCTATTTCTCCACCGGTATCCACAGGGTCGATACCAATGGCAACCATTCCTGGTTCGCCATCATCCTCCCCGCCGGTGGTCAGTTCTATACCCTTACTGGGTAACCCCAGTAGTCAACATATGCCTACCCCCAGCCCTATGGTTAATACAATTGTCAGTATTTTACCGAACCCTTCGGCATCTACTCCTACCAAAACCACGTTGGGGACCACGGTGGCTTCTCCCACGAGCATGACTACTTCGGTGTACCATTTGTGCAACCCCTTTCGGTTGGAACCCTCCGTTGAGTTCAAACCCCCCGCCACTATGCCAAGGCCTCGTTATCAAGCATGTGCAAGGTGGAATATTTTCCCATGCAATCCTTAGGACAAATGGGACAACCCATTGTAAATACTATCCCCTTAAGTGGTTCAAACATAGGTGTAGTGGATCTATACCATCGCTAAACTATGCAAATACTAGTATGCCTCCGGGAAAATCTATTGCATCCATTTGGACTAACCAACCCCAACCTCCGTCTGGAGTGGGAGGGCATTTTTACGCTGGGGGAAACCAACCATTTTCCCCTCAATACGCTATGCCCTATGGACAACAACCGTATGTTCCTACTCCTCCACCTATGGGGGGTTTTTATGAAAGTACCACTTACCCTTCTGGTAACACGTGGATGGGGGGACCCTATGGTCCAAATAGTCAGCCCATACTGCCTTGGTTAGACTCGGGGGCAAATCCACAATTGCCTTTCTTGGCAGCTTTGGACATACCCGACATCCATAAGCTGACAAACGACCCCATCAATCACAACTCGCTTCGGCCTCCTATACCGCATAAGATTCCTTCAGATATCCCGAAGTTCGATGGGAAGCATGGAGATGACCCGACCGCACACATCACTACCTTCCATTTATGGTCCATATCCAATTCCGTGGTAGATGATAGTGTCCGACTTCGACTGTTTCCCCGCACCCTTACAGGCAATGCCGCTAAGTGGTACATTGAATTTCCACGCGCCGCCATCAATACGTTTGGCGCTTTAGCGACGGAGTTCTTAAAGAAATTCCAACTGCCAATTAGAGTGGAAACCGGAACAGAATTGTTAACATCGTTATGACAAGACACCGCCACCCACATCTCCGACCATATTCATGAATGGAGACGTAGGAGGAGGCTCGTCAAAGCGCCAATACCGGACCATCTCTTGGCCAATTGGTTTTGCAAGTCTCTTTTACTCCACATCTCTAAAGACATTGGCCTTTCAGGTGCGGTGATAGAAGATCAATTTATTCGTCATGCCCAACACCTAGATTTAATCTATTCACAATCTAGCACGCTTTACGATCTGCTCCCCCATGCCCCTGGTAACCCAAACCCTCCGGCTACTCAGAAAACCAGAGCTCATGTCGATGGTCTCGTTGGCGCGATCTCTGGTGTAGCCACCAATCAGTCTCGGGGGAAAACCTCCCAGCCATCCTTGGCTACCACTTCCCCCCATCAAACGACTCCTCTTCCTCCCGCTGAGATAAATTCTAAGGTAAACTACAAAAACCCAACGGAAAAATAGGAAGAATAAGAAGAAAAACATCTCTTCTAAGAGCAAATAACAATCGCGCATAACTCTAATCGTAAAAATGCCGGCTAATGAAAAAGGAAAGGATAAACCTATTGAGATTTTGTAAAATCTGTGCGAGGACCACTTGACATACAAATGTCCCTGCTGTGCAGGAATGCACTGATTTTATTGCTAACAAGGATTCTGGGAGAACACCTGCCGTTCTTCATAATCCTTTCCCCAATCAACAGCAGCAACATCAACATATGGTTGACAACCCGCCACAACCCCATCAATGGGGCAATGGTGGTTCGAATCCTTCCGGTGAAGGACCATCTGCCATTTATGGCCTCGAGAGTATCGACCTTCAAACTCGCGCCAAGCTTTATGGAGCCCCTACCATAGATGCTCAGGAACCTAGAGCTAGTTCCAATCCGCCGCCGCCCAACGATTTGAATATCGAAATGCCTACTTTTGAACTCGTAATTCGTCCCCCCGCGGGACACTTCGACGCATACCATAATACCTTCCGCACGTGCAAATTTCCAAAACTACAATATTGTAGAAGATTTGGCGCAGGCACCATCAGATATGTCTACACTTGAAGTATTACAAACCTGTCCAGCACAAAGGAAAGCCTTGCTTTCGGCCATTGGTGGAATAGATCCCCAGGATTCCATGCTAGCAGTCTTTGATATGGAAAAGGCTAAACCTCGCCTCTCACACCAACTCGCATTCTAGGTGCAGGTTGTGTCGAAAGGGAGACCCATCCATCGCACTGTCATAGACGAAGGTGCTTCAACCTGCGTTATGTCACAAGCTTGCTGGCTGAATTTAGGTTCTTCTACTCTAACCTCGCCATCGAATTCCCTCAAAGCTTTCGATGGCCACACGTTCCTACCCAAAGGATACCTTGCTAGCTTTCCCATCACTCTGAGTGGGAAAATGGTAAATGTGGATGTTGAAGTCGTAGAGCGTCATCTCGACTATAATCTATTGCTCGGTCGCAGTTGGTCTTATGCTATGACCGCCATCGTGTCTTCGGTCTTCCGACTCATCCTATTTCCATTGGATGGGAGAATAGTCATGGTCGATCAGCTATCCTTCGCACCCTCGATTATTCCACTTTACCCAAGTAGCTCTGTACCCCAATAGGAGGTGTCCCTGTAATAGGAGGTGTCCCTCACTCTTACGTCGCACGAGACCGGTCTTCTGAAGGCATCTTCCCTACTGGGTTGTTTTCCTCTACCGCCGTCGTAGATCCCAAACACGGTTGCAATGATATCCACCTTTTCAGATGGCTCTATTGACCCATGGATCATCCCGGCACCTTCAGATATTGATTCTTATGGAGATCATATGCCGCTTTTGCCGGTCAAGTTGGCTTACCAAGCCATCCAAATCACATCTAAACCCTCCACTGATATGGTTTCGACCACAGGTACAAACCTCTCTCCCATCACAGTTCTCTCTAAGGATTTCCTCAATGAAGTCTGGCCTACAGACGAAGGTATTCGAGAGATCATGTCATTAGAAGAACGACTTTGGGGAGAGTTTCACCATCGCACTTCGACGATTGATTCAGAGGCGATAAAAACTGAAATCCCGTCTTTGGACCAAACTGAGATAGTTCCCTTCTCTTATACGACTGTTCACACTATCGATTCAGAGGGGAACATAGGTAATATTTCCCAAGACGCTGCTCATTGATATCTTGGTCAAGACAGGTATCATGGAAAATATTCCGTATTGCTTTTCAAATATTACACCTTTCCAACTTGCTTTTGGCCTGGAGGCAGTACTTCCGATTGAGTGCGAAATCCCATCGCTTAAACTGGCTGTTGAACTCCTGCCTGGCACCACCGCCATCAAAGAGCGCTTGCTCTCGCTCGATCACTTGGATGAAACTCGTCGAGATGCTACACTAGCACTCAAAGCTCACCAGCGCTGAGTTAAAGCTCAATACGACAAATCTGTCAAGCCTCGTTCTTTCCAAGAAGGCGATCTTGTTCTACTTTATGATCAAAAGCACGACCTCTTGGGGGAAGGAACACTCCAACCATTGTGGCTCGGTCCTTACATCGTTACTAAAGCCCTTTCAAAAGGAGCTTACGAACTACAGGACTGCAATGGAATTCCACTCGAGGAGCCCCACAACGGGCTCTATCTGAAGAAGTATTTTGCCTAGTTTTGCACTAGGCATATGCTTTGTAATTTTATGTATAAAAGTTTTTCCTATTTTTATTTTGATGCTTCTAGATTATTTGTTTGGTTTGAAGTGTTTCTCATGTAATATTTTTCTTTCGCACAGATGTCATCACATTCATTATCATACATCGGGTATGCAGACGGTGCTAGTCGTCACACTAGACACATTGCTTCAGCTGCTTGGGTTCTCTATACGCCTGAGTCGGACCTTCTTGGTTCCGGGGGGATCTTCCTGGGTAACGCCACCAAAAATGTGGCCGAGTACATGTCAGTGATCCAACTCCTCACGGAAGCGGCATCTCGTGACATCTCCGATTTAGTGGTCAGGTTAGATTCCCAATTCATCATTATGCAGCTAAACAATCATTACCGCGTCCGCCACCCTGTATTGTTGTGTTATTTTTTACGAGTGCGACTTTTAGAACGTCAATTTCAAATAATCACATTTGAGCACGTTCCTAGAGAATTTAATGCATTAGCTGATTCTCTGGCAAATTATGTGTTAGATTGGCATTTGTCACATTTATTGTAAAAGATTTACTCATGAGTACATATATTTTTATCACATCAAAAAATGCATAAAAATTTAAAAAACAAAAAATCACCAAAAATATATATATATATACATATGTCATGTCCAGTACATAGTAAACATCAAAAAGAAAAATCTTCCAAAACTTGGGGTGTTTTACAAAAATTTGGCCACACTAAGCCACGCTCTGATACTAATACATCTACTCCACCAGCTAAGCCTGATGCTCATGATAGCATACAATTGCTCTAGCTATCCTCCTCAGAGGAACTAGGTATCTCTCCGGCACACCTACAGTATGCCGCTGCAGACGAACTAGAACCTCCCGCATAGGAAGCGGTGGTATACCCATACTCAGACCCTCCAGGTTCCTGGAGAGTTCATGTAACACTTGGGTATCATCGTCGTCGCCGGCTTCCGCATCCTCTACAGGTGCACCATCACCGGGTAGCTGCAATCCTCGCCGTGCATAGCGAGGGGCCCCAGCTGGATGGACAGGTGCCACATCTGTGTCAAGCAAGCAAAAGCTTCATGTCAAAACTTAATTTTCACCCCTTTTCAACAAATTTTTTTTTATATAAACATTCAAAAGCTAAAAAACAAAAAAATTCTTTGAAAAACACTGATATTTTTCTTACCATCGGGCCCCCAGTGGGTGCCAGGGGGCAAGAATAGCTCCGGATCACCTGTGAAGTTCATCCCTGCATAGGGATAATCCTCAATCATGACTATCTGGGAGCCTAGCCAATCAAAAAACCCGTCATCAAAACAGTGAAGGACGGGACCCTCTCCAGTCCGTGGAAGCAAAGTGGCCCACCGAGCCTGCCTCGGCTCGCGTGGACCCAATGGCGCTGTAGGGATCTTGGGCCTCATCAGTGGTATCTGCTCCAGTATGAAAGAAACAATCAGTGTTCCGTACCCAAACTCTCTTTGAGTACGGGTCTTGCATGTAGTAAGCTCTGCTCGGACCTGACGGACCACATCGTCACACCAGTCGAAAACCTAAGGCTGCATGCAATCCAAGGCTAGGAGCATCTGAGCCTTGGTGGCCACATGCTAACTCTTGGCACCAGCCAAGCGAACAATCATCCATAGAATAGACCGCAATGGTCTCAAAGTCACCTGTGCAATAGGTATCCGGTTACTCACAGCCTGGGTGCCACGTATGCAGTGCGCATGGATCAGATCAGTAGTGGAACGAGGGTCAGCTCTGGACCCCGTCAAATTGGGCCTCGCCCCACGACATGATAAACCGGTCAAAAAGTACAAATCATCCTTTTCGATGGCGAGCTCATTGCCCCCAATCCGAAAGACATGATGCCGTTTGTCCCACTGCTGGATCAGCCACCTCAGGAGGTCCTCTTGACCCCTCATCAGTTCTAAACGAGCATACTTGAGCAATCCACACCTCCGGAGAGCCATTAAGCTTGCTGCATCTGTCACCATCTCTCGTTCTTCCCGCTCATGCTCTCTCTCTCGCCAGATACTCATGATTAATAGCTGAACACCTGCAAATACAACATTTTCAACCGATTAAAACTTGCCTGGACCACTTCAAAATGGAAAAATTGAGTTGTTAGAAAACACGGTGCGCCTAACGTGGGCTCTAGTACAAAACAGAGTGTTCTAACGCGGAACCCCTTCATGGGTTGTGCATTTAACGCGGCTATTATACTCTTGACCCGCGTTAGGCACAAATATTTTTCTAGGGCCTCAAAATTTCCTAATTTTGAACCAACAAAAACTAACAAATTGACAATTAAATGATAGCAGGAGGTTCTAGCTCTTACCTGGATCTCGCGGAATAGAAAACTGTTGCCCGGATTGACCGTAATCGTCAGCTGAAGTTTTGATCCGGATTTATGCAGGAACGCAAAAGAATAAACACATAACCATAAATACAGAGATGCAGCGGAAATAACACTTCATTTCATTAATATCAAAGAACTGAAATTTGCTTACAGACAGAATGGAAATAAAACTAGCTAGGGCAATGGTAGCTATCTCTGAGAAGAGATGTGGCGGCTACAGGCCTCTGAACTGAGTTACAATGAGGCTCGAGGGCCTATTTATTATTGAGAAACAATGGAGAACCCTAAACATCCCAAAAACCTAACTCTAGGAGATGAAGCGCCAAAACTATGGGCCCCGTTTGGGTAAATTGGTGTTTCAACTTCCCAGGGACGTAACTTTGGCATACTATCTCCGTTTGATGCACATGATACATCATTAGAAAGCTCTATCCGAGGACTATAGCTGTTAGGATGAATTTTATCAGAAAATTTTATCAGAAATTTTAGGGCCTCAAAACGGCTCCGGAAGTTCAGGACCCGAAAAACTGCTAAAAATAGTAAGTTATGCCGAAACTGAAAAACTGAAAGAGACAATGGTGGGGGGCCAAGTGGAATAGGTGGGTGGCCACCAATATCCACCTGGATCAAGTTTTCACCCCTTTTCCACTCCAGATCTTCTTCACAGCACTTGAAACAGTGAAAATGAATGTCTTCTGACCTTCTTATAGCAAATTCTGGGGCATGACTCTCTTAAGTCAGTCGGCAAAGTCGTAATTCCTCGTTGTACACATGTCGCAACTCTTGAGATTTGGTACTGATGATTCTAATAAGGGATCAAGATTTATGAGAAGACACACTCATGTTTTATCAAGCATTCTTTTTACGGTATTTTTCTTGCTCGTTAATCTGAAAAACCTCGAGTTCTCTCCTTCGGACTCGTTAAACTTACACGAAGTTGACATCGAGCGTTCTTTTTTGGTCTTTTCTTGCTCGTTAATCCGAAAAACCTAGATTTTTCTTCTTCAGACTCGTTAAAACCATGAAGAAGCTCTGAGCATTCTTTTTAGGAATCTTTTTCTCGTTCATAAAACCGAAAAAATCCCGAGTCACCTTTGTCAGACTCGTTAAACTACTGAGACAAAGAACAAAGAGCCATTCTTTTCCTCTTTTTCAACGCTCTTTAAGACAGAAAAAGTAAAGTCGAATTTTCTCCGCGTGACTCGTTAAAATTTCACGGAGGTGTCGAGTTTTCTCCGCGTGACTCGTTAAAATTTCACGGAGGTGTCGAGTTTTCTCCGCGTGACTCGCTAAAATTTCACGGAGGTATCGAGTTTTCTCCGCGTGACTCGTTACAATTTCACGGAGGTACCGAGTTTTCTTTGTTGGACTCGTTAAAATTTCACAAAAAAGACTGAGTTTACTTCGTCTCCTCGTACTCATAACAAAATGAGGTAGACGTCCATTGAACATAGATTTCTCACTTTTCCGGATTCGATGGACTAACTAACGGAAAATGAACTGTTTCGGGCTTACTATTACCCCTTTTCCGTGCCCGGTTATCAAGACATGACAAAGGTACCCCAATAGAGCCGTCTTTTACGACATTTTTCAGACTCCCTAAACATGAAAAATTCACCGAGTTTTCTCGTCTGGACTCGTTAAACCTAATCAGACAGGACATGGAGTTGTCTTTTATGACATTTTTCAGACTCTCTAAACATGAAAAATTCACCGATTTTGCTCATCTGGACTCGTTAAATCTAATCAGATGGGGCACAGAGTTGTCTTTCCTGACATTTTTCAGACTCTCTAAACATGAAAAATTCACCGAGTTTACTCGTCTGGACTCGTTAAACTTAATCAAACGGGGAAAATTTGGACAAAATGGATACTACCTCTGTTACATTTTCAAAAAAGGTCGATTTGGCAGCAAAATTCTTGAACATGGCACTTCCCAGAAAACTCTTTCGCAGTTAGCCGAACCCTACCATCTATGAGTATTATCCTTCATTTCCCAGTGTCCCTGCACCGGTAAAATCCTAACACACTCTTTGGTGTTCAAACACGCTTCAGCTGCCTAGTACCCTGCTAGAGTGCCTTCTATTGTTCAAGCAGATCTCGCTATCTACTGCTCCTGTTATCAACCAAACCGTTCATTATGCCAAAAATTATTTGTCGTCTGACGTTCCCATTCACTCTTCCTTATCTCAAATCATAAACAAAATCAGTTGGTTTCCGTTTCGTGTTGACTTATGTAGGACGCCTCAGTGCCTACCTCTCAACAGATCACTTCCTATCGACTTCAACACCTTATCTAGGAAGTTGATCCAGAAACACATCAGTACCCAGATACTTGCAGACATCAGTGGCAGGTAGTCTTGTGTTTGATCAAGAGTCTTCATCATTGGCTCTTGGTTGAATGATTCTATGAGTGGTCGACTTCAACTCCTTTTATTCACACTCGCTAGATTGTACTGGGCATCTTAGGGACCATCATCATTATCGGTGGCCACCTTCGCGTCTGTTAACAATTTTCATTATTGACTGGTAATCAGACGATTTCTCACATGTTCGACGACAACTCCCTCATTCACATGTCGAGAAATATGCATTTTAAGTGAATCGGCGGTCAAGACCTTGGGGCAAAGGCTACATAATTAAAGTTGTGTTCCCTTCCCCAAGCTGCGATATTGTTTATGGAGACAGCTTTTTCAGCCTGATCCTGTTATGACAGACACTTCCACATTGTGCCTATTGGTGGATAGATTCTTCATATCTCTATTCTAGAGAAATCATGTTGTTTAAAGCTACAGAGCATGGGACATGCCCGACTCTTGGCAAATACTATATTTTCTGACATATGTTGTTGTTTCAGGTTTTCCTCAGTCTTTCAATCTCTCTCTCTCTACAAATTATAAAGTATTTCGACCATCGTCTTCGTCTCTGACCTCACACTTTAGGGGGCATCTGTTACAGGTCAAAATACCTCCTCATCAGCTCAGAGGGAAAGACAAATACGGAAGAAGTATAAAGACCTAAATTAAACCTATTTCTACCAGGGTAACGCATATATAGAACAGGACAAGGCCGTTATAACGCAGGCAAGAAATATATTGGCCGCGTTAGTGACTAGGGCAACGCTCTGTTTACACTTGATGATCGTGTTACCCGTGTTTTAAGTTTGAATTGGGAAAAGAGTGCGGAGAAAGATTTGAATCTCCGACTTTCCCTCACGAAGGAGTCAGTGCACAAAGGAAACTGCAGAAGCACCAGTTCATTATTGGTCATTGCCATAGAAGACTGAACTCCAAGAGAGGCAAAAGCATGGAGATCAAGGAAATATCTAAGCCTTTTCCATTCCAAACTAGTGGAAAGAGAAGGGCAACAATGGCCTTCTCCCTCTCCTATAAGAAGGAGCTGAAGGCTCTTAATTGAAGGTCGAAGGATTGCTCAAAATTTCTTGCATACTTGTGGAATAGAGAATAGTGTGACATTGTGAAGGCCAAGAGTCAAAGAGGCTCCTAGAGAGTTTGTTGACTTGGACTTCTTCACTAGAGAGAGAAGAGAGATCGGGAGACTGAGGAGGGCTTGGTACAACCGATGGTTGTAATCCTCCTTCTTTCTAAATCAATAGAACTATGTTCGTTTTGTCCACTCAATGCTTGATGTTATATTGTTGTTTCAATATTTGCTTAGTATGATATGAATGGCTCAGATGTGTATAATCTAGATGTTTATTGTTGATTTAATTGATAGAATACTTGTTATATTAGAAATTACGCGGGTGCTTTGACTGATTGCAGGTCTCGTATTTGGAGCCAGCGAAGAAGGACTCTTACTTTGCTGCACAGCGTTCTCCAAGAGATTACAAAACCGACAAAGAGGTAATTCTCTATTTGTATTCCTTCAAGTTATTTTAAGCTAAAATGAACATACTCATGCCATCTTTGTGAACAGCATAGCTAATCTGACTGTCTGCCTCAGGCACCAGAAAGCCGTGAGAGGGATCCACAAAAACCCAAGCAGTTTACCCTATAGCAGTTAGGATTTACTGTTTACAATACCCTTCTTTGATTGATAAGCTTTATCTCAATGTTTTCCTCCAATTTGTTTATTTAAGAATGATTCAATACAGTTTAAGCAGTTAGGAATGCTGGCGTTCCCTCGTCCTAATTTTTTCTTTAAACATTGTTCTCGAATGTTATTTTCATTATTTACTTAGTAAAGTTAGAATATAAAAGTGATGGTGTGCCCTTTTTTCTATCTTCTATTCTCCAAAGGTAGTTCTGAAAGTTTCCCTAAGTGTATGCTGAAAACAATCTATATTTAAAAGTATCTTAACCGATCTTAAGCTGCATTTTGTTTATCTTATTTGTTTTTCATTCTTTCTGAAGGTAATTATGCAGATTACTTGATTGTTTTTCTGTTGAGTCAACTTCAATATGAACTTGCCCAAAGAGGTTTATGGTGAGCCCTGCCATTTGGTTGGTTTTAAATAGTTGCTTAAAAGGCTTTTCTTGTTTGGACAGACTATAAATCCTAGTTGAAATTATTATCTGTTTCCCCCCCTCCAACACTTTTATTGTTTCCATTCCATCATTTAATCTCAAAGATCTTGTGATATAGATGACTTTCCCCTTGGACCACTCTTGAAATTTTTGCACAATTAAAGCCCTATTATGACTCCATAGCCCAATGGACTAAAAACTAGCGTTATATCTATCTTATCAGCCAAAGCTTGTTCTAATTGCTTGCAACTTCATACCTTTGAAAGTCTTTCCATTTTAGAACTTTCCACTCAACTAATAATCATGCTCAACCATCCAAAACAAAAACAAAAAAAACCTCGGTCTTAATAACTAGCCTAATATCATAGCCAAAAGCTTTAAAGATAAATCAATCTTTGCACTTATTAGAGAGATCCCTCTCCAGATTCGGGAGTGCTAGATCCTAGAATCCCAAAGTGGTTCAAGTTTCCTCCCCGCAGTTCGGGTCTCACCAATCTACCAAATTATAGGGAGATAACAGGGTACTAGAGCCACTTCTTAGGCTCTTTGGCAAGTGGGTAAGATTTGTTTTCATTTCAAGCATTCAATATGAAGAGGCCATCGAGTCATTGCTTACCTTGTTACTATTTGGAACTCTCTATATAGCTTCTTTTGTGTTTTTGGTTTTAGTTTTTTAACAGAGCATACTTTAGTGTATTACTTCATTTAAGTTTTATACTTTTGAGCTCCCCCCAGACACTGCTTGTTACCTATAGTTTAGAGAGTACACCACACTCTCTAAACTCGTGTGATCTCGTACACCCGTGTGTCGAATCCACCACAACAGTTAGGTTAAGGTTAAGCTTAAGCTTAAGGTTAATATTAAGGTTAAGTTTAAGATTAGGTTAAAGTTAATCTTAAGGTTAAGGTTTAGTTAAGGTTAATGTTAATGTTAAGGTTAAGGTTAGGTTAAGGTTAATGTTAAGGTTTAGTTAAGGTTATGGTTAGGTTAGATTTAAGATTAGGTTAAGGTTAAGGTTAAGGTTAAGGTTAGGTTAGGGTTAAGGTTAAGGATAACACTCAGATTAGGGTTAAGGTTAAGGTTAATGTTAAGGTTCAGGGTAAGGTCAAAGTTAAGGTTAGGGTAAGGTTAAGGTTAAGTTTATTAAGGTTAAGGTTAAGGTTTTTTTAACGTTAAGGTTTAGGTCAAGGATAACGTTAAGGATAATGTTACGTTAAGGTTAAGGTTAAGGTTAAGGTTAGGTTAAGGTTAAGGTTAGGTTAGGGTTAATGTTAAGTTTAAGGTCAAGGTTAAGGTTAAGGTTAGTTTAAGGTAAAGGTAAGGTTAGGTAAGGTTAAGGTTAAGGTTAAGGTTAGTTTAAGGTAAAGGAAAGGTTAGGTAAGGTTAAGGTTAGGTTAGGGTTAATGTTAAGGTTAAGGTTAAGGTCAAGGTTAAGGTTATTTTAAGGTAAAGGTAAGGTTAGGTAAGGTTAAGGGTAGGGTAAGGATAAGGTTAGGGTTAAGGTGAAGGTGAAGGTGAAGGTGAAGGTTAAGGTTAAGGTAAGGGTAAGGTTAAGGTTAAGGTCAAAGGTAAGGGTAAGATTAAATTTAAGATTAAGGTTAACACTGAGGTTAGGGTTAAGGTTAAGGTTAATGCTAAGGTTAAGGGTAACGTCAAGGTTAAGGTTAGGGTAAGGTTAAGGTTAAGGTCAAGGTTAAGGTTAGGGTAAGGTTTAGGTTAAGGTTAAGGTTGTGTTAGGGTTAGGTCAAGGTTAAGGTTAAGGTTATGTTAAGGTTAGGTTTATGTTAGGTTAAGGTCAAGGTTAAGGTTTAGTTAAGGTTAAGGTTAAGGTTAAGGTTAAGGTTAGGTTAAGGTTAAGGAAAGGTTAAGTTTAAGGATAAGGTTAACACTAAGGTTAGTGTTAGGTTAGGGTTAGGTTAGGTTGAGGTCAAGGTTAAGGTCATGGTTAAGGGGGTAATTTTGAGGTCAAGCTTAAGGTTAGGTTAGGGTTAAGGTTAAGGTTAGGGTAAGGTTATGGTTAGGGTAAGGTTAAGGTTAGGGTTAAGGTCAAGGTTAAGGTTAGGTTAAGGTTAAGGTTAAGGTTAAGGTTAAGGTTAGGTTAAGGTTAAGATTAGGGTTAAGGTTAAGGTTAGGTTAGGTTTAGGTTAACGTTAGGTTAAGGTTAAGGTTAAGGTTAGGTTAAGGATAAGATTAGGTTAAGGTTAAGGTTAATGTTAAGGTTAAGATTAAGGTTATGGTTAATGTTAAGGTTAAGCTTAAGCTTAAGGGTTTAGTTAAGGTTAAGGCTAAATTTAACGTTAAGGGTAAGGTTGAGGTTAAGGTTAAGGTTAAGGGTAACACTAATGTAAGGTTAAGGGTAAGGTTAATGTTAACGTTAAGGTTAACTTGAAGGTTAAGGGTAATGTTAAGGTTAAAATTAAGGTTAAGGTTGGGTTAGGTTAGTTTAGGGTTAATGTTAATGTTAAGATTAAAGTTAAGGTTAAGGTATGGTTAAGGTTAAGGTTAAGGTTATGGTTAGTTTAAGGTTAAGGTTAATGTTTAGGTTAAGGTTAATGGTAAGGTTAATGTTTAGGTTAAGTTTAAGGTTAGGTTAAGGTTAGGGTTAGGTTATGGTTAAGGTAAGGTTATGGTTAGGTTAAGGTTAAGTTAAGGTTATGGTTAAGGTTAGGGTTAGGTTAAGGTTAAGGTAAGGTTTTGGTGAGGTTCAAGATTAAGGTTAAGGTTAAGGTTAAGGTTAAGGTTAGGGTTAGGCTATGGTTAATTTTAAGGGTAAGGTTAGGGTTAACGTTAAGGTTAAGGTTAAAGGTGAGGTTATGTTTAGGGTTAAGGTTAAGGTTAAGGTTAATGTTAAGGTCAGGTAAGGCTAACCTTAAGCTTAACCTTAACCTAGGGTAAGGCCATAACCTTACCTTAACCTTACCTTAACCTTAACATTACCCTTAACCTTAACCTTGACCCTAACCTTACCTCTAACCTTAAGCTTAACATTACCTTAACCTTAACATTATCCTTACCCATAACCTTAACCTAACCTAACTTTAACCTTAACATAACTTTAACCTTAGCATTAACCTTACCGTTAAAATTAAGATTAACCTTACCCTTATCCTTAACCTAACCTTACCTTAACATTAACCTTACCCTAACCTTAACATTAACCTTAACCTAAAACTTAACCCTAAACTAACTTAACCCTAACCTTGAACTTGACCTTAACCTAACCCTAAACTTAACCTTAACCTTCGCCATAACCTTAACCTTAACATAACCTTAACCTTAACCCTAACCTAACCTAACCTTGACCTTAACATTAACCTTAACCTTAATCTAACCTTGACCTTAACCTTAACCTTAACCTTAACCTAACCTAACCTTGACCTTGACCTTAACCTGAACCTTAACCTTAACCTTAACCATAACCTAGCCTAACCTTGACCTTAACCTTGACCTTCACCTAACCTTAACCGTGACCTTAACCTTAACCTTAATCCTAGCCTTACTTAACATTGACCTTAACCTTAACCTTAACCTTGGGAGAAGGTTAAGGTTAAGATTTAGGTTAGGTTAAGGTCAAGGTTAAGGTAAAGGTTAAGGTTAAGGTTAATTTTAGGTTAAGTTAGGTCGAGGTTCAGGGTTTAGTTAAGGTTAAGGTTAAGATTAAGGGGTAAGGTTAACCTTACCATAAACTTAATCTTAACCTTAAAATTAAACTTACCCTTAACCAATACCTATCCCTAACCTAATTATTACCCTGAACCTAACCTTAACCTTAACCTTAACCCTAACCTTAACTTAACCTTAACCTTAACCTTAACCCTGACATTAATCTTAATCTTAACCTTAACCTTAAACTAACCTAACCTAACATTATCCCTAGCCTTACCTTAAACTTACCTTAACCTAACCTAACCTTAACCTTAACCTTAACCTCTACCCTAACCTAACCTAACCTATCCTTAAACCTAACATTAACCATAACCTTAACCATAACCTGAAGGTTAAGGTTAAGGTTAAGGTTTAGGTTAAGGATAGGGTAAGGTTAAGGTTAACGTTAAGCTCAAGGTTAAGCTTAGGTTAAGGTTAAGGTTAGGTTAGGGTTAAGGTTAAGGATATGGTTAGGTTAAGGTTAAGGTTAAGGTGAAGGTTAAGGTTAGGTTAGGGTTAAGGTTAAGGTTAAGGTAAAGGTTTATTTAAGGTTAAGGTTAAACTTAGTGTTACATTAAGGTTAAGGTTAACGTTAATGTTAACATTAGTGTTACCTTAAGGTTAAGGTTAACGTTAGGTTTAGTTAGGTTATGGTTAAGATTAAGTTTAAGGTTAAGGGTAAGGTTAATGTTAAGGGTTAGGTTAAGGTAATGTTAAGGTTAAGGCTAGGGGTAAGGTTAAGGTTAAGATTCAATTAGGTTAGGTTAAGGTTAAGGGTAAGGTTAATGATAAGGGTAATGTTGATGTTAAGTTTAAGGTTAAGGTTAAGGTTAAGAGTTTAGTTAAGGGTAAGGGTTTAGTTAAGGTTAAGGTTAAAATTTAAGGGTAAGGATAATCTTAAGGTTAAGGGTAAGGTTAATGTTAAGGTTAAGGTTAAGGTTAATGTTAAGGGTTTAGTTAAGGTCAAGGTCAAGGTCAAGGTTAAGGTTAAGGTTAAGGGTTTAGTTAAGGTTAAGGTTAAGTTTAATGTTAAGGGTAAGGTTAAGGTTAAGGTTAAGGTTGTGTTAAGGTGAAGGTTAAGGTTAAGGTTAGGTTAATGTTAGGTTATGGTTAAGGGTAAGGTTAGGTTAGATTATGTTAGGGTTAAGGTTAAGGTTAAGGTTAAGGATAGGTTATGGTTAAGGTTAAGGGTAAGGTTAAGGTTAAGGTTAAGGTTAAGATTTTAGTTAAAGTTAAGGATAAGGGTAAGATTAAGGTTAAGGTTGTGTTAAGGATAAGGTTAAGGTTAAGGTTAAGGTGATGGGTAAGGTCAAGGTTAGGTTAATATTAGGTTATGGTTAAGGTTAAGGGAAAGATTTTAGTTAAGGTTAAGGGTAAGGTTAAGTTTAAGGTTAAGGTTGTGTTACGGTTAAATTTAAGGTTAAGGGTGAAGTTAATTTTAATGTTAAGGGTAACGTTAATGTTAAGGTTGAGGTTAAGGTTAAGGTTAAGGTAGTGTTAAGCTAAAAGTTAAGGTTAAGGTTAGGCTAAGGTTAGGTTATGGTTAAGGGTGAGGTTAAGGTTAAGGTTAGGTTAGGTTAGGGTTAAGGTTTAGGTTAAGGTTAAGGTTAGGTTATGGTTAAGGTTAAGGGTAAGGTTAATTTTAAGATTAATAATTTAGTTAAGGTCAAGGTTAAGGTTAGCTTAAGGTTAAGGTTTTGGTTAACGTTAAGGTAAGGTTAAGGTTAACCTTAACCTTAACTTTAACCTTAACCTTAACATTGACCTTGAACTTAACCTAACCTTAACCTTAAACTTAACCTTAACATTGACCTTCACCTTAACCTAACCTTAACCTATCTTAAGGTTAAGGTTTTGGCTAAGGTTAAGGTTAAGGTTAGGTTAAGGTTAACCTTAACTATAACCTAACCTTAACCAAAACCTTAACCTTAAAATTACCCTTAAATTTCACCCTTGACCTTAACCTAACCTTAAACTTAACCTTAACCTTAACCTAAATTTAACCTTAACCTTAAAATTAAGGTTACAGTTAGGTTAAGGGTAAGATTAAGGTTAAGGTCAAGGTCAAGGTCAAGGTTAACCTTAAACTAACCTTAACCTCACCTTAACCTTTACCTAACCTTAACCTTAACCTTAACAATAACCTTAACCTTAAATTTAACCTTAACCTTAACCTTGACCTTAACTATAACCTAACCCTAACCTTGACCAAACCCTTAACCTTTACCTTAACCTGACTAAACCCATAACCTTAACCTTAACCTTACCCTTAACCTTAACTTATCCTTAACCTTAACCTTAACCATAATCTTAACTTCAGGTTAAGGTTATGGTTAAGGGTAAGGTGAGGATTAAGGGTAAATGTTAAGGTTAAGGTTACAGGTTAGTCAGGTTAAGGTTACGGTTAAGGGTTTGGTCATGGTTAGGGTTAGGTTATAGTTAAATTCAAGGTTAAACTTAGGTTAAGGTTAAAGTTAAGGTTAAGGTTATGGTTATGGTTAAGGTTAGGTTAATGTTAAGGTCAAGGTCAAGGTTAAGGTTAGGTTAAGGTTAAGGGTGAAGGTTAAGGTGAAGGTTGTGGTTAAGGTTAGGTTAAGGTTAAGGTTAAGGTTAAGGTTAGGTTATAGTTAAAGTCAGGGATAAGGTTAGGTTATAGTGAAGGTTAAGGATAAGATAAGGTTAGGGTTTAGGTCAAGGTTAAGGTTAAGGTTAGGGTAAAGGTTCAGGTTATGGTTAAGGTTAAGATTAGGTTATAGTGAAGGTTAAGGTTAAGACCCATAACCCTAATCTTAACCTTCACCTTGAATTTACAAGCTAGGTTAAGGTAAGGTTAAGGGTTTACTCAGGTTAAGGTTAAGGTTAAGGGTTTGGTCAAGGTTATGGTTAGGTTAAGGCTAAGGCTAAGGTTAGGGTTAAGGTCAAGATCAAGGTTAAGGTTACGGTTATGTTAAGGGTAAAGTTAAGGTTATGGTTAAATTTAACGTTAGGTTAAGGTTAAGGTTAGGTTATGTTAGGGTCTTTGTAGTTTGCAAGATTTGCAAGAAAAAACGTTGCAGAGCCTACATCAAAACCACTTTGAAATCCTAGGATCTAGGCCTCTTGGATTCAGAGAGAGATCTCTCTATATATAAGTGTTTTCAAAGATATTTCTTTAAGGCTTATGATATGATATTAAGCTAGCTATGAAGTACAAGGGTTTTATTTGTTTTGGTTGGGATGAACATCATCAAAATGAAGGAAGTATTTTTGAGGGGTAAAGGTGTCAGTAGGTTGAAATAATGGTTTAGCTAATAGGATAGGTAAGAAACAGTATCAATCCATTAGGCTATGGAGTCACAAAATGATTTAATTTCACAACAGGTTTCAAGAGTGGTCTATGGGGCAAGTCATCTATGTCAAAATATCTCTTTAAATTGATTTATGATATGGAAGATTAAAGTGTAGTGAAATAAGCAAACATATAAGAAAAACAAAGGGTAGCTTAAGATCAAGTAAGGACTTTTAACCTAGCCTTCTTTCAGCATACTCAAAGGAAAACAAATAATAGCTTAAGATCAAGTAAGAAATTTGAATATAGCTTGCTTTTAGCATACTCTCAATGGAAAACATTAAAGATAAAACAAAGAATAGCCTAAGATCAAGTAAGGACTTTTAACCTAGCCTACTTTCATCATATTCAAAGGAAAACAAAGAATAGCTTAAGATCAAGTAAGAACTTTGAATCTAGCTTGCTTTTAGCATACTCTCAATGGAAAACATTAAAGATAAAACAAAGAATAACCTAAGATCAAGTAAGGACTTTTAACCTAGCCTGCTTTCAGCATATTCAAAGGAAAAATATTCAATATGAACATAAAAAGTAGCCTAAGATCAGGTAAAGACTTTGAACCTATCATGCTTTTGACATACTCTTAAGGGATCTTTTCAAAGCAACTATTGGAGATAAACTAGAGGACATGGCTAACCATAAACTTCTCTAATTCAATATTTACTTAGAAGACTTTTCAAGAACTTTCAAAGACAATATCTCAAGTTATACTCAGGAAACATGGGCTCACCAATACTTCACTGGTTATACTCTATTGAATTATCCTTAAAACACAATTAGAAGAAAACATAAATATAAAGATTTATCAGTGAGAAATAGGGTACTTTGCAGTAAATCCTAATCTATATTTGATATTCTTTATCAGAGAAAATGGATAGTATGGAAAACATGAGAAAAATAACAATTACAGTAAGAAAAACATCACCATTGACATAGACCAGGATCCCATAAATCAGCTTGTATATTTGAAAATGTTAAAACCAGTTACAATCTTCAAGTCCAGTGGGTCTTTACAGCTTCAAAACTCTATTCTTAGCCTATCTTTCTTCAATTAAAAAAAAGAGCTTCAGCAGCCTCAATAGCTACTTACATTCAATGAGTATTCAACCAACAATAATACTAGACTCCTCATATGATATATATAGGTAAATTTGAGGAGGTGGAGTGGAAATAAGGTCCAACTAATCAATTAATACAAATTAAATGCTTCTCGACCTTTGGGAGGGCTTATGGAGAAGATTTCATATGTTTAACTCTGTTTTAATTAATTTTACATTAACTCTTATCTACTTCAGTCACTTTTGTTGACTTTGGAGGCTTTTGGTAGGCGAGTAATTACTTCTAAGCTGTCTTTGGAAAATATCTCTGACTGTGCATTCAATTTGTATTATTTTGAGGAAAATGAACTTGTAAGTGGCATTTTGAGGATTAATTGCCTCATTGATGTGGAATTTGGAGGCTCTCTTTGTTGATCTTTCTACCTTTGTGGATTTAAACACTGATTTTCCTTTAATTTGTGCTTTAGGGCCTTATAATCATCTTTGGGCTTTTAAACCTTTTCCGCTGACTGTATTCACTTTTAATCATCCTTTTCCTTTGGTTTTTAGCCTTCATTCCTTCCTTTAATCACTTTTCGGGATTTCTGTCTTTTATCAACTGTATTAACCTTTAATCCCTTTATTTCAACTATGCTTTAACCAATATTTTCTTGATTTAGGCCTTTGAACCTTTCTCTTTATGCTTAAACCATATTTTTCCCTTTTTTGTTTTTGTGGACAGGTGTCTTCGGTATGCTGAGGGTTTGATTGTATAACCAGTGCTGATAAAGCACCGATAAAACCATGGAATTAACCCTTGAAGCTTCTATTTTGAATTATTTGGGCTTCAGAGGTGGTAATCTTCAGCCCTGTCCCTTTATGGGTTGTGGAAAAGGTTTTCACCCTTAAAACCAACATCATACCCTGCATAAAACAAACAAAAACGTTACAAAACCCTGCGGTATTGGATAGACTGCTTGCAGAGGCTGGCAGAGGGCGGGAAGAGAAAGATATGCAGGTGGAAGAGGAAATTCCATGACGGAGAGGTGGAAACCTGTGAAAACAAGGTTCAAAATTTATTTTGGCGTGAAAATGTGGATTGGTGGTTTTGTGAAAACTGTTGGCGGTTTTTGCGTGGCATCGAGGCGGTAAGTGGTTTAGACGTGATCAAACGCGATATCGTCCATTGATCTCCATGTGTCCACCAGGAAACTAGCGGTTTCACGTGAATTTGGGCTATTAAACCCTGACACGAAAATCAGCACGAAACGCGATGTGGACCATTGGATCAAGAGCTGTAGATCCAACAGTGGGGGAGGAGTGCGATGGGGAAAATTGCATGGTGAAAGGGAGGGGGTGGAGGCCAGGCATCGAGAGGGGACTGGGGGATAGTTTCATGGGTGGAAGGTAGGGCCTGACTGACATCAGCTTTTTTTTTTGGTAGTGCGTTTGGTTGATCGGCGGGGTTAGAGATGTGGGTTGGACAGGGGCCGTCGGATGAAAGCAATCGACGACTGAGAAGTGTCTGCGGGGATGCATGAAAAGGGACAGTTGGGTGATCAAAGGATGAGAGGGGAGGTGTGATGACCATTGATATTTATAGATCTGCGGTGGGGATCGTTTAGTGGAGTGGTAAGGTGAGGAAGAAAAATGAATGAATGGATGCGGCTAAGGGAAACAAGGGAAGGTGGGGTTGATTTAGTGCAATCGAATCAAATAGATCAATGACCCAGATTTATGCAGGTTTTGACAAGTGCGGCTAGGGAAAAACAAAGCAAAACGTGTTTTACAAGAGTCACGGGGGTAAATACAAGGTAAGGGAAGGGGGCTAGGGGTAAGGTAGAAGTGCAATTCTGTCGGGAGATAAGGTGACCGGGGGCGGAGGAAAAGGAGCTAGCGGGCTAGCGCCTACTCATAGGTGCAGGTCATATGAAGAAAAAGGAGTAGAATATTTAAGCCCTCAGGGGCTTAAGCCTGTATATAAAAGGGTGCATTTTTAGGCCAAAAGAGGGGTTTTTTAGTGTTTTTTGAGGTTTTGATAGGTAAAATAGGGTAATTTAAACCATAAAAAGGTGTTTTTTATAGGTTTAAAAGGGATTTTTGAAGGTTTTTTAGGAAAATGAAGGGTAAATGAGAAGAATAAAAGGGGTTTTTTAGAGGAAAATTAAGGATAAATAAAATGGAAAAATGAATGAAATAGGCTTAGAAAATGATGGAAAATGGCCTAAAAAACAGTCTCTTTTGATATCAGCAGGGTTTCTTGGTGGATTTTTTTTAATGAAACAGCAGTGAAGATTACTCTTAAGTTAGAAAGCAATAGAAGGCTTCAAGAATGAGAAATTTTGTGTGAAAATAATCTCTTGAAGGCTCAATATCTGTTTTAGCCATCATTTTTTATGAAAAAATTTCACTGATGGCTAACAGTGGCTCCACTTGGGGATGACAGCTCCTTGGAGGTGTCAATAAATTCAGAAATTGATCTCTAGAATGTAGACCTATGCCTTATCCATTTACAACCTTTTCTTCCTTGATCATACTGCTTGAAAATATGATCAGTACTTTGTATCAGTAAACAAATTTCTTCCAAACATTCTACCTACACAACCTACTTTTCCTAGCATTTTTTCTTCATAAGATGCACTTGGACTTGAAAACCTTTAACATCAACATTTTATTATTTTATTGAAAGCAGGAAACTAATCTAAATATACCCTTGTTTCTTCCATGAGTTCAAATTAAACAGTTGAACTCATAAATTCTCTACCTAAGCTACTATCTGCCAGGATTAAAGTGTCTGAAGATTTTATTCCCTATATTCTAAAACAGAAATTTAAATACAAACAAACTAGGATTAAGTTGTCTGATCTGCTGCAAGACTATGGCATAAAAACAAATTGCACATAGACTAAAATTTACAGAAATTTAAACAAAATTGTGAAGGCTTAAGATCTAAAAATTAAGATCATCCTTATTTCTTTCTTTCAGCTCTGGTTTTGATCTTTTTAGAGCTATCATCTTCTTTACCTGGTTCAAGTTTTCATTGTATTAGAACCATTTCTTTTCTTTTTCTTTGGCTCAGATTTTGGTCTAATTAGAGCCATCCTTTATCAAACTTCCAGGTTCAGGGTTTAAGCTTGTTTGAACCTCTGTTTTTCTATCCTAATCTAGTCTACTGATAAGCCAAGATTAAACAATTTGGCAAATATTCTTCACTAAGCTATCAACAGTAAATTGAAATCTATCTAGTCATGATTAGGTTGTATGACTAAATAGCAGTGCTCCTTTTTAAGTAGTGGTATTTAAGCTTTCACACTTTTAGACTTTTCCATTCTTTTTTGGCATGGGGCTGTACCTTTCTTCTTTTATTTCTGCCCTATTTTTCTCTTTTTCCATTGTTTTTGTATTTTTTATTTTTTAAAGAAAAAAAAAACTAACTAAATGCTCAAAGGTTAAGCTTATTATCTTTCCTATATAACCTAATCTAAATCTGAAATATTTACATGTTTAGTTGGAAAATTCTCTTTTCCAATACATCCAGTCAATCATATGGTTCCATGACTGGTCTTTGCTCATCTCTTTGAGCATGCTAGATAAGCAAAAGGGCCACTCCCATCTCACTTGTCTTTTAGCAGCAGTGCTAAAAAAATTTCTTGCTTTTGTTAATATACTGATTCTAACAATTTTTATCCCTTCTTCAAATGTCTTCAAGAAATCATCATAGGGATCTTGAAATAAAGCCTGGTTATGAATATTTGGAGGACAGGTTTCAACCAGGGTTATTTTATCTTCCACTAGATCAAGAAAAAGATTCTTTTGATAAATAAGATCTTCCTCATCTTCATTGTAATCTGAACTAGAGGACTCATCATATTTGGCAGTGTTGTCCTCTTGTAGTCCTGGTATGCTTTGATTCAGTGGATTGTATTTTGTGAAGAGATCATCATGTTCTTGAGCAGGGGTATATTTTATTACCTCAACCCTTTCAGGAGAAGGCTCCTTATCTTCATCCTGCTCAAGAAATTCCTCTTTCTTCTCAACCTTTGAGCTAAAAAAATGTTGATTCCCAATCGCATGAAAACTGTTACTAATGAGTTGTAATGAAGAAGAGTAAATATTGAGAGATTCTTCTCCCTCTTCTTAATTTTTAAATCTTTCTTGATCAGTATCATAATTAGTCTTCTTTGGCTAATTACTTTCTTGGAGTTGTGGAACTGATCTTCCTCCCACAAATCTACTAATGATGTTCTTGCAAGATCAAATTTTGTTTGGAGAACATCATCATTATACAGATCAAAATTAGGAAAATAATTAATGTAATTAATGTCACCAATCAAACATACTTGATTATCAGCAGATATTTCTTTATTCTAATCTACAAGGGAACTTTCTAAATGTTTACAACAAAGTTCACTAGGTGAATGGGCAAGAATGTTTGTTTTGTAAAATTTTCTGAGGCTGGTTGTTTGTTTATAATTTGATCAATTTATTCTTCTGTCAAAGGAGGAGATATTTTTGTGTTTCTTTGAGTATAAGTGCAACAGTTCTCTATCTCTTGTGAAGACTAAATTTGAGGTTGGATGTCTTCTCGAGCCTCAGCTAAAAGGGATGATGAATCATTATTAGTTATGTTTTTAGTCAGATCCTGAGGATTTTCTTCTGTTTCTTGATTAATTTCTTCCTCAAATAATTCATCTAGGTTTTTATGATAGTTGTCTTGGGTATGAAATTCATGGATGGCTACTAAGAGATCCTTAGGATACCAATTTCCCAAATCTTCATAAATGCCTGCAAGGTATTCTATGATGCCCTCAGATTGATTACAACAACTTCCCTCTAATGATAGATAAGGGGATTTTTTTTATAATGATCATATAATAATATGTGGATGTCTCTTAGAGAAAACAAACTACCAGTCCTTAACCATTCATACCATTCCCTTGCTTTTCCTTCTATTGTCAACATGAAAATTTTCATAAGGAATTCTTCATGCAATTGCACCTTTAACCTCCATCCATGTATGTGAAATTTGATGAGATGTAACAAAGGGTCATCAAACTCTTCACCTTGAAAAATAGGCAGGTTTTCATCCCAATTCACTTGGGGCATCTTATGTGGGAACCGAGGGATATGATCTCTACTCATTGGGGAATATCTTCGTCGTATCCTTGGAATCACGTTTGTAAATTAGAAACAAAGGTCACTGTGTCTATTCAACTAGTTCAGAGTCTTCTACCAATGGATTCATTAGGTCTTTTGAAAATCGTGGAGTCGCCAGGTGGAAATTTTTAGCTTTTTTGAAGGTAAAATGTTTTATGGTCCACCACCATTGATTCATTTAAATACCAATCTGAAATTTTTTGTGTCTTCTGAGGTCTTAAGGATGTACAAGATGTAATTTACTCAGAAATATTCCCCATTATGGTTTCCAGTATGTTAGGGTCTCTGTATTTTGCAAGATTGGCAAGAAAAAACGCTGCAGAGCCTACATCAAAACCACTTTGGAATCCTAGGATCTAGCCCTCCTGGATTCAGAGAGGGATCTCTCTATATATAAGTGTTTTCAAAGATATTTCTTTAAGGCTTATGATATGATATTAGGCTAGCTATGAAGTACAAGGGTTTTGTTTGTTTTGGTTGGGATGAACATCATCAAAATGAAGCAAGTCTTTTTGAGGGGTAAAGGTGTGAGTAGGTTGAAATAATGGTTCAGCTGATAGGATAGGTAAGAAACAGTATCAATCCATTGGGCTATGGAGTCATAAAAGGATTTAATTGCACAACAGGTTTCAAGAGTGGTCTATGGGGCAAGTCATCTATTTCAAAAGATCTCTTTAAGTTGATTTATGGTATGGAACATTAAAGTGTAGTGAGATAAGAAAACATATAAGAAAAACAAAGGGCAGCTTAAGATTAAGTAAGGAATTTTAACCTAGCCTGATTTCAACATACTCAAAGGAAAACAAAGAATAGCTTAATATCAAGTAAGAACTTTGAATATAGCTTGCTTTTAGCATACTCTCAATGGAAAAAATTAAAGATAAAACAAAGAATAGCCTAAGATCAAGTAAGAAATTTTAACCTAGCCTACTTTCAGCATATTCAAAGGAAAACAAAGAATAGATTAAGATCAAGTAAGAAATTTGAATCTAGCTTGCTTTCAGGATACTCTTAATGGAAAACATTAAATATAAAACAAAGAATAGCCTAGGATCAAGTAAGGACTTTAAACTTAGCCTTCTTTCAGCATATTCAAAGGAAAAACATTCAAGATGAACATAAAAAGTAGCCTAAGTTTAGGTAAGGACTTTAAACATATCCTGCTTTTGACATACTGTTAAGGGATATTTTCAAAGCAACTGTTGGAGATAAACTAGAGGACAAGGCTAACCATAAACTTCTCTAATTCAATATTTACTTAGCAGACTTTTCAAGAACTTTCAAAGACAATATCTCAAGCTATACTGAGGAAACATGGGCTCACCAATACTTCACTGGTTATACTCTATTGAATTATCCTTAAAACAAAATCAGAAGAAAACATAATGATAAATATTTATCAGTGAGAAATAGGGTACTTTGTAGTAAATCCTAATCTATATTTGTTGTTCTTTATCAGAGAAAATGGAAAGTATGGAAAACATGAGAAAAATAAAAATTACAGTAAGAAAAACATCACCATTGACATAGACCAGGATCCCATAAATCAGCTTGTATATTTGATGTTCAAACCAGTTACAATCTTCAAGTCCAGTGGGTCTTTACAACTTCAAAACTCTCTTCTCAACCTATCTTTCTTAAATTACAAAACAGAGCTTCAGCGGCCTCAATAGCTACTTATATTCAATGAGTATTCAATCAACAATAATACTAGACTCCTCATATGATATATATAGGTAAATTTGAGGAGGTGGAGTGGAAATAAGGTCCAACTAATCAATTAATACAGAGTAAATTCTTCTCGACCTTTGGGAGGCCTAATGGAGAATATTTCAGATGTTTAACTCTGTTTTAATCAATTTTACATTAACTCTTATCTACTTCAGTCACTTTTGTCGACTTTGGAGGCTTTTGGTAGGCTGGCAATTACTTCTGAGCTATCTTTGGCAAATATCTTTGATTGTGCATTCAATTTTTATTTTTTTGAGGAAAATGAACTTGTAGGTGGCATTTTGAGGAGTAATTGCCTCACTAATGTGGCATTTGGAGGCTCTCTTTGTTGATCTATCTAATTTTGTGGCTTTCAACAATGATTTTCCTTTAATTTGTGCTTTAAGGCCTTATAATAATCTTCGGGCTTTTAAACCTTTTCTTCTGACTGTATTCACTTTTAATCGTCCTTTTCCTTTGGTTTTCAATCTTCATTCCTTCCTTTAATCACTTTTCGGGTTTTTTGTCTTTTATCAACTATATTAACCTTTAATCCCTTTTTTTTAACTATGATTTATCCAATATTTGCTTGATTTATGCCTTTGAACCTTTGTCTTTATTCTTAAACTTTCTTTTTCCCTTTTTTTTTGTTGTGGACAAGTGTCTTCGGTATGCTGAGGGTTTGATTGTATAACCAGTGCTAATAAAGCACCGATAAAACCATGGAATTAACCCTGGAAGTTTCTATTTTGAATTATTTGGGCTTCAGAGGTGGTAATATTCGGCCCTTTCCCTTTATGGGCTATGGAAATGGTTTTCACCCTTAAAATCGACATCAAACCTTGCATAAAACATACAAAAACATTACAAAAGCATGCGGTATTGGATAGACTTCTTGCAGAGGCTGGTGGAGGGCGGGAAGAGTAGGATATGCAGGAAAAAGAGGAAATTCCATGACGGAGAGGTAAAAACCTGTGAAAACAGGGTTCAAAATTGATTTTGGCACGAAAATGTGGATTGGTGGTTTTGTGAAAACCGTCAGCAGTTTTCATGCGGCATCCAGGTGGTAAGCGGTTTAGATGCGATCGAATTCAATATCGTCCATTGATCTCCATGTGTCCACCAGGAAACCAACGGTTTCACATGAATTTGGGTCGTTAAACCCTGATAAGGAAATCCACGTGAAAAGTGATGTGGTCCGTTGGATCAGGAGGTGTAGATCCAACAGTGGGGGAGGAGTGCGATGAGGAAAAGTGCATGGTGAAAGGGAGGGGGTGGAAGCCAGGTGTCGAGAGGGGATTGGGGGATAGTTTCATGGGTGGAAGGTAGGGCCCAATTAACATTATCTGTTTTTTTTGGTAGCGCGTTTGGTTGATCGGCGGGGTTGGAGATGTGGGTTGGACAGGGGTCGTTGGATGAAAGTGATCAACGGCTAAGATGTGTTTGTGGGGATGAATGAAAAGGGATGGTCGGGTGATCAAAGGATGAGAGGGGAGGTGTGATGACCGTTGATATTTATATCTCTACGGTGGGGATCATTTATTGGAGTGGTAAGGCGGGGAAGAAAAATGAATGAAGGGATGCGTCTAAGGGAAACAAGGGAAGGTGGGGGTGATTTAGTGCCGTTGGATCAAATAGATCAATGGCCCATATTTATGAAGGTTTTGACAAGTGTGGCGGGGGAAAAACAAACGAAAAATTGTTTTACATGAGGCACGGGGGTAAATACATGGTAAGGGAATGGGGCTAGGGATAACGTAGAAGTGCGATTCTGTGGGGAGATAAGGTGACCGGGGGCGGTGGAAAAGGAGCTAGCAGGCTAGCGCCTGGTCGTGGGTGCAAGTCATATGAAGAAAAAGGAGTGGATGTTAAGTCCCTATATTAATAGTGTAGTCCCTTATTATGTTAGTGTATCCCCCCTTATTGTTATTTTTATACCCCTGTAACCCCCATATTGTTATTATTATGCCCTTAAATTATTATTGTTAGGTCGGCTAGGATTACATTGTGGCCCCATGGACTCCTATATATAGAAAGGAGGTTTTGTAATTTGTATCATCCAAGAATTGTTCATTCATGAAATGTATTGGAGGTTTCCCCCTCGAAGTGGCTTATTTCTAAGGCGTTGATATCTCTTTTCTTCTCTTTTTGGAGCTGGTTTCACAACATTTGGTATCAAAGATTTGAGATTCTAGGGTTTCACTGCTCCAAACAGGTCATCGTGGCATTTTTACTATAAATTTTTTTCTATGAAGTTTTTAAATCTGAAATTTTTAGAGTACGAAGAAAAAATCTTGACGAACATCTTCGAAAAATTTCAGAGCTTCGTTCGCAATATTTTCAGAGATATCATCTGTGCAAGTTAGGTCATTTTCAAGGCTCCTGAATTTAACCTAAACAGGTCCTCGTGGTATTTTCTTAATAAAAATTTTTCTACGAAGGTTCATAAGTAGAAATATCTAGAGTGTAAATCCACAATCCTAAGGAACATATTCGCAAAATTTCAAAACTTGGTTCAGAATATGTTCGGAGATATGATATGTGGAAGGTAGTGCTTTTTCAGGCTCCCGAATTTCATCTCAAAGAGGTGATCGTGGGAAAAGATTCATAACTCTCTCTCTGAGCATCAGATTGGAGTGTCGTAAAAATTAGTCACAAGTACATGGACTATAGTTTCTTTTCTATCAGGTTTACAGTCGAAGGATCAAATAGTGATACGTGGCAAGTCATAAAATTTCAATCTACTGAACCAGTCCAAAATTGGGTCATTGTGAGAGATTGGACATAACTTTGCCTTGAGGAATCCAAATATGATAAGACCTGTGGCATTTGAAAGAGGATTAAAGGGATACCTCGATGAAATTTTTTAGATATTTAAGAGCCGCAATCACAGAGATAATCCAATTTCAATATCGAGCTCCTCAAAAGTAAGAAAAAGGTGTGTATTTGGTTTTTAAAATTGCATAACGTTTGTTTGAAAAAACAATTTGAAGTGATTTCAAGGGCATATTTTAGAATTTTTATCAGTATTTGGTTCTATAATGCCTCAAAAAAATAATTCCATACCCATTAAGCCCTCAAAAATCTATACTATGATGCATGAAGAGGAAGAATTGCAGTATAAGATATCAAAATTACGGTACCAAGTGCAACAAATTTGGATCTTATGAAGAGCAACCAAAGATGACATAGATGGTTTAGAAGCATAAATGGAGGCTAAGTTGGATGGTTTGAAGGATCAATTAATAGCTAATATGGATGATAAATTAGTGGAAGATCACATCGAGCATCAACAACAAGTTCTCCAACTCTCAAAAGATAACCTAACTTTGGTGCAGAATCTAATGAAACAACAGGAAGATCAACATCACATTGAAATAAATTTTGAAGTAGTCACAGAAACAAGAACTCGATAAGTATGATTAATTTCAGAGTATCTCAGCAAGTGGAAGAACTTTCCTATAGAAGATTCCACATGGGAGGATGAGAATTTTATACAGAAGCATCAAGAAATAATCAAGCGTTGAGGACAACACTTGTTTGAAGGAGAGGTGCATGTTAAGTCCCTATATTAATAGTGTAGTCCCTTATTATGTTAATGTATCCCCCCTTATTGTTATTTTTGTACCCCTGTAACCCCCATATTGTTATTATTTTTCCCTTAAATTATTATTGTTAGGTCAGCTAGGATTACATTGTGGCCCCATGGACTCCTATATATAGAAAGGAGGTTTTGTAATTTGTATCATCCAAGAATTTTTCATTCATGTAATGTATTGGAGGTTTCCCCCTCGAAGTGGATTATTTATAAGGAGTTGATATCTCTTTTCTTCTCTTTTTGGAGCTGGTTTCACAACATTTGGTATCAGAGTTTTGAGATTCTAGGGTTTCGCTACTCCAAACAGGTCATCGTGGAATTTTTGCTATAAATTTTTTTCTACAAAGGTTTTAAATCTGAAATTTTTAGAGTACAAAGAAAAAATCAAGAGGAACATCTTCACAAAATTTCAAAGCTTCGTTCGCAATATTTTCAGAGATATCATCTGTGCAAGTTAGGTCATTTTGCAGGCTCCTGAATTTAACCTAAACAGGTCCTCGTGGTATTTTCTTAATAAAATTATTTCTACGAAGGTTCAGAAACAAAAAATTTAGAGTGCGAAGCCACAATCCTAAGGAACATCATCACAAAATTTCAGAACTTGTTTTGGAATATGTTCGGAGATATGATTTGTGGAAGGTAGTGCTTTTTCAGGCTCCCGAATTTCATCTCAAAGAGGTGATCGTGGGAAAAGATTCATAACTCTCTCTCTGAGCATTAGATTGGAGTGCCGTAAAAAGTGGTCACAAGTACATGGACTGTAGTTTTTTTTCTATCAGGTTTACAGATGAAGGATCAAACAGTGACATGTGGCAAGTCGTAAAATTTCAATCTACTGAACCAATCCAAAATTGGGTCATTGTGAGAGATTGGACATAACTTTGCCTTGAAGAATCCAAATCTGATAAGACCTATGGCATTTGAAAGAGGATTAGAGGGCTACCTCGATGAAAAATTTTAGATATTTAAGAGTTGCAATCACAGAGATAATCCAATTTCAATATCGAGCTCCTCAAAAGCAAGAAAAATGTGTGTATTTGGTTTTTAAAATTGCATAACGTTTGTTTGAAAAAACAATTTGAAGTGATTTCAAGGGCGTATTTTAGAATTTTTATCAGTATTTGGTTCTATAATGCCTTAAAAAAATAATTCCATACCCATTAAGCCCTCAAAAATCTATATTATGATGCATGAAGAAGAAGAATTGCAGTATGAGATATCAAAATTATGGTACCAAGTGCAACAAATTTCGATCTTACGAAGAGCAAACAAAGATGACATAGATGGTTTAAAATCAGAAATGGAGGCTAAGTTGGATGGTTTGAAGGATCAAATAATAGCTAATATGGATGATAAATTAGTGGAAGATCACATCGAGCATCAACAACAAGTTCTCCAACTCTCAAAAGATAACCTAACTTTGGTGCAGAATCTAATGAAACAACAGGAAGATCAACATCACATTGAAATAAGTTCTGAAGTAGTCACAGAAACAAGAACTCGACAAGTACGATCAATTTCAGAGTATCTGAGCAAGTGGAAGAACTTTCCTATAGAATATTCCACATGGGAGGATGAGAATTTTATACAGAAGCATCAAGAAATAATCAAGCATTGAGGACAACACTTGTTTGAAGGAGAGATGCATGTTAAGTCCCAATATTAATAGTGTAGTCCCTTATTATGTTAGTGTAGCCCCCTTTATTGTTATTTTTGTACCCCTGTAACCCCCATATTGTTATTATTGTGCCCTTAAATTATTATTGTTAGGTCGGCTAGGATTACATTGTGGCCCCATGGACTCCTATATATAGAAGGGAGGTTTTTTCATTTGTATCATCCAAGAATTGTTCATTCATGTAATGTATTGGAGGTTGCCCCCTTGAAGTGGCTTATTTCTAAGGCATTGATATCTCTTTTCTTCTCTTTTTGGAGCTGGTTTCAAAATAGTGGAAGATTTAAGCCCTCAGGGGCTTCAAGCCTATATATAAAAGGGCACATTTTTAGGCCAAAAATAGGGGTTTTTTAGTGTTTTTTGACGTTCCAATAGGTAAAATAGGGTAATTTAAACCACAAAAAGGTGTTTTTTATAGGTTTAAAAGGGATTTTTGAAGGTTTTTTAGGAAAATGAAGGGTAAATGAGAAGGAGAAAAGAGGAATTTTCACAAGAAAATGAAGGATAAATAAAAGGGAAAAATGAATGAAATAGGCTTAGAAAATGATGGAAAATGGCCTTAAAAACAGTCTCTTTTGATATCAACAGGGTTTCCTGGTGGATTTTTTTTGAATGAAATAGCAGTGAAGATTACTCTTAAGTTAGAAAGCAACAGAGGGCTTCCAAAATGAGAAATTTTGTGTGAAAATAATCTCTTGAAAGATAAAGATCTGTTTTAGCCATCATTTGCTATGACAAAAATTTACTGATGGCTAACAGGTTATACTTAAGGTCAAAGTTAGGTTAAGGTTAAGGTTAGGTAAAGGTTAAGGGTAAGGTTAAGGTTAAGGTTAAGGTTAACCTTAAGCTAATTTTAACCTTAACCTTAACCCTAACCTTAGCTTTAACTTTACCCTTAGGTTACGGGTTAAGGTTAAGGGTAAGGTTAAGGTTAAGGTTAGGGGAAGGTTAAGGTTAAGGTTAAGGTAAGGTTAAGATTAAGGTTAGGGGTTTAGTCAGGTTAAGGTTAAGGTTAAGGGTTTGTTCAAGGTTAGGGTTAGGTTATAGTTAAGGTTAAGGTTAGGTTAAGGGTAAGATAAGGTTAAGGTTAAGGTTAAATTTAAAGTTAGGTTAAGGTCAAGGTCAAGGTCAAGGTCAAGGTTAAGGGTAAATTCAAGGTTAAGGTTAAGGTTAAGGTTAGGGTAAAGGTTCAGGTTAAGGTTAAGGCTAAGGTTAAAGTTCATGGTTTGGTCAAGGTTAGGGTAAGGTTATCCCTTAAGGTTAGGGTAAAGTTAAAGTTAAGGTTAAGTTTGAGGTTAGGTTAAGGGTAAAGTCAAGGTTAAGGTTATGGTTATGGGAAGGTTAAGGTCAAGGTTAAGTTAAGGTTAAGGTCAAGGTTAGGATTAGGTTATAGTTAAGGTCAAGGTTAAGGTTAGGATAAGGTTAAGGTCAAGGTTAGGGTCAGGTTATATTTAAGGTTAGGTTTAATGTCAAGGTTAAGGTTTTGGTCAAGGTTAGGGTTAGGTTAAGGGGGTAAGGTTAAGGTTAAGGTTAAGGGTTTGGTCAACGTTAGGGTTAGGTTATAGTTAAGATTAAGGTTAAGGTTAAGGTTACGGGTTTAGTCAGGGTAAGCTTAAGGTTAAGGGTTTGGTCAAGCTTAAGGTTAAATATCTCGTCAAGGTTAGGGTTAGGTTATATTTAAGGTTAAGGTTATGGTTAAAGTTAAGGTTAGGGTAAGTTAAAGTTAAGGTTAAGGTTAGGTTAAGGTTAAGTTTAAGGTTAATGGTTTGGTCAAGGTTAGGGTTAGGTTACGAGGGTAAGGTTAAGCTTAAGAGTTTGGTCAACATTAGGGTTAGGTTATAGTTAACGTCAAGGTTAAGGTTAGGTTATAGTTAACGTTAAGGTTAAGGTTAAGGTTAAGGTTAGGGTAAAGTTAAAGTTAAGGTTAAGGTTACGTTAAGGTTAAGGTTAAGGTTAAGGATTTGGTCAAGGTTAGGGTTAGGTTAAGGAGGTAAGGTTAAGGTTAAGGTTAAGGGTTTCGCCAAGGTTAGAGTTAGGTTATAGTTAATGTTAAGGTTAGGGTTAGGCTATAGTTAAGTTCAAGGTTAAGGTTAAGTTAAGGTTAAGATTAGGTTAAGGGTAAACTTAAGGTTATGGTTAGGGTAAGGTTAAGTTTAAGGGTAAATATAAAGTTATGGTTAAGGTTAAAGGTCAAGGTCAAGGTTAGGTTAGGTTAAGGTAAGGCTAAGGTTACGGTTAGGTTAAGGTTAAGGATAGGCTAAGTTAAGGTTAAGGTTAGGTGAAGGGTAAAGTTAAGGTTAAGGTTAGGGTTAAATTTAGGGGAAGTTTAAGGTTAAGGTTAAGTTTATGGTTACTGTTAAAGTTAGGTTAAGGTGAAGGTTAAGGGTAACATTAAGGTTAAGGTCAAGATCAATGTTAAGGTTAAGGTTAAGGTTAGGTTATAGTTAAGGTCAATCTTAAGTTTAAGGTTAAGGGTAAGGTTAAGGTTAAGGTTAAGGTTACCTGTTTAGTCAGGTTAAGGTTAAGGTTAAGGTTAATATTGAGGGTAAGGTCAAGGTCAAGGTTAAATTTATGTTAAGGGTAAAGTCAAGTTTAAGGTTACGTTAAGGGTTTGTTCAAGGTTAAGGTTAGCTTAAGGTTAGGGTTAGGTTATAGTTAGGGTCAAGTTTAAGTTTAAAGTTAAGGTTAAGGTCAATTTTAAGGTCAATGTTAAGGGTTTGGTTAAGGTGAGGGCTAGGTTATAGTTAAGGTCAAGGTTAACGTTAGGTTATAGTTAAGGTCAAGGTTAAGGTTAGGTTATAATTAAGGTTAAGGTTTAGGTTATGGGAATGTTAAGGTGAACTTTAAGGTTAAGGTTAGGTTAAGGTTAAAGTTACGAGTTTAGTCAGGTTAAGGTTAAGGTTAAGGTTAAGGTTAAGGTTAAGGTTAGGTTAAGGGTAAAATCAAGTTTAAGGTTAAGGTTAAGGGTAAAGTTAAGGTTATGGTGAAGGTTAAGGGCAAGGTTAAGGTTAAGGGTAAGGTTAAGATTTAGGTTATCTTAAGGGTAAACTTAAAGTTAAGGTTAAGGTTAAGCTTAAGTTTAAGGTCAAGGTCAAGGTTAAGGTTAATTTAGGTTAAGGTAAGGTTACGATTCTAGTTAGGGTAAGGTTAGGGTTAGGTTATAGTTAAGGTTAAGGTTAAGGTTAAGGGTAAAGTTAAGGTCAAGGTTAGGGTTAGGTTATAGATAAGGTTAAGGTTAGATTAAGGGTAAAGTCAAGGTTAAACTAACCTTGACCTTAACATTAACCTTACCTTTACCTTAACCTTAACCTAGCCTTCCCATAACCTTTACCTTAACCTAAATTTAACCTTAACCTTCCCCAAACCTTAACCTTAACCTTAACTTTAAGTTAACCTTAACCTTAGCCTTACCCATAACCTTAATTTTAACTTAACCTTAACCTTAGCCTTACCCATAACCTTAACCTAACCTTAACCTTGACCTTGACCAAACCATTAACCTAACTTTTACCTTAGCCTAACCTAACCTTAACCTTAACCTTAACCTTAACCTAACCTTATCTTAATCTTAACCTTCCCTTAACCTTAACCTTAACCATAACCAAACCTTAACCTTGAATTTACCCTTAGCGTAACCTTAACCTTAACCTTAACCTTAATCTTAAGGGAAAGGTTAAGGTTAAGGTGAAGGTTAGGTTAAGAGTAAGGTTAAGGTGAGGGTTAGGCTATAGTTAAGGTTATGGATCAGGTAAGGTTAGGGTTAGGTTATAGTTAATGTTAAGGTTAAGGTTAAGGCTAAGGTAATGGTTATGGGAAGGTTAAGGTTAAAGTTAAGGTTAGGTTTAAGGTTAAGGTTTTGGTATAGGTTAGGGTTAGGTTATAGTTAAGGTTAAGGTTAGGTTAGGTTCTAGTTAATTTTAAGGTCAAGGTTAAGGTTCAGGTTATAGTTAAGGTTTAGGTTAAGGTTAGGTTATAGTGAAGGTTAAGGTTAAGGCCCATAACCTTAAGCTTGACCTTACCCTTAACCTTAACCTTAACTTTAACCCTAACCTTTACTTTACCCTTAACTTAACTTTAACCTTCACTATAACCTAACCCTAACCTTGACCAAACCCTTACCCTTAACCTTAAGGTTACCCTTAACCCGAAGCTTAACCTTAACCTTACTAAACTTGTAACCTGAACCTAACCTTAACCTTAACTTTAACTATAACCTAACCCTAACCTTGACCAAACCCTAAACCTTAACCTTGATCAAACCCTTAACCTTAACCTTAACTATAAACTAACCCTAACCTTGACCAAACCCTTAACCTTAACCTTGACCTAACCCTTAACCTTAACCTTAACCTAGCTAAACCCGTAACCTTAACCTTAACATTAACCTTAACTATAACCTAACCCAAACCTTGACCAAACCCTTCACCTTCACCTTAACCTTAACCTTAACCTTCCCCTACCCTTAACCTTAAGCTTAACCCTTAACCTTAACTTACACCCTTAACCTTAATCTTAACCTTAACCTTAACCTGAACCTTTACCCTAACCTTAGTCTTAACCTTAACCTTAATTATAACCTAACCCTAACCTTGACCAAACCCTTAACATTAACTTTACCATTAACCTAACCTTAACCTTAACTATAGCATAACATTAACCCGTACCAAACCCTTAACTTGTGGATATTGGTGGTCACCCGCCTATTCCACTTGGGACCCCACCATTGTCTCTTTCAGCTTTTGAGTTTCAGCACAACTTACTATTTTTAGCTGTTTTTCGGGTCCTGAACTTCCGAAGCCGTTTTGAGTCCCTATACCTCGTTAGAAAGACCTATCCAAGGACTACTAATTTTGACCCATGTTGCTCCCGGTTTTCCCAAAAAACATCATTTAGGGCCTCAACATAGCTTCAGAAGTTCAAGACCTAAAAAAACGCTAAAAATAGTAAGTTGTGCCGAAACTGAAAAACTGAAAGAGAAAATGGTGGGGCCCTAAGTGGAATAGGTGGGTGACCACCAATATCCACCTGGATCATTAACCTTAACCTTAACCTGACTAAACCCATAACCTTAACCGTAACCTTACCTTAGCCTAATCCTTGTCTTAACCTAAATTTAACCTTAACCTTCCCCTAACCTTACCCTAACCTTACCCCTAACCCTAACCTTGACCAAACGCTTAACCTTAAACTTAACCTTAACCTAACCTTAACCAAACCCTTAACCTTAACCTAACCTTAACCAAACCCTTAACCTTAACCTTAACCTTCACCTTAACCTTAAACTTAAGGGTTTGGACAAGGTTAAGGTTAGGTTATAGTTAACCTTAACCTTAACCATAATCTTAACCCTAACCTTGACCAAACCCTTAACCTTAACCTTAACTTTAACCTTAACCTTCCCCTAACCTTAACCTTAACATGAACCTTAACCTAACATTGACCATAACCTTAACCTTAAGCTTACCCTTAATCGTAACCTTAACCTTAACTTTACCCTTAACCTTAACCTTAACCTTCCCCTAACCTTAACCTTAACCTTACCCTTAACCTTAATCTTGACTTTACCCTTAACGTTACCTTTAACCTAACCTTACCCTTAACCTTGACTTTACCCTTACCCTAAACTTAACCTTGACCTTAACTATAACCTAACCCTAACCGTGACCAAACCTTAACCATAATCTTAACCTTAACCTTACCCTTAACCTTAACCTTAACCTTAACTATAACCTAACCCTAACCTTACTTTAGCATTAACCCTAACCTTAACCTTTACCTAACCTTAACCTTAACCTAACCTTAACATTGACCCTACCCTTAACGTAACCTTAACCTTAACCTAAGCTTAACCTTATCTTAACCTTAAACTAACCCTAACCTTTTCTTTACCTTAACCTTGACTTTACCCTTAACCATAACCATAACCTTAACCTTAACTTAACCTAACATTAACCTTAACTATAACATAGCCCTATCCTTACCTTAGCTATAACCTTAAGGTTAATGTTAAGGGTTTGGTCAAGGTTAGGGTTAGGTTATAGTTAAGGTCAAGGTTAAGGTTAGGTTATAGTTAAGGTTAAAGTGATCGAAAGGTTAAGGTTAAGGTTAAGGTTAATTTCAGTTTAAGGTTAAGGTTTGGTCAAGGTTACGGTTAGGTTATAGTTAAGGTCAAGGTTAAGGTTAGGTTAAGGTTAAGGTATGGGTTTAATGAGGTTAAGGTTAAGGTTAAGGGTAAAGGTTAAGGTTACAGGTCTTAACCTTAACTTTACCCTTAACATATCCTTAGCCTAACCTTAACCTTTACCCTTAACCTTAACCTTAACCTAACCTTATGTTGACCTTAACTATAACCTAACCCTAACCTTAAAATTGACTTTACCCTTAGCGTAACCTTAACCTTGCCTTTAACCTTAACCTTAACCTAACTTTAACCTTAACCTTCCCATAAACTTAACCTTTACTAACCTTAACCTTAACCTTAAATTTAACTTGACTACACCCGTAACCTTAACCTTAACCTGACTAAAGCCGTAACATTAACCTTAACCTTTAACCTTATCCTAACCTTAACCATAACCTTAACCTTAACCTTAACTTTATTCTTAACATAACCTAACTATAACCTATCCTTAACCTTACCGTAACCTTAACCTTAACCTAACCTTAACCTTAACGCTAACCTTAATCTTTACTTTACCCTTGACCTAGCCTTAACCTTAACTTTAACCTTTACTTAACCTAACCTTAACCTTAACCTAACCTTACCTTAACCTAAATTAACCTTAACCTTCCCCTAACCTTAACCTTAACCTTAACCCTAACCTTAACTTTAACCTAATCTTAACCTTGACTTTACCCTTAACCTTCAACTTAACCGGACTAAACTCGTAACCTTAACTATAACCTAACCCTAACCTTACCCTAACCAAACCCTTAACATAACCTTAACCTTAACACTAACCTTACCCTCACCCTTATCTTAACCTTAACCTTGACCTTAACCTTAACCTTGAACAAACCCTTAACCTTAACCTTGACCAAACCCTTAACCTTAACCTGACTAAACCTATAACTTGTAACCATAATGTTAACCTTAACTATAATCTAATCCTAACCTTGTCCAAACCCTTAACCTTAACTTTAACCTTAATCTTAACCTTCCGCTAACCTTAACTCTAACCTTAACCTTAACCTTAACCCTTACCCTTAACCTGACTAAACCTTTGACCTTAACCTTCACCTTAACAAAACCTTAACCTTAACCTTAAATTTACCCTTAACCTTCACTATAACCTAACCTTACCTTTACCTTAACCTTAACCTTAACCTTAACCTTTACCCTAACCTTAACCTTAACCTTACCCTTAAGTTTACTCTTAACCTTGACCTTAAGCTAACCTTAACCTTAACTTTACCTTAACCTTTACTTTACCCTTAACCTAACCTTAACCTTAACCTTAACCTTAACATTAACCTTGACCTTAACCTTAACTATAACCTAACCATAACCTTACCCTAACGATAACCTTTACCCTAACCTTAACCTTTACCTAAACTTAAATTTGACCTTAACTTTAACCTTGTATTATCCTTAACCTAACCTTAACAACAACTATAACCTTAACCTTAAGTTTATGGTTAAGGTAAGGTTAAGATAAGGTTAAGGTTAAGGTTAGGTTAAGGGTAAGAGAAGGTTAACCTAACATTAACCTTGACCTTAACTATAACCAAACCCTAACCTTGACCAAACCCTTAACATTAACCTTAACCTTAACCTTAACCTTGACTTTACCCTTAACCTAGCCTTACCCTAACCATAACTTTTACTTCACCTTAACCTAAGCTTAATGTTGACCTTAACCTTAAGCTAACCTTAACCTTGACCTTAACTATAACCTAACCCTAACCTTGACCAAACCCTTAACCTTAATATAACCTTAACCTAACCTTCACCTTAACTATAACCTAACCCTAACCTTGACCGAACCATTAACATTAACCTTAACCTTAACTTTAACCTTGACTTTACCCTTAACTTAACCTTACCCTAACCTTACCCTAACCATAACCTTTACTTTACCTTAACCTAACCTTAACCTTGACCTTAACCTTAACATTACCTTAACCTTGACCTTATATAACCTAACCCTAACCTTGACCAAAACCCTTAACCTTAACCAAACCTTAACCTTAACCTAACCTAGACCTTAACTATTACCTTAACCTTAACCTTAACATTACCCTTAACCTTAACCTTAACCTTAACCTTCCCCTAACCTTAACCCTATCCTTAACCTTAACCTTAACCTTAACTATAACCTAACCTTAACCAAACCATTAACCTTAACCTTAACCTAACTAAACCCGTAACCTTAACCTTAACCTAACCTTAAACTTAACCTTAACCTTACCCTTAACCTTCACCCTTAACCTTAACCTAACCTTAACCTTAACCTTAAGGTTAAGGTTAAGGTTAGGTTAAGGGTCAGGTTAACGTTAAAGTTAAGGTCAAGGTCAAGGTTAACCTTAACCTAACCTTAACCTTAACCTTAACCTTACCCATAACCTTAACCTTAACCTTAACCTTGACCTTAACTATAACCTAACTCTAACCTTGACAAAACCCTTAACCTTAACCTTAACCTGACTAAACCCGTAACCTTAACCTTAACCTTACCCTTAACCTTAACTTATCCTTAACCTTAACCTTAACCATAATCTTAACTTCAGGTTAAGGTTAAGGGTAAGGTTAGGGTTAAGGGTAACAGTTAAGGTTAGTGTTACAGGTTTAGTCAGGTTAAGCTTAAACTTAAGAGTTTGGTCAAGGTTAGTGTTAGGTTATAGTTAAAGTCAAGGTTAAGGTTAGGTTAAGGTTAAGATTATGGTTATGGTTATGGTTATGGTTAAGGTTAGGTTAGGGTTAAGGTCAAGGTTAAGGTTAAGTTTAGGTTAAGGTTAAGGGTGAAGGTTAAAGTCAAGGTTATGGTTAAGGTTGTGGTTAAGGTTCAAGTTAAGGTTAGGTTATAATGAAGGTTAAGGTTAAGACCCGTAACCTTGTCCTTACCCCTAATCTTAATCTTAACCTAACCTTAACCTTGACTTTACACTTAACTTAATCTTAAACTTCACTATGACCTAACCCTAACCTTGACCAAACCCTTAACCTTATCCTTAACCTTACCCGTACCCTTAACCTTAACCTTAACCATAACCTAACACTAACCTTGACAAAACCTTAACCTTAATCCTAACCTTAACTTTACCCTTAACATAACCTTAACCTTAACTATATCCTTAACCTAATATTAACCTTAACCTAACCTTAACCTTACCCTTTACCTTTACCTTAACCTTAACATAACCTAACCTAAACCTTAAGGTAAAGTCGGTTACAGGTTTAGTTAGGTTAAGGTTAAAGGTAAGGTTAGGTTAAGGGTTAAGTTAAGGTTAAGGTTAAGGTTACCCTCACCTTAACCTTAACTTTACCCTTAACCTTGTCCTTGACCAAACCATTAGGGTTAAGGTTAAGGTTAAGGGTAATGTCAAGGTTAAGTTTAAGGGTTTGGTCAATGTTAGGGTTAAGGTTAACTGTAAACTAACCCTAACCTTGACCAAACCCTTAACCTTAAATATTACCCCTTAACCTTAACCTTAACCTTAACTTTACCCTTAACCTTAACCTTAACCTTAAGTTTAACCTTAACCTTCCCCTAACCTTAACCATATCCTTAACCTTAACCTTAACCTTAATTATAACCTAATCTTAACCAAACCCTTAACCTTAACCTTAACCTGACTAAACCCGTAACCTTAACCTTAACCTTACCCTTACCCTTCACCCTTAACCTTAACCTAACCTTAAAATTAATCTTAACCTTAACCTTACCCAAACCTTCACCCTTAACGTTAACCTAACCTTAACTTTAACCTTAAGGTGAAGGTTAGGTTAAGGGTAAGGTTAAGGTTAAGGTTAAGGTCAAGGTCAAGGTTAACCTGAACCTAACCTTAACCTCACCTTAACCTTTACCTAACCTTAACCTTAACCTTACCCATAACCTCAACCTTAACTTTGACCTTAATTATAACCTAACCCTAACCTTGACCAGACTCATAACCTTAACCTTAACCTGACTAAACCCGTAACCTTAACCTTACCCTTAACCTTAACTTATCCTTAACCTTAACCATAATATTAAACTCACATTAAGGTTAAAGATAAGGGTAAGGTTGGGTTTAAGGGTAACGGTTAAGGTTAAGGTTACAGGTTTATTGAGGTTAACGTTAAGGTTAAGGGTTTGGTCAAGGATAGTGTTAGGTTATAGTTAAAGTCAAGGTTAAGGTTAGGTTAAGGTTAAGGTTATGGTTATGGTTAGGTTAAGGTTAATTTTAAGTTAAGGTTAAGGGTGAAGGTTAAGGTCAATGTTGTGGTTAAGGTTAAGGTTAGGTTATAGTGAAGGCTAAGGTTAAGACCCGTAACCTTGACCTTACCCTTAATCTTAACCTTAACCTAACCTTAAGCTTGACTTTACCCTTTATTAACTTTAACCTTCACTATGACCTAACCCTAACCTTGACCAAACCCTTACCCTTATCCTTAACCTTACCCTTACCCTTAACCTTAACCTTACTAAACCCGTAACCTTAACCTTAACCTTAACTATAACCTAACCCTAACCTTGAGAAAACCCTAACCTTAATCCTAACCTTAATCTTAACTTTACCCTTAACATAACCTTAACCTTAAATATACCCTTAACCTAATCTTAACCTTAACCTAACCGTAACCTTACCTTTAACCTTGACCTTAACCTTAACTTAACCTAACCTAAACCTTAAGGTAAAGTCTGTTACGGGTTTAGTTAAGTTAAGGTTAAGGGTAAGGTTAGGTTAAGGGTAAAGTTAAGGTTAAGGGTAAATTTAAGGTTAAGGTTAAGGTTACCCTCACCTTAACCTTAACTTTACCCTTAACCTTTTCCTTGATCAAACCCTTAACGTTAACCTTAACCTTAAATTAACCTAACCTTAACCTTCACTATAACCTAACCCTAATTTTAACCTTAACATAAACTTAACCTTAAAATTAACCTAACTATAACTTTACCCTTAACATTAACCTTCACGATAACCTAACCTTAACCTTAACTTAACCTTAACCTTCACCATAACTTAACCTTAACCTTAACTTTACCCTTAACCTAACCTTAACCTTACCCTTCACCTTAACCTTATCTTAACCTTAACCTAAAGTTAACCTTCACTTTACCCTTAACGTAACCTTAACCTTAACCTTAACCCTTAACCTTAACCTTAACCTAACCTTAACCTTAACCTTAACCATAACCTAACCTTAACCATAACCTTGACCTTAACTATAACCTAATCCTAACCTTACCCTTAACCATAACCTTGACCTTAACTATAACCTAATCCTAACCTTACCCTTAACCATAACCTTAACCTTAACCTTCCCATAACCTTAACCCTAACCTAACCTTAACCTTACCCTTAACCTTACCTTAACCTTAACCTTAACTATAACCTAACCCTAACTTTAAACTTAACCTTAACTATAACCTAACCCTAACCCTAACCTTAACCTAACCTTAACCTTATCTTAACCTTAACTATAACCTAACCCTAACCTTGGCCAAATCTCAACCTTAACCTAACCTTAACCTTAACCTTACCCTTAACTTGCCCTTAACCTTAACCTTAATCTTCCCATAACCATAACCTTAACCTTGACCTTGACCTTACCCTTAACCTTAACTATAACCTTAACCTCAACCTTACCCTTAACCTTATCTTAACCTTAACCTAACCCTAACACTAACCTTTACCTTAATTTTAACCTTAATGTTAGGTTAGGTTAAGGTAAGGTTAAGGTTACGGTTAAGGTTATAGGTTACGTTATGTTAAGGTTAACGTTAGGGTTAAGGTTAGGTTAAGGTCAAGATTAAGGTTAAGGGTAAAGTTAAGTTTAAGTATAAGGTTAAGGTTACAGGTTTAGTCAGGTTAAGGTTAAGGTTAAGGTTAAATGTAGGTTAAAGTTAAGGTTGATGTTAGGTTAAGGTTAAGGTTATGGTTATGGGAAGGTTAATTTTAAGGTTAACCAAACCCTAACGTTGACCAAACCCTTAACCTTAACTTATCCTTAACCTTAACCTTAACCATAATCTTAACCTCACATTAAGGTTAAGCCTAAAGGTAAGGTTAGGGTTAAGGGTAACAGTTAAGGTTAAGGTTATAGGTTTAGTGAGGTTAACGTTAAGGTTAAGGGTTTGGTCAAGGATATTGTTAGGTTAAAGTTAAATTCAAGGTTAAGGTTAAGGTTATGGTTATGGTTAAGGTTAGGTTAAGGTTAAGGTCAAGGTTAAAGTTAAGTTTAGGTTAAGGTTAAGAGTGAAGTTTAAGGTCAATGTTATGGCTAAGGCTAGGTTAAGGTTAAGGTTAAGGTTAGATTATAGTGAAGGTTAACCTTGAACTTACCCTTAATCTTAACCTTAACCTAACCTTAACCTTGAATTTACCCTTAACTTAACCTTAGCCTTCACTATGACCTAACCCTAACCTTGAACAAATCCTTAACCTTACCCTTAACCTTACCCTTAACCTCGCCCTTACTAAACCTATAACCTTAACCTTAACTTTAACTATAACCTAACCCTAACCTTGAAAAAACCCTAACCTTAACCTTAAATTTACCTTTAACATAACCTTAACCTTAACTATACCATTAACCTAATCTTAACCTTATCCTAACCTTAACCTTACCTTTAACCTTGACCTTATCCTTAACCTAAACTAACCTTAACCTTAAGGTAAATTCGGTTAAGGTAAAGTTGGTTACGGGTTTAGTTAGGTTAAGGTTAAGGTTAAGGTTAGGTTAAGGGTAAATTTAAGGTTAAGGGTAAGGTTACCCTAACCTTAATCTTAACTTTATGCATAACCTTAACTTTACCCTTAACCTAACCTTAACCTTTATTTTAACCAAACCCTTAACCTAACCTTAACATTATCCTAACCTTAACCTTAACCTTAGCTTAACCTAACCTTAACCTTCACTATAACCTAACTCTAACATTAACCTTAACCTTAACCTAACCTTAATCTTAACCTTAACCTAACTTTATCGTTAACCTAACCTTAACCTTACCTCTTTATCCTTAACCTTAACCTAACCTTAACCTTGACTTACTCCTAAATGTAACCTTAACCTTAACCTTAACCTTAACCTAAACCTTAACGTTAATCTTAACCCTTAACCTAACCTTAACCTTAACCTTAACCATAACCTTGACCTTAACTATAACCTAACCCTAACCTTACCCTTAACCATAACCTTAACCTTGACCTTAACCTTAACCTAACCCTAACCCTAACCTTAACCTTATCTTAACCTTAACTATAACCTAACCCTTGTTGGGTATGTGTTATATTTTTTCCATGAATAAACACGCGCTGGAAGAGGCGATAGCCCCTGTCGAGGTTTGTGCGCCGCCCGATGAAAATTTTTGGTCCTTAATTTCTGGTGGGTAGTCCGCATCCATGGTTTTGTGCATGGTTTTGGGGTACGATGATTTTCGACCCCTGGTATTTTTGTAGATCCGGTCAAGGGAACTACGGTTATGTTATAATCCAGGGTTTATGGATTGGGGTTTATGTATGCTTCGGCATGTATATATATGTGTTGTAACACTAAAAGGAATATAATGAAAAATCAAGCTGGTCGTCCCGATTTGGGATCCAGGGGAAAATCTCTGTGTTTATCTGTTGTATGTTTTATGCTCTTGCTATTGTTTATTTTCTGTTATAAGAATCGTGTGTAGATATTTCTGTTCAGGGTTAAAACCTACATTTGGTATCGGAGTTGTTTTGGCTTCAAGGGGACGCCTTTGTTGTTGAGGGTTTTTTGCTCGGGCCTGTGGTAGACCCTGTGCAGTGGGAGATCTGCGGGATCGATTCTTGCGGTGAAAGAATATGGCGAGCGGCAGAAAGATAGAGATCGAGAAATTTAATGGTCAGAGTTTTGAGTTGTGGAAGCTCAAGATGGAGGATCTGCTGGTGGATAAAGATCAGTGGATCACGGTAGATCCAGGTACTAAACCAATGGGAATGTCAGATGAAGACTGGAAGAAACTGGATCGGAAGGCTAAGAGCACAATACGGTTGTGTGTCTCAGATTCAGTATTGTTGAATGTATCTGGGGAAGCTACGGCGAAGAATTTGTGGGAAAAACTTGGGACTTTGTATCAATCTAAGTCTCTGGTGAATAAGTTGTTCCTGTGGAAAAATCTGTATAACCTGAGGATGAAGGATGGAGACTCGGTGACAGAGCATCTGAACGCCTTCAATACTGTGGTAAGTCAGCTGTCATCTGTTGATATTAAAATCTCAGATGAAGATAAGTGCATCAGCTTGTTGTGTTCTCTACCAGATTCGTGGGACAGTCTGGTTATTGCAATAGGTAGCAATACAACTACCTTGAATTTTGATGACATTGTCTCAGCCTTGTTGTTGGAGGAAATGAGACGGATAAATATGGAGGGTCAGAATGGAGATGCCTTATCTGTACGAGGAAGGTCCCAGAACAGAAACAAGAATAAGGTTTCGAGTGGGAGATCTAAATCTAGAGGGAGATCTAAATCTCCTGGAAAGTTTGTAAAGGTGTGCTGGAAATGCGGAAAGGAAGGGTACTACAAAAAGGAATGCAGATCTAAAGCTCCTGAGAAAGGAAAGGGATCTAATGAAGGTCCTTCTGTAGAGGCAAAAACCACCTCGGATGAAGGTGGGGATGTGTATTTGGCTTCTTCTTCAAATACACATGTAGATCATGAGTCATGGTTGATTGACTCAGGTGCATCCTTTCACTTCACTCCCCATAGGGAGTGGTTCTGCGAGTATGAGAAATATGATGGTGGTGATGTCTTCCTAGGGGATGATAGGAGGGCCAGAATCATCGGACGTGGAAAGGTCAAGCTGAAGCTGTAAGGTGGAAGGATTAGAACACTTCTTGGTGTTCTGCATATTCCTGCATTGGCTAGAAATTTGATTTCTGTAAGCAAGATGGATGATGTAGGTGTAAAAACAGTGTTTGAGAAAGATTCCTGCAAGATGGTTCGGGGAGCACTGGTACTAATGCGGGGAGTTCGGACTGGAACTCTATACAAGCTACAAGGTAGCATTGTTATTGATGGGTGTAATAGTTCTATGGTTCCTGAAAGTGGAGTGGAAAGCCTAGCTGTCTCTGGAGAAAAGACCATGTTATGGCATCAAAGGCTTGGACATATTGGAGAGAAGGGCCTTCAGATACTGCACAGAAATGGTATGGTAGAAGGTATGTCTAATTTTTCTCTGGATTTTGATTTCTGTGAACATTGTGTATATGGGAAGCAGAATCGGGTGAGTTTTCCTTCTGGTGCTAAGAGGGCAAACAAGATATTAGAACTTGTGCACAGTGATGTGTTTGGGCCTGTGTCAGTTCCATCACTGGGAAAGTCTGTGTACTATGTTTCATTCATAGATGACTTCTCAAGGAATACATGGATATATTTCTTGAGGAAGAAATCTGAAGTCTTTGACAGATTTAAAGAATTTAAGGCTCTGGTGGAAAACCAGACAGAGAAGAAGATAAAGGCGCTGAGGACAAATAATGGTGGGGAGTTCTGCCAGAAGGAATTTGAAGAGTTCTGTAAGAAGTGTGGTATAGCACGACAGAGGACTACTCCATACACACCTCACTAAAATGGAGTTGCAGAAAGAATGAATAGAACACTGATGGAAAAGGCAAGAAGCATGCTCAGTGGTACCAGGTTAGGACAAGAATTCTGGGCAGAGGCAGTGGAGACTGCATCTTACTTAGTTAACAGATCACCTTCATCAGCGTTGGAGGATAAGACCCCACATGAGGTATGGACTGGTAGGAAACCCTCTCTTTCACATCTAAGGGTATTTGGATATGATGCATATGTACATGTTCTAAAGGATAAAAGTACCAAGTTGGATAATAAATCTGAAAGGTGCATCTTTTTTGGGTATAAGGATGGTTTAAAGGGTTACAAGCTTTGGAACCCAGAAACAAGGAAGGTTGTGTACAGCTGAGATGTGGTGTTTAGAGAAGTGAAATATGCTGTTAAACATGAAGTCCTACCAAAGGAACCTGAGAAGATAGAGTTTGAGCTAAAGGAGGATGAATCAGACTCTACAATAGAAGAAGACTCAGAAGATGAAGAGCCACAAACTCCAGCTTTGAGAAGATCAGTTCAGGAAAGAAGGCAACCAGAAAGGTATATTCCATCTACTTTCTATTCAATTTTTACCTTAACTATAACTGATGATGAACCCAAAACTGTCAGGGAGGCAGTAGATTTAGAGGATGGAAAACTCTGGAAGGAGGCCATGGTTGATGAAATGGCATCCTTGCACAAAAACAATGCATGGGATCTGGTGGAGTTTCCAGCTGGAAGGAAACCCATTGGGAGAAAATGGGTGTTTAAGAAGAAGATGAATGTAGAAGGCAAGGTGGAGAAATACAAAGCTCGGTTGGAAGCGAAAGGTTATTCCCAGGTGCCGGGAATTAATTTTGGTGATATTTTTTCTCTTTTTGACAAAGTTACTTCTATTAGAGTACTTTTATCTGTTGCTATTGCATTTGATTTTGAGATAGAACAAATGGTTGTGAAGACAACATTTCTTCACGGGGATCTAGAAGAGGAGATCTACATGAAGAAACCTGAAGGTCTTATGGTGAAGGGTAAGAAAGAACTGGTATGCAGGTTGAAGAAGTCTTTGTATGGGTTAAAACAATCACCAAGGATGTGGTATCAGAAATTTGATACCTATATACGGGGACTTGGCTTCACCAGAAGCAAGGAGGATCACTGTGTTTATTTTAAATTAATTGGTGACCGTGTTATTTATTTGGTCTTGTATGTGGATGATATGTTGTTAATTTGAAATGACAAAGAAATTATCCAAGATTTGAATACCCAACTATTCTCCAAATTTGACATGAAGGATCTGGGTGCTGCAAACTATATTTTGGGCATGGAAATTAAGAGAGATCGAGCAAAGAGGAAGCTCTGGTTAAACCAGAGGAAGTATGTCAAGACTATATTACAGAGGTTCAATATGCGGGATAGTAAACCGGTGAATGTTCCTATTCCTGTAGGTGTAAAGCTATCTGCTGAACAGTGTCCCAAGACACAAGAAGAAGAGGAGTATATGTCCCATGTTCCATATGCAAGTGCAGTGGGTAGCTTGATGTATGCAATGGTCTGTACTAGACCAGACATTGCACATGCAGTGGGAGTATTGAGCAGGTTTATGTCAAACCCAGGGAAGGAGCATTGGACAGCAGTGAAGTGGGTTTTCAAATATTTACGTGGCACTAGTGATTATGGCTTGTGCTACCAGGGAAGACCAGGATTGGAAAGAATGTTGGACATTCGTGGTTTTGTTGATGCAGACTGGGCTGGAGATCTGGACCAAAGAAGATCTACAAGTGGGTAGGTGTTTAGCCTATTTGGAGGCGCAGTCAGTTGGATGAGTAAAAGACAGTCTGTAGTGGCTCTTTCAACTACAGAGGCAGAATACATAGCAGCCACTCATGCAAGTAAGGAAGCAATTTGGTTGCAGAGATTGTGTTCAAGTATGGGGTTGGTATAGCAAGCTATAAGGATAGACTGTGATAGCCAAAGTGCAATTTTCTTGGCTAAGAACCCTGCTTATCATTCAAAGACAAAGCACATTTATGTTCAATATCACTTTTTTAGAGATATGGTTGAGGCTAAAAGGGTGTTGCTGGTAAAGGTGGACACTTTGAAGAATGTTGCAGATGCATTAACAAAGTCTGTGAGCACTCAGAAGTTCTCTTGGTGTAGAGAAACAATGGGTGTTGATGAATTGGGCCAATGACTAAGCTCTCTTGTGACCCCATGTAGAAATAAAACAACAAGTGGGAGAATGTTGGGTATGTGTTATATTCTTTCTGTAGCCCCCCTTGTCGGGGTCCGGGGTAGCGCCTCAGTGAAAATTTTTGGTCCTTAATTTCTAGTGGGTAGTCTGCGTCCATGGTTTTGTGCATGGTTTTTGCACATGGTTTTGGGGTACGATGGTTTTCGGCCCCTGGTATTTTTGTAGATCCGGTTAAGGGAACTACGGTTATGTTCTAATCCAGGGTTTATGGATTGGAGTTTATGTATGCTTCGGCATGTATATATATGTGTTGTAACACTAAAAGGAATATAAAGAAAAATCAAGCTGGTCGTCCCGATTTGGGATCCAGGGGAAAATCTCTGTGTTTATTTGTTGTATGTTTTATGCTCTTCCTATTTTTTATTTTCGGTTATAAGATTCGTGTGTAGATAATTTCTTTTCAGGGTTAAACCCTACAACCCTAACCTTGACAAATCTTAACCTTAACCTTAAATTTACCCTTAACCTAACCTTAACCTTAACCTTAACATTGACCTTACCCTTAACCTTAACTATAACCTTAACATTAACTTTTCCCTTAACCTTATCTTAACCTTAACCTAACCCTAACCCTAACCTTTACCTTAACTATAACCTTAAGGTTAGGTTAGGTTAAGGTCAGGTTAAGGTTAGGGTTAAGGTTATAGGTTATGTTAGGTTAAGGTTAAGGTTAGGGTTGAGGTTAGGTTAAGGTCAAGGTCAAGGTTAAGGTTAAGGGTAAAGTTAAATTTAAGGTTAAGGTTAAGGTTGAGTTAAATTTAAGGTCAAGGTTTGGTTTAGGTTAAGGTTATGGTTATGGTAAGGTTAATGTAAACGTTAAGGGGTTAAGTTTAGGTTAAGTTAAATTCAAGGTTAAGGTTATAGGTTTAGGAATGTTAAGGTAATAGTTAAGATAATTTTTGGTCAAGGTTAAGGGTAAGGTTAAGGTTAAGGTTAGGGTTAGGTTAAGGTTAAAGTTAAGGTTAAGGTTATGGGTAATGTCAAGGTTAAGTTTAAGGTTAGGTTAAGGTTAAGGTAAGGTTAAAGGTTAGGTTCATATTAACCTAATCCTAACCTTAAGCTTAACCTTACCCTTAACCTTAACCTTAATATTAACCCTAACCTTGACCAAACCCTTAACCTTAACCTTAAATTTAAGCTTAACCTTCCCCTAACCTTAACCCTAACCTGAATCTTAACCTAACATTAACCATAACCTTAACCTTAAGTTTACCCTTAACAATAACCTTAACCTTAACTTTACCCTTAACCATGACCTTAACCTTCCCCTAACCTTAACCTTAACCTTACGTTTAACCTTAATATTGACTTTACCCTTAACCTTACCCTTACCCTAACATTAGCCTTAACCTAACCTTAACCTTGACCTTAACTATAACCTAACCATAACCTTGAACAAACCCTAACCATAATCTTAACCTTAACCTTACCCTTAACCTTAAACTTAACCTTAACTATAACCTAACCCTAACCTTACCCTAACCTTAACCTTTACCTTACCTTAACCTTAACCTTAACCTAACCTTAACCTTCACCTTACCCTTAACGTAACCGTAACCATAACCTAACCTAAACCGTAACTTTACCTTAACCTTGACTTTACCCTTAACCATAACCTTAACCTTAAATTAACATAACATTATACTTAACTATAACATAACCTTATCCTTATCTTAAATACAACCTTAAGTTTAATTTTAAGGGTTTGGTCAAGGTTAGGGTTAGGTTATAGTTAAGGTCAAGGTTAAGGTTAGGTTATAGTTAAATTTAAGGTTATGGGAAGGTTAAGGTTAAGTTAAGGTTAAGGTTAAGGTTTGGTCAAGGTTAGGGTTAGGTTACAGTTAAGGTCAAGATTAAGGTTAGGTTAAGGTTAAGGTTATGGGTTTAGTCAAGTTAAGGTTAAGGTTAGGTTAAGGATATGCTAAGGGTAAAGTTAAGGTTAAGACCTATAACCTTTACCTTTACCCTTAAGCTTAACCTTAACTTGACTAAACCCGTAACCTTAACCTGACTAAACCCGTAACCTTAACCTTAACCTTAACCTTAACCTAACCTTAACCTTGACCTTAAGTATAACCTAACACTACCTTAACATTGAATTTACCCTTAGTGTAACCTTAACCTTGACTTTACCCTTAACCTTAACCTAACTTTAACCTTAACCTTCCCATCACTTTAACTTTAACCTGAACCTTAACTTGACTAAACCCATAACCTTAACCTTAACTTGACTAATCCCGCAACCTTAACCTTAAAATTTAACCTTACCCTAACCTTAACCATAACCTTAACCTTAACCTTAACTTTATTCTTAACATAACCTAACTATAACCTAAACTTAACCTTAACCGTAACCTTAACCTTAACCTAACCTTAACCTAAACACTAACCTTAATCTAAAATTTACCTTTAACCTATCCTTAACCTTAACTTAACCTAAACTTAACCTTAACCTAATCTTAACCTTAACCTTACATTAACCTAACTTAACCTTAACCTTCCCCTTACCTTAACCTTAACCTTAACCCTAACCTTTACCTTAACTTAATCTTAACCTTGAATTTACCCTTAACCTTAACATTAACCTGAATAAACTCATAACCTTAACTATAACCTAACCCTAACCTTACCCTAACCAAACCCTTAACGTAACCTTAACCTTAACCTTAACTTTACCCTTACCCTTATGTTAACCTTAACCTTGACCTTAACGTTAACCTTAACCTTAACCTGACTAAACCTGTAACCTTAACCTTAACCTTAACCTGAACTATAACCTAACCCTAACCTTGACCAAATCCTTAACCTTAACCTTCACCTTAAAATTCCTCTAACATTAACCCTAACCTTAACCTTAACCTGACTAAACCCTTAACCTTAACCTTAGCCATTCCTTAACCTTAACCTTAACTTTACCCTTAACCTTCACTATAACCTAACCTTACCTTTACCTTAACTTTAACCTTAACCTTACACTTAACCTTAACCAAACCCTTAACCTTAACCTTAGCCTTAACCTCAAGATTACCCTTAACCTTGACCTTAAGCTAACCTTAATCTTAACTTTACCATAAACTTTATTTTACCCTTAACCTAACCTTAAATTTAACCTTCACCCTTAACCTTAACCTTAACTTTCACTATAACCTAACCTTAAACTTAACATTAACCTTAACCTTAACCTTAACTATAACCTAACCATAACCTTACCCTAACGATAACCTTAACCTTATCTTAACCTTACCTTAACCTTTACTTATCTTAACCTTTACTTAACCTAACCTTAACCTTGACCTAACATTAATCTTGACCTTAAATTTCACCCTATATTACCCTGAACCTAACCTAACCTTAACCTTAACCTAACCTTAATCTTAACTATAACCTAACCCTAACATTCACCAAACCCTTAACATTAACATTAACCTTAACCTTAACCTTTATTTTACCCTTAACTTAACCTTACCCTAACCTTACCGTAACTATAACCTTAACTTAACCGTAACCTAACCTTAACCTCGACCTTAACCTTAACCTAACCTTACCCTTGACCTTAACTATAACCTAACCCTAACCTTGACCAAACCCTTAACCTTAACCTAACCTTAACCTTAACCTAACCTTGACCTTAACTATTACCTCAACCTTAACCTTAACTTTACCCTTAAACTTAACCTTAACCTTAACCTTAAGTTTAACTTTAACCTTCCCCTAACCTTAACCCTATTGTTAACCTTAACCTTAACTATAACCTAACCTTAACCAAACCCTTAACCCTAACCTTAACCTAACTAAACTCATAACCTTAACCTTAACCTAACCCTTAACCTTCATCCTTAACCTTAACCTAACCTTAAACTTAACCTTAACATTAAAGTTACCCTTGACCTTCACCCTTAACCTTAACCTAGCCTTAACCTTAAACTTGACCTTAACCTTGGACATACCCTTACCCTTATCTTAACCTTAACCTTGACCTTAACCTTAACCTTGACCACATCATTAACCTTAACCTTGACCACACCATTAACCTTAACCTCAACCTGAATAAACCTATAACCTTAACCTTAACTATAACCTAACCCTAATCTTGACCAAACCCTTAACCTTAACCTTAAACTTAACCTTCCCCTAACCTTAACTCTAACCTTAACCCTCACCTTAACCCTTAACCTTAACCTGACTAAACCCTTAATCTTAACCTTAACCTTAACCAAACCTTAACCTTAAACTTAACTTTACCCTTAACCTTCACTATAACCTAACCTTACCTTAACCTTAACCTTTACCAAACTCTTACCCTTAACCTTAACCTTAACTTTAACCTTGACCTTAAGCTAACCTTAATCTTAACTTTACCTTAACCTTTACTTTACACTTAACCAAACTTTAACCTTCACCCTTAACCTTAACCTTAACCTTCACTATAACCTATCCTTAACCTTAACATTAACCTTAACTATAACCTAACCATAACCTTATCCTAATGATAACCTTAGCCTTAACCTTAACCTGAACCTTAACCTTATCTTAACCTTACCTTAACCTTTACTTAACTTAACCTTAACTATAACATAACCCTAACCTTGACCAAACCCTTAAAATTAACCTTAACCTTAACCTTACCCTTAACTTAACCTTACCCTAACCTTAACCTTATCTTAACCTTAACTTAACCTTAACCTTGACCTTAACCTAACCTTACCCTTGACCTTAAAATGTAACCTAACCTTAACCTTGACCAAACTCTTAATCTTAACCTAACCGTAACCTTAACTTAACCTTGACCTTAACTATTACGTTAACCTTATCCTTAACTTTACCCTTAACCTTAACTTTAACATTTACCTTAAGTTTAACCTTAACCTTCCCCTAACCTTAACTCTATCCTTAACCTTAACCTTAACTATAACCTAACCTTAACCAAACCCTTAAACTTAACCTTAACCAGCCTAAACCCGTAACCTTAACCTTAATCTAACCCTTAACCTTCACACTTGACCTTAACCTAACCTTACCCTTAACCTTCACCCTTAACCTTAACCTAGCCTTAAGCTTAAGCTTAACCTTACCCTTAACCGTATCTTAACTGTATGGTCAAGGTTATAGTTAAGGTTAAGGTTAGGTTAAGGTTAAGGGTTTGGTCAAAGTTAGGATTAAGTTATGGTCAAGTTCAAGGTTAAGGTTAGGTTAAGGTCAAGGTCAAGGTTAAGCTTAGGGTAAGGTTAAGTAAAGGTTATGGTTAGGGTAAGGTTAGGGTAAGGTTAGGTTAGGGGTAAATTCAAGGTTAAGGTTAAGGTTAGTGTTAAGGGTTTGGTCAAGGTTAGGGTTATGCTATAGTTAAGGACAAGGTTAAGGTTAAGTTAATCTTATCTTACCCTTAACTTAACCTTAACCTTAACTATAACTTGTAACCTTAACCTTACTTTAACCTTATATTAAACTTAACCATAACCTTGACCTTAACCTTAAACTTAACCTTAACCTTAACCTTACTCTTAACCTTGTCTTAACCTTAATCTAACCTTAATCTTAACTTTACCCTTAACATTACCTTAACCTAACCTTAAGGTGAAGGTCAAAGTTAAGGTTAAGGTTAAGGTTAGGTCAAGGTTACGGTTAGATTAAGGTTAAGGTTTGGTTAAGTAAAGGTTAAGATAAGGTTAAGGTTAAGGTTAATGTTAGGGTAAAGGTTCAGGTTAAGGTTAAGGTTAAGGTTATCGTTAGGGTAAGGTTAGGGTTAGGTTATAGTTAAGGTTAAGGTTAAGGTTAATGTTAAGGTTAAGGATAGGTTATAGTGAAGGTTAAGATTAAGGTTAAGGGTGACGGTTAAGGTTAAGGTTAGGTTAAGGGTAAAGTAAAGGTTAAGGTTAAGGTTAGGTTAAGGTCAAGGTTAAGGGTAAGCTTAAGGTTAAGGTTAAGGTAAAGTTAAGGTTAGGTTAAGTGAAGGTTAAGGGTAAAGTTAAGGTTTGGTTAAGGTTAAGGTTAAGGTTAAGGGTTTAGTTAGGTTAAGAATAAGGGTTAAGGTTAAGATTAAGGTTACAGTTAAGGTTAGGGGAAGGTTAAGGTTAAGGGTTTGGTCAAGGTTAGGGTTAGTTTATATTTAATATTAAGTTTAAGGTTAAGGTTAGAGGTTTATTCCGGTTAAGGGTTTGGTCAAGGTTAAGGTTAAGGTTAAGATAAGGGTAAGGGTAAGGTTAAGGTTAAGGTTAACGTTACGTAAAGGGTTTGGCTAGGGTTAGGTTATAGTTAAGGTTACGAGTCTAGTCAGGTTAAAGTTAAGGTTAAGGGTAATGTCAAGGTTAAGGTTAGGTTAAGGTTAGGGTTAGGGTTAAGGTTAAGGTTAGGGGAAGGTTAAGGTTAAGTTAGGTTAAGGTAAGGTTAAGGTAAGGTTAGGTTAAGGTTAAAGTTAGGTTAAGTTAAGGTTAAAGTTAAGGTTAGGGTTAGGTTAAGGGTAAAGTTAAGATAAGGGTTAGCGTTAAGGTTAAGGTTACGGTTAAGGTTAAGGTTAGGTTATAGTTAGGTTATATTAAGAATAAATTTAAGGTTAAGGTTAATGTTATGGTTAATTTTAGGGTAAGGTTAAAGGTTAAGGTTAAAGTTACATGTTTAGTCAGGTTAAAGTTAAGGTTACGGGTTTAGTCAAGTTAAGGTTAAGGTTAAGTTTAAGGTTAGGTAAAGGTTAAGGTTATGGGAAGGTTAAGGTTAAAGTTAGGTTAAGGTTAAGGGTAATGCCAAGGTTAAGGTTACGCTAAGGGCAAATTCATTGTTAAGGTTAGGTTTTGGTTATAGTTAAGGTCAAGGTTAAGGTTAGGTTAAGGTTAAGGTTACAGGTTTAGTCAGGTCAAGGTTAAATTAAAGGGTAACAGTTAAGGTTACAGGTCTTAACCATAACTTTAACCTTAACCTATCCTTAACCTAACCTTAACCTTAACCTTAACCTTAACCTGACTACTAAACCTGTAACCTTAACCATAACCTTTACCTTTACTATAACCCAACCCTAACCTTGACCAAACCTTAACGTTAATGTTAACTTAACCTTAACCTTCTCATAACCTTAACCTTAACGTTAACTATAACCTAACCTTAACCTTGACCTTAACTATAACCTAACCCTAACCTTGACCAAACCCTTAACATTAACCTTAAGGTTATAGTTAAGATAAGGATAGGGTTATGTTATAGTCAAGTTTAATGTTAGGTTAAGTTAAGGTTAAGGTTATGGTTATGGTTAAAGATAAAGTCAAGGTTAAGGGTAGGTTAAGGTTAAGATAAGGTTAAGGTTAAGGTTAAGGTTACGTTAAGGGTAAGATCAAGGTTAAGGTTAGGATAAGGTTAACGTAAATGTTAGGTAAAGGTTAATGTTAGGGTAAGGTTAGGGTTAGGTTATAGTTAAGGTTAAGGTTAAGGTTAAGGGTAAGGTTAAGGTTAAGATTATGGTTAAGGTTTAGTCAAGGTTAAACTTATGGTTAGGTTAAGGGTAAGGTTAAGGGTAAAGTCAAGGTTCAAGTTAAGGGTAACATTAAGGTTAAGGTTAAGGTTAAGGTCAAGATTAAGGGTAAAGTTAAGGTTAAGGTTAAGGTTAAGGGTAAGCTTAAGGTTAAGGTTATGGCTAATTTTAGGTTAATTTTAATGTTAGGGTTAAGGTTAGGGGAAGGTTAAGGTTAAGGTTAAGGTTAAGAGTTTGGTCAAAGTTAGGGTTAAGATTAAGTTTAAGGTTAAGGTTAACTATAACCTAACCCTAACCTTTTCCAAAACCTTAACATTAACCTTAACCATAACCTTAACCTTAACCTAGCTAAACCCTTAACCTTAACCTAACCCTTAACCTTACCCTAACCATAACCTTAACCTTAACCTAACCTTAACCTTAACCTTAACATTACCCATAACCTTAACCTTAACTTTAACCTTAACATAACCCTAACCTTAACCTTAACCTTACCCTTAACCTTGACCAAACCTTATCTTAACTATAACCTTAACCTTACCCTTAACCTTAACCTTAACATTTCTAAACTCGTAACCTTAACCTTAACCTTGACTTTACCTTAACCTAACCTTAACCCCTTAACCTTAAACTTAACCTTCCCATAACCATAACATTAACCTTAACCAAACCTTAACCTTAACCTTAACTTGACTAAACCCGTAACCTTAACCTTAACCTTAAACTTAACTTTACCCTTAACCTTAACCTTAACCTTTACCTTAACCTAACCCTAACCCTAACCTTAATGTTAACGTTAACCTAACGTAACCTATAACCTTAACCGTAACCTTAAGCTTACCTTAACCTAACCTAACTTTAAGCTTACAGTTAAGGTAAAGGTTAGGGTTAGGGTTAGGTTGAGGTTAATATAAGGATAAAGTTATAGTTAAGGTTAAGGGTAAGGTCAAGGTTAAGATTAAGGTTATGGTTATGGGAAGGTTAACGGTAAATTTAAGGTGAAAGTTAAGATTTCGTCAAGGTTAGGGTTAGGTTATAGTTAAGGTTAAGGTTAAGGTTAAATTTAGGGTTAGGTTATAGTTAATATTAAGGTTATGGTTAGGGTTAGGTTATAGTTAAGATAAGCTTAATGTTAATGTTAAGGTCAAGGTTAATGGTAAGGTTAAGGTTAGGTTAAGGTTATGGGAAGGTTAAGGTTAAGGATAAGGTCAGGGTTAGGTTATAGTTAAGGTCAAAGTTATGGTTAAGGTTAGGTTATGGTTAAGGTTAAGGTTAGGTTAAGGTTAAGGTTAAGGTTAAAGTTACGTTAAGGGTAAAGTCAAGGTTAGGCTAGGTTAAGGTTGAGATAAGGTTAAGGCTAAGGGTAAGGTTAAGGTTAGGTTAAGGGTAAAGTTAAGGTTAATGTTAGGTTATGGTTAAGGTTAAGGGTTAGGTTATAGTTAGGTTAAGTTTAAGGTTAAGGTTAGGTTAAGGTTAAGGTTAAAGCTAGGGTTAGGTAATAGTTAAGGTTAAGGTTAGGTTATATTAAGGTTAAGGTTAAAGGTTCAGGTTAAGGTTAAGGGTTTGGTCAAGGTTAATGTTAAGGTTAGGTTAAGGGTGAAGTTAAGGTTATGGATAAATTTAAGGTTAAGGTTAGGGTAACCTTAACCTTAACCTCAAATTTACCTAACCTTAAATTTAACCTTAACTTAACCTTACCATTAACCTTAACCTGACTAAACCCATAACCGACTTTACCCTTAACCTTAACTTTAGTATTACCATAACCATAACCTTAACCTTAGCCTAACCATAACATTATCTTAACCTTAAGCTTCCCATAACCTTAACCTTAATCTTAACCATAAACTAACCTTAACCTTGAATTTACCTTTAACCTTAACCTCAACCTGACTAAACCCGTAACCTTAACCTTAACCTTCATCCTTAACCTTAACCTTAACCTTAACTTTAACCTTGGTTAAGGTTAAGGTTAAGCTTAAGGTTAAGGTCAAGGTCAAGGTTAAGGTTAATTTAGGTTAAGGTAAGGTTAGGGTCAGGTTATAGTTGAGGTTAAGGTTAAGGTTAAGGGTAAAGTTAAGGTCAAGGTTAGGGTTAGGTTATAGTTAAGGTTAAGGTTAGATTAAGGGTAAAGTCAAGGTTAAAATAACCTTGACCTTAACCTTAACCTTACCTTTACCTTAACCTTAACCTAACCTTCCCATAACCTTTACCTTAACCTAACTTTAACCTTAACCTTCCCCTAACCTTAACCTTAACCTTAACTTTAACTTAACCTTAACCTTAGCCTTACCCATAACCTTAACCTTAACCTTAACCTAACCTTAACCTTGACCTTGACCAAACCCTTAACTTAACCTCTACCTTAGCCTAACCTAACCTTAACCTTAACCTTAACCTTAACCTAACCTTATCTTAATCTTAACCTTCCCTTAACCTTAACCTTAACCATAACCAAACCTTAACCTTGAATTTACCCTTAATGTAACCTTAACCTTAACCTTAACCTTAATCTTAAGGTAAAGGTTAAGGTTAAGGTGAAGGTTAGCTTAAGGTGAGGGTTAGGCTATAGTTAACGTTATGGATCGCGTAAGGTTAGGGTTAGGTTATAGTTAATGTTAAGGTTAAGGTTAAGGCTAAGGTAATGGTTATGGGAAGGTTAAGGTTAAAGTTAAGGTTAGGGTTAAGGTTAAGGTTTTGGTATAGGTTAGGGTTAGGTTATAGTTAAGGTTAAGGTTAGGTTAGGTTCTAGTTAATTTTAAGGTCAAGGTTAAGGTTAAGGTTTAGGTTATAGTTAAGGTTTAGGTTAAGGTTAAGGTTAAGGTTAGGTTATAGTGAAGGTTAAGGTTAAGACCCATAACCTTAAGCTTGACCTTACCCTTAACCTTAACTTTAACCCTAACCTTTACTTTACCCTTAAATTAACCTTAACCTTCACTATAACCTAACCCTAACCTTGACCAAACCCTTACCCTTAACCTTAAGGTTACCCTTAACCCGAAGCTTAACCTTAACTTTACTAAACTTGTAACTTGAACCTAACCTTAACCTTAACTTTAACTATAATCTAACCCTAACCTTGACCAAACCCTAAACCTTAACCTTGATCAAACCCTTAACCTTAACCTTAACTATAAACTAACCCTAACCTTGACCAAACCCTTAACCTTAACCTTGACCTAACCCTTAACCTTAACCTTAACCTAGCTAAACCCGTAACCTTAACCTTAACGTTAACCTTAACTATAACCTAACCCAAACCTTGACCAAACCCTTCACCTTAACCTTAACCTTAACCTTCCCCTACCCTTAACCTTAAGCTTAACCCTTAACCTTAACCTTAACCTTAACCTTAACCTTTACCCTAACCTTAACCTTAACCCTAACCTTAATTATAACCTAACCCTAACCTTGACCAAACCCTTAACATTAACTTTACCATTAACCTAACCTTGACCTTAACTATAACATAACCTTAACCCATACCAAACCCTTAACTTGTGAATATTGGTGGTCACATGCCTATTCCACTTGGGACCCCACCATTGTCTTTTTCAGGTTTTGAGTTTCAGCACAACTTACTATTTTTAGTAGTTTTTTGGGTCCTGAACTTCCGGAGCCGTTTTGAGGCCCTATACCTCGTTAGAAAGACCTATCCAAGGACTACTAATTTTGACCCATGTTGCTCCTGGTTTTCCCAAAAAACATCATTTAGGGCCTCAAAATAGCTCCAGAAGTTCAGGACCTGAAAAAATGCTAAAAATAGTAAGTTGTGCCGAAACTGAAAAACTGAAAGAGAAAATGGTGGGGCCCTAAGTGGAATAGGTGGGCGACCACAAATATCCACCTGGATCATTAACCTTAACCTTAACCTGACTAAACCCATAACCTTAACCGTAACCTTACCTTAGCCTAATCCTTGTCTTAACCTAAATTTAACCTTAACCTTCCCCTAACCTTACCCCTAACCCTAACCTTGACCAAACCCTTAACCTTAAACTTAACCTTAACATAACCTTAACCAAACCCTTAACCTTAGCCTAACCTTAACCAAACCCTTAACCTTCACCTTAACCTTAACCTTAAGGGTTTGGACAAGGTTAGGTTTAGGTTATAGTTTACCTTAACCTTAACCGTAATCTTAACCCTAACCTTGACCAAAACCTTAACCTTAACCTTAACTTTAACCTTAACCTTCCCTTAACCTTAACCTTAACATGAACCTTAACCTAACATTGACCATAACCTTAACCTTAAGCTTACCCTTAATCGTAACCTTAACCTTAACTTTACCCTTAACCTTAACCTTAACCTTAACCTTCCCCTAACCTTAACCTTAACCTTACCCTTAACCTTAATCTTGACTTTACCCTTAATGTTACCTTTAACCTAACATTACCCTTAAACCTTGACTTTACCCTTAACCTAAACTTAACCTTGACCTTAACTATAACCTAACCCTAACCATGACCAAACCTTAACCATAATCTTAACCTTAACCTTACCCTTAACCTTAACCTTAACCTTAACTATAACCTAACCCTAACCTTACTTTAGCATTAACCCTAACCTTAACCTTTACCTAACCTTAACCTTAACCTTAACCTAACCTTAACATTGACCTTACCCTTAACGTAACCTTAACCTTAACCTAAGCTTAACCTTATCTTAACCTTAACCTAACCCTAACCTCTTCTTTACCTTAACCTTGACTTTACCCTTAACCATAACCATAACCTTAACCTTAACTTAACCTAACATTAACCTTAACTATAACATAGCCCTATCCTTACCTTAGCTATAACCTTAAGGTTAATGTTAAGGGTTTGGTCAAGGTTAGGGCTAGGTTATAGTTAAGGTCAAGGTTAAGGTTAGGTTATAGTTAAGGTTAAGGTGATCGAAAGGTTAAGGTTAAGGCTAAGGTTAATTTCTGTTTAAGGTTAAGGTTTGGTCAAGGTTACGGTTAGGTTATAGTTAAGGTCAAGGTTAAGGTTAGGTTAAGGTTAAGGTATGGGTTTAATGATGTTAAGGTTAAGGTTAAGGGTAAAGGTTAAGGTTACAGGTCTTAACCTTAACTTTACCCTTAACATATCCTTAGCCTAACCTTAACCTTTACCCTTAACCTTAACCTTAACCTAACCTTAACTTGACCTTAACTATAACCTAACCCTAACCTTAAAATTGACTTTACCCTTAGCGTAACCTTAACCTTGCCTTTAACCTTAACCTTAACCTAACTTTAACCTTAACCTTCCCATAAACTTAACCTTTACTAACCTTAACCTTAACCTTAACTTTAACTTGACTACACCCGTAACCTTAACCTTAACCTGACTAAATCCGTAACATTAACCTTAACCTTTAACCTTACCCTAACCTTAACCATAACCTAAACTTAACCTTAACTTTATTCTTAACATAGCCTAACTATAACCTAACCTTAACCTTAATCGTAACCTTAACCTTAACGCTAACCTTAATGTTTACTTTACCCTTGACCTAGCCTTAACCTTAACTTTAACCTTAACTTAACCTAACCTTAACCTTAACCTAACCTTACCTCAACCTAAATTAACGTTAACCTTCCCCTAACCTTAACCTTAACCTTAACCCTAACCTTAACTTTAACCTAATCTTAACCTTGACTTTACCCTTAACCTTCAACTTAACCTGACTAAACTCGTAACCTTAACTATAAGCTAACCCTAACCTTACCCTAACCAAACCCTTAACATATAACCTTAACACTAACCTTACCCTCATCCTTATCTTAACCTTAACCTTGACCTTAACCTTAACCTTGAACAAACCCTTAACCTTAACCTTGACCAAACCCTTAACCTTAACCTGACTAAACCTGTAACTTGTAACCATAACCTTAACCTTAACTATAACCTAACCCTAACCTTGTCCAAACCCTTAACCTTAACCTTAACCTTCCGCTAACCTTAAATCTAACCTTAACCTTAACCTTAACCCTTACCCTTAACCTGACTAAACCCTTGACCTTAACCTTAACCTTAACAAAACCTTAACCTTAACCTTAAATTTACCCTTAACCTTCACTATAACCTAACCTTACCTTAACCTTAACCTTAACCTTAACCTTAACCTTAACCTTTACCCTAACCTTAACCTTAACCTTACCCTTAAGCTTACCCTTAACCTTGAGCTTAAGCTAACCTTAACTTTAACTTTACCTTAACCTTTACTTTACCCTTAACCTAACCTTAACCTTAACCTTCACCCTTAACCTTAACCTTAACCTTAACCTTAACCTTGACCTTAACCTTAACTATAACCTAACCATAACCTTACCCCAACGATAACCTTAACCCTAACTTTAACCTTAACTTTAATCTTAACCTTTACCCTAACCTTAACCTTAACCTTATCTTAACCTTACCTTAACCTTTACTTAACCTAACCTTAACCTTGACCTAGCCTTAAATTTGACATTAACTTTAACTTTGTATTATCGTTAACCTAACCTTAACAACAACTATAACCTTAACCTTAAGTTTATGGTTAAGGTAAGGTTAAGATAAGGTTAAGGGTAAGGTTAAGGTTAAGGTTACGTTAAGGGTAAGAGAAGGTTAACCTAACATTAACCTTGACCTTAACTATAACCAAACCCTAACCTTGACCAAACCCTTAATATTAACCTTAACCTTAACCTTAACCTTGACTTTACCCTTAACCTAGCCTTACCCTAACCATAACTTTTACTTCACCTTAACCTTAAGCTAACATTAACCTTGACCTTAACTATAACCTAACCCTAACCTTGAACAAACCCTTAACCTTAATCCAACCTTAACCTAACCTTGACCTTAACTATAACCTAACCCTAACCTTGACCGAACCATTAACCTTAACTTTAACCTTGACTTTACCCTTAACTTAACCTTACCCTAACCTTACCCTAACCATAACCTTTACTTTACCTTAACCTAACCTTAACCTTGACCTTAACCTTAACATTACCTTAACCTTGACCTTATATAACCTAACCCTAACCTTGACCAAAACCTTTAACCTTAACCAAACTTTAACCTTAACCTAACCTAGACCTTAACTATTACCTTAACCTTAACCTTAACATTACCCTTAACCTTAACCTTAACCTTAACCTTCCCCTAACCTTAAACCTATCCTTAACCTTAACCTTAACCTTAACTATTACCTAACCTTAACCAAACCATTAACCTTAACCTTAACCTAACTAAACCTGTAAGCTTAACCTTAGCCTAACCTTAACCTTACCCTTAACCTTCACCCTTAACCTAACCTTAACCTTAACCTTAAGGTTAAGGTTAGGTTAAGGGTCAGGTTAACGTTAAAGTTAAGGTCAAGGTCAAGATCAACCTTAACCTAACCTTAACCTTAACCTTACCCATAACCTTAACCTTAACCTTAACCTTGACCTTAACTATAACCTAACTCTAACCTTGACAAAACCCTTAACCTTAACCTTAACTTGACTAAACCCGTAACCTTAACCTTAACCTTACCCTTAACCTTAACCTTAACCATAATCTTAACTTCAGGTTAAGGTTAAGGTTAAGGGTAAGGTTAGGGTTAAGGGTAACAGTTAAGGTTAGTGTTACAGGTTTAGTCAGGTTAAGCTTAAACTTAAGAGTTTGGTCAAGGTTAGTGTTAGGTTATAGTTAAAGTCAAGGTTAAGGTTAGGTTAAGGTTAAGATTATGGTTATGGTTATGGTTAAGGTTAGGTTAGGGTTAAGGTCAAGGTTAAGGTTAAGTTTAGGTTAAGGTTAAGGGTGAAGGTTACCCTCACCTTAACCTTAACTTTACCCTTAACCTTGTCCTTGACCAAACCATTAGGGTTAAGGTTAAGGTTAAGGGTAATGTCAAGGTTAAGGTTAAGGGTTTGTTCAAGGTTAGGGTTAACATTAAGGTTAAGGTTAACTGTAAACTAACCCTAACCTTGACCAAACCCTTAACCTTAAATATTACCCCTTAACCTTAATCTTAACTTTACCCTTAACCTTAACCTTAACCTTAAGTTTGACCTTAACCTTCCCCTAACCTTAACCATATCCTTAACCTTAACCTTAACCTTAACTATAACCTAATCTTAACCAAACCCTTAACCTTAACCTTAACCTGACTAAACCCGTAACCTTAACCTTAACCTTACCCTTAACCTTCACCCTTAACCTTAACCTAACCTTAAAATTAACCTTAACCTTAACCTTACCCAAACCTTCACCCTTAACGTTAACCTAACCTTAACTTTAACCTTAAGGTGAAGGTTAGGTTAAGGGTAAGGTTAAGGTTAAGGTTAAGGTCAAGGTCAAGGTTAACCTAAACCTAACCTTAACCTCACCTTCACCTTTACCTAACCTTAACCTTAACCTTACCCATAACCTCAACCTTAACTTTGACCTTAATTATAACCTAACCCTAACCTTGACCAAACCCTTAACCTTAACCTTAACCTGACTAAACCCGTAACCTTAACCTTAACCTTACCCTTAACCTTAACTTATCCTTAACCTTAACCATAATATTAACCTCACATTAAGGTTAAGGATAAGGGTAAGGTTGGGGTTAAGGGTAACAGTTAAGGTTAAGGTTACAGGTTTATTGAGGTTAACGTTAAGGTTAAGGGTTTGGTCAAGGATAGTGTTAGGTTATAGTTAAAGTCAAGGTTAAGGTTAGGTTAAGGTTAAGGTTATGGTTATGGTTAGGTTAAGGTTAATGTCAAGGTTAAGGTTAATTTTAGGTTAAGGTTAAGGGTGAAGGTTAAGGTCAATGTTGTAGTTAAGGTTAAGGTTAGGTTATAGTGAAGGCTAAGGTTAAGACCCGTAACCTTGACCTTACCCTTAATCTTAACCTTAACCTAACCTTAAGCTTGAATTTACCCTTTATTAACTTTAACCTTCACTATGACCTAACCCTAACCTTGACCAAACCCTTACCCTTATCCTTAACCTTACCCTTACCCTTAACGTTAACCTTACTAAACCCGTAACCTTAACCTTAACCTTAACTATAAACTAACCCTAACCTTGAGAAAACCCTAACCTTAATCCTAACCTTAACCTTAACTTTACCCTTAACATAACCTTAACCTTAAATATACCCTTAACCTAATCTTAACCTTAACCTAACCTTAACCTTACCTTTAACCTTGACCTTTACCTTAACTTAACCTAACCTAAACCTTAAGGTAAAGTTTGTTACGGGTTTAGTTAGGTTAAGGTTAAGGGTAAGATTAGGTTAAGGGTAAATTTAAGGTTAAGGGTAAATTTAAGGTTAAGGTTAAGGTTACCCTCACCTTAACCTTAACTTTACCCTTAACCTTTTCCTTGATCAAACCCTTAACCTTAACCTTAACCTTAAATTAACTTAACCTTAACCTTCACTATAACCTAACCCTAACTTTAACCTTAACCTAGCCTTAACCTTAAAATTAACCTAACTATAACTTTACCCTTAACATTAACCTTCACGATAACCTAACCTTAACCTTAACTTTACACTTAACCTAACCTTAACCTTCACCATAACTTAACCTTAACCTTAACTTTACCCTTAACCTAACCTTAACCTTACCCTTCGCCTTAACCTTATCTTAACCTTAACCTAAAGTTAACCTTCACTTTACCCTTAATGTAACCTTAACCTTAACCTTAACCATAACCTAACCTTAACCATAACCTTGACCTTAACTATAACCTAATCCTAACCTTACCCTTAACCATAACCTTGACCTTAACTATAACCTAATCCTAACCTTACCCTTAACCATAACCTTAACATTAACCTTCCCATAACCTTAACCCTAACCTAGCCTTAACCTTACCCTTAATCTTACCTTAACCTTAACCTTAAATATAACCTAACCCTAACCTTAACCTTAACCTTAACTATAACCTAACCCTAACCTTAACCTTAACCTAACCTTAACCTTATCTTAACCTTAACTATAACCTAACCCTAACCTTGGCCAAATCTCAACATTAACCTAACCCTAACCTTACCCTTAACTTGCCCTTAACCTTAACCTTAACCTTAATCTTCTCATAACCATAACCTTAACCTAGAAATTGACCTTACCTTTAACCTTAACTATAACCTTAACCTCAACCTTACCCTTAACCTTATCTTAACCTTAATCAAACCCTAACGCTAACCTTTACCTTAATTTTAACATTAATGTTAGGTTAGGTTAAGGTAAGGTTAAGATTACAGTTAAGGTTATAGGTCAAGTTAAGGTTAAGGTTAAGGTTAGGGTTAAGGTTAGGTTAAGGTTAAAGGTTAGGGTTAAGGTAAGGTTAAGGTTAGGGTTAAAGTTAGGTTAAGGTCAAGGTTAAGGTTAATGTTAAGGGTAAAGTTAAGGTTAAGGTTAAGGTTACGGGTTTAGTCAGGTTAAGGTTAAGGTTAAGGTTAAATGTAGGTTAAAGTTAAGGTCGATGTTAGGTTAAGGTTAAGGTTATGGTTATGGGAAGGTTAATTTTAAGGTTAACCAAACCCTAACGTTGACCAAACCCTTAACCTTAACTTGACTAAGCCCGTAACCTTAACCTTAACCTTACCCTTAACCTTAACTTATCCTTAACCTTAACCTTAACCATAATCTTAACCGCACGTTAAGGTTAAGCCTAAGGGTAAGGTTAGGGTTAAAGGTAATGGTTAAGGTTACAGGTTTAGTGAGGTTAACGTTAAGGTTAAGGGTTTGGTCAAGGATATTGTTAGGTTAAAGTTAAATTCAAGGTTAAGGTTAAGGTTATGGTTATGGTTAAGGTTAGGTTAAGGTTAAGGTCAAGGTTAAAGTTAAGTTTAGGTTAAGGTTAAGAGTGAAGTTTAAGGTCAATGTTATGGCTAAGGCTAGGTTAAGGTTAAGGTTAAGGTTAGATTATAGTGAAGGTTAACCTTGAACTTACCCTTAATCTTAACCTTAACCTAACCTTAACCTTGAATTTACCCTTAACTTAACCTTAGCCTTCACTATGACCTAACCCTAACCTTGAACAAATCCTTAACCTTACCCTTAACCTTACCCTTAACCTCGCCCTTACTAAACCTATAACCTTAACCTTAACTTTAACTATAACCTAACCCTAACCTTGAAAAAACCCTAACCTTAACCTTAAATTTACCTTTAACATAACCTTAACCTTAACTATACCATTAACCTAATCTTAACCTTATCCTAACCTTAACCTTACCTTTAACCTTGACCTTATCCTTAACCTAAACTAACCTTAACCTTAAGGTAAATTCGGTTAAGGTAAAGTTGGTTACGGGTTTAGTTAGGTTAAGGTTAAGGTTAAGGTTAGGTTAAGGGTAAATTTAAGGTTAAGGGTAAGGTTACCCTAACCTTAATCTTAACTTTATGCATAACCTTAACTTTACCCTTAACCTAACCTTAACCTTTATTTTAACCAAACCCTTAACCTAACCTTAACATTATCCTAACCTTAACCTTAACCTTAGCTTAACCTAACCTTAACCTTCACTATAACCTAACTCTAACATTAACCTTAACCTTAACCTAACCTTAATCTTAACCTTAACCTAACTATAACCTTACCCTTAACATTAACCTTAACCATAACCTAATCTTGACCTTAACTTTACCGTTAACCTAACCTTAACCTTACCCTTACCCTTATCCTTAACCTTAACCTAACCTTAACCTTGACTTTACCCTAAATGTAACCTTAACCTTAACCTTAACCTAAACCTTAACGTTAATCTTAACCCTTAACCTAACATTAACCTTAACTATAACCTAACCCTAACCCTACCCTTAACCATAACCTTAACCTTCCCATAACCTTAACCTTAACCTAACCTTAACCTTGACCTTGACCTTAACCCTAACCTTAACCTTAACTATAACCTGACCCTAACCTTAACCTTATCTTAACCTTAACTATAACCTAACCGTTGTTGGGTATGTGTTATATTCTTTCCATGAAATAACACGCGCGGGGGGGGGTAAGAGGGGGGGCGATAGCCCCCCTTGTCGAGGTTCGGGGCAGCGCCCCGGCGAAAATTTTTGGTCCTTAATTTCCGGTGGGTAGTCCGCGTCCATGGTTTTGTGCATGGTTTTTGCACATGATTTTGGGGTATGATGGTTTTCGGCCCCTGGTATTTTTGTAGATCCAGTCAAGGGAACTGCGGTTATGTTATAATCCAGGGTTTATGGATTGGGGTTTATGTATGCTTCGGCATGTATATATATGTGTTGTAACACTAAAAGGAATATAATGAAAAATCAAGCTGGTCGTCCCGATTTGGGATCCAGGGGAAAATCTCTGTGTTTATCTGTTGTATGTTTTATGCTCTTGCTATTGTTTATTTTCTGTTATAAGATTCGTGTGTAGATAATTTCTGTTCAGGGTTAAAACCTACATTTGGTATCAGAACTGTTTCGGCTTCAAGGGAACGCCTTTGCTGCTGAGGGTTTTTAGTTTGGGCCTAAGGTAGACCCTGTTCAGTGGGAGATCTGTGGGATCGATTCTTGTAGTAAAAGAAGATGGTGACCAGTAGAAAGATAGAGATCAAGAAATTTAATGGTCATAGTTTTGAGTTGTGGAAGCTCAAGATGGAGGATCTACTGGTGGATAAAGATCAGTGGATCGTGGTAGATCCAGGTACTAAACCAATGGGAACGTCAGATGAAGACTGGAAGAAATTGGATCGAAAGGCTAAGAGCACAATACGATTGTGTGTCTTAGATTCAGTGTTGTTGAATGTATCTGGGGAAGCTATAGTGAAGAATTTGTGGGAAAAACTTGGGACTTTGTATCAATCTAAGTCTCTAGTGAATAAGTTGTTCTTCCAGAAAAAGTTGTATAACCTGAGGATGAAGGATGGAGACTCGGTGACAGAGCATCTGAACACCTTCAATACTGTGGTAAGTCAGCTGTCATCTGTTGATATTAAAATCTCAGATGAAGATAAGTGCATCAGTTTGCTGTGTTCTCTACCAGACTCATGGAACAGTCTGGTTCTTGCAATAGGTAGCAATACAACTACCTTGAATTTTGATGACATTGTCTTAGCCTTGTTGTCGGAGGAGATGAGACGGAGAAATATGGAGGGTCAGAATAGAGATGCCTTATCTGTACGAGGAAGGTCCCAGAACAGAAACAAGAATAAGGTTTCGAGTGAAAGATCCAAATCTAGAGGGAGATCTAAATCTCCTGGAAAGTTTGTAAAGGTGTGTTGGAAATGCGGAAAGGAAGGGCACTACAAAAAGGACTGTAGATCTAAAGCTCCTAAGAAAGGAAAGGGATCTGATGATGCTCCTTCTGCAGAGGCAAAAACCACCTCGGATGAAGGTGGGGATGTGTATTTGGCTTCTTCTTCAAATACACATGTAGATCATGAGTCATGGTTGATCGACTCAGGTGCATCCTTTCACTTCACTCCCCATAGGGAGTGGTTCTGCGAGTATGAGAAATATGATGGTGATGTCTTCCTAGGGGATGATAGGAAGGCCAAAATCATCGGACGTGGAAAGGTCAAGCTGAAGCTGCAAGGTGGAAGGATTAGAACACTTCCCGGTGTTCTGCATATTCCTGCATTGGCCAGAAATCTGATTTCTGTAAGCAAGATGGATGATGCAGGTGTAAAAACAGTGTTCGAGAAAGATGCCTGCAAGATGGTTCGGGGAGCACTGGTATTAATGCGGGGAGTTCAGACTGGAACTCTGTACAAGCTACAAGGTAGCACTTTTATTGATGGGTGTAACAGTTATGTGGTTCCTAAAAATGGAGCGGAAAGCTTAGCTGTCTCTGGAGAAAGACCATGCTATGGCATCAAAGGCTTGGACATATTGGAGAGAAGGGCCTTCGAATATTGCATATAAATGGTATGGTAGAAGGCATGTCTAATTTCTCTCTGGATTTTGATTTCTGTGAACATTGTGTATATGGGAAGCAAAATCGAGTGAGTTTTCCTTCTGGTGCTAAGAGGGCGAACAAGATATTAGAACTTGTGCACAGTGATGTGTTTGGACCTGTGTCAGTTCCATCACTGGGAAAGTCTGTGTACTATGTTTCATTCATAGATGACTTTTCAAGGAATACATGGATATATTTCTTGAGGAAGAAATCTGAAGTCTTTGACAGATTTAAAGAATTTAAGGCTCTGGTGGAAAACCAGACAGAGAAGAAGATAAAGGTGCTGAGGACAAATTATGGTGGGGAGTTCTGCAAGAAGGAATTTGAAGAGTTCTGTAATAAGTGTGGTATAGCATGATAGAGGACTACTCCATACACACCTCACTAAAATGGAGTTGCAGAAAGAATGAATAGAACACTGATGGAAAAGGAAAGAAGCATGCTCAGTGGTACCGGGTTAGGACAAGAATTCTGGGCAGAGGCAGTGGAGACTGCATGTTACTTAGTTAACAAATCACCTTCATCAGCGTTGGAGGATAAGACTCCACATGAGGTATGGACTGGTAAGAAACCCTCTCTTTCACATCTAAGGGTATTTGGATATGATGCATATGTACATGTTCCAAAGGAGAAAAGGACCAAGTTGGATAATAAATCTGAAAGGTGCATCTTTATTGGGTATAAGGATGGTTTAAAGGGTTACAAGCTTTGGAACCCAGAAACAAGGAAGGTTGTGTACAGCCGAGATGTAGTGTTTAGAGAGGTGAAAGATGTTGTTACACATGAAGTCCTACCAAAGGAACCTGAGAAGATAGAGTTTGAGCTAAAGGAGGATGAATCAGACTCTACAATAGAAGAAGACTCAGAAGATGAAGAGCCACAAACTCCAGCTTTGAGAAGATCAGTTCAGGAAAGAAAGCAACCAGAAAGGTATAGTCCATCTACTTTCTATTCAGGTTTTACCTTAACTATAACTGATGATGAAACCAAAACTATCAGGGAGGCATTATATTTAGAGGATGGAAAACTCTAGAAGGAGGCCATGGTTGATGAAATGGCATCCTTCCACAAAAACGATGCATGGGATCTGGTGGAGTTGCCAGCTGGAAGGAAGCCCATTGGGAGCAAATGGGTGTTTAAGAAGAAGATGAATGTAGAAGGCAAGGTGGAGAAATACAAAGCTCGGTTGGAAGTGAAAGGTTATTCCCAGGTGCCGGGAATTGATTTTGGTGATATTTTTTCCCCTTTTGACAAAGTTACTTCTATTAGAGTACTTTTAGCTGTTGCTATTGCATTTGATTTTGAGATAGAAAAAATGGATGTGAAGACAACATTTCTTCACGGGGATCTAGAAGAGGAGATCTACATGAAGCAACCTGAAGGTTTTATGGTGAAGGGTAAGAAATAATTGGTATGCAGGTTGAAGAAGTCTTTCTATGGGTTAAAACAGTCACCAAGGATGTGGTATCAGAAATTTGATACCTATATACGGGGACTTGGCTTCACCAGAAGCAAGGAAGATCACTGTGTTTATTTTAAATTAATTGGTGACCGTGTTATTTATTTGGTATTGTATGTGGATGATATGTTGTTAATTGGAAATGAAAAAGAAATTATCCAAGATTTGAAGACCCAACTATTCTCCAAATTCAACATGAAGGATCTGGGTGCTGCAAACTATATTTTGGGCATGGAAATTAAGAGAGATCGAGCAAAGAGGAAGCTCTGGTTAAACCAGAGGAAGTATGTCGAGACTATATTGCAGAGGTTCAATATGCGGGATAGTAAACCGATGAATGTTCCTATTCCTGTAGGTGTAAAGCTATCTGCTGAACAGTGTCCCAAGACACAAAAAGAAGAAGAGTATATGTCCTGTGTTCCATATGCAAGTGCAGTGGGTAACCTGATGTATGCAATGGTTTGTACTAGACCAGACATTGCACATGCAGTGGGAGTATTGAGCAGGTTTATGTCAAACCCAGGGAAGGAGCATTGGATAGCAGTGAAGCGGGTTTTCAGATATTTACATGGCACTAGTGATTATGGCTTGTGCTACCAGGGAAGACTAGGATTGGAAAGAATGTTGGACATTCGTGGTTTTGTTGATGCAGACTGGGCTGGAGATCTAGACCAAAGAAGATCTACAAGTGGGTATGTGTTTAGCCTATTTGGATGCGCAGTCAGTTGGATGAGTAAAAGATAGTTTGTAGTGGCTCTTTCAACTACAGAGGCAGAATACATAGCAGCCACTAATGCAAGAAAGGAAGAAATTTGGTTGCAGAGATTGTGTTCAAGTATGGGGTTGGTACAACAAGCTATAAAGATAGACTGTGATAGCCAAAGTGCAATTTTCTTGGCTAAGAACCCTGCTTATCATTCAAAGACAAATCACATTGATGTTCAATATCACTTTGTTAGAGATATGGTTGAGGCTAAAAGGGTGTTGCTGGTAAAGGTGGACACTTTGAAGAATGTTGCAGATGCATTAACAAAGTCTGTGAGCACTCAGAAGTTCGCTTGGTGTAGAGAAACAATGGGTGTTGATGAATTGGGCCAATGACTAAGCTCTCTTGTGACCCCATGTAGAAAGAAAACAACAAGTGGGAGAATGTTGGGTATGTGTTATATTCTTTCTGTAGCCCCCCCTGTCAGGGTCCGGGGCAGCGCCTCGGTGAAAATTTTTGGTCCTTAATTTCCGGTGGGTAGTCCGCGTCCATTGTTTTGTGCATGGTTTTTGCACATGGTTTTGGGGTACGATGGTTTTCGGCCCCTGGTCTTTTTGTAGATCTGGTTAAGGGAACTACGGTTATGTTCTAATCCAGGGTTTATGGATTGGAGTTTATGTATGCTTCGGCATGTATATATATGTGTTGTAACACTAAAAGGAATATAATGAAAAATCAAGCTGGTCGTCCCGATTTGGGATCCAGGGGAAAATCTCTGTGTTTATTTGTCGTATGTTTTATGCTCTTGCTATTTTTTATTTTCTGTTATAAGATTCGTGTGTAGATAATTTCTGTTCAGGGTTAAATCGTACAACCCTAACCTTGGCCAAATCTTAACATTAACCTTAAGTTTACCCTTAACCTAACCTTAACCTTAACCTTAACCTTGACCTTACCCTTAACCTTAACTATAACCTTAACATTAACCTTTCCCTTAACCTTATCTTAACCTTAACCTAACCCTAACCCTAACCTTTACCTTAACTATAACCTTAAGGTTAGGTTAGGTTAAGGTCAGGTTAAGGTTACGGTTAAGGTTATAGGCTATCTTAGGTTAAGGTTAAGGTTAGGGTTGAGATTAAGTTAAGGTCAAGGTTAAGGGTAAAGTTAAATTTAAGGTTAAGGTTAAGGTTGAGTTAAATTTAAGGTCAAGGTTTGGTTTAGGTTAAGGTTATGGTTATGGGAAGGTTAATGTAAACGTTAAGGGGTTAAGTTTAGGTTAAGTTAAATTCAAGGTTAAGGTTACAAGTTTAGGAATGTTAAGGTAATAGTTAAGATAAGTTTTGGTCAAGGTTAAGGGTAAGGTTAAGGTTAAGGTTAAGGTTAGGGTTAGGTTAAGGTTAAAGTTAAGGTTAAGGTTATGGGTAATGTCAAGGTTAAGTTTAAGTTTAGGTTAAGGTTAAGATTAAGGTTAAGGTAAGGTTAAAGGTTAGGTTAATATTAACCTAATCCTAACCTTAAGCTTAACCTTACCCTTAACCTTAAGCTTAATATTAACCCTAACCTTGACCAAACCCTTAACCTTAACCTTCCTCTAACCTTAACACTAACCTGAAACTTAACCTAACATTAACCATAACCTTAACCTTAAGTTTACCTTTAACAATAACCTTAACCTTAACTTTACCCTTAACCATGACCTTAACCTTCCCCTAACCTTAACCTTAACCTTACGTTTAACCTTAATATTGACTTTACCCTTAACCTTACCCTTACCCTAACCTTAGCCTTAACCTAACCTTAACCTTGATCTTAACTATAACCTAACCCTAACCTTGAAAAAACCCTAACCATAATCTTAACCTTAACCTTACCCTTAACCTTAACTATAACCTAACCCTAACCTTACCCTAACCTTACCTTAACCTTAACCTAACCTTAACCTTGACCTTACCCTTAACGTAACCGTAACCTTAACCTAACCTGAACCTTAACTTTACCTTAACCTTGACTTTCCCCTTAACCATAACCATAACCTTAACCTTAACTTAACATAACATTATACTTAACTATAACATAACCTTATCCTTATCTTAAATATAACCTTAAGTTTAATTTTAAGGGTTTGGTCAAGGTTAGGGTTAGGTTATAGTTAAGGTCAAGGTTAAGGTTAGGTTATAGTTAAATTTAAGGTTATGGGAAGGTTAAGGTTAAGTTAAGGTTAAGGTTAAGGTTTGGTCAAGGTTAGGGTTAGGTTATAGTTAAGGTCAAGATTAAGGTTAGGTTAAGGTTAAGGTTACGGGTTTAGTCAAGTTAAGGTTAAGGTTAGGTTAAGGATAGGCTAAGGGTAAAGTTAAGGTTAAGACCTATAACCTTAAACTTTACCCTTAACCTTAACCTTAACCTGACTAAACCCGTAACCTTAACCTTAACCTGACTAAACCCGTAACCTTAACCTTAACCTTGACCTTAAGTATAACCTAACACTACCTTAACATTGAATTTACCCTTAGTGTAACCTTAACCTTGACTTTACCCTTAACCTTAACCTAACTTTAACCTTAACCTTCCCATCACCTTAACCTTAACCTTAACCTTAACTTGACTAAACGCATAACCTTAACCTTAACTTGACTAATCCCGCAACCTTAACCTTACCCTAACCTTAACCATAACCTTAACCTTAACCTTAACTTTATTCTTAACATAACCTAACTATAACCTAAACATAACTTTAACCGTAACCTTAACCTTAACCTAACCTTAACCTGAACGCTAACCTTAATCTAAAATTTACCTTTAACCTATCCTTAAATTTAACTTAACCTAAACTTAACCTTAACCTAATTTTAACCTTAAGCTTACCTTAACCTAATCTTAACCTTAACCTTCCCCTTACCTTAACCTTAACCCTAACCTTTACCTTAACTTAATCTTAACCTTGAATTTACCCTTAACCTTAACATTAACCTGAATAAACTCGTAACCTTAACTATAACCTAACCCTAACCTTACCCTAACCAAACCTTTAACGTAACCTTAACCTTAACCTTAACCTTACCCTTACCCTTATGTTAACCTTAACCTTGACCATAACGTTAGCCTTAACCTTAGCCTGACTAAACCTGTAACCTTAACCTTAACCTTAACCTTAACTATAACCTAACCCTAACCTGGACCAAATCCTTAACCTTAACCTTAAAATTCCTATAACATTAACTCTAACATTAACCTTAACCTTAACCCTTAACCTTAACCTGACTAAACCCTTAACCTTAACCTTAACCAATCCTTAACCTTAACCTTAACTTTACCCTTAACCTTCACTATAACCTAACCTTACCTTTACCTTAACTTTAACCTTAACCAAACCCTTAACATTGACCTTAAGCTAACCTTAGTCTTAACTTTACCATAAAATTTACTTTACCCTTAACCTAACCTTAAATTTAACCTTCACCCTTAACCTTAACTTTCACTATAACCTATCCTTAACCTTAACATTAACTTTAACCTTAACCTTAACTATAACCTAACCATAACCTTACCCTAACGATAACCTTAACCTTATCTTAACCTTACCTTAACCTTTACTTATCTTAACCTTTACTTAACCTAACCTTAACCTTGACCTAACATTAATCTTGACCTTAACTTTCACCCTATATTACCCTAAACCTAACCTAACCTTAACCTTAACCTAACCTTAATCTTAACTATAACCTAACCCTAACATTCACCAAACCCTTAACATTAACCTTAACCTTTATTTTACCCTTAACTTAACCTTACCCTAACCTTACCGTAACCATAACCTTAACTTAACCGTAACCTAACCTTAACCTCGACCTTAACCTTAACCTAACCTTACCCTTGACCTTAACTATAACCTAACCCTAACCTTGACCAAACCCTTAACCTTAACCTAACCTTAACCTTAACCTAACCTTGACCTTAACTATTACCTCAACCTTAACCTTAACTTTACCCTTAAACTTAACCTTAAGGTTAACCTTAACCTTCCCCTAACCTTAACCCTATCGTTAACCTTAATCTTAACTATAACCTAACCTTAACCAAACCCTTAACCTTAACCTTAACCTAACTAAACTCATAACCTTAACCTTAACCTAACCCTTAACCTTCATCCTTATCCTTAACCTAACCTTAAACTTAACCTTAACATTAAAGTTACCCTTAACCTTCACCCTTAACCCTAACCTAGCCTTAACCTTAAACTTAACCTTACCCTTATCTTAACCTTAACCTTGACCTTAACCTTAACCTTGACCACACCGTTAACCTTAACCTGAATAAACCTATAACCTTAACCTTAACTATAACCTAACCCTAATCTTGACCAAACCCTTAACCTTAACCTTAAAATTAACCTTCCCCTAACCTTAACTCTAACCTTAACCCTCACCTTAACCTGACTAAACCCTTAATCTTAACCTTAACCTTAACCAAACCTTAACCTTAACTTTACCCTTAACCTTCACTATAACCTAACCTTACCCTAACCTTAACCTTAAGCTTACCCTTAACCTTGAACTTAAGCTAACCTTAATCTTAAATTTACCTTAACCTTTACTTTACACTTAACCTAACTTTAACCTTCACCCTTAACCTTAACCTTAATCTTAACCTTATCTTAACCTTACCTTAATCTTTACTTAACTTAACCTTAACTATAACATAACCCTAACCTTGACCAAACCCTTAACATTAAGCTTAACCTTAACCTTACCCTTAACTTAACCTTACCTTAACCTTACCCTAACCAAAACCTTATCTTAACCTTAACTTAACCTTAACCTTGACCTTAACCTAACTTTACCCTTGACCTTAGCTATAACCTAACCCTAACCTTGACCAAACTCTTAACCTTAACTTAACATTAACCTTAACCTAACCTTGACCTTAACTATTACGTTAACCTTATCCTTAACTTTACCCTTAACCTTAACCTTAACCTTTACCTTAAGTTTAACCTTAACCTTCCCCTAACCTTAACCCTATCCTTAACCTTAACCTTAACTATAACCTAACCTTAACCAAACCCTTAACCTTAACCTTAACCAGACTAAACCCGTAACCTTAACCTTAATCTAACCCTTAACCTTCACACTTGACCTTAACCTAACCTTAAACTTAACCTTAACTTTAACCTTACCCTTAACCTTCACCCTTAACATTAACCTAGCCTTAAGCTTAAGCTTAACCTTACCCTTAACCTTATCTTAACTGTAAGGTCAAGGTTATAGTTAAGGTTAGGTTAAGGTTAAGGGTTTGGTCAAGGTTAGGGTTAAGTTATGGTCAAGTTCAAGGTTAAGGTTAGGTTAAGGTCAAGGTCAAGGTTAAGCTTAGGTTAAGGTTAAGTAAAGGTTATGGTTAGGGTAAGGTTAGAGTAAGGTTAGGTTAGGGGTAAAGTCAAGGTTAAGGTTAAGGTTGGTGTTAAGGGTTTGGTCAAGGTTAGGGTTATGCTATAGTTAAGAACAAGGTTAAGGTTAAGTTAACCTTATCTTACCCTTAACCTAACCTTAACCTTAACTATAACCCGTAACCTTAACCTTACCTTAACCTTATATTAACCTTAACCATATCCTTGACCTTAACCTTAAACTTAACCTTAACCTTACTCTTAACCTTGTCTTAACCTTAATCTAACTTTAATCTTAACTTTACCCTTAACATTACCTTAACCTAACCTTAAGGTGAAGGTCAAAGTTAAGGTTAAGGTTAAGGTTAGGTCAAGGTTACGGTTAGGTTAAGGTTACGGTTTGGTTAAGTAAAGGTTAAGATAAGGTTAAGGTTAAGGTTAATGTTAGGGTAAAGGTTCAAGTTAAGGTTAAGGTTAAGGTTATCGGTAGGGTAAGGTTAGGGTTAGGTTATAGTTAAGGTTAAGGTTAAGGTTAATGTTAAGGTTATGGATAGGTTATAGTGAAGGTTAAGATTAAGGTTAAGGGTGACGGTTAAGGTTAAGGTTAGGTTAAGGGTAAAGTAAAGGTTAAGGTTAAGGTTAGGTTAGGGTCAAGGTTAAGGTTAAGGTTAAGGTTAAGGTAAAGTTAAGGTTAGGTTATAGTGAAGGTTAAGGGTAAAGTTAAGGTTTGGTTAAGGTTAAGGTTAAGGTTAAGGGTTTATTTAGGTTAAGGATAAGGGTTAACGTTAAGATTAAGGTTACAGTTAAGGTTAGGGGAAGGTTAAGGTTAAGGTTTTGGTCAAGTTTAGGGTTAGGTTATAGTTAATATTAAGTTTAAGGTTAAGGTTAGAGGTTTATTCAGGTTAAAGTTAAGGTTAAGTGTTTGGTCAAGGTTAAGGTTAAGGTTAAGATAAGAGTAAGGGTAAGGTTAAGGTTAAGGTTAACGTTACGTAAAGGGTTTGGCTAGGGTTAGGTTATAGTTAAGGTTACGAGTTTAGTCAGGTTAAGGTTAAGGTTAAGGGTAATGTCAAGGTTAAGGTTAGGTTTAGGTTAGGGTTAGGGTTAAGGTTAAGGTTAGGGGAAGGTTAAGGTTAAGTTAGGTTAAGGTAAGGTTAAGGTAAGGTTAGGTTAAGGTTAAGATTAGGTTAAGTTAAGGTTAAAGTTAAGGTTAGGGTTAGGTTAAGGGTAAAGTTAAGATTAGAGTTAGCGTTAAGGTTAAGGTTACGGTTAAGGTTAAGGTTAGGTTATAGTTAGGTTATATTAAGAATAAAGTTAAGGTCAAGGTTAATGTTATGGTTAATTTTAGGGTAAGGTTAAAGGTTAAGGTTAAAGTTACGTGTTTAGTCAGGTTAAAGTTAAGGTTACGGGTTTAGTCAAGTTAAGGTTAAGGTTAAGTTTAAGGTTAGGTAAAGGTTAAGGGTAATGCCAAGGTTAAGGTTACACTAAGGGTAAAGTCATTGTTAAGGTTAGGTTTTGGTTATAGTTAAGGTCAAGGTTAAGGTTAGGTTAAGGTTAAGGTTACAGGTTTAGTCAGGTCAAGGTTAAATTCAAGGGTAACGGTTTAGGTTACACATCTTAACCTTAACTTTACCTTTAACCTAAACATAACCTTAACCTTAACCTTAACCTAACTAAACCTGTAACCTTAACCTTAACCTTTACCTTTACTATAACCTAACCCTAACCCTGACCAAACCTTAACCTTAACGTTAACTTAACCTTAACCTTCTCATAACCTTAACCTTAACGTTAACTATACCTAACCTTAACCTTGACCTTAACTATAACCTAACCCTAACCTTGACCAAACCCTTAACATTAACCTTAAGGTTATAGTTAAGATAAGGATAGGGTTATGTTATAGTCAAGTTTAATGTTAGGTTAATTTAAGGTTAAGATTATGGTTATGGTTAAAGGTAAAGTCAAGGTTAAGGGTAGGTTAAGGTTAAGATAAGGTTAAGGTTAAGGTTAAGGTTACGTTAAGGGTAAGATCAAGGTTAAGGTTAAGGTAAAGGTTAGGTAAATGTTAAGGTTAGGGTAAGGTTAGGGTTAGGTTATAGTTAAGGTTAAGGTTAAGGGTAAGGTTAAGGTTAAGATTATGGTTAAGGTTTAGTCAAGGTTAAGGTTATGGTTAGGTTAAGGGTAAGGTTAAGGGTAAAGTCAAAGTTCAGGTTAAGGGTAACATTAAGGTTAAGGTTAAGGTTAAGGTCAAGGTTAAGGGTAAAGTTAAGGTTAAGGTTAAGGTTAAGTGTAAGCTTAAGGTTAAGGTTATGGCTAATTTTAGGTTAAGTTTAATGTTAGGGTTAAGGCTAGGGGAAGGTTAAGGTTAAGGTTAAGGTTAAGGGTCTGGTCAAAGTTAGGGTTAAGATTAAGTTTAAGGTTAAGGTTAACTATAACCTAACCCTAACCTTGTCCAAAACCTTAACATTAACCTTAACCATAACCTTAACCTTAACCTAGCTAAACCCTTAACCTTGACCTAACCCTTAACTTTACCCTAACCTTAACCTTAACCTTAACCTAACCTTAACCTTAACCTTGACATTACACATAACCTTGACCACACCGTTAACCTTAACCTTAACCTGAATAAACCTATAACCTTAACCTTAACTATAACCTAACCCTAATCTTGACCAAACCCTTAACCTTAACCTTCCCCTAACCTTAACTCTAACCTTAACCCTCACCTTAACCCTTAACCTTAACATGATTAAACCCTTAATCTTAACCTTAACCTTAACCAAACCTTAAACTTAACCTTCACTATAACCTAGCCTTACCTTAACCTTAACCTTAACCTTTACCAAACTCTTACCCTTAACCTTAACCTTAACCTTAAGCTTACCCTTAACCTTGACCTTAAGCTAACCTTAATCTTAACTTTACCTTAACCTTTACTTTACACTTAACCTAATTTTAACCTTCACCCTTAACCTTAACCTTAACCTTAACCTTCACTATAACCTATCATTAACCTTAACTATAACCTAACCATAACCTTATCCTAATGATAACCTTAGCCTTAACCTTAACCTGAACCTTAACCTTCACTTAACCTCACCTTAACCTTTACTTAACTTAACCTTAACTATAACATAACCCTAACCTTGACCAAACCCTTAACATTAACCTTAACCTTAACCTTACCCTTAACTTAACCTTACCCTAACCATAACCTTATCTTAACCTTAACTTAACCTTAACCTTGACCTTAACCTAACCTTACCCTTGACCTTAACTGTGACCTAACCCTAACATTGACCAAACTCTTAACCTTAACCTAACCTTGACCTTAAATATTACGTTAACCTTATCCTTAACTTTACCCTTAACCTTAACCTTAACCTTTACCTTAAGTTTAACCTTAACCTTCCCCTAACCTTAACCCTATTCTTAACCTTAACCTTAAATATAACCTAACCTCAACCAAACCCTTAACCTTAACCTTAACCAAACTAAACTCATAACCTTAACCTTAATCTAACCCTTAACCTTCACACTTGACCTTAACCTTAACCTTAACCTTACCCTTAACCTTCACCCTTAACCTTAACCTAGCCTTAAGCTTAAGCTTAACCTTACCCTTAACTTTATCTTAACTGTAAGGTCAAGGTTATAGTTAAGGTTAAGGTTAGGTTAAGGTTAAGGGTTTGGTCAAGGTTAAGGTTAAGTTATGGTCAAGTTCAAGGTTAAGGTTAGGTTAAGGTCAAGGTTAAGGTCAAGCTTAGGTTAAGGTTAAGTAAAGGTTATGGTTAGGGTAAGGTTAGGGTAAGGTTATGTTAGGGGTAAAGTCAAGGTTAAGGTTAAGGTTAAGGTTAGTGTTAAGGGTTTGGTCAAGGTTAGGGTTATGCTATAGTTAAGGACAAGGTTAAGGTTAAGTTAACCTTATCTTACCCTTAACCTAACCTTAACCTTAACTATAACCCGTAACCTTAACCTTACCTTAACCTTATATTAACCTTAACCATAACCTTGACCTTAACCTTAACCTTAAACTTAACCTTAACCTTAACCTTACTCTTAACCTTGTCTTAACCTTAATCTAACCTTAATCTTAACTTTACCCTTAACATTACCTTAACCTAACCTTAAGGTGAAGGTCAAAGTTAAGGTTAAGGTTAAGGTTAGGTCAAGGTTACGGTTAGGTTAAGGTTAAGGTTTGGTTAAGTAAAGGTTAAGATAAGGTTAAGGTTAAGGTTAATGTTAGGGTAAAGGTTAAGGTTAAGGTTATCGTTAGAGTAAGGTTAGGGTTAGGTTATAGTTAAGGTTAAGGTTAAGGTTAATGTTAAGGTTAAGGATAGGTTATAGTGAAGGTTAAGATTAAGGTTAAGGGTGGTGATTAAGGTTAAGGTTAGGTTAAGGGTAAAGTAAAGGTTAAGGTTAAGGTTAGGTTAAGGTCAAGGTTAAGGGTAAGCTTAAGGTTAAGGTTAAGGTTAAGGTTAAGGTAAAGTTAAGGTTAGGTTATAGTGAAGGTTAAGGTTAAGGTTAAGGGTTTAGTTAGGTTAAGGATAAGGGTTAAGGTTAAGATTAAGGTTACAGTTAAGGTTAGGGGAAGGTTAAGGTTAAGGGTTTGGTCAAGGTTAGGGTTAGGTTATAGTTAATATTAAGTTTAAGGTTAAGGTTAGAGGTTTATTCAGGTTAAGGTTAAGGTTAAGGTTAAGATAAGGGTGAGGGTAAGGTTAAGGTTAAGGTTAACGTTACGTAAAGGGTTTGGCTAGGGTTAGGTTATAGTTAAGGTTACGAGTTTAGTTAGGTTAAGATTAAGGTTAAGGGTAATGTCAAGGTTAAGGTTAGGTTAAGGTTAGGGTTAGGGTTAAGGTTAAGGTTAGGGGAAGGTTAAGGTTAAGGTAAGGTTAAGGTAAGGTTAGGTTAAGGTTAAGGTTAGGTTAAGTTAAGGTTAAAGTTAAGGTTAGGGTTAGGTTAAGGGTAAAGTTAAGATTAGGGTTAGCGTTAAGGTTAAGGTTACGGTTAAGGTTAAGGTTAGGTTATAGTTAGGTTAAATTAAGAATAAAGTTAAGGTTAAGGTTAATGTTATGGTTTATTTTAGGGTAAGGTTAAAGGTTAAGGTTAAAGTTACGTGTTTAGTCAGGTTAAAGTTAAGGTTACGGGTTTAGTCAAGTTAAGGTTAAGGTTAAGTTTAAGGTTAGGTAAAGGTTAAGGTTAAAGTTAGGTTAAGGTTAAGGGTAATGCCAAGGTTAAAGTTACGCTAAGGGTAAATTCATTGTTAAGGTTAGGTTTTGGTTATAGTTAAGGTCAAGGTTAAGGTTAGGTTAAGGTTAAGGTTACAATTTTAGTCAGGTCAAAGTTAAATTCAAGGGTAACGGTTAAGGCTACAGGTCTTAACCTTAACTTTACCCTTAACCTATCCTTAACCTAACCTTAACCTTAACCTTAACCTCGATTATCCTTATAATTTATTTTAATGCAATTAGCCACTTAATGTAATCAAGATTATGGTTATGGTTAAAGGTAAAGTCAAGGTTAAGGGTAGGTTAAGGTTAAGATAAGGTTAACGTTAATGTTACGTTAAGGTTAAGATCAAGGTTAAGGTTAGGATAAGGTTAAGCTAAAGGTTAAGGTTAGGGTAAGGTTAGGGTTAGGTTATAGTTAAGGTTAAGGTTAAGGGTAAGGTTAAGGTTAAGATTATGGTTAAGGTTTAGTCAAGGTTAAGGTTATGGTTAGGTTAAGTGTAAGGTTAAGGGTAAAGTCAAGGTTCAGGTTAAGGGTAACGTTAAGGTTAAGGTTAAGGTTAAGGTCAAGGTTAAGGGTAAAGTTAAGGTTAAGGTTAAGGTTAAGGGTAAGCTTAAGGTTAAGGTTATGGCTAATTTTAGGTTGAGTTTAATGTTAGGGTTAAGGTTAGGGGAAGGTTAAGGTTAAGGTTAAGGTTAAGGCTTTGGTCAAATTTAGGGTTAAGATTAAGTTTAAGGTTAAGGTTAACTATAACCTAACCTTAACCTTGTCCAAAACCTTAACATTAACCTTAACCTTAACCTAGCTAAACCCTTAACCTTGACCTAACCCTTAACCTTACCTTAACCTTAACCTTAACCTAATCTTAACCTTAACCTTGACATTTCCCATAACCTTAACCTTAACTTTAGCCTTAACCTAACCCTAACCTTAACCTTAACCTTACCCTTAACCTTATCCAAACCTTATCTTAAATATAACCTTAACCTTACCCTTAACCTTAACCTTAACATTCCTAAACTCGTAACCTTAACCTTAACCTTGACTTTACCTTAACCTAACCTTAACCCCTTAACCTTAAACTTAACCTTCCCATAACCATAACATTAACCTTAACCAAACCTTAACCTTAACCTTAACTTGACTAAACCCGTAACCTTAACCTTAACCTTAAACTTAACTTTACCCTTAACCTTAACCTTAACCTTGACCTTAACCTAACCCTAACCTTAACGTTAACTTTAACCTAACGTAACCTATAACCTTAACCGTAACCTTAAGCTTACCTTAACCTAACCTAATATTAAGCTTATAGTTAAGGTAAAGGTTAGGGTTAGGGTTAGGTTGAGATTAAGATAAGGATAAGGTTATAGTTAAGGTTAAGGGTAAGGTCAAGGTTAAGATTAAGGTTATGGTTATGGGAAGGTTAAGGGTAAATTTAAGGTGAAAGTTAAGATTTCGTCAAGGTTAGGGTTAGGTTATAGTTAAGGTTAAGGTTAGGTTAAGGTTAAGGTTAAATTTAGGGTTAGGTTATAGTCAATATTAACGTTATGGTTAGGGTTAGGTTATAGTTAAGATAAGATTAATGTTAATGTTAAGGTCAAGGTTAATGGTAAGGTTAAGGTTAGGTTAACGTTAAGGTTATGGGAAGGTTAAGGTTAAGGATAAGGTTAGGGTTAGGTTATAGTTAAGGTCAAAGTTATGGTTAAGGTTAGGTTATGGTTAAGGTTAAGGTTAAAGTTAAGGTTAAGGTTTAGGTTAAGGTTAAGGTTAAGGTTACGTTAAGGGTAAAGTCAAGGTTAAGGCTAGGTTAAGGTTGAGATAAGGTTAAGGCTAAGGGTAAGGTTAAGGGTAGGTTAAGGGTAAAGTTAAGGTTAATGTTAGGTTATGGTTAAGGTTAAATTTTAGGTTATAGTTAGGTTAAGTTTAAGGTTAAGGTTAGGTTAAGGTTAAGGTTAAAACTAGGGTTAGGTAATAGTTAAGGTTAAGGTTAGGTTATATTAAGGTTAAGGTTAAGGTTAAGGGTTTGGTCAAGGTCAATCTTAAGGTTAGGTTAAGGGTGAAGTTAAGGTTATGAATAAATTTAAGGTTAAGGTTAGGGTAACCTTAACCTTAACCTAAAATTTACCCTTAACCTTAAATTTAACCTTAACCTAACCTTACCCTTAACCTTAACCTGACTAAACCCATAACTGACTTTACCCTTAACCTTAACCTTAGTATTACCATAACCATAACCTTAACCTTAGCCTAACCATAACCTTAACCTTAACCTTAACCTTATCTTAACCTTAAGCTTCCCATAACCTTAACCTTAATCTCAACCATAAACTAACCTTAACCTTGAATTTACCCTTAACCTTAACCTCAACCTGACTAAATCCGTAATCTTAACCTTAACCTTAACCTTGGTTAAGGTTAAGGTTAAACTTAAGGTCAAGGTCAAGGTCAAGGTTAAGGTTAATTTAGTTTAAGGTAAGGTTACGATTCTAGTTAGGGTAAGGTTAGGGTTAGGTTATAGTTAAGGTTAAGGGTAAAGTTAAGGTCAAGGTTAGGGTTAGGTTATAGTTAAGGTTAAGGTTAGATTAAGGGTAAAATAAAGGTTAAACTAACCTTGACCTTAACCTTAACCTAGCCTTCCCATAACCTTTACCTTAACCTAACTTTAACCTTAAACTTCCCCTAACCTTAACCTTAACCTTAACTTTAACTTAACCTTAACCTTAGCCTTACCCTAACCTTAGCCTTACCCATAACCTTAATTTTAACTTAACCTTAACCTTAGCCTTACCCATAACCTTAACCTAACCTTAACCTTGACCTTGACCAAACCCTTAACCTAACCTTTACCTTAGCCTAACCTAACCTTAACCTTAACCTTAACCTAACCTTATCTTAATCTTAACCTTCCCTTAACTTTAACCTTAGCCATAACCAAACCTTAACCTTGAATTTATCCTTAATGTAACCTTAACCTTAACCTTAATCTTAAGGTAAAGGTTAAGGTTAAGGTGAAGGTTAGGTTTAGGGTAAGGTTAAGGTGAGGGTTAGGCTATAGTTAAGGTGATGGATCGGGTAAGGTTAGGGTTGGTTATATTTAATGTTAAGTTTAAGGTTAAGGCTAAGGTAATGGTTATGGGAAGGTTAAGGTTAAAGTTAAGGTTAGGGTTAAGGTTAAGGTTTTGGTATAGGTTAGGGTTAGGTTATAGTTAAGGTTAAGGTTAGGTTAGGTTCTAGTTAATTTTAAGGTCAAGGTTAAGGTTCAGGTTATAGTTAAGGTTTAGGTTAAGGTTAAGGTTAAGGTTAGGTTATAGTGAAGGTTAAGGTTAAGACCCATAACCTTAAGCTTGACCTTACCCTTAACCTTAACCTTAACTTTAACCCTAACCTTTACTTTACCCTTAACTTAACCTTAACCTTCACTATAACCTAACCCTAACCTTGACCAAACCCTTACCCTTAACCTTAAGGTTACCCTTAACTCGAAGCTTAACCTTAACCTTACTAAACTTGTAACCTGAACCTAACCTTAACCTTAACTTTAACTATAACCTAACCCTAACCTTGACCAAACCCTAAACCTTAACCTTGATCAAACCCTTAACCTTAACCTTAACTATAAACTAACCCTAACCTTGACCAAACCCTTAACCTTAACCTTCACCTAACCCTTAACCTTAACCTTAACCTAGCTAAACCCGTAACCTTAACCTTAACGTTAACCTTAACTATAACCTAACCCAAACCTTGACCAAACCCTTCACCTTAACCTTAACCTTAACCTTAACCTTCCCCTACCCTTAACCTTAAGCTTAACCCTTAACCTTGACTTACACCCTTAACCTTAACCTTAACCTTAACCTTAACTTGAACCTTCACCCTAACCTTAACCTTAACCTTAACCTTAATTATAACCTAACCCTAACCTTGACCAAACCCTTAACATTAACTTTACCATTAACCTAACCTTAACCTTAACTATAGCATAACCTTAACCCGTACCAAACCCTTAAATTGTGGATATTGGTGGTCACCCGCCTATTCCACTTGGGACCCCACCATTGTCTCTTTCAGCTTTTGAGTTTCAGCACAATTTACTATTTTTAGCAATTTTTCGGGTCCTGAACTTCCGGAGCCGTTTTGAGGCCCTATACCTCGTTAGAAAGACCTATCCAAGGACTACTAATTTTGACCCATGTTGCTCCCAGTTTTCCCAAAAAACATCATTTAGGGCCTCAAAATAGCTCCAGAAGTTCAGGACCTGAAAAAACGCTAAAAATAGTAAGTTGTGCCGAAACTAAAAAATTGAAAGAGAAAATGGTGGGGCCCTAAGTGGAATAGGTTGGTGACCACCAATATCCACCTAGATCATTAACCTTAACCTTCCCCTAACCTTACCCTAACCTTACCCCTAACCCTAACCTTGACCAAACCCTTAACCTTAAACTTAACCTTAACCTCACCTTAACCAAACCCTTAACCTTAACCTAACCTTAACCAAACCCGTAACCTTAAACTTAACCTTCACCTTAACCTTAACCTTAAGGGTTTGGACAAGGTTAGGGTTAGGTTATAGTTAACCTTAACCTTAACCGTAATCTTAACCCTAACCTTGACCAAACCCTTAACCTTAACCTTAACTTTAACCTTAACCTTAACATGAACCTTAACCTAACATTGACCATAACCTTAACATTAAGCTTACCCTTAGTCGTAACCTTAACCTTAACTTTACCATTAACCTTAACCTTAACCTTCCCCTAACCTTAACCTTAACCTTACCCTTAACCTTAATCTTGACTTTACCCTTAACATTACCTTTAACCTAACCTTACCCTTAACCTTGACTTTACCCTTAACCTAAACCTAAGCTTAACCTTAACCTAACCTAACCTTAACCTTAACCTTAACCTTAACCTAACCTAACCTTAACCTTAACCTTAACCTTAACCTAAGCTTAACCTTATCTTAACCTTAACCTAACCCTAACCTTTTCTTTACCTTAACCTTGACTTTACCCTTAACCATAACCATAACCTTAACCTTAACCTAACCTAACATTAACCTTAACTATAACATAGCCCTATCCTTACCTTAGCTATAACCTTAAGGTTAATGTTAAGGGTTTGGTCAAGGTTAGGGTTAGGTTATAGTTAAGGTCAAGGTTAAGGTTAGGTTATATTTAAGGTTAAGGTGATCGAAAGGTTAAGATTAAGGTTAAGGTTAATTTCAGTTTAAGGTTAAGGTTATGCTAAGGGTAAAGTCAATTTTAAGATTAGGGTTAGGTTATAGTTAAGGTCAAGGTTAAGGTTAGGATAAGGTTAAGGTATGGGTTTAATGAGGTTAAGGTTAAGGTTAAAGGTAAAGGTTAAGGTTATAGGTCTTAACCTTAACTTTACCCTTAACATATCCTTAGCCTAACCTGAACCTTTACCCTTAACCTTAACCTTAACCTAACCTTAACTTGACCATAACTATAACCTAACCCTAACCTTAAAATTGACTTTACCCTTAGCGTAACCTTAACCTTGCCTTTAACCTTAACCTTAACCTAACTTTAACCTTAACCTTCCCATAAACTTAACCTTTACTAACCTTAACTTTAACTTGATTACACCCGTAACCTTAACCTTAACCTGACTAAAGCCGTAACATTAACCTTAACCTTTAACCTTACCCTAACCTTAACCATAACCTTAACCTTAACCTTAACTTTATTCTTAACATAACCTAACTTTAACCTAACCTTAACCTTAACTATAACCTTAACCTTAACCTAACCTTAACCTTAACGCTAACCTTAATCTTTACTTTACCCTTGACCTAGCCTGAACCTTAACTTTAACCTTAATTTAACCTAACCTTAACCTTAACCTAACCTTACCTTAACCTAAATTAACCTTAACCTTCCCCTAGCCTTAACCTTAACCTTAACCCTAACCTTAACTTTAACCTAATCTTAACCTTGACTTTACCCTTAACCTTCAACTTAACCGGACTAAACTCGTAACCTTAACTATAACCTAACCCTAACCTTACCCTAACCAAACCCTTAACATAACTTTAACCTTAACAATAACCTTACCCTCACCCTTATCTAAACCTTGACCTTGACCTTAACCTTAACCTTGAACAAACCCTTAACCTTAACCTTGACCAAACCCTTAACCTTAACCTGACTAAACCTGTAACTTGTAACCATAACCTTAACCTTAACTATAACGTAACCCTAACCTTGTCCAAACCTTTAACCTTAACCTTAACATTAACCTTAACCTTCCGCTAACCTTAACTCTAACCTTAACCTTAACCTTAACCGTTACCCTTAACCTGACTAAACCCTTGACCTTAACCTTAACATTAACAAAACCTTAACCTTAACCTTAAATTTACCCTTAACCTTCACTATAACCTAACCTTACATTTACCTTAACCCTAACCTTAACCTTAACCTTAACCTTTACCCTAACCTTAACCTTAACCTTACCCTTAAGCTTACCTAACCTTGACCTTAAGCTAACCTTAACCTTAACTTTACCTTAACCTTTACTTTACCCTTAACCTAACCTTAACCTTAACCTTAACATTAACCTTGACCTTAACCTTAACTATAACCTAACCATAACCTTACCCTAACGATAACCTTAACCCTAACCTTAACCTTAACCTTAATCTTAACCTTAACCTTATCTTAACCTTATCTTAACCTTACTTAAACTAACCTTAACCTTGACCTAACCTTAAATTTGACCTTAACTTTAACCTTGTATTATCCTTAACCTAACCTTAACAACAACTATACCCTTAACCATAAGTTTATGGTTAAGGTAAGGTTAAGATAAGGTTAAGGGTAAGGTTAAGGTTAATGTTAGGTTAAGGGTAAGAGAAGGTTAAGCTAACATTAACCTCGACCTTAACTATAACCAAACCCTAACCTTGACCAAACCCTTAACATTAACCTTAACCTTAATTTTGACTTTACCCTTAACCTATCCTTACAATAACCATAACTTTTACTTCACCTTAACCTAAGCTTAACATTGACCTTAACCTTAAGCTAACCTTAACTTTGACCTTAACTATAATCTAACCCTAACTTTGACCAAACCCTTAACCTTAATCTAACCTTAACCTAACCTTGACCTTAACTATAACCTAACCCTAACCTTGACCGAACCATTAACATTAACCTTAACCTTAACTTTAACCTTGACTTTACCCTTAACTTAACCTTACCCTAACCTTACCCTAACCATAACCTTTACTTTACCTTAACCTAACCTTAACCTTGACCTTAACCTTAACATTACTTTAACCTTGACCTTATATAACCTAACCCTAACCTTGACCAAAACCCTTAACCTTAACCAAACCTTAACCTTAACCTAACCTAGACCTTAACTATTACCTTAACATTACCCTTAACCTTAACCTTAACCTTAACCTTCCCCTAACCTTAACCCTATCCTTAACCTTAACCTTAACCTTAACTATAACCTAACCTTAACCAAACCATTAACCTTAACCTTAACCTTACCCTTAACCTTCACCCTTAACCTTAACCTAACCTTAACCTTAACCTTAAGGTTAAGGTTAAGGTTAAGGTTAGGTTAAGGGTTAGTTTAACGTTAAAGTTAAGGTCAAGGTCAAGGTTAACCTTAACCTAACCTTAACCTTAACCTTACCCATAACCTTAACCTTAACCTTAACCTTAACTATAACCTAACTCTAACCTTGACAAAACCCTTAACCTTAACCTGACTAAACCCGTAACCTTAACCTTAACCTTACCCTTAACCTTAACTTATCCTTAACCTTAACCTTAACCATAATCTTAACTTCAGGTTAAGGTTAAGGTTAAGGGTAAGGTTAGGGTTAAGGGTAACAGTTAAGGTTAGTGTTATAGGTTTAGTCAGGTTAAGCTTAAACTTAAGAGTTTGGTCAAGGTTAGTGTTAGGTTATAGTTAAAGTCAAGGTTAAGGTTAGGTTAAGGTTAAGATTATGGTTATGGTTATGGTTATGGTTAGGGTTAGGTTAGGGTTAAGGTCAAGGTTAAGGTTAAGGGTGAAGGTTATGGTTAAGGTTGTGGTTAAGGTTCAAGTTAAGGTTAGGTTATAGTGAAGGTTAAGGTTTAGACTCGTAACCTTGTCCTTACCCTTAATATTAATCTTAACCTAACCTTAACCTTGACTTTACACTTAAATTAATCTTAAACTTCACTATGACCTAACCCTAACCTTGACCAAACCCTTAACCTTATCATTAACCTTACCCGTACCCTTAACCTTAACCTTAACTATAACCTAAAACTAACCTTGACAAAACCTTAACCTTAATCCTAACCTTAACTTTACCCTTAACATAACCTTAACCTTAACTATACCCTTAACCTAATATTAACCTTAACCTAACCTTAACCTTAACTTAACCTAACCTAAACCTTAAGGTAAATTCGGTTATGGGTTTAGTTAGGTTAAGGTTAAAGGTAAGGTTAGGTTAAGGGTTAAGTTAAGGTTAAGGGTAAAGTTAAGGTTAAGGTTAAGGTTACCCTCACCTTAACCTTAACTTTACCCTTAACCTTGTCCTTGACCAAACCATTAAGGTTAAGGTTAAGGTTAAGGGTAATGTCAAGGTTAAGGTTAAGGGTTTGGTCAAGATTAGGGTTAATATTAAGGTTAAGGTTAACTGTAAACTAACCCTAACCTTGACCAAACCCTTAACCTTAAATATTACCCCTTAATCTTAACCTTAACTTTACCCTTAACCTTAACCTTAACCTTAAGTGTAACCTTAACCTTCCCCTAACCTTAACCATATCCTTAACCTTAACCTTAACCTTAACTATAACCTAATATTAACCAAACCCTTAACCTTAACCTTAACATGACTAAACCCGTAACCTTAACTTTAACCTTACCCTTAACCTTCACCCTTAACCTTAACCTAACCTTAAAATTAACCTTAACCTTAACCTTAGCCAAACCTTCACCCTTAACGTTAACCTAACCTTAACTTTAACCTTAAGGTGAAGGTTAGGTTAAGGGAAAGGTTAAGGTTAAGTTCAAGGTCAAGGTTAACCTGAACCTAACCTTAACCTCACCTTAACCTTTACCTAACCTTAACCTTAACCTTACCCATAACCTCAACCTTAACTTTGACCTTAGTTATAACCTAACCCTAACCTTGACCAAACCCTTAACCCTAACCTTAACCTGACTAAACCCGTAACCTTAACCTTAACCTTACCCTTAACCTTAACGTATCCTTAACCTTAACCATAATATTAACCTCACATTAAGGTTAAGGATAAGGGTAAGTTTGGGGTTAAGGGTAACGGTTAAGGTTAAGGTTACAGGTTTATTGAGGTTAATGTTAAGGTTAAGGGTTTGGTCAAGGATAGTGTTAGGTTATAGTTAAAGTCAAGGTTAAGATTAGGTTAAGGTTAAGGTTATGGTTATGGTTAGGTTAAGGTTAATGTTAAGGTTAAGGTTAATTTTAGGTTAAGGTTAAGGGTGAAGGTTAAGGTCAATGTTGTGGTTAAGGTTAAGGTTAGGTTATAGTGAAGGCTAAGGTTAAGACCCGTAACCTTGACCTTACCCTTAATCTTAACCTTAACCTAACCCTAAGCTTGACTTTACCCTTTATTAACTTTAACCTTCACTATGACCTAACCCTGACCTTGACCAAACCCTTACCCTTATCCTTAACCTTACCCTTAACCTTAACCTTACTAAACCCGTAACCTTAACCTTAACCTTAACTATAACCTAACCCTAACCTTGAGAAAACCCTAACCTTAATCCTAACCTTAACCTTAACTTTACCCTTAACATAACCTTAACCTTAAATATACCCTTAACCTAATCTTAACCTTAACCTAACCTTAACCTTACCTTTAACCTTGACCTTAAACTTAACTTAACCTAACCTAAACCTTAAGGTAAAGTCTGTTACAGGTTTAGTTAGGTTAAGGTTAAGGGTAAGGTTAGGTTAAGGGTAAAGTTAAGGTTAAGGGTAAATTTAAGGTTAAGGTTAAGGTTACCCTCACCTTAACCTTAACTTTACCCTTAACCTTTTCCTTGATCAAACCCTTAACCTTAACCTTAACCTTAAATTAACCTAACCTTAACCTTCACTATAACCTAACCCTAACTTTAACCTTAACCTAACCTTAACCTTAAAATTAACCTAACTATAACTTTACCCTTAACATTAACCTTCACGATAACCTAACCTTAACCTTAACTTTACACTTAACCTAACCTTAACCTTCACCATATCTTAACCTTAACCTTAAATTTACCCTTAACCTAACCTTAACCTTACCCTTCGCCTTAACCTTATCTTAACCTTAACCTAAAGTTAACCTTCACTTTACCCTTAATGTAACCTTAACCTTAACCTTAACCTAAACCCTTAATCTTAACCTTAACCTAACCTTAACCTTAACCATAACCTAACCTTAACCATAACCTTGACCTTAACTATAACCTAATCCTAACCTTGACCTTAACTATAACCTAATCCTAACCTTACCCTTAACCATAACCTTAACCTTAACCTTCCCATAACCTTAACCCTAACCTAACCTTAACCTTACCCTTAACCTTACCTTAACCTTAACATTAACTATAACCTAACCCTAACCTTAACCTTAACCTTAACTATAACCTAACCCTAACCTTAACCTTAACCTAACCTTAGCTTATCTTAACCTTAACTATAACCTAACCCTAACCTTGGCCAAATCTCAGCCTTAACCTAACCTTACCCTTAACTTGCCCTTAACCTTAACCTTAACCTTAATCTTCCCATAACCATAACCTTAACCTTGACCTTGACCTTACCCTTAACCTTAACTATAACCTTAACCTCAACCTTACCCTTAACCTTATCTTAACCTTAACCTAACCCTAACACTAACCTTTACCTTAATTTTAACCTTAATGTTAGGTTAGGTTAAGGTAAGGTTAAGGTTACGGTTAAGGTTATAGGTTACGTTATGTTAAGGTTAAGGTTAGGGTTAAGGTTAGATTAAGGTCAAGGTTAAGGTTAAGGTTAAAGGTAAAGTTAAGTTTAAGGTTAAGGTTAAGGTTACGGGTTTAGTCAGGTTAAGGTTAAGGTTAAGGTTAAATGTAGGTTAAAGTTAAGGTCGATGTTAGGTTAAGGTTAAGGTTATGGTTATGGGAAGGTTAATTTTAAGGTTAACCAAACCCTAACGTTGACCAAACCCTTAACCTTAACTTGACTAAGCCCGTAACCTTAACCTTAACCTTACCCTTAACCTTAACTTATCCTTAACCTTAACCTTAACCATAATCTTAACCTCATGTTAAGGTTAAGCCTAAGGGTAAGGTTAGGGTTAAGGGTAACGGTTAAGGTTAAGGTTACATGTTTAGTGAGGTTAACGTTAAGGTTAAGGGTTTGGTCAAGGATATTGTTAGGTAAAAGTTAAAGTCAAGGTTAAGGTTGGATTAAGGTTAAGGTTATGGTTATGGTTATGGTTAAGGTCAAGGTTAAAGTTAAGTTTAGGTTAAGGTTAAGAGTGAATTTTAAGGTCAATGTTATGGTTAAGGTTAAGGTTAGATTATAGTAAAGGTTAACCTTGACCTTACCCTTAATCTTAACCTTAACCTAACCTTAACCTTGAATTTACCCTTAAATTAACCTTAGCCTTCACTATGACCTAACCCTAACCTTGAACAAATCCTTAACCTTATCCTTAACCTTACCCTTACCCTTACCCTTAACCTCGCCCTTACTAAACCTATAACCTTAACCTTAACTTTAACTATAACCCAACCCTAACCTTGAAAAAACCCTAACCTTAACCTTAACTTTACCTTTAACATAACCTTAACCTTAACTATACCATTAACCTAATATTAACCTTAACCTAACTTTAACCTTACCTTTAACCTTGACCTTAACCTTAACCTAAACTAACCTTAACCTTAAGGTAAATTCGATTAAGGTAAAGTTGGTTACGGGTTTAGTTAGGTTAAGGTTAAGGGTAAGGTTAGGTTAAGGGTAAATTTAAGGTTAAGGGTAAGGTTACCCTAACCTTAATCTTAACTTTACGCATAATCTTAACTTTACCCTTAACCTAACCTTAACCTTTACCTTGACCAAACCCTTAACATAACCTTAACCTTATCTTAACCTTAACCTTAACCTTAGCTTAACCTAATCTTAACCTTCACTATAACCTAACTCTAACATTAACTTTAACCTTAACATAACCTTAATCTTAACCTTAATCTAACTATAACGTTACCCTTAACATTAACCTTAACCATAACCTAACCTTGACCTTAACTTTACCGTTAACCTAACGTTAACCTTACCCTTATCCTTAACCTTAACCTAACCTTAACCATGACTTTACCCTAAATGTAACCTTAACCTTAACCTTAACCTTAACCTAAACCTTAATGTTAATCTTAACCCTTAACCTAACCTTAACCTTAACCTTAACCATAACCTTGACCTTAACTATAACCTAACCCTAACCTTAACCTTAACCTAACCTTAACCTTGACCTTAACCTTAACCTTAACTATAACCTAACCCTAACCTTAACCTTAACCTTAACTTTAACTATAACCTAACGCTAACCTTAACCTTATCTTAACCTTAACTATAACCTAACCCTTGTTGGGTATGTGTTATATTCTTTCCATGACTAAACACGTGCGGGGGGGTAAGAGGGGGGGTGATAGCCCCCCTTGTCGAGGTTCGGGGCAGCGCCCCGGCGAAAATTTTTGGTCCTTAATTTCCGGTGGGTAGTCCGCGTCCATGGTTTTGTGCATGGTTTTTGCACATGGTTTTGGGGTACGATGGTTTTCGGCCCATGGTATTTTTGTAGATCCGGTCAAGGGAACTACGGTTATGTTATAATCCAGGGTTTTTGTATGCTTCGGCATGTATATATATGTGTTGTAACACTAAAAGGAATATAATGAAAAATCAAGATGGTCGTCCCGATTTGGGATCCAGGTGAAAATCTCTGTGTTTATCTGTTGTATGTTTTATGCTCTTGCTATTGTTTATTTTCTGTTATAAGATTCGTGTGTAGATAATTTCTATTCAGGGTTAAAACCTACATTTGGTATCGGAGCTGTTTCGGCTTCAAGGGGATGCCTTTGCTGCTGAGGGTTTTTAGTTCGGGCCTGAGGTAGACCCTGTTCAGTGGGAGATCTGTGGGATCGATTCTTGCGGTAAAAGAAGATGGTGAGAGGTAGAAAGATAGAGATCGAGAAATTTAATGGTCAGAGTTTTGAGTTGTGGAAGCTCAAGATGGAGGATCTGCTGGTGGATAAAGATCAGTGGATCGCGGTAGATCCAGGTACTAAACCAATGGGAACGTCAGATGAAGACTGGAAGAAATTGGATCAGAAGGCTAAGAGCACAATACAGTTGTGTGTCTCAGATTCAGTGTTGTTGAATGTATCTGGGGAAGCTATAGTGAAGAATTTGTGGGAAAAAATTGGGACTTTGTATCAATCTAAGTCTCTGGTGAATAAGTTGTTCTTGCGGAAAAAGCTGTATAACCTGAGGATGAAGGATGCAGACTCGGTGATAGAGCATCTGAATGCCTTCAATACTGTGGTAAGTCAGCTGTCATCTGTTGATATTAAAATCTCAGATGAAGATAAGTGCATCAGTTTGTTGTGTTCTCTACCAGACTCGTGGGACAGTCTGGTTATTACAATAGGTAGCAATACAACTACCTTGAATTTTGATGACATTGTCTCAGCCTTGTTGTCGGAGGAGATGAGACGGAGAAATATGGAGGGTCAGAATAGAGATGCCTTATCTGTACGAGGAAGGTCCCAGAACAGAAACAAGAATAAGGTTTCGAGTGGGAGATCCAAATCTAGAGGGAGATCTAAATCTCCTGGAAAGTTTGTAAAGGTGTGCTGGAAATGTGGAAAGGAAGGGCACTACAAAAAGGATTGTAGATCTAAAGCTCCTGAGAAAGGAAAGGGATCTGATGATGCTCCTTCTGCAGAGGCAAAAACCACCTCGGATGAAGGTGGGGATGTGTATTTGGCTTCTTCTTCAAATACACATGTATATCATGAGTCATGGTTGATTGACTCATGTGCATCCTTTCACTTCACTCCCCATAGGGAGTGGTTCTGCGAGTATGAGAAATATGATGGTGGTGATGTCTTCCTAGGGGATGATAGGAAGGCCAGAATCGTTGGACGTGGAAAGGTCAAGCTGAAGCTGCAAGGTGGAAGGATTAGAACACTTCCTGGTGTTCTGCATATTCCTGCATTGGCCAAAAATCTGATTTCTGTAAGCAAGATGGATGATGCAGGTGTAAAAACAATGTTCGAGAAAGATGCCTGCAAGATGGTTCAAGGAGCACTAGTATTAATGTGGGGAGTTCGGACTGGAACTCTGTACAAGCTACAAGGTAGCATTGTTATTGATGGGTGTAATAGTTCTATGGTTCCTGAAAGTGGAGCAGAAAGCCTAGCTGTCTCTGGAGAAAAGACCATGCTATGGCATCAAAGGCTTGGACATATTGGAGAGAAGGGCCTTCGGATACTGCATAGAAATGGTATCGTAGAAGGTATGTCTAATTTCTCTCTGGATTTCGATTTCTGTGAACATTGTGTATATGGGAAGCAGAATCGGGTGAGTTTTCCTTCTAGTGCTAAGAGGGCGAACAAGATATTAGAACTTGTGCACAGTGATGTGTTTGGACCTGTGTCAGTTCCATCACTGGGAAAGTCTGTGTACTATGTTTCATTCATAGATGACTTCTCAAGGAATACATGGATATATTTCTTGACGAAGAAATCTGAAGTCTTTGACAAATTTAAAGAATTTAAGGCTCTGGTGGAAAACCAGACAAAGAAGAAGATAAAGGCATTGAGGACAGATAATGGTGGGGAGTTCTGCAAGAAGGAATTTGAAGAGTTCTGTAAGAAGTGTGGTATAGCATGGCAGAAGACTACTCCATACACACCTCAGCAAAATGGAGTTGCAGAAAGAATGAATAGAACACTGATAGAAAAGGAAAGAAGCATGCTCAGTGGTACCGGGTTAGGACAAGAATTCTGGGCAGAGGCAGTGGAGACTGCATGTTACTTAGTTAACAGATCACCTTCATCAGCGTTGGAGGATAAGACCCCACATGAGGTATGGACTGATAAGAAACCCTCTCTTTCACATCTAAGGGTATTTGGATATGATGCATATGTACATGTTCCAAAGGAGAAAAGTACCAAATTGGATAATAAATCTGAAAGGTGCATCTTTATTAGGTATAAGGATGGTTTAAAGGGTTACAAGCTTTGTAACCCAGAAACAAGGAAGGTTGTGTACAGCCGAGATGTGGTGTTTAGAGAAGTGAAAGATGTTGTTAAACATGAAATCCTACCAAAGGAACCTGAGAAGATAAAGTTTGAGCTAAAGGAGGATGAATCAGACTCTACAATAGAAGAAGACTCAGAAGATGAAGAGCCACAAACTCCAGCTTTGAGAAGATCAGTTCAGGAAAGAAGGAAACCAGAAAGGTATAGTCCATCTACTTTCTGTTCAGGTTTTACCTTAACTATAACTGATGATGAACCCAGAACTGTCAGGGAGGCAGTAGATTCAGAGGATGGAAAACTCTGGAAGGAGGCCATGGTTGATGAAATGGCATCCTTGCACAAAAACGATGCATGGGATCTGGTGGAGTTGCCGGCTGGAAGGAAGCCCATTGGGAGTAAATGGGTGTTTAAGAAGAAGATGAATGTAGAAGGCAAGGTGGAGAAATACAAAGCTCGGTTGGTAGCGAAAGGTTATTCCCATGTGCCGGGAATTGATTTTGGTGATATTTTTTCTCCTGTTGCCAAAGTCACTTCTATTAGATTACTTTTATCTGTTGCTGCTGCATTTGATTTTGAGATAGAACAAATGGATGTGAAGACAACATTTCTTCAGGGGGATCTAGAAGAGGAGATCTACATGAAGCAACCTGAAGGTTTTATGGTGAAGGGTAAGAAAGAACTGGTATGTAGGTTGAAGAAGTCTCTGTATGGGTTAAAACAGTCACCAAGGATGTGGTATCAGAAATTTGATACCTATATACGGGGACTTGGCTTCACCAGAAGCAAGGAGGATCACCGTGTTTATTTTAAATTAATTGGTGACCGTGTTATTTATTTGGTCTTGTATGTGGATGATATGTTGTTGATTGGAAATGACAAAGAAATTATCCAAGATTTGAAGACCCAACTATTCTCCAAATTCGACATGAAGGATCTTGGTGCTGCAAACTATATTTTTGGCATGGAAATTAAGAGAGATCGGGAAAAGAGGAAGCTTTGGTTAAACCAGAGGAAGTATGTCGAGACTATATTGCAGAGGTTCAATATGCGGGATAGTAAACCGGTGAATGTTCCTATTCCTGTAGGTGTAAAGCTATCTGCTGAACAGTGCCCCAAGACATAAGAAGAAGAGGAGTATATGTCCCGTGTTCCATATGCAAGTGCAGTGGGTAGCCTGATGTATGCAATGGTTTGTACTAGACCAGACATTGCACATGCAGTGGGAGTATTGAGCAGGTTTATGTCAAACCCAGGGAAGGAGCATTGGATAGTAGTGAAGCGGGTTTTCAGATATTTACGTGGCACTAATGATTATGGCTTGTGCTACCAGGGAAGACCAGGATTGGAAAGAATGTTCGACATTCATGGTTTTTTTGATGCAGACTGGGCTCGAGATCTGGACCAAAGAAGATCTACAAGTGGGTATGTGTTTAGCCTATTTGGAGGTGCAGTCAGTTGGATGAGTAAAAGACAGGTCTGTAGTGGCGCTTTCAACTACAGAGGCAGAATACATAGCAGCCACTCATGCAAGCAAGGAAGCAGTTTGGTTGCAGAGATTGTGTTCAAGTATGGGGTTGGTACAGCAAGCTATAAGGATAGACTATGATAGCCAAAGTGCAATTTTCTTAGCTAAGAACCCTGCTTATCATTCAAAGAAAAAGCACATTGATGTTCAATATCACTTTGTTAGAGATATGGTTGAGGCTAAAAGGGTGTTGCTGGTAAAGGTGGACACTTTGAAGAATGTTGCAGATGCATTAACAAAGTCTGTGAGCACTCAGAAGTTCTCTTAGTGTAGAGAAACAATGGGTGTTGATGAATTGGGCCAATGACTAAGCTCTCTTGTGACCCCATGTAGAAAGAAAACAACAAGTGGGAGAATGTTGGGTATGTGTTATATTCTTTCTGTAGCCCCCCCTGTCGGGGTCCGGGGCAGTGCCTCGGTGAAAATTTTTGGTCCTTAATTTCCGGTGGGTAGTCTGTGTCCATGGTTTTGTGCATGGTTTTTGCACATGGTTTTGGGGTACGATGGTTTTCGGCCCCTGTTGTTTTTTTAGATCCGGTTAAGGGAACTACGGTTATGTTCTAATCCAGGGTTTATGAATTGGAGTTTATGTATGCTTCGGAATGTATATATATGTGTTGTAACACTAAAAGGAATATAATGAAAAATCAAGCTGGTCGTCCCGATTTGGGATCCAAGGGAAAATCTCTATGTTTATTTGTTGTATGTTTTATGCTCTTGCTATTTTTTATTTTCTGTTATAATATTCGTGTGTAGATAATTTCTGTTCAGGGTTAAACCCTACAACCCTAACCTTGACCAAATCTTAACCTTAACCTTAAATTTACCCTTAACCTAACCTTAACATTAACCTTAACCTTGACCTTACCCTTAACCTTAACTATAACCTTAACATTAACCTTTCCCTTAACCTTATCTTAACCTTAACCTAACCCTAACCCTAACCTTTACCTTAACTATAACCTTAAGGTTAGGTTAGATTAAGGTCAGGTTAAGGTTACGGTTAAGGTTATAGGTTATGTTAGGTTAAGGTTAAGGTTAGGGTTGAGGTTAGGTTAAGGTCAAGGTTAAGGCTAAGGTTAAGGGTAAAGTTAAATTTAAGGTTAAGGTTAAGGTTGAGTTAAATTTAAGGTCAAGGTTTGGTTTAGGTTAAGGTTATGGTTATGGGAAGGTTAATGTAAACGTTAAGGGGTTAAGTTTAGGTTAAGTTAAATTCAAGGTTAAGGTTACAGGTTTAGGAATGTTAAGGTAATAGTTAAGATAATTTTTGGTCAAGGTTATGGGTAAGGTTAAGGTTAAGGTTAGGGTTAGGTTAAGGTTAAAGTTAAGGTTAAGGTTATGGGTAATGTCAAGGTTAAGTTTAAGGTTAGGTTAAGGTTAATATTAAGGTTAAGGTAAGGTTAAAATTTAGGTTAATATTAACCTAATGCTAACCTTAAGCTTAACCTTACCCTTAACCTTAACCTTAATATTAACCCTAACCTTGACCAAACCCTTAACCTTAACCTTAAGTTTACCCTTAACAATAACCTTAACCTTAACTTTACCCTTAACCATGACCTTAACCTTCCCCTAACCTTAACCTTAACCTTACGTTTAACCTTAATATTGACTTTACCCTTAACCTTACCCTTACCCTAACCTTACCCTTAACCTAACCTTAACCTTGACCTTAACTATAACCTAACCCTAACCTTGAACAAACCCTAACCATAATCTTAACCTTAACCTTACCCTTAACCTTACCCTTAACCTTAAACTTAACCTTAACTATAACCTAACCCTAACCTTACCCTAACCTTAACCTTTACCTTACGTTAACCTTAACCTTAACCTAACCTTAACCTTGACCTTACCCTTAACGTAACCGTAACCTTAACCTAACCTGAACCTTAACTTTACCTTAACCTTGACTTTACCCTTATCCATTATTAGCCACCTGTAATATTTTGTTATACCAAAAGGTGACTAAATCTTTTTGAGCCTCCAAGGAACAAATTTTATCACTAAAAATTGTTGGCTCTTGAAGACTCCTTGTAGGCCTCATGCCTCTGTCCAAAATCCTCATTACCGTTCCTCTTAATTCTGCTGATTTCATGTAAGAAATTGTTGAAGAAACCATCATTTTTTCCTTTTCTCCCACTCATAGCTAACCTTCATTTTCTCCCCCTTTTTCTCCATATTACTCCTCTACTTTTCATAATTTTCTCCTTCCATTCATGAAAATCCTCCTGACATGGTTTGAAACTTATTTTTGAGATGTGCCAAAACCCCCAAATCCATTTAAAACCTTGAAATTTTTCATTAAAAAACAAATTTTTATTGCTATGGACCTAAGCCCCTTGGGCTAAGTCCTAAACCACTTCCCCCCACATGCCCATGCGTCAAAAACAAATGCCAAAGCTTGTTGGCACTAATCGCATCGCAAATATCCAAGGGTGCATGTCTTTGAACCATTGCAAAACTCCGATTGCGATTAGCCTTTGCATATAAAACCCCCGATCATATTATTTCTCATATAACCATAGAGCCCGCAATCGGGCGCTGAACCATTGCAGGGCCCCTCTCCGATCAATATTTTCCTTTGTAAACCCAAAAACCCACTTTCCGAAAGTTTTAAGTTAAAACGTAAAGTCACGTGATAAATATAAAATGGGTTGATCAAAAAGACCGATCGCGCAATCGCGATCGGAGAATTCACAATGGGTAGATCGGAAAGACCAGGCCCACGGTTCCGATTGCGATTGGCCTTTAAAGGATCAGGCCCCGGGCATATTACAGTTCATATATCCCACGGCTCCGCAATCGGGCGCCTTTTCCCTTTACTTATATATTTTCCGCCCGATCCATTATAACTTGTTTTTATTGCAAAAACTTTGGTTTTCATATGTTTAAAGGTTTTTCCGCCGGTGCGTAAGTCGAAGCAATCCTGACCATTGATCTAGTCCTTCGATCCAACGGTCCGCACAAAATCGCATCGCAAGTTTCAAATCGCATCGAAAATTTCCCCGATTGCGCAATCGCATGCCCATGTCTGCGACCTCCGATTGCGATTCCTCCGATTCGCTCCCCGCCGTTGATCTGACCCTCAGATCTAACGGTCAATGCTCAATCGCAAGTTTCTAACCGCAACTTCCGATCACAAGTCCTCTTCCGATCCCCCGATCGCACTGCCCCTCCGATTACATCCCCGCCGTTGATCTGAACCCGAGATCAACGGTTATCGCTTAATTGCAAACCCATTTCCGATCGCAATCGCAAAGCCCGGTAGCACCACCCCGATTGAAATCTTTCGATTTGATCTCGGCCGTCCATCCCCTTTCTGATCCAACGGTCATCGCTTGATCGCACTAGTCCCCCGATCGCGCAATCGCATCGGCATTTTCCAATCGCTCCTTTTGTTTCTCCCCTCCGATTACAATCCTCCAATTAGATCTGGACCGTCCACGTGTCCGGATCGGACGGTCGAAAACCACCCCGCCTTATTTCTTCTTCCCGCTCTCATTTTCCTGTTTTGCGCCGATCTCCACCGTTAGTTATTTTTATCCAACGGCTACGCTCTTTCCCCGCAATTTGAAGTAGTTTAACCTATTTTCGCAGGATTTCTTAATTGTTTTGTGTTTGATGCAGGTGTTTTAAATGGTTTTCCATTGTATCACGAAGAAATGCCGAGGGCTGGGAATGACGATTCTCATGCCCTCGTTTCAGTAAAGGGAAGCCATCCACGGGGCTCCATTCCATGTTTCGTCAATACTCTATGAGTATTGATGCCGTAAAGCCCAGCGCAGCTCTACACATTAATAAGACACTGTTTCATTCAGAGCAGTTAAAGAGTATCGATTTTTGAAGACAGCACATAGGAGATTGAAGATTGAAGACAAATTTGCGGATCACGGCTAAGATTGAACATCAAAAGCCTAATCCCCCAAATTAAAACAGAATTAAAAGAAAATCAAAAGGATCTGTCAAGCAGAAAAGGCTTCCACTGCTTCAAATGAGGCGAATTAATTCCTCAGCTACCATAAAAGCCACCTGTTGCCTCAAACCTTTCAAAAAGAGGCCGAAGTTATTGAAGAAGATCAGATTTCACCTCAGAGCAGCCAGGGAGGTACTTCTACAAGGTAATCAATGCAGAAAATATCTACGGGGTTACTCCACACAGCACACAGAGCCTCAAAGTCAAAACAAAACTCCCACCGAGCTTTGATATTTATTGTAAAACAGTTAATGCAGCGATCCACCTGTATATTTCTCCCTCGAGCCCCCCAAAAGGCCGAGAAGTCTTGAACCTGTATTAATTATCCTGAGAGATCTTTTCTCAGATCACCTCCTCATTCTTCTATAAATACCTCAGAAGAAGATGAGAAATTGTTGGTTGCAGAACTTTGAAATACACTTGAGTTGGAGACTTATATTTGTACATAGTGTTCACTGGCCCTTAAAGCTCTGTTTGTGATAGAGTATTTAGGCTGAATAGTGAAGATGATTGCTGAACTGAAACATTGGACTTGAAGACTGTAACTGGTTTGACATCAATAACAAGCTGTTTCTTGGGATCCTGGTCTATATTACTGGTGAAGTGCCTCTTTCTTTATTAATTGTTTTTCCTTCTACGTATGCCATATTGTTCATATTCTGCTGTAAAGAACAGTATAAACAGGGTTAGGACCTACTGTATATTAGTAACCTTCTCTGGCTGAGAAATCTTTATCTTGATGTTTTCTTCAAATTTGTTTATTTAAGAATGATTCAATACATTTTAAACAGTTAGGAATGTTGGCGTTCCCTCGTCCTTCTGTTTGCTCAAACATTGTTCTCGAATGTTATTTCCATTATTTGCTATTAAAGTTAGACTAGAGAAGATATGGTTTGCCCTGATTCCTAGATCTTTTTCTCCAAAGGCAGATTCTAAAAGTTTCCCTTGGTGTGGACTGAAAGCAGACTAGGTTTAAAATTACTTTATCTGATCTTAAGTTACACTTCGTTTCTCTTATATGTTTTCATACTTTCTGAAGGTGATTATGTGGATCACTAGATTGTTTGTCAATTAAGCTGCTTTAATAAGAAATTTCCGAAGAAGTCTATGGTTAGCCCTGTCCTTGGTTGGTTTTAAACAGTTACTTAAGAGGCTTTTCTTAGTTTGGACTGACTATAAATCCTCTAAGAAATTATTATCAGTTTCCACCCCTCCAACACTTTAATGTTTCCATTCCATCATTTTAAACTCAACAATCTTGTGGTATAGATGACTTTCCCCTTGGATAACTCTTGATGTTGTTGCTCAATTAAAGCCCATATATGACTCCATAGCCCAATGGACTAAAAACCAGCGTTATATCTATCTATCTGCCAAAACTGTTCTATTTGCTTGCAACTTCTCACTTTTGAAACTTTTTACACTTAGGACTTTCCCCTCAAGTAACATTTCATGCTCAACCATCCAAAACAAAACAAAATCCTTGGCCTTCATAACTATCCTAATATCATTACCTTAAGCTTTTCAAAGACAATATCCATCTTTGTGCATATTGGAGATATCCCTCTCCGGATTCAGGAGGGCTAGATCCTAGAATCCAAAAGTTGGTTGAAATGATGTTAACTCTGTGATTGGACTCTCCCAATCTTGCTAATAAATTACAGAGACCTAACATTTCTGGTGACTCCACTGGGGATCAAACCCATAAGTCTTTTACATTCAACTCCATTCATAAAGAAGCTTGCGGTTGGGTTCATAGAGCGCTTGCTTTATTAACCAACTTGAGCCACCAGGACCTAACATTTCTGGCGACTCCGCTAGGGAATGATTGTTTTTAATACCTCATAAAACCCTTTATTCAAGAACACTTTGAGAGTAAAAAGCAGCCTTTTCAAGCACTGCTTAAGATAGGTAATTATGATGAAACTTGTTTGAATCAGTGACAAGCTAGGTAAACCCTAGGTTTCTCTTAAGACTTCGTCTAACCTTGAAAAATCAGCTGGCTTAGCCATAAGAGTAGACTGCCTTTGTCTCGCAACCTTAGCTAAGTTTTGAAACAAAGTTAGGAGATTCTTAACAACCACAAAACTGAAAAATGACTTAGAAAAACCTAAAAATATTTCAGATTGGAATTAAATAAACATGGTGGTGGACCATAAGACCTTTTACCTCCGAAAGGAGCTAAAAATTTCCACTTGGCGACTCCACAATCCTTAAACAGACCTTAAGACTCCACTGGGAAGAACCCTTATCATTATAGTATCATTCAAATTCAGTTAGAGGACTGTAGGATTAAAATTGTGAAAACAGATTAGTTAACCTCTCCAAGATTGTCATATCTGGTTGAAATTTTCTTGTTTATTTGGGTCTAAACAACATAGCATAGTGGCTTCTAAAAAGATTCACACTAGAGCCCATCCAGACCCTAACCCACCTGAGATAGTTGATAATCTAGAAAGTATCCTTTGGAAGTCTCCTAAGGTTAAATTATTAACTGTTTTCATATCACCCTTGAGAGCTAATTCAGTCCCTGAAAATCTTTCAGCTCTGCAACAATCACAAGCTAACTTAGTGAATCCATTTAGGACTAGGTCATTTGATGATATAATCCAGTTAGACTCTGAGTCTTCACTTTCATCTCCTGAAACAAGTGAACATCCTGGTGGCAGAGAAACAACACCTCCTGATTTACATTTGCTTCACAATTTAGGTGTCTCTCATCCAAGATCATCTCAACAATCTACTCCTGGTCCATCCACTTCTACTCACCCTACATCCACTGTTCAAACCACTACACCTTAGCCCACTTTCCCTTCTGTAAATCCACCTCCACCTCCTGCCATGGCTGCATGGTATGCTCCCCTAGTTCTTCCCGCACCATTAGTCAATCTCCCACAGGACTACCAGTCCAAAATTCCATTGTATGATGCTAAAAATGCTACAACTGCATCATAGCATGTGGATAATATGAATGACTATTTTGAACGAAATGAAATTGATGATGATTATGTGAAACTTAGATTATTTTCTTAGAGCTTAGGGGGAGAAGTGAGAAAATGGTTTAAAGGTTTGGCCCTCCGTACTATTAATGATCTTCAGGCCTTTCATCAAACTTTCCTGAACAAATGGGAAGTGAAGAAGAATCCTCTCCAAGTTCTTGCTGATTACAAAAACCTTCGTAGGAATCTAGGGGAAAGTGTACAAGCTTATTGTACTAGATTTAACAGTGTATATAATGCACTCTCCCCGGAACTAAAACCTCCACAAGGATTTGCTTTAAAAAAAATTCCTGAAGGTTTTGATGCTGACATGACCTATTCTTTAAGAGAAAGAGATTTTGCGACTCTCGAAGATATGCAAAGGGGTTCTCTTTCTATGGAAGTCAACCTAATGGAGAAGAGAGCAAGAATGAAATATGAAAAGAGAGTATATTTTAGAGAGGAATCCACACCTTCTACTTCCAACTCAAAAATGGAGAGAATGATGGAAGAAATGATGAAAGAGATGAGCATAATTAAGAGAGCACAAGAAAATCAAAATCAAACTGCTCCTCAAAATAGAAACCAGAACCAGAATCAGAATGTTAGAAGGAACCAACCTCCAAACAAACCCAGGGAAGATGATCAACAGATCACCCCTCCCTTTCATCAAAACTATGTAATTGAGGTTGAAGAAACAGAAGACATAACAGAGGAAGAGGATACCAACATGTTTGAGGAAGAGGATGATGACTTGGAAGATCATTATGATAGAAAACAAGGTCTTTACACTCCTTATGATGACAAAAGAGATGGTAATGAAAATGATTATCAAGACATGGAAAATGTCGTCATAGAACCTCAAAGAGAATATGACCTGAGAAGCAAGACCAGTCAACAAGCCCCCAACACCAAAACCTCTGACAAATCCTCTCAAAGCAGCACTGCAGCCAAGCCCAAAATAGCCAAACAAAAAGACAAAACAATGGCTAATAATTCTGGTAAGGATAAAGAGAAAAACGCTCAAAATTCTGAAAAACAGAGTGCAGGCATCAGCAGTACTAACACTTCAGCTAGTACTCCTTCTACAACAGTTGTGTCAAATAAAACAAATCAGCAAGCTGTAATTGTTGATAGAGTGACAGCTAATAAGGTTGAAACAAGTGCTTCAAAGAATCAAACTCCTTTCAGCCTGGAACAGGAAATCTTAAAGATCAAAATCTTTGTTCCATTAACTGAGTTAGCTGCCCAACATGTATATAGGAACCAAATTTTGAAGGCTTTAAATATAGAGGAAAATGGAGATACATTTAATCTTAGTGACGACCAACCAGAGTTGATTTTTGGCCCTAAGATAGAAGGGAAGTTTCAAGAAGGACCAGTTCCTCCCTTTTATGTAAGTTTAAACATTCATGACAAGATTCTACACAACGCTATGAATGATTCCGGGGCTTCTCATAATTTAATGCCTAAAGCTGTGATGGAGAGCCTTGGTTTAGAAATTACCAGACCCTACAAAGACCTATACTCCTTTGACTCAAGTAGAGTAAAATGTCTAGGATTGATCAAAGACCTCTGCGTTAACCTAGCCCAGATTCCAACCAAATGTTTACTCATGGACATTGTTGTGGCTGATGTCCCCCCAAAGTATGGAATGCTATTATCGAGATCCTGGGGAGCTAAGTTACAGGGGACTATGCAGATGGACATGACATATGCCACCATCCCGGTTTTCAATCAGACCAGAAGACTTTACAGGGAGTCTCATATGCAATACACGGTTACAAGTCAAGAAAGACCACGAAACTCTCCTATATATTCTGTCAATACAGGCCTTGATTCTTTTATCATGTTTAACAATGAAACTCTTAGTGAGCAAGTCACTTTAACAGAATTAAATGCCGACAGGGAAGAAGAGTATAATAACGCAGAAGTGTCCAAACATTTCGCTACATGTGAAAACACTAGTAAACAAAGCATAGGTCTTGATTTACTGTTCATGAGTCCATTATTTTTAGAACTTAACAACCCAGAAAATACCCCTAACATTTCTGGCATCATCCCTCAATCTATTGAAGAATTTGAGGAGTCAAAACAAATTCAATTGTGTGCTGCTAATCATGAACAGTCAGAAGGCACCGTAGTTAAAAAGGATAATCGCCAAACAGATGAAACTGAAGACAGTCCTTTATGGAGTATGTATTTTGATGGGTCATGCACTAGAAATAATGTTGGTGCAGGTGTTTGGATCACTAACACTGAAAACAACCACACAGAATGCATCTCATGCAAATTAAACTTTCAGTGTTCCAACAACATAGCAGAATATGAATTCCTTCTCTTAGGCTTGCATCTCTTGAAGAAATTAGGAGCCAGAAGAATTAAAGTGTACGGGGATTCTGAGTTAATCATTAGGCAATTCAATGGGGAGTATAATGCGAATCATCCCAGACTTAGAGCCTATCGAAATGATGTCATGGATCTTTTGACAACATTTGAGGAGTCAAACCTGAGTTTCATCCCAAGGAAAAAGAACATTGCGGCCCACAATTTAGCTTTTGCGGCCAGAACATGTCTAACGCCATATGAGACTGGAGACAACACAACTCCGATAAAATTTAGACCAGCAGTGCCTGATAACGAAAAATATTGGCAAGTGTTTGACAATGAAAAACAAATAGAAGACTTTATGTAATTCAGAAATGAGTTCGAACTGCATATTTTAGATTCATATTATGATACAGACTGTAGTGAAGAAAACTTTCTTGGTGAAGAATAATTGTCTCCTCAACCTGCCAATATTAGCCTATTGTCCAGCAAACTTAAGAACAAAACGGAATTGAGTGCAGAGTTAGAAACGGAAGAATTACAAACTCTGCATTCTGAAGGTGAAAGTTTACTGAGTGGTCTAACACCTTTAGAGGAGTTGTTCGATTTTAATGATGTGGAAAATAAGCCAAAAATGGAGCCCATAGAGACTGAAGTGGAAGAATGCAATATTGGCAGTAAAGAGAAACTGAAAATGATCAAACTATCCAAAACTTTGCCAGCTCACATTAAACTCAAATACATAGAGATGTTCAAAGAATTTTCTGATGTTTTTGCATGGATTTACGAAGATCTTAAATCCTATGACACTGAAATAATACAGCACAAAATCCCTCTTAAAGAAAACCAAAAACCATTTAAACAGAAACTGCACAAAATAAACCCTGTCTGGTTGCCATTGGTTCAGAAGGAGATCATGAAAATGTATGAGGCTGGCATTATTGTCCCTATTAGATATTCTGAGTGGGTATCTAATCTAGTGTCTGTTAGGAAGAAGACTGGAGAAATCAGGATTTTTATAGACTTTAGAGACTTAAACAAAGCTTTGTTAAAAGAAAACTACCCTTTACCAAAAATGGATCACATTTTACAAAGGGTGGTAGGGTCTAAAAGGATTTCGTTGCTTGATGGCTATTCAGGGTATAATCAGATTTTAGTTCACCCTGCTGATCAATTAAAGACATCTTTCACTACTCCATGGGGTACTTTCATATATGTGAAGATGCCTTTTGGTCTAATGAACGCTGGAGCAACCTTTCAGAGAGCCATGGACATAGCATTCTCGGAAGAATTGGGCTTCTTCATCATTATCTATCTAGATGATGTCACTGTGTTTTCAAAAACAGATGAAGAACATTTAGAACATTTAAGAAAATTTTTCGAGAAGTGCAGAAGGTTTAGAATATCTTTAAACCCTATGAAGACACTATTTGGTCTCCAAGAAGGTAAGCTTCTTGGACACATTATCTCAAAAGAGGGTATAAATATAGATCCAAAGAGGATTGAGGCTATATTGCAAATCTCTCATCCTCGAAATATCAAAGAGTTGCAGTCTTTCATTGGAAAGATTAACTTTTTGAGAAGGTTCATCCCTAACTTGGCAGAGCTCCTTAGAAATATCACAAACCTGTTGAAGAAGGAGCAAGGGATAAAATGGACCTTGGAAGCAAAGACATCCTTTGAGCTGGTGAAACAAGCATTAACCAAAACACCGGTTCTCATAAGCCCGGATTTTTCAAAAGATTTTTATATCTTCTCGTTTGCATCAGAACATACCATTGCTGCTGTCCTTTTACAGAAAAATCCACAAGGACAAGAGCAGCCTATTGCATTCTTTAGCAAGGCATTGAGGGATGCCCCTTTGAAGTATAATATTATGGAAAAGAAAGCTTTTGCTTTGGTTAAAGCATTGAAAGACTTCAGAGTATACATCCTTCACTCACACATCATTGCCTTTGTCCCTAATTCAGTTGTTAAAGACATTTTAACACAGGACCCAGATGGTAAGAGAGGTAAGTGGATTGCTGTTATTCTTGAATATGATTTAGAGATAAAACCCACTAAGCTCATCAAAGGCCAAGGTCTAGCTAAATTAATGGCTGAATCAAATTGTAAAGTTCTTGATATTAACATGATTAATGCTTTGGATAACCAAGAAGAATTCTTAACTCCTATTGTTGAAAACCATGTTATGAATTCTCCTTGGTATGCTGATATCATTTATGTTTTGCTTAATCTAAATACACCTCCTGGTTTATCAAAAACAAAGGCAAGATTCTTAAAATTAAAGGCTGTAAATTATTGCATTATTGATAAATGTCTGTACTGGAAAAATGCAAGTGGTCTATTGCTTAAATGTTTTCCTGAGTTTGATGCAGAAAAGGTTAAGCGCGAATTCCATGAAGGAGAGTGTGGAGGTCATTTGTACTGGAAGTCAACAACCAACAAAATTCTGAGGGCTGGTTTCTATTGGCCTACTTTGTTTCATGATGTTCACAAAATGACAACTACTTGCCATAAATGCCAATTGTTTGAGGGCAAGAGAAAATTATTACCCCTTCCTCTGCATCCAATCACTGTTGAAGCTCCATTTCAACAGTGGGGACTTGACTTCATAGGAGAAATCCATCCGTCATCTTCTGCCCAGCATAGATGGATCCTTACTGCTATAGACTATTTCACTAAGTGGATAGAAGCCATTCCTTGTAGGCAGGCCAATGATTCAGTTATCATAAAATTTGTGGAGACTAATATTCTCTCCAAATTTGGTTGTCCTTCCAAAATTATCACTGATAATGCAGCAGAATTTGGATCAAAGAAAATGGTTGACTTCTGTCATAAATACCAGATAACACTAGGGCATTCCACAGCCTATTACCCTCAAGGTAATGGACTTGCAGAATCTTCCAACAAAAGCTTAATGAATGTAATAAAGAAACTGTTGGAGGTCAACAAGAAGTCTTGGCACACAAAGCTGATCCATGCACTTTGGGCTGATAGATTAACATTGAATAAATCCATTGGTATGTCACCCTTCCAGCTTGTGTATGGTACAGATGCAATTTTTCCTAACAGCCTGGGTGTACCAGTTATGAAGTTGATCCAAGAACTGCAGACTGAAGAAAATGACATGACCAGGAGAACAAATCAGACCATTCATCTTCAGCAGACCAGAGAGGAAGTGTATAACAAAGCATTGCAGAAACAAGACAGTATCAAGAGAATATTTGATAGAAGAACAAAGGCCAGCAGTTTCAAGGTTGGGGACAAAGTTTTAAAGTGGGACTCAAAGAGGGAAGACAAGGGAAAGCATGGTAAATTTGATAATCTATGGTTTGGCCCTTACTCTATTCATTCAATTGCTGGAAACAATACATTCTTCTTACAAGAGCTGAATGGAGCAGAATTTTTTGGGGGTCCTGTCAATGGCAAGATGCTTAAGCATTACCTTTCTTAAATCATTTTGTGTTCTGAAGCCTTTTATTTTTCTTTTCCCATTGTAACACTTCATTCACCATTGCATTCAAAGTTATGAAAAATCAAGAAAATACAAAAAACAGAGAAAAAATAAAAAGAGGGTAGATTTGTCAAAACAAAAAAGGTTTAGCCCCATACCAAAAAAGAGAAACAAATCTGAAAGTGTGCAAGCTCAAATGCCACTCCTGAAAACACACTTCTAGTTAGTCAAACAGTTTAATCTTGATTGGCTAGCTTTTCAATTGTCTACTGGTAGGGTAGGGAATTTGATTTGCCAAACTGTTTAATCTTGGCTTATCAGTAGATAGATTAGGATAGAAATGAAGGTTCAAACAAACTCAAAATATGAACCAAAGCTTTCCAAAGAGACATGACTCAAATTTTTTTTTTATTGAGTCTAGAGATATGAAGACCTGGTTCTAATCCGCTCAAAACCTGAACCAAAAGAAAGGCAAAGATAGCTCACAGAAAAAAGAAAAATCAGAGCTATGAAAAGAAGAGAGAAGGCCATAATAAGAAGCTTTCAGATCTTAAGCCTTCAATTTTTGATGTTAAATTTCTGCAAAATAATAATCTATGTGCAGCTTGTTCTTATGCCATAGATCATAGCAAGTCAAACAACTTAATCTTGACTTGACTATTTTTAAAATTTTTGTTCTAGAATTTAGAGAATGAAAGTCTGTTGGACAGCTAAATCCCAACAGACAGTAGATTAGGTAGAGAAATATCTAAGCTCAATTGTTTAATCTGAGCTCAGGGAGAAATAAGGAGTAGAATTAGATTATTTTTTATGCTTTCAAAAGAATAAAATGTTGTAAGAGAGTTTGCCAATCCAAGTGCACTCTAAGAAGAAAAAATGTTAGATCTGTAGGATTGGGTAGGTAGAAATCTTGTTGATGAAGGTCCCTCGTTTTCATGGCTGCCAAATATGTTTTTAGAGAAGATCATTCAAATCATAGGAAGGTAGCCCAATGGATGAGGCAGCTAATCAACCTCCCAGAAGATGCAAGTCTGAAGTTCTTGATGCCTTCAAGAAGGCACCATCCCCAAGTGGAGCCACTGTTAGCCACCTGTAATATTTTGTTATCCCCAAAGGTGGCTAAATATTTTTGAGCCTCCAAGGAACAAATTTTATCACTAAAAATTGTTGGCTCTTGAAGACTCCTTTTAGGCCTCATGCCTCTGTCCAAAATCCTCATTACTGTTCCTCTTAATTCTGCTGATTTCATGTAAGAAACTGTTGAAGAAACCATCATTTTTTCCTTTTCTCCCACTCATAGCTAACCTTCATTTTCTCCCCCTTTTTCTCCATATTACTCCTCTACTTTTCATAAGTTTCTCCTTCCATTCATGAAAATCCTCCTGACATGGTTTGAAACTTCTTTTTGAGCTGTGCCGAAACCCCCAAATCCATTTAAAACCTTGAAATTTTTCATTAAAAAACAAAGTTTTATTGCTATGGACCTAAGCCCCTTGGTCTAAGTCCTAAACCACTTCCCCCCACATGCCCATGCGTCAAAACCAAATGCCAAAGCTTGTCGACGCTAATCGCATCGCAAATATCCAAGGGTGCATGTCTTTGAACCATTGCAAAACTCCGATTGCGATTAGCCTTTGCATATAAAACCCCCGATCATATTATCTCTCATATAACCATAGAGCCCGCAATCGGGCGCTGAACCATTGAAGGGCCCCTCTCCGATCAATATTTTCCTTTGTAAACCCAAAAACCCACTTTCCGAAAGTTTTAAGTTAAAACGTAAAGTCACGTGATAAATATAAAATGGGTTGATCAAAAAGACCGATTGCGCAATCGCAATCGGAGAATTCACAATGGGTAGATCAGAAAGACCAGGCCCACGGTTCCGATTGCGATTGGCCTTTAAAGGATCAGGCCCCGAGCATATTACAGTTCATATATCCCACGGCCCCGCAATCAAGCGCCTTTTCCCTTTACTTATATATTTTCCGCTCGATCCATTATAGCTTTTTTTTATTGCAAAAACTTTGGTTTTCATATGTTTAAAGGTTTTTCCGCCGGTGCGTAAGTCAAAGCAATCCTGACCATTGATCTAGTCCTTCAATCCAACGGTCTGCGCAAAATCGCATCGCAACTTTCCCCGATTGCGCAAATCGCATGCCCATGTCTGCGACCTCCGATTGCGATTCCTCTGATTCTCTCCCCGCCGTTGATCTGACCCTCAGATCTAACAGTCAGCGCTCAATCGCAAATTTCTAACTGCAACTTCCGATCGCATGTCCTCTCCCGATCCCCCGATCGCACTGCCCCTCTGATTACATACCCGTCGTTGATCTGAACCCGAGATCAACGGTTATCGCTTAATCGCAAACCCATTTCCGATCGCAATCGCAAAGCCCGGTAGCGCCACCCTGATTGAAATCTTTCGATTTGATCCCGGCCGTCCATCCCCTTTCTGATCCAACTGTCATTGCTTGATCGCACTAGTCCCCCGATCGCGCAATCGCATCGGCATTTTCCAATCGCTCCTTTTGTTTCTCCCCTCCGATTAGATCTGAATCGTCCACGTGTCCGGATCGGACGGTCCAAAACCACCCCGCCTTATTTCTTCTCCCCGCTCTCATTTTCCTGTTTTTCACCGATCTCCACCGTTAGATATTTTTATCCAACGGCTACGCTCTTTCCCCGCCATTTGAAGCAGTTTAACCTATTTTCGCAGGATTTCTTAATTTTTTTGTGTTTGATGCAGGTGTTTTAAATGATTTTCCATTGTATCACGAAGAAATTCCGAGGGCTGGGAATGATGATTCTCATGCCCTTGTTTCAGTAAAGAGAAGCCATCCACGGGGCTCCATTCCATGTTTCGTCAGTACTCTATGAGTATTGGTGTCGTAAAGCCCAGCATGGCTCTACACATTAACAAGACACTGTTTTAATTCAAACACAGTTAAAGGGTATCAGTTTTGAAGACAAAGCACAACAGATGAAGATCGAAGATAGTTTTTATAGGGATTACGGCTAAGACAGTTATCAAAAGCCTAATCCCCAATCTAAAACACAGTTTAAAAGAAAACCTAAAGTGTTTTATCAGACAGAAAGCCTCCACCACCACATCTGAGGCAAATTGATTCTTCAGCTACCACCGAGCCACCTGTTGCCTCAAAGCATTCAAACAAAGGCTGAATTTATCGAAGAAAATCTGATATTCGCCTCCAGCGCAGCCAAGGAGTTACTCCACACAGCGTACAGAGCCTCAAAGTAAAATAAAATTCCCACTGAGCTTTGATATTTATTGTAAAAAAGTTAATACAGTGATCCACCTGTAAATTTCTCCCTGGAGCCCCTCAAAAGGCCGAGAAGTCTTGAACCTATATTAATTATCCTGAGAGATATTTTCTCAGATCACCTTTTCATTCTTCTATAAATACCTCATAAGAAGATGAGAAATTGTTGGTTGCAGAACTTTGAAATACACTTGAGCTGGAGACTTATATTTGTACATAGTGTTCACTAGCCCTTGAAGCTATGTTTGTGATAGAGTAGTTAGGTTGAATAGTGAAGATGATTGCTGAACTGAAACATTGGACTTGAAGACTGTAACTGGTTTGACATCAATAACAAGTTGTTTCTTGGGATCCTAGTCTATATTACTGGTGAAGTGCCTCTTTCTTTGTTAATTGTTTTTCCTTCTACGTATGCCATATTGTTCATATTCTGCTGTAAAGAACAGTATAAATAGGGTTAGGACCTACTGTATATCAGTAACCTTCTCTGGCTAAGAAATCTTTATCTTGATGTTTTCTTCAATTTTTTTTATTTAAGAATGATTCAATACAGTTTAAACAGTTAGGAATGTTGGCGTTCCCTCTTCCTTCTATTTGCTCAAACATTGTTCTCGAATGTTATTTCCATTATTTGCTATTAAAGTTAGACTAGAGAAGATATGGTTTGCCCTGATTCCTAGATATTTTTCTCCAAAGGCAGATTCTGAAAGTTTCCCTTGGTGTGGACTGAAAGCAGACTAGGTTTAAAAGTACTTTATCTGATCTTAAGTTACACTTCGTTTCTCTTATATGTTTTCATACTTTCTAAAGGTGATTATGTGGATCACTGGATTGTTTGTCAATTAAGCTACTTTAATAAGAACTTGCCCAAGAATTCTATGGTTAGCCCTGTCCTTGGTTGGTTTTAAACAGTTACTTAAGAGGCTTTTCTCGTTTGGACTGACTATAAATCCTCTGAGAAATTATTATCAGTTTCCACCCCTCCAACACTTTAATGTTTCCATTCCATCATTTTAAGCTCAACAATATTGTGGTATAGATGACTTTCCCCTTGGATCACTCTTGATGTTGTTGCTCAATTAAAGCCCAGATATGACTCCATAGCCCAATGGACTAAAAACCAGCGTTATATCTATCTATCTGCCAAAACTGTTCTATTTTCTTGCAACTTCTCACTTTTAAAACTTTTTACACTTAGGACTTTCCCCTCAAGTAACATTTCATGCTCAACCATCCAAAACAAAACAAAATCCTTGGCCTTCATAACTAGCCTAATATCATTACCTTAAGATTTTCAAAGATAATATCCATCTTTGTGCATATTGGAGAGATCCCTCTTCGGATTCAGGAGGGCTAGATCCTAGAATCCCAAAGTTGGTTGAAATGATGTTAACTCTGTGATTGGACTCTCCCAATCTTTCTAATAAATTACAGAGACCTAACAACCATAACCATAACCTTAACCTTAACTTAACATAACATTATACTTAACTATAACATAACCTTATCCTTCTCTTAAATATAACCTTAAGTTTAATTTTAAGGGTTTGGTCAAGGTTAGGGTTAGGTTATAGTTAAGGTCAAGGTTAAGGTTATGGGAAGGTTAAGGTTAAGTTAAGGTTAAGGTTAAGGTTTGGTCAAGGTTAGGGTTAGGTTACAGTTAAGGTCAAGATTAAGGTTAGATTAAGGTTAAGGTTACGGGTTTAGTCAAGTTAAGGTTAAGGTTAGGTTAAGGATAGGCTAAGGGTAGAGGTAAGGTTAAGACCTATAACCTTAACCTTAACCTTAACCTGACTAAACCCATAACCATAACCTTAACCTTAACTTTAACCTAACCTTAACCTTGACCTTAAGTATAACCTAACACTACCTTAACATTGAATTTACCCTTAGTGTAACCTTAACCTTGACTTTACCCTTAACCTTAACCTAACTTTAACCTTAACCTTCCCATCACCTTAACCTTAACCTTAACCTCAACTTGACTAAACCCATAACCTTAACCTTAACTTGACTAATCCCACAATCTTAACCTTAAAATTTAAGCTTACCCTAACCTTAACCATAACCTTAACCTTAACCTTAACTTTATTCTTAACATAACCTAACTATAACCTAAACTTAACCTTAACCGTAACCTTAACCTTAACCTAACCTTAACCTGAACGCTAACCTTAATCTAAAATTTACCTTTAACCTATCCTTAACCTTAACTTAACCTAAACTTAACCTTAACCTAATCTTAACCTTAACCTTACCTTAACCTAACTTAACCTTAACCTTCCCCTTACCTTAACCTTAACCTTAACCCTAACCTTTACCTTAACTTAATCTTAACCTTGAATTTACCCTTAACCTTAACATTAACCTCAATAAACTCGTAACCTAAAATATAACCTAACCCTAACCTTACCCTAACCAAACCCTTAACGTAACCTTAACCTTAACCTTAACCTTACCCTTACCCTTATGTTAACCTTAACCTTGACCTTAATGTTAACCTTAACCTTAACCTGACTAAACCTGTAACCTTAACCTTAACCTTAACCTTAACTATAACCTAACCCTAACCTTGACCAAATCCTTAACCTCAACCTTAACCTTAAAATTCTTCTAACATTAACTCTAACCTTAACCTTAACCTTAACCCTTAACCTTAACCTAACTAAACCCTTAACCTTAACCTTAACCAATCCTTAACCTTAACCTTAACTTTACCCTTAACCTTCACTATAACCTAACCTTACCTTTACCTTAACTTTAACCTTAACCTTACACTTAACCTTAACAAAACCCTTAACCTTAACCTTAGCCTTAACCTTAAGCTTACCCTTAACCTTGACCTTAAGCTAACCTTAATCTTAACTTTACCATAAACTTTACTTTACCCTTAACCTAACCTTAAATTTAACCTTCAACCTTAACCTTAACCTTAACTTTCACTATAACCTATCCTTAACCTTAACATTAACCTTAACCTTAACCTTAACTATAACCTAACCATAACCTTACCCTAACGATAACCTTAACCTTATCTTAACCTTACCTTAACCTTTACTTATCTTAACCTTTACTTAACCTAACCTTAACCTTGACCTAACATTAATCTTGACCTTAACTTTCACCCTATATTACCCTGAACCTAACCTAACCTTAACCTTAACCTAACCTTAATCTTAATTATAACTTAACCCTAACATTCACCAAACCCTTAACATTAACCTTAACCTTAACCTTAACCTTTATTTTACCCTTAACTTAACCTTACCCTAACCTTACCGTAACCATAACCTTAACTTAACCGTAACCTAACCTTAACCTCGACCTTAACCTTAACCTAACCTTACCCTTGACCTTAACTATAACCTAACCCTAACCTTGACCAAACCCTTAACCTTAACCTAACCTTAACCTTAACCTAACCTTGACCTCAACTATTACCCAACCTTAACTTTACCCTTAAACTTAACCTTAACCTTAACCTTAAGTTTAACCTTAACCTTCCCCTAACCTTAACCCTATCGTTAACCTTAATCTTAACTATAACCTAACCTTAACGAAACCCTTAACCTTAACCTTAACCTAACTAAACTCATAACCTTAACCTTAACCTAACCCTTAACCTTCATCCTTAACCTTAACCTAACCTTAAACTTAACCTTAACATTAAAGTTACCCTTAACCTTCACCCTTAACCTTAACCTAGCCTTAACCTCAAACTTAACCTTAACCTTGAACTTACCCTTACCCTTATCTTAACCTTAACCTTGACCTTAACCTTAACCTTGACCACACCGTTAACCCTAACTTGAGTAAACCTATAACCTTAACCTTATCTATAACCTAACCCTAATCTTGACCAAACCCTTAACCTTAACCTTAAACTTAACCTTCCCCTAACCTTAACTCTAACCTTAACCCTGACCTTAACCCTCAACCTTAACCTGACTAAACCCTTAATCTTAACCTTAACCTTAACCAAACCTTAACCTTAAATTTACCCTTAACCTTCACTATAACCTAACCTTACCTTAACCTTAACCTTAACCTTTACCAAACTCTTACCCTTAACCTTAACCTTAACCTTAAGCTTACCCTTAACCTTGACCTTAAGCTAACCTTAATCTTAACTTTACCTTAACCTTTAATTTACACTTAACCTAACTTTAACCTTCACCCTTAACCTTAACCTTAACCTTCACTATAACCTATCCTTAACCTTAACATTAACCTCAACTATAACCTAACCATAACCTTTTCCTAATGATAACCTTAACCTTAACCTTAACCTGAACCTTAACATTATCTTAACCTTACCTTAACCTTTACTTAACTTAACCTTAACTGTAACATAACCCTAACCTTGACCAAACCCTTAACATTAACCTTAACCTTAACCTTACCCTTTACTTAACCTTACCTTAACCTTACCCTAACCATAAGCTTATCTTAACCTTAACTTAACCTTAACCTTGACCTTAAGCTAACCTTACCCTTGACCTTAACTGTAACCTAACCCTAACCTTGACCAAACTCTTAACCTTAACCTAACCTTAACCTTAACCTAACCTTGACCTTAACTATTACGTTAACCTTATCCTTAACTTTACCCTTAACCTTAACCTTAACCTTTACCTTAAGTTTAACCTTAACCTTCCCCTAACCTTAACCCTATCCTTAACCTTAACCTTAACTATAACCTAACCTTAACCAAACCCTTAACCTTAACCATAACCAGACTAAACCCGTAACCTTAACCTTAATCTAACCCTTAACCTTCACACTTGACCTTAACCTAACCTTAAACTTAACCTTAACCTTAATCTTACCCTTAACCTTCACCCTTAACCTTAACCTAGCCTTAAGCTTAAGCTTAACCTTACCCTTAACCTTATCTTAACTGTAAGGTCAAGGTTATAGTTAAGGTTAGGTTAAGGTTAAGGGTTTGTTCAAGGTTAGGTTTAAGTTATGGTCAAGTTCAAGGTTAAGGTTAGGTTAAGTTCAAGGTCAAGGTTAAGCTTAGGTTAAGGTTAAGTAAAGGTTATGGTTAGGGTAAGGTTAGGGTAAGGTTAGGTTAGGGGTAAAGTCAAGGTTAAGGTTAAGGTTAAGGTTAGTGTTAAGGGTTTGGTCAAGGTTAGGGTTATGCTATAGTTAAGGACAAGGTTAAGGTTAAGTTAACCTTATCTTACCCTTAACCTAACCTTAACCTTAACTATAACCCATAACCTTAACCTTACCTTAACCTTATATTAACCTTAACCATAACCTTGACCTTAACCTTAACCTTAAACTTAACCTTAACCTTAACCTTACTCTTAACCTTGTCTTAACCTTAATCTAACCTTAATCTTAACTTTACCCTTAACATTACCTTAACCTAACCTTAAGGTGAAGGTCAAAGTTAAGGTTAAGGTTAAGGTTAGGTCAAGGTTACGGTTAGGTTAAGGTTAAGGTTTGGTTAAGTAAAGGTTAAGATAAGGTTAAGGTTAAGGTTAATGTTAGGGTAAAGGTTAAGGTTAAGGTTATCGTTAGAGTAAGGTTAGGGTTAGGTTATAGTTAAGGTTAAGGTTCAGGTCAAGGTTATAGTTATGGTTAAGGTTAAGGTTATAGTTAAGGTTAAGGTTAAGGTTAAGGTTAAGGTTAAGGTTATCGTTAGGGTAAGGTTAGGGTTAGGTTATAGTTAAGGTTAAGGTTCAGGTTAATGTTAAGGTTAAGGATAGGTTATAGTGAAGGTTAAGATTAAGGTTAAGGGTGACGGTTAAGGTTAAGGTTAGGTTAAGGGTATAGTAAAGGTTAAGGTTAAGGTTAGGTTAAGGTCAAGGTTAAGGGTAAGGTTAAGGTTAAGGTTAAGGTTAAGGTTAAGGTAAAGTTAAGGTTAAGTTATAGTGAAAGTTAAGGGTAAAGTGAAGGTTTGGTTAAGTCTAAGGTTAAGGTTAAGGGTTTAGTTAGGTTAAGGATAAGGGTTAAGGTTAAGATTAAGGTTATAGTTAAGGTTAGGGGAAGGTTAAGGTTAAGGTTTTGGTCAAGGTTAGGGTTAGGTTATAGTTAATATTAAGTTTAAGGTTAAGGATAGGTTAAGGTTAGGGTTAGGGTTAAGGTTAAGGTTAGGGGAAGGTTAAGGTTAAGTTAGGTTAAGGTAAGGTTAAGGTAAGGTTAGGTTAAGGTTAAGATTAGGTTAAGTTAAGGTTAAAGTTAAGGCTAGGGTTAGGTTAAGGGTAAAGTTAAGATTAGAGTTAGCGTTAAGGTTAAGGTTACGGTTAAGGTTAAGGTTAGGTTATAGTTAGGTTATATTAAGAATAATGTTAAGGTTAAGGTTAATGTTATTGTTAATTTTAGGGTAAGGTTAAAGGTTAAGGTTAAAGTTACGTGTTTAGTCAGGTTAAAGTTAAGGTTACGAGTTTAGTCAAGTTAAGGTTAAGGTTAAGTTTAAGGTTAGGTAAAGGTTAAGGTTATGGGAAGGTTAAGGTTAAAGTTAGGTTAAGGTTAAGGGTAATGCCAAGGTTAAGGTTACGCTAAGGGTAAAGTCATTGTTAAGGTTAGGTTTTGGTTATAGTTAAGGTCAAGGTTAAGGTTAGGTTAAGGTTAAGGTTACAGGTTTAGTCAGGTCAAGGTTAAATTCAAGGGTAACGGTTAAGGTTACAGGTTTTAACCTTAACTTTACCCTTAACCTATCCTTAACCTAACCTTAACCTTAACCTTAACCTTAACCTGACTAAACCTGTAACCTTAACCTTAACCTTTACCTTTACTATAACCTAACCCTAACCCTGACCAAACCTTAACCTTAACGTTAACTTAACCTTAACCTTCTCATAACCTTAACCTTAACGTTAACTATAACCTAACCTTAACCTTGACCTTAACTATAACCTAACCCTAACCTTGACCAAACCCTTAACATTAACCTTAAGGTTATAGTTAAGATAAGGATAGGGTTATGTTATAGTCAAGTTTAATGTTAGGTTAAGTTAAGGTTAATATTATGGTTATGGTTAAAGGTAAAGTCAAGGTTAAGGGTAGGTTAAGATTAAGATAAGGTTAAGGTTAAGGTTAAGGTTATGTTAAGGGTAAGATCAAGTTTAAGGTTAGGATAAGGTTAAGGTAAAGGTTAAGGTTAGGGTAAGGTTAGGGTTAGGTTATAGTTAAGGTTAAGGTTAAGGGTAAGGTTAAGGTTAAGATTATGGTTAAGGTTTAGTCAAGGTTAAGGTTATGGTTAGGTTAAGGGTAAGGTTAAGGGTAAAGTAAAGGTTCAGGTTAAGGGTAACGTTAAGGTTAAGGTTAAGGTTAAGGTCAAGGTTAAGGGTAAAGTTAAGGTTAAGGTTAAGGTTAAGTGTAAGCTTAAGGTTAAGGTTATGGCTAATTTTAGGTTAAGTTTAATGTTAGGGTTAATGTTAGGGGAAAGTTAAGGTTAAGGTTAAGGTTAAGGGTCTGGTCAAAGTTGGGGTTAAGATTAAGTTTAAGGTTAAGGTTAACTATAACCTAACCCTAACCTTGTCCAAAACCTTAACATTAACCTTAACCATAACCTTAACCTTGACATTACCTATAACCTTAACCTTAAATTTAACCTTAACCTAACCCTAACCTTAACCTTAACCTTAACCTTACCCTTAACCTTGACCAAACATTATCTTAACTATAACCTTAACCTTACCCTTAACCTTAACCTTAACATTCCTAAACTCGTAACCTTAACCTTAACCTTGAATTTACCTTAACCTAACCTTAACCCCTTAACCTTAAACTTAACCTTCCCGTAACCATAACATTAAACTTAACCAAACCTTAACCTTAACCTTAACTTGACTAAACCCGTAACCTTAACCTTAACCTTAAACCTAATTTTACGCTTAACCTTAACCTTAACCTTGACCTTAACCTAACCCTAACCCTAACCTTAATGTTAACGTTAACCTAACGTAACCTATAACCTTAACCGTAACCTTAAGCTTACCTTAACCTAACCTAACCTTAAGGTTATAGTTAAGGTAAAGGTTAGGGTTAGGGTTAGGTTGAGGTTAAGATAAGGATAAGGTTATAGTTAAGGTTAAGGGTAAGGTCAAGGTTAAGATTAAGGTTATGGTTATGGGAAGGTTAAGGGTAAATTTAAGGTGAAAGTTAAGATTTCATCAAGGTTAGGGTTAGGTTATAGTTAAGGTTAAGGTTAGGTTAAGGTTAAGGTTAAATTTAGGGTTAGGTTATAGTTAATATTAAGGTTATGGTTAGGGTTAGGTTATAGTTAAGATAAGCTTAATGTTAATGTTAAGGTTAAGGTTAAGGTTAAGGTTAGGTTAAGGTTAAGGTTAAGGTTATGGGAAGGTTAAGGTTAAGGATAAGGTCAGGGTTAGGTTATAGTTAAGGTCAAAGTTATGGTTAATGTTAGGTTATGGTTAAGGTTAATGTTAGGTTAAGGTTAAGGTTAAAGTTAAGGTTAAGGTTTAGGTTAAGGTTAAGGTTAAGGTTACGTTAAGGGTAAATTCAAGGTTAAGGCTAGGTTAAAGTTGAGATAAGGTTAAGGCTAAGGGTAAGGTTAAGGTTAGGTTAAGGGTAAAGTTAAGGTTAATGTTAGGTTATGGTTAAGGCTAAGGGTTAGGTTATAGTTAGGTTAAGTTTAAGGTTAAGGTTAGGTTAAGGTTAAGGTTAAAGCTAGGGTTAGGTAATAGTTAAGGTTAAGGTTAGGTTATATTAAGGTTAAGGTTAAGGTTAAGGTTAAAGGTTCAGGTTAAGGTTAAGGGTTTGGTCAAGGTCAATGTTAAGGTTAGGTTAAGGGTGAAGTTAAGGTTATGGATAAATTTAAGGTTAAGGTTAGGGTAACCTTAACCTTAACCTCAAATTTACCCTTAACCTTAAATTTAACCTTAACCTAACCTTACCCTTAACCTTAACCTGACTAAACCCATAACCGACTTTACCCTTAACCTTAACCTTAGTATTACCATAACCATAACCTTAACCTTAGCCTAACCGTAACCTTAACCTTAACCTTAACCTTATCATAACCTTAAGCTTCCCATAACCTTAACCTTAATATTAACCATAAACTAACCTTAAGCTTGAATTTACCCTTAACCTTAACCTCAACCTGACTAAACCCATAACCTTAACCTTAACCTTAACCTTGGTTAAGGTTAAGGTTAAGCTTAAGGTTAAGGTCAAGGTCAAGGTTAAGGTTAATTTAGGTTAAGGTAAGGTTACGATTCTAGTTAGGGTAAGGTTAGGGTTAGGTTATAGTTAAGGTTAAGGTTAAGGGTAAAGTTAAGGTCAAGGTTAGGGTTAGGTTATAGTTAAGGTTAAGGTTAGATTAAGGGTAAAGTCAAGGTTAAACTAACCTTGACCTTAACCTTAACTTTACCTTTACCTCAACCTTAACCTAGCATTCCCATAACCTTTACCTTAACCTAACTTTAACCTTAACCTTCCCCTAACCTTAACCTTAACCTTAACTTTAACTTAACCTTAACCTTAGCCTTACCCTAACCTTAGCCTTACCCATAACCTTAATTTTAACTTAGCCTTACCCATAACCTTAACCTAACCTTAACCTTGACCTTGACCAAACCCTTAACCTAACCTTTACCTTAGCCTAATCTAACCTTAACCTTAACCTTAACCTTAACCTAACCTTATCTTAATCTTAACCTTCCCTTAACCTTAACCTTAACCATAACAAAACCTTAACCTTGAATTTACCCTTAATGTATCCTTAACCTTAACCTTAACCTTAATCTTAAGGTAAAGGTAAAGGTTAAGGTGAAGGTTAGGTTAAGGGTAAGGTTAAGGTGAGGGTTAGGCTATAGTTAAGGTTATGGATCGGTAAGGTTAGGGTTAGGTTATAGTTAATGTTAAGGTTAAGGTTAAGGCTAAGGTAATGGTTATGGGAAGGTTAAGATTAAAGTTAAGGTTAGGGTTAAGGTTAAGGTTTTGGTATAGGTTAGGGTTAGGTTATAGTTAAGGTTAAGGTTAGGTTAGGTTCTAGTTAATTTTAAGGTCAAGGTTAAGGTTCAGGTTATAGTTAAGGTTTAGGTTAAGGTTAAGGTTAGGTTATAGTGAAGGTTAAGGTTAAGACCCATAACCTTAAGCTTGACCTTACCCTTAACCTTAACATTAACTTTAACCCTAACCTTTACTTTACCCTTAACTTAACCTTAACATTCACTATAACCTAACCATAACCTTGACCAAACCCTTATCCTTAACCTTAAGGTTACCCTTAACCCGAAGCTTAACCTTAACCTTACTAAACTTGTAACCTGAACCTAACCTTAATCTTAACTTTAACTATAACCTAACCCTAACCTTGACCAAACCCTAAACCTTAACCTTGATCAAACCCTTAACCTTAAACTTAACTATAAACTAACACTAACCTTGACCAAACCCTTAACCTTAACATTGACCTAACCCTTAACCTTAACCTTAACCTAGCTAAACCCGTAACCTTAACCTTAACGTTAACCTTAACTATAACCTAACCCAAACCTTGACCAAACCCTTCACCTTAACCTTAATCTTAACCATAACCTTCCCCTACCCTTAACCTTAAGCTTAACCCTTAACCTTAACTTACACCCTTAACCTTAACCTTAACCTTAACCTTAACCTTAACCTTAACCTTTACCCTAACCTTAACCTTAATTATAACCTAACCCTAACCTTGACCAAACCCTTAACATTAACTTTACCATTAACCTAACCTTAACCTTAACTATAGCATAATTGTTTGGTCTCAATCTAGTCTCCTAAATTGAGCTCATTTAATTGTCAACCAGGGTTGGTAAACTGTTGAAGTGAAGTGTACTGTATGTACCTAGGTATTTGTTTCTTAATGCATTGTGTGTAGTGTTTTATGATGTTTTTTGTCTTTTGTGATGATTTATGATGTTTTTGGTCTTTTGGTAGTTTTATGTTCACAAGGAAAATGACTAGAAAGCTAATGGAAAGGAGCTAATGATTAAAAACAGAGTGAAGCCTAATTGGTTGATGACAAATGACAAATGCAAATGCAGTACTGAAACATAATCAAATTTAAACTATGACTAAGCAGAAATAAAGCTTGATAATGACTTTTGAACAAATGATTCAAAACATAAACTCAACTTGTCAAATTCTTTCATCAAAGGTGTTTTGAGAGAGAGCTTGAGACATGGTCAATTAAGTATGCAAATCTTCCTATCTAAATAGTTAAACAACTAACTTATAATGATGCAACATTTTTTCCTTGATTAGAGATTTGTTGAAGCATAATTGGAGTAAAATATTGATACCATCATAAGGTCTTTTACTCTAAGGCTAGTTCCTAACTCTATTCTGCCACTCAGTTTGATAACACTACACTTCACTCAAAGGTTAGAGATTTTTAAAATAGTCTTTTGAGGAAATGTTTGTTTGTAAGATGATCAGGAAGTTGCAGAAGTACTTCAGGCCTTAAAATGATATCGTCTTCTGTTCATGTGGTTATGAAGCAATTATAGATTTTATAACAAGAAGAGGTTTGTGAATAATGAAGGCTGTTTTGTTAAGTTTAACAACTGAAGTAATCTAATATGCAGTGAATGACAAATGAATGTGGAGTGCCAATGCAATGAGTGAAGCTAAAACTGAACTTAAAATGTCACTAATCTAAAACAGTGCTAAACTACAAGTCATTATCAAACTTAAAACAACTGAACATGAGTTAAGTGCAATTAAACTCCGGAGTATCCTAACTATGCTATCATGCATTATTCTATGGAATTATAATACCGTTTGTCCATCATGATTAGTATTTTAGGCAGTTTCTTAGAACAACTCGACTCGTGTAATTTAGTGCAACAAACATAAAACTGAAAGCAATTAAAAACTAAGATATCATGGCTATCTCCCACTCATCATTATGATATGTTGGAAAAGTGTTTAAGAGCAAGGACAGCTATGGTACTTATTGAAAACACACAAATGAAGCGTTCAGGATCACAATCATGCTTAAAACATTATAAAGATTTCTTGGAAGAGTTTCTTCTTGTGGAAGAGTATTCAACATAAGTATAACTGTGATGGTGAACAAAAGAGATTACAATTAAATCCTACAATACTATAGCCATTTCCCATTCATTTTCATAATCTTTTGGAAGAGTTTTTAGAACGAGTTATAACTATAGTAACTAATGAAAACAACTATGAATTCAACTTTAAAAAAAACATAAAGGCAGCTAGGATACTTATCTAAATTACGCAAATAAATATGTGCAAGAGGCAAGGGCCCTCTACCACCTGACGGAATCTAACTCCAAATCAAATTAACGCTTTCAAAACAACACTGTCTGCTTCATTAAAAGAGGAATAACTTGAACAGAGCAATCTGCGTCTTCAGAAATGTAGCACAAAATCTAAGCAAAATCTGGAACAAAATCTAGCCTAGCTCTCGGTTTCCCAAGTGTTTTTATAACAAATTTACATAACACGACTTGCAACAATTCCAGGATCATTATCTTTCCTTATCGAAATCACATTAGGACTCTTGAAGTGGCTGCGTAAAAATAAAAAGGACATCTGGACTAAGACAGTCCTATTAGAAGTCCGCCTTCCTAAATGTGTTCCCACGTACCAAAACCATATCCAGAATTCGGTTTTTCCTTCATGGTGAGAAACGAACAATGTAGACATGACGTGGAATATACCCATATGCGGTTTTTCTTGAGAGGCCACCTGGAACATACTCAAACGTGAAGACAAATTTCACAGACTCTCCTAAAGAATACAGAATGTCTGCATTCTGCAGCTAGTTCCAGTCAAAATGCATTACAATGGCAAAAGTCACAAAACTTAGCAAGTCAGTCATGTAAATCATTCTAAAAGTAATTTTAACTAAATTCATCGATCAATTGGGTCTAGGATAACAATGGACAAAGGAAAATGAGGTAAAGTAAGATGAAAGGAAGCAAAATCTTGAGGCTCAACATACCCCCACTGCTGACTTCTTGCATGTCCTCATGCAACTTATCCTATAAACTCAGAGGCTTTTGCAAGAAAATCTAATCCTCTCCTTCTCCTTTGCCTGGAAGCTAAAGATCTTCTGGGTTTTCTGATGACAAGTTTGAACCTTAAATTGGTAAGTGCCCTAATTAGCTTTTTGTTCCTCTTCTTCAACTTGTCATTAGCCTTTTCCACTTTGTCTATATGTAGAGATAAGGTTGAGTTCATATCGGTTTTGAGCTTGACTTGTTCCTTCAAAATTTCATTCTCATTTTTCATGTGTCTATTAAGTATCTCCATCTCATACCTATCCCTTCTCATCACATCTATTTCGGACAGTGGAGGACTAGGGGTTCTCTCTCTGCTCTCTGAAGCCTTCCTTTCCAAATTTTCAACATAGTCATAAACTTGTTGCTGAGCAGGATCAATTTCAGGGGTTCCTTCATTAAAATCTTCTTCTTCAACATCTTCTTCAATATCCTCATCTTCTATATTTATCACCCCTGTTTGTTTGATCTGTGTCTTTCTTAGTTTTCCCCTTAGCCTATGGCTTCTCCTTGGCTGGGAGGATCCCTCTCCTCTTTCTGTGGCAGATTTTCTGACTACCCTTCTTTTCTTAAGTTGTCTTTTGATTTGAGTCAATTTCTCTAAGATGATTTCTTCACTACTTTCCTGGGCTGTTTTGTCAATTTCAACTTCAGAAGCTCTCCATTTTCTGCTTCTCCTTATAGGCTGTGGTTCAGGTGAGGGCTCTTTTGGCTCTTCAAAATGATTTCTTATCAAGAAATTTTCCCAAGTATCATTTGTTTTGGCTAAATGGTGTTCAATCAAAATTTTCTTAACCAAGCCATGATGATATAGAGTTGTCTCTAAAAATTGAACCCTTCTTTGAACACAACAAGCCATCTTTTTCAAACTTTGAAGCAAGAAATAGGGTAAGTTTAACTCTTCCCCAAGAAAATGCATTATCAGTCTAATGTGGTAAACATAAAATGTGCCATATCTACCCTCACATGTAATAAATTTTTGTAGAATAAATAGTATGTTTCTCCATTTATTTTTCAATGCAGAACTTGGAATTCCTTTCTTAAACACAATGATATCCATACCTGGTGATTTTAGAATTTGCTTCCAGGATTCATGATGGAATTCTCTGTTTTTGAACCATATCTCCCCATTTCTAAGCAACCCTGTAGCTTCTGCAATGAAAACCTCATTGACAGTGAATTTAACATCTCCCACTTGAACTTCAGCTCCTTGAAATGACCTTGCAAATGTTTTAGTGAATTCTTTGTGGAAGCCATTAAATTTCTCTAGAAATTTTAGCCATCCTACCTGTTGCAACATTTCTTTACATTGAGGGTAGCCTTCTAGGTATTTTGTACCCATTGGTTCGGTTCTTACAATAAGACCCATAATTGCTTCTTCAATGTTCAAGTCAATACTCTTTCTGTCCACTAAAACAATACCTTTCACCTTCAAATTGATATGCCTCTGACTCTTGGTGATAATAGCTTCAAACTTCGGACTGATATGCCTCTGGTTGACAGTGACAACAGCTTCAAACTTCGAACTGATATGCCTCTGGTTGACAGTGACCACAGCTTCAAACTTCGAGCTGATATGCCTCTGGTTGACAATGAAACTTTGGACTGATATGCCTCTGGTTAACAGTGACAAATGGCTTCAAATTTCCACAATCGCTATACCTCTGCCTCTATGGGCAAATGGCTTCAAATTAAGCACCGCTATACCTCTGCATCTCTAGAATAAATGGCTTCAAATTCTTCACACTCGTTATACCCCCGTTGTCATCATTATTGGATAATGCTCAATCTCTCGCCTCACTAAGATAGTTCTTTGATATTCAAACCGATATACCCTTTGCTCTCTTCTATGGTATGATACTTCTATTTGCGGAATGTAGTGCTGGCTACAGAATGGAGTGATGGAAGTGGTCACGGAATGAAGTAATGGAGTGAGGTGGAGGAACGAATTAATGATTGAAAAGACGACGGGGATTTTTACAACGGAAAAGAGAATCATCATTGAATGATTTTGTTGGGTTACGTGAAGAATTCAAACACTTCGGCCATTTGAACTGCTTAAATGATATCGGGCATGAAATTTGAAATGGGAGATTTTAATCCAAAGTTTATGGAGGGTTTATTGGTCATGATCAATAAAAATAGTTAAAAAAAACTTTTCGAACAATTCATAACTAAAACTATGCTAAACTTTATGAAATGCCATTATAATTTAGACTTGTTACCTCTGCCTTTCATTTGAATTTTGTAGTCTTTGTCTTCTCTGTTCACCTTTGGAAGAGTCTTCATAATCCTTCTTTGATGCTTTTGATTCATGGATACACTGGGTCATTTTATTGCAATTCTAAAGTCTGCTTATTGATGCCTTCAGGACTTGTAGCTGCGGAAAGACTGTCTCGCTGAAGAAAGGCTGATCAGCTGCAGAATGTCTGTTGAGCTGCAGAATGTTCCTGTAGAGCATTTTAATCATGGAATGGAGTGTTTTTGGAGTATAGGTGAAATGTGATATGGTATGAATGAAGATGGATGATGGATTATGATATGTATGAAGTGGATGATGAAATGGAATGGATTCAGTTTATGAAATGGAGTGAAAGAACATAAGAACTGTACTGCAATTCATGACATGTTTTATTCACTTACAGCAAGACATCAAACTTTAAATTTTGACAATAGAAATGAGATGGATGTGAGTGGAATGAGATGAATGAAATATGGAATGAAGTAGAGTATGAATGAATGAATGAAATGGAATATGGATGGATAAGTGAATGAAGTGAAATGAAATGAGATGGATCATAAGCACTATGGATCCGAACTTATGATTTTGTAATGTACCGCTTGCAAAAAAACAAAATGGGAAAGTTAGAGTGTCGAAAGACTCGTATTTTCACCCTATCTTTCGTATAAACATGCCACCAATGATTGGTTTCATGTTTATACTTTTATTTTCTTTTCTATTATTTTATTTTTTTTCAAAAGAGAAATACTTCAGAAAATTTAATCAAGTTGATGAAGAAGAAAAATTCTTCTTCATTAACTTCACATCACTACTTTCTTGGAACTTCTTGACAAATTCTTCTCTTGAGAGTGGTTTGTGATACAGCTTCAATCTATGACCATTCACAAAAAAAGTGACCTCTTCTTCATCTATAGTTCTGATTTTTACTGCCCCATTATCAAAAATTTCAACAATTTCATATGGCCCAAGCCAATGTGTCTGAAATTTACCTTGAAAATCCTTGAATTTTGAATCAAACAAGAGAGCCCTTAAATACCTTCTTTGAATTCCATTTTCTTGATGTACTTGTCATGCCATCTAGCCCTTTGCCATTGCTGGACTAGAATTCTTGTTTTTCTTCGAACTGCATCTTGTCTCGATCTCATCCAATTCATTGATTTCTCTAGTCTATTCTTTCAGGCTCTCTGTTAAATCAAGTCCTAGATGAACTGCCATTTTGAAAGTTTGAATCTGGAACTCTATGGGAAACAAAACTTGCTTTCCATAAACAAGTTCATAAGGAGTATGGCCCGTTGTGTTTCTCCATGTAGTTCTATAGGCCCACAAGGCTTCAGGAAGCCTATCTACCCAATCTCTTCTATGTAAATGAACAATATTTGTTAGGATTCCTTCAATGAATTTATTGGTATATTCCACTTGACCATTTGCTTGTGGATGATAGGGAGTAGATTTTCCGTGTCTGATTTTGTACCTCTCCATAATTTTTTCCACTAGCCTTGATGTGACTTGAGCTCCTTGATCTGTAAAAAATTCTCTTGGGACACCAAAACGAGTAAAAATATCCTCAAAAAGAAAATTAACTACAGATTTTTCAGTAGCAAAAAGTAATGGCTTGGCCTCTACCCATTTGGTAACATAATCAGTGCAAACTAATATATATATATTTTGTCTTGATGGAGGACTAATAGGTCCTACAAAATCCAAAGCCCATTTTTTAGAAGGTTCAATATGTACCCGAGGTTGTAATGACATCCCACTTGAAGGAGAAGGTTTCCCTACCCTTTGGCAACTGTCACACCTTTTGACATACTCTTTAGCATATTTAAACAAGGATGGCCAATAATATCCTAAATTAAGGATCTTATAGGTTGTCCTCTTATCTGCAAAGTGTCCGCCACAAGGTTCATCATGACATGCCTTGAGAATCTCAGGCATCTCATCTTCACGAACACACCTTCTAATGATCAAATCTGGACCTGTCTTGTACAACTCATTAGCAAACCATGAATATTTTTCACTATCACAAATGATTTTTCTTTTATCCCTTGCATTCATAATTTAAGGAAATTTTCCTGAAACTAAATAATTAGCAATATCAGAAAACCATGGAGTTTGAGTAGAGATTGCAAAAAGATATTCATCAGGAAATTGATCTTCAACCGGAGTGTCATCTTTGATATTTTGGAGTCTAGATAGGAAATCAGCTACTGTGTTTTGTTTTCCAGGCCTATCTAGAATAGTAATGTTGAATTCTTGTAAGAGAAATAACCATCTTATAACTCTTCCATTAGTGATTGATTTGTTCATTAAGTATCTAATTGCAGAATGATCAGTGTGAATAAAAGTTTCATAGCCTATTATATAGTGTCTAAATTTGTTTATGGCATGAACAACAGCTAAAAACTCTTTTTCAGTTACAGTATAGTTTAACTCTGCAGGAGTCAAATTTTTACTGATATAATAGATGGCATAGGGAATTAACTCTTTTTGTCCCAATACTGCTCCTAGAGCTGTATCGAAAGCATCTGTTGAGATATGAAAAGGTAACTTCTAGTTAGGTCCCCTTAATATAGGTGCTTCAGAAATTTTGGTTTTCAGGGTTTCAAAAGCTATCTGGCAATCAGAAGTCCACTTGAATTCACAATATTTGGTAAGTAATTTGAAGAGTGGAGATGCTATCTTGGTGAAGTTTTCTATAAATCTCCGATAATACCCTGTAAATCCTAGAAAACTTCTAACATCTCTTTGACAACTTGGAATAGATAGGTTAGAGATGAATTCAACTTTTGACTCATCAACTCTAATCCCATCCCCTGAAATATGGTGCCCTAAAACAATACCTTCAGTAAACATCATAAAACATTTTTCATGACTAAGTGAAAGTTTTGCTTCTTGACATCTTTTTAAGACTTTTTCCAAGTTTTCTAAAGCCTCTTCAAATGTGTTCCCATAAACTGTGAAATCATCCATGTACACCTCTACACAGTCATGTATTAGATCCGAAAAAATTCCTAATACTACCCTTTGGAATGTTGCAGGTGCATTGCATAATCCAAATGGAAATACTCGGTAAGCATAGGTACCCCAAGGACAGGTGAATGTGGTTTTTTCTTGGTCTTCAAGTGCTACTTGGATTTGATTGTAACCACTAAACCCATCTAGGAATGAGTACTTTTTGCCAGCTAATGTATCTAATACTTGATCTATGAAAGGTAAGGGAAAATGGTATTTAAGAGTAGCTTTATTTAGTTCTCAGTAGTCAACACACACCCTCCATTTTCCATTTTTCTTTGGCACAATTACCAAAGGAGAAACCCACTGACTATCTAAAATAGGATAGATAAAATTAACATTTAACAATTTTTGCAATTCTTCTTTAACAATTTCCCTAAGATTTGGATTCATCCGTCTTTGAGGCTGTCTGATTGGTTTGCAATTTGCCTCTATATAGATGTGATGAGTACAAGTCTTGGGGCTTATCCCTTTCATGTCAGTGTACTCCCATGCATATGCAGAAGAATGTCTCTATAATACTTTGATTAACTCTTCTTGTTGAGATTTTTCTAGGTTCTTGTTTATGTTCAAAGTTTTGCCTGGAAAAATCTCAATTGTAGAGCTACCAAATTTGTCCATAGAATGAAGAGACATCTGCCTAGATGAAAAAAACTCAATATTGGATCCCTCCTGAAATGATTCATGTTTGTGTTCTAGAGAGGATTCAAAGTTTTCTAAAGTATTCAGAATTTGATTATCTTCACTAATTTCTGAAATTGTGAAGAGTGGTTGTAAATCTTCCTCATCCTCTATCCATTGAGTGTCATCTAGATCTGTAATTGTCCTAGCTGGAGGATATAAAGTGAATTTCTTATTTGAACTACCATCAGAAATATACATATCACCGGACCTACAACTAATAAAAGCATCAGCTGTAGCCAACCAAGGTCTTCCTAATATAACAGGATGGCCTCCTAGATTATTCTTAGGAGTTAGGATCATGAAATCCACAGGGTGTTCCCAAGAATCTAGGGACACTGTAATGTCTTCTATTACCCCATCTGGTTTGATCACAGATATATCTGCTAATTGTAATAGTGTGGGTGTAAAGGGAAGATTAGGAAGTTTCAGTTTGTCCATGATTTGTCTACTCATGATATTTATTGTTGCTCCTAAGTCAATGAGTGTGTTTTGAATTTCAATTCCATTGATGTGAATTTTGATAATTGGATTTCCTGGGTCAAGATACTTTGGAATAGAAATCTTGCCCATCATAATGTCTGCTATTTGTCCTACCAGTTGAATTTTCTTTGTTTCTCTTATTCTTTTTCTTGTTGTCTTCATACTCAACTCCTTTATTGTTTTGGCTAAAATTGGGATTTCTTTGATGGCTTGTAATAATGGAATTTTAATGCAAACATTTCTTAGCTCATCTAAGAAATCATAATTAGGCACCATGATTTGTTTTTCTACACCTCTATCAATTTTTAATCTTTCCGGAAAGGGAGGTATAGAAGTAGATCTAGATGGTTGCTTTAATACAGGAGTTGGATTTATTGGATCTTTTTGTTTTAGTTTTTCAGTGTTTGGGTCTTGAAAGGATGTGTCTTCCTCAAGACTTTTATTCACCCGTAGGGAGTCTTCCTCAGAATTATCTTGTTCTTGTATGATCACAGAAGGTTTCCTCTTTTGAAGTATTCTTCCAGACCTCATTTGAACATAACTAAGGTCTAAAGAAGTAATTAAATAAGTTGGAAATTGTTGGCCTTCTATCATGTATGTATTCTGAGGGTTCTTATTATTGAGGTTTGGTATGGGTTGAGCAGGCAATTGATTTGATTTTTGAGGGAATGGTAATGAAAGTGGTTGATTTTGATGTGGTTGGTTCTGATGATGTTGTTGAGGATTTTGTTGAAAATTTTGTTGAAGATTTTGAGGAAAATTTTGTTGAGGATTTTGAGGATAAAATGTGGGTATGGTGGATAGGATGGTGGATACCGATAGTATGAGTATCTTCCATAGGACCTTTGTGTCTTGTGCCTGCACAGTTCGAATCTAGTCTCCTAAACTCAGTTCATTTAATTGTCAACCAGGATTTTAATCCGAAGTGAAGTGTACCATATGTACCTAGGTGCTTGTTTCCTAATGCGTTGTGTGTAGTGTTTTGTGATGTTTTTGGTCTTTTATGTTGATTTATGATGTTTTTGGTCTTTTGGTGTTTTATGTTCACAATGAAACTGCCTAGAAAACTAATGGAAAGAACTTGATGGTCAAAAACAGAGTTAAGCCTAATGTATGGAATGGTAAATGCAATTGAAAACAATGAAGCAGAATCTGAACTATGACTGAATAGAAACAAAATATTGATAATGACTTCTTAGGCAGATGACACAAACTAAACTTGAGAAATGATCATTAAATATGCAAATCTTCTAACTAAACAATTAAACACTAATGATGCAATACTCTGTCCTAAGCTCTTTTATTCCATGACTAATTCCTAGTTCTATTCTGCAATTTTAATTGAATGTCTCAGAACCTATACTCAAAGAGTATTGGTTTCTTTTCAAAGTAGTTCTTTTGAGGAAGAGCTCTATTTATAAAATGATGAGGAATTTGCAGAGATATTTCAGACCTTATAGTGATGTTATCTTCTGTTCCTATGGTTATGGATCACTTTGTAGTTTTCAGAACAAAAAGATATTTGTAAATAATGAAGGCTATCTTGTGAATCCTAACAACTAAAGTAACTTATTGTGCAAAGGATGACAGTATGATTATGAGATGCAAGTGCAATGAGTTAATTTAAGCATGAACCTAAGATGCTTCTAAACTAGAGCAATATCAAACTATAAGTCATCATCAAACTTGAAATGAAGTAACTGATCATGAATTAAATGCAAATGAAACTCCAGAGTTGTTCTAACTATACTAACATGAATTAATCTATGAAGTTACACAATCTGTTTGTTCATCATTAGTGATATTTTGGAAGAGTTCCTTCTTGTGGAAGAGGTAGAACAATTCTGACTGTGGACTTGTATGCAATTGAAAACAAATGAATTGAAAGAAAAATGAAAAACTAAGTTGTCACATCACGGTCATATCTTGAACTTCTTAAGGATGTCTTGGAAGAATTTCTTCTTGCGGAAGAATGATTAGAACAAGTGCAACTGTGATAGTGAATAACAAAAACTACAACTAATTCCTACAGTACTATAGCTATTCATCATTCATTGTTATGATCTGTTGGAAGAATGTCTTCTTGTGAAAGAACTGGAATGAATATAACTACAGTATCTAGTTAAAAACAAGTAAAAATTCAACTCCTGTCCTACAATACCATAGTCATTAATCATTCATCATTTTGGTCTGTTGGAAGAGTGTCTTCTTATGGAAGAACTGGAATGAATATAACTACAGTATCTAGTTAAAAACAAATACAAATTCAACTCCTATCCTACAATACCATAGTCATTAATCATTCATCATTTTGGTCTGTTGGAAGAGTGTCTTCTTGTGGAAGAACTGGAACGAATACGACTACAGTAGATAAAACAAAACAACTACCAATTCAAATGCAAAACGTAAAAGCAACTAGGAAAAACTTATCTAGTTTACGCAAAACAAATCCGTGCAAGAGGCAGGGGCCCTCTACCACTTGACAGCATTCAACTTCAAATCAAATCACGCCTTCAGAATAACTTTGTCTGCTCCATTAACAATGCAATAGTTCGAACATAACACTCTGTGTCTTCAAGGACGTAACACAGAGTTTACACAAAATCTAGCAACAAATCTAACACAAAATCTCTAACTAAGCTCTCGGTCTACTCAAGAGTTTATAAAGTAAATGCCAGTAACAATAATTACAACAATTTAGGAATAATGTCTTTCCTTATCCGAATCATCTTAGGAGTCTTTGAGGTGGCTACGTGAAGAAGAAAAGACATCTGGAATGAGACAGTCCTAGTAGGAGTCTTCCTTCACAAATGTGTTCCCACGTGCATAACCGTACCCAGAATTCATTTCCTCTTCCATGATGAGCAACACACCATGTAGGCATGACGTGGATCATGCCCATATGCGTTTTTCCTCAAGAGGCCACCTGGAACATACTCAAACATAAAGGTAGCTGCAGAATCGCCGGTTAGCTACGGAATGTCTGCATTCTGCAGCTAGTTCCGGTCAAAAATGCTTAACAATGGCAACAATCACAAAATTCAACAAGTCAGTCATGTAAACCATTCTAGAAGTAATTCTAACTATTTTTATTGATCAATTGGGTTTAAAATAGAAATGGACAAGGAAGAATGAGGTAAAATGAGGTGAAGGAAAGCACAAATTTGAGGCTCAACATACCCCCACTGCTGTCTCTTTGCATGTCCTCATGCAAATTATCCTATGAATTCAGAGGCTTCTGCAAGGACATCTAATCCCCTTCTTCTCCTTTGTCTGGTAGCTAGAGGTCTTCTGGGTTTCCTGATAACAAGTTTGAACCTGAGATTGGTGAGTGCCCTGACTAGCTTTTTGTTCCTTGTCTTCAATTTCTCATTGGTCCTCTCCACTTTGTCTATATGCAGGGATAAGGTTGATTTCATGTCAGTTTTGAGTTTGATTTGATCTTTAAGAATTTCATTCTCATTTTTGATGTGTCTATTCAACAATTCCAACTCATACCTATCCCTCCTTAATATATCAATTTCAGACAGTGGAGGACTGGGGGTTCTTTCTCTGCTTTCTGAAGCTGTCCTCTCTAAGGTTTCCACATAATCATAGATTTCTTGTTGAGCCGGATCAATCTCAGGGGTACCTTCATAAAAATCTTCTTCATCATCCTCTTCAATGGATGTTTCTTCATCCTCAATATTGATTACCCCTGTTTGTTTGATTGATGTTTTCTTCAGTTTTCCCTTTAATCTGTGGCTTCTCCTAAGCTGAGAGGATCCCTCTCCTTTCTCTGTGGTAGATTCCTCAATTATCTTTTCTTCCTTAAGTTGCCTCTTGATCCGAGTTAACTTCTCCAAAATTATTTCTTCACTGCTCTCTTGGACTGGTTTGTCGATTTCAACTTTTGAAGTCCTCCATTTCCTACTTCTCTTTGTGGGCTGTGGTTCAGGTGATAGTTCTTTTGCTTCTTCAAAATGATTTCTTATTAAGAAATGATCCCATGTATCATTTGTTTTAGATAGATGATGCTCAATCAAAATTTTGACCAACCCATGATGATACAGGGTTGTCTCTAAAAACTGAACTCTTCTCTGAACACAGGAAGCCATTTTCTTCAGACTTTGATGCAAGAAATATGGTAGATTTAAATATTCTCCCAGAAAATGCATCATTAGTCTGATGTGGTAGACATAAAATGTCCCATATCTACCCTCACATGTAACAAATTTTTGTAAAAGAAGTAGTATATTTCTCCATTTGATTTTCAATGCAGTGCTGGGAATTCCTTTCTTGAACACACTAACATCCATATTTGGTGATTTTAAAATTTGTTTCCAGGAGTCATTGTGGAATTCCCTATTTTTAAACCATCTCTCCCCAGTTCTGGATAATCCTGTAGCCTCTGCTATAAAAACTCCAGTAACAGTAAACTTGACATCCCCTATTTCAACTTCGGTTCCTTGGAATGATCTGGCAAATGTTTTGGTGACTTCCTTATGGAAGCCATTAAAATTTTCCAAGAATTGAAGCCATCCTATTTGTTGTAACATCTCCTTGCATTGTGGGTAACCTTCCAAATATTTTGATCCCACAGGCTCAGTCCTTACGATGAAACCCATGATTTTTTTCAATATCAAATTAACACTCTTCTCTACCCACAAAACAATGACTTTTACTTTCGGATTAAAATGGCTTCAAGCTCTAAATGAAAATGGCTTCAATTTTGGAATGACATACCTTTGATTTATAATAGCAACAGCTTCAAAACCTCTGGCTGGTATGCCTTTGTTTGATAATGAAAAATGCCTTCGAAACCTCGGACTGATGTGCTTTTGTTGAACTTTGGAGTGATATGAAAGCAATTTCAAATTTCGAGCTAATATGTCTCTGATAGACAGTGGTAGATGGCTTCAAGTTTCTTTTTGTGCAATACCTCTGGCTCTTAGTAGCAAACGGTTTCAGTTTTAATACTGCAATACCTCTGTCTTTGGTAACAGAAAGACTCCAAACTCAATCACTGAAAAACACCTCTGTTTCTAGTAACAACAGACTTCAAACTCAACCTCTGTCTCTGATAACAACAGACTTCAAACTCAACCTCTGTCTCTGGTAACAAATGGTTTTCGAACTCAATCACTACCACTCCTCTGTCTTTGGTAGCAAAAGACTTCAATTTTAACACCTCTGTCTTTTGGTAACAACAGACTTTAAACTCTACACGGCCATAATTCTGTGTTGACAGTGGAAATGCTCCAAACTTCGTTCACAGTGATATGCTATTTGTTCACGGGATCAAGTGGTTTTGAGTTCTCACACCGTTATACTTCCAAATTTACCTCTTCTGATCTGCTCCTGATGATAATAATGCCTCTGTCTTCAGAATGGAATACTGGCTACGGAATGAAGTTATGGCAAATGGTCACGGCATAGAGTAGTGGAGTGAGGTGGAGGGCTTGTATTAATGATTGAGGAGACGGCGGATGATTTACGACGGCAGGGAAAATCATCATCATTAAATAACTTGGTTAATAGTCGTGGGAAATTCAAATGCTTTGGCCGTTTCACCGCTTAAATGCTATTGGATATGAAATTTGAAATGGAAGATTTTAATACAAGGTCTATAGAGGGTTTGTTTGGTGTTTGATCAATAAAAACAATTAAAACACTTTTCGAATAATCCACAACTAAACTATGCTAAAATTTTATGAAATGCCATCGTAATTTAAATTTGTTACCTCTGCCCTTTATTTGATGTTTTTGTAGCCTTTGTCTTCTCTGCTCATCTTTGGAGGAATCTTTCACAATTTTCTTGATGTTTTTGATTCATGAATTCACTGGATCACTTTGTTGTAATTCTGATGTCTGCTGGTTGATGCCTTCAGGGTTTATAGCTGCGGAAAGACTGTCGGGCTGCAGAAAGGCTGATTAGCTGCAGAATGTCCACTGAGCTGCAGAATGTTCCTGTAGAACACTTTAATCATGAAAATGGAATGTTTTTTGGAGTATGGATGAAATGTTATGTGGTATGCATGAAAATGGATGATGGATTATGATATGTATGAAGTGGATAAATGGAATGGAATGGATTCAGTCCATTAAATGGAATGAAGGAACATAAGGGTTGTACTGCAGTTCATGACATATTTTATTCACTTACAGTAAGATATCAAATTCTGTGTTTTGACATGAAAATGAGATGAATGGAAGATGGAGTGAGATGAATGAGATGTGGAATGGAATGAAATATGAATGATGAATGAGATGGAGTATGGATGAATAAATAAATGGAGTGAGATGAAATGAATCATAAGTACTATGGAACTGTACTTATGATTTTTTATAACAGCTGCTTATAAAAACAAAAATGGGAAAAGTTAGAGTGTCAGAGAAACTCTGATTTTCACCCTATCTTTTCTGTATAAACATGCCAATCAATGATTGGTTTTCATGTTTATACCTTTATTTATTTATTTATTTATTTTTATTTTTTTTCAAAAGAGAAATGCTTCAGAAAATTTAATCAAGTTGATGAAGAAGAGAGACTCTTCTTCATTAACTTCACATCATTGTCTTCTTGGAACTTCTTGACAAACTCTTCTCTTGAGAGTGGCTTATGGTATAGCTTCAGTCTATGACCATTCACAAGAAAAGTGACTTCTTCTTCATCTATAGTTCTGATTTTTACTGCCCCATTATCAAAAATTCGAACAATTTCATATGGCCCAAGCCAATGTGTCTGAAATTTCCCTTGAAAATCCTTGAATTTTGAATCAATCAAGAGAGCCCAGTCACCCTCTTTAAATTTCTTCTCCTTGATGTACTTGTCATGCCATCTAGCCCTTTGCTGTTGGACTAAACTTGTTTTCTGAACTGCATCTTGCCTGATCTCATCCAATTCATTAATTTGCTCCAGTCTATGCTTTTGTGCCTCCGTTAGATCAAGTCCTAGCTGAACTGCCATCTTGAATGTTTGAATTTGGAACTCTATAGGAAACAAAACTTGCTTTCCATAAACAAGCTCATAAGGAGTATGGCCTGTTGTGTTTCTCCATGTAGTTCTATAGGCCCACAAGGCTTCAGGAAGCCTATCTACCCAATCTCTTCTATGTAGATGAACATTCTTTGTTAGGATTCCTTCAATGACCTTATTAGTGGATTCCACTTGACCATTTGCTTGTGGATGATAAGGAGTAGATGTTCTATGTCTGATTTTGTAATTCTCCATCATTTGCTCCACTAGCCTTGATGTAAATTGAGCTCCTTGATCTGTAAAAATTTCCCTTGGGACACCAAAACGAGTGAAAATATCCTCAAAAAGAAAAGTAATTACAGATGATTCATTAGCAACAAGTAATGGTTTAGCTTCTACCCACTTGGTAACATAATCAGTGCAAACTAATATGTATTTCTTTTGTCTTGATGGAGGACTAATAGGTCCTACAAAATCCAAAGCCCATTTTTCAAAAGGTTCAATGTGTACCTGAGGTTGTAATGGCATCTCACCCGAAGGAGAAGGTTTCCCTACCCTTTGGCAACTGTCACACCTTTTGACATACTCCTTAGCATCTTTAAACAAGGATGGCCAATAATATCCTAAGTTAAGGATCTTATAGGCTGTCCTTTTATCTGCAAAGTGTCCGCCACAAGGTTCATCATGACATGCCTTGAGAATCTCAGGCATCTCATCTTCACGAACACACCTTCTAATGATCAAATCTGGACCTGTCTTATACAACTCATTAGCGACCCATGAATATCTTGCACTATCATTAATGATTTTTCTTTTATCCCTTGCATTCATAATTGAATGAAATTTTCCTGAAACTAAATAATTGGCAATATCAGCAAACCATGGAGTTTGAGTAGAGATTGCAAAAAGATATTCATCAGGAAATTGATCTTCAACCGAAGTGTCATCTTTGATATTTTGAATTCTAGACAGGAAATCAGCCACAGTGTTTTGTTTTCCAGGCCTATCTAGAATAGTAATGTTGAATTCTTGCAATAATAACAACCATCTTATAACTCGGCCATTAGTAATTGATTTATTCATTAAATATCTAATTGCAGAATGATCAGAACAAAGTTTAACAGCCTTTTACATGTTGTCCGACCCTGTTAATGGCATGTTACCACCAAAACTTTTCGCCATGTGATAGTTTAACTCCTCATAGAGTCAAATTTTTACTGATATAATAGATGGCATAGGGAATTAAATCTTTCTGTCCCAATACTGCTCCTAGAGCTGTATCGGAAGCATCTGTCGAGATATGAAAAGGTAACTTCCAGCTAGGTCCCCTTAATATAGGTGCTTCAGAAATTTTGGTTTTCAGGGTTTCAAAAGCTAACTGGCAATCAGAAGTCCACTTAAATTCACAATCTTTGGTGAGTAATTTAAAGAGAGGAGATGCTATTTTGGTGAAGTTTTCTATAAATCTCCGATAGTACCCCGTAAATCCTAGAAAACTTCTTACATCTCTTTGACAACTTGGAATGGATAGGTTAGAAATAACTTCAACTTTCGCTTCATCAACTCTAATCCCATCCCCCGAAATGTGGTGCCCTAAAACAATACCTTCAGTGAACATCATAAAACATTTTTCATGACTAAGAGAAAGGTTTGCTTCTTGACATCTTTTTAAGACCTTTTCCAAGTTTTCTAAAGCCTCTTCAAATGTATCCCCATAAACTGTAAAATCATCCATGTACACATCTACACAGTCATGTATCAGATCAGAAAAAATTCCTAATACTGCCCTTTGGAATGTTGCAGGTGCATTGCACAATCCAAATGGCAATACTCGGTAGGCATAGGTACCCTAAGGACAAGTAAATGTGGTTTTATCTTGGTCTTCAAGTGCTACTTGGATTTGATTGTAACCACTAAATCCATCCAGGAATGAAAAGTACTTTTTACCTGCTAATGTATCTAATACTTGATCTATGAAAGGTAAGGGAAAATGGTCTTCAAGAGTAGCTTTATTCAGTTCTCGGTAGTCAACACACACCCTCCATTTTCCATTTTTCTTAGGTACAATTACTAAAGGAGAAACCCACTGACTATCTGAAATAGGATAGATGAAATTAACATTTAATAATTTTTGCAGTTCTTCCTTGACAATTTCCCTAAGATTTGGATTCATCCGTCTTTGAGGCCGTCTGATTGGTTTGCAATTTGCCTCTATATATATGTGATGAGTACAAGTCTTGGGACTTATCCCTTTCATGTCAGTGTATTCCCATGCATATGCAGAAGAATGTCTCTGTAATACTTTGACTAACTCTTCTTGTTGAGATCTTTCTAGGTTTTTGTTTATGTTCAAGGTTTTGCCTGGAAAAATTTCACTTGTAGAGCTACCAAATTTGTCCATAGAATGAAGAGACATCTGTCTAGATGACAAGAACTCAATATTGGATCTCTCTTGAAATGATTCTTGTTTGTGTTCTGGAGAAGATTCAAAGTTTTCTAGAGTATTCAGAATTTGATTATCTTCACCAATTTCTGAAATTGTGAAGAGTGGTTGTAAATATTCTTCATCCTCTATCCATTGAGTGTCATCTAGTTCTGTAATTGTCCTAGCTGGAGGATATAAAGTGAATTTATTTGTTGAACTTCCATCAGAAATATACATATCACCGGACCTACAACTAATAAAAGCATCAGCTGTAGCCAACCAAGGTCTTCCTAGTATAACAGGATGGCCTCCTAGATTATTCTTGGGTGTTAGGATCATGAAATCCATAGGGTACTCCCAAGAGTCTAGGGACACTGGAATGTCTTCTATTACCCCATCTGGTCTGATCACAGATCTATCTGCTAATTGTAATAGTGTGGGTGTAAAGAGAAGATTAGGAAGTTTCAGTTTGTCCATGATTTGTCTACTAGTGATATTTATTGCTGCTCCTAAGTCAATGAGTGTGTTTTGAATTTCAATTCCATTGATGTGAATTTTGACAACTGGATTTCCTGGGTCAAGATACTTTGGAATGGTAATCTTACCCATCATAATGTCTGCTATTTGTCCTACCAGTTGAATTTTCTTGGTTTTATTCTTTTTCTTGTTGTCTTCATACTCAACTCCTTTATTGTTTTGGCTAAAATTGGGATTTCCTTGATGGCTTGCAATAATGGAATTTTAATGCAAACATTTCTCAATTCATCCAAGAAATCATAATTAGGCACCATTATTTGTTTTTCTACACCTTTATCAATTTGTAATCTTTCCGGAAAGGGAGGCATAGAAGTAGATGTGGATGGTTGCTCTAATACTGGAGTTGGACTTATTGGATCTTTTTGTTTCAGTTTTTCAATGTTTTGGCCTTGAAAGGATGTACCTTCCTCAAGACTTTTATTAACCCGTAGGGAGTCTTCCTCAGAATTATCTTGTTCCTGTATGATCACAGAAGGTTTCCTCTTCTCAAGTATCCTTCCAGACCTAAGTTGAACATCACTAAGGTCTAGAGGAGTAATTAGATAAGTTGGAAATTGTTGTCCTTCTATCATGTATTTATTATGAGGGTTCTTATTATTGGGATTTGGTATGGGCTGAGCTGGCAATTGATTGGATTTTTGAGGGAATGGTAATGGAAGTGGTTGATTTTGATGAGGTTGGTTCGAATGATGTTGTTGAGGATTTTGTTGAAAATTTTGTTGAAGATTTTGAGGAAAATTTTGTTGAGGATTTTGAGGATAAAAATGTGGATATGGTGGATAGGATGGTGGATACTGATAATATGGAGAGTATCTTCCATAGGGACCTTGTGATCCTTGTGCCCAAGCTTGATATTGATTTTGAAATTGGGGCCAAGGTTGCTGCCAAGAATTCCAAGGTGGAGGTTGATTATACATTTGATCATGAAATCCCTGTGTCTGAGGTCCCTGCCAAGGTCTTCTAGATACAAAGTTAAGAGATTCTGTGGAATCTGTAGGAGATTCTTCTTGAAAAATAGCCTTGAGACCAGGAAGAGAAGGACAATTCTTGGTCTCATGTTTCTCGGAACAAATAACACAGGTTTCTACAACTTTTACATCCAAAGGGCACTCTCTCAAGGCATGTTTCTTCCTACATTTGGGACAAAAGATTGCCAAGGCATCAGATTCAGCCTTTTGCTTGTTTTGTATCTTAAGGGTGTCTATTTTTTCACTAAGACTCCCTAAGATGTCATATTTAAAATCATCAAGCATGTGTCCTATTTCTGATCTACTTACTGTCCCAGAAGCAGATTTACTTGCTCTTGCAAGAGCAGGATCTCTTGGACCTTTGACAGTTTTGGATTTCCCTCTGGAAAGGTTGATACATAACTCAGATATTTCCGGTAATGTGAGTTGTGATATATCCCCTTTTCCCATCATGTTAAGGATATCCAACCATTCATCCCTAATGGTTTTCAACAAAAGAGCTTTTAAAGTGTCTTGATATAGGTTTTCCATTTGTGCCCTTTTTATGTTGTATTTAAATCTTTCCAACAAATCTTCTAAGTTTTCATCTTCTTTTTGTAACATCTTGAACACTCCTTCCTTATGATTAACTGGCATACAATAATTCAAGTATCTCTCTAGAAATTCTTGTTTCATGTCTTCCCATGTTCTAATAGAACTACTGTTTAAACTCATAAACCACTTCAATGATGCTCCTTTTAGAGTTGAAGGAAATAATTTCAATTTTTGAGCATCTTGAAGATAGTCATAAGTCCTACACAGCACTTCAAATTCGAATAAGAAAGTTTCAGGATCCTCAGTTTTAAGTCCATAGAAGTTCGGAAGGACAGAAGGTGAAATGTTTTTCATGGTTGTATTGGTTTCTTCATTAAGTATAGGGAACCCAAAAGAGCTTCCTATTCTACCTCTTCCTCCTTCTGCACCTCTACCTCCTTCTCCTCTTCCTCCTTCTCCCCTACCTCTACCTCTACCTCCTCCAAACAATGTATGTTCTCCATTAACAACTCCTCCTCCTCCTTCTTCTGCCATGGTTGACTCTCCTGTGGAAGTAGAAAGGTTTGTGTCCCTGACAGGAGTTTTTAGATCTTCTTCTATGGCAGGTTCAGTGGATTAAGTGGAAGGTTTCTCTAATGGAATAGGTGACCTTAGATCTTCTAGAAGTCCAGGATCAGTAAAGGATGGAAGATGGGTTTGAGTTGAAGGTGTACTAGCTCTGGATCTAGATGAAACAAGTGGTGTTCTAGAAATCAAACTTCTGCCTCTGCTGCTTATAAATCTTCTCCTTGAATCTCTCTCCCTACGCATAAAATTGTTTTTGGATGCTAAGAAACAAAGGTTACCTAGTTTTCACTTCCCCGGCAACGGCGCCAAAATGTTGGGTCTCAATCTAGTCTCCTAAACTGAGTTCATTTAATTTTCAACCAGGATTTGTAAACTGCTAAAGTGAAGTGTACCATATGTACCTAGGTGCTTGTTTCCTAATGCGTTGTGTGTAGTGTTTTGTGATGTTTTTGGTCTTTTATGTTGATTTATGATGTTTTTGGTCTTTTGGTGTTTTATGTTCACAATGAAACTGCCTAGAAAACTAATGGAAAGAAGTTGATGGTCAAAAACAGAGTTAAGCCTAATGTGTGGAATGGTAAATGCAATTGAAAACAATGAAGCAGAATCTGAACTATGACTGAATAGAAACAAAAGCTTGATAATGACTTCTTAGGCAGATCACACAAACTAAACTTGAGAAATGATCATTAAATATGCAAATCTTCTAACTAAACAATTAAACACTAATGATGCAATACTCTGTCCTAAGCTCTTTTATTCCATGACTAATTCCTAGTTCTATTCTGCAATTTAATTGAATGTCTCAGAACCTATACTCAAAGAGTTATTGGTTTCTTTTTAAAGTAGTTCTTTTGAGGAAGAGCTCTGTTTATAAAATGATGAGGAATTTGCAGAGATATTTCAGACCTTATAGTGATGTTATCTTCTGTTCCTATGGTTATGGATCACTTTGTAGTTTTCAGAACAAAAAGATATTTGTAAATAATGAAGGCTGTCTTGTGAATCCTAACAACTAAAGTAACTTATTGTGCAAAGGATGACAATATGATTATGAGATGCAAGTGCAATGAGTTAATTTAAGCATGAACCTAAGATGCTTCTAAACTAGAGCAATATCAAACTATAAGTCATCATCAAACTTGAAATGAAGTAACTGATCATGAATTAAATGCAAATGAAACTCCGGAGTTGTTCTAACTATACTAACATGCATTAATCTATGAATTTACACAATCTGTTTGTTCATCATTAGTGATATTTTGGAAGAGTTCCTTCTTGTGGAAGAGGTAGAACAATTCTGACTGTGGACTTGTATGCAATTGAAAACAAATGAATTGAAAGCAAAATGAAAAACTAAGTTGTCACATCACGGTCATATCTTGAACTTCTTAAGGATGTCTTGGAAGAATTTCTTCTTGCGGAAGAATGATTAGAACAAGTGCAACTGTGATAGTGAATAACAAAAACTACAACTAATTCCTATAGTACTATAGCTATTCATCATTCATTGTTATGATCTGTTGGAAGAATGTCTTCTTGTGAAAGAACTGGAATGAATATAACTACAGTATCTAGTTAAAAACAAGTACAAATTCAACTCCTATCCTACAATACCATAGTCATTAATCATTCATCATTTTGGTCTGTTGGAAGAGTGTCTTCTTATGGAAGAACTGGAATGAATATAACTATAGTATCTAGTTAAAAACAAATACAAATTCAACTCCTATCCTACAATACCATAGTCATTAATCATTCATCATTTTGGTTTGTTGGAAGAGTGTCTTCTTGTGGAAGAACTGGAACGAATACGACTACAGTAGATAAAACAAAACAACTACCAATTCAAATGCAAAACGTAAAGGCAGCTAGGAAAACTTATCTAGTTTACGCAAAAGAAATCCGTGCAAGAGGCAGGGGCCCTCTACCACTTGACGGCATTCAACTTCAAATCAAATCACGCCTTCAGAATAACTTTGTCTGCTCCATTAACAATGCAATAGTTCGAACATAACACTCTGTGTCTTCAAGGACGTAACACAGAGTTTACACAAAATCTAGCAGCAAATCTAACACAAAATCTCTAACTAAGCTCTCGATCTACTCAAGAGTTTATAAAGTAAATGCAAGTAACAATAATTACAACAATTTAGGAATAATGTCTTTCCTTATCCAAATCATCTTAGGAGTCTTTGAGGTGGCTACGTGAAGGAGAAAAGACACCTGGACTAAGACAGTCCTAGTAGGAGTCTTCCTTCACAAATGTGTTCCCACGTGCATAACCGTACCCAGAATTCATTTCCTCTTCCATGATGAGCAACAAACCATGTAGGCACGACGTGGATCATGCCCATATGTGTTTTTCCTCAAGAGGCCACCTAGAACATACTCAAACATAAAGGTAGCTGCAGAATCGCCGGTTAGCTACGGAATGTCTGCATTCTGCAGCTAGTTCCGGTCAAAAATGCTTAACAATGGCAACAATCACAAAATTCAACAAGTCAGTCATGTAAACCATTCTAGAAGTAATTTTAACTATTTTTATTGATCAATTGGGTTTAAAATAGAAATGGACAAGGAATAATGAGGTAAAATGAGGTGAAGGAAAGCACAAATTTGAGGCTCAACACCCAGGACTGAGATTGATTTTGAAATTGGGGCCAAGGTTGCTGCCAAGAATTCCAAGGTGGAGGTTGATTATACATTTTATCATGGAATCCTTGTGTTTGAGGTCCCTGCCAAGGCCTTCTAGATACAAAATTGAGAGACTCTATGGAATCTGTAGGAGTTTCCTCCTGAAAGACAGCTTTGAGACCCGGAAGAGAAGGACAATTCTTGGTCTCATGTTTTTCAGAACAAATGACACAGGTTTCTACAACTTTTACATCCAAAGGACACTCTCTCAAGGCATGTTTCCTTCTACATTTGGGACAAAAGATTTCCAAGGCATCAGATTCAACCTTTTTCTTGTTTTGTATCTTGAGGGTGTCTATTTGTTCACTAAGACTCCCTAAGATGTCAGATTTAAAATCATCAAGAATGTGACCTATTTCTAATCTACTTACTGTCCCAGAAGAAGACTTACTTGCCCTTGCAAAAGCATGATCTCTTGGACCTTTGACAGTTTTAGATTTCCCTCTTGAAAGGTTGATACATAACTCAAATATTTCAGGTAATGTGAGTTGTGATATATCCCCTTTTCCCATCATGTTAAGGATATCCAACCATTCATCCCTAATTTTTTTCAACAAAAGAGCTTTTAAGGTGTCTTGATCTAGGTTTTCCATTTTTTCTCTTTTGATATTGTAATTAAATCTCTCCAACAAATCTTCCAAATTTTTATCTTCTTTTTGTAACATCTTGAACACTTCTTCCTTATGATTAACCGGCATACAATAATCCAAATATCTCTCTAGAAATGCTTGTTTCATGTCTTCCCATGTTCTAATAGAACTGCTGATCAGACTCATAAACCACTTCAATGATGCTCCCTTCAAAGTTGAAGGAAATAATTTCAATTTTTGAGCATCTTGTAAGTAGTCATAAGTTCTACAAAGCACTTCAAATTCGAATAAGAAGGTTTCAGGATCTTCAGTTTTAAGTCCATAGAAGTTTGGAAGGACAGAGGGTGAAATATTTTTCATGGTTGTATTGGTTTCTTCATCAATTATAGGTAACCCAAAAGAGCTTCCTATTCTACCTCTCCCTCCATCTGCACCTCTACCTCCTTCTCCTCTACCTCCTTCTCCTTCTCCTCTACCTCTACCTCCAAATAGTGTGTGTTCTCCATTAAAAACTCCTCCTCCTCCTTCTTCTGCCATGGTTGACTCTCCTGTGGAAGTGGAAAGATTTATGTCCCTACCAGGAGTCTTTAGATCTTCTTCTATGGCAAGTTCAGTGGATGAAGTGGAAGGTTTCTCTAATGGGATATCTGATTTCAGGTCTTCTAGAAGTCCAGGATCAGTAAAGGATGGAAGATGGGTTTGAGTTGAAGGTGTACTAGCTCTGGATCTATATGAAACAAGTGGTGTTCTAGAAATCAAAATTCTGCCTCTGCTGCTTATAAATCTTCCCCTTGAATCTCTCTCCCTACGCATAAAATTGTTTTTGGATGCTAAGAAACAAAGGTTACTTAGTTTTCACTTCCCCGGCAATGGCGCCAAAATGTTTGGTCTCAATCTAGTCTCCTAAATTGAGCTCATTTAATTGTCAACTAGGGTTGGTAAACTGCTGAAGTGAAGTGTACTGTATGTACCTGGTATTTTTTTCTTAATGCGTTGTGTGTAGTGTTTTATGATGTTTTTGGTCTTTTGTGATGATTTATGATGTTTTTGGTCTTTTGGTAGTTTTATGTTCACAAGGAAAATGACTAGAAAGCTAATGGAAAGGAGCTAATGATTAAAAACAGAGTGAAGCCTAATTGGTCGATGACAAATGACAAATGAAAATGCAATACTGAAATAGAATCAAATCTAAACTATGACTAAGCAGAAACAAAGCTTGATAATGACTTTTAAACAAATGATTCAAAACATAAACTCAACTTGTCAAATGCTTTCATCAAAGGTGTTTTGAGAGAGAGCTTGAGACATGGTCAATTAAGTATGCAAATCCTCCTATCTAAATAGTTAAACAACTAACTTATAATGATGCAACATTTTGTCCTTGATTAGAGATTTGTTGAAGCATAATTGGAGTAAAACATTGATACCATCATAAGGTATTTTACTCTAAGGCTAGTTCCTAACTCTATTCTGCAATTTAATTGAATGTCACAAAACCTTACTCAAGAGTTATTGATTTCTTTTCAAAGTAGTCTTTTGAGGGAGGGCTCTGTTTATGAAATGATAAGGAAATTGCAGAGGTACTTCAGGCCTTAAATTGATGTTGTCTTCTGTTCCTATGGTTATGAATCAATTATGGATTTTAGAACAAGAAGAGGTTTGTAAATAATGAAGGCTGTTTTGTTAAGTTTAACAACTGAAGTAATCTAATATGCAGTGAATGACAACTGAATGTGGAGTGCCAATGCAATGAGTGAAGCTAAAACTGTACTTAAGATGTCACTAGTCTAAAACAGTGTTAAACTACAAGTCATTATCAAACTTAAAACAACTGAACATGAGTTAAGTGCAATTAAACTCCGGAGTATCCTAACTATGCTATCATGCATTATTCTATGGAATTATACAGTCTGTTTGTCCATCATGATTAGTATTTTGGAAGAGTTTCTTAGAACAATCCTGACTGTGTAATTTAGTGCAAATGCAAACATAAAGACTGAAAGCAATTAAAAACTAAGATATCATGGCTATCTCCCACTCATCATTATGATATTTTGGACAAGCGTTTAAGAGCAAGGACAGCTATGGTACTTAGTGCAAACACACAAATGAAGCGTTCATGATCACAATCATGCTTAAAACATTATAAGGATTTCTTGGAAGAGTTTCTTCTTGTGGAAGAGTATTTAGCATAAGTATAATTGTGATGGTGAACAAAAGAGATTACAATTAAATCCTACAATACTATAGCCATTTCCCATTCATTTTCATAATCTTTTGGAAGAGCTTCTTCTTTTGGAAGAGTTTTTAGAATGAGTTATAACTATAGTAACTAATGAAAACAAGTACGAATTCAACTTAAAAAAAAACGTAAAGGCAGCTAGGATACTTATCTAAATTACGCAAATAAATCCGTGCAAGAGGTAGGGGCCCTCTACCACCTGACAAAATCTAACTCCAAATCAAATCAACGCTTTCAACAACACTGTCTGCTTCATTAAAGGAGAAATAACTTGAACAGAGCAATCTGCGTCTTCATAAATGTAGCACAGAATCTAAGCAAAATCTAGAACAAAATCTAGCCTAGCTCTTGGTTTCCTAAGTGTTTATATAACAAATGTACATAACAAGACTTGCAACAATTCCAGGATCATTGTCTTTCCTTATCGAAATCACATTAGGACTCTTGAAGTGGCAACGTAAAAAGGAAAAGGACATCTGGACTGAGACAGTCCTAATAGAAGTCTGCCTTCCTAAATGTGTTCCCACGTACCAAAACCATATCCAGAATTTGTTTCTTCCTTCATGGTGAGCAACGAACAATGTAGAAATGACGTGGAATATGCCCATATGCGGTTTTTCTTGAGAGGCCACCTGGAACATACCCAAACGTGAAGACAACTGCAGAATTTCCGGTTAGCTACGGAATGTCTGCATTCTGCAGCTAGTTCTGGTCAAAATGCATTACAATGGCAAAAATCACAAAACTTAGCTAGTCAGTCATGTAAATAATTCTAAAAGTAATTTTAACTAAATTCATTGATCAATTGGGTTTAGGATATCAATGGACAAAGGAAAATGAGGTAAAGTAAGATGAAAGGAAGCACAATTTTGAGGCTCAACAATAACCTTAACCTGTACCAAACCCTTAACTTGTGGATATTGGTGGTCACCCACCTATTCCACTTGGGACCCCACCATTGTCTCTTTCAGCTTTTGATTTTCAGCACAATTTACTATTTTTAGCAGTTTTTCGGGTCCTGAACTTCCGGAGCCATTTTGAGGCCCTATACCTCGTTAGAAAGACCTATCCAAGGACTACTAATTTTGACCCATGTTGCTCCCGGTTTTCCAAAAAAACATCATTTAGGGCCTCAAAATAGCTCCAGAAGTTCAGGACCTGAAAAAACGCTAAAAATAGTAAGTTGTGCCGAAACTGAAAAACTGAAAGAGAAAATGGTGGGCCCTAAGTGGAATAGGTGGGTGACCACCAATATCCACCTGGATCATTAACCTTAACCTTAACCTGACTAAACCCATAACCTTAACCATAACCTTACCTTAGCCTAATCCTTGTCTTAACCTAAATTTAACCTTAACCTTCCCCTAACCTTACCCTAACCTTACCCCTAACCCTAACCTTGACCAAACCCTTAACCTTAAACTTAACCTTAACCTAACCTTAACCAAACCCTTAACCTTAACCTTCACCTTAACCTTAACCTTAAGGGTTTGGACAAGGTTAGGGTTAGGTTATAGTTAACCTTAACCTTAATCGTAATCTTAACACTAACCTTGAACAAACCCTTAACCTTAACCTTAACTTTAACCTTAACCTTCCCCTAACCTTAACCTTAACATGAACCTTAACCTAACATTGACCATAACCTTAACCTTAATCTTACCCTTAATCGTAACCTTAACCTTAACTTTACCCTTAACCTTAACCTTAACCTTCCCCTAACCTTAACCTTAACCTTACCCTTAACCTTAATCTTGACTTTACACTTAACGTTACCTTTAACCTAACCTTACCCTTAACCTTGAATTTACCCTTAACCTAAACTTAACCTTGACCTTAACTATAACCTAACCCTAACCGTGACCAAACCTTAACCATAATCTTAACCTTAACCTTACCCTTAACCTTAACCTTAACCTTAACTATAACCTAACCCTAACCTTACTTTAGCATTAACCCTAACCTTAACATTTACCTAACCTTAACCTTAACCTTAACCTAACCTTAACATTGACCTTACCCTTAACGTAACCTTAACCTTAACCTAAGCTTAACCTTATCTTAACCTTAACCTAACCCTAACCTTTTCTTTACCTTAACCTTGACTTTACCCTTAACCATAACCATAACCTTAACCTTAACTTAACCTAACATTAACCTTAACTATAACATAGCCCTATCCTTACCTTAGCTATAACCTTAAGGTTAATGTTAAGGGTTTGGTTAAGGTTAGGGTTAGGTTATAGTTAAGGTCAAGGTTAAGGTTAGGTTATAGTTAAGGTTAAGGTGATCGAAAGGTTAAGGTTAAGGTTAATTTCAGTTTAAGGTTAAGGTTTGGTCAAGGTTACGGTTAGGTTATAGTTAAGGTCAAGGTCAAGGTTAGGTTAAGGTTAAGGTATGGGTTTAATGAGGTTAAGGTTAAGGTTAAGGGTAAAGGTTAAGGTTACAGGTCTTAACCTTAACTTTACCCTTAACATATCCTTAGCCTAACCTTAACCTTTACCCTTAACCTTAACCTTAACCTAACCTTAACTTGACCTTAACTATAACCTAACCCTAACCTTAAAATTGACTTTACCCTTAGCGTAACCTTAACCTTGCCTTTAACCTTAATCTTAACCTAACTTTAACCTTAACCTTCCCATAAACTTAAACTTTACTAACCTTAACCTTAACCTTAACTTTAACTTGACTACACCCGTAACCTTAACCTTAACCTGACTAAAGCCGTAACATTAACCTTAACCTTTAACCTTACCCTAACCTTAACCATAACCTTAACCTTAACCTTAACTTTATTCTTAACATAACCTAACTATAACCTAACCTTGGCCTTAACCGTAACCTTAACCTTAACCTAACCTTAACCTTTACTTTACCCTTGACCTAGCCTTAACCTTAACTTTAACCTTAACTTAACCTAACCTTAACCTAACCTTACCTTAACCTAAATTAACCTTAACCTTCCCCTAACCTTAACCTTAACCCTAACCTTAACTTTAACCTAATATTAACCTTGACTTTACCCTTAACCTTCAACTTAACCTGACTAAACTCGTAACCTTAACTATAACCTAACCCTAACCTTACCATAACCAAACCCTTAACATAACCTTAACCTTAACACTAACCTTACCCTCACCCTTATCTTAACCTTAACCTTGACCTTAACCTTAACCTTGAACAAACCCTTAACCTTAACCTTGACCAAACCCTTAACCTTAACCTGACTAAACCTGTAACTTGTAACCATAACCTTAACCTTAACTATAACCTAACCGTAACCTTTTCCAAACCCTTAACCTTAACCTTAACCTTCCGCTAACCTTAACTCTAACCTTAACCTTAACCTTAACCCTTACCCTTAACCTGACTAAACCCTTGACCTTAACCTCAACCTTAACAAAACCTTAACCTTAACCTTAAATTTACCCTTAACCTTCACTATAACCTAACCTTACCTTTACCTTAACCCTAACCTTAACCTTAACCTTAACCTTAACCTTTACCCTAACCTTAACCTTAACCTTACCTTTAAGCTTACCCTTAACCTTGACCTTAAGCTAACCTTAACCTTAACTTTACCTTAACCTTTAATTTACCCTTAACCTAACCTTAACCTTAACCTTCACCCTTAACCTTAACCTTAACCTTAACATTAACCTTGACCTTAACCTTAACTATAACCTAACCATAACCTTACCCTAATGATAACCTTAACCCTAACCTTAACCTTAACCTTAATCTTAACCTTTACCCTAACCTTAACCTTAACCTTATCTTAACCTTACCTTAACCTTATCTTAACCTTTACTTGACCTAACCTTAAATGTGACCTTAACTTTAACCTTGTATTATCCTTAACCTAACCTTAACAACAACTATAACCTTAACCTTAAGTTTATGGTTAAGGTAAGGTTAAGATAAAGTTAAAGGTAAGGTTAAGGTTAAGGTTAGGTTAAGGGTAAGAGAAGGTCAACCTAACATTAACCTTGACCTTAACTATAACCAAACCCTAACCTTGACCAAACCCTTAACATTAACCTTAACCTTAACCTTAACCTTGACTTTACCCTTAACCTAGCCTTACCCTAACCATAACTTTTACTTCACCTTAACCTAAGCTTAACGTTGACCTTAACCTTCAGCTAACCTAACCTTGACCTTAACTATAACCTAACCCTAACCTTTACCAAACCCTTAACCTTAATCTAACCTTAACCTAACCTTGACCTTAACTATAACCTAACCCTAACCTTGACCGAACCATTAACATTAACCTTAACCTTAACTTTAACATTGAATTTACCCTTAATTTAACCTTACCCTAACCATAACCTTTACTTTACCTTTACCTAACCTTAACCTGGACCTTAACCTTAACATTACCTTAACCTTGACCTTATATAACCTAACCCTAACCTTGACCAAAACCCTTACCCTTAACCAAACCTTAACCTTAACCTAACCTAGACCTTAACTATTACCTTAACCTTAACCTTAACATTACCCTTAACCTTAACCTTAACCTTAACCTTCCCCTAAGCTTAACCCTATTCTTAACCTTAACTATAACCTAACCTTAACCAAACCATTAACCTTAACCTAACTAAACCTGTAACCTTAACCTAACTTTAAACTTAACCTTAACCTTACCCTTAACCTTCACCCTTAACCTTAACCTAACCTTAACCTTAACCTTAAGGTTAAGGTTAAGGTTAAGGTTAGGTTAAGGGTCAGGTTAACGTTAAAGTTAAGGTCAAGGTCAAGGTTAACCTTAACCTAACCTTAACCTTAACCTTACCCATAACCTTAACCTTAACCTTGACCTTGACCTTAACTATAACCTAACTCTAACCTTGAAAAAACCCTTAACCTTAACCTTAACCTGAATAAACCCGTAACCTTAACCTTAACCTTACCCTTAACCTTAACTTATCCTTAACCTTAACCTTAACCATAATCTTAACTTCAGGTTAAGGTTAAGGTTAAGGGTAAGGTTAGGGTTAAGGGTAACAGTTAAGGTTAGTGTTACAAGTTTAGTCAGGTTAAGCTTAAACTTAAGAGTTTGGTCAAGGTTAAGGTTAAGTTTAGGTTAAGGTTAAGGGTGAAGGTTAAAGTCAAGTTTATGGTTAAGGTTGTGGTTAAGGTTCAATTTAAGGTTAGGTTATAGTGAAGGTTAAGGTTAAGACCCGTAACCTTGTCCTTACCCTTAATCTTAATTTTAACCTAACCTTAACCTTGACTTTACACTTAACTTAATCTTAAACTTCACTATGACCTAACCCTAACCTTGACCAAATCCTTAACCTTACTCGTACCCTTAACCTTAACCTTAATTATAACCTAACACTAACCTTGGAAAAACCTTAACCTTAATCCTAACCTTAAATTTACCCTTAACATAACCTTGACCTTAACTATACCCTTAACCTAATATTAACCTTAACCTAACCTTAACCTTACCTTTTACCTTTACCTTAACCTAACCTAAACCTTAAGGTAAAGTCGGTTACGGGTTTAGTTAGGTTAAGGTTAAAGGTAAGTTTAGATTAAGGGTTAAGTTAAGGTTAAGGGTAAAGTTAAGGTTAAGGTTAAGGTTACCCTCACCTTAACCTTAACTTTACCCTTAACCTTGTCCTTGACCAAACCATTAGGGTTAAGGTTAAGGTTAAGGGTAATGTCAAGGTTAAGGTTAAGGGTTTGGTCAAGGTTAGGGTTAATATTAAGGTTAAGGTTAACTGTAAACTAACCCTAACTTTGACCAAACCCTTAACCTTAAATATTACCCCTTAACCTTAACCTTAACTTTACCCTTAACCTTAACCTTAACCTTAAGTTTAACCTTAACCTTCCCCTAACCTTAACCATATCCTTAACCTTAACCTTAACTATAACCTAATCTTAACCAAACCCTTAACCTTAACCTTAACCTGACTAAACCCGTAACCTTAACCTTAACCTTACCCTTAACCTTCACCCTTAACCTTAACCTAACCTTAAAATTAACCTTAACCTTGACCTTACCCAAACCTTCACCCTTAACGTTAACCTAACCTTAACTTTAACCTTAAGGTGAAGGTTAGGTTAAGGGTAAGGTTAAGGTTAAGGTTAAGGTCAAGGTCAAGGTTAACCTGAACCTAACCTTAACCTCACCTTAACCTTTACCTAACCTTAACCTTAACCTTACCCATAACCTCAACCTTAACTTTGACCTTAATTATAACCTAACCCTAACCTTGACCAAACCCTTAACCTTAACCTTAACCTGAATAAACCCGTAACCTTAACCTTAACCTTACCCTTAACCTTAACTTATCCTTAACCTTAACCATAATATTAACCTCACATTAAGGTTAAGGATAAGGGTAAGGTTGGGGTTAAGGGTAACGGTTAAGGTTAAGGTTACAGGTTTATTGAGGTTAACATTAAGGTTAAGGGTTTGGTCAAGGATAGTGTTAGGTTATAGTTAAAGTCAAGGTTAAGGTTAGGTTAAGGTTAAGGTTAAGGTTATGGTTATGGTTAGGTTAAGGTTAATTTCAAGGTTAAAGTTAATTTTAGGTTAAGGTTAAGGGTGAAGGTTAAGGTCAATGTTGTGGTTAAGGTTAAGGTTAGGTTATAGTGAAGGCTAAGGTTAAGACCCGTAACCTTGACCTTACCCTTAATCTTAACCTTAACCTAACCTTAAGCTTGACTTTACCCTTTATTAACTTTAACCTTCACTATGACCTAACCCTAACCTTGACCAAACCCTTACCCTTATCCTTAACCTTACCCTTACCCTTAACCTTAACCTTACTAAACCCGTAACCTTAACCTTAACCTTAACTATAACCTAACCCTAACCTTGAGAAAACCCTAACCTTAATCCTAACCTTAACCTTAACTTTACCCTTAACATGACCTTAATCTTAAATATACCCTTAACCTAATCTTAACCTTAACCTAACCTTAACCTTACCTTTAACCTTGACCTTAACCTTAACTTAACCTAACCTAAACCTTAAGGTAAAGTCTGTTACGGGTTTAGTTAGGTTAAGGTTAAGGGTAAGGTTAGGTTAAGGGTAAAGTTAAGGTTAAGGTTAAGGTTACCCTCACCTTAACCTTAACTTTACCCTTAACCTTTTCCTTAATCAAACCCTTAACCTTAACCTTAACCTTAAATTAACCTCACCTTAATTTTCACTATAACCTAACCCTAACTTTAACCTTAACCTAACCTTAACCTTAAAATTAACCTAACTATAACTTTACCCTTAACATTAACCTTCACGATAACCTAACCTTAACCTTAACTTTACACTTAACCTAACCTTAACCTTCACCATAACTTAACCTTAACCTTAACTTTACCCTTAACCTAACCTTAACCTTACCCTTCGCCTTAACCTTATCTTAACCTTAACCTAAAGTTAACCTTCACTTTACCCTTAACATAACCTTAACCTTAACCTTAACCTTAACCATAACCTAACCTTAACCATAACCTTGACCTTAACTATAACCTAATCCTAACCTTACCCTTAACCATAACCTTGACCTTAACTATAACCTAATCCTAACCTTACCCTTAACCATAACCATAACCTTAACCTTCCCATAACCTTAACCCTAATCTAACCTTAACCTTACCCTTAACCTTACCTTAACCTTAACCTTAACTATAACCTAACCCTAACCTTAACCTTAACCTTAACTATAACCTAACCCTAACCTTAACCTTAACCTAACCTTAACCTTATCTTAACCTTAACTATAAACTAACCCTAACCTTGGCCAAATCTCAACCTTAACCTAACCTTAACCTTAACCTTACCCTTAACTTGCCCTTAACCTTAACCTTAACCTTAATCTTCCCATAACCATAACCTTACCCTTAACCTTAACTATAACCTTAACCTCAACCTTACCCTTAACCTTATCTTAACCTTAACCTAACCCTAACGCTAACCTTTACCTTAATTTTAACCTTAATGTTAGGTTAGGTTAAGGTAAGGTTAAGGTTACGGTTAAGGTTATAGGTTACATTATGTTAAGGTTAAGGTTAGGGTTAAGGTTAGGTTAAGGTCAAGGTTAAGGTTAAGGTTAAGGGTAAAGTTAAGTTTAAGATTAAGGTTAAGGTTACGGGTTTAGCCAGGTTAAGGTTAAGGTTAAGGTTAAATGTAGGTTAAAGTTAAGGTCGATGTTAGGTTAAGGTTAAGGTTATGGTTATGGGAAGGTTAATTTTAAGGTTAACCAAACCCTAACGTTGACCAAACCCTTAATCTTAACTTGACTAAGCCCGTAACCTTAACCTTAACCTTACCCTTAACCTTAACTTATCCTTAACTTTAACCTTAACCATAATCTTAACCTCACGTTAAGGTTAAGCCTAAGGGTAAGGTTAGGGTTAAGGGTAACGGTTAAGGTTAAGCCTAAGGGTAAGGTTAGGGTTAAGGGTAACGGTTAAGGTTAAGCCTAAGGGTAAGGTTAGGGTTAAGGGTAACGGTTAAGGTTAAGGTTACAGGTTTACTGAGGTTAATGTTAAGGTTAAGGGTTTGGTCAAGGATATTGTTAGGTTAAAGTTAAAGTCAAGGTTAAGGTTGGGTTAAGGTTAAGGTTATGGCTATGGTTAAGGTGAGGTTAAGGTTAAGGTCAAGGTTAAAGTTAAGTTTAGGTTAAGGTTAAGAGTGAAGTTTAACGTCAATGTTATGGTTAAGGCTAGGTTAAGGTTAAGGTTAAGGTTAGATTATAATGAAGGTTAACCTTGACCTTACCCTTAATCTTAACCTTAACCTAACCTTAACCTTGAATTTACCCTTAACTTAACCTTAGCCTTCACTATGGCCTAACCCTAACCTTGAACAAATCCTTAACCTTATCCTTAACCTTACCCTTACCCTTACCCTTAACCTCGCCCTTACTAAACCTATAACCTTAACCTTAACTTTAACTATAACCTAACCCTAACCTTGAAAAAACCCTAACCTTAACCTTAACTTTACCTTTAACATAACCTTAACCTTAACTATACCATTAACCTAATCTTAACCTTAACCTTAACCTTAACCTTAATCTTCCCATAACCATAACCTTAACCTTGACCTTGACCTTACCCTTAACCTTAACTATAACCTTAACCTCAACCTTACCCTTAACCTTATCTTAACCTTAACCTAACCCTAACGCTAACCTTTACCTTAATTTTAACCTTAATGTTAGGCTAGGTTAAGGTAACGTTAAGGTTACGGTTAAGGTTATAGGTTACGTTATTTAAGGTTAAGGTTAGGGTTAAGGTTAGGTTAAGGTCAAGGTTAAGGTTAAGGTTAAGGGTAAAGTTAAGTTTAAGATTAAGGTTAAGGTTAAGGGTTTAGTCAGGTTAAGGTTAAGGTTAAGGTTAAATGTAGGTTAAAGTTAAGGTCGATGTTAGGTTAAGGTTAAGGTTATGGTTATGGGAAGGTTAATTTTAAGGTTAACCAAACCCTAACGTTGACCAAACCCTTAACCTTAACTTGACTAAGCCCGTAACCTTAACCTTAACCTTACCCTTAACCTTAACTTATCCTTAAACTTAACCTGAACCATAATATTAACCTCACGTTAAGGTTAAGCCTAAGGGTAAGGTTAGGGTTAAGGGTAACAGTTAAGGTTAAGGTTACAGGTTTAGTGAGGTTAACGTTAAGGTTAAGGGTTTGGTCA